>OX380338.1:16002362-18402362 GCA_947425015.1 Pterostichus niger | reverse complement strand
CAGCGAGGCTAAGGTGCGGGAACGAGGAAAATGAAAATAAGTATTGGATGGAAGAAGAAGACAGGAAATGCAGACTCTGTAAAGAAGGCCAAGAAACGCTAACACACCTGTTATATAATTGCAGAGAACTCCCACACAACGGTACAGTCTATACCACATTCTGAACGAGGCCGGTGGAGGAGAAACATGGGCAAAAGAACTGAAGAAGAAGAGAGAGGAAAAAATTAAATAAAATATTATGTACTACCTTATCATTCAACTAAAATGATTTGTATTTTGTTTGTGTAAAAATTCGAAGCTGAAAAGCAAGAATTAAATTTGAAATAAATAAATAAATAAAATAAACCACATTTAATGAAAAGAAACACTCTTTTAATAGTATTGTGCTCTTATTAAATACCAATCTAATTTAGTTACTATTAATAAATATGGCATTTTGTTTATATTATGAGTAGTTGATATTCAAATTTAGATCTATTATTACCTTTATAGAAGACTTTAAACATCGCGACATAATAATTTTTATTTTCTCGTGATTTATATTTTGTTATAAATAGCTATAATAATAAAACGAGGTTTTGGTAACCTCTTTGAAAAGTTTGAAGGTAAGTATTGTTTACGAATTGGTCTAAATTCTTTAGTATTTTTTTTTTAAGAATTAAATCCGAAAATAAACTGAAGACATCATTAAGAAGCCTAATAAATTATTATACTACACAAAATATGTAAAAAAATACAGTGAATTTAAATTAAAATTCATATAACCTTTGAAGTTTTTATTGTAGATTTGCCCATTCTGAGACACTAATTTTGTGATAAAAGTAGAAAACAGAAAACTAGGCAACATACTTGTTTGCATTATTTAGTTCATATATTTTTCTACACCTGCTGAAATATATGCTTATCGTTATTTTGGATGTACATTATATTTTATATCTGATGGTTAGCATAGACGAAGTGAGATTTGAATTTAATATCTCACGGACAAATTTATTATTAAAATATAATTTATGCACAATATATTATTATTTCCAAATCTGCATAAGAGAAACTAACAGTGTCGAAAAACTTTAGAATATACTAAATTTCAAATTGCTCGAAGTTGTATTTTTTATTTCGTTTGATTGTTCAAAATAATTGTAACGTGAATAGGTATTATCTCTATTATTATGTGGCGTAGTGGTATTGAACCGGTCTGTGGATTTGAGAACCCGGGTTCGATTCCCACAGCCGACAAAGAATTTTCACCACATTAAAACTATCTCTGTGGTTCCCCCTCCACTAACATATTTGGGAGCTTTGATTTGAAAGCTTATCACTGCATTTCATGTGCATAAAAATATCATTGCCCAAGATCTGCTATAGTTGAGTGCCACTCACAGCCAGTGTTGAGTAAAAGGCATGATGATATATTAGTTTATTTTATTTTATATTTATTATTGAATACGTACAACAGTATGGTACATTAGTTTATATACAAAATACAAAAGGTAGATACGAAACAACTAGACTTAATTTCGTGGTAACACTCTCCGAATTGTGCCGGTAGCTCGGAACATTACGCCTGCAACACGTATCTAGACTAGAGATGAAAAACTATCGATAGTACTATCGATACATCGATAGTTTTAAAAAATAAAGTACTATCGATAAGTAATTAATAGAAAAAAACTATCGATAGTATCGTTTAGTAATTATCGTTTAGTAACTATCGTTTAGTAACTATCGTTTAGTAATTATCGTTTAGTAACTATCGTTTAGTAACTATCGTTTAGTAACTATCGTTTAGTAACTATCGTTTAGTAATTATCGTTTAGTAGCTATCGTTTAGTAATTATCATATAGTAACTGTCGTTTAGTAATTATCGTTTAGTAACTATCGTTTAGTAACTATCTTTCAAATAAAATAATTTAAAAATAAAAATAAATAAATAATAAATAACACGGGCTAGACTGTGAGTAATGACAAGCAAATTACCTTATGTTCCCGGAGCAATTCGAATACGTTTATTATTTGCGGACCACGTGGTAGCTTATGTGTTAAGTATGACTTGTCAAGATTTCAGCTACATTAAAATGATATAATTCAAATTATATTCAACATCGTTATTGCACAGTAACTGTACACATATGTTAGCTGTAAATCGATTGGTTGTCGGAAGACTTTAAAGGGATGAAAGACAAAGTGAGATTTCTAAGAAATTTATTATAGGGTAACAGGTACGAGATAATTTAAATTCAATTGTTCTCTGATGTTCATTGTAGTTTGTGCTGTAGTGAATATTATTGGGTCATGGGGCGGCCAATACATCACCACATATACACAAATAATCACACACCTTGTATATATACAGTAATAGTCTTAGCAAAACACTCTGTAAATATTCGTTCATTTTCTGTAGTTTCTAAGCAACATTTCTGTACAATTTTCATGTTTCTCCACTACCTGCTATTGTAACTTCGCCCGCTTTCTCCGAACCTAACAACATCTGTATTTCAAGTACCTACATTCCAAACTTCTTTGTTCACCCCAAAATCCACCATTTTTTCCTTCTAACCAAGACAGTCTCCGCTTACCACTCATCCAGTATGCATCACAACTCCAAAAATACTAACAAAACACCACATTTCTTTTTTATTTGATCTAAATTAATATAAAAGGTGTTTAGAATTGCAATTAGTTTTTCTAATATCTCGATCTCGACAAATATATAAATTAATGTAAGAGAATGATATATACCTAGGGATAGAAGTACATATTGGCATTGGATTTTTATTTTTCACATTTGTAACTTCTGAAATCTTGTTATTAAGCCTAAATTTTAAAGAAATAAATTTTTAACATATTTCCTTATTTTCTATTTCTCCTATTTTACATACCTTAGAGCGGGTAATATTAACTGTAACAAAACCATATTCACAGAAATTATTTAGCACACATCCCTTAATATAGAGCAACATCAACAGTTTTAAATTTTACTGGATGAGGGTAACATTGAAAAAATTATAAATTTTATTTTACCTCTCTCTCAAAAATGGAACAAATTTAATAAATGATTTTAAACTCTGTATAGGCAAAGATTTTTAAATTTTGAAAAAAAATATTTATACTTTTGTAAAAAAAATACTATCGATAAGTAATTAAAAGAAAAAAACTATCGATAGTATCGTTTAGTAATTATCGTTTAGTAACTATCGTTTAGTAACTATCGTTTAGTAACTATTGTTTAGTAACTATCGTTTAGTAACTATCGTTTAGTAACTATCGTTTAGTAATTAAAACTATCGTTTAGTAACTAAAACTACCGTTTAGTAATTTAATTGACTATCGATAGTACTATCGATATATCGATAGTTTACTGATAGCACTATTGAACAATCGATAGTTGAAATTACCGATAGTTTTTCATCTCTAGTCTAGACCGCACATCGCGCTGGACAGAGCTGTACTTCAAAAAATCTACATGCGCTTCATCACTTCCTCCTTAGTCCAAACTTCCCCCTGGAAGCTTCTCCTGTTGTAGGAAGCGAAACGCTCGGCCTCATACTACCATCCCTCTTCTGATTTTTTAATTTTGGTTGAACTATTTTTGTGGCAATCATGCTAATGGCATATCATTCTTCTCTTCTCCGCTTTACCATTCTTCCTCTAACGCGCTACTTATCGGACATACCGGACGACATTTATTACTTGATGCAATATCTTCACCATTAAACTTTCTGTTTATATTCCTTTTTCTGGAGTCCTATTTCTTCCAGTAAAAACCTCTAATCTCATAATCTCCATCAATACTCTAAGGCTTCTTTTACGAACCAATTCAAACCAATAAGTATACTTACGTACTTACGTTTCATTGTATCTCGCAACGACTGAAGACTGTTTTCTAAAAACTGATATAATGTCTGCAGATGACTACATGGTTGAGTAATTAAATAGAAAATTACAACGCCCCCAATTGTCTCTAATTGTTGAAGTAATTCTTCATCACTAAACCAAATAACCACCGGAAATCTTTAGCAAATACAATTCCCATACGAAAGTCTTCCGCTACTCAATGAATTAATGCATACTGATCAAGTGCTGTAAACAAGTCGCTCATAACCTATTCGAATTTGAGTTTGATATCATCCTGTTGTTCACGTGGCATTTCGGGATGTCGTGTCGTAAGCTCTTTTTTTATTACTTGTTCTGAATCAAGAATACCGGCTCAAGATTTGATGGAGAACACAATGCTAGATTCTATATGTATTCATTCTTATGTCCGTCTTTGTCGGTAGTGTTGCGCTCAGAGTCGGTTTACTTTAGGGGGCTCACCTATACATGATGACAATTGGTAGAACCATACGATGTCTTCGGCATGATATGCCATGTTTCGCGGTTTCCAATCGTAGTAAGCTTTCTGTCTTTAATGGTTATCTTCTAAGTGTTCTCGCGTTGCTTCATGGGCTTTATGTAGTGAAGCTCGTAAATCAATATACTGCTGGTTTAAAGTGTACAATGTCTACGGGGTAGGTGGCTCAGTGGTATCGAGTCGGCCTGTGGATCTTGAGAATCCTGGTTCGATTTCCACAGGCGACAGACAAATATCACCAATTTAAATCTACCCCTGTGGCTCCTCCTCCACTAACATCTTTGGGGGCCGTAATTTGACGACTGGTAACCGCACTTCACGCGAAGAAATATATTACCTACCGAGATCTGCTTACGGGAGAGTGCCACACCCAGTAATGGGTAAAAGGCGTGATGATATATTTATTTATTTTATTTTATGTCTACGGTGGAAAGTCATGCACTAGTAATGCTTTTATGACGACTACTCGAAACAACATCCCAGAAGCGTTGACACTTTCTAGTTCAGTGACCTAACATGTTCAAGAGTGTGTAATTGTGACGCTCCAAAGAACCGTCATATTGGGGCCTGAATGGCGAAGTTCTTATTTTGTGGATATCCAATAATTGACATTTTTTGAATCATATCAGAATATGAACTACAATTTCGGCTTTTTGATCTGTCATAGGATAGACCTCTATCTAATGCGTAAAATATTTGCTGATGACCCACATGTACCGGTTCGCTTTGTCTAATGTAATTATATAGAAGATATCAATCGCCACTCTTTCTGAAGGTTACGATGCCATATTTATTTGTAATGGCGCACAAGCGATTACAATCTTTTGCACTTATCAATTAGATCTTACTTTAGATTTGACCAGTAGTATCGTTTGCGTAGTTTAGTTAGAGTACTTGTCACGCCAAGATGCGAACCTGTCGCTGAATTATTATAATCATCACCTTCTTCTTGCACGTGTAGAATATAGAAGATTTTTTGCATTTACGGGTAATGGACTCTTCATCTTGAGGAATTTTCTAATAGCAACAAAACGGGTTATTGCCCGTGTGCGTTTAATAATATCAAATAATAGCAATCAATAGCTAATGATGTCACCTATTTTATATATTAATTTTATTTAAGAGGAGACCAACAATTCAAGGATCAATAATAGGTTTCTATGTATACGTAAAATTAATATAATAATATAACACTTATAGTGAATGTTTCAAAAATAATACATTATACAGGTACATTGCTTATTTCATCGATCAGTAGAATACAAATTCTTTCAGAAGTCAAATTATTTATATTAAACGAATCAAACCTAGTGTTGACTCAGTGGTATCGAGTCGGCCCGTGGATCTTGAGAACCCTGGTTCGATCCCCACAGCCGACTAACAATCTTCACCAAATTAAATCTACCCCTCTGTGTCTCCCCCTCCACTAATATCTTTGGGGCCCGTGATTTGGCGGCTGGTAACCGCACTTCACGTGAAAAAATATATCACTTACCGAGATCTGCTTAGGCAAAGTGCCACACCCAATAATGGGTAAGAACAGTAAAATTAAATGAACGTGAATAAAATTGGTTATCAATAATAATATGAATTGACGTATACAGGAAAATAATATTAATAATTTATCGATTTTGAAGTGAACCCATATTAAGATTCTGAAGGGCCGTATAGTACTTAATCAATATTGCTACGTAACAATTAGTGTAATATTTAATATCTAATTGATATTAATAATAAGAAGCATTATAATCGTCAATTAAATATCCTACGTTGTGTTATATTACATTTAAAGAATTCTTTTTTCAGAATTCGTAATTTGAAGTCTTCCTTTACTGTTATTAGATTATAATGAAACACAATTGCTATACGAGTTTTAAATGTTTGTTAAACAATAAAAATATCACAAAATAAGTGGTTAAGTTCCAATACACAGACGGACGCCGAAACACATTATCACACACTATCTACCTGCGGTACTAGCAAGTGTAATATGACTGTCGTCTCTACTTTTATGCTAATGATAGGTATGCTATACCAGTGGTTGGTTTTGCTACTAAATTGTCGTAACTCGCCCCCATGAACAGAGGGAAGTCTCTGATCTACGGCTCTGAACGAGAGTGTTTAACTATTCCGGATCCTCAACCAAGCGGGACTATTGCAACAACCTGCCCCGGTGCCGAACGAGTTTAAATTATTAGTGTTAGGTTCGGGCTCATACGCTACATTAATTTCTCCACATATCCAGCTAATGTGTAGGCTATACTGAAGATTAACAAATGTTTTTCACTGTCACGGCCCTCAAGCAAACAAGTTTCAAATGTAACATGTTATAATAAGATTTCTGCTGAAAATATCTTGGTTAGGTGTCCTTGCTGTCGCCTGGATGCGATCAATTAACATCACAATTAATGCTGGATAGTGGTACCCGGTCAACAAATCACAGATTAATTTTGGACGCAAACAGTTCACCAAAGTCAAAGCACACGTAAATAGCATTAATAGATCTCAAGTCATCTGAACGAGACCGAGATATCAGAACCAGAGCACAGGAACAAAATTTAGAGACCATTCTCTCGCTAAAATGCTGTATATTCATAAACGCTTAACAATCACAGATTGATTTGAACGAAATCGCCTATCAAAACCAGAGCGCAAGAACAAAATTCTTTAGCTGGAAGAGATAAGAAACAAGTTCCTCGATTAGAAAACAACTTGCCATATTTAATTTAATTACCTTACCACACTCCTATTCTCTCCAAAAACTAACACCCCTGCTGTAAAGAAACACCCCTAAGAAACATCAACAAATCGCGTATCTGTAATAGAGTCAAAAAGTGCGGCCCCGTTACGTCACATACACCCACACAGTTAACGTGCTTAACCGAATCTAAAATGCCCAATTTAAGTCAGAATCCGTTAAACTTAGAACGCGCAAACTTACGTACCCTTAATTAGACGCAGATAACAAATTCAAATTATCTCTCACCGGTAAACTACCATCTTGTGTGAGCTGCACTCTTTCTTACATTAATTAAAGCACTTAATATAATTTGAATCTATTATAATCTTTAAACATATACGTATTTTAAGCATTTCTGTGAATATATTTTGTGAAACATCGTTCGTTCATTTATTGTCTTTTCATCACCGTAAAATATCTTTTATTTCAAGAAGTAATTACTTTAGTTTACTAATATGATAATAAAACAGAGTCTAAGTAATAAAGAACTGCATCGATCTATTGACCGATTAAACACACCAATTGGTACATTAGTTGGGAACGAGGAATTTAGAAGAATAATAGAGACTATTTTGTAAGGAACGGTGCTAGGCCGTAAGCCTAATAAGTGCCGTATGGGAGCGCAAGATGTTAGGGGGCGCAGCCGACACCGCGGGATGAGAAGTAGTTAGTAGCAAAGATAACAAAAATATGATTCTCTATCTTATTTGGATAGTTAATAAGTAAAATAAAATTGACATATACATTATGGCCAAAATATAAATACAAAGTTAGGAAAGATGACGTTCATTCTGCCTTCAAGAATATTCACTATGTGGAACATATCGTATGTCAAATGAAAGATTTTTAAAACAGGTGTATACGTATGTTGGTGAAATTAAAAGCGAGAGATTGTGTAGACACCCAGGAATACATACATTTTATATCCATTTCCTAGAAAACTGTATGTATTTTTTCTTTCCCTAGTGGATCTGCATGCTTAACATACCCTTGCAACATTTTAAACAATACTTTTGATGTTAAATATATGGCAGAAAAATTCGGGTGATGCCTGGATTCGAACCAGGGATCCTCCGCTTGCCGCGCAGATATGCTAACCGCTACACCACGTCACCTATGTCCGATGTATGGCATCATCCGAATTCTTCTGTCATAGTGTCTAACGTAGTAACGATAGCAGGACTTCTATAATTTATTTATCACTGTACTTTCAGTCATGTCATATGACAAAAAATACTTTTGATAATGTACAATATTCTAGACTGCGAATTCTCTTAAAACAATTTCAAATTTCTTTCTACAAATGTTAACGATAAATGTCTCATTTGACTTTTTTTGTCAATCGGTGTACGATTTAAGTGTTTATTCTGCAACAATTTATCCTAAAGTTTATAAAGTTAACCAGCAGCTGGCTTATTTACTCTTTCGATATTTTACATATCAGTATGTAGTATAATAGTATATTATCAAAGAGCATAAATGTAATGTATGCTCTTTGATATTATGTAATAAGTTTTATAAACGTCTCTTTAGTTATGAGTGTATAAAAAACGAGTATCTAAAGAGTTTTTAAAACGAGTCACATACTTTTTCCACGACCGCAAATTAAGACAAGTATTTTTTAAAAAGTTTTGTAAATTATTTCAAAACAAGGTAACAGTGATAGATGCATGAAGCTATCTTCATCCCGTGCTTAATATTTCAAGCCATGACTAAAACTTCCGAAGCCAAAGCTTGTCAAAATGTTATTAATTAATTAATGTTAAATAACATTTTAATAACGGCAGTAAAAAAATAAAATTAATTTATTTACTCTTCAATTTTTAAATATATAATTCCGTCACTTTACAATACATTCTAAATTCAATTTCTTATGAAGTATGAACATAATTTTTTTTCTGGATAGATTCGACTAGTTTCATTTTTTGATATAAAAAGAAATTCAACCAATCTCGTTACCAAACACTCATACAATTGACTTTTACAAAAGCCGTTATAAGACAAATAATATTACAGAAAGGTAATATAAATGTACTGTATGCATTTAGTGCAATTCGCATTTGCTCCCGTAAACTAATTAATTATATATTTTAAGGAAATAAAATAAAATATGTCTGTTGTATTTCAGTTCATTATGGTTAAATTTAAACAAATAAAAGTAAAAAATGTACATTGTTTTACTTTTACAAAGTACTTTTGCTGATTAATAGAATTAAATTTAATGTCTGAATTTATATGGTACGGGCCTCATAACTATCTATATCTGCTTGTACGAGACTGAAGTTATAAGTCTATAAAATTTGAAATCGACTGCAAATGTTCAGTAATGGTTATTTTTAAAAATCACCCTCAAAGTAATCTCCTTGGGACTCCACACACTTCGTCCAATGGTGTCGCTATTGTTATAAGCATTCCGAGAAAGCCTCTTTCGGAATGGAGTTTAGCTCGGCTGTCGCAATAATGATAATGTCCTCTCTTCTCTGAAATCGCGTTCCTTTCAATGGCCTCTTGAATTTGGGGAACAGCCAGAAGTCGCAAGAGAGTAAGGAGCCTGTTAATCCACAGGAGTCTGGACTAGCATCAAAAAAGTATTAATAAAGTGAGAGGAATGTGATGGAGGCACCAATTTCCTGTTGACCACAACATCGGTCTCTTGCGCCGCACAGCATCATGTAGGCCACGGAAGACATCCCTGTAATACTCTTTGGTGATTGTTTGACGCTGTGATCGTAATATTGGTGTACCACTGTGGGAGTTAAAGAAAGCAGTCACCTTACTTTGACGTTGCTGCGCACCGGTTGTATCACGCCTTAAACTGTGTGATGCGCATAACATCGTCACCGAAAGCCGCCTGAATCTTCCGAATGGTTTCCACCTGGCTGTCGCCCAGTTTCTGGCAAAATTTGTTGCAGTAATGAATGCTGCTCCAGTCATTCCATCATTTTCCTTGCAATGAAAAACCGACGAGAGTACTGCACACTACCTCACTCAAATGCTGCATGCTAGCAAAAGACGGGAAATATATCACGCATGCGTGTTTTCGCAAGGAAAATAAGGTCAAATAATTATATTATGCACAGTAACTAACGATATTTATTTATATAAATAACCAAATTTTAAAAATTGTCTAGTCAAAACATCAGAAACGTCAAATAAATCGTTCGCAAGATATCAAAACAAAACAGTCATAGGTAACGATATTTATTTTCATTAAAAATTGAATAAATCGGTGAATTTACAAAACTTAAAAATTAATTTACGGGACCAAATTACTAGTAAATTTAAATGTGTTTTACATCGTTTGATTCAGAAAAATTATAATTTTCGATTGACACTTCCATTTTTGTTGTCTGGTAGAGCACCGAGCAACAGCATGCAAAAAACTGATTTCCCATGTTAATCTCCTATGTACACTTTTAAAACATGTTACATATATATATATATATATATATATATATATATATATATATATATATATATATATATATATATATATATATATATATATATGCACATTGTGGTACATTGGATGTTAAATTAATAGATCCAGATAAAGAGAATAATTTTGTTTGAATAACTGTTTACGTAAATTATGACTATTATACTACTATATTATTTGTTATAATTGTATTGGTTCGTATAAGCCTAATATTAAAAAAATATATGTTATTATTATTACCTACTATGCATGCACTTTTTAATTCGTACAACAATAGTCTACCCGCACGTGAAAACTGGGTCACGAATCGTAAGATTTGTCAAAATGGGTGTTTTTTTGGAAAACACGTCACTAAGTCTAAACATGTACGCTTTCAAATTTATACAACTGGTAATCATAGTGGTCTACTGTCTAGGAATTGATTGGAGAAAATTCGTAAAGAAGTGAACAAAAATTCAAGTCCGTTTACTTTCAAGTTCGCACAACAAAAAATGATTACAATATCTAAACAGTAAAAATGAAAACAATGAGTATAAAAGAGTGAAAATTTGGAGAAAATATGTTAGAAAATAATAAAAATAATGAAAAACTCTCAACCAACATTTATAAAAATGTGAACAACAATAAAATTGTTTCAGCGCTATCATTGTCACAATTTTTATACAATGTAAACATGTTTTCATTTCGATGTTTTGATCAATCAATTAGAATCAAAATCAAATACATCCTCTACAATCACGCTGTAAGCGCTTGATACGTGTGAGACATTCACCGTTTAGAAACTGATTGTAAACATTTGTCAGTTCATTCGAATGAACGTAATAGGACTTCGGCAGTTAACGGATTCATTTACCCCTTTAATGATAAGCTCCTTATTGGCTGAACCTTTCTGGGTTCCATCTATGATCAGATTTGTTTAAAATATCTGTTCAGAATATAATTAAAGCTCTGCACAGAGGAGCACATTGTCGTAGATAAGATCTTTGTTTAAATAATGCCTAGACAACAACGTGATATTTAATAAGAAAATTAGAATATTAAGACTAGCCTCGGTTCGCAAACAGACATACAAATAAGTATTTCGGCCTAGGCCAAAAAGTAACGTTTCTATAAAAAATCTAATTATTGTGATTTTTTTTTTGTATAACTCAATCGGATAAAATAGTTATTTGCATATTTTAAGCATTCTCGTAAATCAGTTTAATACTGACGCATGTTGATTGAGGTGTAAATAAGAGAAACAACTATTTAAGAGCAGCTAGGACACTTTCTATTCGAGATGCACACAAGATTTTTATACAACTAAGTATAATAGCTTTAAAAACAATTAAAACCATTTTATAACAAGAGAAAGTGTTAATTTTGCCTTTGTTGTTATTGGGGACAAGCGGGAATATTATTTTCCCGCTGGTTGTAATTGAATACAATCGGACAAGTGGAGTAAATGCTTGTTACTTAGAGACACGATAATGTTTCGTTATCAAATGAGTGCTGAAATAGCATATCTTCCGTCATAGTCGTATAAAACATAGTTTGTATAACAAGTAAGAAAAGTAAACTAACCGGACTTCTGTGATTGCAGAAATTGGGTAATGCCATGTTAAACAATTGCCATCATTGTCCAGAATTTACATTTTTCCTAGTATTTACATACTATAATATTATTTTACTTGAGGTACTTTTCTATTAAATAAGCTAGCGAGTAATATTAATAGTAACTGTAATTGTTTATATATTTAATATCATCTATTTTTATTAGAAACGTAGTTTTACGAGTGTTAAAAAATAATATAGTCAGTAACAACAACTTATTTAGAGATCAGATAGTGTATTTAATAAAAAATATTTGTTTACAAATGTGCCAAGCATATATACCTTTTTAATAACATTTTCAGGTAACTGCACTAAGGAATAAATTGTAAAAATGTATAATATTTAAAAAATAATAAGCTAGATATAAATATAAATAAACATATCATCACGCCCTTTACCCATTACAGGGTGTGGCACTCGGCCTAAGCAGATCTCGGTAAGTGATATATTACTTCGCGTGAAGTGCGGTTACCAGCCGTCAAATCACGGCCCCCAAAGATATTAGTGGAGGGGGAGCCACAGGGGTAGATTTAAATTGGTGAAAATTGTTTGTCAGCTGTGGGGATCGAACAAGGGTTCTCAAGATCCACAGGCCGACTCGATACCACTGAGCCACCTACCCCATAATAAGCTAGATTTAAAACAATTTTCACTCATATATTTACATTTCCATATGAAATGTAAAATATGCTAGTTCCACAGAAATAAATCGAGAAGGAAAAAGTTTTACCGTGATGAAACTATATTTATTTTCACCATGGTATCAACTTTAAAATAAAATAAATGGGGAAGATTATAAAGAATATGCCTTAGATACAATTTGGAATGCAACAGTTAAATTAATTATTATACTATTAATAGTTGTACATTTAAATAGAATATAAAATAGTTAATTGTTTCTATTATACATATATTCAAATAAAGCAATAATTACCAATTGTATTTTAATGTATTCATTTATGTTACAGATACAGATATAACGAGTACGGCCCTGTTCCCTCAAGAACAGTCGACATGTCGTAGCCTGCAGCGCGTTCAGCGCTGTCTCATACGCAATACAGAAACGAGTTGGAACCTGTTCTCTCTGCGTCATTCTTCTATAGTGTTCTAAAAGCTCTGGAATATTGTAGAAGAATTTGGTTCAGTATATAAAGGAGAGTTTGGGCCGGCAACAGGCATTCTGTATCTGAAGTGTGAACAGTGCAAGTCATTGCTAAATACCTTAATGTGAATATAAATACCTGTTGTAAATAAATATGTCTTAGTATTTATACTACATTATTTTCGTTTTAAATAAATATTTTATTAGTGTTTTAATTGCTGGTGTTTTATTTAATAATAAACGTTACAATTGGTGTCAGGTGTTAGGGCTGTGTTTCGAGAATTAAAAGTGAAGTTAAGTGCAAATAAATAAAAATGGGTTCAAAAATTGTTAATCTAAGTGATTTAAAAGTAACTGATCTCAGGAGAGAATTAGAAGAACGTGATCTGGACACTACAGGCAAATTTAGAAATGTTAAAGAACAAATAGAGGCAAGATTGGCATCATTGAATCCGTCATTGAATCACGAACAGCTAAATGTCAAACAAATTAACGACTCTATTTAGAAAACGCCATTAAGTGAACAGCCATTGAATAACGGAAAAGTCGAAGATTTAGTGACAGAGGGGAAAGAATCATTGCGTAGATTCCACATGAAACCACCACAGTTTGATGGCAAGGTATCTTGACCTAGTTATTACGCTCAATTCGAAACTGCCGCAGTATCTAATGGTTGATCATCATCTGAGCAGGCAAAGGCCTTGATCATTACGCTGCGTGGTGACGCAGTAGATATATTGCATACAATCCCACCAGAAGAGCGGCAGAACTATCAGCAACTAGTTAAACGCTTGGAAATGCGTTATGGACCCGCACATCTGCAGCAAATGTATCACTCGCAGCTGAGAAATAGATGTCAAAAATCAAATGCAAGAATGCAAGAATTTCAATCTGATATCGCTCGTCTAGTTTGCCTAGCATATTCTGACAACCCAGATAGTGTGTTAGACCGACTGGCTGTGTCAGGATTCATTGATGGTCTCCGAGATAAAGAAACCAAGCGGACCCTGATTCTGTTCGAGTAACCTGTCCATTGCCTTGGCCAGCGCATTGGAATTCGAGGCGGCAGAACACGATTCAAGGCGGCACGGCAATACTCGCAAAATCACAATGAGTCTATAGAGAAAACAGCACGGCAAGTCTTGACTGAGATGTTGCTAAAGAAAAGACAACTTCGATACTGGAACTGCTGTGAGCTAGGGCATGTGCGAAGCCGCTGCAGGGAACAAATAAAGAATAAGGTAGCAGAAAAACTAAAGCGAGTCGACGCAAGGGGGCGAACGTCGATCCATCATCAAGATGCCCTGAAGCTAACTGGACATGTCGCTTCCCTACAACCAAGTATAAATAGCATTTTTGTGAATAGATTGATCGACGGCAGACCACATGCCTTGCTGATTGATACAGGTGCCTCAAAAACCATCATCAGACCTGATATTTTCAAGAAATCGATAACGATTGCATCAACAAAATGGCGACTGCGCACAGCAACAGGGGCCGCGGATACCATCCATGGCGAAGCAGACATTACCATCACCATTGGAAATACACGAATTAAACACCGAAGCCTAATAGCTGGCATTGAAGACGAATTCATTTTTGGAATGGTCATCATGTACGGAAATAGCATCGAACTAAATTTAAAACGCGCAATACTTAAGATCAATGGTGAAGTGACCGTTTTACATCCCCGAGGGGAAGACACAGTACGTGTAACCTTAGCTAAAGATATTATTAATCGAAGTGAGATGATTGTGGATGCCCACCTGGAACGTGAACTTCCAACAGGATGTACCATGATGCTAGAACCTGGTAATCAAAATGAAACGACTACTCGAGAAATACTGGTTGGAAAATCTCTCGTGCATACTTGAAAGGGAGTACCAGTTCGAGTAATGAATGTGAATTATTATCCAGTTACTCTAAAGATGGGTACTATCTTAACACACTGTTCATCAGTAACTTCGATTATCAGACGAACATCCGTTACACAAAATCCACCAAAGAAACTTCCCGCAGAACTGGCCAATCTACTGTCAACATCTTGCCAAGAATTAAACCCGGACCAGAATATCAGAATGAGGAATTATTAAGACTTTTCGACACCAGCTGTAGGACCAAGAGTAGAACCAACATAGTCCAGCACCAAATAAACACCGGCGCTGTACGTTCCATGCGGCAAGTACCAAGAAGATTACCATTGGCCAAGAGAGAGGAAACCAAGAAAATCATTCAAGACATGGAAAAATAAGGTGTCATCGAATCCTGAAGCAGTCCGTGGGCCTCACCTGTGGTGTTGGTAATGAAGAAAGATGGGTCAACACGATTCTGCGTGGACTATCGTCAACTCAACAACGTGACAAAAAATGATAGCTACCCGTTGTCCTGCTCTTTGACAGATTTAAATTTTAGATTACATTTTGCAAATAATACTATAATCAAACTTTTCAGACTAGCTTAAAATTTTCTCTATCGTCATGGATATAATATTTATATAATCATTGGGGATAGAGATTAATTATTTAATTAAGCGTTAATCTTGACTTCGGAATTCGACTGTAAAAGTTTCTCGTTTATGACGTTTAAAAAATAAATTTATTTTGAAAACAAAAATTAGATACAAGTGCATTAAAAAGAAATAACAAAAATTAAAACAAATATACTGCGAAAACTACGAAATGAATGAAGTAAGTATAAAACAGACGTGGTATAAAATACGCACTTGATACCGGTGAATCGTGCCATGAACAACTGGACGAATATTGTTGAATTCCTTGTGACAACTATAGAGGTACGAACTGGCACTACTTTTCGTTAAGGACGAAACAACACGACATCTGTATATTTCTGAAACAAAACAAACTAACTTATTGATTTCATTGTTATTTTTTAACTTAATATTATGGGAATAGTGCAGTGATAACCATGGTTACCACCTATTCGTCAATGCAAACCCAGAGATTTTGATTAAAAAAGGTATGCATATTTTTCAATAAAAATAACAATTCGTGCTATTTCATTTGAGGGCGTCTAACGTGATGTTATGTATGTATAATTTTTATTATTATTATTTAAAATAAAAGTATTAAAATTATATCCATTTGAGACAAAACAAAACATAAAGTTATATATTATAGATATAAATTATAATTCTAGACAAATAACTCTTTTGTGTTTTTAATTACATAATATACCATCATACAAATGATACTTTTGTTAGAAATAGCATTTTCTAACAATATTGCTGCTTGCATTAAGAAATTATAAAACTCTTTGCAAATTCATATAATTTAAGTTTGTAGAAATTTCAACTTCTACTACATTGCTTTTTCTTCATTATTTAAAAAAAATACTATTTAATCCGAAGATATTTCTTATAAAACCATAGCCCGAAGATTTGTACTAAAACCTGGTGTCTCCAGGCTGAAACCGGAGAGGTGGCTATTGTGGTGATAACTCTTCGGAAATTCAAGTTCGATTTCCACTTCTCCACATTATAATTCCCTCTGTAGCTCTCCCATTCTAACATATTTAGGGGGTCGTAATTTGATGGTTGGTAACCGTATATAACGCGAAAAATTATATCTTTAATCAAGATCTGCTACAGCATAGTATCACAGGCAGTGATGGGTAAACGGCATGGAGAAATATTTATTTATTTTATTTAAACAAACTTGACTAAACTGAAAAAAATACTGTTAACAGATACATAGTATATCAATCTGTTTTAATTTATTTATTTTAATATTATATCATATTCTTATAACAGTGTAAGTAGTAAGATAAGAAACATATATAAATAACTGGGTTGGCGGTTGAATACAATAACAAATCTTCAGTCAGGTAACCACTCCTGCTCTTCCGTATTATGCTTAACAGTTCAGCGCATAGCCGTGTATCAGCTCTAGCTGAGAGCTTCGAGAACGTTATTCGCTATTCGACTGACTCTACACCGGGCACTTATCATTCTAATGCCTGAATTCAATTGCACGGGCAACCGGCGGATATACAGCATCGTAAATATTTATGTGTGCGCTGCATGCAACGGCTATCATGTGTATCATATGTTTTGTTACTTGCGAGATACTTAACCTCAAACTTGGAGAAGGTGAGGAACTGTCTCACTGCTTTCATAGAGGAAAATTTGAGTACATCTGCTTGTGGTTTATTAATTAAAAAGAGTCTTATTTTTTTACGACTATAAATCCAAAAATAGAAATTAAAAATTAACCTCTTACGTGTTTTCTGATTTTTGCGGTCTTTATCTTTTGAGATTATCTTTTAAAGTTTTATTAATTCTGCTATTATGTTACTAAATTAATATTTTTTATTCTTGAGGAGAAAAATTGGTGATAGAAAGTAAACTATGGCTTTTATCAGACCATTGCTATTGGTAACCGAACCCTTTGCTTGTCCGTTGGTATTGGTAACGATACTATTTGCAGACTACAAATGTATTTTTGTTTTAATTTTATTTTCTTAAAAAACTATTTTTGTATCAATTACAAATAAAAATCGATTAATATGAATTAACAATTATGGAGTGGCTCAGTGGTATCGAGTCGGTCTGTGGATTTCAGAACCCGGGTTCAATTCCCAAAGGCACCAAACAATTTTCACCACGTTAAAACTACCTCTGTGACTTCCCCTCCACTAACATCTTTGGGGGCCGTGATGGTAATGGACTTCACGCGAAGAAACAAATCACCGAAATCTACTACGGCGAGTGCCACACCCAGTAATGGGTAAAAGGCGTGATGATATATTTATTATTTTTATTTACCAATCGTAGAAAATTTGTTGTGTACACCTTTGGTTGAAAGTATCTTTGTGGACCTCAACTAGTCACAAACAATTATTCATTTATATTGTGTCATAATTTCATTTGATAGTAATAATAAAAAGTTGAGGTCGATAATAATTCATTTATTAATTAAATATTGTTAAAAAAATTAGTTATTTATTTGCTTATAATTAAGAGACTAGTATTCCATAGACCTTAAGATATCTCAAATTTATGTTAGATGTAACAATTATAAAACTACATACTCTGATTGATATTCAAAATTATTATCTTTTAATTTAATTTAATATACTAAATTAATTAAAATTTGATAGAAGAGTATTTTCATTAATCATATTTCCATACCTTGCTTTATTTTAGTTTAATTTAAGTTATCATAACTTTCAGATACTATTACGTACTTGTAACTACGATGTGAGTAAAATTCTGATCTGTAATAATGGATAGCGAAATAGTTACTGGCAATGAGTCAATAAAATAAGCGGATTACTTGCGTTTCTTTTTAATATCACGACAGCCATCATCTGTGTACAAATATATACAAAAACACGTAAACGTTATAACATTGTTAATTATCAGCTTTATTTTATGTTTGCTTTCAACTTATATAAATAATTGCTATTTAAACATTTAATGCAACATATAATATTACATAACTTGCTTAATATAATGTTACACTAGTAATTTAAAATCTCTACAAGACCAAAATTTCTATGTGGAACAAAAAACCAGAGCAAGCGTAAAGGTGCAACGATAGTCACTTGATAATTAGAACCAACATCATTATACCGTACAGAAGGTATTTAAATTAGCTGCGGGTAAGAATGCCCCATTCCGCCATTGTATACACGAAACAATGTAAATGTTCGCAACCACAACAGAGACGACAGAAAAGACACTGAAATAAGATGATGTCTTCCTTTTATTTAACCTCCAAGATCTCTTGTTATTTTAAAAGGAAGAAAAAGAATGACATTTGTATTCTGTCGTGTTGCACTTTTGTTGTGTGTTGTTTAGTAAAGGCGGTAATTTGGTCAGATTTGCTCAATTCCTTAAAGGGAATGAAGAAGGTAATTTAGATTTTAAAGCCATGCAATGAT
The DNA here is from genome assembly GCA_947425015.1 of Pterostichus niger. Taxonomy (NCBI): domain Eukaryota; kingdom Metazoa; phylum Arthropoda; class Insecta; order Coleoptera; family Carabidae; genus Pterostichus; species Pterostichus niger. Next base: position 18,383,232 of record OX380338.1, on the reverse strand, counting down.
TACTGTTTCTAACAGTGATATTTCTTAAAGACGTAAAAGATAAAGAATTATAGTTTGGATAAATTTACTTTGCTACATTTTCATCTTGTTCTTTTCTCACTTTGATATTTTTATTTTTGATCTTTTAAAACAAAAATATATATATTGTTATACCTTTTTATCATTGAGTGTAATATTGTTTTGTAGCAAATTCCTGTAAGTGATATTTTGCACGTGCAGTGTGATTACCAGCCGTCAAATTACGACCTCCAAAGATGTTAGTAGGAATAGTAATTATAATGTGATGAAAATCATTTACAAGTTGCAGGCTTTGGAAATCGAATTCTTGTTGTCATTTTCAAAGTCGGGTACATTTATTCATACCAGTTTATATTAGTTAATAATTATTTAAAAGTAAAAGGCCGTTATTATTACTGATAAATGTTTAATCTTGAATTTTAAATTAATTTTTCAGTATGTACCTATTAAGCTTAGAGATACAAATATAGAAGTAATGAACCGCTGGACGTCTCCAACCACAATATGAGAGCTTTAATAATTTACTATCATCTAACTTTTGACTACTGTGAGTTGGATATTTCGTAAATGTATGTTCAAACTTAAAATATATGATTATGTTTTGTTTGCAGCTGCCCTCAAGCAGATTTCAGTAAGGTCAAACGTTGGTGTGAGTCAATTTTAATATTGTGATTGGTTATTTGGCTACTTATTTCCCTAATAATAACCATAATTTAATATCACACTAGTTATTACGCAAACATAGAAATATCAAAACATTGTAAATAAATAAATATATCATCACGTCTTTTACCCATTACTGAGTGTGGCACTCTGCCGTAGCAAATCTCGGTAAGTGATATTTTTTTTTGCGTGAAGTGCGGTTACCAGCCGTCGAATCACGGCTCCCAAAGATGTTAGTGGAGGGGAAGCCACAGGGGTAGATTTAAATTGGTGAAAATTGTTTGTCCGCTGTGGGTATTGAACCAGAGTTCTCAAGATCCTCAGCCCGACTCTAAATATTAAAAAATAAACAGTTTATTATTTATATTTATTTTTATGTATAAAAAGATAGAGTTGCAAAGAGTTTCTTCAGTTTCATTATTATATCATGATAATATACAGTAATTAATATCCATATTTCGTTATTAAACGATACAGTACATTTAACATAACGAATAAATTGTAGATGTAAATTGTATTAAATTTTTAAATAAAAACTTGTAGTTTACACAATAATCATATACGTATATATTTATTTAAAAAGTGAAATTTTTGAGCGTACCAGTGCAAGAAAAAGTGATAAATATGTATTTCAACTGACACAACCAAACCAGAGACTTGATAAAATGATTTTATACTTCAAATTTTGTAATTTGGTAATACAGTTACACAATTTTCATTAAACAATTTATTGTTTTAAAGCAGTGTGACATTACCAGTAAAATACTAACCGATTGTTGTTAATCAACGTCAGTTGATCTACTCAATGTGACCCTGTACAAAGTTTAAAACGAAAGAGTGATATAGAGTCGGCCTGTGGATTTGAGAACTCAGGTTTGATTCCCAAAGCAAACAAGCAATTCTCACCACATTCAAATTACCGCTGTGGCTTCCTCTCCACTAACAACGTTGGAGGCTGTGATTTACCAGCTAGTAATCTAACTTCATACGCATAAATAATCACTTACCGAGATTTGCTACGGTAGAGTGCCACATTCAGTAATGGGTAAAAGTCATGATATATTTATTTATTTTAACCATAATTCAAAGAACTTTTATTTCGTTAATAAATTTAATATGTCATCCATTGTGTTTTTCACATTTAATTGTTATAGACAGTGTTGCAATGAAAATAAATAAGATCATAAGAACCTAATACCTTGCGTGCGGATGGTATTTCTTTTAAAATGATTTTTTTTTTTATGTATTTATCACAAATACATGTATTCTCCGCAGGAGTCGTGCCTATTTGGAAGGTTGCAATAATAAGATTTATTGCCAAACAAAAATATTGTTCTGCATTTGATGATTTGTGATCTATAAATATGTTGCCTGCATTGTCTAAAGTTTTTAATAATATTTGTAGGATTTATATACATTCAATAATTTTTCTGGTATTAAACAGCTCACGGTCAAATTAGCAGATTCTTCGATATCAGAAGGAAGGTGATGAAATAAACTTTAAATTTCAAATTTTATTTATTTCTTTTCACGGTACCGCTTTTGTAAATTGATTTATTGATTTTGAAATATACTAAGCTGACATAAACCTAGAATTTTATGTATTTTAACAATTATTTTAGCGTGATTAGATAAAATTTTGTACGTAATACGTTATGAAAATGTAATATTGTTTGACACATAATTTGCAAAACTCGCTTAGCTCGTTTTGGCAAATATTATGTTCGTCAAACTATATCAACCTTTTCATAACTGGTTACGTAAATAACTATTCTGAGTATTGTAAAATTTTACAGAGCTACGCACTGTAATTATTTATTTACTTAGTTACCATATATTCCTATAAAGTTCCATTTACATATAGGTGGAAATAAATAATATTTTACCAGTCAATCTAGAATCAGAAACGGACATGGTTCGAAACTTCTCTTCTAAATATAATTGACTCAATAATTTATTTTTTTAATAAATCTAAAATGTTACTACTAATTCAGATTGACATTTTTAAACCAATTGCCATATTAAAATATTATATTTTTTCCAGCAGTGCAATTCAGTGGAATAAAAATTATTTGGTTCAAAGATACTTTAAGGTTTGCATGTTTTCACATATAGTGACACAAGATTAATACAATACGATGTCACAAGGATTAATTCTGGGGCCTTCTGTTTTTCACTTTTATAAAACACTTTCATACGTTGATGATACTCAAATTCTAACATTTATATCACCCGCAAATATCAACGATTATTGTGCAAAGATAAATCAAGATCGTAAAGAATTGTTGTCATGGTTTTTAGTAACTGCGATATACCTAACATTATTTTGGATCACTTAATGTTACAACATAGCCCAGTCACATAAATCTAACAACTATGTATATATTGACGAACTTTTAAATTTTAGAGAGCATTTGCATAAAAAACTGATTAAAACTGCATCATATATATCAGTTTAAAAATGAACTAAATTAGACTATCAAATTTAGTTTTATTGACTCAACCGTTATACCCATCTTCGATTATTGCACTTGCAATTATATTCCAAATCTTACTTAAACTGACAAGAATAGAATCATTCTATTTCGAACTCTTGTTTACAACATTTATAACATTTTTAATTTTCGTAAATTATGAAATATTAAACGAATTGATAAAAGTGTCAAGATTGTTTATCTCTCTCTGTAACTTGTAAAAAATCATGTAAACCGATTCTTTTCAAGTTGATAAATTTTGTTATATGACCATTCATTGTATTTGTTTGCACGTAAGACCTGTTCTTGGAACTAAGTTCTAATTTGCAACTATGGGTTAGGTATGTATTATTATTAGTGAATAGTGAGTCATAGTAATATGAAATTTAAGATCAAAATTTTGAGGTATAAAAATGTTTATTAGCGGTTAGAATACAATCAGGTTATCCGAATAAGATTTATGTTGTAATAGATGTTCAAAATCAAACTGACATTTATTCAAAGGTACTGAAGGAAAAGCCGTTACAACTGCTGACGGATCATACACATAGTACTGAAAAATAATAAACATTAGAAAACTCGTTTTTTAAATGAGCTCAAGATACATAAAAAATCATTACTTTATTGAAATTTTACTAAAACATAATATTAATTTATATTAAATATTGGTAAAAATATCTCCTTTCAGCGAAGCAGTAATATAAAAGTTAAACGCTGCAGAATTGTACGATAGTTTAAGTTCGTAAAGGAACAGTTACGGAAAAGTTTTATATTAATTATCGCCGTGTTTTATCTTGGAAATTAACAGAAATAAAACAAAAATGATTCTTTGGAATTTAGTTCGTGCGGCTAAACGGTGGAGTTGCGAAGTTGTAGCAGGCAGCAGGAAAGCTCGGCAGGAATGATCAGGAGGAATCGAAACGAACTAATCTGAAGGTGAATGGCTTGCGGACCGAGCTGACAAAGCGCTGAATTTCTTTGAAACCCCTAGTTATGTTTAAACTTACTGGGGGCGTCTTTTTCTATTCAATCTACTGAAGTTGAGGAAAACTTTGCCAACGATTTTTCTTCGCAATGATCAAATTTCAGCTGATATTTATCCTTCCAAATGAAGCAGTTTAAAACAATACAGCCTATTTAGTTCAATTTAATTTCACTCAAAATCTGACAAATACAAAATTAGAGGACGGCAAAAATATTTGATATTCTAAACTGATCCGCTTCAATGTCTGATTTCACAACGGATCTGATTCGGATCAAATTCGAATTGAATCAGATTCAAAGATCGAATAAAATATGAAATATAAAGTTCGAACAAAATATTCAATCTGAAGTTTAAATAAAATATCAAACTCGGAATTTTCAAATAAAGCTTTTAAATATACAGTCTGAGTATAGGGTTAAGTGCCTGAAATAAATAAACTTATATTATAGTACTATTATTATATTATTATATGGAACCCTATATATAATGTTCATTCTAATAGAATTGAATCAATTCAAAGAAAATTCTTGAAATACGTATATTTCAAAATAATGAGTTCGTATCCTAAAGATCGCTTATTTTTTGATATCCTACTTAAAATCTTTAAATTCAAATCAGTATATTACAGACGAATTAATTCAACCGTATACCTTCATAAACTTATTAATTCATGAATTGATGATCCCACTAGTCTTCCACTTATTTCCTTCTACGCACCATCATTAAGAACCCGTTCTTCTGCTACATTCTATCTACCAACTCCTAGAACTAACATATTGTACTTCTCGCCTATATACAGGATGTGTTCTCTGTACCAAAATCACTTTCTTTGCATTGATATTCTTAATAAATCATTACATTATTTTAAGATAGCAAATTAATGGTCATAATAATGAATAGTTTTTTTATATTAATCTAACTCAATGTATCTCTCCGTGTCATTCTTCATTGTTGATTTTTCATATTTATGCTTCTATACTATTAGTATTATTTTGTATACATTCATATCAAATATTATGGTTTTTTTCCTGTATATTCTCTTTCAATATTATTTTTATATTCAATTGTATTCCTGTCCAGTAACTGGGCTTTGTCTGTTGGGCAGAATATTTAATAAATAAATAAATAAATATAATCTGAGTAAAGAACGTATAAATTCCAATTCCACTCTATATAAACGATAACGCTTCATAAAATTTATAAGAACCTATGTACTATGATACAAAATAAATAAATAATATTACGAAAAAATTCGTCTCCCTAATTTCTCATAACAAAATGATTAATTTAGTTCCATCTATAATGGTTATATTTCTTTCGAATAGACAATTTACGTTATAATTTCTGGATCGGCTATCGATGACTTGCGTCTACGTCCCGTAGCTCTACGGTCCAAATCGGCATCTAAGGCCTATCCACCTGTGTATAAGTGCTGATCCAGCTCTTTTGGGCATTTAGGATTCTGTTACCTGTGTCTGATCTTAGTAGGCCCCAACAAGAACACAGTTCATATTTAGAACGGTTAAAATATTTGAATGGGTTATTAGCTTAGTGTTATTAAGTCGGACTGTGAATATGAGAACCCGGGTTCGATTCTTACCGCATTAAAATTACCCTTTAGTTCTCCCTCCGCTAACATATTTGGGAGCCGTAATTTGACGACTGTTAACTGCACTTCACTCGCAAAAATATAGCACTTACCGAGATCTACTACAACTGAGTGCTACACCCAATAATGGGTAAAAGCAAGATGATATATTATTATTTTTAAATATATGACATTAAATTATTAAATGAAGCATTTAACAAAGATGACTAAGAAATGTTAATATTTCTTTCCATGAAATGCGCCTGGCAGAATCATGTATAACCATTATTATCGGGGCCGTCTTAAACCGGGGGTTCAGGGGTGCGGGCGCACCCGGGCGCAGATTCCTAGGGCGCGCACACAATTACGAGGCTACAGATGAGCCCATTTTAGACCCAATGAAAACATATAAAATTAATTTTTATTTTATTTACTTAACACGGCTATCTCGAAATTAAATGAGAGATTCGAGTTGCTAATGGATCAGAATAATAATAATCTATTAAATAAAGAAAAGACTTCAGAATCCAATGTTTTTATAAAATATTTATTTATGGACGTTTCGAGCAAAAATATTAACTCATCATCAGCACCTTAGAATATAAATACAATAATTATAATATAAAACTAGCAAATTAATTAAAATGTCAATTTTCTTAAAAACGTAAAAATATAAAACAATATCTGTAAAATGTCAATAATAACAAAAAAGAAAAAAGATACATATAAAAAATAAGACTTGAAAGAACAAAAAATTATAAATAATTGAAATAATATATATAAAAATTAAATTGTTAAATTCCCTAAAAAAATTTGAGCATATTTTAAATTATTATACGCATCAGTTTGATAATTAATCGAGGTATCATGGTGTAAATTTATATGTAACGTTTCTAAAATAAATCTATGCTTTGTATTTTCCATAACATCAATAATTTTGGCTTTGGAAAAATTAAAAATTGTATCTTTTTTAAATATATATTATAAATAATAATCAAAATAAATTGGTACCTATTAAATAATAATATAAAATAAAACATTACTGATGTATTTTTCCGGGCTTTTAAATTGAAAAAAATGTGTTGATTTTTAATTTGTATAATTTATTGTATTATTTGTATAATTTAAGAATTTTGAGAAATAAATAAATGAAACATTAAAAATTATATTGCGTTTTTTTGGTTGACATGAGCTGGGGCGCAGGCTGACCACTCGGCACCCCGGCGCAAAATATGCTTAAGACGACCCTGATTATTATTTTCGTATTCTGTATCAAGCTTTGTATGAATTAAATACGCCTAAAAAAATATGGCATCACTGCATAAGCAAAGATTAAACCGAAGAGTATCGAAAAATTACATTTTATTTATTATTATTAATAAATAGATAGCTTTTTTTAAAATTTTTATGCATATATAAATATTTTTATGTAACCAACTGCTTATTCTACTAATTTATTAATAAAATACAAATTGAACATTCAATTTAAAATCGTTGATATGGTAATTGACCAAATATATATTTTGGGTGGTTACAACAAACTGGACTTTTATATTATGTTTATGCATTTTTCCTATATATACCGCATGTAAAGTAAAATGTAATATTAAATTTTCCTTCGTCTTAATTCTTTGTTTATACCGTTATGGCATACCTCAACAAACGTACTCAATTCAAGTGATGCTTTTATATTTTTCACTTATATTGAATATGACAATACGAGTGTCATATCTACATAATTCTGTCAAATCTATATCATGAGAAGAAAAATTACTTAGACAATGTTGATCGAATGTTTCATTTATTTATTTAATTCTCAAACGTCTTTCTAAATATAAACCGTGTCCCTGTGAGGGCTTATTAGGATAAGATCTAGATATCGCTGGTATCGAGTCGTCCTGTGGATTTGAGAAGCCGGGTTCGATTCCCACAATCGACGAACAATTTTAACCACACTAAGACTACTCCTGTAACATCTTTGGATACGTGATTTGACGGCTGGTAACTGCACTTCAAGAGGAAAAATATATCGTTTACCGAGATCTGCTACGGTAGAGTACCATATCGAAGAATTGCACTTGGTACTCTAAATGTTCTAGTCGCTTAATTAACTAATTAATTATTAATTAAATAACTAATTAACTAATTTCCCACTGTTTACTACTTCAGCAGCAAGTTTTAAGTCTCTCTCGTCCATTTTGTTTTGTTTGGGTTTCCAATTCGTTTATAATTATTTGGCATGGTAGTTCGTCTATTCCTTAATTTTTTTAGCCAATTCTCCCAATTTGCTGGGTGAGTTGACTAGCTTCCATACAGCTAAAAGCAAAACAAAATTACAAATAAATTAGGTTATAATTTTACATTGAACATCCTTTTAAATGAAAAAAATATGTAAATTGTAGAAAATACTACTTGGCATGAAAAAATGTTATACATGTGCACATGCAATAGTTATTTGTGTACAAGTGATTCTCTATTACTCGAACACGATAATTGCAGCGTGAGCCGAAGACAAGAACTGCAATAGGAACAAATACACTTTTTGCTCGTGATACACACATATTTTTTTGTACAATTGCATCTTGAATTACTAAAAAACGTAAACGTACTGAAAATGAAATCGGTCTGTCAACACGATAAGTTCCTGTTTTGTTTATATGTCTGGTAACTAACTATTGAAGTAAGCGTACATCTAAAATCTTTCTCACTTGTTGCCATTGGAAACGCACGCATTTAATATATTTTTTGGGCGTTGCTATTGAACATATGCAACAAAATTATTTTTCGATTATTCTATAGAAAACGTCAACTTTACAATGACAAATGAGAGCGAAATTATCAACTTTTCACAGCAATCGTAGGAATAATTTATGTAAGTAGTATTAAAAACAATTTATAGTCATAATTTACTTGATTGTTTATCAAATGACACAACACTAGTGAATTTTGTAAACTAACAGACTATACAACCAATATAATAAAACTTACTAACTTCATCCGACAGTTATTTTAATTTTGATATATATATATATATATATATATATATATATATATATATATTGTCCGTCAGTACGGTGGTGTGGATAGCAATACGGAATTCGAATCCGGAGATCCCGAGTTCGAATCTCACTCAAACTAAAAATTATATAAACTATCACACTGCGGCTCGGTGAGTGCGGACCCTGTACTGTCATTGGGATTAAGTTCCTGTTGTACAGCGTAACATAAATAAATAAATAAATAAATAAATAACATCACGTCTTTCACACATAACTGTGTGTGGCACTGCTCCGTAGCAGATCTCGGTAAGTGATATATTTAAATGTGGTTACCACCCGTAAAATAATGGTTCCCAAAGATGCTAGTGGAGAGGGAGCCACAGGGGTAAATTTAATTTGGTGAAAATTGTTTGTCGGCTGTGGGGATCAAACCAGGGTTCTCAAGATCCATAGGCCGACTCGATACTATTGAACAACCTATCCCATTAAAAATAAAATTTATAGGTAAAAATGGTAACACATGTAGTGTGGTGTATCGACAAAATACTCGCCGCAAGACATATTTACAAACACTACACTGAATCTATGTTGAAATGTAAGTATATGATATCTATAGATTCTCCAGAATAGACAGCATTCATCCAGGTGTCAAGGTATTGTTGCAGGTTTGTGACTACTGATCTATTAGGTACGAACCCGTGTTGCTCGTCAGGAATTATTCTTGAAGAGACGAGCAATTTAAAATAAATAAATATATCATCACGCCTTTTATCTATTACTAGGTGTGCCACACTGCCGTAACAGATCTCGGTAAGTGATATATTTCTTCTCATGAAATTCGGTTACCATCCGTCAAATCATGAGCCCCAAAGATATTAGTAGAGAGGAAGTCATAGGGGTAGTTTTAATATGGTGAAAATTGTTTGTCGGCTGTGGGAATCGAACACTGGTTCTCAAATTCACAGAAATTAGTGACACGGTAATGACCTTCATTACTTTAACCATGACAGAAGTCAGACTGATAGGCTGGTAACTGCCTAACATCTAACTTATCACCGGTTTTAAATATTAGTATAACGGATGCTGTCAATCAAAACGAAGGCAGGCTGGATGTGGCGAATGAGAACGTCATGGGCTTGCTGAGAGGTTCACTACATTAAGAAACACATGATTTTAATAATATGGGACTGATATTTTCTGGACCGGCGGATTAAGAAGGGGTGAATTTTTGCACCGTTTTTTAATTTTTTCTGCAGTAACGTCGATGTCAGTGAGTGACTCACTGTTTCCAGGGAGATCGACAACATCTCAGATATGGATGGGGTCTGGGGATTCGTAGATGAGAGGTGGAAAATTATTGTGCAAAAAGTTCTACCAGTTCGGAATTATTTACACAACTTATTGTTGGAGATTTAGGCAGTAAAGGTACGCTGACTTTGCTGTTACTGTATTTAAAAAGTAATTTTCATTGTTGGCTAAATTGGAGTTCATATTTTCGCATGTAGGTTTCTGCTGGTAGTTGATTTGAATAGGTTATATGAGTAAAGTGGTTCTCTGGTAGTTTGCTAAAATAGCTTTCGTTTATTCGATAATAAATACTGATCATACAATATAATTCATAATAATAACATTTGAAAATTAATACAAATGATGATGGTAGCAATTAATTATGAATAGCACTTATTCACGAATTGCATACATTACTTTTCCTACATCCGAACCCAAATTATTCAAATACGTGCAACTCATAAATATCAAAATAATACTATTACTGTTTTATTGAGTATATCTTGAAAATCATGAAAAAAGGTAAATGCTGTCCTTTATTGCTTGTACGTTGACATATTAGAGTCAATTAGAAGCCTAGTGTTGAACTAAAACAGATTTGTTTGTTGCATTTATTTCTTGCAAGCATTCTTACGTTTTTATATAAACTCATATATGAACTTGGATATCCCTAAACCAACTCAACCCCTCCCGTCTTATCAACTCGTTCATACTCGTATATTCTACTACACCAACTGAGCTATGGTCGTCATGTAATTCAAATCTGATTTTATTCCAGATTATTCTTTCCATTTTTATTATGTGTCAAAAGCAGCCTCGATCCCATAAGTCTTTCACTCGTATACTGAAAAATAAAAAGAACAATTGGAATAAAATCTAATTTAAATTGCATGGCGACCGGAGTTCAGTTGGTAGAGCATAAATCGGAATTAATGTATCCTAAGATTGAAATCCTATCAGTATCCCAATTTTTATATGTTTTACTCTAGATTAGAAAGTGAATGTGGTAACACTGACACTAATGATCAGATCTTTTTTTATTTTGCGCAAATATTTTTTAAATTATGGCTAAATTGTTATTTATATTTGCAAAAATAATATAGTACATACATAATACACCCTGAAAGTGTTTATATTACGCCGCTCTGAAATATACTTTTATAATTAAAACAAAATCATATATCATCAGGTCATCAGCTATAAGGTGTGACACTTTTACTAGCCGTAAAACACCACCACCCCCAAGTATTAGTGGATGAGGAACCACATGGGTAATTTCAATATGGTGAAAACTGTTTGTAGGCTGTGAGAATCAAACCCGTGTTCTCAAATCCACAGATCTACTCGATAACACTAAACCACCATTACCCCATTATAAAATAAATATATTAGAACATAAAAGAATGAAATGAAAAAATCACGAAAGTACAAAAGTTATAAAAGTTAAACAAATAAATGACGATGATAAACAACAACAACGTGTGTTGATCATGGGAACACTATATCTTGCACAATAAATAGATGACTTGTCTCAACTAGTGCTAAATTAATACTGACTAATTGTTGTTGTTTGCCTTGGGACGTGCTGACAGGGGGTAAGAGGGTGGAATCGTTACAATGGTTCAAGATAACTGTTCACATACACAAGTTTACATAAAATACCCAGACGCTTCCAAAGGATGAAGTATAAAGTTCAAATCTATCTCAGTCCAATGCTCAGCTAATAATTTACCTAGTTGTTTCAGAATGTGATAATTCACAGAAGCTATAAACTAAATTGTCTAAGGAATACTGAAATCATTACATAGTCACTAATAAATTTGCTAAGCAAAACCCTGTCAAATAAACTTTTAAACAGATAATATTTGATTAGTCCGTATCTCTCAAAGTAGAATTGATAGTAAAAATCCTTGTTATAACAAGACTAAATTCTGAATTATTTCACTTTGTTACACTATTTTTTACCACTAGCATAGTAAGTATACATATAATTGTGTTCATGTTGCCAATGATGTTTTGACTCATTTACCGCCCAAGGGCGATAACAGAAAACTGTACATTTTTTCTATAATAACATTATGAATTAAATTTTGATACTTTCTTTATGATAAGAATACTTTAGTCGTTACGCTTGACAAATATATTTCAAAATATTTTAAATATTTTAATTTATTTTTCGTTGTATAAAAAATGTGTATGTATCACAAGCGTAAAGTGAATTTAAAGGTCTTATCTTCAACCTTACATCACTTACTGCTCTTAGTACATAAATATCTATTATTTTACAGAAAACAAATATTTTATTTATTCGATATTCGGTCTATAATTAAATCTAATGCTACAAATCTATGTAACAAATCAATAAATCATTAGGACGCAATTTCCTTTCAAATAATTTAAATTTGTAAATGATGGTAGATAAAGAAAAAAGTCTATAACAGACAAAAAAGTACATATAGAAAGCTCTTTTTACATTAGAGAATTTACGAGACAAAATCACATATCAACTTTTGAAATATATACTCAAATGGCGATATAATATGAAATATCTAAAATATGAACTCAATAAATAAATAAATCATTTTAGCCGCCCTTAAATGTGAAACTTTGCTGTAAAGTGCGGTTACCAGCCTTAAAATTACGGCCTTCAGATAAATTAGTGGAGAAGGAACACCAAGGGTAATTTTCATATTGAAAAAATTTGTTCGTCCGCTGTGGAAAATGTGGAAATCGAACTCGGGTTCTGAATTCTACAGTCCGAAATGTTACCTCTGAGTTTTAGAAATTTTAATTTCACTGCTTTTAACGCTTTTTGTGGTAGTAAAATATATTGTCCATATAAATTTGTTCTTTTAAAACTAAACAAACAAAATTTAAATAGTTGAATAGGTTCAATAATTACTAATTTATAGAAATCTTCTATTAAGTATATAACGTTCAAATATATTTGAAAAACCTTCTTTCCAAAACAATTTCCTGCATTCTAACTTCTTCGCAAGCCATAAATTACAATTCATCAGATAAACAATTCGGTGGGAAAATCCCCGAGTTTGCAGCAATAAATTCGGTGCTAAGTGACGTTAGCAAGCACTAATGTCCAATAGTAATCAGATAGTGGCGTTATTAGATATAATTACAAGTAGATGCAGTGTCGTATCACTTTGAGGACATCTTCTACATACGTATTACGTCTGTAGTAATCGGATTGCTGGCGATGGAGGAAGAGAAACACTGCGCTTGCCCCGACAAATGGTTAGGCATTAATTTGTGAGTGGATATGACAGATACTTCGAATGCAATTTGGTGCACTAATAATGTTATCATGCTAATGTCTGAATAAACGAATAAAGTGCATTGTTAATTACAATTCTTCAAAAACATCTCTTAAGTTTTTTAAATATTTTCTTGATAAAATTTTAAATAGATTATCAAACGAATCAGATAATTAACGTGAAAAATATAATGCTACTTAAAACAATGACCACATGTGTTAATAAATTTACATGAGAGTTTACAACATGCTGTAAAAATAGGTAGAATTATGTTTTTAATCATAATTAATAAATAGAACAACATTTTACCTCATTGATACAATTTACTGGCTAAAAAAATAAATACAAGCTCTCCGCTTTGCCGCAAGTTTACGGCATTTTGTCAATGAATAAGGTTCGTGCAGCTGACATTAGCTGTTTAGAGCGCAAACAATAAATATAAGTACGAAAGTTATTTTTTATACAAGTAATATTTTGTACTAATCTTTTCCAGAATTAAAATCCCGTCATACAATGTCTTTGTGGCAACTTCTTTTGGCCCATCCATACTTGAAAAATGTACATGAATTCAAATTTTTTATGCACGGAACTCACTTTGTGTATATGCACTGTTTTAATATTGCATAATTGTATATGTACGTTATTTGAGGTAAATCTTTTAACCTCTGTACTTAAACCCTTCTTATCTGACGAATATGAATATGCGTCATTTAGGACAGATATTTAATTTTTACATTGCTCTCAAAGTGTATGAAAGTATTCTCTTAAAGAACTTATGGTTTCACATAAATAATCGCATAGACATTGGCGAATAATCTGTTAACACTTTTACAATTGAACATACATAGTGAAAAATAATGTTTTGTAATGCATTGTTTGCCCGCCAATCAAGTGATCGACGCCATCTTTGATGACGTAGGTGCACGAACTTAATAGCAACACAAAATAACAACCATAGTAATAGTACAGGTTAAAAGTATAATATTTATCAACGTATCATATTCAGTATTCTCAATCACAAAATATTAAAAATTTAATTGAAAATTTTACCAAAAATTTATGTAAAATAACTTAATAATAATATTTCCAAATAAAATTAATTATATTAATGGTTTCAAATGCGTATTAATAATTATAAAAACAATAAAATACCGTTTAAATATACATTTCAAAGCAATTAAAATTTTCCTAGAGGATGACGTAAATATTTGATTCAATGAATATCAAAAACTTCGTAACTTTTACTATTACTATTAATGTATAGGATAAACATTTAAACTTTTAGTCTAAACGTATACGCTTTTTACATTTCTTGGTACATTTCATGTTGTCATTTTAAGAGATTAAATATCAAATATGATAGACTGAAGAAATCCTAATTTCAAGTTTCACTTTAAGTTGAAATGTGTAGTCAAATAGTGTTTAAATTTAATTTAAATTCCATCTCTCGGTTCTCCTTGTCCAGGTATCATATTTAATATTGCATCTTAGTAGCATTTAAGAATATAAATTGGTTGGCATTTCTTGAGTGAAGGCAGATCCACGTTGGCGGATTTCACTTAGCCCGTTTTAGTTTTATTCGATCCGTCGCATTCCACTTTATTGCTTGATTTCAAGCGCGCATTGCACAGAAACACACCGTCGTAAATTTCATTTGTAGTTACATTGTACCGCAGCGAACGTGACTCAAAACCGACGCCAACGTGAGACGCGATCTAACGCACCTAACCTCACATTTCATTGTCGCTTGTCGACATCTGTTGACAACTATCAGAGTTAGAATGTTGCTTGTTTTATGTCACAAGTGTCCTAGATCAATTTTTATTTCGAATTTATCGCTGTAATAATTTTTTTTAACTATCGTAAGAAAAATAATTAAATTCTGGTACTTGACAAGTAAAATGTGCTGATTTCGATCGACTTTCTTTTATTCCTTAGATTCTACTATGTGTCGTAGAATATTATCACAAGAAAAAACCATAAAATTTTAAGAGCATAAAAGTAAAAAAAATGGATAAATGGAGACGCAATCGTTTATTTCCGTTTTTTTTTTAATACTAGTAAAATTTTATTTTGCACAATATGTAAGTATATACTTTATGTTGTCAAGTATAAATATCGAATTATTTTTTTTTTTTTTTTTTTTTTGGCTTCTTGGCGGACCAACTACTTAGGTCATATGCCGCCATTACGCCCTGATCCGCGTTTTAGGTCTTTTTGTCAACAGCAACGCGGGTTTTTCTCTGGACGGTCACCCATCCAAATACTCCCCGCACGCAACGTTGCTTAACTCGCGTTATCGCTTGGATCAGTATCAACGAGTTGTGCCATGGCCGTTGACATCGAATTATTAATGAGCTAAATACGAGGATAGCAACACAAGTTACTGCAAACAACGGAATTAAAAGAAAATTAAAAAACTAAATATATCGTTTCGCGAAATAATCTCCTTTCAACTTTTTAAATTTGTGTATTGCAAGCCACGGACTTTACCATTAGATTTAGGAAAGAAATAACATTCACTAGGTGCAAAATCTGAATGGTACCTCTGTTCTATATTTTTAGTGTTTTCTGGCACGAAATTGATTTTGTGAAATTTTATTAACATCGGCCGTTGAAATTCCCAGAGTAGCCCATCTAAATTTACAAAAGGTAATTCGCGGAATTCCTCATCTGAGAGAAACTCTATCAAACTAAAATTTTCAATGTAATATTCTGGTGAGCGCAAATTTTAAATGAGGAAGCTAATGGATTATCAGTTTAATATAATATTTATTTATATGTTTGATGAACTATTTGATCGTTTACCTAATAACATCATTTGCTTTTATTATTTCAAACAATTTTAACTATCTAATAGTCACTAATGAGTAAAATAATTTTCATTAATATTTCTTTAAATACAAATTACTTTTTCTTCATTATTTTGACAGTTAAAAAGTTCCAAATTAAATAATATATCAGGTAAATGTCAAAATATATCGTCAAACAAAGAAGACACAAATATTATGGTAAATTGATAATGCATTGAAGTTTCATAATTTTGAAATATTAATAACTAGGTTAACTTCTGATGAAAATGCAAATATTTAGCATAACTGTAAAGTTCATTGTAAATACTTAAAAGATTAACGATGACATATCAAAAATTGGAATTTAAATTTGCCCATAACTTTGAAATTTAAACTAAAGGTTATTGTTATTTATCAGGCGCGGTGGCCGAGCGTGTTAAGGCACATCTCTTAACATACTGTGACGTCACCCGAGCCAAGGTTAGTCAGTTCGAATTCGCCTGTCGACAATGTGTGATTTGTCGTAAAAATATAAAAAAAATACAGCTACATGTATTTATCACACTCGGGCGCTATAAGCTAGTCACTTATACGCCTTAAAATAATATAGCATTCGACTTCGAAAACCGGCAGTACGGCAGTGTAAAAACTGCGGCTCGGTGTGTCCGGTAGGCCCAGGCCCGATTTGGGCTGTAGCGCCACAGATGATGATGATATATTGATATTAAAAAATAGCCATTTGTTCTTTTTTTTAATCATCCTGTATATTGATCAATTTGGTGTTATAATCAATATATTGTTGTAATTATTATATTGTAGTAATAAATGTTTTATTGTAATCACTATATTGTTGCAATCAGTTGTAATTCTTGAAATCAAGGTAGTCGTATTGTTGTAATTAACATATCATTATGATAAACAATACATATTAAAACTTTTTTACTGACTATAGGAAGCTATTTACCCTGCAGTATGAATAAATGATAATGTTTGATATTTTCATATTTTCAGTAGTATTGGGCAGAAATAAATAATTTAAAACGGACTATTCTAGTGTATTTTACTGGGTCAGTCACAGGGGATGAGACACAAAGGAAAAAGAATTGAAAAAGGAATATTTATTATTGTTACAGTAAGTTGTGTTCATACGACGGCACAGGTGTAAATATGTAAATGTAAATATATATTTTTAATTCCTACTGATATATTTCCATAGAATTTGTCATGAACATCCCTCGCCTCTTCTTGTGATGGATATCATGATATTAAATATTCACGAAATAAAAAATACGTTTCATGTTCCAAATATTACAAGTAATACGTCATATGTGTCAACTTGTAAAAAATTAAATACAAACTTCATTTTAAATATACATTTTCACGACTTTTCACATTAGACAAAGCATTTAATCAAAAAAGGAACTTATTACCGCAAAAACAGAAAAACTGTTAGGTATATAAAATAATCATGAACGTAGAATACAACTTTGATTATGAAGATATGATGGTAATATTTTTATTTAAGTAATATTATTTATTTTAGGAATATTTAACAACTCAATGTTCAGTCTTTTTATATTATTTCAAATTATAACTAACATTATTTCAACTTATACCTAGCCTCTGTAATAAACAATAGTAGATAAAAATAGCAGTAGTAATAGATAACAAATTAAGTAAATTAAATCTTTCACAGAATTTGTTTCAAGATGTACATCTACGTAAACAATTCTGGGGTGCAGCAGTATTCAGAGCAGCGTATTTACAGAATCTCCTTACAAGTCCTACTATAAAAAATGACACCATTTTCACAGGCAAAAATATTAGTTATATCAGAGTATTTGACTTCAAGATTTTACTATTTGTTTCGAAGGAAAAAACAACGTTAAAAGAGGGACGACAAAGGTATAGGCTACAAGGTATTAAACATAGAAAGAGACAAACCTTAATGTATTAGAAAGAAAGGACAGTAGTGCACATAAACTGCCTGGATGAACTATACCGACAGGTATTAAAAATTAAAAACATGCATAACTGTATTTAAAGTTTTATTGTTTTTGTAGATATACGAGTATTATTTGGATTTAACATCTATTTTACAATAATTATATTAAATTTTTCTTATAGCTTCCACAAATATGTTATAAAATCTTTATATCCTTTGGTCGGGTTACGGTTAATAATACATCCATATTTATCGTGCTAATCGCGTTCGGTACTTCAAAATATTTCTTCCACTTTTTTATTATTTATTCTTCATTGACTTTATCTTTGATAGATCTGTTGATATTAATTTTTCCTTTACTCATTATTAGTGCATTATAAATTAGTTTTGATTGCCTTTACTCTTTTATTCTATATATATTTTCTAAAAAAATTTTGCATATTATTTTTTTTCTTGCGCACCATTTGCTTCGTTTTGAGTCTCTATGCTTTAAACTCATTGAATGTGTTTTAATTTTTATTATTTAGGTATAATTACCATTTCTTCTTCTTAGTTATTACGTATTTTCAATTTGAAAGAGCCCATCAAGCAATTTGTTTTCTGTTATTTTTATAGTTTTCATTGTTTCACATACCTCTTAGCTTCTGTAATTATTTTCTAAAATGTATTTCATAGTTGTTTAGCGCTTTGATCTTCTAATTTTGATCTTGTTCATTACTAACATAGCTTTAATTTTCTCTTCATATTTGGCATATATTCATTATAAATTTACCAACACTCCAGAAGAGGAGTCGCAGCCATCAACTGAATCATAGCCACTCTCATTTACAACCTCTGGATCATGGATATCATAGAGATCTACTTAAAATTTTAAAGTAAATGTTGATCCAGAGTACAAACCATCCACTTGGATTAAAATGTTAAAGTTAATACCAAAACCGAGACGTGAATGGATTACGGCTGCGAAATAGGAGATGCAATCTCTTCGTGAACATCAGATATGCAAATTAGTGGATCTACCAGGTGGACGCAAGATAATTTTGTCTAAATGAGTATTTAAGGCCAGACGAGAAGGCCAAGGTCACATCTGTACATACAAAGCCAGAGATTGATAGCGAGAGGTTCGATCAAAATTTTGTTTGGACTTGTAATGGTGGCTGCTTTCCAAAAGCTTCTTGTTCGTATCATTTGCTAATTTTGAGTTACATGGAGCCGCCCAAAGTTTTAAAGAGTCTGACATGCAACACAAAATTCGTCCTCTGCAGCGCAGCATTGCTGTACAAAAATAATTAGTTTGTCCCTGGAACAAAAAGGATTATGAAATACTTGGGAAACTTGGATTCTCGCAAAGTAAGGCTTTTCTAGAAAAAAAAAACAGGCTGGTACCACTTTTATACTGCTCTATGGAAATGACAGCTATAATTGGTCAACAAATGGATAAATATTTTCAAATGAAGGATTTTAGGTGCTATGACACACTACCTAGTAATTCAGGTGGATCGTGAGGAGGATGGATCATTCCTGATTCTGGAAGATTACGGATTATTAAAAGGAAAACTAGCTACAACTTCGATGGAGATCGATTTATTGACCTGTATAATAGAAGAAAGTCTCAAGATGACTATTATTACTCGTTATCAACAAGTAATTGGATTAGTACCTTATCTGTCTACTTTCTAGACCAGACATAGCTGTTGCAGTGGGATTCTTGAGTATGTGTGTGGAAGCTCTCACAGAATATGCATGAAAAACTGTCAAGAGAGTGATGTATTACTTTGCTATTATCATTAAGCGGAAATTGAGTTTCTGCGGAAGATAAGGTAAAATTCGTATGTTTTATTAATACGGACTAGGGTAATGACAAAGTTGATCGGACAATAACCAATTGTCATCTCTTTCAAATCGGCAAAACCGCCTTGGGATGGACTAGTCGAAAGTAGACTACAATGGTAATCTCGTCCACAGAGGCGGAGTACGTGGCAGCTTCACATGCATGTAAAGATCTACTGTGGCTGTATTAATTTCTTGTAGACAGTGGCGTAACTAGAATTTGGTGACCCCCCGCAAAACAAAATGTAGGCCACGAGAATATTTTGAAAATTCAATGATTTAGATACAAGGAAAAAAGTAATAAGTGCAATACTTTTTATAATTCTTAAAGGTAAAAAATTACAAAAATATATAATAAACTAAATATCAGTTCTTCGGGCTTTTTTATTAGCAAAATCCGTTAAAAGAGTTTTTAAAATTAAATTTTCTGCTGCATAATGTTCTATTGCTAAAAGAGCGAGATTACTTAATCTATCGTGATTCATGTTGTTTCTAAGATATGATTTAATTATTTTTAATTTGCTGAAGGATCTTTATGCTGTAACCACAGTGACAGGAATGCTTAAAAATAGTAATAACGTAGTGCAAACTTCACATAAATCACTTTCTATAAAGGAATAATTGATTAAAATAATATCTGTCATTTCCTGTATAGTTGTATTAACATTAATGTCATTTTTAAGAAAATACTCCGCATTAATTAATTGCATCAGAAAATTTTCTGATAAATCATTGCAACAATGTTTTGCAATTCTGTTGCCGATTAAGAGAGATATTCATATCCAAATAGTATATTATAGTTTCGTAGCAAATTGTGTTGTGCCCCCTTAACTGCGTGGTCACTCCGCATTGCGAGGTTTTGCGGACCCTATTTACGCCACTGCTTGTAGACATGGAGGTACCCATGAATGTTGCTACCAATGTATTTGAAGAGAACCAGGGTTGTATTCGACTCGTAACGTTGGGTTGACACAGAGCTTGCAAAAAGAATATTCACATATATTATAAATTATTTCGTGATCTACACAAAAATAATAATTATTGACATGATATATTGTCCAATAAAACATATGACAACAAACATAATAACCAAATCTTTAAATCTAACAAAAACACAATTACATAATAATTGTAAAGTAAGACGGCAAGTCACGTCGACATTCCCCTCCAAAAATGTTTATCGTAGCACCTGCAATATTTATTAAAAAGTTTTAAATATCAAAAAAAAGTGATATCAAAAATTTCTAGATATCACCCATCTGCGTAACTCTTGTCACGTCCCTTACAATGATATTGTTTTTTGAGGGATTTTAATAACTGACTTGAGTAGAAATTTTTGATATCACTTTTTTTTGATATTTAAAACTTTTTAATAAATATTGCAGGTGCTACGATAAACATTTTTGGAGGGGAATGTCGACGTGACTTGCCGTCTTACTTTACAATTATTATGTAATTGTGTTTTTGTTAGATATCATTTCTTTTTGATATAAAATAAAGAAGATAACAAGAAAAATATAACATTTATAAAATATTGAAAATATTTTTTTGTATTACTGATAAAACGACCAAAACATTGCTCCCATTAGAAATAATTTGAATAACCGGCACGCGTGACTGAAAAACCCCTACGATCTCCCTACGATTGAAAATGGACAAACATTATTATTTCGTAATAAAGTTGAGTATTCCGAATGCACGTTTGATTAATTCACATTTGTATTATTATGGGAAATGTTCAATTTTTGATGTAAGAATTTGTAATAAATGTTCACGCATCAAACTACGATTATACTTTATTTTCTCCGGTTTTAATCCATGTAAAATAGAAACTGCAAACGCTATTGCATACACTCCACAATCAATATTATTTGGTTGTCTTTGTACCATTGGAATCTTAACATTTTTAAAATTACAATAAGGGAAAAGCTTTTGTAAGCATATTTCAATTTCAGGAGTAAGTATTTGTTTATTTAAAGAATCCTATATAAAAATAGATTTAGTGTCATAATAATAGCAAACAAAATGACCTGATGTATAAATAATTTGAATATAATCCTTATCTTGAAGTACAGGAGTAATGATATCGGCATTCTGCCATATATACGGATGTTGAGGAACAAAATACGATTTTTGGGTTATGAGAGTATGGAATATAATTATTTATATTTGTTCCAAAGTTTTATTATTTATAATTGCCAATATGTCTTCTTTCATTAACGTATCAATGAGACATTGAGTACTAATCTGATTACTGAAAGCCATGTTTCAGATAAAACTAATCTACTAATGAATGTATTACTTTAATTAATTATCTGTGTTATTAAATAAATAAGTGTTATAGGGTAAACAATAAATAAATAATGGTTGCGGGCACTCCCGTGACAAAATGACGTAAAAACAGCTGTTTGGGTACAAATGTCAAAAAATCTGCCAGCGATCACTGCGCCACCTATATAATTAACTAATTTGTGAGACGAGATTTGAAAAGAGATTCATTCGTAATTGACCACTTTGGCTGTAAACAATTGTTTAAAGTTTGCTGTGTTGCATTTATCGTTTGTCATCACAGAAAACTTTAAACAATTGTTTACAGCCAAAGTGGTCAACTACGAAAGAATCTCTTCTCAAGTCCTGTCCCAAAAAATAGTTAATTATATTGATGGCGCAGTAATCGCTGGCTGATTTTTTGACATTTGTACCCAAACAGCTGTTTTTACGTCATTTTGTCACGTGAGTGCCCGCAACCCATTGGTACTTTGTAGTATATTTTATCACAATCTAGTTTTTATTAATAGTGAATATAAAAATACAATACAAATGTAATTTATTTATACAGTACGATTTTGAATTTCACAATTTGTTAATGTACTGTTTGTTAATTGCACACAGTGTACCCAACGCTCGAACAAAATCGTACTGATTTTGGAGCAATTTGCTCCAACAAGAATTAACAAAATTCTTGGACCCAAAAAATGCTCAGATAAATTCAACAAGAATTTGGAGCTGTCAACATAAAAAATCACCACAATCTGAAACAGAAAATCAGTATATAAGTTTTGCAATACCATGAAAGTTCTTCTGTATGTATCATGATGAATACAGGTATAGTGCGGTGAAGTATATTTCAAACTTCAGGTAGTGTTTATTACAGGTACATCAGTATAAATTTTTAATGAGTTAAATGTATAATTTTAGTGTACATTTATCGGTGTAAAAACCTTGCTAATTTGTCGCTTTTACATGGAAAAAATACCTACTTTACATCTCATTACATTGATTGAAAATAAACTACTGATAATAAATAGCTCACTTACGTACCAGACAGTTCCAGATTCCAGACGTTTCCGTTTGTTTTTTTCCATTTTGGCACCGCAAACAAGTCGAAACAACCAGGACAATGACGTTTTGATTCTACGATGCAGTACAAACATCGCGAACAACGCCGCGACACAAATAAAGCGTACAACCTGCGTGAAAAGAGGTTAGGGTGACTGGTAAACAACACAAACACCGCGAATAAACAACGAAAGAGGTTAGTTATTAACCTGTCATAAATAATATAATGCCCAAGCGTGCCATCTATCGGGATTCGTAGGAGTTGGACAAATTTTGTGTTGAACGCACCACCTGTCGGAAATCCCGGGAACTGGACAGTGATGAGGAAACGCGAAATGGACACTTTTGATAGATGACAAGTTGAAATTGTCTTATATTGTGAACCGAGTGTGTTTTAAGTGAACATATAATTGCCAGAACGATGAAATATGGTATTTCTATACATATTCACTACAAAATATTACTTTTTAATGCAGTATTTTTATAAATATACATAATGATAATACAGATGAAAATCAGTATATAAGTTTTGCAATACCATGAAAGTTCTTCTGTATGTATCATGATGAATACAGGTATAGTGCGGTGAAGTATATTTCAAACTTCAGGTAGTGTTTATTACAGGTACATCAGTATAAATTTTTAATGAGTTAAATGTATAATTTTAGTGTACATTTATCGGTGTAAAAACCTTGCTAATTTGTCGCTTTTACATGGAAAAAATACTTACTTTACATCTCATTACATTGATTGAAAATAAACTACTGATAATAAATAGCTCACTTACGTACCAGACAGTTCCAGATTCCAGACGTTTCCGTTTGTTTTTTTTCCATTTTGGCACCGCAAACAAGTCGAAACAACCAGGACAATGACGTTTTGATTCTACGATGCAGTACAAACATCGCGAACAACGCCGCGACACAAATAAAGCGTACAACCTGCGTGAAAAGAGGTTAGGGTGACTGGTAAACAACACAAACACCGCGAATAAACAACGAAAGAGGTTAGTTATTAACCTGTCATAAATAATATAATGCCCAAGCGTGCCATCTATCGGGATTCGTAGGAGTTGGACAAATTTTGTGTTGAACGCACCACCTGTCGGAAATCCCGGGAACTGGACAGTGATGAGGAAACGCGAAATGGACACTTTTGATAGATGACAAGTTGAAATTGTCTTATATTGTGAACCGAGTGTGTTTTAAGTGAACATATAATTGCCAGAACGATGAAATATGGTATTTCTATACATATTCACTACAAAATATTACTTTTTAATGCAGTATTTTTATAAATATACATAATGATAATACAGATTCCATTCTCATTACTGTATATAATAGAGTGCGGTCGTGACATGCCGTCGGAGGCGACCGCCTCTCTTGATAAATATTTGTTCATATGGTTTGATGACAAAAAAGTCGATTATTTTAAATATTACCGAAATATCTGCTGTTCGAGTTTTTCTACCGGGTGTTCCATTTTCGCGCAATAATAAACAACTTTATTTCTTAAAATGAATACCTTATATATTTATAATGGGGCAGGTAACTCACTGGTATCGAGTCGGCCTGGGAAATTAAGAACCCGGGTTCGATTCCCACCGGCGACAAACAATTTTCACCACGTTAAAAATATTCCTGTAATTTCGCCTCAACTAACATCTTTGGGGGTCCTAATACGACGGCTGGTAACCGCACTCCAGGCGAAGAAATATATCACTTACCGAGATTTGTTATGGCAAAAGTGCCACACACAGTAATGGGTAAAAGGCGTGATGATATATTTATTTATATATTTTTGCAAAATTTCAAAGATTTTTTGTTTCTCTTTAAAACAGTTCTTATTCATTATAGTCCTAAAATGATCAGTACAGAAATTATTCAAGATTTTATTAATAAATAATCACAGAAAGAATGGGACGAATTCACGTGTTTAAACAATTAGATTAGTTATTGTCAGATCTTTAATAATTATTAATTGCTTATCTCACTTAGTTTATTAATGTCTTTGTTATAATTTATTTAGTTTGTGTATGTAAAAATGAATTTTACGAAAGAATAATTATGTAACATGGTATTTATTCTTGGTGAATTTTTGCATATTTTCTGTATGTAATTATTTATTAATAAAATCATGAATAGTTTCTGTAGGTACTGATCGTTTTGGGACTATAATGTATAAGAACCGTTTTAAAGAGAAACAAAAGATCTTTAAAATTCTGCAAAAATATATTAGAGTTCCATTAAAAAAAAATTAAAGTGACATATCATTGTGCGAAAATGGAACATCCGATAGAAAAGATTACATAGCTGATTTGTAAGCTTTTTATTATTTTTTTAAATGTTGTTTGAAAAAAATTTCAATAATGTTTTAAATAATCGTGTAAAAAAATACAAACAAGTGGACCACTCTGTATATAGATGTAGCCAGAAGGAGTGTTGGAAAACTACGCTATCTATATTTACATCAAGTATAGTATATGACATGTAGGATCAGAGAAATCTATGTATTTGTTTTATATGTGTGTCAAGTTAAAAAATAGAGCTCTGTTTTGAATTAAAATGACAAATCTGAACTGTATTTTGTATTGTAAAATAAATAGGAATAATTATTAAATACAGAAGCATATTATTTATCAGTACTTGGTTATAGCATAACGTAACAGTAATTTCAAGAGTTTAAAATATTTATTGTCCTTATTAAAATGTCGGATACATAAATCGCAGTGATTAAGTGATATATTGATTTATATAGAATCAAGTATTCAATTAGTAGATACCTTTGATTTATATAATTAATTTGTATTTATTTATAAGTGTTTGATTTTGACCAGCGGTCCCATTTTAATTATTCTTCGGAATTGAGATAAATATTACATGATTGCAGCGTTTACGCCAGTCTTTATTATTTATTGAGTCAAATAAAAAGTTTTGTCTGTTACTCGTAGTTACCTTTTAGTATCAAGTATAAGATGCCTGTTACACTTCACTATAAACTAAAGTAAGCTAAGAGCTGAGATTTTTGTTAAAAAGACTCTGTTAATTCTTTAACATTTATAGTCAGTTCCACAGCTGGTTCTTAAATATTAAGTGGCACTCAAGTAAAACAACCCTTGCTGCAAGGTGTTTGACGTAGACATTTATGTTTGCTGAATTTTTCGTGATATTTTTAGTAATGCGATTCATTTCTAAGCAACTCAAACATTAATTAAAAAGTCTGTATTCAAATTTCAATAGTTCTAATAGTTAACTATTTATATTAATTAATAAATATAAAATATCAAATCAAGAAAAATGTGAAAATACTTAATAACTTAATATTTAATATTTATTAGAGATGGGCGAAAATCAAATTTCTCGAATTCGAATATCGAATACGAATATTAATCAGATCTCGAATATTCGAGGTACTCGAATATTCGAATACTCCTAAAATTATTAATAATTATTTAATTATGTCCTTTTCATTATTTGAATGAAATTGTTAAGATAAAATAAAATTAAAACAAAAAGTACAAACAAAAAAGAAAAAGACGAAAACTTCAAATTTAAGGTGAAACGTACGGGCTGATGTTGGCGAAAAACAAATTTTAAATATGGTACGTTTTCTTGGTTTTAAAACAAAATATCTTTGTTATTAATAACTTCAAAGTATTGTAATAGCTTTAAGTTTATGTACAAATGATAAAGAAAAACATAGTCAAAAATTGAGGTCAACATATGGCGCGATATTCGAGGTATTCGAATGTTCGCTATACTGACGTTAATATTCGAAAATCTCGAATATCGAATAATGTCAATATTCGCGGCATTCGACTATTCGCGGATGATATTCGCCCATCTCTACTATTTATCGTACAACTATAGAATCGAACGAATCATCTTAACTAAGGAGTTTGCAGATATTTTTTCCGTAAATAAGTACTGTAACGTTTATTACAATTTCGGGTTCGGTGAAGTTTATTATTAAATAAAACACGAGTAATGAAAACACTAACAAAATATTTATTTAAAACGAAACTAATGTAGTATAACTACTAAGACATATATTTATATTCAACACGTATTTATATTCACAACAAAGTATTTAGCAACGACTTGCACTGTTCACACTTCGAATACAGAATGCCTCTTCCCGGCCGAAACTCTCCTTTATATACTGCAACAATGTACTCGAGAATATTCGAGAGCTTCTGGCACACGGTAGAAGCATGACGCAGAGCGAACAGGTACGGACTTGTCTATTGCGTCTGAGACAGCGGTGAATCGTGCAGCAGACATGTCGACTGTTCCAGACGGAACAGGGCCGTACTCGCTACACTGCCCCCTCCTTAAGGATGTTTCGTCCCGAAACTTTTCTGCGCCATGTCGATATCTGCACGTTGATCCCCGCGAGCACTGTGACGTTTGGTGGAAATAACAGTCCACAGTTCTTTTCACTACTGTTGAACCACAGGGATTATAGCTGCACACCAGGATCTCAATTCCGGTATATTGGAAAATAGTTTCCAGCATGTTTCTTATAATTCTCCAGCTCAATTCATCAAGGCCACAGCCTAGCTTTGGTACAGCTAATTTTAAAATATCCTGATCGAGCAGCACACCTCGTAGATCACATAGGGCGTCCCAGACGGCGCGATAAGTTGGTTTCTCGTGGGACAGATGTTTAGTCACCAGGTAAAAAATGCTTCTGTTTCGGCTCGACTGTTTGTCGGCTATATGTAGCACTGTGCCGACACATGGGTGTTGTTGCCGTAATTTTTCAAGTTGGCCGAACTTTTTCTTAAAAACCACGGCGATTCCTCGAGACATCTGTAGATCTTGGGCCACACAATGCGCTAATGAGTATTCTGTAGGCACTTTGAATAAGTCTCCCTGATGTTCCTTGGTCACACCATTTCGTACTTTATGGC
The DNA here is from genome assembly GCA_947425015.1 of Pterostichus niger. Taxonomy (NCBI): domain Eukaryota; kingdom Metazoa; phylum Arthropoda; class Insecta; order Coleoptera; family Carabidae; genus Pterostichus; species Pterostichus niger. The sequence continues at coordinate 18,355,122 of OX380338.1, read as the reverse complement.
CCGTAGAATAGGAGGCCATGAACTCGTCAAAGGTGATTTCCGGATCTTGTACATTAATTCGTCGAGCTCGAGATTCATTGGCATTGCCATCGTTGTTGTCACCGGCGAAAGGAGCCAACCGATTAAAATGAATCACTCTTGGTTTTCCTCCAGTCCTTTTCCGGATTCGATAGATGATGTCATTTATTCGCTTCAGTATCTCGTAGGGACCTTCCCAGGAATTTTGTAGCTTTGGGGACATTCCACGGCGACGCTGTGGGTTGTATAGCCAAACCAGATCCCCGGCTTGATATCCACCATTCTCAGCCTTGACATCATATTGGTCTTTCATCCTGTCACTAGCGCTCTGGATGTTGGAACGTACTTGCTCATGGATGTCGTTCATCTTCTTCCGAAGTTCGGTGACGAAATCTTCGCCAGCTAAATTTTCACCTGGCTTTCTGCCGAACTTCAAGTCGCAGGGTAATCGTAGTTCATGACCAAAGACGATGCTAGCCGGAGTCTGTTCTGTTGTTTCATGGACGGATGATCGATAAGCTAACAGGAACATTGGTAGGTGACAATCCCAGTCTCTTTGGTGGCCGGACACAACCTTGGAGAGGTGTCTATTGATGGTTCTGTTCATGCGTTCGACCATACCATCTGACTGTGGGTGTAGAGCAGTTGTCCTTGTTTTGCGAATGTTCAATAGCTCGCAGATCGCTTGGAACAGAGATGACTCGAAGTTTCTACCTTGGTCTGAATGTAGTTCCAATGGTACCCCGAATCGGCAGATCCACTGGTTGACAAGTTCTTCTGCTACTGTAGCAGCTTCTTGATTTGGCAACGCATAAGCTTCAACCCACTTGCTAAAGTAGTCCATCACCACTATGATGTATTTGTTTCCCTTGTCGGATTCTGGAAATGGACCGGCCACGTCAATTGCGATTCTTTCAAACGGGCTCCCAACATTGTATTGACGCATTGGGGCTCTCCGACGTCTTTGCGGCCCGTTGCTTGCGGCGCAAACTACGCACTTCTTGCACCACTCCTTTACGTCCTCTCGGCAATTAACCCAGTAAAATCGCTCACGCAGCTTCTGAACTGTCCTCGTTACTCCTAAGTGTCCTCCAGCAGTTCCATCATGAATCTCCTTCAGTACCTCCGGTACTCTTTTCCTAGGGATTATGATCTGCATCTTTTGCTCTGTAGCCTCAGGATCTTCCAGGATACGTTTCAGTAGTTCATTCTGTATAACAATGGAGTCCCACTGCGCCCAGTACGATTTTACGGTTTTCGAGTGTCGTGCAACTTCTTGCCAAGTTGGTTTGCGTTCTTCTTTCTTCCATTCCAGTAGGTATTTCAATTCTGGATCACCTTCTTGGTCTTTCACAATTTCTTCAGTCAGCCAATGGTCGTCTATCACTGTGGTCCGTAAGATTGGAGCGGACTTCTCCTCCACCCGGGTACAGTGTTTGCAATCTTCTGAGCATGGTCGTCTTGATAATGCGTCGGCGTTACAATGACTAATTCCGGCCCTATGCTCGATGACGAAGTCATATTCCTGTAGCCGTTCGATCCACCTTGCTACCTGCCCTTCCGGATTCTTGAATTGTAACAGCCATTTCAACGCAGCATGATCAGTCCTCACCAGGAATTTTCTTCCATATAGGTATTTGTAGAAGTGTTCAACGGCTTTAACTACCGCCAATAATTCTCGTCTGGTGACGCAGTAGTTACGCTCCGGCTTCGACAGAGTTTTGCTGAAGTAGCCGATGACCTTCTCTTGTCCATCTTGAATTTGCGATAGGACGGCTCCGATTCCGACATTGCTGGCATCTGTATCCAATATGAAGTCCCCGTTGGGTAGAGGATAACTCAGGACTACTGCTGTTGTTAGGGCTCGCTTGAGGTTGTCGAAAGCGTCTTGGCAGTCTTCTTCCCACACAAATTTCCGTCCTTCCTCCGTGAGTCGTGTTAGTGGCTTGGCGATGTTGGCGAATCCAGAAACGTATCGCCGATAGTACGTGCAAAGACCTAGAAAGCTTCGCAATTGATGTTTGTCAGTCGGTACTGGCCATTCTTCTACTGATTGGATCTTCTGATTGTCAACGGCTATTCCGTTTCCGGACACAATATGTCCTAGGTACTGCACTTCTTTGCGGAAGAGATGACATTTCTTTGGACTAAGCTTCAAACCAGAACTTCGTAGTCTCAGGAATACCTACTCCAAATTCCTTATGTGATCTTCGAATGTTCTTCCGACCACAATAATATCGTCAAGATACACCAAACAGGTTTTCCAAGATAGTCCTTGCAGTACAGTTTCCATGAGTCGTTCAAACGTGGCAGGGGCATTGCAGAGTCCGAACGGCATTACTGTAAATTGCCACAGTCCGGCCCCGACAGAAAACGCAGTTTTCTCTTTATCCGTTGGTGCCATTCCAACCTGCCAGTACCCACTTTTCAAGTCCAATGTTGAGAAAATTTTCGATTCGGCCAGCGTATCCAATGTGTCATCTATTCGGGGCAACGGGTAGCTATCCTTCTTCGTCACGTTGTTGAGTTGACGATAGTCCACGCAGAATCGTGTTGACCCATCTTTCTTCTTTACCAACACCACTGGTGAGGCCCACGGACTGCTTGAGGATTCAATGACACCTTCTTTTTCCATGTCTTGAATAATTTTCTCGGTTTCCTCTCTCTTGGCCAATGGTAATCGTCTTGGTACTTGGCGGATGGGGCGTGCATCGCCGGTGTTTATTTGATGCTGGACTATGTTGGTTCTACCCTTGGTCTCACAGCTGGTGTCGAAAACGTCTTGATATTCCGTTATTAAATTTCTCATCCTGTTATTCTGGTCCTGGTTTAATTCCCAGGAAGATGTTGACAGTAGATTGGCCAGTTCTGCGGGAAGCTTCATTGATGGATTTTGTGTAACGGATGTTTGTCTGATAATCGAAGTTACTGATGCACAATGTCCTAAGATAGTACCCTTCTTTAGTGTAACTGGATAATAATTCACATTCATTACTCGAACTGGTACTACATTTCCAGTATGCACGAGAGATTTTCCCACCAGTATTCCTCGAGTAGTCGTTTCACTATGATTTCCAGCTTCTAATAACATGGTACATCCTGTTGGAAGTTCACGTTCCATGTGGGCATCTACAATCATCTCCCTTCGATTTAACACGACAGTATCTTCAGCTAAGGTTACACGTACTGTGTCTTCTCCTCGGGGATGTAAAACGATCTCTTCACCATTGATCTTAAGTGTGCCGCGTTTTAAATTTAGTTCCACACCATTCGCGTTCTTGATGTCCATCCCGAGAATGAATTCGTCTTCAATGTCAGCTACCAGGGCTCGGTGTTTAATTCGTGTATTTCCGATGGTAATGGTAATGTCTGCTTCGCCATGGATGGTAGCCGCGGCTCCTGTTGCTGTGCGCAGTCGCCATTTTGTTGATTCAATCGTGATCGGTTTCTTGAGAGTATGAGGTCTAATGATGGTTTTTGTCGCACCTGTATCAATCAGCAAGGTATGTGGTTTCCCGTCGATCAACCCATCCACAAAGATGCTATTTAGTCTAGGTTGTAGGGATGCGACATGTCCAGTTAGCTCCAGGGCATCTTTATGATGGATCGGCGTTCGCCCCCTTGCGTCGACCCGCTTTAGTTTTCCACTGCCTTGTTCTTTATTTGTTCCCCGCAGCGGCTTCGCACATGCCCTAGCTCACCGCAGTTCCAGCATCGAAGTTGTCTCTTCTTTGGCAACATCTCAGTCATGACACGCCGTGCTGTTTCCTCCATAGACTCATTATGATTCTCCTCCACGCCCTCTATTGTGCGAATATTGCCTTGCCGTCTTGAAGCGTGTTCTGCCGCCTCGAATTCCAATGCGCTGGCCAAGGCAATGGACAGGTTACTTGAACGAGCCAGAATCAGGGCCCGTTTGGTTTCTTTATCTCGGAGACCATCAATGAAGCCTTGCACAGCCAGTCGTTCCAACACACTATCTGGGGTGTCAGGATATGTCTCGTTTGATTTCTGACATCTATTTCTCAGCTGCAAGTGATACACTTGCTGCATATGTGCGTGTCCATAACGCATTTCCAAGCGCTTAACTAGTTGATGATAGTTCTGCCGTTCTTCTGGAAGGATTGTTTGCAAAATATCCACTGCGTCACCACGCAGCGCAATTATCAAGGCCGTTGCCTTCTCAGATGATGACCACCCATTAGATACTGCAGCAGCTTCGAATTGGGCGTAATAATTAGGCCAAGATACCTTGCCATCAAATTCTGGTGGTTTCATGTGGAATCTACGCAGTGATTCTTTCCCGTTTGTCACTAAATATTCAACTTTCTCGTTATTTAATGGCTGGTCACTAGATGGAGTTTTCTGAATCAAGTCGTGAATTTGTTGGCCATTTGGCTGTTCGTGATTCAATGTTGCCAATCTTGCTTCGATTTCTTCAATTTTTTCCTTAAATTTTTCTTCAAAATTTTTAGAATGTTCTTCAAATTTTCCAAATTTTTCTTCAAAACTTCTTGAATGTTCTTCAAACTTTTCAAATTTTTGCTCAAATTTATTTTCCAAGCTTCTAGAATTTTCTTCTAATTTAGCTTCCAAGCTTGTTTCCAAGCTTCTGGAATTTTCTTCTAATTTGACTTCCAAGCTTCTAGAATTTTCTTCAAATTTATTTTCCAAGCTTGTTTCCAAGCTTCTAGAATTTTCTTCTAATTTGGCTTCCAAACTTCTGGAATTTTCTTCAAATTTAGTTTCCATAAGTTCTTTCAGATTTTTGGAATTTTCCTCGGTATTTCTGGAACTTTCTTCTAATTTGGCTTCCAAACTTCTAGAATTTTCTTCAAATTTAGTTTCCATAAGTTCTTTCAGATTTTTGGAATTTTCCTCGGTATTTCTAGAACTTTCTTCTAATTTTTTGTAGATGGAGTCCAAATCGCCCGGAATTTCAAATTCGTAAGTATCCGCTATTTCACCAGCTTCAACCAAAAATTGACGAAGTCGCTCTTGGAGTATACTTTTCTTGCCCGTGGTGTCCAGATCACGTTCTTCTAATTCTCTCTTGAGATCAGTCACTTTTAAATCACTTAGATTTACTTTTCTCGAACCCATTTTTACTTATTTGCACTTAAACTTCACTTTTAATTCACAAAACACAACCCTAACACCTGACACCAATTGTAACGTTTATTACAATTTCGGGTTCGGTGAAGTTTATTATTAAATAAAACACGAGTAATGAAAACACTAACAAAATATTTATTTAAAACGAAACTAATGTAGTATAACTACTAAGACATATATTTATATTCAACACGTATTTATATTCACAACAAAGTATTTAGCAACGACTTGCACTGTTCACACTTCGAATACAGAATGCCTCTTCCCGGCCGAAACTCTCCTTTATATACTGCAACAATATACTCGAGAATATTCGAGAGCTTCTGGCACACGGTAGAAGCATGACGCAGAGCGAACAGGTACGGACTTGTCTATTGCGTCTGAGACAGCGGTGAATCGTGCAGCAGACATGTCGACTGTTCCAGACGGAACAGGGCCGTACTCGCTACAGTACGTAAATACTTTAGATATAAGAGGAATAATAATGGTTTTCGAAATTAAAGCCTGTATCCGAATAATGATACATAAAATTCCTAAGTTTTATTGTTATTATTTTTAAGATGACTGATTGGCAACGCTCTCCAATGTTGTTACTTTGAAGTTTTAGAATAGAATGATTGATTTTGGATACGACTTAGATGATGCATTGTTGCAGGCGTGACAAGGAGATGCTTTGTTTCTAGGAATGATTTTTCTAGCTTATGTGCATGTGTAACAATTTTTAAGAAATGATTAGTGATCCGGACGAGATGAGGTTTGTATTCGAGTCTCGTCTCATTTAGAGTCGAGATTTATCATCTCGACGAGACGAGAGAACGTTGAGAAAATAAAAGGACAAATTTAAATTTGCAAGTTGAAATCATCTATTCTCGACATTTATCTCGAGATTTCTGGACATTTTATTTTGTGTATATTACAAATTTAATTACAACAATGAATTAGCCTGATTTGAATCATTGTCACGTAACCGTAACGAAACAGTAACCGAAAACCGCACCGATATAGACCTTTTTATGAAACCGTAATCGAAAACCGAAAACTATATTCTTTGTTTTGAAATATGGAAACCTAAAGCTATATTTTTTGTTTTGAAATATAGAAACCGAAAACTGAAATAAAAATTTAATTGATTATGTAACCGAAAACGTAAACGAACCGATATTATTTCGGTTCTAACATGGTGAACACAAACTGGTATAAATAAACTACTGAACTGAAAATAGTAAATAAGTTGCAGTCTTTACAATTACGGCTGCCAATACTAAATATGAATGGTGTGTGAAAGCATGATCGACACTATGATGTACCTACGTAGAAATTATTTTGTAGATAGTAGAAAACAGAGATATAAATATATTCAGAAAATTTGCGAACTAGTTACTTAAAAAATATACTATAATTGTACAATAAAAACCGTAACCAAAAATACCGAAACCGTAACGAAACCAAAATTTATAATAAAAAAAAACCGAAACCAAATTCGAAACCTATAAAATAATAATCAAAAAACCTTAACCGATAAACGTAACTTAAATTTTACTGATTTGAAAACCGTGAACCATAACCGAACCCCAAAAATTGTTGATTCGGATCCCTGCACATAACAAAAAAAAACTTACTTACAAGCACTGGCGCACATAGGATTTTATTGAGCGAGGTGTCCAAAAATTTATGGATAATTATTTTTGATATTCTAAAATAGTAAACATTAAAAAAACGCATTTTAAAATTTGTATTTTACTCAACATATTGATACTATTAACAAGACTTTGTTACATTACATTATATTACAAGAATGATTCCAACTAATTAAATATTATTACATTTAATCTGCAGTGACCTGAAGTAAATCTTCATAGTTCATAGAAATGACTAAATTAACTTTTTATGCCACATATCTAATGTTTTCTAAATATAATTGAAGTCGTTTTAATTTTCATAAAATATTTATTAATTTCTTCACTGCATACGGGGTTATGCTTTTATAATTTTTATTAAACTGATTGTACATACATACATAATATATCCCTATATCTTATTAAATGAGGTAGGATGAAACTTTAAACCTTCACTGATCAGATTAATCTTCGCCAAATATTCCTATCCTGACACACTACTTTCGCTGAACCCACGTTCATCATTTCTTTCATACAAATCAGTTTATTCTTTATACATAAAATCTATCTATAAAATAAATAAATAATCATCACGCCCTTTAGACCCATTATTGGGCGTAGCACTCCGCCGTAGCAGATCTCCGCAAGTGATATATTTCTTCGCATGAAGTTTAGTTACCAGCCGTCAAATCACAGCCACCAAAGATATTACTGGAGGGAGAGCAACAAGGATAGTTTCAATGTGGTGAAAATTATTTGACGACTGTGGGAATCGAATCTCAAATCCACAGGCCGGCTCGATACCACTGACCCACCTATCCTATCTTTCGATGACGTAGCAATCTCACACCTTTAATTTCATTTCTTTTCTTGTTTTATCAGTCTTTGGGCTGTTGTTCCCCCTTTCCAATTGTCATTCTTATTTTATTTTTGTACATCATTCTTAACAGTTGAATACAGGGGCGTTCCAACCCAGGGTTCTTGGGGTTCCCAGAACCCGGGTGCCAGCATAAAAGGGCGGCAGACGGCAAAAAGTTAAAATAAATATGAGTATATTAAAAGAACACAAATACTACGTCTTAATATTATTTGTAAAATAAATAAAGTAATTAAATGAATACCAAATGTAGGTACCTACTATCGTACTAAGGCCTTTAATTACAAAAGATCGCGAAGTAATGTGATTAATGTTTGAAATATAAAGTTAACTGTCAAGATTTCTTAATATTCACAACAAATCTTGACGGTTATAGTGACAGCTTCTGTTTCTATGACAAAGCTGTCACAAAAAATCATAATTAGTAGGCGATTTCCTCGAACTATTTTCATTAATTTCTCTAATTTGTGGCATTAACATGAAGTAATCTGTATGAAATAATGTGTGTGGATAGGTCTAGTATGGTCATGTGCAATATTATACCATAATTTTTTACCGGACACTTTTTATTTACAAAAACCTTTTTTCCCATGTTATTTCCCTATGCCAACCTTTACGTGGAACGCGCGGTATAGTTATGAATATTTCACATTGAGTATATAAGTATTTTTATTGTAAATTTAATTTACATGTATTGATATGTTATTTTGTTATTTGTATAATTGTTTGTGCTATTATATGCAATTGTAAAATGTAAACTATATAGTTTTAATTAGGTTTAGGTATATTAGAATGTACCTATGTAGTGAACTAATTTCTTTTTGTTTTTTTTTGTATTTTTATTTAATTTTATGAGAAACTATATAATAAAATATTTATTTAAAAAATAGTTATTTTTCTAGACAAACAATGTTCTATTATTCTACGCTAAGGTGAATAACATTATTTGTCATGAGTTTGCTTATTGCGTTTGCATGTCGGCTTACTGCTTTACTCTTTCTGTATCGTAGAGCATAAAATTCCACGTATTTTGAGTACCATGTCGCATTTTTGTGCCCCGGGGCGCCACATTCTGCTTCAGAACCCAGGCGTCAAGTACGCCCCTGGTTGAATATTATATATAAATTTAATAAATTAGTTTTTTTTTAAAATCATTATCATACGAATAACAATTTTACATGAAAAGTGGGTAGAGGCATTAAAAATATTGATCATGAAAGTCGACATTTTTAACGAAAGCTCAAGTTTTTCCGAATATTAAGAAAATAGTAAAAAAAGAGTAAATACATTCAAATTAGATTCATTTCATTTTTTCCATGTATTTATTTCCTTGGATGTCATTTAAAATTTAACAATATCCTATGACATGTTTGATCCACTAATTTTTAATTTTTATTATTATAAAATAAAATCTTCGCCAATTGTTAAGTGGTGTTATGCAGGAAATTTTGTCTAAGAAAATTAATATTTAAAATAAAAAATTAAATTAAATGTTATTCAAATGATTATGATTCTATATTTATTTTATGTATATATAATAAAAATATACATAAAATAAATTTGAGAAATATCTCTGAGATTCTCGGCCGAGACGAGGCAATAATGTTTGAGATGAGATAAAAATCGAGACAAGACATCATTTCCTGTCTTGTCTGCATTACTAGAAATGAGTCGTCTAGTTTCAAAACCGGCCAAGTCACGAAAATGTAATTTTCTATTTTTTTTAAGTTTTGTAATCTTCATTTGAAAAATAATTTGATGAGTTTCAAAACCGGCTAAAAAATGCGATTTTTTTTTCACCAATCACACAACTTGGCCATAGTGTGATTGGTGAATTTCAAATTCAGCCAAGTTATTTACCAACTTTATAAAAAATAATAATCTCAATAGAAAGTAAACATAAATCTATTTGTTACATTTTGATTAATAACTTTTATCAGATAACTGTAATTAAACTTTCGTCGTTTTTACAAAATGATTTAAGATTGACTTGGCCGGTTTTGAAACTAGACGACTCAAATGATGAATTTCATAGAAAGAGATTAGGGATTATGGAGATGTTGCCAGAATAATAAATAAGTAAAATATACAAAGAAATATAAACTTAAAAACTAATAAATAAAATGTACATGGTACAAGATAATATAACAAAAATAACACGTACCTGACAATAGAATTGAAATTCTAAATGTATTAGACTCTACACTCGTAGATAATAAATTTTAATTAGCTATCAAAAGATCAAAACATTATATGAACACAAATGCTTACAAACTTATTGCGTAAATTTAAGTAGGAATAATTATTTCATCGATCACATTGAGTAGTGTAGAGATATTTTCAAAACAATCTCTATTGGTTTACTGCATTCTTATGTGGTATTATAAAATCGTTCTGTATAAAATATTTCTTACGTTTCATACATTTATTTTAATATCGTGTTTTGGCAAGACTTGCTTCGCTCTCATTTTAAACGAACAAATCCTATGCCCGTAACCATACATTCTACACACACAAGCCATTATATTTGTTTTTAGCAAAATTTACACATGCCGATTAAAACTGGTGTAGATTGAGTTTTTATGGTATGGAAAAAGCGATGGAAGAAAGTTTCGTCGTCGTGGTTTTTCAGGTACGAGGACATTGGGCGGCTGGGATTTCGAAACATGGTTTTCGGTGGTGTGGGTTACTTCGCATGTACATGGTTTGTAAGTATTAGTGTGTTTTATAGACGTATCAAATGTAAGTGTGAAAAACAAGCAACAAATCTTATAATTCAAGAACGAATAAATTAAATGTCAAAGCATGAAACGTAGAAGGGTTGACAAATGTCATAAATAATTCGTAGGAATTTAAGCGAGAATTTCGTCTTTTTAAGACTCGCATCAAATATGAATGCTTTCCTTTCTTAAAGCAGATAAAATAAGCAACTACTGCAGTGTCAGCTATCAAGAGAGATCGTTTATATATTCTGCATTTTGTCTTAATAAATAATAAAATAATGTGACGCACAAATTCAAATAGTGGGGTAGGTGGCTCAGTTTTATCTAGTTGGTCTATAGACTTGAGAATCCAGGTTCGATTTCAACAGTTGAAAACAATTTTCACCACATTAAAACTACCTCTATTCCACTAACATTTTTGGACGTCGTGGCTTGACGGTTGATAACCGCACTTCAAGTGAAGAAATATATCATTTACCGACATCTGCTACAGCAGAGTGCCACACCCAGTTATGTGTGAAAGACGTGATGATATATTTGTTTACATATGAATATATCCAGTTGAATTAAGATATATGATCGACATGCATTAATAAAGAAAAAATATCAAATATTTTTATAAATCAAAATCAAACAGATTTATCAATGGAATACTCGTATATTAAGTAGTTATTCAACAAGAGTTTCGAAAATCATAAGAGGACGAAATGTGTTGCCTAGGAAACACAACGACACAATAGGTGGATTTTAGTAATACATCGAATCCGTGGACTGTATATTCATGTATATATTAGGACTATACTATGAATCAATCAGCTACATTAAACTGATGATTTAATATAAGAAATATTAAATGTACAATTGCCAGTAAAAGTATTTCTGCAGAAAACATAAAAAACTAAATTACTTGTTTGTTTATTGATATCCATAGATACAGGGACGGCGCAAGGGGTTGGCAACAAGTGGCGAGGATTCAAAATGTCATGGATCCATCATCATAACTGGTTGGAATATAGTATACAGGGTGTTTCACGGTATGGGACACCTCAAATAATTCCTATACTAATAAAGATACAATAAAATGGTATAAGACAATCATATAGAAGTCCAAGGGGAACATCCGATTAAATATTTTTTTTAAAAACCAGTGGTTCTGAAGTACAAAGTTATATTTTTAAAAATGAAATCATACATATTGTTTATACCTATTCGATAGAGTATTTTTTTCTGAATACAACCATGTAATCATTTTATATTCTTACATAACAAAATTATTGAGAAAATTCAATTTAAAGTTTCGATAAATTTTATTTAACATGACACAAAAACAATAGGCTATGGTCAATTATAAAACAAAATAAGTTCATTGTTATTTATAAAAATTAGTTGTGATTCTTGTTTTTATTAAAAGATAAATTATGAGTATTGTACTCGTATTAGGTAATTAAATCTTTATGGTTTATAACCATTATGTTTATTGTTTTGTTATTATGTCTTATGCTGAGTAGATCAATACAATATGTTCTGATAATTTGAAACACCTGTGTTGTATTCTTTATGATTTTAACGAATAGAAAAATTTACAGTAATTGTTTTATCACATTACAATTGAAATAACATTTTTGACGTTAGCAATGTGTTTAGTTGCTTCTTGATGTATTTGTGAGCGCAAGATTTCATATTTTTTCGTTAGTGTGTTCATTCTAGATCTTAATTTTAAATTTTTGGACCTGGTGAATATACGAAAGTGAATATATCATGTCGTTAAGGATATATTCGGTTATCTATATGCGGTAATCAAACATTTTTTTAAAGTATGATTGGTTGATTTTATTAACAGTTATATGTTGAGTGGATCAAAACAATATAATACTGATAATTTAGAACAACCGTGTTGTTGGTATGGCGAATAAAATAATAAACATAAATCGATCTCTTACGAAATAACATCATAATTGCAAATAAAATAAAATTGTTGATGTTATATGAAAATAATTACACCACGTCTTCAAGAATATATTCGTTTATCTACGAGTATATGTGGGTTACCAAAGAAAATTCTTAAGTATCATTGTTTTTTAATATGAGGTATGTATCTTCCTTATTTATATTTAAAGTTTAAGCAATATTTTAAGTATTCTTTGGCAAAAATTTGTATTTTTCAACTGAAACTTTATTTGGTTAAAATTATCAAGTAATTATTCTCTTCTTTTCTTTCTTAAAGCGGAACTTCGCAAATCAAATTCGGAAGAATTGAATTTCATTCTCCACGAGTAGTCCATGGATTTAAACGATTTTAGATACGAAATTATATTTGCTAAATTGAACTGATTTAATTTTTGCAGCCATAATTCGGAAAAGAAAGAAACTACGTAAATATTAATTTTTATTTGAGTTGATAAAATGGGAACGTTAATTACAGTCTATTAATAAGCAGCTGCTTGGTGCTTGGTACATTAGGCAGAATAATAACGTCGTTCGTAGGGTGAAATAATTTGAAGTCCTTGAAGTAATAGGGCTATGAACAATTGGTTACTAATTTGATTTGTATCTTACAAACTGTCTTATTATTTCTATCAATTTATAATTGATGTATAGAGGCATTAGTGATACTAAAGGGTTAAAAATAAAGTATTCTTAACATTTGTCTTCACATAAATGATTGCAAGGAAAATTATTGTTTATGATAAAATATAGTTATTTGTGTATTAAGAGCGTAAAGTGATTCTTTGTTACTCGAGCACGGTAATTGCAGCGCGAGCCGAAGGCGAGAGCTGCAATAGTGCAAGAGGAACAAAGACACTTTACGCTCGTGATACGAACATAATTTTTCTACAATTGCATCTTAAAATTATTCAAAAACGTATATGTACTGAAAATAATTCGTTCTGTCAACTGTCAATATGACAAGTTTCTGTTTTGTTTGTATCCCTGGTAACTATTGAAATAAGCGCACATTTAATATCTTTTTCGCGCGTTGCCATTGGAAACGCGCGCATTTAACGTCTTTTTCGCGCGTTTACATTGGAGACGCGCAAAAAAGATATTTTTCGATTGTTCCATAGAAAACGTCAACTTTACGATGACAAATGAGAGCGTAATTGTCAACTTTTCATAGTAATTGTAGAAAAAATAGTTTTCTAATAGTTCTCTCTATATTACTCTAGATACTTAAATAGGAAAAATCAATTAATACGTTGTAGGTTATATAGGCCGTTAGAACAATCAAAGTAAAGGAAGACTAGCAATTTTGTATTTTCTAGTTCTATAACAAACGTAAATATTTTTTTTCGGAAAATGTTTCAAATAAAAGTAGTAGAAGATTTCTTTAGATCTGCCTTTTTTAAAGTATCTACCTATCTATTCAACTGCTATACTTAATCACATTTAATCGATTGCTCATACTAGCGTTCAAAGTTTTTGAGTAGAAAGTTAAAAGGATAAAGTGGGGATATAAAGTTTTTACTATACAGAGTGCCTTCTCGCCACACTTAAACCATGTATTAAACACCTAAAAATAAGAGAAAAAACTTATTTGATCAAATGTCTGTAAATGTTTTGTTTCAGAGATATTTTTATAATTGCAATAAGAAATAAACAAATATATCACTCCTTTTACCCATTACAGGATATGACACTCTGTCGTAGAAGATCTCGGGAAGTGATATATTTCTTCGCGTGAAGTGCGGTTACCAGCTGTCATCACGGCCCTCAAATATATTAGTGGAGGGGGAGCCACAGGGGTAGATTTAATTTGATGAAAATTGTTTGTCGGCTGTGGGGATCGAACCAGGGTTCTCAAGATCCACAGGCAGACTCAATACCACTGAGCTACCTACCCCATACTTGCAATAATAAGATTAAATTATAACTAATACTTATGAAATTAATATATTATGAAACATATGTTTCTAATATTATTGAGAAATTTCTTGTGTATACACAAATACTAAATAGGCACACATAGTATTTATCTACGGTTAATAATATTTTATTTTCATTGATATAACTAGATATTTTAATGTTGTGCTGCAACAATAAAATATTTACGGGCGGAGTTTAACTCATGTTTTAAGTTTGGCGGGTTAAACTTGGGATACCCTTTACACTATATAACTATATAAGAAGCCTAAAAGTTTAAACAGATAATATAAAAGTTAAAATGTATGTAAATTCAATAAGCTTTAGTATGCAGGGTGTTTGATATTCTGATTATTCCTTTATTTGAAGTGTACATTTTTAATGCCACTGACTGACGCTACAAACATTTATCTGTTGTATAATGAATAAATGTACTACTGTAGTGTTTAAAATTATACTGTACAAAAGGAACAAAATCCCAATTACAATACAGGCTCCGGACTCATCGAGCTGCAATGTGGTAGTTCATATAATTTTTAGCTAAAGTGGGATTCAAATTCCGTAACGCTGTCAACACCACCGTACTGCTAGACAAATTATATAATACATTAAAGTGCCGTGCATAGGTACTCTGTATTGATTAGGCAAAAACTTATTGAATACTTTAAGATAGCAAATAGGATCTGTGTATGAAAAGAATGGCAAGGGAAATAAAATGTGTGAAACTAGTCCCAAACCTCAATTCGCAATAATTACGCTGTTAAAGCATCCCAAACGCTACTTTACATCTCGGCAAATTCACCTAGAACGATTTCCTTCGAAACCAAATTGATTTGCTCAAAATTAGACTGAAGGACGGAATGCAAATGGAGGGTGCAGAGAACAAAACTGAAATCAAGTAAAGTAAAAGATCCCGAACCCGTTTGCGTGGAGCTCATGCAATATTCATGGCGGGCTCGCGCGGCCGCTGGGAACACATACGCCCGGTAAAGTATTCCGTCTCTTGTTGTACACGAAATACACGCTGCGTTCTGTTCAATTCAACCGTTCGCCGAGTTTCTGCTGCTGCTGTTCACAGTTGGCCCCTCTGCCTCTGTCGTCACTTGTTACTACTACATCGGCAACTGGGTTAAAAGGTTTTTGTTTTATGGGGGTTAGCCCATCGTGTTTTGCAGATTTTTATTGATTTTGATTAGAATATTGCACGGATAAAGCTTATAAATTTACTACACACGAACTTTGTTACGTAATTTTAATTTTATAGTTTATAAATTTGTTGAATGGGAATATTATTGCAAAACTCGACTAAAATGACAACAGCTAGTTTCCAAATACGAACATATTGCAAAATATTAACATATTTCTTCATACAATAGTTTAAATAAAATCGTTTTATTGTTATATGCAATATATCTCCATAAAGACCGGGAAATTATATGCGGGCATTATTATGTGTAAAGCCTGCTCCGCTGCCCTCTGCACATCATCATTTACCTAATGCTTTTAGTGCATATTATATTTCTAGTTTAATTTAATGATTTTTCTAATATTAAACAAAAACTTGGTCATATCTGTAACAACAGCACAACAGCAAAATATTAAATAAATAGTTCATAGTTCATAACAGTGCAAAAGTAAGTCGTGCATTCAAAATAGATTCACAAATAATTTACAAATTTTATTACACGATCACAAATGTTTATTATCCTTTTTACGGTCTTTTAATTAATTTATTTGTTTACCATTCAACAGGACGGATTACTAATTACAGAATAATAGTATATACATATAGAAATAGAAAGGATAATGAGCATAATTGTAAAAAAATAGTAACAGTAATAATAAACTGTGGCCATATAAGAAAATACAACAAATCATATTATTACACGCAAAATGCGAATTACAATAATAAATATAGTTGTTTAAAACATAGAGTATATGATTCTATAGTAATCAATTTGTTCATGTAAAGTCGCATTTCAGCATTACAGGACGTATGTGTTGCGAGTATTGCGTGGCTAAACATAAAAGTTTAATTCAAAAAGAAGATATGAATCGTCTATCATGTTGTTGACTAAATTGTATACAAAAATGATTTGAAACATACTACGACGAGTATGCAATGTGGTTAGTTGAAGCGTACTGAGTAAGGTTTCATAATCTATTGTCGGCCATCCTCGGTTGATAAAAAACTACAATATTTTACAAAATCCCTTCTGAACATTTTCAATAGAATTTAATTGTGTCATATAGAAAGGGTTCCATATGACACAGCCATCTTCAAATCTTGTTCTGACATTCGAAGTTAATAACCGCATGATTGTTTAAATAATACAAAAAATGTAGATAGTTTTAAATAGAGAACTCATATTTTTAGATGATTATATTATTATTGTATTGTTACGGATATTAAGAAAAATCTACCTAAATCTCCAAATTTTTTACTAATGGGGTCCTGCAGTAATTTTTTATGAACTCTGAATTTAATCTACTTTATCATTTTAAAATAAATGTAAATGAAATATAAATAACTTTTGTGACAAATTATTAAAAATATCCATTACTATCAGTTATTTCAGAAAGAAAAATTATAATAACTGTAATATTACCTTAGTCAAAGGTTTGATTACTACTAGTACGAATTCCTGATCTACACACTATTCAGTTTGACATTCTCCTTGCTGATATTTGTAAACCTAACCAAAGTTTCAAATCAGATAGTATTTATAACAACCATTTTATCTAAGTAATGTATTAATTAAATAAGAAATTATATATATATATATATATATATATGCAAAATATTTATTTAAAATATAGTTATCAATTCTATATATAATGACGTAAACATAACAATAATTTCAGTTAGACGAACACAGAAGACATGAATAGTAAAAAGAATTCTGAATAGACTAGAAGATATGGTTAAAGAATGAGACTTAATAGCATTAAAAACTCGAATCATATTTTTAAACTTTAATTATCTCTAGTATGATGTTTTTGGTTCTAGTCTCAATATAAATGACAAACTTACTAGTTGTGACTAGAGATGAAAAAACTATCGATAGTACTATCGATACATCGATAGTTTAAAAAAATAAAGTACTATCGATAAGTAATTAATAGAAAAAAACTATCGATAGTATCGTTTAGTAATTATCGTTTAGTAACTATCGTTTAGTAACTATCGTTTAGTAATTATCGTTTAGTAACTATCGTTTAGTAACTATCGTTTAGTAACTATCGTTTAATAAATATCGTTTAGTAACTATCGTTTAGTAACTATCATTTAGTAACTATCGTTTAGTAATTATCGTTTAGTAACTATCGTTTAATAATTATCATATAGTAACTTTTGTTTAGTAATTATCGTTTAGTAACTATCGTTTAGTAACTTTCTTTCAAATAAAATAATTTAAAAATAAAAATAAATAAATAATAAATAACACGGGCTGGACTGTGAGTAATGACAAGCAAATTACCTTATGTGCCCGGAGCAATTCGAATACGTGTGTTATTTGCGGACCACGTGGTAGCTTATGTGTTAAGTATGACTTGTCAAGATTTCATTTACATTTAAATGATATAATTCAAATTATATTTAATATCGTTATTGTACAGTAACTGTACACAAATGTTAGCTGTAAATCGATTGGTTGTCGGAAGCCTTTAAAGGGATGAAAGACAAAGTGAGATTTCTAAGAAATTTATTATAGGGTAACAGGTACGAGATAATTTAAATTCAATTGTTCTCTGATGTTCATTGCAGTTTGTGCTGTAGTGAATATTATTGGGTCAAGTGGCGGCCAATACATCACCACACATACACAAATAATCACACACCTTGTATATATTCTGTAATAGTCTTAGCAAAACACTCTGTATATATTCGTTCATTTTCTGTAGTTTCTAAGCATCATTCTGTACAATTTTCATGTTTCTCCACTACCTGCTATTGTAACTTCGCCCGCTTTCTCCGAACCTAACAACATCTGTTTTTCAAGTACCTACATTCCAAACTTCTTTGTTCACCCCAAAATCCACCATTTTTTTCCTTCTAACCAGAACAGTCTCCGCTTATCACTCATCCAGTATGCATCACAACTCCAAAAATACTATCACAACACCACATTTCTTTTTTTATTTGATCTAAATTAATATAAAAGGTGTTTAGAATTGCAATTAGTTTTTCTAATATCTTGATCTCGACAAATATATAAATTAATGTAAGAAATGATATATGCCTAGGGATAGAAGTACATACTTGCATTTGATTTTTATTTTTCACATTTGTAACTTCTGAAATCTTGTTATTAATCCTAAATTTTAAAGAAATAAATTTTTGACATTTATTGTATATTTCCTTATTTTCTATTTCTCTCATTTTACATACCTTAGAGCGGGTAATATTAACTGTAACAAAACCATATTCACAGAAATTATTTAGCACACATCCCTTAATATAGAGCAACATCAACAGTTTTAAATTTTAGGGGATGAGGGTAACATTTAAAAAATTATAAATTTTATTTTACCTCTCTCTCAAAAATGGAACAAATTTAATAAAGGATTTTAAACTCTGTATAGACAAAGATTTTTTATTTTTGAAAAAAAAAATTTATAGTTTTGGAAAAAAAATACTATCGATAAGTAATTAAAAGAAAAAAACTATCGATAGTATCGTTTAGTAATTATCGTTTAGTAACTATCGTTTAGTAACTATTGTTTAGTAACTATTGTTTAGTAACTATCATTTAGTAACTATCGTTTAGTAACTATCGTTTAGTAACTATCGTTTAGTAACTATCGTTTAGTAACTATCGTTTAGTAACTATCGTTTAGTAACTATCGTTTAGTAACTATCGTTTAGTAATTAAAACTATCGTTTAGTAACTAAAACTATCGTTTAGTAATTTAATTGACTATCGATAGTACTATCGATATATCGATAGTTTACTGATAGCACTATCGAACAATCGATAGTTAAAATTACCGATAGTTTTTCATCTCTAGTTGTGACTACAATGGAGGACCCATTTAACTTTTTTTTTAAATTTAAGTTGTTCATTGAGTATTCAAATAAGATCGAATTTCTTAACTATACTCATGACGTGGCATTTTTTAATATTAAAATATAGTTTGTTATTAATAAACCATTGATGTATATTATTTAGATCGGTATGCAATATAAGAGAATCTTCAGTAACCTTGATTCTCATAAACATTTTGAAATTATCGGCAAACAGTATGTATTTTGAATGTTGGACCACACTGACTGTGTCATTTACAAATAACAAAAATAACAAATAACCCAGAACGGATCCCTGCGGCACGCCTAAAGTGGGGGTAAACAAATATGAGGAAAAACCATTTAACAAACATATTGAGTTCTGTTTTAACAAGTACGAATTTAGAAGTGTTAGTAACATCGTGCTGAACCCTAGTTGTTTTTATTTTAAAATTAATAGATCATGAGATACAGAATCTATTGCTTTGGAGAATCCGTGTAAATAACATCGTTTGTTGCAAAGATTGAAGGGCGTAACATGTGAAATATGAGAGATCAATTAAGTTAGTGATAGTTGTTCGACTGGACATGAAACCATATTGATGTTCGCAGATGACAGTGTTGGTTTAAATTTGCAAACTTTTGAACAAGACATATTTATAAATTTTTAAAAAAGAATTTAAGCTCGAAATTTGTGTATATTTCCGTATATTGCTTCTGTCGCCTGATTTGAAGGTGAGAGGAATTTTAACTT
The DNA here is from genome assembly GCA_947425015.1 of Pterostichus niger. NCBI lineage: Eukaryota > Metazoa > Arthropoda > Insecta > Coleoptera > Carabidae > Pterostichus > Pterostichus niger. The sequence continues at coordinate 18,335,150 of OX380338.1, read as the reverse complement.
CATTTCATTTATCGGGAAATATACCATTTTTTAGAGATAGATTAAATAATTGATTAAGAAGATAGATAAAAAGTTCAATGTAGCCTTTAATAATGAATGTTGGTAACTTATCTGGTCTAGTAGATTTAGTATCTTTTGTGATTTTATAGCATTCTCAATCTCGTCATTGCTTGTATATTTTATATTGATAAAGACAGAATCGCATAGCAGATTTAATGCAATATTATATATATATATATATATATATATATAGGTACAAATTAAAAAAAAATAGTGAAGGTTTCATCGATATATTAATCTCACCTATGAAACTACAGTCACCATCTTTAACTGTTAATGGCACTGAATTAATATATCATTTACTGTTTACAAAAAAAAAACGAAATTGTTTACATTGGCGGCCTTCTATTTATTAGAGTTAGGAATTATCTATTACATTTCTTACATTTTTTAACAATCGGTATTTCGTTATCAGTTTTATATAAAAGCAATTAAGAATGAAAAGAAAGTGCATTTGAAAGATTAACAGATTTTTTAAATTTGTGTGAATTTTCCATTATTGATGGAAACTGAATGAATCTTGGTGACGAATTTAGCAGGTGAGAAGTCAGTTGCATTTCGTCAAGATGCATTTAGGAAATCTCGCTCATTGCATCTAGCACTCAGTCTATAAAGTCTGGCAAATAATCTGGAATTTCATTCCCGTGGCGCTTGGCGTATGGTCTCCACTGGCGTTGGCGCGACGCATCTGAAAGTCGAACACGATTCGGCGACGGCAGCAGCAAGGTTCTACCAATTTCCTTTACGATATCCGTATCTCACTTGGATCTTTTGTATTTTATATGTCTGGGGCAAGTCGCCATCCCACTCCTACGCCACTGCCTCACCGATAGCAAAGAGAAAAACGTTAAATGGCGTGAGAAACAGCGGCGACAAACTCTCGTATAAAGGATTCCGGGGCAGAAGAAACAGGAAATGGAATTTAGAAAAATGCAAAGCCTAAAGATGACAAAGAGACTGCACACCACACTTTTGCAGATCTTTTGTTTTTCTAAAGAACTCATGACACTTTATTATTTTCCTACCATTTCACTTTAACTCTGCCACCCCACACCGGAACTACCTAATTTAGAGTCTTTTTCCTTTCAGTACGCCTGCGGAATAATAGATCTCTGAAACATACGCTAATATTTTTTTATGGTTTTGCTTTACAAAATTTTAAATAGATATAGTCTGACAAGGGATTTTAAACCCCTTCTATGATATCCTGAGAGACTGGTATTATTTATGTATTATACTAGTAAGTCCATTTTAACTAAATTAAAGCGTTATAATAATATGTGGATACATACAATTGTAGAAATAGAAATATGAATATATGTTTTCCCAGTAATTTAGAGGAAACCGATACGTATTATTATAATGGTATATTACCAATAATAGTAGTGATGGTCATTCAGTTAGGCAGGTATATCTTTTTTTGATCAATGTTTTCTTGATTCTTTATTTTTTAATAATTTTTACATCAATGTGTGCAGTGTTCTATTTTTATTCCACTTATTTACTTTTTAGGGTTGTTTTGAGCAACGATAGTTAAATCTATGATTACCTAACAAAGCAATAAAATAACTGTAGTTTCAAATAATTTCAACGCTAGTTACCTATCATTTAATTGATATATGGATCAATAACTGTAGTTTCAAATAATTTCAACTCTAGTTACCTATCAACTAATTAACAGATGAATTTACTGAATTTTTTTTATTATTTCTTTGATCTATTTACTACAAAACTTAAAACCATAATTTAGTGATAATTATTTTTATTGCATCTAGCACAACTGATCGAAAAGATATTATAATTATACAAGTAATTGAAGAACATAATGTCGATACTCTTGATTCAAAACCAAGACTACACGTAATCCTCAATAATTCGATATTCAAGACCAAAACAAGGCTTTAAAAACCAAGAAAAATAAAGCAAAACCAAGAATAAGCTGGTTATGATGGTTTTGTTCCCATTTTTTCAAATCACTAAGCACAGTGGCGTTTGGAAAATATATTTTGTCGGTAGGGTTAATTTCATGGCCAAATAAATCAAGTATATACCGAAAAATATCCTTAGATAACCTAAAGCGCATTTTGAAGTCAATATAATCATAAATTAGTAAAGAATTATTTCTATCTCTTTATAACATTTAAGGACATGTAGGAAAAAAATTCTCCATAAGAATCAGAAGTTGAAGTAAAATAATTTATAGACTCAAATAAAGAAGTCGATATACTTCATGAAGAAGATGACAAAGAACTATTTTAATTGCACTTCTTTTTAATTTCAAAATACAACAAAACATCAAAATCCAAGTTATATTAATTTATTTAAATACGTCCGATACTGTAAAGAGGGAGTCATTTACAATAATGGTCCAATATATATTTAACCATATAAATTTCGTCGGTTAGTTTAACAAATGATTTATTGCGTTGATAGACTAAATTGTAGTTTGTGAAATCGAGAAATACAGTTTAGTGGCTTGATAAATTTAACACGAGAATAAGCTATTTAACTAAACACAAGTTCTACAACAATAAATACTAATCATATTTTTCGTTTTTTTACATAAAAATGCAATTTTAACTGTAAAATAAACAAAACTGTACAATGTAAGATTATTAAATAATATTATAAAAAACATTTACCTTTTCGAGAATTTAACAATAAATAAATGCTTAAATATATATTTCACATTGTAACGTTAAAGCACACTCACATGTAAAATGTGACAGTTTGAAAGATACTTACTATTCAAACTGAAATATGACTGAAATTTCCAACTTGAAATTAGGCGTCAATTTTAAATTCAGAATTAATATTTTCCAGTTCTCATTATTTACCTAGGTCAATAATAATCCATTATTGACTGTTGTTAAGGACGCGGTAGAGAAAAACTATTTCACGACTCAAAACGAAGTCAATAATGGCATGTTGCTAGGCTAGTAGTGAAAAAAAGTATTTATAACGTTTGGAGAAAAAATATTTATTTGACAATTACATAGTTGCTACCGGAAAAATAATGCGTTTGCTGGCGACTACAAGTTGTACAAAACTGATATTAAAAATAGCTATTTTAAGTTCTAAGATCAAAGCTAATAAAACATTAATTATTTCTTTATTAAATATAGATGTACATAAAATATAATAAATTCCTCAAATTTATGCCATATACTAAAAATAGCAAGTAAATTATAAAACCTAATAATTCAATTTAAATTTGGATAAGCTGTCAATGGTTCAATTTTGTAAGAAAAATTAATTACTGGGCTTAGATATGACGTATATTTAATCAACGTTTCGGCCCGGGATTGGGTCATCATCGAAATCTATGATCAGTCAATACAAAAATAATGAAGTTAATAACAATATGATAACAATAACAATTGAATTCCTGAGTCTTCGGGCCCTCTTGAAGTAGTCTTTCTGGTGATTCAATAAATCTTTATCAAAATTCTATTAATTTCTCAATGAATTATTCTTTTTTATAAAACTAACTTCATGTTAAAGTTAGTTTTAAAAAAAGAAAGTATTGAGTTTCAGTCTTCGGAGCTGCTGAAGCGGTCTTTCTGGTAAAACAATACATTTTATCAAAAATTTTGTTAATTTCTTAATGAATTATTCCGTTTTATGAAATTAACTTAATATTATTTAGAGTTAATTTTACAAAAGCGGAAGGTATTGGTTACAGTGTCTTCGGGGCTCTTACAGCAGTCTACCTGAGCAAAATTCTGTTAATTTAAACTTAAAATTAGCTTTAAAGATACAGAGTATTTTTTAAAATATGGTACTCTGTTTAATGATTATTAAGAAAAAAAATTTCTCCAAATGCCAAAATATAAAATACTATTTGGCATAAAATTTAAATTTCTGAAAGAGCAAAATTAAAAAAAAATAACGTAAAGTGTATATTTAAAATTTAATTAACCTTGTGATATTAGATTAGTATTCAATAAAATTACATATGCATTTGAAACCAGCTACCTACTAACAATCACTATTTAACGAATCCATTTAACAGAACTAAACTCAATTTTAGTTCATATACTGGATGTGCACGAAATCACACATTATATATGAATCTATACTGCATGTGTTTGGAAACCACAGGCAAAGGCAGCGTCCAGTGTGACGTGATGCACGATTCGTTAGTTCACTAATGTGCACGAGTGCGCGTGCACAGCCTCAAACAGCGGACATAGAGAAAACACTGCACGTTCGGATTCAGTTGTTTGCAAATGTTGACTTAGTGATATGGAATATCAGAGATTTGTTGAATATCTAAAATGGACTGAAGTGAGATTGGAGTTTGTTTTAAGAACGGAGTTGTTAGTTTTAGAGAATTGTGTGTAAAATAATTTCAGATAATTTAAATGACAATGAATTATAATTAAAACACATATAACACATATTATTTTCTTTCTCTTTCATTAATTTTTCTCAACAAACAAATAATAATTATTAAAAGTGAAACACATAAGTATGAATTTTCCATTTCATTTTGTTGCGTTTCTAATCAAAAATTTATTAATATAAGTAATTTAAGATTATCTGATGATAAAGTAAGTTTTCACGTAAAAATATATGTGAAGCTTTTATAGAAAATATTCGTACCGCTTCGATATATTTCGTATTATCATGGAGCCTCGTTTTTATATATTGCATATTTCAAATAAAGCGTGGGTACAAGTTAATCACGTTCACGCCCATTCACGAAACAAATGTATTTTTGCTTTTTTATATGTGTATTAATTTTTTTATTTATTATTAAAATACTATTTTCAAACTACAAATTAACTACATGATATAAAATAAATAAATAAATATATCATCACGCCTTTTACCCATTACTGGGTGTGGCACCCTGCCATAGCAAATCTCGGTAAGTGATATATATCTTTGCGTGAAGTGCGGTTACCAGCCGTCAAATCAAGCCCCCCCTAGAAGTTAGTGGAGAGGAAGCCACAGAGGTAGATTTAAATTGGTGAAAATTGTTTATCGACCGTGGGATCGAACCAGGGTTTTCAAGATCCAGAGACCGACTCGATACCACTGAGCCACCTACTACATGATGATAGTTTTAACTTAATAGTGGAGTCTTCTATTGATTCATGAAAGTGTCTCACTCTCATTCGTTATGACTAGCGACCGGATATATATAAAATATGCTTATTTAAGGCAAAAAAATCTATTTAAAAATATGTACGAATCAAATAAAAAGTAATAAGATAAGACCAAGTTTTTTATGCCTTTTTTGTTTTTTTTTAATTTTCATGCCTATTATTATTTTTATGCCTACTTAGAGCTTTTTTTTACTTTTAACGTGATTTTTTCAAAATTTATTTAATAGAATTTGTACCGTCGTACCGTCTAACGGAGGAGTCCTCGTTTTTATTTGCGTCGAGTCTTAAATTCACTCACTCCGTTGTGCTGAAGTTGTTCGTGTGACAGTGTAAAGTACGTTGGTAGTAGAATGCCAAAACAAAAATCTACCGTATATGAATGGATCAAAGAATACAAGGAATTAAAATACGAACGCAAACAATTATTTTGCCAAGCGTGTTCAAAAATCGTAAGTTTTATTTGCAATTACAATTAGAATTTTTGCGTTGACGTTACTTTCATTTAAAATAGATTAATTGTGACAAGAAATACTATATAAATCAGCATGTGAAAACGTCATTGGACCAGGAAAAACTTAAATTAATTAAAACTCACTAAGAAACAACAAACTATTGGCACATCTATGCAATCTATGGCATCTACTTCCGGCTATACGGAACAATCAAAATTTAATTTTAATCTTTGCAAAGATTTGATAAAAGCAAATATACCCATTTATAAATTGCAAAACAAATATTGCAAAACGTTTTTAGAAACATATTGCGCATTGCACATTCCTGATGAAAGCCATCTCCGCAAAAATTATGTTAGTTCAGTGTACAAAGAAGTTATTCACGAAATAAGAAATATTATTGAAAATACGAAACTACAGATATATGCGGACGACACGTGGCAAATTTAATAATCTGAATATTAAATGATGAAGATTCGTCAAAAAGTTTTCTAATAAGTACGAAAGAATTAAGTAAAACAAACAATAATACAATAACAAGATTTATTCACCACGAATTGACCCAATTTTTCTTTCCGGAGCCGGTACCGAGTGATAAAATTTTATTCCTGCTGTCAGATGCAGCGGCATACACAGTAAAAGATGCAAGTAATATGAAAATTTTTTATCCGAATTTAATTCATTGTACGTGCTTAGCGCACGGACTTAATCGTGTAGCTGAAACTATAAGATTGCAGTTCATGTTAGTAAATAAATTAATAAAATGTGGCAAACAAATATTTGCTAAAGCTCTTTTGAGGGTAGATATGTTTAGAGATAGATTGCCAAATACCCCATTACCCCCGGAACCAGTTCTAACAAGATGGGGAACATTGTTAGATGCCGCTATTTACTACACAAATACCTTAGACAATTTAAAGATTTTCACAGAATCCCAAATTTCACAACAGCATAAAATTATTTTGACATTCAGATTAGGTTCAGCTGAACTAGTTTACTTTGACAAGTTATAAACAAACAAAAAGTTAAGGCTCAAGTTCAAGGTTCAACATGCAAATTGATTTTCAACTTGAACTCAAAACATTTAAATAAACAATTCATAATAATATAATAACAAAACAATAACATTGAAGATAATTAATAAATAACATAACATAAGATAATACAAGTGAGTACAATATCAATAAGAGAGCGTCAATGACAGCCAAATTGTAGTGATTGGCGTAGAAAATTTGCTGGATTTATAATCTGGCCTGGCACTGAAGCATTGTTATGTGAACTATTAACAGTATCATTGATTGCAAGTGCGTTGTCAGGATGTATCACAATCTCATTTAATTGCATAAATTCCGGCTTTTGTCCAATTATAAAGTAATCGAATTGTCAAAGCTTGACTTAAGGAAGTCTCAATCAATAAAATAACCAGCATTATTATTAATTTTTGGTATAATTTTGATAATTGTTCGTCTTTTCTATGCGGTTCATACAAAATGGTCCAATCCCATATTATCGGTTCAGTTGCGGGATCTAAGTATTCTTATTTGTTTTATTAGCAATAGAGCATCTGCATTGGCATAATCTGCTAAAATATGCTTCAATGCGTTTAATATATTATTTCTGTTGCAGAGAGAAATTTATTAACTAGTCGTTTATGGTAGACGAAAAGTAAGACGTAGTTTCTGGAGTTTTATACCCAGATAATGAAAATGGGACATTATAAAACGTCGTTACTGGGTGCGGAATGTAAAAACGAAAAAGGAAAACTAACAGTCACAACCGGTGTTGTTATCGGAAAAGTGATCGCGGTAACAGTGGCCACACTAGTTGCGGGATATGTAGCGACTTGAGTAGTAGTTGTCGTGATAGTTGTCAGAGTTTGTTTGTTACAGCGTCATGTACACTTATAAATATACCCGTTTCGTAAAATTCATCAATGGTTGTAAATTATAAATTGATATTATTAAAAATTTCAACAATCACCTATCCTATGCGGCTGCGCCAATTATAACTGAGTATATGTGAGGAGATGAACGTGGCTAAGAGTACGAAACTAACATGCACATTATTGCGGCAGAGAGCGTTTCGGGATTTGTGTACTTACCCGTGTCGGACGTACAACGCAATAAGATCATTTTCGTCGTGCTAATACATTCACATAATAGATCATTTATATTTAAGAAAACGCAGGTCTCCTTAATATAATAGATACATATATGCTTTTATTAAAAATAATAAACACAAAAACATACAATTAAACTTACCTGCATAAAAGGCGAATCGAAGCAACTTATTAAGCTCAAAGCCAACTACACACTGGTTCTTTATACGTGTGAACCGGTGATTTGTTCCTTATCACAACATGGTGAATTACTTTGCCAAAAATCACCGATCCACACACCACACTGTCACATTATATAGAAACTTATATGAATAAAATATTAAGTTCTACACAGCGGCGGTTAAAGGGAAGGAAATTTAAAAATATTTTTTCAAAAGTGGGCGTAGCCTAGATTTGTAGCCAAAATAATTATCAAAATACGTGAAATTTTATTATTTGTACTATAGGAAGAGTTTTCTGGTGGCAAGTAAGTGGATATTTTAGTAAACAGTAGAAAAGTAACTATACACTATTTAAATTTAAATAGTAGGGTCTATTATAAATAGTTATAATAATTCTTATTTTACACTCATAAATACTTCTAATAGATTAATATTACAAATATAAATCACATGTCACAAATCACAAGAAAAATCATGTTAAGTTATAAAAAATTGTAAAATAAAAAGTATAAATAGCACAGGAAAAAGAAATTTCAATTTATTTTTACATGTTACTTTGCTGTGAGAACTTATGATTAAAGTAGTGAAAAAAAAAGATGAATTATGGAATCAAAGACGAGGTTCATCAGAGGACTGATCTTCCACCTAACCCGATAAAGCAGAGATTCTCAAAGTGTGGGTCGCGACTCACTGATGCGTTAGTTTTGGTGGTTATATTTTAATAGACCCAGCAAATATCTCGCTTATTTATCAACTTAGCAATTTCTTTCATATAACATGATTTATACAGCAACATGAAAGCTAGTTGATGACGGATGTACATTCATGATATCATTTCCGGTTTATTAGTAATTAATATCAACTTTGAAATTTCAAATGGAACATACTATATTTTTTTACAAATTTGGAAAGTGCATCAAATTTTCTTTACAATCATGTAAAATAATCCATATGTTACATTATTAAAAAGTAAAATGGCGGGCACTTTAATATACACCAAATCGGAAAGAGAATAGTGAGCCATGACTGTGTTCTGAAATAAAACAACTAACTAAAACAGTTGTAATTATTATTATTAAACGAAATAATATTTTTTTGTCATAATAATACAGAAAATAAGAATAAGGAACACTTAATAACAACAAAATGATTTTATAAAAAATATTCAAAATGGCCTCTTCAACACATTTTGCACAACGTTTTGAAACAGAATAAGTAGCCCTTTATATTTGGTTAGCAGATAAGGATGCAATTGCTGTTTCATTTTTATTCTCCAGTCCGTTTAATGTGTTCACTTGTTTATTACAAACAAAATCTTTCACGTAGCTCCATACAAAAATCAAGTGGTCATATCGGGAGAAAATGCATTGAAGAGGCTGGGAGTCATTTTGAATATTTTTTATAAAATCATTTTGTTGTTATTAAGTGTTCCTTATTCTTATTTTCTGTATTATTATGACAAAAAAATATTATTTCGTTTAATAATAATAATTACAATTGTTTTAGTTAGTTGTTTTATTTCAAGACACAATCATGGCTCACTATTCTCTTTCCGATTTGGGGAATTTTTTATATTTCCATCAAAATTACAATTTCTACTTAGCTTCTTTAAAATAAATATATTATCACGCCTCTTATCCATTACTGGGTGTGGCACTCTACTGTAGCAGATGTCAGTAAGTGATATATTTCTACTTTGTGTTGCTTATTAAAAAAATACTAAATAGTAATTATATTTTATTACCAAATCAAATAGGCAAATATTTCAATTCTTAAACTAATTGTGGCTACGGTGATACTTTTATACCACACGTGATACTTTTTTAACTGGTACGATACGGTATTTATATTTTCTTGTTTTGTAATGTCAGAAGTGATTTTGAGTATTTTATATTAAATATTTATAAATTTTGCCTCTAGATTAATATTTCACCAATTTAAATCTATTCCTGTGGCTTTCCCTCCACTAATATCTTTTGGGTCGTGATTTGACGGCTGGTAACCACACTTCACGCGAAAAAATATATCACTTACCGAGATCTGCTTAGGCAGTGTGCCACACCCAGTAATGGGTAAAAGGCGTGATGATATATTTATATTTTATTTATTTATTAAGAAAAAATTTAAAATGAAACAATATTTTTATTCACCTTTCTTCCGCATGTCGAATGGTTTGCGAAAAATTTCAATTTTTAAAAATAGGTCTCTGTTTACAAAACTTGGAGAACTTGTGCGATAAAGCAACCTTAAATTTAATTTGAATTTAGATATTCTAAAGAGAATATATTTCTTAAGAAAACAGACAATCACTACGCTTGAAAATGCTATTACAATAAGTGATATTCGGTGTAAATACGGTGACCATTATTATTTATACAGTTTGTTAACTTAACAAGCAAAATAAACAAATTCCCTAACAACATTATTTCGTACTGGTATGTTGATAACGACTTGATAACAACAAGTAATAAGTGTACTATTTAACGATATTGTAAAATGATTTAAATTGTAACTACAAACTGGTGTTTCTTACTTAATACAAAGCAAAAAGGCAAATATTTTTCGTACGTAAAAGTCTTATAAATATTACAGGCTTTTAATATACTATATTTAGTACTATAATAAAAATATGCAATATAATATTTAAAATCAAAATAATTTCGAAATATGAACAATTAAAATTGCGTCAATAATTGAATAGGACAAATTTATTTGATTAAAATATGAAACAAGGATTAACATAGCTTTAATAACTAGCTATTATTAAAATATATTTTCGGACAATTTTGTTATTTATCAAAATATTTGGATAAATTATGATCTACTGATGTGGACCTAGCTCCTTATTTTTACTCATATTATTAAAATTTCGAATGAGAAGTCAAGTATTTTTATGAATGATAATAATTTTTAGCAAATCTGTATTAAATTTATCAATATTATAAACTACGTTCAAGACAGTTGGTCATTTTACCAAGATAGCATAATGATAATATTATTTATGATGGTTATCAAAATCAAACTAACAAGTCTTGTTTACTTCAATGTTATTAAAGAATTTACAATATTGTTATTTTAATGGTAGTAACAGATATACAAGTTTTATATTTAAAACGAAGAATCGTAAACTTACCAATTGTTAAAAATTAAAAGATGCATATACGGCTTCAGTGAATTGGTATTACTGTGCCCAGTGATTTTTATCAGATGTTGCTCGCCAATTCCAGCCTTCCTCAAATAAGACACTTCAGTCGATATCATGGAGTGGTTGCATATTTTTGCCATCTTCATATCCTAACCTGATTTTTCTGCTGTGGTTTTAATTCACTTGCCTACTTCATTTATTCCCACAGAACAATGTTTGTACCATCCGCATAAAGAAGATTTTTTACAATATGGATTTGGCGCGAGAAACATTATATCTGTTTTTTTTTTTCACATAATTAAGTACTTGTGATATAATCTGCAAAAATAAGACAAAATTATGATACTGATTTTTGTTTGTTTCAGTAAAAGCTAAGGTAAAAATAATATTAATACCCTAATAGGGTAAATATTCGGATTACTTGTATTGGGTATCAACCATTTACTGGTCCAGGTCATCAAAATTATGTTGAGTTTCTTTGGAAAACTGAAAATTTATTTCTCCTCTCGGCATGGATCTGAATCTATTGTTACTGCTGTTGTCGAGGAGATGAAGCTATTATGTTACAAAGAAAAGATACATTTTTAGTCGGTGACTTGTCCTCCGAATGCCATTCGTGTTCCAAGTTATGTAGACAATTTTTGGGGCTGTATCACTCGTGATAATTACGCTTGAAACTAACACTCATGCTGTTTAAAATGAAGCGTAATAACCATTTGTGATACAGCAACAAAAATTGTCGACATAACTTGGAGCACTAATGGTATTATATATGATAATATAGTGTGTATTTAACAGTAACTCGAGTAACTATGGAAAATAATAAATACTTATAGCTATCAACAAAATTTTAGTTAAACATTAATTCAAAACGTTGCTGCATTTCTTTAAATGAGGTTTAAAATATAAATAAATAAATATATCATCACGCCTTTTACCCATCAGTGGGTGTGGCACTCTGCCTAAGCAGAGCTCGGTAAGTGATATATTTTTTTCGTGTGAAGTGCGGTTACCAGCCGTCAAATCACGTCCCCCAAAGATATTTTATATATATATATATATATATATATATATATATATATATATATATATATATATATATCATCACGCGGGACAAAATGGCTGGTAGCACAAGCTCTGTTTTTGGGTGTTCTAAGAGCACGGTTTTAACATGTTAAAGATAGCAAAAACAGGCAAAAACAGAGCTTGTGCTACCAGCCATTGAGTTTATTAATAATACTATTGTTCATAAAACCCAAAGAAACACTAAAGAAATGAGGTATAGATGAGTTTATTCAAATAAAATAATTAATATTCATTGTATTACCTTTCAAAATGTAACTCGTGATTAGCTTAGTATTTTGAAAATGTAAATTTTTAGAACATTCCTTCTTAGGTTTAATATTAGGGAAAAAAGTGCAGAATAGTATTCTTGTCAATTTTAAGGTTGGCAAGATATAATAAATTTGAAAAGACACTAAAAATAAATAAATAAATAAACCTGTGGACCGAAAAATGTATGTAAGCAAATGGAAGAAATGAAAAAATGTGATAAATATTTGAATATAAAAACAGGACCTGGCCAAATTTAAATGACAAAGATTTTGAGAAAATATGGAACAAAGAACAAGTTTTTGGGGAAATTCTAGAACCCAGGAATAAGTGATAAGAACTTCTTGAAACGCCAATTTTGAGACCGAGAACCAGGAACGTTTTCTAATATTGCGACAAATACAATGATGATTGCCAGCCTATTGATCACGGGCTTGTCACTGGTAAGAAACAGATTCATGAAAGGCAGGCAGGACATCAAACGATCACATTTCAGACAAGTATATTGTATTCCGATAAGTGTCTTATCTTGTAAGTATTTTATTAAGGAAACTTATGCTTTTGCAAAATATTAAATACATAATTCATGTTACCACATTCAGAGAATGTAAAACGACCTCTTCTAAAAGATCCATATTATTACGTAAAATTATGTACTATTATGAAAAATGACAAATAATACAAAATCAGTTATAAGAAACTGTCAAATTATATATTTAAAAAAAGATAAGAATCACTGGTAACAAAAATGGTAGGGGCAGATATTTGACATTTAATATGACAAGTATGTGTATAATATTCTGCACTTTAGCCAAAATTAACATTAGTTGCGTTCGCACAAATATCACTGACGTGGTAAAAAAACTATTTTTCTTGGTGTGAGTACATTGGATTCAATTAAATATTTTTAATTGCTACACCAAAAAGTATACGAATTTGAATATTTTAGAAAAGAAATATCAAAGGCACTATAAATTTTACTAGGCCCTGCACATAATCAATATATTACGGCAAAGTATCATTAATATATAAAATAAATAAAAATAAATATATCATCACGCCTTTTACCCATCACTGGGTGTGGCACTCTGCCTACGCAGATCTCGGTAAGTGATATATTTTTTCGCGTGAAGTGCGGTTACCAGCCGTCAAATTACGGCCCCCAAAGATATCAGTGGAGGGAGAGCCACAGGGGTGGATTTAAAAAAACGCTCCCCTCAAAAATATATAAACTACTTATATAAAAATTACTATTAGTAAAAGAAAAATTATAAAAAATTAATTTAGTACTGATTTATTAAGGTTTCAAAATGTAACGTAAAAATAAAATAAATATATCATCACGCCTTTTACCCATTACAGGGTGTGGCACTCTGCCGTAGTAGATCTCGGTAAATGATATATTTCTTCGCGTGAAGTGCTGTTACCAGCCTTCAAATCACGCCTCCCCCCAAGATGTTACTGTAACGTCATCTATACATATTGAAACTTCTCATTAGCTGAACGTTTTCAGCGTCAATATTGTACTTTCGTTTGATGATAGGTACGAGTACATGTAAATTATTTTAATTTATCTTTTTCTTTTAGTACTTTAAACATAAATTCCCACGCAAAAAAATATGTAAAAATAAATTGAACGTTGTTCCTTCTTTACTATAGTACATACATTTTTTATTTTATAATTTTTTACTTGTGATTTATATTTGTAATACTAGTTTATTAAAAGTATTTCTAACGATTATATTGTACATTTCTCATAAATATAAAAAAAAATAAGTAAAATAATAATGAAAATCAACTATTTGAGTACAACGGACTAGTACGGATGAAGTCACAAATCAATTTTGAACTTGAAAACTCATATCTCTTTTAATATTGAAAATTTAGAATCCGAACTTTCACTAATCGATATATTTTGTTATAAGATTTTATAAAAATTATATATCTTATGAAGTCAGAAATTATTCTTTGGAATTAAATGAATGTGAAATTTCACTACACATATGAACATCAAACTAGTTACTGATATCATAATTTGTCCTCGTCGGACATTTAAAAAGATATTGTACTTATTTCTGACGGTTTCAAACAGTTCACGATAGTACTTGGAAAATTACTGCAGTAAATAACCTGTACACCTGTCTAACGAATCTTTAGCAGAATCAATAAAACCTTGACTCGTTGATGACACCACATACAGTGCGTTACATGTGTGCTGCGTTGCTTCAGCGTTCAGCAATGCGCGTTGTCAGAGTATCGCTGTAAACACGCTGGTAGACATGCAATTAATTCTGCGCTTTGTGTAACGTTATTAGCACTCAAGCCAAGCACTGTTCACCGCCTCCGTCGTCGCCACCGCCGCCTCCGCCGTCCGTCACACGGTGTAGCCACTGACCATCCACGTATCCACCTCCCCTTTGGCGAATTCCCGTTTGTTAAGAGCTGGTGTCTTCCGCATTCGACCCATGCGTTTTCGGACCTAGTGGGAAATATGTAATGCTCAAGGCCGTAGCCAGATCAATTTTAGAGCAGGCTTTACAAATTCATTATATATTTAAACAATAAATATATACCTTTTGTTGGTTTACATAATATGTACATGTAATAAATATTTTAGTACGTAATAAAATCAAACAAATATCAGCAAAATAACAAAAACATGTGAAAGTAAAACATACAGGTGTTTCCTTTAAAACAATCACAACCAATGTTTTTTGCGCGAACCAATGAGACAAATGTTATATACATTAAATGATCGGAACAATGGGCTAATTTTTCATTACTAACAAACCAATGATTGTCAACCGGTAAAACAAAGTAGTATATAAAAATGGTAACCTAATATAGTTTTTTACTCCATTAAATAGAGATTTTTCTTGTGATATCAACGATATAAATATAGTATACGTTATTGTATAACAATTATTTTAAGAAAAATTATATCAAAAATAAAAAATAATGTTACAATATGGAAGTAGTCTGTCGCCTGTATCTATTTGTTTGCACTTGTTTATTGCATAGCCTACTTCAATATTGTAACCTCGGAGTAAAGAATAAATGGAGAGAGTATAACCAACGCTTATGGGTATGTTGCGTGAAGCCATGAAACGGAAGGGGGGATCAAGCAGCGGCCATATTACGACGGTCAAACCTAGTTTAGCTAGTATTATGAAATACATTTGATAACTTAGTTTAAACATGTCAGTTGCGAACAGTATTAAAATAATGCTCATAATTAAATCGTAGGGCAACAAAGTAAAGAAAACAACAGTTTGTTATTACTTTAACATATTTATTTTATTAAAAAATCACCATTAAGTGTAGAGGTGCATAATAAAAAATGATATTAATGACCAGAAAACAGTACAAATTTGTTAAACCGTTGTCTATCACTTTCGCACATCAACAAACATTGTTAATAAATCATGATAAAACATAAGTGAATATATTAAAATTTATTCATAATATGGATTAAAAATATTTAATTATGGTTTATAGTAGTACATTATATAAAAATACAACGAAGTATATTCAATATAATAAAAAAGTTAAGTTTCCCTCAAATATTTTATAGCTAGTGGTATTGGATATATTGGGTATTGCTCATTTTAGACTTTTATCTGAAATATACCTTTTGTAAATACGTGGGAAATGATTTAAATATCCTAGGTATCGCAGTGTCTCGAAGTTATACACGACAACGATGTTCTTTCGAAGCACTCGGCTGCAAGTGTTCAGAACACACAACACTTGTATCTGTAGGTGTCCATCCAACTCTTCTGATGGCTTTAAGCCAAACATTTCGCCTTTCTGGATTTTTCGGAAATCTAAATAAAATTAAAAAATATATGTAAATAACAATCACTTATGGCCAAGTTGTACCAACAAAGCTTAAATTTTAAACTTGGTTTAATTAAATAATAGCAAATCGAATATTTGACAGCAATGTAAATTATTCCATATGATACCTAACTTTGAATTGCTTTTATTTATTCAAGCCAAGAAATGAAATTTTCGTTTTCTGTTCTACAAGCTGTTTTTTTGATTTAGTTGATGTTTTGTTGTCACATCCAAATGCACAACAAGCTGTCATTTTTAAAACACTAAAAAGAAAAAAGACCACATAAATATAGTGCATACAATATATAAATAAATATAATTTTACCTTGTTTCCTTCTTCAGTACTTATAATAAATTGTTAAAATTCTTATTTTAAATCTTCGTACGAAAATATATAAACATTAAATAACTACTTAATTACTATATAAACAAAATACAAAACCATAAAAAACACGTGTATATTACAATAAACGGCAAAATACTATTGACCGGCGTAAGATGGCTGCCGAAAGTAAACGTCAAATGATGTTTGGCTTCAAGCTTGCGAACTACAGCTCCCCCTGTGATTGTAACATTATTTTTAATTTTCAATACCATTTTTCTCGAAAATTGTGATATTACCCTATATAATATTTATATCGTTGAATTCAGAAGAAGATTACCTATCTGATGGACTGAAAATTATATAAGTTACCATTAAAAAATACAATTTTGTTCTACTGCTTGAAAATCACTGGTTAAGGACTTGTTATTACTAATAGATTAACGTCTTTTTCTCGATCATTTCTTTATAAAGTCATTAGTTCGCACACAACATTGTTTTAAGGGAAACGCCCTCTATACATATAATAGTTAATAATAATTAAAATTCAAAGATTCAATATAAAAGCGTGTGACAAAACATGAATTATTTTTCTATACCGTTTGTCTCGCCGATTCATTGTAGGAATATACAGGTTTTACTGTTCACCTCTACGTCTGTTTAAACGCAGGTGTTATCATATGACATTTTATAACAGCTAATTAAATAATGATTATAAAATAAAGAAATATGAAAGGTTAAAAAAAATTCAGGTTTAGCTTTATTTTCTCTCGTATATATACATAGACACGAACAAATATTTACTGCGTATCTGGATTTTATATTGATGTTGATGTTCGCCCCAGGACTCTGCGGCCGGCGATGCATAGAAAATTCTTCTTAAAACAGAAAGAAATAGATTCTTAATTAGATTAAAAATACAACCAAATTTGGATTTTCGTTTTTCTGGGTTTGTATGACTCTGTATAATACAATGTACTATAATTTCTTTTGATGATGGAAGTTTTATACTCAAAGTTTGTAAATATTCAAGTTTAACAAAAAATTAAATCAAATTGTTGTATTTTATTACATTCATTATATTAAGTATATATTTATATTTAACTCGTTACAAATGAAATACTTTTTAGACAGCATTATGTTCGGGGCAAGCGCAAAATATTTATTAGACGATCATAAATTTATATATAAATTTTCATGTAATTTAAGATAATTTGACCCTGTATTTTACAATTTGGACAATGATTTTACTCGATCGCATATTTTTGAAAATAGTTTTTGAGTCAAATTATAAATAATGTAATTAAAATTTTCCATAATAAATATGTTATTTATTTAGAATGCTAAAAGGTTGCAGAATATGGAAACTAAGAAGTAGGCATACCCGTACAAAATACCAATACTTACGTTTGGCTGCTTGAACACATTAATGCGGAATGGAGTTTCGAATTCACAAAAATGTAAGTAGGTACGCAGTGTGGACAATGTGTAAGAAAAACCGTTTCAAAAATATATATAATATGAACAAATATAAATATAAAATAATACGTAAATAATAATAATGCAATGTAACATTATTAAAAAATTATAAATTACATAAATTTATCAAGGGATGCACTGTATCAACTGCATCCACTACATCCATAAACGCTTCGCCACTTCCTTAAATGAAAAATAGTACGTGGGCATATCAAGGAGTTTAGTCATATTTCTTGAAGGAATACAATGTTTTGCTCTCTATTAAAACAAATTGAGTTTTTATTTATTTGAAATATTGTAAAAGCAGAAAATGGAACTATGGAAAATTGTTTATCTACATACTCTCTTGTATTGTATTAATATATTATATTGAAAAGTAAGCGATAAATAGTTCTGTGACAATGTATATAATTGCCGTATTGTATATGTTCCCAAAGTCGACAATTATACAAAAAAAAATTAAGCGAGACGTCGTCAAAATTTGTAACTAGAATGACATCAAAGACTGCAACGTTTATAGGATATACAAAAAATTCTATGCAATGATTGTTGCATAAATGTACATTAAATTTCCTAATATTTTAAATGTTATGGGAATTATTTATTAAACATATAACACACAAATCACAACAAAATTAACTGACGACAACGCGAAACAAAATGGAGTGAGAGTCAGATACAAATGTAAATGTTTTCAAAACCAGTAGGTACCAACGCATGGAAAAGATATTAACTTCAATACTTCCAAGTAAATTAAAATTTCTTTAAAACATTAGGTTTAATTATGTTTTAATTTTGAAATAATTGTAAATATCTTTAATGTGTGTTTTTTTTGCTTATTATATTTCTTTTCACCTAACTACATATAATATATATAATATCATTATATCAGTTCAGTGCAAGTAAGTTTTCATTTTGTACAGTTTTATCCACGATCCATGACGTCTCTCTTCTGCTTAAATTTTGTTTGAATAATTTGAATCTCTTTAAAATTTCCTCTGTGGTATACTGTTAAGCCTCCACTAATGTATTATTTGAAATTTATTCATACATGTGCAAAAAAAAACTCACCGAAATATACTGTACCAGAAAATACAAAATGTTATATTGTAATGAAAAGACATTCTTTAGTTTAAAAATATAATATAATATTTTTAGTATTACAAGTAATGATTATTTATACCTATTATTTTGTTGTTTCAAATAAGTTAACTGATTTGTAATGTACTTGATCTTTACTAAAATGTTTAATCTGAATTTTAACTGCCTGTCAATTAACAAAATAATTTTATTTTAATCAAATTTGAACCTATGTAAAGTTAATATACTTGCATAAAAATATTTTAATTTATTTTATAATTTAGAACCAGAATTATAGACTCGGATTGCCAACTCTCCGGATTCAACTTAAAAACTTTTTTACTACAAATTTCGGGTTAAATACAGGGTGAGTCTGGGAAGACGCCCCCCCCTTTAACTTTTTTATTATGAGTAATAGAAAAAAATGGTTCATATGAAAGTTTTATTATTTTAAATATACTATTTGATGGCAGATGTAGATATTTTTTATAAAGTCAGGTTTACAAGATACGACTATCAACTTTTATTTTTTAAATAGCAACCTATAATTATTTTACTAAAATAAAAACCGCAATTTTTTTCTCTTTTCAACGGTATATTAGTTTTTATTAATGTATCTGAAAAAATTCGAGAAAAATAAGAAAATTGAGAAATACTAGAAATAATTTTTATACAAATATTATAGGTGGCTATGTGAAAATAAACAAAATGTAACAGTGTTATACAACTTAACAAACTAAAGCAACAAATTCAGTAACAAAAACAACTTAAAACAAATTATTTTCACATAGCCACCTATAATATTTGTATAAAAATTATCTCTAGTATTTCTCAATTTTCTTATTTTTCTCGAATTTTTTCAGATACATTAATAAAAACTAATACACCGTTGAAAAGAGAAAAAAATGGCGGTTTTTATTTTAGTAAAATAATTATAGGTTGCTATTTAAAAAAATAAAAGTTGATAGTAGTATCTTGTAAACCTGACTTTATAAAAAATATCTACATCTGCCATCAAATAGTATATTTAAAATAATAAAACTTTCATATGAACCATTTTTTTCTATTACTCATAATAAAAAAGTTAAAGGGGGGGGCGTCTTCCCAGACTCACCCTGTATATTTTTTTCCAAACTTATTAAAGAAATAGAATGAGAGTAAACTTTGTAAAAGTTGAAATTTTTACAAAATTAATTACTAGAAAACAGATCAGAAAAAAGAATTTTTTCGCGCCACCGTCCGGCATTAGCAGTATTACAGAACTAAAAATCGTCCGGAAACCGGCAAAAATTAGTGACTTTTTATGGTTATATGTTGGCATCACTAGTATTAGCGAACTCCTGAACGTACGAAATGTCAAAATATTGCATTGGCGTAAACATATTATGATAAAATATTCATAGTTGAATATTTTCAATACAAGAAAACAGAATATTTATACATAAATATTTTAAACAAAATTGTAAGTAATTATAATTGAATTAGCAATGTAAAATCCAAATAAAATATGTTGATTTTTTAGGTTATAATACTGGAATGACAAGTCGTGAAATAGACAAAGAAATGAATTATGTTTTATGTTTATTAAATAAAGTGTACAGTGTAATTAAACTTATTGAAGATGTAAATTGATGAACAATAAATAATTAATTAAAATTAAAAGTGCAGTTCAAATATGGTGATGTTACCAACATAAAAAAATTCTCTGACATTTAGAATGTGAATAATAAATTAAACGTTTTTATTAAATTTACAAAAACGTTGGCGCGAAAAATCTTGTGTATTACACGTCCAGAAACTATTTTGCGAGTGCTCGTATTTAAAGGCCTCGCCTGCGGCTCGTCCTTTCAAAATATACTCGCACTCGCAAAATAGCAGTTTCTGGACTAGTGATACAAATAACTATAGAATGTGCAAAATCTACCAAAAAGTATCATTCAAAAACAAGGCTGCAAACTGCTGAAAACATCGGCTAGGTTTTAGTTCGCAGTTCTTTTTTCTAGTTGAAAGTAATTAAATTTTGAATAATTAACTGGTTCGCAAAATCGATTCGGTTCACTTGCTGGTAATTCATAATTTTAATTTTTTAATTTAAATTTACCGATACCTACGTTTTTTATATATCTACAATACCTACGTAATTATTTAAAATATATAAAGGCAGTTTCATTTTTAGTAAATAAGAAAAATTAAACCATATTTATTTAAGCCTAATTTGAATTATAATTTTTGATCAAAAATAAAAATACAAATTTATAATTTATATTTAATTTTAGTATTTTACCGGTATCAGAATATGAGACCTATCTTTACATGCACAAAAGTAAGTAAGTAATAATTGTATTCTGTAAGATAATATTACCATACTGACTGTCAAAACAGTCAAGAAGATAAAAATAAAACACAATGATAATATAACACTATTAATACAAACGGAAATCATAACAACAATAATACAAAAATGTCTTCTCATGTTTATCATAATATATATTAATTGTACAGTCTTTCAAATTAGAGATGCTCATTATGACGATTAAATAAAAAAATTATTTCAATAAAACAATTGTAACCATGGCGTTAAATAAAAAAAATACAGACCACAGACTTACTTTATCACCTTCTAAAATGATGACAATGACGTTATTCATAAAAGAATTTCAAAAAATAATATTTATTAATGACGTTAACGTGTTTATATTCTCAAACCGGTAAACTATTGAACAAACCACTGATGTTATGAGCCATAACAGACCTTAGATGTCTCGGATTTAAAACTGATATGCAATAATACTCATAACATTCCTAGGTATGTTAAAATAAATAAATAAATATATCATCACGCCATTTTCCCATTACTGAGTGTGGCACTCTGCCTAAGCAGATCTCGGTAAGTGATATATTTTTTTCGCGTGAAGTGCGGTTACCAGCCGTCAAATCACGGCCTCCAAAGATATTAGTGGAGGAGGAGCCACAGGGGTAGATTTTTTAAATTGGTGAAAATTGTTTGTCGGCTGTGGGGATCGAACCAGGGTTCTCAAGATCCACAGGCCGACTCGATACCA
Organism: Pterostichus niger; assembly: GCA_947425015.1. NCBI lineage: Eukaryota > Metazoa > Arthropoda > Insecta > Coleoptera > Carabidae > Pterostichus > Pterostichus niger. The sequence goes on along the minus strand of OX380338.1, from coordinate 18,312,981 downwards.
CTGAGCCACCTACCCCATTATTATTATTATCCTAGGTATGTTAATAGCTATAAATTGAACAATATATTAATAGGTTAACATAAATAATTTTACGGCAAACTCAGATTTATTCAGTGCATATATGCATCGGTTAGAACCGGTTTACGTGTACGCTTTGCTCTAATTAACGAATCTATGTGTACGTTTCAAGTTCACGATTTATGAAAAAGAACATATTCGTTTCGATGCAAGTTCCGATTTACTTGAAAAAAGTGTGACGCAATAAATTCCTTTTGTAGTTATTTTTATACATTTTTGTTAAAAATTTATATTTATTTTTATATTAATATTTTTGGTTTTGATTTATTCAGAAACATTTTAAAAATATTTTTATTTCAAATAATAACAAAAAAAATGGATAGTCGTTTCTATTTTTGACAATGTATATATACGCTTTTATAAATTTAGATAACCAGCTCACTTTTTGTAAATTTGTTAATCATTGTCTCAATTCGAATTGTAAGAGGAATGATATGTTATGGATTGTGACTGGAATCAGCACTCTTCTACAGAGGTTGCAGATTCGAAAACGTGCAATTTAGCCTTTGAGCATGGTCCGAAAACGCACGGTCTGCAGACGCACGATACCGTGAACACTACCAACTACCATCCACGGTAACGTTCCGTCCCGCTCCAGTTTACAATTTCCGTTTTATAGAATGCAAATCCTGTACCGGAAATTCGTGCAAAACGCATGGCCAATTTGTTACCCTTAACTGATACACGCTGCCACAATATTAATACCCGCACGCAGGGCTGCCACCCTAGGTAAATACAAGAGTTGGCCGCCAACCTAACGGCCCTTAGATCAGATCCTACGTGTTAGTTGTGGATGGTTGTTCACTTACTTACGTAGTTCTGTGTGCGTGTGTGTGTTTATTCTACGACCCTGTTGCGGAGGATCTGCGTTGTAACATATCTTGATTAACGTTAGAATAAGAGGGATTATTACTTCTTCAATCAATGACATGTTTGTTAAGATAACATGCAAGTTAGTTGCGTTATATCAACCTCATTTTATTCAAATACAATAGCCTAATTTAATATATTTAAAATCTACCCCTGTGGCTCCCTCTCCGCTAACATCTTTGGGGGCCGTGATTTGACGGCTGGTAACCGCACTTCACGCGAATAAATATATCACATACCGAGATCTGTTTCGACAGAGTGCCACACCCAGTAATGGATAAAAGGCGTGATGATATATTTATTTATTTATTTATTTAATTTTCAACTCTACAACTTTATCTTTGTTTCAGATGCCTGGAATTTTATTTCCCAATAAAGAAGTTATCTTAAAATTTGCAATTTTATAACTCATAACAATTTCTTCCTGTATTACAAATATTAAAATAAATAATCAATTTGCTATTTTTTGAAGATATAGAAGAAAATTACCAAAATAATAATAAATCGTTCTGTCACTAATTCTTGCACTATAAAAACAAATAATTCTATCCACTTGGATTCCGTATTTGCTAAAAAAATACAAGCAAGCCAGTTTTAATGGAATTCATTTCTTTCTTATGTATTTTAAATAAACAATTCACACCCAAGTCTAGTAAGTCATTATATTCAATGTTAGTGAAATATTTTTATGTGTGAAACATTAATAGACCATACACAGATTTATCAAAGTATCAGTCTATCAGTCTTCGTCCAACATCCTCATCCTGATATACATTCCTTACTTTAGTCACGTTCCCTTCATACAATCTCATTAATTTCTCACACTGTATCTTTTATCTCGCAACTAATCTTTAATCACATCCATTCATTCACTCCTAAAACACATGTTCTTTAATCTTTCACTTACGCTCACTCCTGTCACAATGAATCTAAAAAGATAAGAAAGAAAGCATCTCTTGCACTTGTTTTAAGGACAATTCCATACAATTGCATTTAGACACACTACATATAATAAAAACTGAACATGAATCAAAAATATAAGAAAGGAAGGGAGTATTCTTCTCCGTTTGTTTTTTAAAGTGAATTCCACACAATTGCAGTTAAGCACTACAGTGAACGAATCAAAAGATAAAAAAGAGAGTGTCGCTCAGCGCGTGTTTTTGAAAATGATTTTCACACAATTGCAAGTAAACAATTTAACGAAATAACTAAACAACGAATCTAAAATAAAAAATACTGGGCTTATCATTATTCATCACATTCATCTCGCAATTAATCTTCGCCAAACGTTACTATCATGACACACTACTTTCATTTCAACCACATTCATAGTTCTCTTCATACAAACCCATTAGTTTCTCACATTGGGAATAGTTCGTTTCACCATCGCAACTGACTTATACCTACTCTTTTAACAACATTCTTCTCAATCTCACACTTTTCTGAAACCAATGTCTATCAGACACGATCTCTTCTAATTTATCTACACAAATTCCGCAAAATTTTCATTTCCACAGCAGTTATATGCCGTTCATGTTTTCTCATTCACACCTAACATTCACTATCATACTTTAATATGTAGACACTAACACACCACTCAATCGAGCATCTCTGGATACATTCACGAGCAAAGGTTTCCAGAGCATTCAATACTCTACTTCCCGAACATATTCTTCGTTCAATCTCTCGATGAATACGCCCATCCCTCAAAAATATACTATCCAAGTATACAAACTAATTCACTAGCACCAATACATGCACCATCCACCCAGTTCAACGCCATTATTAAGAACACATTCATATACAAATTAAACATCCACGGAGACATCCCACAACCTTGTTTCACAGTAACATCTATACAAAACCAATTACTCAATCTACCATCAATTCTCAGCGCAGCCTCACTGCTTTTATACAGTGCACAAATCGCATCCAACAAATTAACAGTTATATCTTACTCTAGAAGTACATCCCACAAAGTCTCTCAATGAACACTATCTTTTCAAGATCGAGAAAGCCACAGAACACATTATTATTCTTACCAAGTGACTTCTCAATAATTAAACGAATAAAAAACAATTGATCTACACATCCTTTCACGTGCATAAAAAACAATTTGCATATCGCTCAACTCTTGTAGATTATTAAGGTTCATACTTTATGAAGTTTCTGGTTTCTTCTACACCACACTCAGCAAATTTATTGCATGGAAGCTAGTAAATTCTTTCAAACTTCTTTTACTATTAAATAAAGGAAAAATAGCAGAACGTGTCCAATTATACCAAGTAAGCTAATGAAATTATAGATGACCAACCACTTGAAATGATATAATTTACAAAACTATAAAAGTTAAACAAATTAAAGAAGATGGCAAACAACAACAACGAATGTACGAACTATTATTTATTTAAGTTACTAAATTACTAACTACAAATTGGCCATGGCAAGATTTCATCCCCAGAAGTTTGCAAAGGATTTAGTACAAAGATCAGATCTATCTCAGACCAACGCACGGCTAGTATTACTCAGATATGTCATCACTAAAGCCCGGATTTTTAGGCAATTGCCTAGATTCAAATTTTAATATACTTCAGGCAATTTCGTTTTTCTATACATAGGTAATATGTTTACGTGTAATGGAAGGTTTTTTTTCGTGCCTTAGAGCCTATTTTTTCTATATTTTGGTTATTGTGCCTATTTTACCTTATACAGCCTATTTTGCCAATTTTTGTTACCTATTCTTAGTTTTATTGAGCAGACAAGGTTTATCATCTACTTCGTTGACTAATTCAGCACTCGACAAAGTGTTTCAACCTAACCTATAATATTTAAAGTACTTACTTTAATCAAGTTTTTGTGTGTGAATTTAAAATGCCGAAAGAAAAAACGTTTTTTAGTCAAAATTTTACGTGGCAATTCAATTGTATCTTTGCCATTAATCAATGGAGCTGAGGTAACTTTAGACGATATGGCTAAATATAAGAACGCTCCTGCCACATTTTGTGATGTCAAACGAAGTTTTCAACTTACAAGCAAAGTTCTGACAGACCGAAGACAGTCCCTTTACGAAAATTTCATAGAGCAATTGCTCGTAATAATTTGTGAATTAAAGTATACTACATAATTTGAATTTGCATAATAGTTAATAAAATGAGAACCTTACATTATTATTTTTCAGATTGCGTTAATTTTTGTTTAAAATGATTATTTTTTTCTAACGAACAGTAGATACGAGTACCAATATTAGAAAAAGGATTCGTTTATTTTTTTTCAATCAAATTTTTTACATTTAGGCTGCCTAAAATACCGCCTATTTTAGAGTAATTACCGGCTTATATGCCTGCTTATTTGGGTGTTTTTAAGAGCCTAAATATCCGGGCTTTAGTCATCACATATACCGTCTAACAAGTGCTACAATTTAAACTCGATAAATAATGGTCAAAGCAATATTGGAATTATTATAAACATATCCACTAATACATTTGATACATAAAACACTGTCAAGTCAACTTTTAAAAACATACTTAAGATAACATTGAATTAGTCTTTATCTTTTGAAGCTGAGTTGATAGTGAAAAATACTACTTTAAATAAAAACAAAATTTTGAATTGTATCACTTTGTTACACAATCATCAGGAGCTACATACCGTTTCAAACAATTTTGAAGCAAATAAACTAACCAGTCAAATAATGTATAATCTCTATACTTCAATATTTAAAACTATATACCATTCAAATCAATCAAATCAATATTTGCCATTTTTCAAAAATGCAAAAGTAACAACTCTCTCATCTATATTCCATCATCTGTACCACCTTCCTTTGCATTTTCACTACCAGGGGCGTATCTGGGGTACTTGGCGCCTGGGTTCTGAAGCAGAATGTGGCGCCCCGAGGCGTGCGCCGCAGGCGATAATTTTGGAGCACAAAAATGCGATATGGTACTCAAAATACGTGGAATTTTATGCTCTACGATACAGAAAGAGTAAGGCAGTAAGCCGACACGCCGTACTATGCGAAACTTGCGTGTAGATTTAGAGCAATAAGCAAACTCATGACAAATAATATGTTATTCACCTTAGCGTAGAATAATAGAACATTGTTTGTCTAGAAAAATAACTATTTTTTAAATAAATATTTTATTATATAGTTTCTCATAAAATTAAATAAAAATACAAAAAAAAACAAAAAGAAATTAGTTCACTACATACGTACATTCTAATATACCTAAACCTAATTAAAACAATATAGTTTACATTTTACAATTGCACATAATAGCACAAACAATTATACAAATAACAAAATAACATATCAATACATGTAAATTAAATTTACAATAAAAATACTTAAATGTTCATAACTATACCGCGCGTTCCACGTTAAGGTTGGCATAGGGAAATGACATGGAGAAAACAGGTTTTTGTAAATAAAAAGTGTCCGGTAAAAAATTATGGTATAATATTGCACATGACCATACTAGACCTATCCACACACATTATTTCATACATATTACTTCATTTTAATGCCACAAATTAGAGAAATTAATGAAAATAGTTCGAGAAAATCGCCTACTAATTATGATTTTTTGTGACAGCTTTGTCATAGAACCGTCAAGATTTGTTGTGAATATTAAGAAATCTTGACAGTTAACTTTATATTTCAAACATTAATCACATTACTTCGCGATCTTTTGTAATTAAAGGCCTTAGTACGATAGTAGGTACATACATTTGGTATTCATTTAATTACTTTATTTATTTTACAAATAATATTAAGACGCAGTATTTGTGTTCTTTTAATATACTCATATTTATTTTAACTTTTTGCCGTCTGCCGCCCTTTTATGCTGGCGCCCGGGTTCTGGGAACCCCAAGAACCCTGGGTTGGAACGCCCCTGTTCACTACAATTATTCGGTCCATATAATTTTCTAAAGTAGAACACCATATGTTCCTAACATGTGATTCATTCCATAAAAACTCACTATTTACACTCTTAATCGTTTTCACCGCTTTTACATTACCGCCTCCCAATCTCTTCACACTTAACCAAACCATTATTTCATTAATATTAAAATCATTCGTTAATCTTTCACTCATCAAATCATAAAAACGCGCTTTATTTTCCCTCAATTACTCTCGTACTACAGTTATTTAAGCAAGCATTCATCATCACGCAAACTTCTAGATATATCTTTCACATGTACAACAAATACGGTCTCTTTTTCTCCTCAATGAATTGTTCACTTCATCATATCGTCATGAATTTCTAGGATAAGAACCTAATTTACAGGTCTACAAGGAATGTATCTTTAAATTTCATCCCAGCATCATTTATGCTGCATTTAAATGGTTTATGGGCAAAGATTCATTAATTTTTTCAAAAACATATCTCTACCATCCTCATTCTGTGGTACACCAACCATATTTTCGGCACATTTCATCGTCATTCGCTAACATTTATCCAGGCGAATACGCAGGGGCGGATCCAGACTTCGAATTAGGGGGGGTCATGGAAGGATTTTTGTCTCGGGGGTTGGGGATATTTTTTTCATCTCAAAAATTTCTCCTAAGAACGCCAACACTTTTTAAATCATAAAGTTTCAATATCTAAGCGGTTCGTCGATAGAATACAAAAATTATTGAATTAGAATTTGATTTTCTAAGTGCAAATGTTGGCAGTCACATTCACTGCTCAACAAAAAAAAACGGACACTTACATTTTTCAACAATTGACTTTCCTCTCGTATCTGTCGAGTAAAGTTTGATGTATTTTTGAATTTTTATATGTATTCAAATGTTTATGTAGCAAAAAAAAATCGAATTATCTTATAATTGTGAATAATTTATTAGCAATGTAAATTAGGGAACAATGTTTTTTTTACATGACCAATGCCAAGAAATACTCGATATTATTGTTATCCAATGATAAAAAATATCAACAGTAATATCGAGTATTTCTACCCCTAGCTCTAATAACTTCTCTCATTCGTTGTGGCATACTCCTTATAAGGCATGCAATGTCAGCTTGGTCCAATCTGCCTCATTCATTTTCTAGAGCAGTACGAAGTTCATCTAAGGTCTCTAAAGCGTTTCCTCGATCTCGAATACGACGTCCTAACATGTCCCATACATGCTCTATTGGATTGAGATCAGGACTGCGAGCTGGCGGGGGGGGGGGTCATGAACCCATGACCCACCCCCCCTGAATCCGCCCCTGCGTATACGCGACATTACCAAGTTATGGTCATTCGTATCAAATTCAGCACCACGCTTCACATGCGTATATACAACAAAACCTTTCAATCGTTCGTCATACTCAATAAAATCAAGCCTACTCCACCTATTGTAATTCATATTCTCCCATGTATAGACATGAGTTAATTTATGTTTAAATACAGATAGAAACGAAGAGCATAATCTCTTAAGATCAGTTGTACGAACCATGGTTACAGTATTGTATGTATAACTAATAAAAGGTTAGTCAAAAATTTGTTGTTCGATGACAGGTTTAGCATACAGTTCGCATGTATTTTAACAGGGTGTTAGCTTGACAAAAAGTAACTATAAATTCGTAATTGTATATTGTATAACTGACCCTTAGCAGAAAGATACTATCTTTCTACTGTTTGCATTCATTCTCACATCACTAAACTTACTCAATACTTTTCCAGAGATACTTCATTTTACTCGCACCCAGCCATTCAAAACTCTAAATACGATAACTTTATCATCTGGATTAAATAAATAAATCACACTATTTGACAAATTCAGATCACTTTTGGATTCAGTTGGATTTTTTTAAGCCTACCTTTAATCTCAGTCAAAGAATTCTCAATGAAGTACGGTTAATTTTTTCACTAATTGCATAATCACACCGTGGTTCACCCGATCTTTCTCAGTACCACCCGCCCACAAGACAATCGTTCCAATCACCCCTTCGTTATTATAGCTTTTCTTATTAGTCCCGCTCACATACATTACATCTACATTATACACACGCATTACATAAATAAATTAATTTTCTTTACCTCTAACATTCCACGTTCCAAACTTATATTCATCAAATTTCGCCCAGTTATTCCTCATTTATACTCCGGACAATAGAACTAAGATTCTCTCGGTAATAGAATAGAAGTTAAGATTAAGGCTTAACTATAAAGGAAAATAAAAATAAATTCATAGTGGAATTTTGTACAAATGTATAAGTAAACCTGTACGATCTATAAACACTTGTAGATAAATTCGTTATTCTGTCCAAGTCTGTAGCTTATGGATGTTTTATATGATTGTAACAACTGTATTCTCGGGTAGCAGTGATTTATTTGTGACAGTATTTTATATTTCAAACCAATATTCCAATTCATATAAAAGTATACCCTATAATCTAAACAATTTAAAGTTATTACGCTACTCATTTTAGTTCTTTGACTTTAGCTAAATTTGTTGGCATCTGAATTTTATCAAAATTCAGTAGGAAAAAAAATGTATTTGATTGAGTCAAGCATCAATGAGCAACATTATTTTATCTTTCCGTAGCGGATTTTGATGTATATTATACAATCGTTTTTATTGATTATAATTAGCGATTATTCACAGGTGAATTAAATGTTTAAATCTGTGACAACCTTAAATAATATATAACAATATAACAACAGTGATATTTCACTTATTTTGCAACATCTCCACTTTATTTAGTCTTTTTCTATCTTGATTGCAGAAAACCACTACTGTAACAAAAAAACGTTGTGACTGCAGTGACATTATATGCTCTTGAGAATTATTACATTCGCGTATAAGAACATATTTCACTTATTTATAATATTTTGAACTATTCGCAGTCCTTAAATATAACTTGTTTTGTTAATTTGATGTGTTACGTACTAAGTTTTCGGTTTTCTGCACAACTGAAAATTAAATTTTATTCATCGTAAATGTAGATCTCGTATATATTTTTATAATAATAAATAAGATGTGATAATTTATATATAAAGAGCGAGATACCATATAATTAAAAATTTACCTCATATTTAAGATTAATAATCCATTCATTTGCTCTTAAAATATTTTCATATTGTTAAAAGCTCGCGCAATAAATCAGATGTCACACAAATGCTAAAATGCATGAAACCAACATAAATATATAAAATAATTATTTGAAAATAAATATATTCGTCTTTTTATATATAAATTACATTTTGCTAGTTTAATGTACACAGTTTTGTTATAATGTATTCAGTTAGAAAAGGGGTCCCCAAACTTTTTTGTTTCGTAGAACACTTGCATGTTTTCGGTTTTGGGTAGATCCCCTGCTTACCTAATATTGAATTTTTGCAAATTCATCAAGTTGTAATGTGTTCTTAACAGCTGGTGTGCTACTCACTTTTAAAGATTTGAATTTCTAACTGTAATGAAGTGTAGCGTAAAAAACTTTAAAAACACATGTTTGTTTTATGCATTTATTAATTATATTCTAATTAAAACGAACCAAATAAAAATTTAGTATCTGTTACATAAAATGGCTAAGCAAAAAATTAATACTTTTAGTGGGAGAAATTAAATTGATGCTTTAATCATAAATTTGCAACATTTGTCAGTACGGTGGTGTGGATAGCATTACGGAATTCGAATCCAGAGATCCCGAGTTCGAATCGCAGTCAAGCTAAAAATTATATAAACAATCACACTGCAGCTCGGTGAGTGCGGATCCTGTACTGTAATTGGGATTAAATTCCTGTTGTACAGCGAAACATAAATAAATAAATAAATAAATTGGATAGGTTTAATCTCAAATCTCGTCTGGTAGTGATGTCCATTCTGTTTCTTTTTTTCTATTAGGAGATTAGCAACCACGCTGAAACACCTTTCCACTAGATATGAAAATGGAAAAGCAATTAAAAACTTTCTCGCGATATTCCATAATATGGGTAAGTAAAGATATGTCTTTTGAAGCCAGAATTGCTGATATCCGTTTCTAAACTGTACTTCTTGTAATGTAACATCTGTCTCTTCAATTATAATTGCAAAAATAAGCTTGTGCACAAGACCGTAGTGTATTGTCGGTCTGTTTGTTACATTTTACGTAAAAACTAGGCAACAAATCTATTTGTGTATGAGGATTATTGCATTCATGCTTAAATAAGATCTACTATCGTAGATAGAGATGAAAATCTATCGATAAGTAACTATCGTTTAGTAATTATCATTTAATAACTATCGTTTAGTAACTATCGTTTAGTAATTATCGTTTAGTAACTATCGTTAAAATAAAATAATTTATAATACGGACTGGGCTGTAAGTAATGACAAGCAAATTACCTTATGGTCCCGGAACAATTCAAATACGTGGGTTATTTGCGGACCAAGTGGTAGCTAACGTGTTAAGTATGACTTATACAGATATCATCTACATTTAAATGATATAATTGAAATTATATTCAATGTCGTTATTTTACAGTAACTGTACACAAATGTTAGCTGTAAATCAATTGGTTGTCGAAAGACTTTAAAGATATGAAAGACAAAATGAGATTTCCAAGAAATTTATTACAGGGTAACAGGTACGAGATAATTTATATGCTGTTGTTCTCTGATGTTCATTGTAGTTTGTGCTGTAATGAATATTATTCTAACACTGAAGGTAAGATTATTTTTGTTTTATTTTATTTCATCTAAATTAATATAAAAGGTGTTCGGACAAATATATAAATTAATGTAAGAAATTGTATATAGCTATGGATTTGATTTTTTTCATTTGTAATCAGTTTTAGTTAATTCTGATATCTTGTTATTAAGCCTAAATTATAATTAAATAAATTCTTGACAATTATTGTATATTATCTTATATTCTATTTCTCTCTTTTGTACATACCTTAGAGCGGGTAATATTAACTGTAACAAAACCATATTCATAAGATTTATTTAGCATACATCCCTTAATATTAGCAATATCAAAAGTTTTAAATTTTATTGGATGACTATTAATTTTATTTTACCTCTCTCTCGAAAAAGGAACGATTTTAATAAATGATTTTAGGCTCTGTATATACATTTTTTAATTCTGAAAAAAACAATATTTACACTTTTATTAAAAAGTACTATCGATAAGTAATTAAAAGAAAACAAACTATCGATAGTATCGTTTAGTAACTATACTTTAGTAATTATCATTTAGTAACTATCGTTTAGTACTAAAACTATCGTTACTGAAATTGACTATCGATGGTACTATCGATATATCGATAGTTTACTGATAGCACTATCGAACAATCGATAGTTGAAATTATCGATAGTTTTTCATCTCTAATCGTGGATCCCCATTTACATCTGATAGACCACCAATTTTTTTCCGTTGGCATAAATCCCTTGCAGGCAGGGATGTGCGCATAGTCTACTGCAGGTAATCTACGCCATTCTCTACGTGTAAACAATCATGTAGTCTACGTCTTCATTTTTCATGTAAACAATGTAGACTATGTAGACAAAGAAAACATCTGTGTTCACTTAAGTCAGATTAGAAATTTTATCCCTAGAACTAGGGAATTTTAAATGTTGTTAGAGATTTTATTTTTAATCTAGGGATTACATGAAAAAAAAACTAGTTGTGCAGGGCAAAACGTTCAAAATTTGTCAATTTGTTACTTTTAAAAATAGCGCCAAAGAAAACTTCGTCTGGTGAGATGGCGCGTTGATCGATTTTAAAAATATGACAGTTCGTCCAAGACCCAAGACAGACATTCGTCTAGTAATGTACGAGCACTTGCTTTTTCAGTTTTATTATATAAAGACCGATAATGGCCCGAGCTCACGAATACATGTAATAGTTACAAAGGAATAAATTTAGGTTATGTTGAATTTTACAACTGTCAGATACATTATCTACATTGTTTACATTGTCTGCGTCGCTAGAATTGTCGACGTATTGTCTACGTGTAGATGTAGACAATTAAAGATTACACGTAGATGCACATCTCTGCTTGCAGGTCGTCGTCGACCCATGGGAGTCGATATAGGCTACTTTGGGTATCACCGAATTAGAATAAATATTCATGCAAGGTACTACGCTAAATGTTATTAAATAATCACCAACTTGGCAACGATATATTATTTGTCATATTATAGGTTGCTTACAGATTATCAATGAGATCACTACATTCATTTTTATTTATGTAAATATTTTTGTTACAGATTATATGTAAGCTACAGATCTGTAAAGGGATAGGTTTATAGGATATTACACACAATTCCAATTCCAGTTGACAAATGTCAATTACATCGAAAAACATAACTATAACATTTCTAATATAAACAAATTGATGAGTTCATCACAATATAATATATTTGTATGTTGCAATTGTATCCCTAGAGCGAATTTATTATAACAATAATAATGTCTCTCATGATGCGAATGTGATGTGATTCAATATTTCATTACTATTGTGTTGACAGGCTCATATTATTAAATTGTTCATCGCACAATTAAATGTACCAGAGTTTTAATTTTTGCTATGAGTGTAAATGTAAAATGTTTTCTATTACTGCATTTAATTAGAAAGACAAATATAAAATTAAATATGCAAAAGTAATATACAAAAGTAATATTTATTGACGATTGACATTAAAAATAAACTTTTGTTTACAACTGATAGACTGTAAAGTGCAACTTTTACAGTCTAGAACACTGACTTCCTTACAATGTCTGATAGGTTACGGATTTGACCGCCAGGGTTGCCATCTTAGGGATTTGGTGGCATACTAAAATTAGCCAAAAATAAACATATTCACTAATCTAGTTACATAATTTTTAATTTATGTTAATAATTATAGTATTTCAAAATTTAAACAAAAGATATTTTTAATACATTTATTTATGTAAATAATGATTATTTTTCACTTGAATATTTTTTGCTGATTATTTCTATGGTAAAAAGTATATAAATAATACCATAACGACCGAGGCATCATGAGCGGACAATATAATACATAACGCCCGCTCCGTTCATATTTTTAGTTTTAATTTATTTTTATATTTTAACATATGTAGTGTTCACCAGAATCTATTTTGTTATTGGTTAATTAGAAGCGACATCTAATATCAAATATTATACGGAAATGTAGGTGAATATGTTATACTCGATCTTATTTACTGATTCAAAAACCTGTCTTTTAAACTGGTGAATGATATTGTTAATATTTAAAAGGTAAATATAAGTGGTATGTTTTTGTTACTATTACATTATATTTGTGTTTATACTGTATGAATGCTAAAGGAAAAATAAATACGATTTAATAAACATTGACTTAACTTGATCTGTCAAAACTTTAGATTTTTTTGAAATTTTTCCTGTGATTTTCTACTTAAATAGCACCAAACAATTAAAGTGATAAATGTCGACATTATCTTGTTCGCTTTCTATATTACCTAAAAAATCAAGAACGTAATACAAATGATGTTTAAAATGAATAAACAAAATAAAGAAACAATATCCTTAGCAACACAACGTCATAAATAGTTGATTAATAGTTATATACGTATTTCTATAATGCTAATTTGATTAACAATTCCTGACACTACCAAAATCATATAAATTACCATGGAATACAAAGTAATATAAATAAATAATCTATTTATTATATTTATTATTTACTACATATTAATAAAATAAGACACAAGTATAGTCTTCAGTTTCCGTATCGTTTTATTTCTGGTTTGTACAGTCCGTCATATTTTTTGTTTCATCATTAAATTTCGTTATCTGTTTGTCAGCGGAGATGTTCTCTACAAATGCGTATTCTTCAAAATACCTAAATAAAAACATTTTTCCGGGGTAAAAAAATCTCTTTAAATATTTGTTATACACACGTAGATTATAAATAGTGTAAATTCCCTAGATTGTAACAAATATAACACAACAAATATCCAAATCAATCAAATCAACCGTAGATGTTAAAAATCCGAACCTGCCACGCTCTTACTTGATTTTGATCCAAAAAACGCATCTTTTTTTCAAGATTTGTGGACGACAAATCTGAAACTATTAAAAGGTACTCCCCATGATTGACCTCTTTCTAACAAAAATACTTTCAAATTAATTGGAAAATCCGTCTAGACCAGACGTTCCCAAACATTTTGTTTCGTAGACCAATTGCTATGTTTTTTGGTTTTGGGTAGAGCCCCTCCTTACCTAATTTGGAGTTTTTGCAAATTCAGCAAGTTTAGCTGTGCTTTTGACAGCTGGTATCGTGCTACTAACTTTTAAAGATTTAAATTTCTAACTGTAGTGAATTGTGGTGTGAAAAACATGTTAAGTTTTATATATTTATTAATTAAATTATTATTAAAACGAACAAAATTAAAATTTAGTATCTGTTACATAAAATGATTAAGCAAAAAATAAATACTTTTAGTGGGATGGATGAAACTGATGCTTTAATAATAAAATTTCAACCTTAAGTTCTTCGTTAGTGCTTATTCCGATCAATTCCTCCTGTAATGTAACATCTGTTTCTTAAATGTCACTATATGGATTCATTATTCACTGTGGTATTACCAGTCAAAACATCCTCGAACATAGTTTTAATGTGTGAAACATCATCTGTCTGGCAGTTTATCTGTGACAAATTGGGACACTGAGAAATTCGCGCCGTCCAACGTTTTGCTTTATTAGCTTCATTCTGCCAAGAAACGCTGAAATGATGGACTCTGTTTTAATAAAATTTAGGCTGTAACTGCAAGTCAACTTCATTAAATTTACTAAACAAATCTATTCAATAGGTAATGTCTAGTTTCCACTATAACAGTCTCAAAAAATGCAAAAATCTGGTCAAACATAAATCTTTCGACAACCAGCGTATTTCAGTGTGAAGGAGTAACTGATGAAAGTTTTCATCATTTTCTTCACACAACTGCGCAAATACTGTGTTAATGACAAATTGAAGAGTTTCAAGCAATCTACTAATCACTGACGCAGTGTATTGCTAATACCCGAAGTACATTTTGTTTTAAATTACTTATAAATCCACGATAGCGCCCAACCATGGCAGGTGCTCCATCTGTTGCTACTAATATTATATTTTATTAATGGATTGCTTTTTCCATGAAGTAATCCTTCAAAACATTAAATATTGATTCGCTTTTAGTGTCGGTTGTCAAGGTTCTCGCGAAGAGTATTTCTTCGTGGATATTTTGATCCATAATAAAACGAACATATGCCAATAATAATACTTCATTACCAAGTAAAATTGACTCATCCAGCTGTATAGAGTAATTGGTCGTATACAAATTTTTACACAAGAAGCTTTAAATATCATAACTCATTTCATCAATACGTCTTTGAACTGTGTTGTTGCTTAAAGTAATTCTTTTAATGATATAAGATGCAGGATGTGTAAAACAGTTTTTAAAACCTTTTCAACGATTGGCAAAATTAACTTTTCTCCGATAGTATGTGGTTTTCCGGATTTTGCTATAAGTAGCAAGATATTGTAAAACGCGCGCAAACCATCATCATTCTATCCATCGTGGGTCTCGTCTGAAGTTTATCTTTGAGTGTTTGAAAGTATTTCAAATCTTTACATGTTTTATCAGGGTGGCTTCTTCTCAGATGATTCTCCAGATTAAATGGTTTCATAGCGTCATTGCTTAAAACTTTGTTGCATAAAAGGCACATAGGCAATTGTTTGTCCGATAATAATGGAATGAAGCCAAACTTCAAATAATCAACATTGTACAGTCTACATTTCTTTTTACGTTCGACCATCTTTAGTATTACTTATCTGTGGACAAAATTAAGCTATTTGAATAAGACAGCAATAATAAAAACTATTCTATTAGTAAAACCTTATTTTAATTAAATTTAAATTATTGGATATGAATCAATCAATTTATGTAGGTATACAAATTGTTGGGTCTTATAAAGCAAGTATCACTGCTCTAATGGAACATATTTTAAAACTTTTGGCAAAAAGGCGCTGAAAAAACGAGGAACCTGCCGGCTCGAAACCCACTTCGTTCCTCTGGGTCCTCCCATTCATTTTCTATTCGTGATTTAATCACTTGTCCGTACATCCTTCCTATCGGATTCGTAACACTTATGCCTCTATAGTTGTTCAGTTTATTTTTCTTCATGATTACATAATCTTTTATTGAATCTAGCTTCTTCGTTGGTTGGGTATAACGGTGTATTAGTTTATGTTGGTAAAACCCGTTCAAAATTCGCAGATCGAACTGTTCGCATATACAAATAAGTCTCTCTCCGTTGTTGTTCAGGACTCTCTCTCCATATTGTTCGATAACTGCATTATTCTTCAAACATCGTGTTCTAGCGTTAAAGTTACCCATCAGCAAAATTTCTTTTCTTGCGGTTATCTTGTCCAGGATTTCCATCAGAGAGTTTTCGAAATATTTTAAATTATAAATTACATAAATATAAAATTCGAAGTACTTTACGCATATTGTTGGAATGAGGGAACTTTTTATCATAATTACATATTTTTGAAATATGTGTGTTGAAAAATAAAATTTTCACACGACAGTACACCATGACGTTGTCTATATACAAATATTGACAGAAATAGTTATTTCACTATAAGCTTGGCTGCGTAAATCTACAGCAAAATCAAGTTAAATTAGTTTTTCCTAAAAGTCATTAGAAATGTATCGCGTTTGATATAAAACTAACGAGTGTGAAGCAAGATGTCGAACAGAGTTATTAAAAATTTTAATCAACTGATTGTTAATTGTCTTTTCTAAAAGTAATTAGAAACATATCGTGTTTGGTACCAAATAAGATGTATTGAAAAGGATGTCGAATAGAATGAGCTAAAATTATCACCGACTGATTGTCAATTATTTTTCTATAGCATTAGAAACCTTTTGTGTTTGGTATCAAATTAAAAGTTTTGAGGAGAGATATCCAATAACATAGCCAAAAATTATAACCGACTGCTTGTTATTTGATTTGACCTAAAAGTTATTAAAATATTTATTTTTCGGTTGTAATGTATGGTCCGAGAAATAATGTAAAAATGAATCAGCAACGAATTAACAAAATATCAGTACTGAACAAATTGATGTATGAAGTAAAATAAATAAATAAATATATCATCACTCGTTTTACTCATTACTGGATGTGGCACTCTGCCGTAGCAGATTTCGGTAAGTGATATATTTCTTCGCGTGAAGTGCGGTTACCAGCCGTCAAATGAAGTAACAAGTCTAAACAAATACTATTCTTGATCATACAACATATCCTAATTACTTAATTCTATTCACTAGGTATGTGCTGATTTAGGCTTGTTCAATAAGAAATTTTATTTATATAACTCATATTTATCCATTCATTTTTATTATTTATTATTCTTATTAAATGACTGAAGGAACGTATTTAAAAAGACAAAAACTGAGCGAAGATAGTTTGGTTCAATTCTTTTATTCTTCTTTTGCAACCAGTGCTTATTCTAGATGCCTAAAGTATACGATAAAAAAATTAATTTTTTCTACTCCTGTTATTAAAATGTACTGGTTTCCATGGCGCTAAATAACATTTTAATCACATATTGGCAAGCAGTGTCTTCGAAAGTTTTAATCACGGCTCTTAACTTTATTTTTAAAATAAAACCTTAAATTTTAAATTTGTTGTCTCAATTAAAAAAAAAGTATAATATGTGACTCGTTTTATAAACTCTTTAGTTATTCGTTTTTATACACTCGTAACTAAAGAGACATTTATAAAACTTGTTATATAATATACTATTACGAACTCAAGTGACACTATGCCTTTTACAAGAATTTTAAATACTGATTAATAATGTTTAATACAAAGTAGTAGAATCACCTGATAATAATCGAAAGATCAAGACGCGGTTTGATCAATATAGAGATATTTTACAGTCGTTATTATTTTTAACATTAGTTCGTACCTTTATTTTGTAATCAATATGACGTCTTTAATATACTATTGAAATATGTTAAATAATACAACGGCCAAATTTATAATAGATTATAATTTTTCCAATTTTTATTTTTAGCATGTGAATATGGTACGAACAATGAATATTTTGAAATGTAAATGGTCATCAATAGATAATGATCGAGTTACAAATAGGGAATTGTTAAATTTAAATTATAGGATTGAGATGTATTTACAGCTCTAATAGTTAAAAATTAAATTCAGGTTAGCTCAGTTAATGACAATTTGTTTTCACCACTTAGAATTTAAATGTAGTTTAGTGTTTTGTTTACGCAGCAATTACTGAAGTATTTGTTAGGAGCTTAGAGACAAATAAAAAATATATCATTATGTCAGATCAATATTTATGATTAGTAGTCCTTCAATGCTTCTATTTTTTTTATAGTGAAATACATTATTTTATTGTATTAAAAATGGGGTGGGGTAAGTGGTATCGAGTCGGCCTGTGGATTTTAGAATCCGGATTCAATTCCCACAGCCGACAAACAATTTTCATCACGTTAAAACTACACCTGTAGCTCTCTCTCCACTAACATCTTTGAGGACTGTGGTTTGACGGCTGGTAACAGCACTTTACGCGAAGAAATATATCACTTACCGAGATCTGCTACGGAGAGTGCCACGCCCAATAATGGGTAAAAAAAGGCGCGATGATATATTTATTTATTTTATTTTAAAATGATTCCTTTTCAGAATAAAATAATTATATAATAACGGCATTTTACTAATTTTTGAGAATGTAACTCTGTTAATTGTTACACCAAATCCTAAAAGATATTAGTAGAACTGAATCCACAGGGATAATTTGTAATTATGCCATGTACGGTAAAATACGTTATTTAAGATAAAAGAAAATTAATATCAGGTTGGGAGCTCGATGTCTGAAGAACTTTGTAACGCCTAACAAGATATTAAAAGTAATAAAAATGTGTTTTAATTATTTGAGAGATATAAACAAATTGCTCGATAGAAAAAATTATAAAAACATGACGTATCTATGTAGGAGATGTGAAACAGTGAAATAGAAATAAAGGCAAAATTTCTTCACAGACTGTACGTACTACATGTATAAGCAGCAAACTTCGGTAATATCAGCAGGCGATTACAGCTAGCGCTCTGGAGAACCAGAACGTATTGCTTTAATCTTCGTCCATGTTAAACAGAGACCAAAATATCCTTTTCCCTGCTGTAGAAAGAGACTGTAGCATGCAACAGTGTCGAGTGTTGCACCAGCCACTCTGATTTTGTTAGAGAATTAAAAGCGGTTTAAATACGCAGTAAAATGTATTACAAGATCGTTGGATCTAAGATCTGGAAGTTTTCCTTGTCAGGATTTAAAGCGGAGAATGAAATTTATACTGGTTTTCCTCTTCCGTTGCTGTCGTTTTCAAAGTAAGATGAACCTGGCATGTTTCGATTTGAAAATTAATATTTTTATAGGATCACAAGGCAACGAGCCAAGAATGTATATTTAATTAAAACAGGGAAATTTATCCTTCGTTTTAATTTAATTTAATAAATTTTCATAAATTTATGATGCTGAAATGTACTTGTTACCTTTTTAAAATTAAATAATATTCTATACTATATTTAACGTTCAACTCAAGGCTGTTGTTTACTACGAGTAGTTGTCCTAGAACTGTTAAAATTAAATTTAACTTCAAACTTAAGACTTTTGGAACACTTATTCAATAATTCAATATACGGCAGAATACAATATCACAAAAGGTATGATGATATATTTATTTTCAGACGAACACTAATCATAGTTGCCATAACCAAGAATAACGTCCTAAATAACTGCGGAAACTTAAACATACCATACCAATACGTTATTGTTGACTTGAAATATTAGTAATATTTTGATTTAATTCATATTGTAATTCAGAAAAACTTTATATGGGATTTGTTTAGTTGGTATCAACATGACATGCTTTGTATATACTTTACAATTTTCATAATAGTGATGCTTGCTATTTAATTTAATTTAATATCCACTGATTTGTCATCATTGCAATTTATCAAAATATTTTATTCTTCAAAAATAGAACACATCCAATTATTATACTGTACTGATTTCAACTAAATTGATTCTGTCCACTTTTTATATCATTGTAACAATTTTAAAAGTTAGCTGTATAAATTGTACTCACATTTTCACAAAGATAGATGAACTTATTAATTCATATTCAGATAATTTGATAAATTATTATTTATTTTATCTATATTTACGGTTAGGACGAATGACTTTTTTTATTCTAAAGAACTGGTATTGGAATTAATTTATACAAGTTCAAATTATCATATTCTACTAATGGAATATTAATTACATAATTCAATTTTCTGCCACAAAATAAAACACTTATATCCATTAAATCAAATATTAAATCATTATCATTGATTGGAATAAGATATTTAACATTATTTGGTATAATACTACTTAAATGTGTTAATTCTTTGTTCAACTGTTTAGGTGTTAAAATAACAGGATGAATAATTCCTTTCTTTGCATATAAAATTGCAGTAATTAATTCGCTCAATTCGGACTGGTATTGCTCAAACATAAAAGTAAATAATGAAATTTATTCATCTAGTGTTTCTCTCGGTTTAAGGATGTTAATTTTGCTAGATTCGTTGAGAATTATATTTGACATTTCTTAAAATGTATTCATTCGAGTTGATGAATTGTGGTACCTATTAGAATTATAAAAGAATCTTGAATTATTTTGCTTTTATGTTTTAATCAGCTCATTGAATTTTATTTCATTATTTGAAAAGTGTTTAATTTTATTAGTATAAAAGTATGCATCTTTATTATCTAATGTACCAAATACTGCTTTGAAAAGTCTGCCGTTAATCGATCCTCTTTTAAATCGTTTGTGATGATCAATGAGAGAAAATATTGTTTCTTTCGTTTCTTTTATATTAGAAATTAATCATTCAGTTGCTCGTGTGAACTGTTAACAAAGTTGAATACCAAGAAATTTATTTTTAATTATAATATAGTTAGTTCTTGTGAAATTATAATACTTAAGTATACTTGTAACATCAAATTTTCTTACCATATTATTATATCAATATATGTTATTACTTTCCATTTATCATTATAGAAGTTTCCTTCGCCAATATTTTCAAAATAAATTCTAGGGGAATATTAAAACGCAGTTTTTTGTAGTCCTTATCTGACATGTAATTACTGCGGTCAAAATAATAAGGACTAATATTCTAAAATAAAATGGCATATCTTCGTAAATTTTATAAATATAAATTTAATTAAATAAATTATAATTAATAAGTAGGTGACTCAATGGTATCAAGTCGGCTTGTGGATTTGAGAACCAGGATTTGATTCCCACAGCTGACGATCAATTTTCACCACATTAAAACTTCCCCTGTGGTTCCCCTTCCACTAATAACTTTGGGAGCCGTAATTTTATGGCTGGGAACCGCACTTCATACGAAGAAATATATCACTTACCGAGTTCTGTTACGACAAAGTGCCACATCCAATAATGGGTAAAAGGCGTGATGATATATTTATTATTTACTTTATTTTTTTTAAATAAATACTTTGTGTTTTCTTAAATCTAGATTTAATATGTTTCCACAAGTTTAATACTTTGATCCTTCCAGAGATGCCCCGCTGTGTGAAAGGTCAGTGACCTGCTGATGTTCCTTATGATAGGCTAGGTTCATTTAATTTTGACGTAAAATTCCAAATGGGCATGGAGTGTGACACTAACTAACTAATTAACCGATCCATCGTGATCTTAAAATATGATCTCCCACGCGTACTTATTGTAATTTTCTTTTAACTTTTTCTCGGTATTAATTTGTCGCTAACTCGTAAGAAATTTGTAATTTTAGTTTTAAATCTTAAACATAAACATCATACGTATTATTTTGGTTTGGTGGAGTTTTTACCTATGTGGGTACTTTAGCTTGAAACCCATAAATCAATTCAAATGGCGTATAACCAGTAGACATACGTAGGGTGGTATTATATGTCAACATTGCAAAAGAAACAAATTCGTCCCAATTTGTTTGATCTTGATTTATGAAGGCTTTCAAATATTCTGCCAAACTAGGATGTGATTTTTCTAATGCTTCATTTGATATAGGATGGTAGCAATAGTATCTGTTTTTTTTATCTTTAATATTTTACAAACGTCTTTAAAACCTTCTGACATAAAAACTGAACCTTGGTCGACTATAATTGAATTTTGAACATCATATCGACAAATTATATGTTTAAATCTATCAGCGATAGTACACACTGTATGATCTGGACTGGGAATCGCTTCTGAGAATTTTGTTAAATCGTCTTGGAAGGTAAAAATAATGTTTTTGCCGGATTCAATTATTACTGTAATTGTTCTAATAATATTTAGGAAACATTTTTCAATTGGCTTAGACGACGTAGTAGTAATTTCCAAAATTGCAACGATTTTTAAATTAGAAGATCTATTTTCCTGATATTTATCACATTTATTAACATATTCTATAATATTTACTTTCATATTTGGCCAATTACATTCCATACGCATACGTTTGTAAGTGCCTGATATACCTTGATGGTAAAGGATTATCGTGATAATTCTTAATTAATTGTAATATTTCATCCTCTAATAAATCAATTCTGGGATTATTATAATAACCATGAATTAGAATATCGATATTTTTTAAAATATAACGTAGCATAATGTGAACTTTTTCCCATTTTTTCTATTTAACCCTGATGCTATTCTTGGAATTGTCAATTTATTTATTTAATTAACAATAAGAAACGATTTTACATTTAGTAATTTTAAGTGTACAAAATACGTTTAATAATCGATTCAATATAACAAAAAACAAAATATATATTTTAACAATACAATGTGTTTACAGTACAAGTTACTATCAGAATCTAACAACTAATTGATGTTATGCAGAAATTAAGTTACTCAGCCTTATCTCTCATGTTTTACTGTGAAAAACATCCGGAAGATTGTGAAATACAGGGTTAGACTCTTATATTACTCCTCCAAGGAGAAAAGGATAACTCTTAGGGAGTGTTACTTTTATTTATGATCATTTGTTTCTTTTAGATAAGTTTTACATTTACAAAAGTTTCTTAAACTATAACATAGAATAACAATAATTATTATTACAAAAGTATACAATATATGAGTTTGATTATCAATATTATAGACTGATTCCAAATGAATTTCTTTCGTTTTTCTATATTAAAATTTAAAATATTCTGAATATTATTCTCTAAAAGTTTTATTTGTTAATTGGTTTCATTTAAATTAAATTACCAACATTATTTAATTCTGCTATTTGATGATTTATTTCACACTTCTCGGTTATATAAATTCCTATAAGATTTTATATTTCAAAGTTGTTATTCAAGTAAGTTAAACCTATTGTTCATTAGAGTAGTATAAATATTAAATTTTATTTTTTTTATATTTATTATTGAATTTATTTATGATAATTTTAAATAGTGACAGTATTCAAATTTTTTGTAATATATAATGTTTTCTAAACATTTACTATGTTCATTATTTTCCGCCATACAGTGACATTCCTTATCATCTAGTTTCGAACATTTATTAATAGGTGTAACTCGACAATTACTTTTGAATATAGTCTGTTTACAATAGTCATATGTGTTGTGTAATTTTGTCGGGATAGGTGTGAGTTGTATGTAATCCTCTTGCAGATATCTTAATAAAAATTGTTAGTTTTAAATTATTATAAATACAATAGATTTTCAGTATGTTGTTCTTCTGAATGTTACGATATTTAATACATTTGAACGTAGATGTTTGTTTTACATTTTGTCTATTTTCTTTGAAGAACATTTCGTGATATCAAAGAATAAAACGTTTAATTTACAAAATGTGAATGTCTCTTCTAGCTGGACTAAGGATAAAATAAATATCTTGTGTTACTTGTATAAATTCGTTGATAATATTCGGAATATGTTTGTTGTTAATTCGTCCCACATTACTATACATGTTTATTTATTATTTGAATTTTTTCATTTAAAGCATTATTATTATCATTAATCAATTTTACTTTGTCACTGAGGTGTGATATAATTGTTTATTTGGATAAGTGTATTAATTTTATTACATACTAATATGATTTTCTGGTTATTCTCAACATTTTTAGTATTTGATCGTAACGTTCTTTGTCTGAATCGTTGAGTTTACTGGTTATAATTTGATATATTGTGCCAACACCATGTTCAATCCAAGTTTTTTGCGATGTAGGTTAAGTAATTGAATTTTTTCATGAATGTTATTTCATAAAGAATTTAAAATATTAAGATTATTAACTATACTTTATCAAACTTATAAAGATCAAGATTTGAATAAAATGCGTTGATGTTGTGAATATTGAGATTTATGGTTTGACTGTTTACTTGCATATGTGTAAGGCTGAGTTCGAAGAAAACTAATTAATCTGAAACAGTAAAACAGGATTTTCTTAGTTGTGTTAATTTACATTTTATATTTTTATCATCGATTATTAGTTTGAGTTCATGTATGTACAACTGTTAATTTTCTAGGTTTCTTAACCTTGTTTGTGGATTTTTACGTGTACCTTATCTTGGACTTGAGCGTATTTTAATTTAGTGTTTTCAATATTCTGCCTAACTTTTTGCTTAATTTCTTTTAGTATTTCTGAATGCTTAAATATATAATCTTCAACAACAATTTCTTTGGGTCTAATGTTTAAATTTATTTCTATCCCATATATAATGTCGATTTGGGTTCGTTTTGTAGTAGCATGAATACTGTTATTATACATGATTAATGCGTAGTTTATGTGTTCCTTGAGTTTGAGGGGTTTTATTATCAGATTTTGATTTAAAATACGCATATGTTCAATATTAAATGAATGAAATCGATCTACCATCCCGTTCCTTTCGATTTATTCAATAAAGTGTAATTAATTTTTATATTTTGCAATTCTAAGTAATTTTGAATCACTTTTTGAATAGTGAAATGTGTAAAATATTTTATTAATTTTCCTAAAATAGTAACTGCGTTTTTATCTTTTACAACATAGGCTATGGCAAATTTAGAAAATATGTCACCAATAGTATGCATTTTAGTTTATTTTAGAGAAAGCAAGTTTGCGTGTAATATTTCGAAAGGATGTTTGGTCAGGATATTTGGGATCTGAATAGGAGTCCGTTCATATTTATACGCAAGACATATATCACATTTATTAATTAAATTTTGTATGTCGTTTGACATTTTCGATCAGTAATAATGTAGTGTTAGTTTATTGTAGGTTTCAATGATTCCACAATGAATAGTTTTATCCTCATGGTAGTTCTGTATGGTAAGTTCTTTTACGTTCTCTATATTTTTAACAATGTTTTTACAGCATATTAATCTATAACTTCTTTTTGTAAAGTATACTTGTAATACGGAATTAAAATATTTTTTAAAATTTTCGGGATCAAGTAGTAATACGTTATTCCGGGTAGAAGATAATTTTTTTTTTATTTGTATGATATTTAGAATTGAGTTTTGTTTATTTAAATAAAAATAAATACATTGGGTTTTATTTTCAAAGAATTATCCAGTTTTAACATTATTTTTATAGTTGGTTTCTTTTACGACTACTTGGTTACAAGTTTTAATAGATGAATGAATCGTTTCGTTTTCGAATTCTGATCCTCCTTCAATTATTTCGTATTCATTATCGATGTTTTAAATTTTCGTGTTTATCATACACGTTAAAAATAATTAAGGTGTTAATGTATATTTCTTGGATAAATTTTTCGATTTTTATTCAAGTTATTTTATTATGTCCTGTACAAATACGGGGTTGGTTAATGTCACTTTGTATACAATGTTCTAATAATTTTTTCAAATATCTCTTAACATCTAGAAGGGTTGGTTATTAAATGTAATATTATTCGGGTGTTTTTTTTAATATAATATTTTTTGTCTAAGTTGAATAATTTTGATATGAGGTAATCTTGTTTTACATGTCTAGCGAATCATTGTGGCATATGTAGATTTTTTTATTTATTTATTTATTTAAAGAGAACCAACAGTCGTACAAAATACAGACCAATAATAGGTTCACACTAATTAATAATAACAATATGCCAAATAATACATTAAAACAATACATATTCCAGTAGGTGAAATGAAAGAAACAAAGAAAAAATGTATAGTATAAGCAAGTTGCAATTATTGATTTAAAATGTTTTGTACAGCATTCTTCAATTTATAAAGGGACAGAGAGAACAAATCAGCACGAATCTAGAGT
Organism: Pterostichus niger; assembly: GCA_947425015.1. Lineage (NCBI taxonomy): Eukaryota > Metazoa > Arthropoda > Insecta > Coleoptera > Carabidae > Pterostichus > Pterostichus niger. The sequence goes on along the minus strand of OX380338.1, from coordinate 18,286,776 downwards.
TGTAGATGAACATAATTCTATTAGTCGGTGAGTTTTTATTGGTATTTGTGTTGCTGCGAGGTACAACAAATAAGTTATTTAATCTAGTGTTTTTAGAGTTGACAGATATCTTAAAGTTTGAGATAGTTAGGGAAGAACATATTAAATAGTTAAATATTTTGTACATAAAAATCATGTCCGAGAGAGTTCTCCTGTTTTCCAGAGACAGCAGATTGAAATGTTTTAATCTTGAAATATAATCATTACAATTAACATGAAATTTGCTGCATAGTCTTTAGATAGATCTTTAGAAACACAGTGTACCATTGGGTTTTATATATTAAGCCTTAAATTAAACAACAACAAAGACAAAATTAATTGTCATTCATGCCATTATTCTCTGCTGGCGCAGTTCTTCGTCACCAGCTTCTTCACATGAACTTTGTTCTAGGTGAAGAAGTGAGTTATACCATGCTGATGAGCTCTAACAAGAGCGAAACGCGTCCATGGTTACTAACTGTGCTGGCCGGCCTCCGACGATGCCCTCATAAGGTGACTCGGAGGCTGAATTTTGTGAGACTTTGCCTAGAGTTTTATTTAATATTTTTTTCTTAAATTAAACCTATAATTGAATTCTTATAATTTGAGGCGCCATCTGATAAATTTTTACTTGGGTTCCTTTAGTTAATTTAGCCCGACAAGAAGACGGTGATCGGTGATAATTATAAATATTCGGTGTAAAGATATGGGCGGAATTATTTAATTGCCTAAACAATTGCTAGCAGTTCTGTTTCGATGACTGAATAGTTAATTTCATGAGAATTTAGTGTCCGTGGGATATAAGAGATAGGGAGGTCTTTGTTGTTTCTATCGCGATAAATAAGTATGGCGTAGATCACGTAACTACTAGCGTCGGTCGTTAGTATGAAGTCTTTGTTAAAGTTTGAGTATTGGAAGATGGCGTTGTTTGATAAAAGGGTTTTGCATTACTCGAAACATTCCGTGTAATTTATGTTAGTTATGTCTACTTTATGTACCTTTTTCAAGCAATTTATAAGTGGCATTGTTATTTTGAAAAAGTTCCAGGAAAATTTACTGGGAGTTATAATTTCTTCGTTTAACATTTTAGTTATTTGAGATCAATGCGCTTTAGGTAAACGATAAGCATAACTAAATATATCATCACGCCTTTAACCCATTACTGGGTGTGGCACTTTGCCTAAGCAGATCTCGGTAAGTGATATATTTTTTCGCGTGAAGTGCGGTTACCAGCCGTCAAATCACGGCCCCCAAAGATATGGACGGGGAGCCACAGGAGTAGATTTAAATTGGTGAAAATTGTTTGTCGGCTGTGGGGATCGAACCAGGGTTCTGAAGATCCACAGGCCGACTCGATACCACTGAGCCACCTACCCCATAAATGATAAGCTTTAACGTGAATTGGAGTATAGTCCTTAGTTTTAATTTGGTGTTTCATTTCTTTAGTACAAGTAAATTTATCATCCTTTTAATAAAATAAATCAGAATATTTTGTACATAATTCTTATAATGAAATAATTTGTTCTATACATAAATTATTACTACGAATCGACGATAAGACTTTATGCATCAAAACTTTTAATATAGTTTTATTAACTGATATTATCTAACTTTGTACATTTATTTACGCAGTATTACCAGAAGTTTATAATTTAGAGCCAGAATAGATTATACTGATTTTGAACTAAGATAAAGATGGTGACAAGCTAACTTTTTTAATCATGTCTCAGGCTTAGGTGAATGAGATTAATAACTATATTCAGAATTCTTACGGAGGCATACATCATCGAAAATTTTTAAACAATAACAGTTCTAAGAATGCTGAAGGGGATACAAAAGGCACCAACCGGATATGACATCATTATAAAGGCAAAATAGAAATTGATACTATCTACACAGATACAATATAAGTTTCTTATTACTAACTAGTGAAATTACAACACATTGTTGACCGTTGATGATATCCTCTTTGTCTGGCGTTATTCGGGAAATGTGTTTCTTATAATGCCATTTCACCACTAAAATCATGAAATTTCAACAGAAACAATGATCTCAATTCGCTAATTATTTAAATTAAATCGGATATAATTATGATAACGTATCTTTTTCAATTTACGTTCAAATGTTCATTAATATTTTATTTGTAGTTATTAAAATCATTACGTATTTAATCAGTACAATTATTTTAATTCATTTATACATGTCTTTAAATTTATATTTTTTCAAAAGTAAAATCTACGTACATTTAAGCCCTAACAAGTCACTGCATGATCTCTATATCTAATAACAAATAATCATGCTTCTATAGAGATAATAAATTTCAAAAATCTGTACTAATTTATTCTGTATTTTATGTAATCATTTATTCTCTAATCTAATATCGTCATTTATTTATTGTAAAATTTACTTATTCCATATTGAAACTTTACTATTTCTATGGAAAAATTTATTATCTCACTGGAATGTTTCTTGACTAGTCAATAATATGGGAACTAAATTAAACAAATACACATAATACAATATACATTATACTAAAAGCATCCTCGAAAACTGAAATAAATATAAACGGTTCGATGTAGTTAAAGCATAAAATTAATGGAAAAAACATAAAAGTGCTAAAATAATTTTTTTAATTAAATCATTACGCGGCTACATAATGTTACTAACATTATTACATTTTTAATTAATCTAAGCGAAGAACAATTTTTTACAGAAGCTAAACTTTTCCATCAAAATTGGCTTGCTACTAGTTATAGAACGACACTTATGCTATTTTAAAATATTAAATTATTATGTATTTAATATGCGTTAAGTATGTGCGACAATATTAACTTTATGATTTGGTTTCATTCTCTTTTTGTACAATTAGATTTCTATTCCCCTATACTTTCTTTATTTAATTTTACATTATTTAGTACTTTTAACATATACAGACGATGTTTTAAGCATTAACCAGTACACCAATCTGGACATTTCAAATTTGTTTCATTTTTAATTCTTATTTCTCTATTTTGAAAATGAAAAGTTGAGAAGACATTAATTTAAATTTATTGAATTGAATAAATAACTTAGAACCTACAATTTGCCACTACTATTTTCGATTACTGTGTCGTATACTTATAAATTAATAAATCGCATGTGCTCGTATATTAACTGTAATGTATATTATTAACTATATAGGTACTTTGATCACAGCTATGTTTTTTTTAAACATTTATATGCAATATAATCAGCATAATACTCGTAAATAATGGAACATTATTCGAATTTTGAAATATTGTCTAAGGCGAAATCTGTTTGATTTATATCAGCATCGAAATAACTAATAACTAATTAAAATAAAATTGTACTCACACAATTTGAATCAGTTGCAGAATTTACATACAAACAGACTTTCGTCGCAGCAATGTTGATGCAAGAAGAAAGTTGATAAATATTACTAATACTACATTTGTACAACATCTGTGTACCACAATTTGAATTTTTGTCGGATCATATAAATAAATATCTTGCAAAATACTTCAGCCTGCAATAAACTTAAAAGTATCATTGAGGGTCGTTTTCTGAGAAAAAAACTCAACTGCGAGCCTGCGAGCCACGAAAATCTTTATAGAAATGTTTTCTTTTTTGAATATTATCTCCTTCTGAAGTAAATACTACAGTGCTCAGCTGGGGATACAGTAGCCCAAAATATTCATGCCTTTGCAATATATTGAAGTGATATTGACATGGGCAATACAATCTTCCCTTTATCATAGCGCAATCTACCATAGTTGTACTAACTACTTTAAAGGAACCCGCCTATTAGACTAAGGATCTGTTTGTCTGGTATCGAGTCGGCCTGTAAATATGAGATCCCCTGTGACTTCGTCACCACTAACATCTTTAAGAGTCGTGATTTGACGAATGGTAGTTGCACTTCACGCGCTTGAATATATCACTTACCGATATCTGCTACGGCAGAGTGCCACACCAAATAATGAGTAGTATATTTTTTATTTTTGCATGCTCGTTTTAACTCCAGCGATTTATAACATTCGCAGTAATGTCTGATCGTTCAATGTTGCAGTAATATTTTTCTACAATTACTATGAAAAGTTGACAATTACGCTCTCATTTGTCATCGTAAAGTTAACGTTTTCTGTGGAACAATCGAAAAATATCTTTTTTGCGGTCTCCAATGGCAACGCGCGAAAAAGATGTTAAATGCGTGCTAATTCAATAGTTTCCAGGGATACAAACAAAACAGAAACTTGTCATATTGACAGTTGACAAAATGAATTTATTTTCAATACGTATATGTTTTTTAATAATTTGAAGATGCAATCGTAGATAAAATTATGTGTACATCACGAGCGTAAAGTGTCTTTGTTCCTCTAACACTATTGCAGCCTTCGACTCACGCTGCAATTACCGTGTTCGAATAACAAAGAATCACTTTACGCTCTTAATACACAATTAACTATTTTGCGCGTCTCCAATCGCAACACGCGTAAAAGACGTTAAATGCGCGCGTTTCCAATGGCAACGCGCGAAAAAGATATTAAATGAGCGCTTATTTCAATAGTTACCAGTGATATAAACAAAATAGAAACATGTCATATTGACAGGTGACAGAATGAATTTATTTTCAGTACGTATACGTTTTTAAATCATTTTAAGATGCAATCGTAGAAAAAATTATGTGTGTATTACGAGCGTAAAGTGTCTTTGTTACTCAAGCACGCCTTCGGCTCGCGCTGCAATAGTGTAAGAGATTCACTTTACGCTCTTAATACACAAATAACTATTTTGTACTCATGCATTAAAATATGTTGTTTCGCGTCGCCTACGCAACGACCGAAACGTCAATTTCCCGCACTCGTTCGGGAAATTTTAGAAAAAACACTCCAATTTCTAAAGCACTTATTAAAAAACTATATTTATAATAAAAAAGTATAGTATCTCAAACACCCTTTTGCGTAATAATAATAAAAGAAAATGATTAAATATTGAATGAAATTTAATTTTAAAATTATAAATTTAGTGCATTTGGTTCACAATGTTGGCAACGAAATGACAGCGCCGACAGCAGTGGAAACACATAACCTACAAACGTAAGGTAAATTGTAACAACATAGATATGAAATTAAACAAGTTTATGAAATTTACTGTATACTACAAATGAAATTAGTAAATAATATAAGTCTCTATTTTCATTACATTAAAATTAAATTAATTAAAATTTGACATTACTGTAACTTAGTTATAAAATGGTTACAAAGCAGTGTTATGTGTATATGGTATATTATTGTTTATGTTAATTATTGTTTTGTGGAATGTTATTATGAATGTTTATATTTATAGTACAACTTTGGCAATTTGAAATACTAACTCCTGGCACAACTTCGTTTCTTTGAATGGATTGTTAAGCTGGCGGCACATGCACATTTATATCAGCAGCAGCAGTTTCTGTTGAAGTACTTGCACATGATGATGATTATACAGTTTTACACTTTTCGTACAAAAAATATTGTACAAACCTCTTGCGTGAACTAGGTTCCCGGATTCGTTCTACACTCATCCGGGAACCAATCGTTCCCGCACTTGGTATGTAAATAACTATTGTTTTATGTCTTTGTCGTGCCTATCATATTTTTAAATAACAAATGGGTGCTGTGTCTATAACTTAGATGGTTAGAGTTATCACCTTAACTAGGTATGTTTCCCTAAAAATTATAACACAAATGCCTGCGAATATTGAAACAGTGTACTAAATGTAAATAAAATACGGCAATTATACGAAATTATTATTTAGCTTAAAGATCGAAATATATTGCCCTTTTTTCTTAATATGGTTTTATTGCTTGTTTTATTTACTTAATTCTTTTTGAGAAAATAGTATAAACTTGGGCGCATTACCTTGATTTAGTCTCGTAATAAAATACTTAATATTTTTTTGCCAAATAAATAAAAAACATCGTCTTAAACTTTAGTACCACATTGGAAGGGAAATAATTCGGCCATTAGTATGCAAATATGTACGTAAATAATGAAACTCATTGAAAAGTAAAAAAAGAAGTAGTTTAGTTTTACAAATTTCAACAAATGTGTTTTAATCAAACATCATTCACCCTGACGACAGTGACAGAACTCGTACCAAAATACGGTTAAATAAACAGAGGCCGCAGGATGCCGGTTCGTTGTTCGATAAAGGCAAAAAATACGAACACATAAAGCTGAATGTACTGCTGCAAAGTATAAAGTACCTAATGAATAAACTAAATGTGTAGGTATAGGGATTCATTCGCTACTGAGTAGGTTTTGTGCATTTTCGGCCTCATAAGGTAAAATTTGTTCTTTTCCGAAAAAGAAGAAGATAATACATTTTGCATATGACGGTATTTTATACTGGTATTTAAGATTATTTGTTGATACACATAGTAATAGTTATTAGTCGAAAGTGTTCATTTTCCGAAAAGAAATGGCGTTGTTTAATTTTTTTGCCAACTTTGAAAATTATCAAATTTAGCTTTTTCCGAGGATATAGTGCATCATTCATTTTGTTCTTGAAGATGTACTACTAATCAAAATTTAAAATGTTGGAAACTGAATTTAATTTAATGTTTTTGTCAAGGGCATAGTTGTAGAAAAATAGAATATTGTAACGTTTGTGGGTTTTAACACATTATAATTAAACCAAACATGTTAATAAGAACAACAAAAAAATAGTTATGTTTGTTACAGTATATAACTTGTTACTGGAAGTTTCTAGCGACTTCTCGATTGCGGCCACGTGAGATGATGTAGACCAGCCAGTACAGACGTTTCCGTTACGTCCGTTACAATATAAAATTCGTACGTAAATAATAAATAAGTTTTTTCATACCTTTTTTGCTTTTGCTTAAAATATTCAAGATTATTTTTGATGAATGATGAATGTGAAGCTGAATATTAATATTATGTAGTTGTAAATAACTCATTTTATTTCTCGTATTTGAATATATTCTTGACGCAATTGTCGAATGTATTAGAGCGTATTGCAATGCTCGTGCAAACTCGAGTTGAATCTACCGGCATTTAATCATACACTATAATTAAAATAAGTTCCTTTTATGCAGAATGTAACAGGCCCTTGTACTTGGTACTAAAAGTTAATTGACATACAAAAGAATTTACTTGATTAAATAAATATTCAAGAGTAGCGTAGATGGTGCCACCACGGAATATTGAACTTAATTCCGAAGAGTAATTAAAATTAGATCACTGATCAATCAAACAATAACGAATAAATAAATTATACAAATCCAATATATCTACGAACCGAATACTTGACTCTATATAAACCAAGGTATCTCTTTCTCACTAAATACATAAGTAATCAATTTTATATTCGAGATTACTACAAACATATGAGATTAACAATACTCATTACCCAACTACAAAGTACTTACATGAACTTCACAAAATAACTATGCGATCGATAGATGCCCTTAAATAAATAGTTGAACTGCCCATGATTCGAACACATTATTATTTACAGGGGATAAGACAGTAATTCTCAAAATATCGCCAACACGTATAAGAAAATACTATTTATTACAAGAGTAACAAATAAAATAAAATAAAAAAATGTCAGAAAAACAATATATTTTATGTATTGTTGCGTTACAATAGTTATCAAAAAGAATAAATAATTTACTATACAAATATTTTTATCTTCATTACTACATTAAATTTCTCAAAATAATTGCAACAAAAAATTTAAATATATATATTTTGACGTACTGGAGCCTGATTCTGTATCTTGCGTGACTACTTGCGGCACCCATACTAACACAGATATGTCACATGCATATAGTAAACCATCTATCGGACATTTGAAGAACTAATGGGTATGACGTCACTTCTTGCGAGACACGCAAATATAGATGCGTGACCTCCGTAGGTCCTGTTTCTTACTTGCGACACTACTGTCTCATTCTAACATTATGTTTGTCTTTTACTTTCTTGTCATTTTGCGTTATCAACGTTATCTGCCATAAAGTTTATTAAAATTTGTTTTTGCTCCTCTGTAGCGTTCATATCACGTTTTCTATCTTCTGCTATATAAAATCGTATAAAAAAAACTACAAAACGATGTTGACAAACAATGACATGTGATTGCAACTGACAGTTATAGTTTCAAAACCATTACCAACACTAAACTTGGCGCGAAAACGTAAAGCACGGAATTCCCTATGCTCGACACCAGAAAAGAATCGGTGACGTCATACATTGTACTAACGCAAATTTAATCACGCAACTGCTCACGCAAGATACAGAATCAACCTCCTGAATACAATGCAAAAAGAATGTTTCAGAAATTCACAAAAATAATTGCACATTACTTGAAACAAACATTTTTCATGCCACTGGATTGTTAGGTCACAGTAAAGAATAAAAATTAGTGAACAGTAAACGTTGAAAGAATTATAACACAATTTTAATTAAATTAAACTAATTTTAATATTTACTAATTTTATTATTCGATATTTTTCCATTGATCAGTTAACTCATTTTAATTAAATTAAATATTCCGTGGTGGCACCATCAACGCTACTCTTGATTATTTATTTAATCAAGTAAATTCTTTTGTATGTCAATTAATTTTTAGTACCAAGTACAAAGGTCTGTTACATTCTGCATAAAAGGAACTTATTTTAATTATAGTGCATGATTAAATGCCGGTAGACTCAACTCGAGATTGCACGACCATTGCAATACGCTCTAATGCATTCAACAATTGCGTCAAGAATATATTCAAATACGAAAAATAAAATGAGTTATTTACAACTGCATAATATTAATATTCAGTTTCACATTCATCATTCTTCAAAAATAATCTTGAATATTTTAAGCAAAAGCAAAAAAGGTATGAAAAAACATATTTATTATTTACGTACGAATTTTATATTGTAACGGACGTAACGGAAAAGTCTGTACTGGCCGGTCTACATCATCTCACGTGGCCGCAATCGAGAAGTCGCTAGAAACTTTCAGTAACAGGTTGTATAGTGTAACAAACATAATGGACAAATCTGTACCTTCCGGTTTGTGTCATCTCACGTGCCCGCAATCGAGAAGTATCCGGAATGTTCCAGTACCAGGCGACGAGAGATAAAAAGGCGGTACGTCGAGAGAGTTGATGACGAGCTATCATACAGTGCAGTTGAAAATAAATAAATATCGTTCGGCTAGTTTGAATAAAAAATAAAGTATTGTTTAATGTTGTGATCAGTATAATAATTGTGTAAGATTTTGTATTAGTTAATTTAGTTATAAACAGAGTATAATCTTTTATTTCTATTATTACAACTATTATTATTTTTAAAAATATTAAATAAAACTCTAGGCAAAGTCTCACAAAATTCAGCCTCCGAGTCACCTTATGAGGGCATCGTCGGAGGCCGGCCAGCACAGTTAGTAACCATGGACGCGTTTCGCTCTTGTTAGAGCTCATCAGCATGGTATAACTCACTTCTTCACCTAGAACAAAGTTCATGTGAAGAAGCTGGTGACGAAGAACTGTGCCAGCAGAGAATAAGATCTCTAACAAACGGTAAGATGACATGAGAAGTTCTGTCGAACCATTAATGCCATCTACCGAAAAAATGAAAAGCTAAGCAATAGCAATTTAAATAACAACAAAGACAAAATTAATTGTCATTCATGCACTTGGTGAGACTAAGTATAATAAAAAATATTAAATAAAACTCTAGGCAGTCTCACAAAATTCAGCCTCCGAGTCAAGTATTGTGGTTGTAGATCATCGAGAATTATTTAGTTAAGATTAAAAGTAGATTTTCATAGAATCCTCGTTGTGCCAGTTTATGACCCAACTTAATCCGAAATTAATTTTTTAAAAACGCGTTTTCATGATTTGAGAGAGAGATTGACAAATGATATAGTATAAATACAAGAATATTTTAGGTGAGTGTAAAGAGATTGAGAGGTGGTAATATAAGTGCAGCGAAAGCGATTAAAAGTGCAGATGGGGAATTATTGTGGAATAAATCAGATGTTAGGAATCAATTGTGTGATTACTTTAAAGTTTTATATGTTACGATAAATGAACCGATTGTAGTGAAAATGCAAAAAAAATGGTAGTGGTGATAAATACGACGTCTAAAGAATGACAAGGCCGGTTTGGATGATATTTCTATTGAGATGTTAAAATGAATGTGAGAGGTTATTAGACTGGTTACTTTATTTGTTTAGATTTTATTTGAGACGGTGTGTAGCTCCTGATGATTGGACACCTGCTGTCATTTGTCCTTTATGTTTAAATTTTCATGCGATAAGTTATTGAATGAGGGAGGGAATCCTTATTAATAAGTTACGATCCTTAACAATCTCTTAGCTGAGAGATATATAAGGTGTGTTTTTTTTTACTTGAGAGAGGGATCTATTGTTTTTTTTCGTATGATTGTTGAGAAGTTACTTGTTTTAAAGTATTTATGTTCCTTTCGTTCTTACGCTAGATACAAATGACAACTGGCTACTTGGCCTACGAGTGACGTTATTTACTACATACCTCTCACTTCGCTCTTGCACTACCAGAATACACAGCTCTTATGCTGATGAGCCGGTCTGTATATTTTACTATCCTTTTATAAATGAACTATCACATTACAGGTCAGTGAATCAGGATAGAGTAAAAAAATAAATAAATTTTTTATATACCTCTAATAGTTATTTGTATATCAAGGCTGTAAAAATCTTCTTTTTTTACCGAATCTGAAGTTTGCAACCGAGGCGAAGGCCGAGATTAGCAAATCAGGTGAGGCTTCAACAGAATTTTTAAGCCACGGTGCACACAAAATTTTTTAGGCGGCTATCTCAAAAAGTTATAAATTTTATATCTGGTCATGATGTCACTTGTGCTTTGCTATCACCTGGACAACTCACAAAATAATTTGGTTATTATCAAAAATGTTATATCTATAAACGTGAAAATTAAATTTTAACATTTAAATAAGATAAATTAAGAAAATGAGTAATGAGAATAGTGACGATTTCTCCAGTACTCCACCAGAAATTTTCGAAGTTGCAAATAGTGCTACTATTAGTTTTTTAATGTGTTGAACATGAATTTTGTGATTATTTTCAATATTTTTAATGTTATCACAATCATCGTAGTGATATTTTATATTTGTAAAGCAGTGGCTATGCAATAACAAATTTGATTTTTATAATTACATATTTAGATATCTCTACTTTTTGTAAATGTTGTCAATCACTATAAATTAATTAAATTTACAATATATATGGAGACCGATGAGAAACCCTACCCGTAATGGGGTTAAATCCTAAATGTCAAATTAGTTTTTTTGCCTATTTTTCTTTACAACGTAGATCAAAGCTAAGGAATTTAGATGACGTTTTTCAGCACATCGATGTTAAAATTAAGGATTCCACCACATTTTAAAATTATAATATGGCAGATTATGCTAAATAAATGGTTATTGTCACCAATTATTGAAATGTGTCTAAATGAAAATAATTTGTGACGTAGTAAAAATTAATGTCTGTGATCTTGTATTAGTATTAGTTGCAATTTGTAAAATAACTTCAAATAAAATATAAACAATATAAATTATATTAATTTGATGTGTTACTAATTAAATATACTAAAATATATCTAGCTAACAACGAAAAAATAAATTTCACAAAATATATCTATAATTATAATATTCAGTGAAACGTATAAATATATCAAATAAATACATATATAGATTATTAAAATTATTGGTAAAATTTGACCGCTATTTCATTTCAATAGAAAAATATTTTAATTACAATAAAAGAGTACGATTTTAATAATTCACTGTAATTTCTAAAATTAAATTATCAGTTTTTTTTCTATATTATAGCACGTAAACTAACTTTTGGAGCAGTGTTGCCATATTAAGGATTTTATTCGTAAATCTAGGGTTATTTGCACCTCTTTTCAGGATATTTTATTAATTTTAAAGAAGATGAAATAAATTGAGATTGTAAGAACAACGTTTAAAACTCATAAATAGTTATGTGAATTTTAATAGTATAGATGAAAAAAATTATTTATCCAACATGTGATTTTTTGTCTCAGTAAGTTGATTTTACTGTATGGTTTTTTTTTATGTGACTTTTGTGAAAAAGTTAAATTTTAGTCTTGATTTATAAAATAGGATTAACAACTTTTCTATAGCCTACTTATTTTCCTGAAAAATATCTGGATAATAAAGAAATCAGCCACCATGTTGTGACGCGGCAATAGTTTATTATCAAAATTACTTGTTTCAAATTATTTAGGACCCATTATATTACATTGTGTTTGAATTAAGTTGTATATTTGATTTTTATAATGACCAGACTCATTAATTTGAAGTCGTGAATGTGGAAGGTTATGAAGAAACAGAGAAACATTGAAACTGCTTAAATGTTATTTATTTCGGCCGTGGAAATATATAATCCTCTGGTATTCACCTGACACCTGAGGGAAACCACAAAAAATGCACAGGTAGAGGAATTCTAAATCAGCAAATGACAAAACGTGCATAACATGATAAAAAAATACAAAATGTTAGTCGACAATATCGTCGTTTCGGTCTTTGTTGGCTAAATTTTAGCACCCATGAACAGGAACGAAGGGTGTCTTTGAACCTACGTGTAGGCAGACTTTTGGCGAACAATTGCTTATCGCCAACACTTGTTGTATCGCAAGTGAAGAGGCTAAGTAGCATCGGGCTACTTAAACTTAAAACACCGCGAGGATGGTCAGAGAGTGATGCCAGGGAGGAAGTAATTATTTCTTAAGTTTTGTCTGGAAAATAGTCCCCAAATACCTAAATATGACCCAGATAATAATCTTACCAATTACCCTATCACTAGAAGTCAGAAGGTCGTAAATCTTTAACTTCTAATAATGCTGCTATGCTCAAAAAGCTAGTTCTCCATTATTTCTGGGTATATCGTAGAACTAGAAACGGTAGTGCGTGTAGCGGTCGACCAGCCTGCGATAGGCCGTGGTGTTAAGTGGGAACCTTTTGGTGACGGCTGGTGAACCAGCAATACCAGCGCGGGTAGCGGTCGGCCGGCCTACAGTAGGTCGTAGTGGAAGGCGGGAAACCCTCGGTGACACCTGGTGGGCTAGCAACACTAGCATGGATTGCCGTCGGGCGTCCTGCGATTAGCCGTCGTGGCAGGCGGGAATATCTAGATGACATCTGGTAAACCTCCGTGGGTTACCTGAATGACGGTTGGAGGAAAGATATGACAGTATGGAAGTAATTCCTTACTCAATTATTTCTGTGCTCAAAAAGCTATTTTCTCAAATAATTCTAAGTAATTTCTGTTCTCAACGAGCTATTAACTTAATTAATTCTGAGTAATTTCGGTGCTCAAAGATCTATTGTCTCAATTAATCCTGAATAATTGATGTGCTTAAATAGCTATTGCCTCAATTAGTTCTGGATAAATGTCTCCAAGTATATCTACTACAAAATAGAAGGTTGTGAATTTTCGCCTTCGCAATAATACGTTACTGATATAAATGACGAGTTCCCAGAACCGACAACCACGAATTTACAAATCTCAACTGAACTGCAAGTATCGGTGATGAGATAAACAATTATTTCACAGAATGTGCCACACCCACGGATAGTCAAATCGCAACTGAACTGTAAGAACTGATGATGAGAAAGGAACATGCGACAACCACGAGTATTCAAATCGCAACTGAAATTTTCGAGAATATGACCAACAGAATGTGCAACAACCACGATTAATCAAATTGCAACTGAACTGAAGCTGATCCTTGTCGGAACCTAGATGATAAAACTTCGTGTTTTATACAGATAAGTTCCTTGATTTAATTCCGATCAGAGATAGCATTGTCGTAAACTATATAGAAATCACAAAATATTTTGGGGAAAGAGTTGTTTATGTTACTCTTATTCGTTACTATCGTCTTGGTGTGGTAGAGGACAAAATATCAGGTTTTCATACGTTAAAATGCCCCAGCCTCATTTATTTCCCTCTTACTTGTCGCGTGCATTTTCCAAATACTCGGAGTAACTTAGTGGGGTAAAATTCAGGCATGTTTACTCGTTCGTTGGATTCTTGTAGAAATTTTTACCCATGGTGGTGGTGCATCTGATGCTCTGGTTTGTCTTTCAATTCGATAGAGAGAGCTGTAACCTGCCCCAAGTGGATGAGAAAGAGATGGAACAAGATCGTCTTATATTTTATCCCCTCTTATTTCTACATGGTCTTGTAGTTTTCACAAATGTTACATCGAGTATATAATTTCTTTAAAATGCACTAATCACATTAATATGGACAGATTAAATCAACGCGAGATCTATTTAAAACAAGATATAATAGAACTTTACTTATTGTCATGTATCGTCTTTGCAACACAACTTTATTTGTAATGCCCAGCAGATGTACTGTGAATCTCTATGTTACTAATGTCACGAGATGCTATAACTCAACTGATTCTTTTAGTTTATCGCGTTCTTGTTGAAATGGTAAGAGTATTTGCATATTTTTAATATTTGGTAGTAGTTTTAGTTCAGGAAACACAAATTTATCGATACAGCCCAGTTAACTACCCCCGACTAGACACTTGACACTTGGCCTTCGACATTCCCGGGTGTTGAGTAGCGTGTTTGTATTGTAACGTTTATTACTATTTCGGGTTCGGTGAAGTTTATTATTAAATAAAACACGAGTAATGAAAACACTAACAAAATATTTATTTAAAACGAAACTAATGTAGTACAACTACTAAAACATATATTTATATTCAACACATATTTATATTCACAACAAAGTATTTAGCAACGACTTGCACTGTTCACACTTCGAATACAGAATGCCTCTTCCCGGCCGAAACTCTCCTTTATATGCTGCAACAATGTATTCGAGAATATTCGAGAGTTTCTGGCACACGGTAGAAGCATGACGCAGAGCGAACAGGTACGGACCTGTCTATTGCGTCTGAGACAGCGGTGAATCGTGCAGCAGACGTGTCGACTGTTCCAGACGGAACAGGGCCGTACACGCTACACTGCTCCCTCCTTAAGGATGTTTCGTCCCGAAACTTTTCTGCGCCATGTCGATATCTGCACGTTGATCCCCGCGAGCACTGTGACGTTTGGTGGAAATAACAGTCCACAGTTCTTTTCACTACTGTTGAACCACAGGGATTATAGCTGCACACCAGGATCTCAATTCCGGTATATTGGAAAATAGTTTCCAGCATGTTTCTTATAATTCTCCAGCTCAATTCATCAAGGCCACAGCCTAGCTTTGGTACAGCTAGTTTTAAAATATCCTGATCGAGCAGCACACCACGTAGATCACATAGGGTGTCCCAGACGGTGCGATAAGTTGGTTTCTCGTGAGACAGATGTTTGGTCACCAGGTAAAAAATGCTTCTGTTTCGGCTCGACTGTCTGTCGGCTATCTGTAACACTTTGCCGACATATGGATGTTGTTGCCGTAATTCTTCAAGTTGGCCGAACTTTTTCTTAAAAACCACGGCGATTCCTCGAGACATCTGTAGATCTTGGGCCACACAATGCGCTAATGAGTATTCTGTAGGCACTTTGAATAAGTCTCCCTGATGTTCCTTGGTCACACCATTTCGTACTTTATGGCCCGTAGAATAGGAGGCCATGAACTCATCAAAGGTTATTTCCGGATCTTGTACATTAATTCGTCGAGCTCGAGATTCATTGGCGTTGCCATCGTTGTTGTCACCGGCGAAAGGAGCCAACCGATTGAAATGAATCACTCTTGGTTTTCCTCCAGTCCTTTTCCGGATTCGATAGATGACGTCATTTATTCGCTTCAGTACCTCGTAGGGACCTTCCCAAGAGTTCTGTAGCTTTGGGGACATACCACGGCGACGCTGTGGGTTGTATAGCCAAACCAGATCCCCGGCTCGATATCCCCCATTCTCAGCCTTGACATCATATTGGTCTTTCATCCTGTCACTAGCGCTCTGGATGTTGGAGCGTACTTGCTCATGGATGTCGTTCATCTTCTTCCGAAGTTCGGTGACGAAATCTTCGCCAGCCAAATTTTCACCTGGCTTGCTGCCGAACTTCAAGTCGCAGGGCAATCGCAGTTCATGACCAAAGACAATGCTAGCCGGAGTCTGTCCTGTTGTTTCATGGACGGATGATCGATAAGCTAACAGGGACATTGGTAGATGACAATCCCAGTCTCTTTGGTGGCCGGAGACAACCTTGGAGAGGTGTCTATTGATGGTTCTGTTCATGCGTTCGACCATGCCATCTGACTGTGGGTGTAGAGCAGTTGTTCTTGTTTTGCGAATGTTCAATAGCTCGCAGATTGCTTGGAACAGAGACGACTCGAAATTTCTACCTTGGTCGGAGTGTAATCCAACGGTACCCCGAATCGGCAGATCCACTGGTTGACAAGTTCTTCTGCTACCGTAGCGGCTTCTTGATTTGGCAAGGCATAAGCTTCAACCCACTTGCTGAAGTAGTCCATGACCACTATGATGTATTTATTTCCCTTGTCGGATTCTGGAAATGGACCGGCCACGTCAATTGCGATTCTTTCAAACGGGCTCCCAACATTGTATTGACGCATTGGGGCTCTCCGACGTCTCTGCGGTCCGTTGCTTGCGGCGCAAACTACGCACTTCTTGCACCACTCCTTTACATCCTCTCGACAATTAACTCACGCAGCTTCTGAACTGTCCTCGTTACTCCTAAGTGTCCTCCAGCAGTTCCATCATGAATCTCCTTCAGTACCTCCGGTACTCTTTTCCTAGGGATTATGATCTGCATCTTTTGCTCTGTAGCCTCAGGACCTTCCAGGATACGTTTCAGTAGTCCATTCTCTATAACAATAGAGTCCCACTGCGCCCAGTACGATTTTACGGTTTTCGAGTGTCGTGCAACTTCTTGCCAAGTTGGTTTGCGGCCTTCTTTCTTCCATTCCAGTAGGTATTTCAATTCTGGATCGCCTTCTTGGTCTTTCACAACTTCTTCAGTCAGCCAATGGTCGTCTATCACTGTGGTCCGTAAGATTGGAGCGGACTTCTCTTCCACACGGGTACAGTGTTTGCAGTCTTCTGAGCATGGTCGTCTTGATAATGCGTCGGCGTTACAATGACTAATTCCGGCCCTATGCTCGATGACGAAGTCATATTCCTGTAGCCGTTCGATCCACCTTGCTACCTGCCCTTCCGGATTCTTGAATTGTAACAGCCACTTCAACGCAGCATGATCAGTCCTCACCAGGAATTTCCTTCCATACAGGTATTTGTAGAAGTGTTCAACGGCTTTAACTACCGCCAATAATTCTCGCCTGGTGACGCAGTAGTTACGCTCCGGCTTCGACAGAGTTTTGCTGAAGTAGCCGATGACCTTCTCTTGTCCATCTTGAATTTGCGATAGGACGGCGCCGATTCCGACATTGCTGGCATCTGTATCCAATATGAAGTTCCCGTTGGGTAGAGGATAACTCAGGACTGGTGCTGTTGTCAGGGCTCGCTTGAGGTTGTCGAAAGCGTCTTGGCAGTCTTCTTCCCACACAAATTTCCGTCCTTCCTCCGTGAGTCGTGTCAGTGGCTTGGACCAAGAAAGCTTCGCAATTGATGTTTGTCAGTTGGTACTGGCCATTCTTTTACTGATCGGATCTTCTGATTGTCAACGGCTATTCCGTTTCCGGACACAATATGTCCCAGGTACTGCACTTCTTTGCGGAAGAGATGACATTTCTTTGGACTAAGCTTCAAACCAGAATTTCGTAATCTCAGGAATACCTCCTCCAAATTCCTCATGTGATCGTTGAATGTTCTTCCGACCACAATAATATCGTCAAGGTACACCAAACAGGTTTTCCAAGATAGTCCTTGCAGTACCGTTTCCATGAGTCTTTCAAACGTGGCGGGGGCATTGCAGAGCCCGAACGGCATTACTGTAAATTGCCACAGTCCGGCCCCGACAGAAAACGCAGTTTTCTCTTTATCCGTTGGTGCCATGCCAACCTGCCAGTACCCACTTTTCAAGTCTAATGTTGAGAATATTTTCGACCCAGCCAGCGTATCCAATGTGTCATCTATTCGGGGCAACGGGTAGCTATCCTTCTTCGTCACGTTGTTGAGTTGACGATAGTCCACGCAGAATCGTGTTGACCCATCTTTCTTCTTTACCAACACCACTGGTGAGGCCCACGGACTGCTTGAGGATTCGATGACACCTTCTTTTTTCATGTCTTGAATAATTTTCTCGGTTTCCTCTCTCTTGGCCAGTGGCAATCGTCTTGGTACTTGGCGAATGGGGCGTGCATCGCCGGTGTTTATTTGATGCTGGACTATGTTGGTTCTACCCTTGGTCCCACAGCTGGTGTCGAAAACGTCTTGATATTCCGTTATTAAATTTCTCATTCTGATATTCTGGTCCTGGTTTAATTCTTTGCAAGATGTTGACAGTAGATTTGTCAGTTCTGCAGAAAGCTTCTTTGGTGGATTTTGTGTAACGGATGTTCGTCTGATAATCGAAGTTACTGATGAACAATGTCCTAAGATAGTACCCTTCTTTAGTGTAACTGGATAATAATTCACATTCATTACTCGAACTGGTACTACCTTTCCAGTATGTATGAGAGATTTTCCAACCAGTATTCCTCGAGTAGTCGTTTCATTATGATTTCCAGCTTCTAACATCATGGTACATCCGGTTGGAAGTTCATATTCCAGGTGGGCATCCACAATCATTTCACTTCGATTTAACACGACCGTATCTTCAGCTAAGGTCAGACGTACTGTGTCTTCTCCTCGGGGATGTAAAACGATCTCTTCATCATTGATCTTTAGTATTCCGCGTTTTAAATTTAGTTCGACGCCATTTGCGTTCATGATGTCCATTCCGAGAATACATTCGTCTTCAATGTCAGCTACCAGGGCACGGTGTTTAATTCGTGTATTTCCGATGGTAATGGTAATGTCTGCTTCGCCATGGATGGTAGCCGCGGCTCCTGTTGCTGTGCGCAGTCGCCATTTTGTTGATTCAATCGTCATTGGTTTCTTGAGAGTATCAGGTCTAATGATGGTTTTTGTCGCACCTGTATCAATCAGCAAGGTATGTGGTTTCCCGTCGATCAACCCATCCACAAAGATGCTATTTAGTCTAGGTTGTAGGGATGCGACCTGTCCAGTTAGCTTCAGGATATCTTGATGTTGGACAGACGTTCGCCCTCTTGCGTCGACCCGCTTTAGATTTTCCGCTGCCTTGTTCTTTATTTGTTCCCCGCAGCGGCTTCGCACATGCCCTAGCTCACCGCAGTTCCAGCATCGAAGTTGTCTCTTCTTTGGCAACATCTCAGTCATGACACGCCGTGCTGTTTCCTCCATAGACTCATTATGATTCTCCTCCACGCCCTCTATTGTGCGAATATTGCCTTGCCGTCTTGAAGCGTGTTCTGCCGCCTCGAATTCCAATGCGCTGGCCAAGGCAATGGACAGGTTACTTGAACGAGCCAGAATCAGGGCCCGCTTGGTTTCTTTATCTCGGAGACCATCAATGAAGCCTTGCACAGCCAGTCGTTCCAACACACTATCTGGGGTGTCAGGATATGCCAGGCGAACTAGACGAGCGATATCAGATTCAAATTCTTGTAGAGTCTCGTTTGATTTCTGACATCTATTTCTCAGCTGCAAGTGATACACTTGCTGCATATGTGCGTGTCCATAACGCATTTCCAAGCGCTTAACTAGTTGATGATAGTTCTGCCGTTCTTCTGGAAGGATTGTTTGCAAAATATCCACTGCGTCACCACGCAGCGCAATTATTAAGGCCGTTGCCTTCTCCGATGATGACCACCCATTAGATACTGCAGCAGCTTCGAATTGGGCGTAATAATTAGGCCAAGATACCTTGCCATCAAATTCTGGTGGTTTCATGTGGAATCTACGCAGTGATTCTTTCCCGTCTGTCACTAAATATTCAACTTTCTCGTTATTTAATGGCTGGTCACTAGATGGAATTTTCTGACTCAAGTCGTGAATTTGTTGGACATTTGGCTGTTCTTGATTTAATGTTGCCAATCTTGCTTCGATTTCTTCAATTTTTTCCTTAAATTTTTCTTCAAATTTTTTTGAATGTTCTTCAAATTTTCTAAATTTTTCTTCAAAACTTCTTGAATGTTCCTCAAACTTTTCAAATTTTTGCTCAAATTTATTTTCCAAGCTTGTTTCCAAGCTTCTAGAATTTTCTTCTAATTTAGCTTCCAAGCTTGTTTCCAAGCTTCTGGAATTTTCTTCTAATTTGACTTCCAAGCTTCTAGAATTTTCTTCAAATTTATTTTCCAAGCTTGTTTCCAAGCTTCTAGAATTTTCTTCTAATTTGGCTTCCAAACTTCTGGAATTTTCTTCAAATTTAGTTTCCATAAGTTCTTTCAGATTTTTTGAATTTTCCTCGGTATTTCTAGAACTTTCTTCTAATTTAGTTTCCAAGCTTTTTGAATTTTCTTCTAATTTGGCTTCCAAACTTCTGGAATTTTCCATAAGTTCATTCAGATTTTTGGAATTTTCTTCGGTATTTCTAGAACTTTCTTCCAATTTGGCTTCCAAACTTCTAGAATTTTCTTGCAATTTGGCTTCCAAACTTTTAGAATTTTCTTGCATGCTTTGATACATGGAGTCCAAATCGCCCGGAATTTTGAATTCGTAAGTATCCACTATTTCACCAGCTTCAATCAAAAATTGACGAAGTCGTTCTTGGAGTACACTTTTCTTGCCTGTAGTGTCCAGTTCACGTTCTTCTAATTCTCTCTTGAGATCAGTCACTTTTAAATCACTTAGATTTACCATTTTCGAACCCATTTTTGTTTATTTGCACTTAAACTTCACTTTAAATTCACAAAACACAACCCTAACACCTGACACCAATTGTAACGTTTATTACTATTTCGGGTTCGGTGAAGTTTATTATTAAATAAAACACGAGTAATGAAAACACTAACAAAATATTTATTTAAAACGAAACTAATGTAGTACAACTACTAAAACATATATTTATATTCAACACGTATTTATATTCACAACAAAGTATTTAGCAACGACTTGCACTGTTCACACTTCGAATACAGAATGCCTCTTCCCGGCCGAAACTCTCCTTTATATGCTGCAACAATGTATTCGAGAATATTCGAGAGTTTCTGGCACACGGTAGAAGCATGACGCAGAACGAACAGGTACGGACCTGTCTATTGCGTCTGAGACAGCGGTGAATCGTGCAGCAGACGTGTCGACTGTTCCAGACGGAACAGGGCCGTACTCGCTACAGTATTAATTTATGACATTTAAGCCCTATGATTTGTTTACATACAAAGAGAAAGAATTCAGAATTAGTTTTTGATATAATTAGGATTTTTCACTATCAACTCGAAAGATATGCAGATGTTATCATAAATATCGTTTTAAAAGTTGACTTGACAGAGTTTTGGTTACCAAATTTATTAGTGCATATGTTTGTGATAATTTAAGTATTCTTCGATCATTATTTAACCAGTTATTGGTTTTCTGAATTGTCGCGCTTGCTAGCCGTTATGTGATGACATATCTGGGTAAATTATTAGCTGTGCGTTGGTCTGAGATAGATTTAACCTTTTTATATCATCCCTTGCAAGCGTCTGGATTGTTATGTAAATTTGTGCATGAGAACAGTTATCTTGATCCAACGCAACGATTTCACCCTCTTACCTCTTACCTACACGTCTCATGGAAAACAACAACAAATATTAGTAACTTGTTAAATCCTTCGACTACCCGTCTCCAGATTTCTTTCTTTTATATATATATCAACACAAATTTGTTGTAACACACATTTATTTCCTTTTTTTTCTCACTTGTCATACAAGGTAAAAACAACAACAACAACTGTCAAATATAAAAACATAACCTAATGTTTTTTTTAACCAAAATCATGTTACCACATGTCTCAAAAATGAATAAATTTTTAACAAAATAATAAGAAGAAATCTAGTCTGTGCTTATTGTTCTAACATCCTCCCACCTGAGTAACATGCATGGAACTCATAACAATAAACAATGAACACAGACATCTTAGACAAAATTTAATTATTCTTAAATCTATCAGGCACTTTCACTAATCGTCCCCTTTTGGTCGTGTATTCTACTCGTGATTCATTATCACCGTACTCATCACTTGTACTGGCAACCGATGAGTCGCTCTGGACTGGTGGAAGTGGTGATGTTTTCTTCTTCTCAGGGATTGGAACTTCAGCTGCTGAACCCTCTAGCGGATACAATCGTTGGATGGGCCGGAGAAGCACCCCTTTTGCTGTTTGAACCCGTACTACTCTGGTGACCCCGTCCTTACCAGGTAGTAGCTCGATGACTCGTCCCAGCGGCCAGTCTAATCTTTTACTCGTATCATTTCCGATGAGCACTAAATCATTTAACACGATCGGAAAATTTTTATTTCGGCAAGTAACTTGTTTTAAAAGTCCTAAGTACTCACTGCGGAAACGTGAACGTAAATCAATGACATTAAAGTCAGGCGTCTTATCACTGATTAAATCACGCATAAACATCGCCGGTGTTATCGGTAACAAGTCCTTCGAGTCGTTTGACACATAAGTCAAAGGTCTATTGTTCATAATGGATTCACATTCGCATAGTATCGTCGCGAACTCTTCGTAGTGAAGACACGCGCGTCCTAATACTCGTCGTAGGAGATTTTTTAAGAGTCCAATCAATCTCTCCCACCATCCACCCCACCACGCTGCGGAAGGCGGATTGAAATACCATTCGATTTGACGTACAGAACAATATTTCTTGACGGTCATATAGCCCACCGTGGTGAAAACTCTTTGTGCTCCAACAAAATTGGTCCCGTTGTCGCTGTAAACAATTTTAGGCCGACCACGTCGTGAAATGAATCTACGAAAACTCTGCAGGAAACAATGAGTTGTTAGTGAAGTTACCAACTCCAGATGTACCGCTCGATATACGGCACAAGTATATAAACATAATCAAGCTTTTTCCTTAGTTTTCAAGTAGACTGGTCCCGCAAAATCTACTCCAATGACTTCGAATAATTTTGTGTCATTTACTCGGTTCACCGGTAATGGTGGTGTACTGGCTTGTACGGCCTGTGCTGTATGTCTTCTGCAAATAACACAAGCTTTAATAACGCTTCTTATTGATTTGCGGCCTCCTAAGATCCAAAAATTCTCTCGTAATAACATCATAAGAGTCTGTACTCCTGCATGACAGTTCTGTACATGATGCTTTCTGATTAATCTGGTGACAACTGGATGATTGGCCGGTAGCACCATAGGGTAACGAAAATCAATAGTATCGTTTCGTCAAGAGATACGAGTCTTTAAACGAATAATTCCTCTTTCATCTACGAAAGTGTCTAATGTTCTCAACTGCTTGTCTTCTACATGGAACATTTCTTGTTGTACTAAACGAATTAGTAATATTTCAGCTTGTTGGAATTCTGCACTCGACAATTCACCCCGTCTTTTCTCATGACGTATGTTACAATTGTACAAAAATCTATTCAGCCATGCTATCATTCTTACTAGTTTGTTGTAGCATGAGAAGTATGCATAAAACCGAGCCACTTCTTCAGTAATGATTGTCGTCATTGACGCAACTACCTTCTTCATCTCAGAATTCACTTCTTCTTTATCAGGTAAAACTGTAGAAATAGGCCACAATTCAGGATCTCTGCGTAGCCATGTTGGACCCTCCCACCATCTTGATTCGAGTAATCTTCTGGGTGTACACCCACGTGAAGGAAGATCCGCCGGATTTTGAGTTCCCGGTATGTGCCGCCAATCTCCTTTAAATGTCAACATTCTGATTTCTACTACGCGATTCCAAACAAAGGTTCTCCATTGTTCCTCGCATTGAATCCAAGCCAAAACTGTGCTTGAGTCGCTCCAAAAATAAGATTTGAGCTTTGACATCCCTAATGCCTTTTTCACATTGTTGTATAACCGCGCTCCCACGGTCGCAGCTAAAAGTTCTAAACGTGGTATCGTTAATTTTTTCATGGGTGATATTCGCGTTTTTGCTTGCAAGAGATGGACGTGTACTGAATCTTCTGTTTCTACCCTCAAGAAAACAGCTGCAGCGTAGGCTTCCTGACTTGCATCTACAAATGTATGAAGACACCATTCTCTTTCTTCACCTGGTATTCCATTAATCCACCGAGGAATCTTTATTGTATGAAAAAGATCCACTTCCGATTTCCAATGAAGAAACTCTTTTCGAACATCGGTAGGAACTTCTTCATCCCAACTAATTTTTAAATTCCACAGTCTTTGGAGAAGCAGCTTCGGTGTGAGCAACGCTGGACATAAATAGCCTATTGGATCATAAATACGCTGAGCTAGCGATAAGATTTCTCTCTTTGATATCTTCCCAATATCTTTACTGGTTTGAATCGGATTTATGCAGAGAGTGTCGTATCCACGATCCCACTGTATTCCTAATACTGGTGATAGTTGTTTTTCCTTTTGATCCCATTGTGTTATTTCCCAGCCCCTCAGATCAAATTTGCCCTCCATCATAATCTGACTAGCTGTCTCTCGGAAAATATCCGCATCTTCTTTGGTTGATACACTGATCAAACAGTTATCCACATAAAATCTGTTCATTAGAAGCTCAACTATCTTTTCCTTCATTGCGTTGTCTTCCGCTTGATACAACTCTCGCATTTTTCCTAAGTGGTGTTTGATTGTGGCACCCAACAGAAATGGACTGGCACACAATCCAAATACAACTCTTTTATGTCGTAAATGAAGAATACTTCCGTCTTCCTTCATCCACAAGAACCGCAAGAATTCTCGATCTTCTTTACCAACTCCGATTTGTAAGAAGGCTTTGCAAATATCTGCTGACAATCCATATCTAAAAAGTCGGAATCTTATTAATATTTGTGGAATTAGCTCTATCAAATTTTCTCCCGTTTCTAAACAATCGTTCAACGACGGCATGTTCTTTTCGTGAGCTGAAGCGTCAAACACTGGTCGTACTTTCGTTGTGAGGCTACTGGTTTTAATTACTGCTCGATGAGGTAAATAGTGCGCAACTTTTGATATTTCTTCTAGAGGCACCTTTTCTATTATACCCTCTGTAAACCAAGTTGTAAGAACCTGCTTATATTCTTCATAAATTCTTTCTCTTTTCAGCTTCGTCATTGTCTTTTTTAATCGATTCTGAGCGAGATCTTCATTTCTTGGTAACGGAGGATGACCATCAATACAAGGTAGACTCACTTCGTACCGCTGATCTTCGTCTGTTGATATGGTTTGTTGGAAAAATTCACGGACTTCAGTATCCGCCTGTTCTCTTGTTCTTCGTTCAATGGGATCGGCTATTCCTATTGTTTCCAATTTCCATAATTCAGTGACTGACATATCTTTATTCAACAATGAAATAAAAGTTTTGGAAACATTTTGAATATTAACTTTACTGTTTACTCTCCCCATTACAGTCCATCCTAATGAAGTATGTACTGCAGTTAAACCACATTGCAATGAGTGTTTCCGTCCGGAAAATAATAAACCCGCTCTATCTGCACCTATAAGCAGTTCAATTGGTTCAACTCCTGAAGTATCACTCAATGAGACGCCCAATTTCTCTAGTTCCTGAATCCATGGTCCTTGCGATATTGTTGAAACATTATTACAGATGACTTTTTGATCCAGTGCTTCAATATTGCATGAGTATTCGTCATCTATACTCACTACTGTTATTTCATAACATTTATGATGTTCTTGTGACGATGAAACTCCTCCGAATAATGCATGAATCAATCTCTCGTTTCCCTTAGTTATGTAACCCATAAACTGAACCGTAGATTTCAAGATATATGTCCTCTGGGATCCTGTATCTATAATCGCACGAACTTCTTTCTCCTTCGTGTTACTTCGCAATTTCACACGTAATGTTGGCATGAATACAGGGATTTCCGTGTGATTGGCCAAATTGAGCTCTTTTATTGTTGGTACAGCCGATGATGATCCAGAATTCGAGTCATCTTGTTTAGTTTTATTGTTCACCTCGGAACGTAGATTAGGGCACATCAGTATCACATGTTTGTCTTTACATATTAAACATCTCAGACGTTCTCGACATTTTGTACTCTGATGTCCAGATTTTAAGCACGAAAAGCAGGCTTTCTGTTTGCTCAAAACTTTTCGTCTCTCTTCAATACTCATTTTCTGTGCTTTAAAGCAGTCCGCACTGGAATGGAACCGATTTCCACAAAAAATGCAACTAATTCCTTCATTATTAATTAATCCCGTTGCTGTGGGAATGGAAGAACCTTGATATTTCATCTTATGATTTCTGGTTTTGGTTTCGACTGAAGAAAACCCAAAACCTTCTCTAGCCAAGGCAATTCTTTCTTCACTTTCAATTTCTTTCTTTAGAAATTTCATTACCTTCTGTAATTTATCTGTGTCCTCATTTTCTTCTGCAACGTTTGAGGATCGTTGCCATGCACGCAATAGATCTTCAGGCAGGCAGGATTCCACCAGCGGAAACAACATGGCAGCACACTTATTCGATGTTACACCGAGTGATTCGAGTGCCCGTAGCTGTGTTTCAAGTTTGTCGTACAACGACGTAAGCTCATATTTACCTTTGGACATTGTGTTTTGCAATACCATCTTGAGTAGCTCCCTCACATATACTTCAACCAAAAGTTCATCACGACCAAACCGAGCTTGCAGACTCTCTATCGCTTTTTGGTAATTTTCTCTGGTGGGCGGAAAGCTCTCCACCACAGCTCGTGCTCTGGATCCAACAACCGTAGTTTGTACAAGATATTGAAACTTATCTTCCAATGGTATCGCTTCATCGGTGTGTATTTTCTGAAATTGGCTCCAAAATGGCAGCCATTCTCGTATATCTCCGCCGAATTTTTTAAATTCTATATGAGGCAATTTAAACTTACGGAATGTCTCTGAGTGAATTGATGTATTGCTAGCTACTGACGCTGCGTCATCCTTCATGCCACCCTTTTGACTGCAGAGTTGTTCCAATTTCAAATATGTAACTGCATATTCATCAGTTTTTGAGACTTCGGCAACAAACTCTTCTTCCTCAGCTTCTTTCTGCAAAAGCTTTTCCCATACTTCCCGATCTGCACTTTTTAAACTTTCATATTTCTCGTTTAGCAATGTCCACGTAACTGTCAACGTGGTTATATCTGGTACTGCAACTTTTAACAACTGTTCAAATTCTTTAGCTGTCTTTGTAAATAGCGTTCGCGCAATTGATCTAAGCTTCTTTTCATCCGTCATCACGTTTAGTTATAACAAAGAACGCAGATTGTAAGTACACAAAACCACTTTTCTAAACTCAAACGCGCGTGCATTGACCGCTCATCTGCGCGTCCCGCTCAAAGCCACACTGCACGAATAGTTAGAATGTCACAACGTCCTGTCACGGTCGCCAAATGTTAAATCCTTCGACTACCCGTCTCCAGATTTCTTTCTTTTATATATATATCAACACAAATTTGTTGTAACACACATTTATTTCCTTTTTTTTCTCACTTGTCATACAAGGTAAAAACAACAACAACTGTCAAATATAAAAACATAACCTAACGTTTTTTTTAACCAAAATCATGTTACCACATGTCTCAAAAATGAATAAATTTTTAACAAAATAATAAGAAGAAATCTAGTCTGTGCTTATTGTTCTAACAAACTTATCATTGGTTGAGAACAGTCGTCTCTCTTGTTTGGTGTGCATGGTGTGGTAGTTTGGCTTTTAGTTCGACAAGACATAATCTTGCCATGTAACTTAGTAACTTAGAAATCATAGTTTCTTCATACGTTGTTGTTGTTGTTTACCATTATCATTAAATCAATTTAGTTACTTTAACATTCATGTGTAAATAATTCTGTGAATTTTTCCATTTATTTTTATGTTGTAAATATATTTTATTTTTATACTACACATAGTCTTAATATGTTATTTGCTCTTATCCAACTATTTCGGTTACGCTATCACGCAAGATATGCCTTACTTACGTTTTACACATTTTCAATTACACGATTAGATTCGGCGTTCTAATAATTGATCAAAAAATTGATTGTCACTACATGCACTACACTTTGTTATTCCAAAATGTTTAAATATGATTGGGTTATTGTCAAACATGAAGAAATTATAATAAACTATAATTGGTGTACCGTCGCACTGTATAATAGTTTTATATTATACTACTGTAGAAAAAGCTATAGTTGCTATAGTTATTTATTTATTTTTACCGCATATAAAAATTTCATTAGTCAGCCCAGCAACAAGTAGTTTATAGGTATTTACATAGCCAGCGTAATAAATTAATTTTTACAGGCGAGCCCAATAAAGATTAATTACAAACATGACGTGTATAAAGTTTTATATCCACCTTCACAGCGTTTTTTTATTAATGTACTTATTAGTTTTATAAAAAGATATATTACATTCTGTAATCTAAAATTGTTGGCGGTAGGACAATTTATAAACGTTGTCTTGGAGTTGTGATGGTTGAGAAAAAAAAAACAATTACAGACAGTGTCAACATTTTGGTAAATTCTACAAATAAACATTTTTTAACTCTGATCCGCTCGTGACTAATATCGTAAATAACTATTATCTCATTACTATCTTAAAAAATTATAATCCCTCTAGGGACATATAAACAATTAATATGTATATATATTTAGCGTTTAGGGGCCCCGTTCAGTGGATATCTATTTATCAAATTTACATCACTGTTTTTAAAATTTATTATACTAATTATATTCATATTCTAACTCACAAAATATTTAATTTAGATATCCTACAACTTATAGTAAAGACAAAATTCCGTGCTCTACTGCCATTCATTTTCCACTGCGCCGTACATAGGACACAGGAAGGAGAACGGAGTCGCTGTGGCAACACTGTGTCTAGTTCTGTGGCTCACATCGGCGCACTGCATTTTGCATAACTCATACATATAATCATAAGATATTTTAGTGTCATTGTGTTGCATATTTTTTCTGTCACATTTACCTACAACCAATGTACGTAAGTTAAATTGTTTTATTTCAACAACCACAAAATCAAAGAAAATGTGAGTATAAACAATTAACTGGATAAAATATATTCTCATTTTACTTTTCAGTTTTTGCCTTTATTGTGCAATTTAAATTAGTACTAATTATTCGTCTCTGAAAAAAGTATCTTAGGCACATATTACATATAAGTTGAAACATATGTACTTATTTATTCCCGCTTATTTACAAAGTAGATATAATATATTTGAGCGGTAGAGCAAAAAGAAAATTAAAGAATGATAAAGTCAGAAAATAAGCTATAACATCCGCTTCAAGAAACTAGCAACTTTTACGAATAGTTCTGATGATGGTCTTAAATAGACAGAAACGTTAACATATCAACACTGAATTTGATTTATTCCTGTCCACTTTCCGACTAAAACATTTTTCATTTCAATTATTTGGACGCTATTGTCAATTTTATATTAATTTTAATAATTATTATTATAAGTATAAATATGTTTGTTCAATTTTATTATTTAAATAAATATATGTATATTTTAAGTGGACTTTTTTAAAAAAAAACAAAGTTCAGTTTTAAAAGTAGGGGGAGGGGCCCAATGATTAATTTAGCTCCAGGTTCCCAATTGCCTTAATCCGACCCTGGTAATGTTGCTCATCAATACCTCACTCAATAAAATGCAATTATTTACTTTCTACTGAATTTTGATAAAATCCTGATGCCTAATAAATTAGAGAAGCTACAATAAAAAAATTTAAATTAATTGCATAATAACAGTAAATTATTTAGATTATAGTTTATACTTTTATATATGAATTGGAATATTTGTCTGAAATATAAAGTTAAGAAGGAATTCTATTAAGTTTTGAACTAAATCTTGCGCAATGTAAATATTTGCCTAAAATAAATATCAGAAGAATTTATAATATCACTTTCTAAAAAGAAATATATAAGAAAAATAAAAAATTAAGATAACTGAAATTAGTTAGTTGTAAGAATCTTGTACAAAAATAGCAATGAACAAAAATTCATTATAATTATTATAACTATAATAATGTAAACTGATACACTGTCACAATTAAAGCACTGCTACCTGAGAATACAGTTATTATAAACAAACAAAATGCAATCGTAACTTTTACAAAAATCTGAAATTATTAATAGACATCCATAAGCTACAGACTTGCACAGAATATCTATAAGGGCTTATATATCGTACAGGTTTGCTAACAGTTGTTATACATTTGTACAGAATTCCACCATTAACTTCTATTCTATTACCTAGTGAATCCTAGTTCTATTATCCCTAGTATAAACGAGGAATAACTGGGCGAAATTTGATGAATATAAATTTAGAACGTGGAATACTAGAGGTAAAGAAAATTAATTGATCAATGTATTGCGTGTGTATAATGTAGATGTAATGTGTGTGAGCGGGACTAAGAGGAAAGCCTATAATGACGAAGGGGTAGTTGGAACGTTTGTCTTGAGGGCGGGTGTTACCGAGAATGAGTGGGTGAACCACGGTGTGATTACGCAATTTGTGAAAAAATGAACCGTACTTCATTGTGAATTCTTTAACTGAGATTAAAGATAGATTTTCATAATATCTTCGATGTAACTGAATTCGGAAGTGATCTTGAAAATGATGGATTTTGTAAATTTTCAAAAAGTGTGATTTTTTGTGTAATCCAATTGAGGTATGTGGTGATTTGAATGGCTGGATGGAAGTAGAGAGAACCATCTCAGGAAATGTATTAAGTAAGTTTAATGATGTGCGAGTAAATGAAAACAGTAGAAAGTATCTTTCTGCTAAGAGCATGATCGTTTCTGTCTTTATACAAAAATTAACTCATGTCTATATATGTAAGAGGATGTGAGTGATAAATGGCGATATGTGATTGATTTTGTTTTGTATGACGAACGCTTGAAAGATTTAGTTGTAGATACACGTGTGAAGCGTGGTGCTGAATTTGATACGAATTATCATTACTTTGTGCTGTCGCGTATATGCCAGGGTAAATGTTTCCGAATGACGGTGAAAGGTGCCGAAAACATCGTTCGTGTGAAATCCAATGTACTGCAGAATGAGGTTATAATTTTGTTTTATTTTTTTTAAGATATGAATTACTCTTTTCCCGAATGTAAGTTTTTTAAATACAGCATAAATGATGTTAGCAAAAGAAGTTTGTTGTGAATATAGATTAGGCTCTTATTCCAGGAATGCATTATGAAATATGAAGTGAAAGAAGCTGCTGAGGAGAAAAAGAGAGCGTATCTGCGATTTCTAAAGATGTGTCTAGAAGTTTACGTGATGATGAATGCTTGCTGAAATATATGAGGTTAAATAAATATATTAAGAGAGCACTGAGAGAAAGTAAGGCGCATTTTGCTGATTTGATGAATGAAAAATTGACGAATGATTTTAGTATCAATAAAAGAATGTTTTGATTACATTTGAAGAGATTGGGAGGCGGTAATGCAATTGCGGTGAAAGCGATTAACAATGCGAATAGTGAGTTATTATGGAAAAATCAGATGTTAGAAACATATGGTCTGACTACTTTAGAAGTTTATATTGTAACATAAATGGAAGGAATAATTGTTGTGACAATGTAAGAGATAATGTTACAGATAATAAATGAATATAGGTGAGAGAGATGTTAGTTTTGCATTTATGCTTCTGAAAAATAACAAGTCTCCTGATTTGAATGGCATATCATTTGAGATATTGAAGTATGGAGGTGGCAGATTATTTAACTGGTTAGTTTTTAGTTTGTTTAGATTTTATTTCAAATAGTATGTAGTTCCTAATGATTGTGTAACAAAGTGAAACAATTAATTTTTTTTTTATTAGGATTGTTCACTATCATTCAGCTTTGAGTGATAAAGACTAATTAAATGTTATCTTAAATAGCTTTTTAAAAGTTGACTTGACAGAGTTTTGTTTATCAAATTTATTAGTGGCTATGTTTTAATAATTTCAGTATTCCTTCGATCATTATACATTCAGTTTATGGCTTCTCTGAATTGTCGTGCTTATTAGACAGTACATGTGATGATTACTTTATCTGCGTTGGTCTGAGATAGATTTGACCTTTGTACTTCATCTTTTGCAAGCGTCTGGGTTTTTCATGTAAGCTCTTGCTTGGGAAGGGATATCTGGAACCAACGCAACGATATTACGTTGTTACGTATGGCTCTGAATGGTGTACGAATTCGTCGTAGTGTAGTGCCTGCCTTAGCTTATGCGGATGATGTTGTTATGAGAAAATTTGAACAGCAATTGAGAAGATTGATTCTAAATAAAAATGAAGTAAAAAAAGCTTTATATTTGTTATTGAATGTTGATAAATATAAAGTGTTAGTGTTTGAGAAGAGCGATTTGCTAACCGATTGCAATATTTCAATGAATGGTGTGAAATTTCGTCAAGTGAATGAATTTGTATACTTGGGTAGTATGTTATCGACAGGTGTCTTAAAAATTCATTTATAAAACTTTATTAGTATTTTTTTAAGTAAATACTTAACAATTAATGAAGTCCTTTTTTATTATAAAGAGAAAAATTAAAAATTCGATTTCAACAATTGTTAAATAGGTATTTAGTTAAAAAAATGTTAATTAAATTTTAATTGGTAATATTCTCCTTAGGGTTGTGCCGTGGTCAATTGACCGGACAATTGACTGGTCAATTGACCGTCAATTGACCAAAAATATTTGACGGCCAAAAAAAACGGTCAAATAATCTAAATTAAACCGCCACGACATCTGTTGTTCAATAGAAATAGCTACTTACTATTATTACATGAATATATCTACTTTGGTATTCTGGGTTCTGGAGAATTTGCTTACTTTACTTTACAAATAAAATAAATACATATTATTTCATTTCATTACGTCTTTTACTTTATTTTGAATTTGATGTGGTTTTGTTTATTTGTTGTTGTTGGTTTTTCATTTTTAGTAATATTGGATGTAGTAAACAGTACTATATAGATAAATTACAATTTTAATTGTGATTTTTATTAAATGTTTCTTGGTCAATTGACCGGTCAAATAGTCGGTCAATTGACCGAAACATATTTGACTGGTCAAATGCACAACCCTAATTCTCCTTAAATAATAATGTTGTTAATTTATGTGTCTCAGTTTGAGGCTGTCTTAGATATATAACAAAATATAGAGTAAAAATTATGATGACATCCGATTTGAATTAAATTGCAACCATAGCTTCTCAGTGAAGTTATTTTTTACACTAACAATTTTTGATAAAATTATGTTTTCCACTTAACTGAACGTAGACATTTCTCATTTACGAGTCGACAGTTAGCTATTCTCACTCTAGAAAAGAAAATAGTTATTTCCTTTCCAGGAAAGTAACTGTTTCCTCCTTTATGTGCGATTGGTTTCATAGTAATCGTCTGCACAGTATTTTATTAATTCATATATCGTTAGTATTTTTAAATTTTTATTTAAATGGCATGTAAGAAGGGTTGTAGAAAAATCATATGTAACAGCGAAACCAACCACCGCCTATATTTTCTTTATTATTATAGTTACAAAAAAATATTATAAAGAATAGTTATAGAAGACCAAAGGGGACATCTGGTTAAAGAATAAAATAATTTTTCAAAACCAGTGGTTCTCAAGTTACAACACAAAGTTATATTTTTTTCAAATGGGATTATACATATTTTGTAAGCCTATTCGATAGAGTATTTTTTTCTGAATTCAATCATGTAATCATTTTATATCCTTACATAATAAAAATATTGAGAAAATTCAATTTAAAGTTTCGATAAATATTATTTAACATGACACAAAACAGTAGGCTATGATCAATAACAAAACAAAATAAGTTCATTGTTATTTATAATAATTAGTTGCGATTGTTGTTTTTATTGAGAAGATAAATTATGAGTATTGTATTAGGTAATTAAATGTTTTTGGTTTACAATCATTATGTTTATTGATTTGTTATTGATCAAGAACTACTGTTTCGTGTCATGTTAAATAAAATTTATCGAAACTTTAAATTGAATTTTCTCAATATTTTTGTTATGTAAGGATATAAAATGATTACATGGTTGAATTCAGAAAAAAATACTTTATCGAATAGGCTTTGTGTTGTAACTTGAGAAATACTGGTTTAAAAATTATTTTATTCTTTAAGCAGATGTCCCCCTTGGTCTTCTATAACTTTTCTTTATAATATTTTTTTGTAACTATAATAATAAAGAAAATATAGGCGGTGGTTGGTTTCGCTGTTACACCCTGTATAGTTGGAGTAGGGTGTCATTTCTTCCCTTGTGTGATTACTTCAACCGCGGAAGGTAATAATATTTTCCTTCCACATTACACAAATAACTATTTATTATCTTTTTCTTTTTTAAGTGGTAGCTTCAATAAAACTTTGATACTTAATTGTTACAAAACTAAATAAAATAGAACAAATACGACATGTTTATATGATTGTTTTTTATTCGTAAGGTTTCCCAATAGATTAGTCCTGCTATCACTTGACATAAAATCATTTTGAAATATAAATAAATAAATACATACATACATACATACATACAGGCTGGTCCATCGGTCTGTATTTTATTTTACTCGATTATTTTAAATATTTAAAATGCCCACATATCTGCAGTATAATTTTTCTGTTCCATTTGCGCGCAATGATATGCAACTTTATATTATTTAATAGAACATCCCCTATATATTTTTACAAAATTTTAAAGATTTGTTAATTCGCTTTAAAACAGTTCTTATTCATTACAATCGTAAATTTATCAGTACATAAATTATTCATGTTTTTATTAATAAATAATCACAAATAAAGTATGGCATGAATTCATTTGTTTAAACAATTAGATTAGTTGGTGTCAGATATCTAATAATTATTATTTGATTTTCTCACTTAATTTATCGACTTTTCTATAATTCATTTAGTTTGTTTATGTAAAAATTAATTTTACAAAAGAAGAATTAGTTAACATGGTATATATTCTTGGTGAATATTAAAGAAATATTAATATATTCAGCCATGCAGTTATATCGGGAACGATATCTAATGACCGTGTACCTCAGAGATCTTCTGTAAGGAGGCTGTTACAAATATTTACTCATTCTGGCAATGTAGCTTATCAAAAAAAAGTTTACCGAAACAAAAATATTCTCACAGAAGAAGCTGACTTGAACATGTGTGTAAATTATGAAAATCGTCATACAAGTCAACGTCAAATGTTCAGGAATTTTGGTGTAAATAAGACTTCCATACAAAGAGTTTTAAAGTGACATCGCTTCCATGAATATCGTAAATCAAGAACTGCACGTAATTTTGTTACTGAACGAATACAACAAGACGTGAATGTTGTTTCAAAAATTGTATTTTCTGATGAAGCGTCATTTTAAAGTAATGGTAGTGTGAATAAATTCAACGCTCATTTATACGCTACAGAAAACTCAAAATGGATGCGAACCATAGATAACTAGCGTTTGGGGACGAATTTTAGATAATTACGTAATTCGTCCCTATTTCTTTGAAAAATATCTAAATGGAAATAATTATCTAGAATTTCTTCAAAATAAATTACCACTACTATTAGAAAATGTAAATTTACACTTAAGAAATCAGATAATATTTCAACAAGATGGTGCCCCACAACATTCCGCAAAAAATATATGTAACTCGGTATTTAAATTTAATATTTAAGGAATGGATTGGGAAAATGGAACAACAAAATGGCCTGCAAGATCGCCGGATCTTACGTCATTAGATTTTTTCTTGTGGGGATATGTGAAAAATAAAGTGTATGAAGATGTTCCAACTACAATTAAAGACTTGAAAAACCGAATTACAATAGCATTTTCATCAATTACAAAACTTATGCTTTATGCAGTTAGAACACATTTACTCACAGAGTGCAAAAATGTTATGGATGTTGAAAACAGAATTAAATAAATGAGAACAGGTAATCAGGCCTTTGTAATCCATGGACAGAGAAATAAATTAACAAAATAGATTCATTGAAACTTTATTGAACGTTTCGAACGTTTAACACGTTCATCTTCAGCAGTCGACAGGTCGCTGACGTAAAAAAACAGTTAAATTGTTTCACTTTTCAAACAATCATAACGGAGGCAAAAAATTATTAAAACTTCGACAAAAAATGTTTGTGAAGTGCATTTAGTGGAGTTCGGAACAGTTCTTCAATAAACGCTATAAGTATAGTTTATTTTATATAATCAATAAATTGACTATTGTAGTGTTTATAATTATAATTAAATAACTGATAGTTATTTTAATATATTAATAATTAAATTATATTTATTAACACTACAATAGTCAACTTATTTATTATATAAGATAAACTATACTTACAACGTTCATTCTTTTATTTAATTACTATTTTATTAAGAATAGATAGCAATTTAAAAGCATAAAAAATGTTTATTGAATTATATCTTGTGAATATTTGAAAAATTCTTTTTGTTTTGTGCATATCCAAGGGCAGATCCAGGGAGAGGGGCATGGGGGCCATAGACCCCTTGGGTTAGTTTTTTTAGTTGAGATGTATAAGTTGCATTTGTTTCATTCGAATTAGGAAGAAATAGAATTACCGAACAAATTTATCATTTATCCAAATTGTAAACTATTGTTTCTTAAGCTTGCCAATCATTGCGGCTTCCGCGGAAAGGAGTTTTACAGCACTGCGGTGTTTGAACTCCTGGTTACGAAGTCACATGTCTGAAGATCGTCTTGTAGGACTTTCTTTGATGCATGTGCATCAGGACTTTTCTTGAAAGCCTAAAGTCATATTAGATAGATTCGCTAGGTCAAAAAACAGACGTTGTAATTTAACTTCCGATTGTATAGTGACAGAAAA
The DNA here is from genome assembly GCA_947425015.1 of Pterostichus niger. Taxonomy (NCBI): domain Eukaryota; kingdom Metazoa; phylum Arthropoda; class Insecta; order Coleoptera; family Carabidae; genus Pterostichus; species Pterostichus niger. The sequence continues at coordinate 18,249,773 of OX380338.1, read as the reverse complement.
TACAGCGGTTAGAAATATATGTATATCCTGAACCTAAAAATCTAAATGTGTAAAACTCTTTTTCTTGTTTATCAAAAAAAAAAGTTGTCAGTACGAAAAAAGGGTAATTGCCCCCGCCCCCTATACAATTTCTAGATCCGCCCTTATGCATATCTATTCTTAAAGTTTAATCCACAAGTATAGAAATACTCTGTATATTGTTATTGTAAATATTTCTGTATTTTGATTTATTTTCTATCTACAATCCACCCGTATTTATAAAATTACCTCACTAATTATTTCGATACCGATTTGTTCAATTATAATAGTTTAATACGCAATCACATAAACTAATACATGATGATTTATTTGCAACGAAACATGAAAGTTAACAAATTGTATTATAAATAAACAAGCCTAGATATTAATATGAACCATTAGATTGTCGCTTATTAATTTCCAATGATTATGTTTAAAACAATTTAGCAAACAATATTTGGTGTGAAGCAAATATCCCGTGTAAGTTCGAAACAAGGTTTAGTTAATTTTCTCGGCAATTACGTGCGCTAACCAAGCGATTACACCTTGGCCACCGCCGCTAGAGGTCGTAGCCTACGATAGCATGAAACCGGAGCAACACTAGAGCTACGGCGGATCCACTGCTTGCAGGTAAACTGTAAATTAAGTATGCTCAGGTTGAGCAGGAACGGACATAGTCCTGTGTCAACAGACCGCTCCACTGGTAATGTAGATGTTTACCCGGGAAACTAGTAGGTTTGTGTCTGGACTAACATTTACCTGAGCAGACCATCGTACCACATATACATATGCTAATTAAGTCTGCCTTTTAACGAATATCAAACAAAAACATTGTATTGAAAATCTGATGTAGATGCTGAATTTAAAAGAAATATCTGTTGTTCTATTGCTTTTATCATTGCATTACAGACAATCGTAGGCCAGTGGATAAAACCAAGGTAAAATTGCGTTAATTCATTAGCAAAAGGTCGTGCATTCAAATCTTGCTGACATCTACTAACATTCAAAAAAGTACAATTGATTTTAAGTAGTTCTGTAGGATTAATTTTAAACGTAGGCACCTCAGTTAATGCTCAATATATCGTTCACACAAAAAAAATAGTTATTTACATAAAGTCAGGAAAGTGTTCAATTACGGGATGAGTATATAGTTTCATGCCCGAGCGATAGCAAGGTTTGAAACCGCTTGCAAATCCTGTACGACGCTTTACTTACGTGTTACGTATAACATTTTACCTGAAACATAAACAAATAATAATTATTTTAAATTAAAATAAATATTTGAAACACATTCAGTCAGTATTTTATGTTGCTAAGTAACTAAACACTCACGTTTCTTTCATTACCTGCCTATATGCAATATGTATTTTCCTGACTATATATAAACAAAGCAAAGCTTTCCTGAGTCTTAAAGGTCAGGCAAATGTTTATTTTCCTGTCAGTTTTAGATAAAAAATATTTTTAAGCATATCCATTCACGTATTCACTCGCAAGATCACGCTCATGGCACGATTTAAAAATATGAAAATTTGATAAATAATTTCATTCTATTAGTACTAAATGAAATGCAACGTATTGAAATTAATTACATATTTAGCTATATTGAATATGACATCTTGTAATAAGATTTGCAACTATATAACTAGTAGTATCTTTCTGCTGTCAACTGTACACAATTTATTTTGTTTTAAATCGATAAATTTTACATTTTATGAATTTATTTATGTGTGTACTAAAATTTTATTAAAAATATTAATTACTAAGTTGAAAACAGTTCGGGCTATTTGTATTTCGCCATGTTTTTCTATCAAAACAACATGTGTCAATTGTGAATAGAAATAGTTTGCCTAATACCATTGCTTTGTGGCAACTTTACATAAATATATATATATAAAAATTAAGGTTAATAATAATAATAACTTATATTTTTATAAATGTCAACAAATCTTTTAATATAAAAATCTGACTTAACAAATTAATTATATTGTATTGTAAATATACCTAATTGTGAAAATATTATTTTAAAGTTGCCTTAAAATTAGATTCTGATTTTTAACATATGACTTCGACTGAACGTACAGTAATGAAGATAATTTTAAAGTTAAATTTTTATGAAAGAAAAATTCGGATGACGCCTGGATTCGAACCAGGGACCCTCCGCTTGCCGGGCAGAGATGTTAACCGCTACACCACGTCACCTGTGTCCGACGTATGGCTTCAACCGAATTCTTCTTTCATAGTGTCTAACGTAGCATCGATCCCAAAGACTCCTATATCTATGATAGGCATTGACAACGGGTTTCGTCTACAGCGACACAGTTCTGATTTATAGGGAATCATTCCACGAACTAATTTTTAACATATGACTTCGACTGAACGTACAGTAATGAAGATAATTTTAAAGTTAAATTTTTATGAAAGAAAAATTCGAATGACGCCTGGATTCGAACCAGGGACCCTCCGCTTGCCGGGCAGAGATGTTAACCGCTACACCACGTCACCTGTGTCCGACGTATGGCTTCAACCGAATTCTTCTTTCATAGTGTCTAACGTAGCATCGATCCCAAAGACTCCTATATCTATGATAGGCATTGACAACGTTAGACACTATGAAAGAAGAATTCGGTTGAAGCCATACGTCGGACACAGGTGACGTGGTGTAGCGGTTAACATCTCTGCCCGGCAAGCGGAGGGTCCCTGGTTCGAATCCAGGCGTCATCCGAATTTTTCTTTCATAAAAATTTAACTTTAAAAATAGATTCTGATTAGTGTAATTCAAATTAAATGCGAAAAGATATATATTTAATTCAATAAATAAATGCAGTATACCTCGCAAGATTGGTGAAACATGGAAAAAAAAAATTTTCTAAACAATTAGTGCACCGTAATTTTAATTTTTAATTATGTTCAATTACTTATAATTTGTAAGTTTGTAAGTCATTGTTGTTCATGTATTGAAACACAATTACTAATAATTAAATTGCTGAACTATGCAACCGCATGTCATGTGCAACAGCCGTGTATTGATGGTTACATGCAACTGAAAAGGTCATTGACCATTTCATAATTTTACTTCCTGCTCTTCCCATTCCAGTTGAACGCATCTATATACATGATTCACTCTTCAAATTGTATTTATTAGTTAACAAAAAAATATATTTATTCTGCAAACATATAAATAAATAAATAGATAATGAAATTGTAATAAAGTAAAATAATTTAGATTTCGTTTTTGTTATAATTAGTATTTTCCACTATCAACTCTGCTTCGAGAAATACAGACTAATTAAATATTATCTTATGTATCTTATTAAAAATTGACTTAAAAGAGTTTTGTTTATCAAATTTATTAGTGGATATTTTTTTAATAATTTGAGTATTTCTTCGATCATTATTTATCGAGTTAATGGTTTCTCTAAATTATCACTCTTGTTAGTCATTATGTGATGACATATCTAGGTAAATTATTAGCTGTGTGTTGGTCTAAAATAGATTTGACCTTTATATATCATCCCTTGCAGACGTCTAGGTTTTTCATGTAAACTCGTGCATAAAATAATTATCTTGAACCAATGCAATAATATCATCCTCTTACCCCGTGCCAACACATTCATTGGCAAACCATAACAAATAATCAGTAGTAGCTTAGCTTTGGTTGCGAGCAGACGTGTCTTGTTTGATGTGCAAGATGCGAGTCTTGCGGTGCAATTAATAAGTTGTAATGAGTGGTAGCTTGGCCTTTGGATTGGCAAGATGTAGTGTTGTAACTTAGTAACTAGTATGTTCATACGCTGTTGTTGTTATTTGCTATCGTCATTCAATATGTTTAGTTACTTTTAATATTCATTTATAAATAATTCTGGAAGTTTTTCCATTTATTTTTATGTTCTGAATATATTTTATTTTTACACTACATATCGTCTAGGTTTTAAATATTTGCTCTTGTCCGATCTTCAGAAAGAATGTTTAGTAGAGGAAGGAAAAGCGTAACTAATACGAGATATTCATTGACAGGGAAACAGTTATAAGTTTGTAACCTGTATTATCAACAGTTCATTGTTTGCCACTCACTACCGATTTGTTTGTTGTAAAATTTTGTTTTATAAATAATATTGAATAATTTATGACAGATAATTAAGGACATTTAAAATTGATTCTTTAGGTAATAATATTGTAATATAATACTTTGTTTATGTAATTAATTTAAATAAATATTCTTTAGTTCAATGAGAATTCAATTTGGTGTCAATTCTACATAAGATATCAAGAACGGAATTACACAGTTAATATCTTTAGCGCAAAACTTTCATATTGTTTTAATATTATAGCTACTGTTACACATATATGTGTGAATAATAAATGAAAATTATATATTTAGCTATGTTATTTTTTTTTTTTTTTTTTTTTTTTTATTTAAATTTAAAGGCAGATCGACTACAAAGGTCATTACCGCCTTAACCACATAATGATAGACCTGTCTTAAGAGTTAGATGTTATAACTCTTACAAATAAGGAAAATAACAAAAAATAATAATAATAATTTGAGAAGAGAATAACTGAAGGGATAGGTTTAAGAAATAAATGTCATAATCTATACTTTCAGATTTAAGAAGAAAATGTAAGAAAATAGAATCATGAAATACATATTTAATCCGTACTTACAGTTTTGAGAAGAAAAATTCTAAGGAAGTAATAAAAGGAGGTAAAGCAGCATTGGGTAATCTGTTCTTATAACAGATTTAAAATATATAGAGAGGTAATTACATCTGTTCTTATAACAGATTGAAAGTATATAAAGAGATAAAATTATATGATATCATTTATGAGATGTGTTGCATTTAAGAATTCTAAAAGTTTTGCCATTTTTCCTTTGTCATTAGACAATACCGATCTCAATGTATTATCCAGTCCTACAACTCGTCTTTGCACCTGATATTTTGGGCAGTGAATCAACACATGCATAACTGACTGGTGAACGTTGCATGTTTCACATACGGGTCTGGGTTGTCCCAGTAGCAGATGTAAGTGTGTCATCTTTATGTGACCTAACCGTAAACGCGTGATGGCAACTTGTTCCTTCCGAGTGAGGGAAATAGGCTCCTTCCATTTCTCGACGGATTGCTTGATCTGCCAGAGTTTATCGCCAGATTGGGACCATTCAGATTGCCACAAAGAAAGACAGTACTCTGAAATGGTTATCAGCATATCATCAGGTCGCACATCGTACTTTGTAATGTACGGAAGGCTAGCGCCTTCACGGGCAGCTTCGTCAGCAACGTGGTTTTGTTGAATTCCTGCGTGTCCAGGTATCCACAAGAATTTGGTTCCTACGTTCCGTGTGCGAAGGTTGAAAATGACTCTTATGATTTCTTGGACAAGCGGGTCTGAACTAAGGTTGTTTGAAATCCCAAGGATTGCACTGTAGGAATCAGTGCATAAGAGAACATTTTGCAGATCGTCAACGACAGAAAAGAGATGTTGTAAAGCAAAATAAATGGCATACAATTCTGCAGAGTACACTGAACACGTGGGCGATAGTGGAAATGAATGATTTTCTCCGTTAATGGTGAAGGCGCAGCCGGTATTCTTGCCAATTTTTGAACCATCGGTAAATATATGATGATAATCATTATACTTTTGAAGAAGTCGATTAGTCTCTTGAACATACAGTGCAAGCGGGGTGATGTCTTTCTTATATACTGCTAGGCTTAAGTCAATTGAAACGGGCTGCAGGCACCAAGTTGGTGTATCAGGTATTTGAAGTGGTAGCACTTCTTCAAACCTCTGTTCTAAATAATCAAATTTTCGTACAAGTGCAACAGCAAGCGGGCAAAGAGAAGTATTGCTGTTACGAAAAAGATCATTTGAACGCTGGTCTATGTAGAGAATGTTGTGTAAAAAATGCCAGGGTTTTGATCTGATACCAACTGCGTATTTCATACTCTGCCTAAGTCTACGGATATGTAATGGAGCTATACCAGATATACAATAAAGACTATTTACTGGACTTGTGCGAAATGCGCCTGTGACGATCCGAATACCAGCGTTATGAATGGCATCTAGTTTTTTCAGATGAAGCTGACTAGCAGTGTTAACAACAATCGACCCGTAATCCAATTTCGACAACACCAAAGCACCGTAAAGACGAGAAAGACACTTCTCATCGGCACCCCAGTTGACGCTGGCAAGACACTTGACAGCATTCAGTGTTCTACGGCATTGCGCTGCAAGGTTAAGGATCTGTGGTTTCCATGTGAGGCTCGAGTCGTAGATGAGGCCGAGGAATTTTACTTCTGTTACGCATTGAATGGCAGAGTCATAGAGATGGAGTGAAGGGTTATTGTGCTGTAGCCGTAAACGACAAAAATCGATGCATTTAGTTTTTTCGGCAGAGAACCGAAAACCTCGAGCAGTAGCTGTACTAGATACAGCATCAATAGCCTGTTGTAACCGAGTTTCACATTCATCAATAGTACGTGCAGAAGTAAAGATAGCCAAGTCGTCCACATATAAACAATGGTCCACAGATGCAGGTAAGGAACTTGCGATGTTATTAATGGCGATCATAAATAACGTTACACTGATAGTCGACCCTTGTGGAACACCGTTCTCCAGGGGGCGTGTAGTGGAGTGTGTATCGTCAACTCGAACTTTACATGTGCGGTTACTAAGGAAGTTCTGGATGAAGAGTGGCAAGTTACCTCGCAATCCCCAGTCATGTAGTTGCCTAAGAATGCCATGTCTCCAAGTCATATCAAATGCTTTTTCCAGGTCGAAAAATACAGCCACAAGGTGGTTTCGGGCAAGAGAGTTGCAATGAATGGCATTTGTGAGATATGTATGAAGGTCTGAAGTGGAGTGTTGTTTTCGCGAACCGCATTGAAACGGATCAAGAAGATGATTCGCTTCAAGGAACCAAACGAGCCTATAGTTAATCATTCGCTCATACAACTTAGCAAGATGACATGTCAGTGAAATAGGCCGATAGCTGGTCGGTTGTGATGAATCTTTACCAGGTTTAAGTACAGGGATAATTACTGCTTCTCGCCAGTTCTCAGGATATGCGCCAGTGTGCCAGATTTGGTTGAAGTAGTTTAAAATGTGTGTCTTCATTTCATGGGGCAAGTGTTTTAACATGGCATAGGATATACCATCGGGGCCAACTGAAGTGTTGCCTGTGTATTTAAGGGCATTCTCAAATTCCTCCACCGAAAACGAATCGTTATATACCTGGTTATCATCAGTAGAGAAGTCCAAAACTACTTCAAAGTCATCCTTTATGCGTAGAAACTCAGGGCAGTAATTATTTGTACTACTGACAGCTGCGAAATGATTAACTAAGCATTCAGACATATCTCCACGTTCAGTGTATATCTCATTGTTCACCTGGAGCATGGACACGATGTTAAACTTTTTGTAACCGTACATGTATCGGATTTTATTCCAAAGTTCAGTTTGAGGACGATCAGACGTTATTGATGCCACATAGTTTCTCCAGGAAGCTGTTTTCGCCTGCAGTATTGTTCGTCGTGCAAGAGCCCGTGCCTTTTTAAACATGATCTGATTATCGAGTGTGGCATTCTTACGATAATTATTGAGTGCGCGTTTCTTTGCTTTTATAGCGTTGGCAACTTCATTATTCCACCATGGGACCTTTCGATTGTATGGACGAGAGGAAGTCATACTTATATTGTTTTTAGCTGCTGTTAAAATACAATCATTAATGTCCTGGAGGGATATGTTGATATCATTTGAAGTGTCCGGCAAAGAAATATCATCAGCAAATCCAGACCAATTAGCGGTATCATATCTCCATCTTTTAACTGATGAGGGAGCAGAAGAACGACTAAGGCAAGAAATCAGAATGGGAAAATGATCACTATAGTGTGCATCATCCAGAACTTTCCATGAGAGATGAGGTGCGAGAATGGGTGAACATATGGACAAATCTAATACAGAGAATGTATTTGACCGAAGGTTAATGTAGGTGGGCTCACCTGTATTTAAAAGTGCTACATCATTCGTATCTAGAAGGTTTTCTATTATTTGCCCTCTGCCGTCATTATGGGCTGAACCCCATAACATGTTATGAGCATTGAAATCGCCTACGAGTAGAAAAGGTGGCTCAAGTTGAGAAATAATAGCTTCAAGATCGTTAAGGTTCCAGTTAAAGTTAGGTAAGTAGATGTTGCAAACAGTTAATTTTCTCGGTGCAAATATTTGGACAGCGATCGCCTGAAGTTGAGTTTGAATACTACATTCTTTAAAAGGTGTTCGTGAATTTAACAAGATTGCCACACCTCCATGCGCACGGCCGTCGGGCACGACGTCGTGACGAATGATGTTATATCCACGCAATGAAAAAATATTCTCGTCTTTTAGGTGGGTTTCCTGGATACAAACACAACTAGGGTTATACTCAGCTAATAACAGTCGTAATTCTGATAGATGGTTCACGATGCCATTACAGTTCCATTGTAAAATGAATTTTAAAATTATGGAGATGGAGTGTCTGTTATGAGTATTAGCTGAGAGATCGCGCTAAGAATAAGGGAAGTGTTAGGAATGTTTACTCCTACTCCTACCCTTAATCCAGCCTCGTCCTTTTTTCTTATCTTCAGTATTACCAACAGAGCTTGACTCAGAGTCGTCACTAATATCATGGTATGATTCTTGTTCTACGCTGATGTTAGTCGTTGGCGGTACAGGGGTTTTACTCCCTGTAGGTGGTATTCTTGGTACTCTGATGTTGGAGATATTTGTTGTAACTGCAGGGGCTTTACTCGCTGTAATCGGTTTTTGCGGTGGGATGACATTTGATGTTTTAGCAAGTTTTGTAGTACTAGCAGTAGGTGTCTTAAAATGAGCTTGTGGGTTCATCATCAATGCGAATTCAGCAAACAGGGTTTTAATTAAAGTCGTCATTTCTGGGATAAGCAAGGCTACAATATCAGACACGTTAACAACAGGATTTGAGACTGGTTTTGTTGCAGCTCTAGCATATGATGTTGTTAGGGACGGACTAAGCTTACTGACGTACTCTCTTGCCTCAGGAAAACTGCACTTGTTTAAAGTTTTGTATTCAATGACCGAATACTCAAACTTAAACTTGGGGCAGTTTCTCGAGCTCGATGGATGATTACCCTCGCAGTTGATACACTTAACGTTGCTACATTCGGTTCCCTCGTGAGTTTGTTTACCGCAGACACATATTTTTACAGAAGTACATCTAGTGGACGAATGTCCGAAACGTTGACAATTGAAACAGCGCATTGGGTTGGGGATATACACACGAACAGGAAGTCTATACATTGCTGCATAAATATACTTAGGGACATCACGAGACTTAAACGACAAAATAAGTGAAGGCGTGTTTTCAACAACTCCGTTCTTCTTAGCTGTTATCCTTCGAACTTCATAAACACCCTGACTTTTAAGTTCAGCGAGGATTTCATCGGTTTGGCAGTTCATAAGATCGCGGGAATAAACAACACCTTTGCTGGTATTCAGTGTGCCATGGGCACTCACTGTAACATCAAATTCACCTAGAGTAGTCAGTGCTAATAATTTCTCAGATTGGTAATTCGTCTTAGTTTCAATGAGTAACCCTTCCCGTATCTTCCTCACTGATTTTGGGTCTCCAGATACAGCTCTTAATAGTTTAGAGATAAGAAAAGGACTGATCTTGCCAAAATTGTCATTATTTCGCTTCACAATAAGAAATGTTGGTAGCGGATCGTCACTATCAGAGGAAATTCTCTGCCTCTTCTCTCTCGGCTCGGCAACTGGGACCGAGTCCAGTGCCATTTTATGGTCTGATGGGCCGAAGCCCCCAGACAAAACCAAAACTTGAAAAATTCACAGATGAAGAAAGAATATTTTACTTTATCACAATAAAATAAAATATATATAACCAATAAAGCGAAACAGAGTTCTAAATAGAACTCAATGCAGGGTATGTATTTTATTAAAATAAATAATAAAAAAAAAATAAAATAAAGCCAAGAGAAAAAAAATATTTCAAAAAATTGGCAAAAAAACGCACCTCAGGTAGGCGTTGGCCGGCAATGAAAAATTGCTAAAACGACCGAAAAAACACTTACCTGGCCTAAATTTTACGCTACACACGTTAAACAGCACTTATTAAAACCAAATGAACCAAATAAATTTTAGATAGAAGGAAAATTCCTACCTTAATCGCCAATATTCGCGGACTGCAATCTGACAGGTGAGGTCACTGACAGGTACGTTCGCTTGACTGAGCTATGTTATTTAATCAATTATATGTTTTGTTATTGTATTTTTTTAACAAGCTTTTTCATTTTATATGGAGCATTTTGTTTTTAATTATATAGTATTTTGGATCATGAACATTTATTGTCAAACGAATTTGAATTTTCTTTCTATTAACAAGATGTATTTTTAATGTTTCTATACCAACATAAAATTACATTTTACTTCTGTATGTTATAATTGTATCAGAAAATAAAATAATAAGTTGGACAAAGTTGGCAAAATAAATAAATACCTGATCTGTGTCAATGCCGAGAAAATAATCTTATTCCGAACTTTAACAAAAACTCAATCATTTTGTATTGTTCTAATAGACGCCAGTTTTATAACCTTAACATCAGTATCAGTTATACATTTTTTTTTTAAACCCGTAATTGGATATTACGTCACCACATTTTTTTAAAATCCAGCCTAATTAACTTTTTCCCACAAGAAGTTTATTTTTATACTATTTATAATACCAATACGCATTACCACAAAATGAAGCAATAACATAAATTAATTATATTCCATCTAAGACGTCTTGTTTCCAATACCAGCATTTTTACTCAGCTTTCTTAAATTCACTTATACAGATAATGAATTTGAGTGACATTTCTGTTGATAATGATATTCTGGACCCGAATTTTTGTTATCGTTTTGATGACTCAAAAGAAATTAAGAAGTTAATTTTTATACTTTTACCAGTTTAGTGCTGTCATTAGCAAAGATGAATTAATTCTCGAAAATCTTAGATCAACAACTTTTACACTGGACAAATAAAACATGTATATCAAGTAGTACAAGGACAAAATGATCGTCCCTAAATCTGACAAGGATTCAAAAACGGCGATTCAAAATACTGCGTGTATCTGCACAAGACAGATAAATATATAATGGATTATATTTGAAATTAAAAGAGAATCCCATTCTTATATTAGATTCTTCAAGAAGTCACCAAGTCTCATAATCTAGAATCCAAATATTGGAAGATTGTATTTTTTATCAAAGATTCACAAAGAAAATACTACATTAAGACAAAGCACATCGGCTAGATTTTTGTACATCACCAGTACAGTCACAAATATCACGCCTTATAATTAAATTTCCACTTTTATACATGAATAAAACTACCTACGCTTTTGCAGAGTGTACTGTAAAACTATCTGAATAAATATATTCATGATATTTTAATACAAAAATGACTACCCTACTGCTTTTATTAGATCTTATATCAGGAAACGGACAAGTCACTATTCAGTTGGAGATGAAATGAAATAATACTTTACAATAAAAAAATCGTTAATAATAGCATCGTCAAAATTATCTTTCTAACTATCCTCAACACTATAAACTTTTTTACTGATATGAAAGATAAATTTGACTAGTTTAACTATAAAGGTGTTATTTATAAAAAATATATTTATTGGTGAGGATTTATTAACATAGCACAGCTACCACTGCAAGCTGCTGAACCCTGATCATACTTGTCATCACTAAGACACTGGGCATAATTTCACTTTTAATAAGACAGAGATTGTTGACAAAATTAAGAACAAGAAGTATAGATTGATCGCTGTACACAAATTAAAACATACCACTAAAACAATTTAATAGCTTGCTGGTGCGTAAGTTCTATAGGTTTAGGGTTTGTTTATTAAAAGTACGAGCTAAGCGATCTAACTTAGAAAATGAATTCCACTGAAAGTAAATATAATAACATGCTCGTGTTTAATATAAAATCCTAGTGGGAAATCCAAGTGCAAAATAGCTTGTGCAAATAATCATAAGATTAGATGTAAGGCAATATCAGAAACATACAGATCTACACGTATTTCTGTTGATGGTTCCTCCGAACCACTACCAGTTGCCTTCCTTGCTTGTTTTTCTTTTGTAAGGGCATTTTTCTGCGCTTGTTTGATATTTGTCCATAACTTTTTAATTGTCTATAATATGATATAAAAACTAATAAATATCTTTTTAATAACATATTTAATTATAAGTACTTACTTCTTGGGTAATATTTTGTGCATTACTGTACTGTTACACAACTTTAATCCACGTATCTTCCATATTTTTTAATGTAGATGCGTCACTTTACTTATTTTCAATAATATCCTTATATAATTTTAAAATATCTAGAATTATTTATTTTTCTAGCGGCATGTAATACCGATATTTCTACATTTTAAATTTTAATATTTACGTATAGTGGTACAGCAATAGAAAATTGTTCAAACAATCCACTAACATACTGTTTTGCCGTAATCAACTATGTTTAAATACATTTTATTTGGAAACTGTCAAATGAAAATTAGTTGCTACGCTAAATTTTTCTGAAAATAACCAAAGTGAAATAAATAATATATAAGACGATCTTATTAAACAAGACAAAAATAAATAATAAATTGTCCCGCGTGTTAGCCGCGCGGGTTGACGGCCTGACTCACGACCGTAAGGTCGTGGGTTCGGGTCCCGCCCTGAGTAGTTGGTTCGATATATAAATTAAAATAATAATAATAATAATAAATATATCATCCTGCCTTTTACCCATTACTGGGTGTGGCCTATGTTAGAGCAGATCTCGGTAAGTGATATATTGTCATGTTCTGTGAACCTGACAATTTCAATAAATAAGTTTTAAAAATTACTTCATAATTCAGTTCTATACTTATTTTGTTGTCCAAACAACAAGATGTTAATAAAATATGCATTAATATCAATACGAGAAAAGGAAAAAAATACGGAAACGCTACTGATTTACCCAAATATTATTATTTATGTAAATATTACCTGTTTTTCCAGAATAATTAATACTAATGTTTTTCCGTAGAAGATAGTTTTGATAATAATGCGAACTTATTTAAGTTACGTGGGGGTCAATTATTTTGGATTACTCTCTAGTATATCAATTATTATTATTATATTAGCGTTTATAATATTTGAGTCACATTCTTGAATTAAAATTTTTGCATTTCAATTTATATTTTTGGTATTCACTGTACCCATTTTTACATATTTTTTGTTGATTTGGATCTCTAAAACCTTTTATTTATATTCATTACTAAATTATATCTACTAAACACTATTTAAATAGGACGAACCACTCTCGTTACCCATGTTACCCAGTAAAATAATTGTTTCATCCACATATTCCTGGTTTATATACACAATGTTAAATTGAGAGGGTATGTGTAAGCAGTTGAAAAATTAAACATTGTGTATAGTATACATTACTAAGTTTAAAATTTATGCATGTAACAAGTATTCCACTGGGCAGTCGTAATTACGACATCAATAGCGTCCATAAACAGTGTGCCAGTTTTAAATAGTGTAAACAACTTTCAGCTTTTTTAGATATATTTTGTGATCTGCGAAGCAAAAAATTTGCCTAAAATAAATTACCAAAGAAAAATATTTACAATAGTATCGATTAGTGTTTATAGAGAGATTTAAAAGTCATTTGTTCAAATGATCGCTGGACGTACTATACATTAACGTACCACCGCATCTTACGAAATAAAATAGCTGAACAATTCCATGAAAAACAATTCCTATGTCAAATTTCATGTAAAATTATTAGGATTATTAAATCTATTATTTTGGTTTTATTAAAATGTGTTCCAAATTTCATGCAATCATGACAAATAAATTTGACATGAAAAAAATATTCAACTCTTCAAAATTATTTAATTATATATTTTCATTAAAACAATATTTGGTTTAAGTTCTGTCAATTTATTTATTTCTATGTTTCGGTACACTCAACGCGTACCTTCGTCAATAAATAACAGAACTTAGCTATAAACAAGTAACTAAGTAACAAGTAAACAAGCAATTATAATTACTTGAACAGCCAAGTTTTATTCAATTCACAACATCACAGTTGTTCATGTTTTTCTTGTTCTTGTAAATTTCAATAGCTTCTCATATTAATCGACAATTCATATATTTGGGCCTGGCAACGATTTTTCTGTCTTCAGATTTAAACTTTTGTAGAAATTATATTACATGCTGAGCAATTGAAGATTTATCAGGGTAATTCAGTCGAATGCAACGCTTATGTTCACTAAATATTATTGAAATAGTTCTTCCCGTTTGGTCAATGTAAACTTTACCGCATTCGCAACTTCACAAGGAGAACCATATATTCCTGAAGACTGAAGAGGAACAATATCTTCAATACTTGCTGAAGTTTCATATGAGGTAAAAAAGAAACTTTGATGTTCTTCATTGTTAATATTCGGGTTATTTTATCTATAACATTTTCTACAAAAGGCAAGGACTCAAAGATTAAAATTCAAATTGTCGAAATCATTATCTAATTCTTATTTTTATTTAATGGATTAATATACAACTATTATTAACTTATTTTTATTAATAATAGATTCGCTCAACTGACCGAGGGATGGGAAGTTTAAATTGGAAAATAAGAAACCAAGAAATAAGTAAAAGTAACAACGTTCCTCTTCAATTTTCTTTCTGTCGCTCATAGCTCAAAAACAGTTTGTGATTGAGTTGATTTTGATCTCAATCGATTTATTGGATTAAATATATATATATATATATATATATATATATATATATATATATATATATTAAATAACTAGATAACGTACTAAATAATTATTTCAAATGTCCCGCGTTGTGGCCGCGCGGCTTTAGGGCCTGACTGACGACCATATGGTCGTAGGTTCGGGTCCCGCCCGTGGCGGCCATACAAAAGACATATCGGCATATGACCTAAGTAGTTGGTTCGATATATAAATAAAAAAAAATAGTATTTCAAAGAATGAGACGTAGCTAGATCTGAGGCCAGAAAGCATTAGAATACCAAGTTTCATTAAAATCATTGGAGTCGATTCCAAAATCGTTGACACATAGACAAATATATGTTACAAGAATTGCTCGTATAGATACAGGTTTGGATGCTTTTCTACTTTTGCCTTTTTTTCTAAATGTTGGCAACCCTAAAAAATAGTATGCTACAAATAGCAACATTAAGATTTGAATTAAGTTTATAATTATATCTATTTTTTATCTATATTACGTATAAATTATACATTTCAATTATGTTACATATTCTAGAATAAACTATTTCAGTTTAGATTGAATTGGATTGGATTTTTTAAAATTGTGTCAATTACCGAAATAGGTAAACTCAGTTAAAACAATTATCTCTTTCGAATCACAACAGAGAGACCTAATAAAAAAGCTGTATCCATTGACATCAATTAGTTTTATTCTAAAAACAAACTAAGTTTTTAATTACAATTTCGCAAGCTAGGGGCGATGAAAACCCGAGTGTATGTTTCAATCAAACAAAAAATCAGTTAATCAAGTAGCCCGAACGGGCGTTCCAGCCGATGTTCGCTTTTTTTCTCTCTAATGCAATCCCGAGTGGGAGGGGCAGCATCCACTGTGCCGCCCGCAGAGCTCCGCCGCTGGAAATTGTCAGCCGTTAGTGCAGATTACATCAGATATGAATGTGTGAACCTTGGACTACTCGCATGTTTTTCCGTTTTTTTTTTGCTGTTTCATCAGGACGAATGCCAACGAAAGAATGGATAATTTATGTGTAGTTGTGTGCATATTCCGAGGGTGTTGAATTTAATCTTTGATTAAAAAGGGGATTTTAATTTTCATGATTTATTGCCACTATATGATAAATAAGAACCGCATTTGTAAAACGAGAATTGAATTATGATGTTTTCTTAAAATGAAAACTATTTTTATTTTATTTGTTACTCTACACAACAGGAATTTAATCCCAATTACAGTAAGCTTATAGTGGAATCAGAATCACTTAGACCCGGTAGTATTCTGTTGTCGTAGTGAGTGAGATTTTAACACACAGCCGCTTATTTGGATATCTCAAGCTCTATCCATTTGACTACAATCGCCAATAATTTTCTAATTTTAAACAGCAATTCTATAAGTATAGATTTTATAGCTAAATTTAATACTTTGGATGAACTATTCAATTATTGTGTGTAATAGGAATAAATCTGTACGATATGAGACCTCAATCAGGTGTGTATACAAGACAGGGATATGGAGTTCAATCCTCCCTCTCCCGACCCTCATTGAAAATAAACTTGCATTACTGTTTCAAGTATGTCATTTAAATTTTAACTACACTTTGATGAGCGAAATTAGCAGTTCACCATTGCTAACTTTTTTTTTAATGCGATTAAATAGGACAACTAGTTACATTTTTTCCAACAATTGTAATGGGGTACAAATTATAATAATTACAGATAAAACAAGCGGCTTATAATAAAAAATAGTTTCATGAGTTATTTAAAAAGTAAGGTTAAGTTACAATAACAGATTCCTGAAGCTAACTTCACTCCATGCTTAATATCTCAAGCCTTGACTAAAACGTTCGAAGCCACAGCTTGTCAACATTAAGATGTTATTTAGCGCCTTGGAAACCAATATATTAAATAACATTTTAATAACGGGACTAGAAAAAAGTATATAAATCTTCAATAGTATAGGTGGCCTAATGGTATTAAGTCGTTCTGTGGATTTATGAATCCGAGTTTGATTCCCACAGCCGACAAATAAACTAACATCTTTGGAAGTCGTAATTTGATTGCTGTTAAGTGCACATCCAGTAATGAGTAAAAGGCGTGATGATATATTTATTTTATTTAAAAAAGTAATCATTATTATTTATTAATTTTGTACAAAAGTAACTTAATCCCTATTACAATACTTGATCCCGACTCACCGAGTCACAGTGTGGTAGTTCATATATTTCTAGCATGTGTGAAATTTGAACTCAGGATCTCCGAAATCGAATGTTGTAACGGTATCCATACCACCGTACTGCACTTATTTAAATATTTAGTACAAAAACCATCAAAAATAGCTATAGTTCAGCAATAAATAAATATATATATATATATATATATATATATATATATATATATATATATATATATATATATATATATATATAGCGTAAAGCAAGGAACAAAAATAAATATTTACGTTAAAATATCACAATAACAGTTTACTAATTTCTAGAAAATTTTGCAATCCGATCGGCTTCGCCGACCCTCAGCTAGGCTCCGCGGACCCTGAAGAAAAGTATTTTTTTAGACTTGTTAATATTCCACCTAATCCAGTATTAATATTGTAAAAATTACAGGTTACTAATTTTTGGAAATTCATTGCAATCAATTCGTTACTGATTAATTTTTATATTATTTCTCAGACCTTTCATTACACCTGAAAAAATACATTTTCAATAACTTTTAGGTAAAGCAAATAACAATCAGTCGGTTACAATTATTGGCTAATTTATTGGACATCTCTCCTCAAAACTTTTAATTTGATACCAAATACGAGGAGATTTCTAATGGCTTTTATAAAAAACAATTGGAAATTAGTCGATAATAATTTTAACTCATTCTACTCGACATCCTTTTTAATACATTTAATTTTATACCATTAATGATAGATTTCTTTTCACCTTTGGGAAAAACATTTGACAATTAGTTAATGACGTCTTACAAATTTTTATAACATGCAGTTTTATTTCCGAATACGTAATTACGAGTATATGCATCATACTATCATACGATATAATAAATTACTTGAAAATATGGTTATATTAAGTAGAAAAAATCATTTAAAATTCAATAAAGTTAAAACGTCATATGGAACTTCCTGCGATTATTTGGAAGAATGACTTTTAAATTCCTCCATTCACACCAATCGATGCTACTGCTAAAAAATTCTTGTTTTTAGGCAAATATATGTTCTACTTAGATTATAAAATATATATCTAGAAAAGATGATATTACTTGAAAACTATTCAAATACGAATAGAATTTATGGGATCTGGCGCGACCGTAGTTATCTATCTCGTGATAATATTCTTGGCGCGGCAACATATACATAATACTGAACTGGTAAACTATGTAGTTGAAAATTTTACAGAAGTCCTTTTAAGGTTAGAAACAACATTGATTTGATACTAGTCTTGCCTATGCCGATTATTTTTCAACCGCTTCTCTATATACCTATCGTAATTTCCTTTAGCGTAACTTGTTTTTTACTGCTGCGATAATATATATTTTAAATAATATAATTTTAAAATTCATTATTTGTATTTATGGATGCAGTCATCAACAAAGTAAATATTTGGAAAGAAATTATGAAGATTACGTCTTGAATGCACATCCTTTTGCTTTATAGCCTGAAAATAATACTTTGTAAGAAAACAACAAATATTTAACGAGAGTAATGCGGAGAAAAATTCATTGAAGTTGTAGTGTGCGTTTTTTCATTGGGTGATGTGTATAACAGCGTGAAGTGTGGCACAAGCACAAAGTGTTGCTCATTTCATTATAGTCTGTTCTGTTGGCTGCTCGCCACATGATGGACAATGCGATAAATGTCAGCTGGAAATCTAATCTGTGCGAGATTAAATGTTGTAAGTTGTTGCTCATACTGTTCTGTGTTTCTGTCTTTTGTCGCTGATATACCATGAGACATTTGGCATTACACTGTTCATCGAATAAAATAAATTTATTTCTGTTTTTATTTTGCTTTTCGTACATTATTCTCACTTTCTCACAACACTAAGAAATCAAATAAAAAAAAACTTAAATAAGATTAAATTCTTGCTT
The DNA here is from genome assembly GCA_947425015.1 of Pterostichus niger. Lineage (NCBI taxonomy): Eukaryota > Metazoa > Arthropoda > Insecta > Coleoptera > Carabidae > Pterostichus > Pterostichus niger. The sequence goes on along the minus strand of OX380338.1, from coordinate 18,230,835 downwards.
GCTTAACTAATGATATTTTTTATTAAAAGGTGACTACTTTTGTTTCACAAAGAAAATATTTTTATTTAACTGATATCGTAGTTTTTATAGTTTTGAATTTCCTAATAGCTACAATATAATTTAGTATTAATAATTGTTATTCTCTCTGAATTCTAAAAGTTAAAAAATAATTGAAATGAAGTGTTTCTTAATAAATATTTTGTACAATGTTAAAAATTACACTTTTAGTTAAAATTTAATCAAGTCTATGAATATTGGAAAATTTTCTAAAGAAAATTAGTAAATTCTAAAGTATGTCTGCAGGTATGTACTCATGGAAGTTGAAGGTTTAACTAAACGAACAAATTAGCACTATGAGCTTTAGAGTCTAGAAAAATGAGCTCGTGAAATATTAATGAGTTTCGCTAATGAAGAAATGGCGTCCGTTTTTCACGACAACTCAAAGACGCCCGAGTTTCCTTTCAACAACACCGTAAGGAGATGCCGTAGAGTTTTTGTCGTCAATTAAAAGTTTTGAATGTCGCGAACAACTTTCAGTTACACTCGTCAGAAGAAACAGGTAGCAAACGAAAGTATGTCAACCTTACAACTTGCGAACTTGCAAACTAAGAATGGTTCCTTTACTTTCAATCTTCAAGTTAATAACATATGTGAGAATGGAAAGCGTAATCTGTAAGATTTTAAAATAAGTAAGTAAATAGAGACTTTAATTTCCTATAGTTATAATTAATATATATGTATATTTATATATGATGGTGAATCGAAGGACGAAACATGCTTTTTTTGTTATTTTTTAATTGCTTTTGAGTGCTATTTTTGAAATGTTCAATTATTGGCTTCCGTAATTATTTTACATCAAAATAGTTACATTTATCGTAGAGGAAAAATTTTCTGACACTAATATTTATCATCAGTGCCACGAAATAATAAAACAAATCTACCAATTAAAAGTTATTGTTTTTATCGGTCATCTGCTGTCATCAGTGTTTAATATCAAGTGTCTTTATTAAAAATGTATCATTTGAGAGAAAAATTAGATATAGTAAAATAGTTTTATGGTCAAAATAGTATTTCACAAATGTCTGCTTTATTTAAGGTAAAGTAGCCTAATCCGCCCATTCCAAGACATAAAACTGTTAGAAGTTTTTGGTATGATCGTGTTTTTAACGTACTTACAGACGTTGTTTATATACCATGGAAGTTGAATATACAGCACTGCGATTAGTTGTTATAGAAACGAGCAAAATAACAGTGCTGTTAGAAGTTATAAACTAATTAGGGCAGTAAGTAATAACACAATGAAACTATAGAATATTTTCTTGGATTTCGCAGGTATTAAAGAATCACAACCAATCTTCCAAAATTCTTCTATTTCACAGTCCATAATACTCTCTCTGATAATGTTTAATTTATGAATTTTTCTTTAAATGTCACTTTTTTAATAACAGCAGTTTGTTTATTATAAAAATTTGATTCCTTATCAACGACATGCAATTATGATGTTTATTGTGATCTAATGAAAATTTTAAATTAAATATTTAATTTAAAATAAACTAAAAAATCGATCATACCAAAAATAGTATGCAATACACGGTTGTTAATTGCTAATAATCGAATCTTCGAATTTTCACATTTTTCCTCGATTCTGTTACCAACCTTATATCGCAATTTTGAAAATTATGGAACTGTTTTAAATAATTATAAATGTTTACGTAATAATAATGTAAGAAATTCGAAACGTAGAATATGAAAATGAATTTACCTTTTTGCAGTTAGTGGCAGAAAATCTAAATGTAAGTTTGAGACAACATATTAAAATATATCATACAACAGCTCTGTATATTCTAAAAAAAACCCTGAAATTTCACTCATATAAATATAAATTTAATCAAGAACTATTTGAAAGAGATATAGAAAATTGAAGCGAATTTAGTTTTCAAATGATGGAAAGAGTAAATAATGGAGATATAATTTATTTCAAACAAATTTGCTTCACGGATGAATGTGTTTACGTTACATAATGAGCCGAATGTTCAAAATTTGAGAACATGGGTTACTGAGAATCCCCATTGTGCAATACGTACTAGAACAAAATATTCCCGAAAAACGTATGTCTGAACAGGAATTATCGGTTAGCACGTTATAGGTCCTTTTTTATAAATGAAAAGTTTTAATGATAAACGATTTCTTCAACTTTTAGAAGAGGAATTGGCACCGGCATTGATTGAAGTTGTTAATGAGGATACAAAAATTTCGTTCCAAATGGCCGGTTGTCCTGCTCACAACACTGCAATGGTAACCGTAATTTGACGGCATCATTTGACCCTGGTAGTATCCAAATATTATAACCCTATTTTTTATGTTTCTGCAATATTTCGATTAAAAATTAAAACAGTCAATTGATTCGCTGGAACATATGGCATAGTAGCAACAAGTCGGATTTAAATGCCCTAGTTTGATTTCCATAAAATCACAATAACATTTTTCCCAGATTCTCCCATCCCCATTTTAATTAGATCTGCGGTATATTTATCTCAGGCGTATAATTATATCACTATTAATTTGGTAATTAATTATTTCTGTAGCTGTTTTTAAAATGCAAGTCAGTTAAGTGTGCCAAAATAACCTGTAATTAACAAGCAACGTGCTTTCCGACTATGATAATAGTATATTACAAAACGAGGTAAGAAAGTCGATAATTTCACACGAGTGCATGAAAGCCATTTTTCAGTAAGTTTTATACACTACTTTTCTAAAGACCACAAAAAAAATACATAATTTGAAATAATTTTAACCTCAAACCTATTCGTTCACACTATCACCAACTGTTCTTTTGATAATTACCATATCATATATGTATTGTTATCATACTAGTCATAATTATTGTACAAATAAAGGTTTAATTTGCAATTTGTCACTCATATTATTTATTTCTAGATTTGGGTTTTCAGCCAAATTATCGTTTAGTTGGTAACACTGCTTTGTGTTGTAATAACTTGTCATGATTTTACTGATACATGGTTCGATATTGTCAATTTTTGCACAACCTTAAACGTGCAGAATATGTTAGTTTCTCATGGGGCCATGAGGAAATACTTATTTACAATACTAGTAAGTATAGGTAATCTTTAGTCACGAGCGGGTGAGAGTTAAAACGCTGGCGAAGCTAGTGTTTTGCGACTCGCAAGGGATAAAAGCTGCTTTACGAATGTGTGTCGTACAATATTTTATCTACAATTGGAAATATGAGCAAAAATATCGAAATTATTGACAAATTATTAAAAAAATTATTATTTTATTAAGCTAACCATAGTAACCATATAATTCATTTTGACTATTTGTTTCTGTACATTTCGTAACTAATCTTATTATTAAACAATTATTTTACGAACTGAAAACCGCCAAATAAAAGTAAATTTTATACACGGTTTAGATAAATAATGTTATCAATGCCCTTGAGATATTATTGCTGATAATGACATGAATGTCTGATTAATTAAACTTTTGGCCGTATATCGAAAAATAGCTTGCTGTAACATATAAAAAATACTGAAATGGTCCCATAATTATTTTAGCCTCAATAGCAATCTCCATAGCAACTCAGGCCAGTCCACCCCTGCACTTCACGACTCCACATGCCCAAAAATATAGCTTTACGATATCATAACCTAATCTTATAATTACTAATTTAAATGAGATATCATGAATTAAATTTGATTACTGTTAAATAAAATATAATGATATAATAAACTAAACGAAAAAACTGAATAATACCTATAACAATTTCATCGACAAACTTTACGATTTTACGTTTTAAAAGTTTAAATTCGCAAACAGATTGTAAAAACTTGTTGCATACTCTCAATGTCCTTAAGTACGGCGGTGTGGATAGCGGTACGGAATTCGAATCCGGAGATTCCGAGTTTAAATCGCATTCAATTAAAATTATATATGAACTGCCACTCTGCGACTCGTGTCCTGTACTGTAATTGGGATTAAGTTCCTGTTGTACAGCGTAACATAAATAAATAAAAAATTGTAGATGTCAGGCATTAAAAAACAAGAAATTTGATTTAAAAATAGTAAAAAGTAAATCAGAATAAAAATACAGATGTGTCGCTAGTCCAGGTCGGGTATGATGAAGACGAGTCGACGAAGTATTCCGAATGTAAGTCACGCGGCTCATGAATATATTCATTAAAAGTTGCTCACAGAACTGGTGCCGCCCTGCGTCGCCACCACTGGGAACGTCGCAGCACGGCACCTAGTCTAGCTCACTATGAATATTTAAGTTGACACGAAATTATACTTCATGATGTGTACAAGATGACATCTCTTTCACTTTGGAAAATATGTTACAAAACTAATTCTTTTTTTTTATATTGTTTTCTGGAATTACTATAGAATTTATTCTAATCCAGATTAGTTTTTTAGTATTTTCTATACCATCGATTAACTATATAACTACACAGATTTAATTCTTGTATAGAGGATTTTTAAGTAATTACTTATAAAATTAATTATATAGATAATTGTGTAACGCAACAATCGTCTTGTATAAAGTAAAGATTTACTTTCAGACTTACATTGTGTTTTAATATCGAAGAATGTAACCCTCAAAATGCTCTTAATACGAAGTACCTGTCAATAGTGGGAGAAGATAGAGTAACATCACATGACAACTACGCTATTATATTCCACCGAGCACCGACAAGTCAATAAAATACCAAATGAAGCTATCTCGTTCTATTATTCTGTCGATCCGCGCCAAATGTACCAAATAAGCTAATGAAATGATATGTGTCCGACCACTTGCAAATGAAATAAGGCCAAGACATGATAGAATTTACAAACTTATTGAAGGTAAACAAATTAATGACTATGGCAAACAACAACAATGTATTTATAAACTATTATTTGTTTAAGTTACTAAATTACTAACTACAAATTGGTCATGGCTTTATCTTGCATGCTAAAGAGACGACTGGTCTCAACCGATGCCAAACTACCACTAACTAATTGTTGTTCTTTCCCATAGGACGTGCTGACAAGGGGTACAAGGATGATATTATTGCGGTGCGTTCCCATGTATGAGTTTACATAAAAATTCAGAAGCTAGCAATGGATGAATTACAAAGGTCAAATCTATCTCAGACCAAGGTTCAGCTACTAATTTACTCAGATATGTCATTACATATACCGTATAAACAAAACATGTCAATTCAGAGAAGTCACAAATTTATGGGGTAGGTTGCACAGTGGTCTCGAGTCGGCCTGTGGATCTTGAGAACCCATAGCCGATAAAAAATATTCGCCAAATTTAATCTACCCCTGTGGCTCCCCCTTCACTAACGTCTATGGGGGAGGGCGTGATTTGACGGCTGGTAACCGCACTTGAAGCGAAGAAATATATCACTTATCAAGATTTGCTACGGCGAGTGCCATACCCAGTTATGAATAAAAGGCGTGATGATATATTTATTTTATTTATTTTACAGACTTGATAAATAATGATCCAAGAAATACTGATATTATTACAAACATACCCACTAATAAAGTTGAAAATCAAAACTCTGTCAAGTCAACTTTCAGAAAAATACTTAACATAACGTTTGGTTAGTCTTTATCTCTCGAAGCTGAGATGATAGTTATAACTTCTAATGATAACAAAAATTAATTCTGAATTGTTTCACTTTGTTGTTTCAATAAGAAAGATTCAATTAAATGAAAGAATGAACTTCCTCCTAAAAAACATGACTGTGACGTCATACCTTATGCTTATATTGAAAATTATGTAATCGACAAAATATTATTCTGCAAATTTAAGAGTGAACAGAATTACTTGAACAAAAATTATGTCGTGAATTAAATCATAGAATAGTTATCTGGTATATATTTTATGTAAGAGAGGAAAATACGAAAAAAAATCTAAGCAGAAAGACAACATCATTGTAATAGTGGTCAACTTTGACAGTGACACTCGAAATAGAGAGCACAACGACTTTAATTCGAGCAGGGTGTAACAGCGAAACCAACCACCGCCTATATTTTCCTTATTATTATAGTTACAAAAAAATATTATAAAGAAAAGTTGTAGAAGACCAAGGGGGACATCTGCTTAAAGAATAAAATAATTTTTTAAAGCAGTGGTTCTCAAGTTACAACACAAAGTTATATTTTCAAATGGGATTATACATATTTTGTAAGCCTATTCGATAGAGTATTTTTTTCTGAATTCACCCATGTAATTATTTTATATCCTTACATAACAAAAATATTGAGAAAATTCAATTTAAAGTTTCGATAAATTTTGTTTAACATGACACAAAACAGTAGGCCATGATCAATAACAAAGCAATAATCATAATGATTATAAACCATAAACATTAAATTACCTAATACAATACTCATAATTTATCTTCTCAATAAAAACAACAATCACAACTAATTATTATAAATAACAATGAACTTATTTTGTTTTGTTATTGATCATAGCCTACTGTTCTAAGTCATGTTAAATAAAATTTATCGAAACTTTAAATTGAATTTTCTCAATATTTTTGTTATGTAAGGATATAAAATGATTACATGGTTGAATTAAGAAAAAAATACTCTATCGAATAGGCTTACAAAATATGTATAATCCCATTTGAAAAAATATAACTTTGTATTGTAACATGAGAACCACTTGTTTAAAAAATTATTTTATTCTTTAAGCAGATGTTTCCCTTGGTCTTCTATAACTTTTCTTTATAATATTTTTTTGTAACTATAATAATAAACAAAATATAGGCGGTGGTTGGTTTCGCTGTTACACCCTGTATACACTCACTGGTAATATTAAATGGAACACTCCCAATAATAGTTCTAACGTTTTAAAAGAGCAATCATCAAAATGACAGACTAAGGGATATCGGATATTAATTCAGTTTCAACCAAGCTTAACAGCTGTAGTTAATGGCTGACTAGTTAGGAGTCATCGGCGGCTGCTGGGTCTTGAAGTCACCTGCGTGTCAACGAATGATGAACACACACAACACTAGGATAGTTTGGACTCTCTTCAAACGAATCACATACAGGCATCTATTTGATTTAACACTATATATTATAAAAAGTATATAAATGGTTTACACAACTCAGAACAAAAACTAATACAGTATTTGATCACTTGCTCGTATTTAAATTATAGCAATAAAATTTAATTACTACTGAACTTATAACATAAGACTTTCAGCAAACTATAAACTAATATAGTTTGAGACGATGAGTTAAACTTTAATCACTAAAGCATTTCTAGCTTTGGCTTCAACTAACTAAGCTCGGAGCAACCAAAAGAGTGCTGAGTAACTTACGGGGAGATGTATTAGGGGTAAATCCCCCGACTTTATTAATAACTACGCGACAGTTCCTTCTAGAAGAAATATAATTTGCATCATCTTGTCGGCAGAACAAAGACCTATCGTAGACGCTAAATAAGCAAAAGTTAATCTATATTGTTTATAGCTAAGGCAATTATCAATTAAAATAACAATAAATTCTAAGTAATTGAAGCTAGAAATATGTTCATTCTAAATCAACAATAATAATTTAGTCTACATCTCATCAGCTAAAAACAATTACGAATGTGTATGATGAAACGCATGAGCCGCGATATCGCTTTGTTACACCATCATTACATATTAAAATAAAGCGGAATGTTTCTTAAACAGTAGAATTAGATTTGTTATAAAATTCAATCAGAACATCACAGAAGTAATACTTCCAGATTCATTACTCATTTGTCGGTGCATTAATATCTTTGAATGATTATTAAATCACTGGTTTATTGTTTGTTACTAATATTATTAGTATTTTAATGTTATCAATTATAAATAGGATGGAGTCATTCTTTACGGGGTAACCAATGTCCATTATGGTGAGTTTCCATAGGTAAACAATAGGTAAACAATTTCCGTAAAGGAAGTTTCATTTACCGGTAACCAATGCCCATTGGGGAGTTCTCTTTATTGGTAACCAATGCCCAGTCATAATTATTGTTGTTGCAATTTTATGCAATGAATCAACAAAAAATATTTCATCAATTGGTAATTAATCCAGATAAATCATATTTATATTATTGTGACTGCCTGTTAGTATTATCATTGTATTCAAATATTTAGTGATATCTTTTATATTCAAACAATTATAATTTCATCTTAGATCAAATTGCTACTCTTGTGGAAAAGTAACAATTATAAAAACCTATGTATGTTATCCGGTCGGAAGTTCATTTAACAGAGTTTTGATGTAGTCTAATCACAGCAACAAGGTAGGAAAGTCAAGATTAGCCGTACCTGGTCTAGGGAAAAATAAATCTGACATAGCAACAACAGCAATATGATGAGAAAAGCAGAATCACCCGTGCCTAGCCTAGCCACAGCAACAAGGTGGAAAAATCAGGATCACCCATGACCTGACCTAGCCACATCAACAAGGTTTAGAATTAAGAATGTAAATGAACTTTGGAACTTACTGACAGAGTCAAGGTGGAGACGCCGAAAGAGTCGCCCTAATTTAAGTAAATTGTGTAGCTTATAGATTTCCCTCATGTTCTTCTTGGAAATTAAGGCTCAGCGGATGAATTACCTTCACCTCACTTACCCTCACCGAGACGCATTTCGGAGTTGTTTTTATTTTAGGATATCAGCGTCTAGGACCAGTATATAAAAATCAGAACACGCACGCAGCTGTAACAATACACTAATTCTTAACACTCGAAACCAAGGGGTTTATTAAAACCACTCTCCCATAATCATGCATATAATAAGATATTTTTATATAATGAGCAAAGTTATGTCTGTAGAGTAGAGACGCGCATTTTTATTCGAAACCCGAAACCCGACTTGAGCCAACCCACCCCACAGTCGGGTTTCGGATCAGTTGTAAGTTGTTCATGTCGGGTTGGATACATGTAAGTCGGGTCGGGTCTGGGCTGGTTGTATACGAGTATATACAGGGATGTTATAAACAGGTTAAACAACTTTGAGGGCTAGTGCTGATTATGAATTATAAATAAAATTAAAATAAATATTTAATAATAATTCATTATTATTTTTAATAAAAATTTCATATCAACCAATGTCTTTAAACATATGCACTTCAAGAACCGTGTCCTTAATTTAGCGAATTTTGAATAATAGTATATTGTACAACCAGCATGGAATGGTATCCATTTCCTACGAGTATGAAAGTTTGTAGCGCGAGCCGCAGGCGAGTGCTGCAAATCATACGAGTATGAAATGGACATTCCATGCGAGTTGTACACTATACTTTTTCTACGACTACAGTATTATTTTTGAATTTATATTTTAACAATAAATTTGTCCTGCATTCACCATTCCAATATTTGAAAATTCTAAATAAGTATCCTAGCAACGGCCGATTTCACCATTTCAATGTCTGTCAATCATAAGTTAGTATCCTAGCAACGTAACAAATATTAAATAACAGTTCGGTTTTTATAAACGTCTTTTAATATTTTGTATATTGTGAAGTAAAAATGGAGAGTGATAGCGACGAGAATGTTGATTTAACACCACCAAATATCTTAGAAGCAGCAAAAATAACTTCCTTAAATTTATTATCCGAAAAATCTAAATAAATTATTTATGGACTGGCGAAATGATGAAAACGTAACATCATATTCCGAAAATGTGCTCATGGCTTATTTTGGTTCTTTATCGAAATTATACAAAGCTTCAACTTTATGGACACAGTATTCCATGTTGAGAACTACTCTCAATATAAATCTTCGACATCAACAACTATTAGCGTTGACAATCAAAACAACTTAAACCATAACCTTAAAAGTTCATGTTCACCGAAAATGATTTTTAATAATTGTAACAATATTACATTCAATATCACTAATAATAAATAACTAAATAAGTGATTCAATAAATATTTCTGTTTATAATATTATACTAAAATAAAATAAATTCTTCAACCATTCTCAGTTTATTATTGACAGCTGGAATACGGCATACTGCCGAAATTCCACAGGGGGAGCTGTAGTTCGCAAGCTTGAAGCCAAACGTCATTTGACGTTTACTTTCGGCAGCCATCTTACGCCGGTCAATAGTATTTTGCCGTTTATTGTAATATATACGTGTTTTTTATGGTTTTGTATTTTGTTCGTTGTTATTTGTTTATATAGTAATTAAGTAGTTATTTAATGTTTATATATTTTCGTACGAAGATTTAAAATAAGAATTTTAACAATTTATTACAAGTACTGAAGAAGGAAACAAGGTAAAATTATATTTATTTATATATTGTATGTACTATATTTATGTGGTCTTTTTTCTTTTTAGTGTTTTAAAAATGACAGCTTGTTGTGCATTTGGATGTGACAACAGAACTTGAACTAAATCAAAAAAACAGCTTGTAGAGGAACAGAAAACGAAAATTTCATTTCTTGGCTTGAATAAATAAAAGCAAATCAAAGTTAAGTATCATATGGAATAATTTACATTGCTGTCAAATATTCGATTTGCTATTATTTAATTAAACCAAGTTTAAAATTTAAGCTTTGTTGGTGCAACTTGGCCATAAGTGATTGTTATTTACATATATTTTTTAATTTTATTTAGATTTCCGAAAAATCCAGAAAGGCGAAATGTTTGGCATAAAGCCATCAGAAGAGTTGGATGGACACCTACAGATACAAGACTTCGAGACACTGCGATACCTAGGATATTTAAATCATTTCCCACGTATTTACAAAAGGTATATTTCAGATAAAAGTCTAAAATGAGCAATACCCAATATATCCAATACCACTAGCTATAAAATGTTTGAGGGAAATTTAACTTTCTTATTATATTTAATATACCGTCAACCGGGGCGAATTGGAACAATTTTTTGATATTTTTGATCATAGATTTGTTATTAATGCATATACCGTGTTCAAATTTTGGCCCATTGCAGCTATGACTTTTACTTACATAATTTTGTAAGCACGCGCTCTTTTTATATTTTCGGTTAATCTCATCGTCAAAGCATCTCGGTGTCGGAGAAGAAATCTTTCTATCCAGTCCGAGCCAGGTAAATTGTTTTTAAATTTTTTTAATTTTATTCCTTGACGGTCTAAGTAGCCCTTGACCATCGTCACAATATCAATTTTTTGAAGGGGATATCCCCAGTCTGCTGCAAGAACTATTAATTCGACTAATCTTAATTCTTCGATTCCGGTTAAAGCAGTTTGTCCACCGATATGTCTTTGAGTTCGTTTAGCATGTCGCTGTAGAGTCGATTTTGGTATGTTATATATTTCATTTGCTTCGCGTAACGTAATTTGACCATTTTTATATTGACGCAATGCTTTTTGTAAATCACTTATTGCATAATTTTGATATGAGTGACCACCAGCTTTCGTCTTGTACTGACGAACCATTGTCCCACTTCGCCCCAAAATTTACGCTAAAATGGTAAAAAATTCATAATAAATTTGTTATTAACATTTTTGACAAGTACTTTAACAGAGAAAGTTTTGTCAGCAATATTAAAACTATAAATGTTACGGTTATGTTTAAGAATTTTTTAAACAAATTAAACTTACCATTCGCAAATCGATGTACACGATCATATAAGAAACGTCATCTGTGCTATAACCTAAAATTTTTTTATTGTTGCTAACTTCATATCAGTAAGCACAAAGTGGCATATTTAAATTTAGAATATTTTTGTCCCGATTAACCCCGCAGTCCTGATTCGCCCCGGTTGACGGTACTTCGTTGTATTTTTATATAATGTACTACTATAAACCATAATTAAATATTTTTAATCCATATTATGAATAAATTTTAATATATTCACTTATGTTTTATTATTATTTATTAACAATGTTTGTTGATGTGCGAAAGTGATAGACAACGGTTTAACAAATTTGTACTGTTTTCTGGTCATTAACAGGGGCGGACTTTGGCCTAGGCTAAAGAGGCAATAGCCTAGGGCCCAAAAATTTTGGGGCCCGGATTCTAACTTTTAGTTTACGCTCATTTTTTTTTGTATGAAAATAGTTTTACTTTATTTAAAATGTATTACAAAAAATTATTTCAAAATAAATTCCGAAAAAATGATGTACAATGTAATGTCTGTAGAACTGCAACACTGTTGGCATGGCCGCGTGGCGCCTGTCATGTTGCACTTACGAGTTTGGTCAGGGAGTGCAGTGCAGAGTGCAGTCTGCAGTGAGCAGTCGAGTGTCGAGCAGTGGTAGAGTATATTTGCTACTGCCTACAAAAAAAGATAGATAGAAAGAAGAAAAACAGGATAATAAAAATTCAAATATTGAAAAATTTGTCAATATAATAAATATGAGCGATGCAGAAATTATTTTATATATATATATATATATATAATAAATTTCATATTACAAAGCACATAAATTACTTGTTTATAATGTATTATTGTTATAGTTATAGTAATAAGAAAAAAAACAAATAAACATCACAATATTTACATTTTCAAAAAAGAACATCTCTATAAACTACTAAAAATAATAAATTAACAAAATAAATTGCACATCACGAAGCACATAAATTATTTGTCTAATGTAATTTAGAAATAAGAAATAAAATAAATAAATAAATATATCATCACGCCTTTTACCCATCACTGGGTGTGGCACTCTGCTTAAGCAGATCTCGGTAAGTGATATTTTTTCGCGTGAAGTGCGGTTACCAGCCGTCAAATCACGGCCTCCAAAGATATTAGTGGAGGAAGAGAAATAATAATAAAAATAAGAAAAAACAATATATATATATATATATATATATATATATATATATATATATATATATATATATATATTATGAAGGGGCCCGAAATAAAGATTTTGCCTAGAGCCCAAAAGAGTTTAAATCCGCCCCTGGTCATTAATATCATTTTTTATTATGCACCGCTACACTTAATGGTGATTTTTTAATAAAATAAATATGTTAAAGTAATAACAAACTGTTGTTTTCTTTACTTTGTTGCCCTACAATTTAAGTTTGACCGTCGTAATATGGCCGCTGCTTGATCCTCCCTTCCGTTTCATGGCTTCTCGCAACATACCCATAAGCGTTGGTTATACTCTCTCCATTTATTCTTTACCCCGAGCGAAATTCAGACTGGAATGATTTGCCGAAGCGCGCCAGTTTTAAATTTGAAACAATTTATCATTTTTGACAGAACTAATATATAACATTTAATAATAATAATAATTTGGAAAATCTTAATAATTTAAATGTGAATAAAGCGATCTTAATAACATAATATTTAACAACTGTCAAAACATTACATTTAATATAACCAACAATAAATAATAATAATTCTCTAATTTACGTCTATTTTATTTTTTACGCATGCGTTTTTATATTTTTCATGTGTAATTTAAAAGAAAATTGCACCTGTACTGAAATGAAATGACCTGTACTGAAATGACTACAAAACAAATTCATTTCGCACGATGTCTTGCAATGTACCTCATTTCCATAGCAACAACAAACATACAATGAGCAGATTTCTAAGTAGTCGTAGGTAAAAAAATCTTTTTAGTTGAAATTAAGTTCATTGAAATGCCTTTTCTGAACATCCTGTATGTTTTTACACTGTTCATAATATTGAGCAAAGTTGAAAATCTAACAGTCCTGTGCTTTCATTCATGCTTTGTAAAAATAAATCAAATTATGCTGGTACATATTATATAATCATGGATTTTGTGTCATTTTGTCTTAGTAATTATATTTACTACTGATGCACACAAGGGGAGGGGAGCTACTCTTATATTTTAATATTTATTTAAATGTAATTAAATAATTTCTGTATCATTGTTTTACTAATGAAAGCCACATATAATTTACTTTTTTTAATACCTACTTAGTATATATTTTGTCGCTTAACAATGTACCATGATGGGTAGTTATACGGTATTCCTACAATGCAATTGATACTTTAAATTTATGTATTTTATTACCAATTTTTTACAAAAAATATTTTGCAATTTACTTACATCTACTACCACGATAGAAAGATCTTTTTCAAAATTACTTCGAAATAAAAGATCCTTGCTCAACCTAATGGGCAGAACAAGTTAAATGGCTTAGCAAATTTAAATATTCATAGGAAATAGATATGGATTGAAATTATTTTAAATTTGCAAAGGATTCACATACAAACCTGAAATGCAGTTAGGTTATAACATTGAACAATATTACATAAATTGAATAAAATTAATGTAAGCATTTCCCTAAACATTTAAAGGATTAACAATCAAGTTGATTGTGTTCTTGTAAACATAATCTGCATCTGGAATAATCAAGTTTACAAAGAAATTTTTTGTTTCAGCAGTAAATCTGGAAATTATCCTTGTATTTTACATGTTTCTATAAATTATCTGTAAAACAATAGCAAATTTTTAAGTACTCTTAAAGAAAATCAAGGTACTGCTAATATTACAAAATGTAGTTAACCCAGTACAGGCTATTGTATAACCATATGTAATACAACACGTGTGTTCAAAATTATCGAATATATTGTACAAGAAATAAATAAATAAATATATCATCACGCCTTTTACCCATTACTGGGTGTGGCACTCTGCCTAAGCAGATCTCGGTAAGTGATATATTTCTTCGCGTGAAGTGCGGTTACCAGCCGTCAAATCACGGCCCACAAAGATATTAGTGGAGGGGGAGCCACAGGGGTAGATTTAAATTGGTGAAAATTGTTTGTCGGCTGTGGGGATCGAACCAGGGTTCTCAAGAACCACAGGCCGACTCGATACCACTGAGCCACGAAAAGTATAATTTTTTAAAATCACGAGTCCACAGGATTCAGAATTTTCCAAAATAATATGTTGAGTGTTCTATTTGTTGTGATTATATAACGAGTAAATAATAACAGAAATCGATCCATCACAAAAAACATCAAAATTACGAGTGTAATAATGTTTTTGACGTTAGCAATTGTTTTGTTTGTTGAATAAAAAACGCAATTACTATTTTGTTACTATGATGACGTTGCTGTTTGATATATTTGTGAGTGCAAGATTTAGTAGTTTTTCATTATTTCGTTCATTCTACGAGTAGATGTTAATTTTACATTTTTTTAACCAGATACGAAAGTTATACCACGTCGTCAAAGGTATATTCGTTTATCTATATTTGGCAACCAGGGATAATTGGTTGATTTTGTTATGGGTTATATAACTTATGTTATGTTATTTACTAATTGTAATTGAATTTATTCATGATTTAGTTACGATCTCACTTTCCCTGTTCTCTGTTGGTTTTCTAGTTATAAACAGTCTCCTAGTTTCCCGTTTAACAAATTGAGTTGATTTTGTACCCCCACTGGCTAGGTATTTCTGAGTGCAAATTTGATAATACTTGAATACGAATACTTAATTTTAGTGACCAACAATAGCTGGATCCATATTTCTCTCCTAGTTTTCTGTTATTTCCCCTGTTTCACTTTTATTTTCAATATTTCACAAATTTATTACTGCACTTCTAATTTTACTTGTTTTGCACCACTATTTTACACCAAATTACTTAAAATTATCACTTCAGTTTTCCTGGCTTTTATACTTTAATTCACTTTATAACTCTTATGTTCACTGAATACAAAATTTACTTTCCTTATTTTATTATATTTTTATATTAGGTATTTTTATTATTTTTCACCCGTAATGTATTGTAATTTATTATTTCACTGTTTTCATCATCATCTGTGGCGCTACAGCCCAAATCGGGCCTGGGCCTACCGGACACACCGAGCCGCAGTTTTTACACTGCCGTACTGCCGGTTTTCGTAGTCGAATGCTACATTATTTAAGACGTATAAGTGACTAGCTTATAGCGCCCGAGTGTGATAAATACATGTAGCTGTATTTTATTTTTACGACAAATCACACATTGTCGACAGGCGGATTCGAACTGACGAACCTTGGCTCGGGTGACGTCACAGTATGTTAAGAGATGTGCCTTAACACGCTCGGCCACCGCGCCTTTTTTACTCGCCATTAATTTGGATTAGCAGCTGACTTTATTTTTCACTGACATCAGTTCTCCCCCATTCTCTGCTTCAAAATTATTCTGAATTAAGTTTTGTTATCCAGATTTTGAACTTAAAAATATGTTTATGTATCTTATGCCAATTTAAAATTTCATTCGCGTATTTCATCATTTTCAATTCCTCTCATAATATTATTTTTTTGTAGTTTATCTCTAATTTTCCATTACATTAACTATATTTTTTCCTATTTATACTCATTTTTATAATAATTGTTGTTTATTTATAACATTTAGTTTGGGTATTTGTAAAAATTCTTATAGATTTTGTCCAAAGAAACTTATGTTTATTCCTTTAAACTTTCATTGGATACTTATTATTAGTTCCTCAATTTTTATCTGAAAAGTAGATTTTTCCTCTTTTCTAATGATCACAGTTATTTACTTTTAAGTTTCCACTAATTCCCTGACAATTATTTCACTTACTCACTTATTTTTGTACAGGTGCGGTGGCCGAGCGTGTTAAGGCACATCTCTTAACATACTGTGACGTCACCCGAACCAAGGTTCGCCAGTTCGAATCCGCCTGTAGACAATGTGTGATTTGTCGTAAAATATAAAATACAGTTACAAGTATTTACCACACTCGGCCGCTATAAGCTAGTCACTTATTCGCCTTAAATAATGTAGCATTCGACTACGAAAACCGGCAGTACGGCGGTGTAAAAACTGCGGCTCGGTGTGTCCGGTAGGTCCAGGCCCGATTTCGGGCTGTAGCGCCACAGATGATGATGATGACTTATTTTTATAACTTAATTTCACTTATTTTTCTCAGATATCTTCACATTGTTAATTTTCTCTCATTATTGCACTTTAGTTCATATAGTTTTACCACGTATTATTTTAATTTTATATTTATTGTAATTCGCTGCTTTGTAAATACGAGGGTCGTTTGAAAAGTAAGGTAAATTAAAAAGAAAAAATTAATAAATTTGACCAACATGTATTTATTTTTCAACATAATCTTCATTGAGCTCGACACACTTTAACCAACAATGTTCCAAAGTCATTATACCTTTTTTATATATATATAATTTCTCCTGGTTTGCAAAATAGCCATTTACAGCATGAATCTCTTCATTTTCAGCAAAACGTTGTCCTCCCAGCGATCTTTTGAGGTTCGGGAACAAATAAAAGTCAGATAGGGCTAGGTCGGGTGAGCAGGGCGGATGATCCAACAATTCGAACTTGAGTTCATGGATTTTAGTCATGGAAACCGCTACCGTGTGAACAGGTGCATTATCCTGATGAAAAAGGATTTTCATTTGGCAAGGTGCAGTCGTTTTTTTTTAATTTCTTCGCTCAAATTTTTCAGTAAACCTGTGTAGTACTTTCCAGTGATTGACCTTCTTTTTGCTAGGTAATCAATAAAGATAACACCATGTAAATCCCAAAACACTGATGCCATGACGTTACCTGCAGACGCTATTGTTTTCGCTTTCTTTGGTGCAAGATCCCTCTTGGCTGTCCATTGTTTTGATTGTTCTTTCAACTGTGGCGTGTAGTGGTAGATCCACGTTTCATCGTTTCGCAAAAAGTCATTGGGATTACGCTTGAAGCATCCAAGCACGCTGACGAAATGTACATTCGAACAAGCTTTTGGTCCAAGGTCAACAAACGCGGCACCCATCACGCACACAGCTTTTGCATGTCAAAATGTTCATGTAAAATATTATGAACTCGTTCGGTTGAGATCCCTACCATGTCTGCTAAATCCCTGATCTTCAATCTTTGATTACTTAAAACTATTTTGTGGACCTTATCCGAAGTTGTCGCATCACTTGGGCGTCCACTGCGCGGTTCATCTTCGGTCCTCGTTCGACCACATTTAAAGTAAGCAATCCACAAATGTATTGTTTTAAATGAAGGGGAAGTCTCGTCCAAAACGCAATCTAGCTTACTTTTTATTTGGACTTCCATTTTCCTCTTCAAAAAATAAAATTTGATCACGGCCCGAATCTCCTTTCTGTCCATAATTTTTGAAAGTGCTTGCACGTTCGTCTATTTTACACGACCAAACAATAACCTCACAATGCACTAAGTAGAAACTCGGCAAAGTTTCGTTTGAAAGATCAAACATATCGGTTGTGAATCGATATTGATCAGGGTGCTGCCATCTATGCGTCATTTACCTTACTTTTTAAACTACCGTCGTATAATGAGTTTTCTTATTGGTAATAACCTGATTAAATAGTTGCAATCGATTTCAAATGAAAAAAATTCTCTCCGATTTTTATATTTAAAAAGATTCTGATTTCTGCTTTGTTTTCTAGTATTTACTACAACTCTAAAAATTTGCGTCGGTCTCCGTTTAGAACCGTTGCTCTAAAATTTCATTCATTACTTAACTATACGGCTATGTTTTAATATTAATATAGATGTGTACCGCCTCAATAGTGTAACATGAGCTATCTCATTGTTGTTATGTTGCGTTTATGTAAGATTGGTTTCGTGTAATTTGACACTCGTGATCACATGTGCCATTAAGGCTGAGTGTGAGATATTTTGGTTTTCGAATATAGGGCATTAAATTATAAAAAGAGACAGTTATAGTTAATATTCTTAGAATTTCAACAAGATTTCATGTTCGCGTAATCTACAGTGCCAGAGTGTCAGACTACATAATCAAAACATTTGAGACATCTGTGTCCACCCCGATATGTGGGGGATGGATTCCAGATGTGGGTATGGTACCCAGGACTGTAAGTGTTTTGATGGAAACCATGAGTCTCGTCCATCGACTCAACGTGTGAAAATTTTAAACTTGAATAGTGAATTAATTATTATAATGAATAAAAATGTAATTTAAATAGTAATTCTGTTTCCATCCTCATAGTCAATTATAACCTTTCTTGTTACAATTAATATAAAAACATTTGTTATTTGTGTTAAATAAGCTTTCAAGACCCCTGCGCATGTTACGTCCATTCCTTTCGTATACAATTGGCGCAACCCGGTAAGACTGACAATTGACGCAGTCCAGTTAGCCAATTCTGCGTCCACCCGCTCGTGTTACAACAGTGTCGTCGCAGACAATCTTTCCATATCCTGTTTATTTTTGTTTTACCTTTTCATTTGAGTATTCAATTATTATAAGAGTTATCATATCAATATTGATATGAACATTTTGAATATTTTGAAGTTCTAATATTAGTTTATGATGTCATACAATTTGCAGAAATATTAGTATTATTTAATTATTCTATCTATTTACCTTTTTTACTTCCTTGTACGAAGTAAAGGAAGTATTGTAATCGCGAAAATTTACGGTTCTCAGATTTCAACGGAAATAGGTGTTTTGGCCCTCCCTGAATCCATTTTGACTAATTTCGTCATGCCGTCTGTACGTACGTATGTACGTACGTATGTACGTACGTACGTACGTACGTATCTCGCATAACTCAAAAACGGTAAGCCGTAGAAAATTGAAACTTTATATTTACGACTGTTATAACATCTAGTTGTGCACCTCCCTTTTTGGTCATTATACAACTACCGGAAGTGGTACTTTACTTGAAGCCTATAATAGATTTTCATGAAAAACTATATTCAAATATAATTTAAAACTTTCCAAATTTGGTATATAAGACTACTATATCAATGGAAATAACATAATAGATTTTGGTTAAAATAGACTAACCGGAAGTGGCACATTACATGAAGCTGCTAACAGTTTTCCTTGAAAAAAATGGTATTATTTTAATTTTAGAAAGGAATGCTGCAAATAAAAGTTTTAGAGAATTAAATTCTGCGTCTAGAACATTAAGAATTTTTAAATTAGCTTTTTGCATAAACGAGATATCTAAATTTAAATATTATATATTTTTTGATTTTTTTAAAAATTAAGTTTGCTATGGATTAGAACAAAAAATAAAAGATTTTATGTCAAATATGTGCAATTAAAAAATATCTATAGTTTAATACGTGTACAAGGAAGTCATGTGGTGTCCACATCAGATATTTTTCTTCAATAAAATACATATAAAAAGTAAAATATATTCAATATATAATTTTATAGCTTAAAACAATAAGTATAGATAATAAATAACTGATCAGATTGTTATACATAATTTATAGACAAGACTACTCCTAAATCCCATCTCGTCTCATAACAGCACTAATCTTAGTAAAATGCAAATGAAGTCCGAATTACATTTCGAGGCTTGCCTAGTGTACTTGGTTCATACACTTAAATGGCAATTAAAAGTCCCATGTTCTTTATTAAAATACAAGTTCATTCGTTCATGTAAAATTCTAAATTTACATCTATGTGGACGTATCAAATTATTTCAGGAACTAAAATGTTACTTAATCTACTGGTGCAGCACTGTGTCCCTATGGAATACTGGGGCGTAGACTACATGAATGTATGGATGCACATGCACCCACAAAATGTGAAAATATAGGTGTTTGCATCCACCGCAATTATTAACTTTTTAAATAAATTATTATATTAGACAAAGTACTTATAAACGTTCCCTATTGGCGATGTCAACCAAGCGCTCGCCATCTGGAGGATAAATTTGTAACCCTTCCTTATTATATTTGCGTAGAATTTTGGGTATTTTCTTTTTATCTTATATAAAATACTTAAGTAAAACATGCAATTAATCCTAATTTAATTGTTTTTATACTAATTATTAAAATAAATAGCTCAATTTTTACTTAAAAAATCTGATGTGGACACCACATGACTTCCTTGTACGCGTATTAAACTATAGATATTTTTTTAATTGCACATATTTGACATAAAATCTTTTATTTTTTATTTTTTGTTCTAATCTATAGCAAACTTAATTTAAAAAAAAACACAAAATATATACTATTTAAATTTAGATATCTCGCTTATGCAAAAGGCTAATTTAAAAATGTGCTAGACGCAGAATTTAATTCTCTAAAACTTTTATTTGAAGCATTTATTTCTAAAATTAAAATAATACCATTTTGTTTAAGGAAAACTGTTAGCAGCTTCATGTAATGTGTCACTTCCGGTTAGTGTATTTTAACCAAAATCTATTATATTATTTCCATTGATATAGTAGTCTTATATACCAAATTTGGAAAGTTTTAAATTATATTTGAATATAGTTTTTCAAGTAAAGTACCACTTCCGGAAGTTATATAATGACCAAAAAGGGAGGTGCACAACTAGATGTTATAACAGTCCTAAATATAAAATTTCAATTTTCTACGGCTTACCGTTTTTGAGTTATGCGAGATACATACGTACGTACGTACGTACGTACATACGTGCATACGTACGTACAGACGTACGTACAGACGTCACGACGAAATTAGTCAAAATGGACTCAGGGAGGGCCAAAATGCGTATTTCCACTGAAATCTGAGAACCGAAAATTTTCGCGATAACAATACTTCCTTTACTTCGTACAAGGAAGTAAAAATAATACTTTAATTAAATAACACTAGAAATAAGTAAAAAATATTTATAGAAGGTTATGTTTATACTATACAGGGTGAGTCTGGGAAGACGCCTATAATATTTGTATAAAAATTATTTCTAGTATTTCTCAATTTTCTTATTTTTCTCGAATTTTTTCAGATACATTAATAAAAACTAATACACCGTTGAAAAGAGAAAAAAATGGCGGTTTTTATTTTAGTAAAATAATTATAGGTTGCTATTTAAAAAATAAAAGTTGATAGTCGTATCTTGTAAACCTGACTTTATAAAAAATATCTACATCTGCCATCAAATAGTATATTTAAAATAATAAAACTTTCATATGAACCATTTTTTTCTATTACTCATAATAAAAAAGTTAAAGGGGGGGGCGTCTTCCCAGACTCACCCTGTATAAAATACAATATATAATACCAAGTAGAATTTTCGCTTGTGCCCTAGGTTCTATGTCATGGTGTTTCATTTAAATAATGTTATTTTTCTGTTTTTTACTTCCTTGTACGAAGTAAAGGAAGTATTGTAATCGCGAAAATTTTCGGTTCTCAGATTTCAACGGAAATAGGTATTTTGGCCCTCCCTGAATCCATTTTGACTAATTTCGTCGTGCCGTCTGTACGTACGTATGTACGAAATAATAATAAAGCGGTAAGTAATGTTAATAATTGCTAAACAAATAATGAATGAATTTACATTTCTCCTACTTTATTAAAAATTCATCGAGCAGGCAATATCAGAAGAAGAATTTACCGAAAAACACATAATCGGCGAGAAGTACAATACATAATATTAAGTATTATTTGTTTATTACAATATTGCTGAAAAGTCGGCCTATTAAATAATACAATTGTAGTGCCAGTACTTTCTACCCTACTCAATTAAATAGTTTATGGATCTCTGAATTGTTTTTTGGACCTTATTAAAAGTTTATTAGGTGAAAAAAAAACTTCATTCCTTATAACATATGGACAAAGTGTTCAGACTTCATATTTAATAATTAAAACAGTTTTTGGATTATGTTCGTTATAATACATTGAACGCGTAAATAATAATAATAACTTTCTTTCTCTATTTCCTGACGAAAGTATACTTTTAGTGTACTGGAACTTAAAGTTATTCTGCGTCATGCTTGTACAGTGTTCCAGACGCTCTCGAATATTGTAGAATATCTCGTTCCAGTATATAAGGAAGAGTTTCGACCAGGCAACATGCATTCTGTATTTGAAGTGTGAACAGTGCAAGTCGTTGCTAAATACTTTAATGTGATTATAAATACGTGTTGTATATAAATATATGTCTTAGAAGTACTACATTATTTTCGTTTTAAATAAATATTTTGTTAGTGTTTTCATTGCTCGTGTTTTATTTAATAATAAACTTCACCGAACTCGAAATTGTAATAAACGTTACAGTATATTACATAACGAAAATTGTAACAAGCTCATTACGTGCGTGTGAAAAAGTGGCGAACGAGCATCGGCGAGTGCAGTAATTTCACGTATGTATATATATATATATATATATATATATATATATATATATATATATATATATATACATACGTGAAATTACTGCACTCGCCAATGCTCGTTCGCCACTCACTTTTTCACACGCACGTAATGAGCTTGTTACAATTTTCGTTATGTAATATACTGTAACGTTTATTACAATTTCGAGTTCGGTGAAGTTTATTATTAAATAAAACACGAGCAATGAAAACACTAACAAAATATTTATTTAAAACGAAAATAATGTAGTACTTCTAAGACATATATTTATATACAACACGTATTTATAATCACATTAAAGTATTTAGCAACGACTTGCACTGTTCACACTTCAAATACAGAATGCATGTTGCCTGGTCGAAACTCTTCCTTATATACTGGAACGAGATATTCTACAATATTCGAGAGCGTCTGGAACACTGTACAAGCATGACGCAGAATAACTTTAAGTTCCAGTACACTAAAAGTATACTTTCGTCAGGAAATAGAGAAAGAAAGTTATTATTATTATTTACGCGTTCAATGTATTATAACGAACATAATCCAAAAACTGTTTTAATTATTAAATATGAAGTCTGAACACTTTGTCCATATGTTATAAGGAATGAAGTTTTTTTTTCACCTAATAAACTTTTAATAAGGTCCAAAAAACAATTCAGAGATCCATAAACTATTTAATTGAGTAGGGTAGAAAGTACTGGCACTACAATTGTATTATTTAATAGGCCGACTTTTCAGCAATATTGTAATAAACAAATAATACTTAATATTATGTATTGTACTTCTCGCCGATTATGTGTTTTTCGGTAAATTCTTCTTCTGATATTGCCTGCTCGATGAATTTTTAATAAAGTAGGAGAAATGTAAATTCATTCATTATTTGTTTAGCAATTATTAACATTACTTACCGCTTTATTATTATTTCGTACATACGTACGTACAGACGGCACGACGAAATTAGTCAAAATGGATTCAGGGAGGGTAAAAATATATATATATATATATATATATATATATATATATATATATATATTATGTAACTAGTGCAGTAAACCCCAAGCAACCGTAAACAAGCATTTACTGTTCTTGCAAATTGTTTTTAATGGCCTACTTACATATATGGTCGTGATAAATAAAATTTACAGAAATTGTTTTAATTATTACGTCCTTCATGTTTTGAAAGTATCAATTCTACCTCCAGTCGGACTACCGATAATCATTATGCGTTCCATAATTATAAATTTTCAGTTCCACTGCCTGTTTTGAAATCTTCGTTTAAATTGTTTATATTTCTATGACCTCTTTACTCCTTACGACTCTGACCTCTGAACTTAAATTTAACACACATATTGCCCATGGGCTTATCCAGCTATGTTTACGATGCGCACTTTGCAAAAGCTATCAAATAATCCTACACATCTCATTAACATGCTTTTCGAAAAATATACAACTAGAATTAAGTTTTCAAGAGTTTTAATTTTAAAAATAAATTTAATAACATCCAAAGTAAATTTTAGTCGGCAGATATTTGCATAAACAATCGGCAGTAAGGTGTGCAAATCCATCCATGTGATTGATTACAAAATTTTAATTAAAAAGAATTATGAAAGTTCTGAAATCCTGAGGGTTTCGTCGCACACTCGACGTAATTAAAAATGATATCAAAAGATTTGCGGAGCTTTTGTGGGCAGCGTGTTAAATAATGAAAGCAAAAAGAGAGTGAGAGTAATGGACGACATGGAAACCGGCGGATAAGAAGATTAGTCGGTAGACGATATTCCCCGCTTCCCCCACTTTGCAAGACAAACTCTCATTTCGCCCGTTCCCAACTTGACAACACAGAAAATTATTTTTCACTCTGAACATTATGTTCGGAAGAATAATTCAAAATTAGCAGAAACACTATTCTCACAATATTCAAAGTATTTTGATTGCAGTACTTATATTATATATACCACGCAAGGGCGGCGGGTTTTCATTTTATAAACGGGTGTAAGTAATTTACAAAAAGAACAAAAATGGCAAAAACATCATAAGAAACATTATTTATTATATAAAAATAAACGAAACAAGCAAAAAACATTATAAATTATTATTAAGCATATGAAAAAACAAAGAAGTAAATATGTACCGTACCTGTTACAACTAAAGTTATAATAAGGTTATTCTTAATTTACGCAGAAAACTAAATAAATAGGTATCGATATAAAGTATCTACCTATATAATATAAAATCTCTGGCAATTAGACTGGAATATGTAATGGCCCAACTTTCTTTATATTTATTAATTTATTAGCTATTGAAGCAATAATCAAATCTAAATTGATTGACGTAAATTTGGAAAAGTTCTTACAGATGAGCAAGAAGTAATTTGACTAGAACATATAATTTGTTTATGGGGTAGGTGGCTCAGTGGTATAAAGTCGGATTGTGAATTGAGAGGCCGGATTCGATTCCCACAGCCGACACCACATTAAAATTACCCTTATAGCTCTTCCTCCACTAACCATCCATTTTTTAAGTCTGTTATTTGACGCTCGGTAACCGCATTTCACGCTCATAAATATATTACTTACCGAAACCTGCTACAGCAGAATGTCATACCCTATATGATGATATATTTTATTTTATTTGTTTATATTATTGTTTAGAAATTCTGGCAATAATCTTTTTACGTTTTTGAATTCCCTTTCTGCATGAAAATATTTCATTGATTATTTTTCAACCCCAATTTCGACCAATAAGAGCGTGACATTTAACATCACGTGGTACAATTAGGTCTAAATTATATCGATAATTTTTCGATAATTTCCCGGCTAGGTGGTTAGGCGATAAACAATCATTTTTCTGACAGTTGTAACCTATGCGCTATTCAGAATCATCAAAAATAATCAGCCGAATACCCCTCGAGCTTGAAAATTAATCGCAACGAAACAATCGGGAAATACCCGATAATTTTCAAGCTCTCGGGGTATTACATTCGAAAATACTTTTATTTCTTACTTCTTACCATTGAAAATTTAATATAACACTATTTTTAAATTTCTTATACATGGATGTAATGTACCCGTTTAATCTGCTTGCTTGGGTGCATTGGCCCCACTGTCTTCTATAATTCGCTGCCCCTAACATCATAAAAATCTAATCCCGGATTTGGATTTCCTATAAGACAAAGTAGACAATAGTAGCTTTCACGACACACTTTTCTGTAAATATATTAGCCACAGGCGCGGTGGCCGAGCATGTTAAGACACATCTCTTAACACACTGTGACGTCACCCGAACCAAGGTTCGTTAGCTCGAATCCACCTGTCGACAATGTGTGATTTGTAGTAAAAATATAAAACACAGTTACATGTAATTTTCTCACACTCGGGCACTATAAGCTAGTCACTTATAATGTAGCATTTTGACTACGAAAACCGGCAGTATGACAGAGTAAAAACTGCGGCTCGGTGTGGCCGGTAGGCAGGCCCGATCTCGAGCTGTAGCGCCACAGATGATGATGATGATATTAGTCTATTATATTTTGAAATTGACAGTACACGTAACTGGACACCGTTCCAAAAAAGTTGTCGTTTTTAATTTTTTTGGTAATTAAAAACTATGGACGTGGTAAAATGATTGGCATTGAGTTTGATACATTAGCGCTACGGTTTGTCACTAAAATCTTTCATTTCCTAGGGCCGGGAAATATCAAATGTTGGTAGAATTAATATATAATACGATATTGATCAAAGTTTTAAATATTCTTTTTATTTTTTAACAATATTTAAAGGATTGTTGTACTTTTAAAATAAAAAAGGTAATGCGAGCAAATATCTAGAGACACTATTTCTTACGAACCATGATGTTTCTAACATTCTTCAATTTATACATAAATTAACCAGTCTCTAAAATAAAAAATATATCATCACGCGTTTTACCCATAACTGGGTGTGGCACCAGCCATCAAATCACGGCCCCAAAGATGTAAGTGGAGTCACAGGGGTAGATTTAATTTAGTGAAAATTATTTGTCGGCTGTGGGGGTCGAACCAGGGTTCTCAAAATCCACAGGCCGACTCAATACCACTGAGCCACCTACCCCATAACTAATCTTAGATAATATTGCATATGAATGGTTGTTGCAATGTGAAAAATTCGAAGTTGTGATCTAATTTTTTTGTGGTATGTTTAAAATGTACGCTTTTTTCCTGTATTAATTGCAAAAAGCGACTGTCTATTAGGCAATAATTTAAAAGAATTAGTTTTAATTCATTCGTACTGCACGGTAGTTACAAATGAGATGTTATTTTCTAAACTTATGAAATGTGTTTCATTTAATTAGTATTTCGCGGTATGATATGTTTGTTTATTTATTCTTAATAATATATATAATTTATGTATATATATATATATATATATATATATATATATATATATATATATATATATATATTTATTCTGTTCTGTTGTATGAATATGATTTTTTATTCAACAAAAATATTAAAATATTCATGAAATTCTAAAAAATTATTTACTGGTATTATTACACTTAATATTTAATGGATACTTACCATATTTTATTCAGATTGAATGGTAGATATATACAAAATTATAAGTATATTATATCCAATTGAAACAATATTTTAAGACCTGTTTCATAAAATCGCAAAAATTCATGATTCAAAAGTCGGTTACTTTAACTTATATCCAAAATAAACGACAGTGCAACAATTAATAAAAAAATATATTAGGAAAAATTATTACGCCTTATGCATTTGTAATATGAAAATTATTTTAAGGTTTTTTTTAAGTATTAAGTTAATCGTGTATGCTTTAATCCGGCTGCTTTTAGTTATACTTAAAATAAATCATATAATTATGAACCTGTAATTAGTTTTTAAATAATATCTGCTTTACTAAAATATATTTTTTAAATAAAATTTTATCATTAAATTAAACAGGCTGTTACTACAATTTATTATAAGACTTCGAAATAATTTATTTTAATATAACTAACATCAAATCATTTCATGGTTGCCTGGTTTTAGAGAAAACCAATATTACTAGAAGTTCAGTAGTCGAAATAGTATCAGCCGAATTGGACAGTCCCTCTTCAAGTGCGCCATAACTACCCCTCTCCTCTCAGCAGAAGCGAGAACAAGAGCGCCAAAGAAAGGAATAGAAGAGAGGAAAAGGAAAGAAAAGACAACGCCTGGAATTGGACGTTTTCAAGACTGTGTGCGCGAATTTAAAGGCTCGTTCTTTCCTTCAGATGTGCACAGGAAATTACGTTCTGCCATACACAGGACACGGTGCAAAATCACTCCCAACTATTTAAAGAACGGCAAGTACTCTCGTCCTGACGCCGGTTATAACACATCGTAATTATGGACATTGTGTTTTATCTCTCAATTCTAAACTTCACAATACTCACATCGCTTTACTACAAGACATTATTAGATACACTCTCAGATTCATGTCCATAAATTACAAATAAAAATATTTAATTTAAATTGACAATATTGTCAGCTAACTAATTTAGACTTCAGACCAAAATAAGTTTTGGTTTAAATACTCTTCTGATACCTATAATAGTAGTTTATATATCAAAATCAATTATATATCAATAAATAAATAAATAAATAAATAAAAAAGACAGTAAAATTCGAAAATATTTGTCGAGAGCGAAAATTGAATCCTGAGGGCGTAAAGAGATGCAATCGCCTGAGATAAATAATGACACTTTATTCACGTGTTATATACGATATTTTATATACAAACGGAAAAATTCGTTAATTTAACAAAAGAGACTTGGCACTGCCAATGACCTTGAATTACTATTTCCCTCGATAAATAATGAAGCACATTAAATATTGATTGTGATAGGAAAAAAGTTTACATTATTTACTGGTTGTATATAAAAACTATTACTTATGAATATTCGCAATTTTTATGGAAACCGTTAATTTTAGGCACATGATGTAAAATATATAAAAAAACAATATCAACAGGCGCGGTGGCCGAGCGTGTTAAGGCACATCTCTTAACATACTGTGACGTCACCCGAACTAAGGTTCGTCAGTTCGAATCCACCTGTCGACATGTGTGATTTGTCGCAAAATATAAAATACAGTTACATGTATTTATCACACTCGGGCGCTATAAGCTAGTCACTTATACGCCTTAAATAATGTAGCATTCGACTACGAAGACCGGCAGTACGGCAGTGTCAAAACTGCGGCTCGGTGTGTCCGGTAGGCCCAGGCCCGATTTGGGCTGTAGCACCACAGATGATGATGATGTAAAATATCACTATGAACGATGCACGTGAACTTTGTATGTATTTATAATAGTTGCAATAATTTGCTTCCGATTCAATTTTAACTTTGCTAGCTAGGTACGAGTATATTACGTTATTGCCAACAAGCAACTATCACCACATTAAAATTACTCTTGTGACACCCCCTCCTTGAGGACCATAATTTTACGGCTGATAACCACACTTTACACCCATAACTATATCAGTTACCGAGATCTACTACGGCAGAGTGCCACATCCTGTAATGGATAAAAGGCATGATGGTATATACACAAAATTTTATGCTATATAAATGAAAAAATTTCGTACAAAATTTTGAAAATCGAATACCATTAACCAAGTTTATTTATTTAGTTTTTGCGCACGGACATTTGAGAAATAAATTTTATTAGGAAGAAGGTAACTTCGTAAGAGAAAGTAAACTTCAACTTTACAGCAAAAAGTCGGTCAAGTCCAAATTTTAAATTACAAATTTCGTAAGCTGAGGTCTTAACTAAGCTTACACCTTAACACGGCTTCGAAATACGTAAGTCCCCTGAACATAACCACGTGTAAATTAACTTATGTAGTGGCAACCCTGCACCGTGGGTCTGCAATTCACGGACACTTCTGCCATCACCGCACTCCATAAACCCACAGCTGCTCAGTTATGTCTCTTTAATTAAAGAAATTATTAAACTTTTAATACATGCAAAATCCCTGAGCCTAAACTGTAATTAAAAATGATATCAAAGATGTGGTTGCTGAAATTTCAACTCTAAATGAAGCGAAAATTGTCAGGTAATGGCCGGAAAGAATGCGATTAGGTGAATCAAAAACAGGATAAATGCAGAAGAATTAAAAGTTGAAGAATGAAAAATATAAGAAACGAATTGAAAGAAGTTTTTATCTGACAGGAAATTGCATCTCTGGGAGCAGGAATCAATTTTGAATTAATTTGGATATAAAGCCATTGGAAAGCATTGAAGAACAATATATTTTTTTATCGTTTAAAAGTTCTTGAATTTATTTGAAAGTATTAATTTGACATTAGACAGTAGAGCATCAATTAAAACTCTCTGATTCTAAAATGTAAAATACAAGATAAGTACAGTGTAATTGCAAATCGGTTCACTGATTTTGTTAATTCTTGTAGACCTATTAAAAATTCTATTAAATTTCAATACTTGAAATTTCATGAGTAATTTATATTTATTAGTGGAAAACCACACTTTATCCTTCGCAAAATCCCAAATGAACATATACATTTTACATTTCAAATAATAATTTATAATATAATATTAATTGATTTCACGTGCGGTCTGGAGTTATTAAAATAAATAGGAATTATTTCAATTCAATTCAATTAAATGTATACCTAATACAAATTGTTTATCACTACTAGTTTATTGAAAATATCTATATTTAATTGTAAAATTGTCATTATAATTTAGGGTTTATCTTTATCATTAACCAACAGATTCTCAATAGAAAACAAATCATCTTTTTGACTCGTTTAATTACTTATACTCTAATGGGCTCCTTTGCCGCTCCCCTATCATAGAAATTGAAAATTAATAATGAATACATAAATTATATTAAAATATAAATATTGGTGCAAGGAACACACAATTCATTCATAATATGTTATATATTAATTATGCAATTGTTTAAAAATAAACTTTATACTGTCATTTCGCTATTTATTTATTTGTTCACGCTATTTAGAAACTTAATTCCGATTACTTTTCTGTCGGCCATCTTAACAGTATACACGTGCAAATATTTGACCGTTTTAATTATGTTTACTCACATGTGGTATATCTCGTATATAATATTTTTTATGTTTACGACATTTGCATATCCGTAAAGCTAATTTAGCTGTATTTTTTGAAAAAAAAATTGGCAATGTAAAAAAACAGATTTAATTAGGATTGAAAAAATAACTTTGTGTATAATAAATGCTGAAGATGATGGGTTAACCATCAAAACGTCCAGAAAAAAATAAAACTTTTCAAGGATCCTTAAGCTAATATATTCCTTTCCACCATTCCAGTTACAGTATAGAATTCGGATTTATAGCTTGACTGGATTTCGAACTCGAGATCTTCTGATTCGAATTATGTAATGCTAACCACACTGCTGACAAATAATATTGCACAAATTATTACTATTTTTTATTTTATAATTTTAACTACTATATATGTATAAATTATACATTTCCACAGGATTTTAATTAAAAATTATTATATTATTTGCTTTAATTGAAAAAAAAAACTATTGGACTACAAATAAATATACTACTTATGATATCAGAAATCAATTATTGCATTTCAAAACATATATGGGGTAGGTGGCTCAGTGAAATCGAGTCTTCCTGTGGATTTGAGAACACGTGTTCGATTGCCACAGCCGACAAACCATTTTCACCAATTAAAATCTACTCCTGTGGCTCTCCATCCACTAACGTCTTTGGGGACAGTGATTTGACGGCTGCTAACTGCACCTCATGCGAAAAAATATATCACTTACCGAGATCTGCTACACCAGAGTGCCACACCCAGTAATAGTTAAAAGGCGTAATGATATATTTATATATTTTATTTAAAACATCATATATTTATCTGTTAATTTAAAGAATTTAACACCATTTTTTATTTATCGTCATAAATTTTAAGGAAAGTTCACAAAAAATAATTTCATGAAGAACAGTGGAAGGGCCAATTATTATTGCGATGAGCTAGTTTTAATATAATGATTTATAACCCTAGAGATCCCGTGTTGAATTACAGCACTAAGTATTATCTTCGTATCTCACCTTCTACTAAGATAGTGTATGCGACTGGTAACCTTGTTTTTCATTTTTGAAATACGTAACAAGCTACAAAGAGATTAAAATTTAATTTATTTAGTACTTCATAAAGATCAAATTTTGGACCTTATTTGTTTTAAAAACAATTTAATTAGAAATTCGAACGTAATAGTCAAGAGCATCAGGAATGCATTCAAAGTCCAGCAGGAAACCAAAGATCCAAGTAGCCTGATGTAGAAAAAAAAACAGTTAATCAACTCGTGCCTGCCAGTGACGAGCTGTTCCTTTTTTCTGGAAAGCAATCGAAAGGAATCGAATTCCTGTCCGTAAAGTGCAGATTACTAAGAAACTAAGTAGGCGTGCTTACCTTTGATAGATTTTCAATTTTCGTTTAACGCTTGCTTTAGAAAAAATACGCTTAGCGCTCAAATATCACACAGAGTTTTTTCCGATCAAATCGGACATTTTATTTCGTTTACGCACTCATTTTTATTTTGCTTGTACTAATTTTTTTTTTGTTGTTTCAAATGATTCAAACGTTCCTCAACAAGAGGTCCAATTATTATAACATTATAAGTACACATGAGCGTCGACAACGGCAATAAATGGTGAATTTTTACCACTGTTAAGTCTTGGAATATATATTTGTTTATTACAATTTACATTATATTGATTATAAAAGGTTGCAATTAGTGCCAATTCATTTAAATTCAATTATAACTTTTTTATTTTGTGATACTCGTATTACCAATTAAAACATTAATTACATATAAACAAAACTATTTCTGATGAAGAATATTGCAGTAATTATGAATGAAAATAAAAACTAAGTGTTTTAAATTAATAGCGTCTTTTTTTGTATTGAAATAAGTTGTAAGCAAAATAAGAGTGTCATCAAATAATTTCAATTGATTTGGCTATTGCAATGCTAATAAAATAATTGCATTTGCGAAAATTATAACCCGCCACTCATATATACAACCAGTAGTACCACAACTTTATTGATGAGTCTTTTAAAATTTTCATGTTTATTTCATACTGTTTATAACAAAATACATTATAACTTACATGGACCAACATTAGATATAAAACGACTTTAGCTTAAAACATTTTTCGAAATTTGTATCGCTTCATTTGTTATAAGTAGTAACATTTTGATAATTTTGGAAATTGTTATGTTGTTTTGAGACATGTGAAGAATAAAAATTATTAAAACCATAATATAGAATTAGAGTTTTTATGGATAATAGATGTGTGTCAAAAATGACATTTAGGCATTCATCAATTATTTTTTGAAAAGTTAATCAAAACATGCCGGGATCAAATTAAAGCTCTCTCTCAGACAATAAATTCTAATCAAAATGTCAAAAATGGTATTCAACCGGTTCTCAATTGTTTTCAAAAATGTTTAAAATTTAAGGTATAAGTTTTCAGTGATTGATGAGACCGATTTACATAACATTTTAAAGTTAAATATGAGTATAAGAAATAGATTAACAAGCAAATTAAAATATTTTAGATTATTGTATTTTATTTTGTTTAGGGCAATAATCTTATAATATTGATTATTAAAAAGTAATAAACTTAAATATTGGGTAATTTTAGACCTGACTCGCGTTTGCACCAATCAAAAGTCGCAAAATATTCTGCCTATATCACCTTATACTACAATCTTAAACGAAATGGAGTATAGTAACTATATAAAAATAACTTACAATCTCAATTACAGGTTCCTACATCTTTGTTTCGTAAATGGTAACTTTTATAGCTTTTTAGCTGCAAAGGCAATAAAGGCATCTACAACAGAAGATTAATTTGTTGCTTCGCATATACTGTGTTATGTTGATATTAATGCCAAGAACGCAGGTAATTTTTTATAATTAATAATTAAAAATAATATGCGCCAGACATACGTTTTGTTTTCCTTTCGGGTTCTGACATCTATTAAATTCAATTATTTTATTTTTTATTACTTAATCTACTGATATTATTTACATTTTGCGTTTTAATATTCGGTGAAGAATAATAATAATTACAATGCAGATATAGGAAACACAATGTAACATAGCTAAACACACAGCAAATTGAGAATGCACAACTTATTCTCCTTGATTAAAATCTAATGTTAGTCCTAGCCCCTAACTGAACAATGTAATGTATATTCTTTATATATCAACTTTTATGCTTTGTTTTAGTGTAAATCTAACTGTTACCTTAAATACATCAAGAAAATGATATTGTTTAAAACGGCTTATATAAAAGTAAAAATTATCTATATTTTGCATTTAAAGATTTAAACATGCTATTATTTTGTCCTCGTGTATACAGAAGGAAAACAAAAAATATTAGTGGCGTTCTGAACATATTTATAGCATTATATTATAATATAATGTAGTAGAAATGTATATAATTATTTCTTATTACCCTCAAATTTGAATAAATTGGAATATATAACAATATTTTAAATTCTGCTTGAATAACGGAGGTATAACTCTCTGTATAACAGTGGGAGTTTTATTGAAAAGCTTGACTGAGTTGGTACAATATGTCTAATTTGCAAGTATATATTATTCAATAAAAAATGTAAATATAATATTACATTTTAACATGTTTTGTTGGCATTCAACGATACAATATTTAACAAAAAACATTCAAAGATAAAATAAACTAAAGTTACTAGCTCACTTGCAAACTTAGCTGAAATAAAAATGTGTCAAGCCTCTCGTTCTTTGGTGCAGCATATCGTTTGATTTTAATACATTTTGTAATAATGGCTTCGTTAAGGAATATAAAATAATGAAATGAAATATTTTGGACAAATATGAGTAACAAAAAATGAACATTTAATAGCTGACAAACAGCTAATTAATCTTGTTATCTCAAGTAGCAACGCGAGCAATCTGTATTGATTTGGGATCGCAAATTAGGCAAGGGCAGGTGTGTAAATTTCCGCTATTAAATTTGCATTACTGGGAAACGGAAATTATAAATCTCAGCACATTTTAGAGTTGCCCGTTATTGTAAGGTTCACCGGCAGAGCGTGGCGTTTATCTGTGTTTGCCTTGTTAACTTACACTTGCAATTAGTATCCGTAGCATATGAATCAACCAAGCCGCACTACTACTGATACATTATTTTACTCTTCAACGCATTTTTATTGCATTGTTTTTACGAGATACCCAGTGCTGTACGTACTATGACGTCGTATAAAAGGTGACTTTCTTCGTATTCATGGCTTTTGGGAATTGTAAATGTAGTTTGTTATAAATGTGTCTCGTTATAATTTTTGAGTTACGTGCTTTATTAAATTTTAATTGTTCACTCAAGAAACAGGACAGCCATACAGTTTTTCTAAATAACTTATAACTTGAGAGAAAAATAAATACACAAGAAGGATTAAAATTATATCCGTATTAATTTTTTTTTAATCAATTTAATTATTTCATAATTTTTTCTTTTAAAATAATAAAACATTATAAATATGATTCAAATTATTAGTACAAGATTTTGAGTTTCTAAATCATAGCAAAAAAATGATTAAAATCAGAAAAATGAATTTTCTTTTAATATTTTCAATTATTTCTTGATATTGAAATACAAAAATATTTTATTACGTCACTAATTTAATAATAAAAATATCTAAATCTTTTAATTGCACCAATTTTCTCAATGTCCAATTGTTTAGAAATTATTTGAAAACGTAAAAATATTTCATAATCAGTGTTTTGACCATATCTAGTGCCCTATTCATATTTTTGGAGAAATTAGGCTACAAAAATGACAATTTATGTCTATTATATATGAAGTCTTTGATCCCATAGTTCTCGAAATCCCAGTGGTGGCCTTTAAATTTGATATACATGCCTTCAAACTCAAAATTTGTAATTACGCCACTGGATAGCGTCATTATATTTTAATTAGGTATATAACAGTAATTTTAATGTATTCTGAACGAATATGTAACTAACAAGCATATTTCTTGGTACTCAATAGGACGGTGTTATTTATTTATTTATTTATTTATGTTACGCTGTACAACAGAAATTTAATTCCAATTACAGTACAGGGTCCGCACTCACCGAGCCGCAGTGTGATAGTTTATATAATTTTTAGCTTGAGTGCGATTCGAACTCGGGATCTCCGGATTCGAATTCCGTATCGCTATTCACACCACCGTACTGACGTATATACGTATAAGAAAAAATATTATTATAAAATAGCTATGACATTTACATGTACATGTGCAGCGTTGTAATTAATTAGTGCGATTTATAAAGACTTGTGAATGTTTATTTCTTGGTAAATAGAGTTCAGCAGATAATCAATAACTGTAAGTTTATAGAGTTAATCTTATAACCCTAATTTAGCTACGTCGGATTTCTTTTTATTTAAAATCTTTAAAAAGTATCGCAGGAGAAAGCTTTTTGCTTCTAATTGAAATTAGCTGTTTAACAATATTTTGCAGGGCTACCGGATGAGTTTTCTTGACGGTATAGGACAAATGTAAAAAAGATGAAATGTATAAATATTGAAGGGAGTTACATCGATAAGTTAGTGTGATACGTGGTATTTTTATGACACGTATTTAAAGTTTACTTGTCTTTGTACAACAATATTTATTTTATTAGTACATTCAAGTAAATAAAATTACTAAATCAATTATTATTTTAAAATTCGACCGATGCTGGGATTTGAAGCCGGGAATTTTAATTTCCGGTAAAACATCAATCAGCTAAATTTGACTCTCTATATGTGTTAAATACAGCTTCAAAATGTCAAATTTTTCCCACTAAAATAATAAATAAATTATTACTATCATTAGTTAACATGCATGGATCCAGCTAGCAATGCCTTGCATAAACATGGAAAGTACAATAATTATTTAAATTATTACTGCATGACCTACTTATCGGATTTAAAACTATAGTCAGTTAGATTTGAAGTTGTGTACTCCTTAAGAACACACATGATAAAAACTAATATCAATAATTTAAAATTTTTTATTTTATATATAAATCATCTTTAGCAACATATAAAACGGACGTAAATAATACAAATTGATTTATATTTTAGTACATACATCTACATAAGCCAAAAGAAAAAAATCGTTATTTTTTTTGTTATATCTTTGAGTAACGACGTAAACAATTACAGTCAAATTTTGTTAAAGCAACATTGTAAAATTTAAAAACAAAAATAAAATTACTTTTTGAATAAAAATTTATATTATTTGGTTTTAACATTTTTTTTATTTAGTGAAATGCTGCGTATTTTTGAATTTGAGTAACTGTCAGCCTATAATAAATTTTAATGAAAAACTATATTAAAATGTAACTCACTTATACAAAAGGGTAATTTAATAATTCTTAATGTGCACTTTTATTTACAGCATTTATTTCTAAAATCAAAATAATACCATTTTTTCTCAAGAAAAACTGTTAACAGCTTCATGTAATATATCACTTCCGGATAGTTCATTTTACGCAAAATCTACTATGTTATTTCCATTGATATAGTACTCTTTATATACCAAATTTGAAAAGTTTTAGTATATGTAAATTTAATAATTATATATATTTGTAACTAAGTTTGCTATGGATTAGAACAAAAAATTTTATGTCAATGTCGAATTACGTCAAATTTGTGCAATAAAAAAAATATCTATAGTTTAATACGCGTACAAGGAAGTCATGTGGTGTTCACATCATATTTTTAAATAAATTATTGTTATCCTTGTATAAATGCATATTAAAAAATTATACCCTGAATTATTAAATAAAATTCTTCAATTATTGATACTTTTTGTATAATTTTTTTGTAATTTTATCTTTAAGGACTCATTCAACTGAAGTGAATAATACTTCAATAGCTAACTTACAGTTCAATAAGAATTTATACAATTTAACAAATAAATATATTATCACGCCTTTCATCCATTACTGGGTGTGGCGCTCTGCTGTAGCAGATCTCGGTAAGTGATATATTTCTTTTCGTGAAGTGCGGTTACCAGCCGTCTAATTACGGCCCCAAAGGAGTTAGTAGAGGGGAAGCCACAGGGGTAGATTTAATTTGGTGAAAATTGTTTGTAGACTGTGGGGATTGAATCAGGGATCTCAAGATCCACAGGCCGACTCAATACCACTGAGCCACCTATACCATAAATTTTACGATAGATTTAAAATATTTATTGAACGATTAAATGGGGAAAATAAATTTGTTATCATTTTCAATATTTATTGGAACTACTTATTTGTGAAAAACTAAATTGTATTAATTAAATATGTATGTAATTGGGCTTAAATTCGTATTGTACAGCGTAAAATAAATAAATATACTGAATATATTTTGAAATCTAATTAAATTATAAAGAGACAAATTGGAATTGGATTTGAAGTTGGAACCTTTTGAGAACTGTATGTAAGTTATATGTATATATGTTTCAAATGATTACAACAAGAATGAAACATAGTAACATAGTCATCAACTCCTTATGTATTGTAAAATAAAATGACTCATTGTTCCTGGCAATAACTGCGGTTTACACTTGCACAGTATACAAACATTCAAACTACACACATAAATACTCGCTTTTCCTCATAATTCCATTTCAAATTCAATTTTTAATAACTCCTCATACAGTCTTTGTGAACTAGTGAGGAAGAACATAACCCAACCCGGACTCCTCCCACAGTATTGTTCACATTGCTCTAGCTTTCCTATTCCGTCAAGTATACACTTTGTAGCTTGCACGTTGAAGAATCTTTGTATTTCGGCAAGTGGGGCTCAAGAAGACGAGTTCATTGTTTTGCTGGGACAATGGCGGTTTCTTGGGCTCAAAATCGCTACCGACGCAGCAGCAGCGGTGA
Organism: Pterostichus niger; assembly: GCA_947425015.1. NCBI lineage: Eukaryota > Metazoa > Arthropoda > Insecta > Coleoptera > Carabidae > Pterostichus > Pterostichus niger. The sequence continues at coordinate 18,191,845 of OX380338.1, read as the reverse complement.
CGGTAGCGGCTGGTAATGGGACTTGGTAACTCGGCAACCGGAATAATGAACTTGCTTACCCAAGTAACTTGTGTTTAACTGCGAAGCTGACTAAAGAGACACGCCGCTAAATTATGCGCTGTGAATTTGCTTGACATTTGTAAATATTATCCGCTATTCATGGATTGCGATGTGGTTCAACTAAAATAACCAACGCTTAATTGGATACTGATTTGTAGCAACACAACTGACTACAAAATAATTTGTCAATTATCTACGCTCCGTATATACGGTTACATATACAGAATACAAAATGTAGATATTATGAAGTTTCTTCACGAATATCCAAACTATATTAAACCTATCTAACAGGACAATTAGAAAGGATTCAAAATTTTATGTCTGTTGTCGTAATTACTATACGATTTATATTTCTTTGTTTTAGAAATTTTGGTATATTTATAACCGAATTCCAAAATTAAAATACTGCTAAGCTTAAATCTCCATTTATCTAACAAATCTTATTATAAACCGATTTTACAGCAATCAATAAAAGGATTTGTTTAGAAATTTTTAAAATTTGATTGAGAAATAGTTTAGCTTAAATTAACAATGCGAAAATACAGAATTAACTAAATACATTTTGGAAAAGTAACTCGGCATATAAGCAAATCATTTCCTTATTTCACATGAAATTTAAAACGTCTTTCTCAAAATTTTCTTGCTCATAATCATTCAACAGAAAGACTGCGTAAAGGAAAAAAATTAATATATCACCACGCCTTTTACCCATTACTGCTACTTACATGGAACCCGGGTTCCAAGAAAAATATCCACTCAGTAGAGGAGCCCATTTTAAGAGATTATAGGTATCTAATTTTGTGATTCGAAAAAGTTTTGAAAAATTGGCGTGCATTAAATTTTTGTAGTGGAACTTATCTTCTTAATAAATGCACTTACATTCCGATTTGAATAGAAAAATATAAAAAATCTCAAAAACCGACTAAATTTTCTTTCACAACAATCTTCAGCAGACAATATCCATAAAATTATCCCTGGATACAACCTGAAGCATAACACAAGTATAACAACAAGCTCCTAGCACAACATCTCGGCGAGTCTACTTCTTCAAGCTCGTAGCTCCATTCACCGCAACGTAGCGCCCGTAACGCAGCATAACGGCGAATCAGCAATACGTGCACGGCGTCACAATGTGCCCCCGCTAATCCCATAATCGCCACCACTGGCGCACCGCCGGAATCTTGAGTTTAGTCCGTGCCCGTGGTTCAGTCCAGCTACGCACACTTGAAGAATGTTTTAATCTGTGCGAACGTGAGCGGTTGCCCAGCAACGAGTTACGCTGTTTCTGTTTACGCTCGTGGTTGTCTCGTTTCCTCCCTGCTCCCTGTTTTGTTTTTCTATTTTGTACTGCGTTTACCTTCAGTTTTCCCTTTGTAGATTTGAATGTTGGAAAAATATGACGAGAGGGAAATAGAATTTTATTGTTACGGAATTATGTGAATTTTATTTGTAAAGGATTTAAGAAACATCTTAGCACAAATACAATATTTACATAATAATTGCATTAATTTAAATAGCCATTATATTAGTTTTGTTCGAAAATACAACACAATAGCCCAATTACATTAAAATGATAGTAATTATTAACTATACTATCCGTAGGCGAATTATTCAACGCACTGAGCCATGGACAACTTAATTCAATTGTCATTTCTATTTTCAAATGTACAGAGCGGACACATCAACTAGTGCCTCTAACGAAATACGTCGTAACTAACAGAACCTAATAATATTAAATATGAAATAAATAAATATATCATAACGCCTTTTACCCATTACTGGGTGTGGCACTCTGCTGTAGCAGATCTCGGTAAGTGATATATTTATTCGCATAAAGTGCAGTTAGCAGCCGTCAAATCACGGTCCCCAAAGACGTTAGTGGGGAGGGAGCCACAGGAGTTGATATTAAATTGGTGGAAGCCAGTTTGTCGGTTGCAGGAATCGAAATCGGGTCCTCAAGTACTGCATGCCGACTGCATACCCACTAGACCACCAACTAATAATATTAAATGTATAAATAAAGTACCCAGTTCCATTACAAGTATTTCGTTTGATCACATGAACTTCAGTTTTCAAATATTTTAAGGTTGTTTTTGTAATTTAGCAACGTGGTCAATCACTAGATGACATTACTTCACGTACCAAATCAGTAAAAACTCACGATAAATTTTAGTATGAAAAAACGATGGAATGAAACGGTCATAATAAGCGTAGCGCAATTCAATCAAATTAATCATAACTAAGTTGAATAGTGTTGTGATCCAGCAAAAGTACATCACCACTAAAATTTAATGTTTATCACATAATCTAAAAATGTATTGTTTTCCTCAAACTTCAACCTAAAAGTGCAACTTCCTATTAAATAGTTGTGTCATTCGGATGAATATTGTGACACAGGCCGTAGGCGCTACGCTTATTATGGCCATTTCATATCTAAAAAAATCCTAGTTTCGAATTTACAGATCGAGCACTACTGCCTCTGCCGAGATGTAACTAATCTAACCTAAGTTGCATAGTATTGCCTTCCAGTAAGAGTACTTAACTACTAAAATTTGATATTTATCATATCTCCAAAATGTATTATTGTCCTCAAACTACGACTAAAAATGCTATTTCTTTCTGAATGGTCGTGGAAAAAGTATAGTACAAAATTTGCGTGTTATGGTAATAATTGCGAACATAACACGTTTGTTAAATAATACACTATTATTTCTCAAAGCATTCTCCAAATAACTTAAAGTTAGCGTATTTAATTACGTGTATCTCGTGAAAGGAACGTATTATGCAGGTTATAATTCTAACCAACTTTTGTATTAATTTTTGTTCTAAAATAAATACGGAAAAACCTATCGCCAAATGTAAATGTAAACAATGAATTGCCTATACGACTATTTAAAAAAGTAGCCACTCGTTAATCATATTTGGTTGACAAAACGTCAAAATGAATGCAAATTTACAGAACACGAGAGTCCTTTTTATTTTCCTTTTTTATAATTGTAGTACATGATTGTAGATTCATTTAATTTAACATGGTATTCTAATTTTTAACAGATAGGTATTTATAGAAAAGTAAAAAGTGTATTTCGTGATGTAAATTTATCTTTATTTTGATATTTTGTCAGCGCTATAATCAAAATAAAATACGTTATACTTTCTACTATTATAATATCTCGTGAAATAAACTATAATTAATTTTGAAGAAAAATATTATTTAGTTCTGGGTTCTGGAGAATGAAATTCTGCATCATCTAAGAATTTGTTTTATTTTATTTAACTATAAAAATTAAGTTTAAAGATTGACAAAAACACCGTTTTATGTATAGTGCAATAAAAAATTTTGCAAACAAATATAATCAAAATATTTCAATACTTCTTATTAGATGTTATTATCTGTTATTAGTATCAATTTGTTTAAATTAAAGATCCCGATCTTGAAGTGATATATTTTGCACGTGAAGTACAGTTGTCAGCCGTCAAATCACATCCCTCTAAAAATGTCTGTAGGGGAGAAATTTTAATGTGTGAAAGTCAATTTGTCGCTATTTACTACTTCTATTTTTATTTGTCGTATTAAAATGCTTTTAAGAAAACAAAATTTCCGAGCTATGATTTTTCATGATTTTAAAAGTTTGTTCTCGCCAAAACATTACGTTAAAAGCTTCAGTATTTTTTCTTTATAATGCCGCACCTAGAACATAAAATTTAACACGTTCATCTGAGAATCAGGAAAGTTTATGTCAAATTGAAATGGTTTCAGAAAATACTAAATAAATACAACGAAGATTAACAGTCCAGATCTTAAACCTTGTGAATTTTCTTCTTTCTTAAATTAAATGTTACAAACAGTGGTATGCTATATACAAATACAAATGAAACGGTTATAATCTTCGGAAACATGGTCTTTCAGGTCTCTCAAAAAGAGTGGTATGCTTGCTTAATCTATTGATTTAATCAAATTCATAAATTTCTTGAGTTGAAAAAAATAATATTATGAAAAACAAAAACAAAATGATTTCCTCAAAGGTATGTATTATTTTCGTAATTTGCAAATAATATAAATTCATTTATTTGTCAAGAAAATGCTTTGTTTCACAAAAAATCCATCACTTGAAATAAAATAAAAATAGGAGAATTCAAATGGTAATCCAACCCTTAATAATTTTTATAAACAATTTAAACTCGGGTCTTCTCTTCTTACAAACTAAAGGCTTGACACTTTCAAATAGCTGTTTTGCAAGGTACTACTAAAAACTAACTATAAAAATGCTCTTTCAGTCAGAGCAAAATTAGAAAAAATTAAATAGTTATATCATCTGGCAAACTATGAAATTCTTGCACTGTACTTCCATATCAAAAATGTAACTCTAAGACTAATAGAACGCATGGCAAATAAATCTAAGTTGTTTAAATTTAAATGAAAAATGATAATAATGAAATGCAATTTTTGTGATTGGCAGTAGAACATTCGAAATCTGTCATCGTACAAAAATTATTCTATAACAAGTACAATAAATATTGCCCAATACTACTGCATCTTTTAGCAAAACTATAACTTCCACCCCTATCCCAATATCACCCTTCACTGTAAGCCGCAACAACCCTGCACGGAATCCGAGCATGTAAACGCGAGTGATCCGGGCGATACAAGCACTGCGCTACTAGCGCTGTTATAACACTGCGATCGCCGTGTTCATTTCAGGCGTGGACGGCGCCGTGCGATCACAGATCGGATCCGGATCAGCTCTCTCTGCGCCAGATCACTTGTGTCAATCCCCCGGCTTGCCATGTCACCGCTGAGGAGGGTGAGGACGTGGTGAAGCCTCCGGGTGATTTACGCTACAATGGTGATTGTTAGATAAAGTAGGGATTACATGAGACTGGAAAAAGTGTATGCAACGGTTTTTACTATCTTGTATAGGTATATGTACATCAAGTGGTTATATGAACATTTTCGACAGTGAGGCTTTTGAAGGAAATATGCGTTTAAATTTATTTTAATCACTTCCATAATGACGTTTGTGACCGAAGATTTTATTGTTATTGAAATTTATTTATATTCTGTACATATAATATATACCTTACATACACGCGAGCAGATCTAAATTAAATTTTGTTTCAAATCCCATAGCGAGAATTGAAGAAGTTTTTATATTGTCAATATCATTTATTATTCTTTATACGACAGATACCAAACTAATATGGGGTAGGTGGCTCAGTGGTATTGAGTCGGCCTGTGGATCTTGAAAACCCTGGTTCGATCCCCACAGCCGACAAACAATTTTCACAAATTTAAAATCTACCCCTGTGGCTCCCCCTCCACTAATATCTTTGGGGGCCGTGATTTGACGCCTGGTAACTGCACTTCACGCGAAAAAATATATCACTTACCGAGATCTGCTTAGGCAGAGTGCCACACCCAGTAATGGGTAAAAAGGCGTGATGATATATATATATATAAATATATATACCGGGTGTTACACGAAAAGTGAAACATAGGCGTTTAACATGGCAAATCAGTTTTTCCGTGCGCATTGCTTCCCTAATGATTTTAGGAAAAAATGTTGTAAAGCATAAAATTCTACATCCGAATCAATAAACAAAATTCATTTTGACAACTTCATAACTGCAGAAATTAAATTTGAAAATTCACGTAATTTCAATTTAATAGTAATAGCCATGGAATTAAAAACAAGAGATGCACAAATGCGTAACGTTTTATACGTCAAATTATTAGTATTTATTTTGACCAACTGTGATATTAAATCAATATTAGGGTTTATTATTATCAAAAATGAATCATTATTCAGATGAAGAAAAGTTGCAAATAATTAAATGGCATTATTCTGGCCATAGTTTACGACTAATTCGTGACTATATTAGCGCTATTTGGCAGCATTCCTAGTACGGCAACTATTCAGAGGTTTATAATAAAGTTTGAAAAGACAGGAACACTAAATAAATACATTCCTTTTAAATTTCAAAACCACCAAAATATTTTGGAACGAGATTTTGAACTGCGTGCCTCATTCTGTGAAATAATGATGGAGAAATCAAATTGTAATAGAGAATTTTTAAGTAGTATTTTATTCACAGATTAATGCACATTTACCATGAATGGCGAACCAAACTGTCATAATTATCGGTACTGGTCACAAAATAATCCACATAATATTGTAGAATCGAGGACACAATATCGTCATTCTGTCAATGTGTGGGCAAGAATTTTTGGTGATAAAATCATTGGCCCATTCTTCATCAAACGAATAAATTCAGCATCATATTTAAATAAAATAAATAAATAAATATATCATCACGCCTTTTACCCATCACTGGATGTGGCACTCTGCCTACGCAGATCTCGGTAAGTGATATATTTTTATCGCGTGAAGTGCGGTTACCAGCCGTCAAATCACGGCCTCCAAAGATATTAGTGGTGGAGGAGCCACAGGGGTAGATTTTTTAAATTGGTGAAAATTGTTTGTTGGCTGTGGGGATCGAACCAGGGTTCTCAAGATCCACAGGCTGACTCGATACCACTGAGCCATCTACCCCATAGCATCATATTTGAATTTATTAATTAATGCTGTTAGACCACAAATTGTTGAAACAAACAAAGAAAATGTGTGGTTCCAGCATGATGGCAGCCCTGCACATAGCACTAGAGAAGTTGTGGAATATCTAAACCATGTATTTCCTGAAAGCTGGATAGGATGAAATGGACCAGTTAACTGGCCAGCACGGTCGCCAGATTTAAATCCGTGCGATTTTTTTTATGGGGCCATTTAAAATCTTATGTTTATAAAAAAAGATACCAGAATTTAGAAGAACTTAAAAATGCTATATTACAAGAATGCCAGAAAATAAATAATCGACAATTAAAGAATACTCGAGAAAGCTTGTACAACAGATTAGGTTATTGTTTAGCTCAAAACGGTGGACTATTTGAACATCTAATTTAACAATTTAAGAATATTTAGTTTGTTGATGTTTTTATTGAATTTAATTTATGTTACATTAATTAATTTGTTAAATAACAACCTACCTTAAATATTTTATCGAGTTTATTATTTTATTATTCTTAAATAATAAATCTAAAAAATATTTTGCCTTATTATTATTAAATTTTTATTTAGAAAATAAATATTTAGTACGTAAAAATGATTTTGACAATTTATTCTGACATTGACGTATAAAACGTTACGCATTTGTTCATCTCTTGTTTTTAATTCCATGGCTATTACTATTAAATTGAAATTACGTGAATTTTCAAATTTAATTTCTGCAGTTAAGAAGTAGTCAAAATGAATTTTGTTTATTGATTCGGATGTAGAATTTTATGCTTTACAACATTTATTTGAAACATTTTTTCCTAAAATAATTAGGGAAGCAATGCGCACCGAATAACTGATTTGCCATGTTAAACGCCTATGTTTCACTTTTCGTGTTACACCCGGTATATACCAAACTAATCAAATGTTATAAATTGAAAATTTTTCTAATTATTAAACCGGCGAAAAAATGATTACGACAATATTTAATAGTTATTTACGTAACCAGTTATGAAAAGGTTGATATTGTTTGACGAACTTAATATTTGCCAAAACGAGCAAAGCGAGTTTTACAAATTATGTTAGTCAAACAATATCACGTTTCCATAACGTATTACGTACAAAATTTTATCTAATTCCGCTAAAATAATTTTTAAAATACATAAAATTCTAGGTTTATGACAGCTCAGTATATTTCAAAATCAATAAATCAATTTACCAATAAATAAAATTTTTAAATTTAAAGTTTATGTCATCACTAAAAATGAGTTCTGAATCCGAAACAGACCTTCCTTCTGATATCGAAGAATCTGGTAATTTGGCCGTTAACTGTTTAATACCCGACAAATTATTGAATGTATATAAATCCTAAAGATTTTAATAAATAGGTTTTTTCCGTTATTTGCAAACATGTTTGAGTTCAAACTGTCAACATTTATTACGTAACTAGTTATGTAAAGAATTCTTTACATAACTTTTTAATGAAATTGACATTTTATAACGTCAAAATTTGATGTAAAACTGGACTTTTCACAACGAAATTAGGTAAAGAACTTTATTAACAATTTTATAAAATACAATAAATACATCAAGCCATTACTGGTTGTGGCACTATGCCGTAGCAAATCTCAGTAAATAATATATTTATGTAAGTGAAGTGCGATTATCGGCCGTCAAATCTCGCCCACCCCCCCATGATGTTAATGAAGAAAGAGCAACAGGGGGAAGTTTAACCTGGTGAAAATTGTTTATAGGCTGTGGAAATAAAACCCGGTTCACAAATCCACAATCTTGTTGTAAATAGTTTAAGAGCAGTCATTTCTATCTGGAATAAAGTATACAGTTTCGGATCCAAGATAAAAGTAGAGGTGTGCAAGATCTAAAAATTTCTCTATTTTAAAGAGGGAGTAGCTTAAATCCAGAACTGTAATAGTTTTTTACATTGCAAGACCGTTATACAGAAATTTACAGGCGAGCATAGAAAGGTAACGGGCGAGCGCTAGCGAGCCTGTTATCTGTGTGAACCTGTAAATTTCAGTTAACGGTCGAGCATTGTACAATGTTTTATGTGCATTTGAATCGCAATATATGTATATTTAATCAAATTAATTGCAATAGTATAACGCAATAACTAAAATGTTCAATCAAGGTAGACTTCGAAAATCTGACAGATTTTGTTTAATAAAAAAATATTTAAGTGTCAAACGTTTAAAATTAGATATGTTGTCATGATAACCAATGTCAACAGCCCGTTATAAATTTTACACGGGCTAGCACGTTATAAGTCTCGTAACCCCTAGAGACAGAGTTAAGTAAACAGTTCATTACGATTCAAATGTACGTAAAAATTATTATTTTTTAATTGGACAATAATTAATTATTAGAATTAATCGATTAACTAAGATTGCGATTAAATGTGTGTCTTTAATTGATTAAACTTGTTATTAAAATTAATCACTATTAATAGAATCAAATAAGATATAACCATTATGATTTTACGGTTGGTAACTGCACTTCATACGTATATCTATTACTGTAGAGTGGCCACACACAGTAATAAATAAAAGGCGTGATGATAAATAAATTTACAAATATAATTTTATTAAATGTTTCATCTATTAAGTAATAGACGAACATAATCTAATATTTGTTGAGAAAATAATCGTAAATGTATGATTAATTTAAAACTTAATTATAGATTTTGTGATTTTCTAGAAGAAAAATTTAATAGATTAATATCAGTGGCTGGTAGCACAAGCTCTATTTTTGGCTGTTTTAAGAGCAGTGTATTTGGGTGTTTTAGCTATCTCTAATATGTTAAAACCGTCCTTTTAGAACACCCAAAAACAGAGCTTATGCTACTAGCTATTGTTTATTTTTAAAATTTTAATCGATTACAAATTAGATTAATTATAATCGATTACTTTACAGCTCTGCTTAATTCAGAGATATCACATGATTTTTCTCATTTTTATTTCATTAAATGCTACCGCCGGAATGTTATAATTATGTGTATTGGAAATAATTTGTTGACAAATGAAAATAAGAATGTTCGTATTTCGTAAAAAACATGAATAATTGTGTTGCCTAACTTATTGTTGAGGAGCAGCAGATTAGATACTTGCCCGTGGATGGTAATACCTCTAATAACGGTCCCGGCTAGATCATGTCTTATCTATTAAAACAAATTTATATTTGCTGTTTAAAATATCTCGATATGTTCTAAAAAGTTGAGACGATTTCATATAAAATTCGAACAAGAAATAGTTTTGCAGTTATCTTCTACAAATTTAAAAATGCACGAACGTTTAAGTTCACGATACTGTTTTAACACTTAAATGTGTTACAATATTGTGGATGAATATTGTAAAATGTTTAGAAGAAAAAGAATACCCGACTACAATAAAAATTCATTTATTAAGTTAGAAATAACACGTATTTTTCAAGCGCATATGGTACTAAATGTACATTTTCATAAAAATGCAGCATTTCGAGGATAAAACTGTTATTGTTATAGCCTCAAGCATTTGGCGTGTTGCCTGCAGTAAGACGTTATTCCTAAAGAAAAGTTAAAATTCATTGTGAAAATTCGCAGACTAGGTGCTTTGTAACACAATTTTCTTCCATTCAATGGTAATACTGAGTCGTTGTGATAAATTCTATACAAAATTCGACCATCCACGGAACCATACTTTTAATCGTTACAATACAAAATTCTGCAGTTTATATTTAAAATTAGTTTTTTTCTTATTTTGAAAATCTGTTAACTAATGGATAGAATAATATGAGAGATTTAATTAAATACCACATTCGTTATTATTTGAACATTGATGAAATACAAAAACGTTACGTATTCACTAAAAATAATTCACAATGTTGCATTCTCTAAAAAAACAAATAATTAATAATAAATGAATGCATAATAAACATGTTTTGAATCAAATTATGGTTCATTTTAAATATTAGGGGTTTATGATATGAAATAAATGTATACAATAAAAAGATGCATCAATATAAAGTTATGTTACCACTGGTTGAATATGATCCATTATCGAACTTAACCACAACTTTTCAGCCATAATTTTAATAGTATTTTACATAACGAGCAATGTAATTGCGTTACAATTCTAATTGTGTATTATACTTTATTTACGACCACAAATAATAATAAGAACAATTACAGAATATTTGTTAGGTTATATCCGTAACACCAACTGTCACACAGCAGTGTTACCGCCTAACAAATGTAAAATTTATTGAGAACAGTGCACTTTTTCAATTATTAAGCAAATATATTATTAGCTCGTTTATTAGGATTTGAATATATGTATTTATATATTAAACAAGTTTCAATTTTAATATGTAGGAAGTCGAACCGAGAACCGAACTTCAACCCAACTTTAAAAATTGCTTTAAATAATCAAATACATACTTTGGTGTGACCTGTTTGTTATTGTCATTTTTATTAATATTTTTATTCTCTACTTTCCTATTCTTTTTTGACTTCTCTTCAATAATCATTTGCTCTTCGTTATTACTTGCTTCATATTCACTGCCACTATCTTGAAATGGTTCTGATTCAATCTCACTTATTTCGTCCATGATAATAAAATATGTCGCTGCTTATTCTAAATATTTCTCTTGAATATTGTAGCGAGTACGGCTCTGTTCCGTCTGGAACAGTCGACGCGTCATAGTGTGTAGCACGTTCACTGCTGTCTCATACGCAATAGACAAGTCCTAACCTGTTCGCTCTGCGTCATGTGTTCCAGACGCTCTCGTATATTCTCGAACATATTGTTCCAGTATATAAGGAAGAGTTTCGGGCGACAACAGGCATTCAGTATTTGAAGTGCCAACAGTGCAAGTCGTTGCTAAATACTTTGTTGTGAATATAAATACGTGTTGTATATAAATATATGTCTTAGTAGTTGTACTACATTAGTTTCGTTTTAAAATAAATATTTTGTTAGTGTTTTCATTGCTCGTGTTTTATTTAATAATAAACTTCACCGAACCCAAAATTGTAATAAACATTACAATTGGTGTCAGGTGTTAGGGTTGTGTTTTGTAAATTAAAATTGAAGTTTAAGTGCAAATAAATAAAAATGGGTTCGAGAAAAGTAAATCTCAGTGATTTAAAAGTGACTGATCTCAAGCGAGAATTAGAAGAACGTGATCTGGATACTACAGGCAAGAAAATTATACTGCAAGAGCGTCTTCGTCAATTTTTTGTTGAAGCTGGTGAAATAGCGGATACTTATGAATTCGAAATTCCGGGCGATTTGGACTCCATGTACAAAAATCTGAAGAAAGAACTAAAAGAAAATTCTAGAAGCTTGGAAGCCAAATTGGAAGAAAGTTCCAGAAATACCGAAGAAAATTCCAAAAATCCGAAAGAACGTATGGAAAATTCCAAAACTCTGAAGGAAGAACTCCAGGAAAATTCCAGAAGTTTGGAAACTAACTTAACGGAAAATTCTAGAAGCTTGGAAGCCAAATTAGAAGAAAATGCCAAAAATATCGAGGAAAATTCTAGAAGCTTACAAGAGAAATTAGAAGAAAAATTTGAAAAGTTTCAAGAAAATTCAAGGTGCGTGGAGGCTAAATTGGAGGAAAATTCTAGAAACCTGGAAGTCAAATTAGAAGAAAATTCTAGAAATTTTGAAGAAAAATTTGGATTATTTGAACATTTGAAAAATGCTGAAGAAAAGTTCGAAGAAAAATTTCAAAATGTTAAAGGAAAAATTGAAGAACTCGAAGCAAGATTGGCAATATTCAATCCATCATTGAATCACGAACAGCCAAATGTCAAACAAATTAACGACTCTATTCAGAAAATGCCATCAAGTGAAAAGCCATTAAATAACGGAAAAGATTTAGTGACAAGAGGGGAAAGAATCACCGCGTAGATTCAACATGAAACCACCACAGTTTGATGGCAAGGTATCTTGGCCTAATTATTACGCCCAATTCAAAGCTGCCGCAGTATCTAATGGTTGGTCGTCATCTGAGAAGGCAACGGCCTTGATAATTGCGCTGTGTAGTGACGCAGTGGATATATTGCAAACAATTCCTTCAGAAGAGCGGCAGAACTATCAGCAACTAGTTAAACACTTGGAAATGCGTTATGGACACGCACATCTGCAGCAAGTGTATCACTTGCAGCTGAGAAATAGATGTCAGAAATCAAACGAGAGTCTACAAGTATTTGAATTTGATATCGCTCGTCTAGTTCGCCTGGCTTATCCTGACACCCCAGATAGTGTGTTGGAACGACTGGCTGTGCAAGGCTTCATTGATGGTCTCCGAGATAAAGAAACCAAGCGGGCCCTGATTCTGGCTCGTTCAAGTAACCTGTCCATTGCCTTGGCCAGCGCATTGGAATTCGAGGCGGCAGAACACGCTTCAAGACGACAAGGAAATATTCGCACAATAGAGGGCGTGGAGGAGAATCATAATGAGTCTATGGAGGAAACAGCACGGCGTGTCATGACTGAGATGTTACCAAAGAAGAGACAACTTCGATGCTGGAACTGCGGTGAGCTAGGGCATGTGCGAAGCCGCTGCGGGGAACAAATAAAGAACAAGGCAGCGGAAAACTAAAACGGGTCGACGCAAGGGGGCGAACGCCGATCCATCATAAAGATGCCCTGAAGCTAACTGGACATGTCGCATCCCTACAACCTAGACTAAATAGCATCTTTGTGGATGGGTTGATCGACGGGAAACCACATACCTTGCTGATTGATACAGGTGCGACAAAAACCATCATTAGACCTCATACTCTCAAGAAACCGATGACGATTGAATCAACAAAATGGCGACTGCGCACAGCAACAGGAGCCGCGGCTACCATCCATGGCGAAGCAGACATTACCATTACCATCGGAAATACACGAATTAAACACCGTACCCTGGTAGCTGACATTGAAGACGAATGTATTCTCGGAATGGACATCATGAACGCAAATGGAGTCGAACTAAATTTAAAACGCGGAATACTAAAGATCAATGATGAAGAGATCGTTTTACAGCCCCGAGGAGAAGACACAGTACGTCTGACCTTAGCTGAAGATACGGTCGTGTTAAATCGAAGTGAAATGATTGTGGATGCCCACCTGGAACATGAACTTCCAACCGGATGTACCATGATGTTAGAAGCTGGAAATCATAATGAAACGACTACTCGGGGAATACTGGTTGGAAAATCTCTCATACATACTGGAAAGGTAGTACCAGTTCGAGTAATGAATGTGAATTATTATCCAGTTACACTAAAGAAGGGTACTGTCTTAGGACATTGTTCATCGATTAGCAGACGAACATCCGTTACACAAAATCCACCAAAGAAACTTCCTGCAGAACTGACAAATCTACTGTCAACATCTTGCAAAGAATTAAACCAGGACCAGAATATCAGAATGAGAAATTTAATAACAGAATATCAAGACGTTTTCAACACCAGCTGTGGGACCAAGGGTAGAACCAACATAGTCCAGCATCAAATAAACACCGGCGATGCACGCCCCATTCGCCAAGTACCAAGACGATTACCACTGGCCAAGAGAGAGGAAACCGAGAAAATTATTCAAGACATGAATAAAGAAGGTGTCATCGAATCCTCAAGCAGTCCGTGGGCTTCACCAGTGGTGTTGGTGAAGAAGAAAGATGGGTCAACACGATTCTGCGTGGACTATCGTCAACTCAACAACGTGACGAAGAAGGATAGCTACCCGTTGCCCCGTATAGATGACACATTGGATACGCTGGCTGGGTCGAAAATATTCTCAACATTAGACTTGAAAAGTGGGTACTGGCAGGTTGGCATGGCACCAACGGATAAAGAGAAAACTGCGTTTTCTGTCGGTGCCGGACTGTGGCAATTTACAGTAATGCCGTTCGGGCTCTGCAATGCCCCCGCCACGTTTGAAAGACTCATGGAAACGGTACTGCAAGGACTATCTTGGAAAACCTGTTTGGTGTACCTTGACGATATTATTGTGGTCGGAAGAACATTCGATGATCACATGAGGAATTTGGAGGAGGTATTCCTGAGACTACGAAGTTCTGGTTTGAAGCTTAGTCCAAAGAAATGTCATCTCTTCCGCAAAGAAGTGCAGTACCTGGGACATATTGTGTCCGGAAACGGAATAGCGGTTGACAATCCGAAGATCCGATCAGTAAAAGAATGGCCTGTACCAACTGACAAACATCAATTGCGAAGCTTTCTTGGCCTTTGCACGTACTACCGGCGATACGTCTCTGGATTTGCCAACACTGCCAAGCCACTGACACGACTCACGGAGGAAGGACGGAAATTTGTGTGGGAAGAAGACTGCTAAGACGCTTTCGACAACCTCAAGCGAGCCCTAACAACAGCACCAGTCCTGAGTTATCCTCTACCCAACGGGGACTTCATATTGGATACAGATGCCAGCAATGTCGGAATCGGCGCCGTCCTATCGCAAATTCAAGATGGACAAGAGAAGGTCATTGGCTACTTCAGCAAAACTCTGTCGAAGCCGGAGCGTAACTACTGCGTCACCAGGCGAGAATTTTTGGCAGTAGTTAAAGCCGTTGAACACTTCTACAAATACCTGTATGGAAGGAAATTCCTGGTGAGGACTGATCATGCTGCGTTGAAGTGGCTGTTACAATTCAAGAATCCGGAAGGGCAGGTAGCAAGGTGGATCGAACGGCTACAGGAATATGACTTCGTCATCGAGCATAGGGCCGGAATTAGTCATTGTAACGCCGACGCATTATCAAGACGACCATGCTCAGAAGACTGCAAACACTGTACCCGTGTGGAAGAGAAGTCCGCTCCAATCTTACGGACCACAGTGATAGACGACCATTGGCTGACTGAAGAAGTTGTGAAAGACCAAGAAGGCGATCCAGAATTGAAATACCTACTGGAATGGAAGAAAGAAGGCCGCAAACCAACCTGGCAAGAAGTTGCACGACACTCGAAAACCGTAAAATCGTACTGGGCGCAGTGGGACTCCATTGTTATAGAGAATGAACTACTGAAACGTATCCTGGAAAGTCCTGAGGCTACAGAGCAAACGATGCAGATCATAATCCCTAGGAAAAGAGTACCGGAGGTACTGAAGGAGATTCATGATGGAACTGCTGGAGGACACTTAGGAGTAACGAGGACAGTTCAGAAGCTGCGTGAGCGATTTTACTGGGTTAATTGTCGAGAGGACGTAAAGGAGTGGTGCAAGAAGTGCGTAGTTTGCGCCGCAAGCAACGGACCGCAGAGACGTCGGAGAGCCCCAATGCGTCAATACAATGTTGGGAGCCCGTTTGAAAGAATCGCAATTGACGTGGCCGGTCCATTTCCAGAATCCAACAAGGGAAATAAATACATCATAGTGGTCATGGACTACTTCAGCAAGTGGGTTGAAGCTTATGCCTTGCCAAATCAAGAAGCCGCTACGGTAGCAGAAGAACTTGTCAACCAATGGATCTGCCGATTCGGGGTACCGTTGGAACTACACTCCGACCAAGGTAGAAATTTCGAGTCGTCTCTGTTCCAAGCAATCTGCGAGCTATTGAACATTCGCAAAACAAGAACAACTGCTCTACACCCACAGTCAGATGGCATGGTCGAACGCATGAACAGAACCATCAATAGACACCTCTGCAAGGTTGTCTCCGGCCACCAAAGAGACTGGGATTGTCATCTACCAATGTTCCTGTTAGCTTATCGATCATCCGTCCATGAAACAACAGGACAGACTCCGGCTAGTATTGTCTTTGGTCATGAACTGCGATTGCCCTGCGACTTGAAGTTCGGCAGCTAGCCAGGTGAAAATTTGGCTGGCGAAGAATTCGTCACCGAACTTCGGAAGAAGATGAACGACATCCATGAGCAAGTACGCTCCAACATCCAGAGCGCTAGTGACAGGATGAAAGACCAATATGATGTCAAGGCTGGGAATGGTGGATATCAAGCTGGGGATCTGGTTTGGCTATACAACCCACAGCGTCGCCGTGGAATGTCCCCAAAGCTACAAAACTCCTGGGAAGGTCCCTACGAGGTACTGAAGCGAATAAATGACGTCATCTATCGAATCCGGAAAAGGACTGGAGGAAAACCAAGAGTGATTCATTTCAATCGGTTGGCTCCTTTCGCCGGTGACAACAACGATGGCAACGCCAATGAATCTCGAGCTCGACGAATTAATGTTCGTGGCCTCCTTTTCTACGGGTCATAAAGTACGAAATGGTGTGACCAAAGAACAACAGGGAGACCTATTCAAAGTGCCTACAGAATACTCATTGGCGCATTGTGTGGCACAAGATCTACAGATGTCTCGAGGAATCACCGTGGTTTTTAAGAAAAAGTTCGCCCAACTTAAAAAATTACGGCAACAACATCCATGTGTCGGCACAGTGCTTCAGATAGCCGACAAACAGTCGAGCCGAAGCAGAAGCATTTTTTACCTGGTGACCAAACACGAGATGTGCTGCTCGATCAGAATATTCTAAAACTAGCTGTACCAAAGCTAGGCTGTGGCCTTGATGAATTGAACTGGAGAATTATAAGAAACATGCTGGATACTGTTTTCCAATATACCGGAATTGAGATCCTGGTGTGCAGCTATAATCCCTATGGTTCAACAGTATTGAAAAGAACTGTGGACTGTTATTTCCACCAAACGTCACAATGCTCGCGGGGATCAACGGGCAGATATCGGCATGGCGCAGAAAAATTTCGGGACGAAACATCCGTAAGGAAGGGGCAGTTTGTAATTTTGTAACTTTTCTGTTTATTTTTATGTTGCGAATATATCTTAATAAACACAATAGATTTATTACAGACGACTTTATTGGTAGAACAGATAACAAGTTTTACATTAAGTGACAGTGTTTGAGTAGTCTTATTAGATTGGCACCAGTCGGTAGAATACGACATCAGTCTTATTAGACAAGAGTGCAAGACTCTTGCAAGCAAGGGGAAGTCCCGACATTATACTAACGGAAAATATGCAAGAAGCTTGCGAGCAATACAAGATTTTTATTTACAAGAGTGACGCCAACCAAGAGTTACTTAATTTTCTTGCATTGTTTTCCAATACAAGACAAGAAATACCCTAACAAGATAAGAATTCTTGACTTTTGAAACACTATTTGTAATATCGTATATGTATATATAAAAACCAAGAAAAGGTCCAACTTTAAAACTAAACAACTTTTCCTGGATCTATTGGATGTACATAAAAATGAAATAATATACAATTTTTATATTGCTTGATTTTTGAAATATATATATATATATATATATAATTGTAATAACCAAATAGAAAAACAAATTTATTTTCGCGCCACCGTCCGGCATTAGCAGTATTACATAACTAAAAATCGTCCGGAAACCAAGTTTTTGCCAGCAAAAATTAGTGACTTTTTATGGTTATATGTTGGCATCACTAGTATAGCGAACTCCTGAACGTACGAAATGTCAAAATATTGCATTGGCGTAAACATATTATGATAAAATATTCATAGTTGAATATTTTCAATACAAGAAAACAGAATATTTATACATAAATATTTTAAACAAAATTGTAAGTAATTATAATTGAATTAGCAATGTAAAATCCAAATAAAATATGTTGATTTTTTAGGTTATAATACTGGAATGACAAGTCGTGAAATAGACAAAGAAATGAATTATGTTTTATGTTTATTAAATAAAGTGTACAGTGTAATTAAACTTATTGAAGATGTAAAATGATGAACAATAAATAATTAATTAAAATTAAAAGTGCAGTTCAAATATGGTGATGTTACCAACATAAAAACATTCCCTGACATTTAGAATGTGAATAATAAATTAAACGTTTTTATTAAATTTACAAAAACGTTGGCGCGAAAAATCTTGTGTATTACACGTCCAGAAACTCGTATTTAAAGGCCTCGCCTGCGGCTCGTCCTTTCAAAATATACTCGCACTCGCAAAATAGCAGTTTCTGGACTAGTGATACAAATAACTATTTTAATCATAGCAGTTGTAGTTTAACTTTAATTATCATTGCCGTCAGTAGTGGAAATTACCGGTTCCACTGGTTCAAATCACTAATTAATTTCAAGTAATAATAAAAAACATCTGTGTTTGTGGTTTTGATTTAAAACATTCTGAATTCAATTTATCTTATATGAGCCTCATTTGTTTTGAAGTGGCATCGAGTCGGTCTGTGGATCTTGAGAACCCTGGTTCGATCCCCACAGCCGACAAACAAATTTTCACCAATTTAAAAATCATCTATTTGACGGCTGGTAACCGCACTTCACGCGACAAAATATATCACTTACCGAGATCTGCTTAGGCAGAGTGCCACACCCAGTAATGGGTAAAAGGCGTGATGATATATTTATTTTATTTGTTTTGAAGTGTCAACCAACACCACCTTATTAGCTTAGTGAAAGCAGGGCATTACAAAAAAGATTCGCAATATTATCCGAATTCACAAATTCCCAAAAAAAGTACTCTCCGAACTCAAATTTAGTAATTAAAACAATTTTTAGTTTTTAAGTTCTGTAAATTTTATTTAATTCCACATTGCGGTGCACTAAATATGTGCCATTATCAGGAAATAAAAAATAAATAACAAAACGTAACTAAGTAACAAGTAAACCAGACCTAAATATATGAATGGTTGATTGATCAAAAATTGAAATTTACTAGAACAAGAACTGATTTTTGTCAATTAAATAAAACATGGCTCCCGTTTATCAAGATATTATAATATTGAAGCATTTTTCTCTCAAATAATTTTCTAATAACCAACATTTCATAATAATAAGGATTAAAATAATTTTAATTTGCTTTCTTTTCCGTATTGCCGATATATACAAGAATCATATGAAATTTAGTTAAGATTTGTTATTCGTTTCAATGCTTGGTGTTTATAATATTTAGCCCCATACTAGTATTTTTTTTTCGTTTGCGAAAAGTTGTTACCATTTTGTCGCAACTTCTTACTTACTACACTACCAGAAGTGAAATGAACAAACCCTATTCTAGTCATATTCGACAAAATATTTTGACTTATTCTTAAAAAAAAAAACTTAAATGAATAAAATAATGATATATTTTTGAAAAGTATATGCAACAGTTTGACATATCACCACTCATCGCACGTAACGCAGACATAACGTATCAGGCATAACGTATCAGGAGCGGCAACAGAGGGAGCCGACGTAGTTTTGCAACGACGCTACAAGGCTGTGAGTTATTCCACGTGTCAAACAGAAACACGGTACTGGGGACATTCACAACATCGGAACGAAATCATTTTTGAAATGTTTTATTCAATGTGTTCGCGTCAGGTGTATCGTTCACATGTGAACCATCCAGGGTAGATGCGGAGATGCTTGCTAGGAGTTCGCCCCTTGCTAGTGTTCGGCCATCCAGTGCCGTAGAGAATACATTTTTATAAAGAACATCATAAATACAACAACTAGTAGTACTTACAAGTGAAGAAGAACTCAGTTGTCCATATTGGAATACAGTGACAAATAAATCACTTGTCAGAAACAAATGAAAAAACTTCGACATTACGTCATAATTTTCAGAAATTATATTAGCAGTATTTATTAATTTGATATTTTTAATAAGTAAAACCATAAATACGAACTATAACTTTATTCATTTTATTTTTCAATATTTATTGAAACAAATTATGATGTGCACAAAATTTTATAGAAAATAAAATAAATATATCATCACGCCTTTTACTTAGTACTGGGTGTGGCACTCTGCCGTAGCAGATCTTGGTAAGTGATATATTACTTTGCATGAACTGTGGTTACCAGCCGTCGAATCACGGCTGGTATTTTTAACGTGGTGAAAATTGTTTCTCGCCAGAGGGAATCGAATCCGGGTTCTCAATTCCAAATGCAGACTCGATACCACTGAACCTTCTACCCCATATAGAAAATATATCTGCTGGAGAACATTATTTTTAATTTAAAATGAAACATCCGGACTGTACGTGTTGAAGTTAGTTCCAGAACACTCGATCTTTTTTTAAATAAAATATTTAATTACCAATGAAACATTTTGTGTGCTCTGCCTCTTATAATGCTATTAGCTGACAACATACACCATATTAGTGCAATGAAATATCTTGAGCTATATTTTAGTTGCTTAGTACATTTATATGAGCTCATCAACCTGTTCATTTTTATAGTTTTTATAAAACCGCATAATAAAAAAGATCATTGAATGTCCGGATTTAGAAAAGGAGGTAACGTCATCTGTACAAGTCAGTAGCACTTAAATATTAGCTATTGATGACATTTAATCCTGTTAAAAATGTATGTAGATATTACACCTTAGAATTTTTCATTATTTATATCGAGGGAAGTTAAGAAAATAGTAAGTGAAATAAATTATTATACACGAGTGTGATAATTCTCACAACCAATGACATTTCTCCCACGTGTGATATACAACGATTTAACTTATTACAGTAGCAGTTTTTCTACAATACAGTTTTAAAAAGCTTCAAACTTATTTGAATGGAGATGCTCCCAAGTAAGTGAAATACCAATGTTGTCAAACTGTTGCAGTGGTATAAATTGTTAGTTGTTTATTGTTGTCATAGATTTAATCATTTTAGTCCCATGTGAATAATAACTGAGTTTAGTCACTGACAACGAGTATATAATGTTCATCAGGTTGTTGCTCAACCGATATTAATGTTACCTCTTGGGGCGGCATGAAAACGTTTAACCAATGAGCCAATTTAGGTACTTGAGTACCTACTAAAAAACTTTAATTTTTTTCTACTAGTAATTTTTTAATAAGTAGTTCATAAATTTCATACAAATTTGTTATACGAGTATATGGATCATAGTTAATGAGCCCATTAAATTGATAATAATTTCTTGCTGTGTAACCAAGTAAATTAAAAATAATGAAATAAATAAAACTCATAAATAATATATAATGAGAACAGTAAAGCTATCCATAGTTATATAAATAACTTGATGTAATATTTATTATCATTATAAGCAGCAATTATTTAAAAGACAAATAATACTCACGTAACAATGCAGTAATTTTAAATCATTATAGTTGTCAATTTTAATTAGCTATCTAATAATAATAATAATAATATATCATCACGCCTTTTACCCATCACTGGGTGTGGCACTCTGCCTAAGCAGATTTCGGTAAGTGATATATTTTTTTCGCGTGAAGTGCGGTTACCAGCCGTCAAATCACGGCCTCCAAAGATATTAGTGGTGGAGGAGCCACAGGGGTAGATTTTTTAAATTGGTGAAAATTGTTTGTCGGCTGTGGGGATCGAACAAGGGTTCTCAAGATCCACAGGCCGACTCGATACCACTGAGCCACCTACCCCATTAATTAGCTATCAAAATATTAAAATAAGAATAAATGTGTTCAAAGCCATTTTGTAAATTTAATAATAGTTACTATCACATTGACTAACGCAGAGATATATCCATTAATATTCTTATACGATACTGTATATTTACGTGGAAGACATATTGGTCAATATTTGAAAAAGAGCTATATTATAATTTTGTTACATAATTTCACAAACTATAGCAAACATTTACATCATTGACCATCATTTTAATTTATCATAATTGTTCCCTTCCATAAAGAGTAAGTATATATTTCCTGCGCCACTGACAGTAGCGTTCCACCATATCTCATACGTCTCGTCCACGAAACCGCTCTCAGGATACGTGCGTTCCTCTGAAAACAAGAACGTGATACGAAGGCTGTTTTTACCCGCGCCGCCACCGCTGCCACTGCGTCGCGGAACTAGCGCGCGACGCGTCTTCATGAGTTTCAGATATTTTATTGCCAACACGTGAACTCCACTTCATTTTGTGTCACACTGGAATTGTTAATAGCGACCGGAATTTTGACACTAGAAGTATATCTTTATAGACGGATTTTTCTTAAGATTCTGAATACAGAGGTTGATTTAAATTGTTTTTACTTCCTTGTACGAAGTAAAGGAAGTATTGTTATCGCGAAAATTTTCGGTTCTCAGATTTCAGTGGAAATACGCATTTTGGCCCTCCCTGAGTCCATTTTGACTAATTTCGTCGTGACGTCTGTACGTACGTATGTACGTATGTACGTATGTACGTACGTACGTACGTACGTACGTACGTATGTATCTCGCATAACTCAAAAACAGTAAGCCGTAGAAAATTAAAATTTTATATTTAGGACTGTTATAACATCTAGTTGTGCACCTCCCTTTTTGGTCATTATATAACTTCCGGAAGTGGTACTTTACTTGAAGCCTATAATAGATTTTCATGAAAAACTATATTCAAATATAATTTAAAACTTTCCAAATTTGGTATATAAGACTACTATATCAATGGAAATAATATAATAGATTTTGGTTAAAATACACTAACCGGAAGTGACACATTACATGAAGCTGCTAACAGTTTTCCTTGAAAAAAATGGTATTATTTTAATTTTAGAAATAAATGCTTCAAATAAAAATTTTAGAGAATTAAATTCTGCGTCTAGCACATTAAGAATTTTTAAATTAGCCTTTTGCATAAGCGAGATATCTAAATTTAAATAGTATATATTTTGTGTGTTTTTTTTAATTAAGTTTGCTATGGATTAGAACAAAAAATAAAAAATAAAAGATTTTATGTCAAATATGTGCAATTAAAAAAATATCTATATTTTAATACGCGTACAAGGAAGTCATGTGGTGTCCACATCAGATTTTTTTTTTAATTATCGTTTTATTCAGTCATCATTTTTTAATACAATAATACAAACCCATTGCAACAATATAAAATTGATTTAAATACTATACTGATAAGAACAATACATAATGATTACATTTACAATGATTATAAAATAAATAAATATATCATCACGCCTTTACACTCTGCCGTAGCAGATCTCGGTAAGTGATATATTTCGTCACGTAAAGTGCGGTTACTGTTACTTCAGTTTGAATAGTAAATATGTTTCTAACTGTCACAATTTACATGTGAGTGTGCTTTACTCTTACATTGTAAAATATGCATTTATTTATTGCTATATTTATTGTTAAATTCTCGAAAAGGTAAATGTATATTATAATATTATTTAATAATCTTACATTGTACAGTTTTGTTTATTTTAGGGTTATAATTGCATTTTTATTTAAAAATAATAATTTATTTTTTGCAGAACATGTGTTTAATGAAATTTGGGAGTTGCAGTAAGATTACCTGCGGGCATATTAAGTTGCATTTAGAATTTCTGGCATGATTGATTGAGGTATGGAACTTGAACAGAATAATGTTGAAGGGAGGCTCACAATCACATGCTATAGGAACAATTAATACTGATGGAAGTGATGCTTCGTGTATCATTCAATAATCCTTTTTTATCAGCGAGGGTTTCTTCAAAATAGCCTGCTATCGTTTTATGACGTTTTAGAGATAATATGTCGGCCCCATTTTCTGTCAAAATAGTACGTCGCAATACCCAATGTTAGTGTCTGAGTTATCTACATATTAAAATGTTTCAACTATTTTTGGACATCTTGCTGACTGTATTATGTCCTATATTTTGTCTTGTAGGAAACTAATGAATACTTTTGCTATGTCAAGAGTGGTTGTACCTTGGGGTACAATCTTGGCAATAACGATCATCTTCTCATCCTTGGCTTATAATATATTATTATGCACCTCAAACATAATTAGCATTCATAGTCTTTAGAGTCGCCATTCATCACTTATATTGATATTCGATTCGACTCAATCCGATTTAATTCAAGATCCGATTCGAACCGAAATCCGATCCGACATCCAATTCGAGTTCTGATCCAACATCAGATCTTAGATTCGATCCTAAATCCGATCACAATATTTATATATATAATATAATATACATATAATTTCAATGTTGCATATTCGAATGATAAATAACCGTTATTCATAGATGAAACTAAATTAATAATATTTATAAAAAAAATAAATTTTCTTGTAAAGTTATTTAATCTTTTTGTATCATAGTACATAAGTACTTATACATTTTATGTATAGTTATTATTATATAGAGTGGAATTGGAATTTACATGTTTTTTACTCTGAGTGTATATCTAAAAGATGTAAATGAAAATTCTGGATCGGAAATTTTCTCCGAACTTCGGATCGAATGTTATATCCAAACTTCGTATTGTTAATCTTATCTGAACTTCGAATCGGATGCTATATCCGAATTTCAGATTGATAATTTTCCGAACTTCGGATCAAATGTTTTATCCGACTTTCGGATCGGATATTTTATTCGATCTTTGGATAGGATTCGAGAGACTTATCGATATTTTTGTCGCCTCAACTCTATCCCAGTCATCACCTATACAGGATATTCATTATCAGTGACGCATCATTGCTGTCTCCAGTAGTATAGGAGCTACAATGTCGCTAAAATTAGCAAACAATTTCTATTATAACACTACTTTAATTAGCGAAACAATTTATTTTTTTAGATTTTTGGTTCTCAACATTCTACAACAATTTTCTTATTTTAAATGAGAACCTATTTTTTTTTCTTGTAGGTAAAGGAATTTTATTCTGAATTCAATGAATACAAAGTTCAAACCCCGCACATTACAATTTTTTTTATGCATATTAAAATGACATTGACAACGTGCTATGAAAGAAATAAATGAACAAATCATAATATTCTTCACAAAATACTTATACTGACATTTAATAATTAATTAAACAAACCAAAATATTTTGATTTGTTTATTTGTTTCCTTCATAGCACGTTGCATTTAAATTAAATTAATGTTATTTTAATATACATTTTTCTCAAAAATTATACATTCTGTATAGGTAGAAAATTGGCTAATAACAAAACAAAATATTATTATTGATAACGAACAAAGGAAAGATGTTTTATTAGTTATACAAGTATAACAACATTAAAATATTCTGATTTTTTACTCTGTTACCGTTACTGCCTAAAATCTTCTTTGTATTTAT
This sequence comes from Pterostichus niger, assembly GCA_947425015.1. Lineage (NCBI taxonomy): Eukaryota > Metazoa > Arthropoda > Insecta > Coleoptera > Carabidae > Pterostichus > Pterostichus niger. The sequence goes on along the minus strand of OX380338.1, from coordinate 18,166,217 downwards.
AAAAATATTATGTATATTTGAGGCAAGGAGAAAATATCAAACTTGAAAATATTAATCGGACCTTCTTTAGATATATTAGGAATAAATATTAATAAATTTAGAGAGTAAACACAGATATTCTTGGTAGTAACATTAACAACTGTTGCTTATAAAATTTTTCCTACCTCCCCAACCTAATAAATACAGTGGAAGATCATCTTACCACCTTAAGCTATTTATGTTGATTAACATAAAATAACATGTTTTATTCAAAGTAAAAAATAAGAGGTCTATTGATCAAATTAGATATAATTTTATTTAATTTCTATAACAAGCGTTTTTACTTTCTTAAACAAGAGTTAATGGAGAGTTACGAGTAGATTATTAAAAATATATATATATGTAATTTATCTTTTTCTGATTTTTTTTTTATTTTGACAAATTTAAACTTTTATTACTAAATAATATTACTCAGAGGTTTAAGGGCAAGAGGAAATTTAGGGTATAAATTATTGCCAACTATGCCAAAACAAAAATATTATAAAATAGGCATCATCAACCAGTATCTTAATCTTAATTTGCTGAACACATAAATAAATAAATAAATAAATAAATATATCATCACGCCTTTTACCCATCACTGGGTGTGGCACTCTTCCTAAGCAGATCTCGGTAAGTGATATATTTTTTTCGCGTGAAGTGCGGTTACCAGCCGTCAAATCACGGCCTCCAAAGATATTATTATAAATCAAAGTTGTAATAAAGCAATTGATGTGCTGCTAAAACGTTCAAAGCCACAGCTTGTCAACATGTGATTAAGATGTTGTTTAACGATATGGAAGCCAATACATTTTAATAGCGGGAGCAGAAAATATATATATATATATATATATATATATATATATATATATATATATATATATATACATTTTCATGTATGTACGATCCCAGAAAGTGTAACATAGAAAAATAATAAAAATAAATGCATGAAATTAAGCACAGAGATAGTTTATATTTAAATAGTGTGACTGATTAAAATTTCACATAAATCAAACATACAGAACATGAAAAATTAAATAAGAAGTATATCCTCTGCGCGCTCTCATCACTGCATCTAGGTCCACATCGTGGTATGAATTTAATAAGATGTCGAATAACACTATGCGATATTTTATTCCATACTTTTTTTCTTTTTTCCATAATTGAACCAAATTTGGTACTAATCTTTGAGTACGCCGCACAGATCTACCTATGACACCTACGCATGTTCGATTGATGATAAATTTAGAGAACGTGCAGGCCAGAGAACACGTTATATAAAAAGGCCAGTACATTTCGTGCAACTTGCGGTCTTGCGTTACCCTGTTCAGGATGATGTTGAAAATGTAGAACAACTATCAGGATCTCATTTATGTATTGCTGTCAATTGAAAGTACCAGGAATGTGAATTAATCGCGATTTCCAATTGTAGAAAATTCCTCTCATACCATAATTAGTTGTGTGGGCGACGTATGACGTACCCAAATGCAGGCCGCATTTTCTCTTTCACCCTGACATACGGCGTGCATGCAATCCCGATGCCGCCAAACAGTGTCGAATGCGTCGTACAAAGACAGGGAATTATTGTCACTGACTATCAGTATTGGGCTAAAGCAGCTGCACTTTGTGTGCGGTCTTGCAGAGCAAGCCGACGAAGATGACTGTCCTTCCTTTACACATCCTGGTTGCTGATTCTTTGAACCTGACTGTAGCCATTGTCTCCATATGTGAAATCGTGTTAATGTTGCGTTCTATACGAACCGCTATATCAAGCAGTGATATACCGTCCTCACACATACCCACAATACAGCCTCTTTCAAACTCATAAACTTGACCATATTGACATTATCGTATTCGTTGAGACATTAACTTGAACAGAACCAAATTTCAACTGAATTGATACTCATTTTGCAGAAACAATTAATAAACAAGTTCTATCTATACATCTTTATTATTTGTAATGTTGCATATTCAACGATCGCCAGTGTATTTGCTTTTTTATTAAAAATAAATTTATAATACAATGCCGAATTATATATAAATTGTTTCAATGAGAAACATAAAATTCGTTAAAAAGAAAACCTGAAAATAAGCGAAACATTACGAATATTTAATTAATTTATACTCTCTTATTAAATATATAAATGAAATATGTTTTATATAAATGAAATTCGTATTTTTATTCTACAATTCCTATAATATTTGTTTTTCTAACGATCAATCACATAAAAATCTTAAACCGTGTGCTAATTATAAATTAATTAAATATTTAGATCTAGATTTATTATCGAAATATCTGACTTTGTTTGCATTAAAAAATTGTGCGTTAGTATGTATACACAAACATGGTAAATAAATAAACTGAATAATATAAATTTTAAGAGAATCCTTAGGGAATTATAGAAATGCTATGTTACTCGCAGCAAATTTATTTATTTGTATTATCATATTACGGAAATAATTATTATTTGTCTTATATTTATGGTTTCCTACTAAGTATTGTATTATTTATTACAAATTATATTCATTGCTGTTTATTTCATGCAGAGAATGAATTATTTGCTTGAATAATTACTAATGCTAGATAATAAACATATTTATTTATCGTGTTTAAAAACATATTATCTCATATATTCAGATATTTCTTTATCTACCGTAACACACATACGAGTACATTTCAGTGAATATCAAGAACCAAACAAACAAACTTCAATCCTTTACATAATAGCCTGAAACGCTTGAAACAATACATGTTTTTGTTATCCCAAACAATTTAAATAAGCACGTCATTCGTTCTTGTTCAAATAACAAAATGAGACTCAACAGGAAGCGGTTAATATTCAGAGTCAAGCAACAATTCAGCCTTTAGCGAAAGACATGCATTGTTTAACGTGCCACAAAAACTTCCCCGGCCACACGTTCCCCACCCGCGGGTCCATAAATCTCCTACTTCGCACTCTGCGCGCAGACATTTGGAAAAACATTCGCACTTTACGTGAACTATGTGTCTCAGTCCGACAAACTTGCGCCTGCATTTGCATAGCTTGCGCAGAGCTTTTTCTCCCTGTATTTTGTTATTTGCACCCCATTTGCTTTTATTTTCCGATTGGAGCTACAATGCAATCTTATAACGTATGAAAGCTTCGACTCAGACAAGTTTATTCGGAGGAAATTGGAAAAATTTCGAGCAGATTGTCAGATCATTTTTACTTCCGTTTAACATTTTAACGAGAAAAAGTTTTACGGGATTTTGTATAATAGAAGCGATAATCAATATTCTACTAAAAATACTGCACATACAGCAAAATTTTTATAAAAACTACCTTCAAAAAATTCTATGCTTTGCTACACTGACAAATATTTTACGCAGTATTGCCTGAAAACTGCATACATTCAACTTTGCATATATGTGACCTTGCAAAATCGTCTTCTAATAAAACCTTATGAGTTTAATATTTCTTTTTGATTTAAATTGATTAAAAATTTACTTTAAAAAAATACTAGTGAAATAAATTAATATATTGTAAATTGTATTTCGAAAATCTAAATATTGGAACCCTCGTTCGATCCCCACAGCCGACATACAATTTTCACCAATTTAAAAAATCTACCCCTGTGGCTCCTCCTCCACTAATATCTTTAGAGGCCGTGATATGACGGCTGGTAACCGCACTTCACGCGAAAAAAATATATCACTTACCGAGATCTGCTTAGGCAGAGTGCCACACCCAGTGATGGGTAAAAGGCTTGATGATATATTTATTTATTTATTTATTGAATAAAAAATTAAATGTACACCTTCCTAAAGAATTCAGTTTTATTGGGAAGTAACAAAAATATACTTTTGGCCAGTGGCAGACTGGCTAATTTTATGTTGGCCGACTAAGTTAAAAAAGGGGTCCTAATCTTCTAAACTATAAAAATGTATAATATTCGGCTTCAACTCCGCTTTGATTAAACTCAGATTTAAAATACAAGTTATCTAAATTTTGTGGGATTATCATTGCTAATTTTTAAATCATAAGAGTAACAACATCTAAAACCAATGTTTATTTGCTCAAAGATTCTCTTACGCCACTACAAAATAACGGCAGTCTTCATTTTTCTTTAGTATCTTGCCCAACTGTGGTTAATAGTACAAATTTCGTTCTGAAGTTTACAAAAATAATTTCACATTACTTGAAGCATACATTTTTCATACAATGAATAAAAATTTGTAAACATTAAAATTTATATTATTTTATAGAAGTTGTGTATTATTTCTTTCAATACTTAATATATGTATTCGGTGCTTTTGGTTAAATATTTAAATAAGGTAAGATGCAACCAAATTTTCTGTAATATTGTTTATCTACGACCATATATGTAAATAGGCCATTAAAAACAATTTTCAAGAACAGTAAATGCTTGTTTACGGTTGCTACGGGTTTACTGCACTAGTTACGTAATATATATATATATATATATGTATTACGTAACTGTTCTCAAGAAATTTTTCATTTGTTAGTTGGTAACACTGCTGTTTGACAGTTGATGTTACGGATATAACCTAACAAATATTCTGTAATTGTTCTTATTATCATTTATGGTCGTAGATAAAGTATTATATACAACTCGAATTGTAACACAATTACATTGCTCTTGAAATTACTGCACTCGCCAAAACTCGTGCGCAACTTTTTCACTCGCACGTAATGTGCTTGTTACAATTCTCGATATATGTAATATACTATTACGGTGTTAATCTACGAAGTATATTTTTCAGTAAATGATGCAAATATAAGTTCTTAGTATTTTCGAATATGTAAAAAAGTGTAAACGTGATTAAATATAGTATATATTAACAAAATGTGGAAATACTTGAAAAGAATGAGGTAATGCTAGAATTAATCGTATTATATGGTACAATTGTTCAATTTCGGAATAAATGCGAACAATGGAATCATTACAAGAAAATCGCATTATTTTGTATTCGTGAAACATTGAAGTTTCGTCTTCTTCACAAGTGAACACTTAGGTCCGTTCGATGTTCGGGAATTTTCGAAGATTATTGAAAGTGTACCCAGTAGACCTGAAGCGAAAAGTTTCTTGCGAACAGAACAAACTTTGGATTGATTTTGTTCACAGTTTTATGTTGGGAATAAATCAAATAGTGCGCTCATCGACATTTCTACATACAACAACATTCCTAGTAACGACTTACATACATATTCACACATTGTGACATTATTATCCTTCCGACTTCCGTATTCAGATATTTTCTGTGATCTAGTTTTCAAGTTTTGGCTTTATTTAACAATATTTTTTTCACAGATAAATTATTTTCCAGAATTTAGAGAATTGGAGAGATGGTAGTGAACTTGTGATCATTAATAATGGAATGATTGTAAATGTCGATCGCATTAGTTAGTGCTGCAAATCATGGATGGTGCTGCCGGGAACATTACAAGATCCAACCACGCCTTTTCTCTTAAATTTTCCTGAATTTCCACTATGCTGCAATCCTTTATGTGAGCGAGACAAAAATAATACAAATATTACCTTGCATAATACCACTTGTTTCTGAAAGAAATATTTTGTAAAATAAAATAAGACATAGTGATAACTCTTTCAGGACTCATAATTATAAATAAAACATACTGTTGGTTTCAGTTCTGCTTTATTTTATTAAAAATATAAGGTTTCGATACATTGAATGCACATCTTTTGCCCGGATAACAAACATTAAATTAAAATTAATTAAAGCAGAATTTACACCAAAAGTAGATTTTATTAAATATAAAACATATTCAAAACATTGTCAATAAAATTTTAATAATATTGGTCAATAATCGAGCGCTTTAAGGCTTGTTACTCTAATGATCTCAGGTTCGATTTAAATTCGGCAAAAATAATGCATACTGAAAAAACATATGTTTATCTCTACTTTTACTCATATCTGGGAGATTTATAAACGGTTTATAACACCACGTCTACTGAGATGCTAATTTAAAAAAAAAACAACATATTATTACGTTATCATTTCTATCTACTCCTAGATGTGGCACTGTTATATACATAGTTCGAATGAAATTCTGATTCTCTATCTTAAAAAATAAGTTCACCAAAAAAGTATTTTTTAAGCAATTACATTACAGATTTAAAAATTACATTAAAAGGCGCGTTAAGGGGTAAGGCCACTCTAGACAACGAAAAAAGGGTCATTTTCAAGATTTTTTTAACGAAATCTAAACGTGCTGCTTAAGAACTGTATTTGGATCTTTATTTAGTGCTCTTTAAACTTTATTTAAAATTTTTTTTTAAAGAAAATATTCAAAATTGTCGTCAGAAATTAAAAAAAATGGCGACTCCTCTCGGCGCGTAGGGCAAAACGGGCGAAAACATTCCGGGAACAGCAATAGACCTGGATCAAAAAGGGATATGTTTTCTTAATCTCTGATGTATACTCTAAAAAACTACGGGCTGGATTTTGAAAATTTTGATTTTTAACAAAATGGCGCACGTTTGAAAAAAAAGTTCATTATTCGGGACTAAATTTCTGTATAAAAACGAATAAAGCACTTTAAAAAAATGCCCCCGTAGTTTTTTAGTATTTTATATCTAGAATAAGAAATAAAAAGATTCAGCACGATGCATCAATTAGTATTTCAGATTTCTTTTCGCCCGATTTTGAAAATATGATTTCGAGAAAAACGCGTTTAAAGTTTAGAGTCATATATATATATATATATATATATATATATATATATATATATATATATATAAATACTAGTACTAATAGATATATGCTTTTTGCTCTGAAATATTTCCGCGCGGCATTTAAATTAATTGTCCCTTATTCCTAAGGGTTTAAACTATAATTTAAGCAAATTAAAAAAATATGCATTTTAAAAAAATTCTAGAGTGGCCTTACCTTTTAAACTACATAAAAGTAAAAATATTCTATTTCCCGTGTAAAATTTTAAATGTGTACCTTGTATATTTTACAAAATTTAGATTCTGCATGACATTCTGAATTAAACTATATATAGTAAATGCATTTTTCATTGTAAATCGGCGCAAAACACAAACTAAATTCATTATACTTTTTAATCAAATATTTAAGTTAACAAGTTACCTATGAACGACAAAAACCCACAATGTTAACAAATTCAATTCAACACAAGCTTTAAAATAAATTTTCAAAATATTTGACATTTTATACAGCATTTCATGTATTCCAGCGGCAATTTAGATATTTAAATAAAGAATCAAATTAATTTAGTTGATGTATAATGATAAATGCACTTATTGTACATGGTTGAATTAAGAATGTCATGTAGAATCCAAATTTTGAAAAATATACAGGATGTTCTATTTAAAATTAGAAAGTTGGGATCACTTTCAGTTACACCTATATTGAAATATTTTCACTTTTATGTAGTTTGACACGCATTTTGATCTAGTTTCTATATCTGTAACTGCTATAAAGATCATTTCTTTTCGAGATTAGTGGCAATCAAATTAAATTCAATGATTAATATCAAATTTAATGATATTCATATTAGCAAGTATTTTAAACATACTTAAAGATATTACAGTTCCAAATAAATAATATCAACTGTAATATAAAATATACTAACATTTTTTTTCATATATTTTAAATAAATTGCTGGTAAAACTAATCTGTCATGAAATAATTTTAATTGAATTGGAATTGTATTATAAACAATATAATAATAATTGACAATTTGTCAAACTTTTTACTTACAACAAAACCAATTGAATATGAGTATCCGTGTCAGCTATAGTAATGAATTGGTTTATTTTATTTCGTACGTTTACATAAACTTATTTGCTTATACAGAATTTAAAATTGATAAAATACTTGTTTTAATAATTCTTATCCCAGGTAATAAAAATAGAATCTATTATCATTTTATTGTTTAATTTACTACTTTGACATTGCTTACCATTGAAAATAACTTTGCTTCCCTGATTACTTTATAGGAAATTAGTTAACGCAATTCATTTTACTTATTTCATTATTATAATAGTAATATATATATATATATATATAACCCTGGTTCGATCCTCACAACCTCTCCCTCCATTAGCATCTTTGGGGACCGTGATTTGACGGCTGGTAACCGCACTTCACGCGAAGAAATATATAACTTACCGAGATCTTCTATGGGAGAGTGCCACACCCAATAATGGGTAAAATGAGTGATGATATATTTATTTATTTTAGAATCATTGTAATTGTAATCACTATGTATTGTTGTTATCAGTATAGTATTTCAATCAATTTTATATTGTTGCAATGTGTTTGTATTATTGTATTCAAAAATGATGACTGAATAAAACGATAATTAATTAAAAAAAAAACAATTTAAATCAACCTCTGCATTCAGAATCTTAAGAAAAATCCGTCTTTAAAAGTATACTATGGCACAGGTTTTAGGGGACTTAAACCTAATAGGATAATAAAGTGTGTCCCTCGATCATGGTTTCACTGTTATTACTACTTCCTTATATTTTTATTTATTCCAATAATGCCCAGTTCTATAAAGGACAGAATTATTTACTTTTCTTTACATATTCAATATATTTAAATCAAATGTAAATCACAACTCTTCACATAGCCACTGTTTTTCTCTTTGTCTTTGTTAAGTGGAATTTGATCATTTGAAGCTGTTGACACATACCTGTATACAATATATATATATATATATATATATAATTAAAATATAGAATGCTGCTATTTTTTGTTTAATCTATAATTGATGAAATAAAACCAAAATATACTATTTTAGGACAATGACAAGAGTTCAATGTTTGCAAAGTTTTATGTTTATGCATAAGATAAAGACTAGTTAGGTTCTAGGTTATGACATGCGACAAAAACTTTGACTATTTTAAAAGCTGTGAATCAGGAATAATCAAAATTCATATAACACAATTTGATATTTTCTCGTATTAACCGAACGTAGGTATAAACAAATATCTACCTGTAAATTTAGATTGGAAAATTAAATATATTAATTACCAGCAACATCGTTGTATAAAATGTATAAAAAATTTAATAAAAATAATTGTACCAAACCGTCGAACCGAACCGATCTTGTGAACTACATAATTCATAAATCATTCCAAAATATAAATGCGTAACGTCGTATACGTTAAATTATTAGTATTTATTTTGACAAACTGTGATATTAAATCAATATTATATATATATATAATGAGTCCCATAATTCCAATGTCGGAACATAGGGGCCGGGCACACCGAGCCGCAGTTTTTTTACACTGCCGTACTGCCGGTTTCTTTAGTCAGATTATTTTAAGGCGTATAAGTGACTAGCTTATAGCGCCCGAGTGTGATAAATACATGAAACTGTATTTTTTTATATTTTACGACAAATCACACATTGTCGGCAGGCGGATTCGAACCGACGAACCTTGGTTCGGGTGACGTCACAGTATGCTAAGAGATGTGCCTTAACACGCTCGGCTGAATAATTATTCAGATGAAGAAAAGTTGCAAATAATTAAATGGCATTATTCTGGCCATAGTTTACGACTAATTCGTGACTATATTAGCGCTATTTGGCAGCATCATGATATTCCTAGTACGGCAACTATTCAGAGGTTTATAGTAAAGTTTGAAAAGACAGGAACACTAAATTTCAAGAAAGAAATAAATGAAAGAATTTATAACAATGAAGAAAATATTCCTGCTTTAATAGAACTGGAGCCAACAATGAGTGTGCGGGAAATTTCCAGAGAACTAAATATAAATTTTATGACAGTGCATAGAATTCCCAAAAAACATAAATACATTCCTTTTAAATTTCAAAACCACCAAAATATTTTGGAACGAGATTTTGAACTGCGTGCCTCATTCTGTGAAATAATGATGGAGAAATCAAATTGTAATAGAAAATTTTTAAGTAGTATTTTATTCACAGATGAATGCACATTTACCATGAATGGCGAACCAAACTGTCATAAATATCGGTACTGGTCACAAAATAATCCACATAATATTGTAGAATCGACGACACAATATCGTCATTCTGTCAATGTGTGGGCAGGAATTTTTGGTGATAAAATCATTGGCCCATTCTTCATTCAACGAATAAATTTAGCATCATATTTGAATTTATTAATTAATGCTGTTGGACCACAAATGATTGAAACAAACAAAGAAAATGTGTGGTTCCAGCATGATGGCTGCCCTGTACATAGCACTAGAGAAGTTGTGGAATATCTAAACCATGTATTTCCTGAAAGCCGGATAGGACGAAATGGACCAGTTAACTGGCCAGCACGGTCGCCAGATTTAAATCCGTGCGATTTTTTTTATGGGGCCATTTAAAATCTTATGTTTAGAAAAAAAGATACCAGAATTTAGAAGAACTTAAAAATGCTATATTACAAGAATGCCAGAAAATAAATAATCGACAATTAAGGAATGCTCGAGAAAGCTTCTACAACAGATTAGGTTATTGTTTAGCTCAAAACGGTGGACTATTTGAACATCTAATTTAACAATTTAAGAATATTTAGTTTGTGGATGTTTTTATTGAATTAAATTTATGTTACATTAATTAATTTGTTAAATAACAACCTACCTTAAATATTTTATCGAGTTTATTATTTTATTATTCTTAAATAATAAATCTAAAAAATATTTTTCCTTATTATTATTAAATTTTTATTTAGAAAATAAATATTTAGTACGTACAAATGATTTTGACAGTTACGCATTTGTTCATCTCTTGTTTTTAATTCCATGGCTATTACTATTAAATTTAAATTACGCGAATTTTTAAATTTAATTTCTGCAGTTATGAAGTAGTCAAAATGAATTTTGTTTATTGATTCGGATGTAGAATTTTATGCTTTACAACATTTATTTGAAACAATTTTTTCCTAAAATAATTAGGGAAGCAATGCGCACGGAAAAACTGATTTGCCATGTTAAACGCCTATGTTTCACTTTTCGTGTTACACCCGGTATATATATATATATATATATATATATATATATATATATATATATATATATAATAAATAAATATAAATAAATCATCACGCCTTTTACCCATCACTGGGTGTGGCACTCTGCCTAAGCAGATCTCGGTAAGTGATATATTTTTTCGCGTGAAGTGCGGTTACCAGCCGTCAAATCACGGCCTCCAAAGATATTAGTGGTGGAGGAGCCACAGGGGTAGATTTTTTAAATTGGTGAAAATTGTTTGTCGGCTGTGGGAATCGAACCAGGGTTCACAAGATCCACAGGCCGACTCGATACATATATATATATATATATATATATATATATATATATATATATATATATATATATATATATATATATATATATATAATCTTGCAAAATTGACTAAAATTGCATAATAGTTGCAATAAATACAAATTATTTTATTATTTCCTGTGTTGATTACGTAAACTTTTTTACAATATTTAAAATTAGAACTAATAAAATATACTTAGCAACTGATATTTTCTATTTTTATTTATTGTCATCGTCTATTGTAATTAGATAATAATAACGGGCGTTAAAAATTAATAGAGTCATGGACGTATTCTGTAACATATTAAAATTTTAACCAATAAAAATGATTGTATCAAATAAAATTTAAATTATTTGTGCATTGGTTAAAATACACGCATCAGTTACAAAATACATTCATAAGTAATTTTAAAAGAAAACCTACATTCAACTGCATTATCGACATGGTTTTGAATTCGGAAGTGCTGACATCTGTTCAAAATAGCGTGAACTATTTTTCATACAACAAACTACCTAAAATCTACTCAGCATATATAATTTTTGTTCAACATTTTCTGACTGAATATTGAAATATAGATGTTAAAATTTTGATATTTATATATTTAAATATGGTATCCATGTCCTAAGTATAATATAATTGTAATTTAATATGTTATTTAAAATTTAGAAACAATATATAATTAACTAAGAAAAATATTTATTAGCGAATATACTAGTGCCCTGTAACAAAAAATAATCTTTTCATTACAGTTTATTTCATATTCATAAGTGTTCTAGTAATTGAATAATTGTTGAAGAAAAATTCACGATTTTTACTATGCAACCATCTATACATGAACGCAGCCTTAAACCAAACCAAAATGTATGATGAGCTGCGAACTAAAACCAAATCGAATTTTTCCAGCAATTTGCAGCTCTGATGTAAATTAACAAATTTGAATCAACTTTATTTATTTTATGGCATACGAGTATATAACATTACTGTCTAAAATTCATCTGTCATTTGAATGAATATATTTTATTTTTCCACGATCGAGATGAAATATGATCCCAAAATCATGACAGAAATAATCAATTTTAACCCACCATGCTGTTATTTATCGTTACCAATAACGACGATAGTAAAGTATTTTAGTCCAGTTGCTGAGTATTTATAGTCCTGGTACTAAGGAAATGATTATTGTCATCTTGACATTCTGGTTAATTTTCTATAAAAATGAAACAAACCAGTAGCAACTATTATTAATAATATTACATTTTTTAGTATATAATATATTATTTTTCACGACCGGAAGTATTTGACCGTGTCTATGAGGCAAAAATCGGGACAGAAGTATAATATTTTATCCCTAGGGGAATACATACATACATACATACATAACATCACGCTATATCCCATTAAATGGGGTAGCACGAACCCGTCAACATTCTCATCCTGACACACGATACTCGATTCGACCACATTAATACTTCATCCATACAAACTCTTTCTTTTCTCACAACCAAAATCCATCAACACACAACAAACATTCATCCATTCGCTCCTGTACACCAGTTTCGTAAATCTTCACTTACGCCCACTTCTCTAACAACGAATCTATAAGAAATGAAGGCAGCATCGCCTGCGCTTGTTAAAAATACATTTAACACAATTGCAGTTACACACTGTATAGTAAAAACTGAAAATGAAGCAAAAAAGATGAGGAAGGAAGGGAGTATCTCCCTGCGCTTGTTTTTGAAACTGAATTCCACACAATTGCAATTGGACACTCTATAGTAAAAACAGAAAATGAACCAAAAGATAAGAAAGGAAGGGAGCATCTCCCTGCGCTTGTTTTTGAAAGTGAACTCCACACAATTGCAGGTAAACACTCGAAACATCTAACCAATGAATCTAAAATCAAGAATCATACGCTTGTCTTCATTCATCATATTTATTTCGCAATTAATTTTCTCCAAACATTTCTATCCTGACACACCACTTTTGCTTCAACCACATTCATAATTCTTTTCATACAAGCTCGTTTATTCTTCACGCTCAGAATCTTTCGCTCACGCAACAACCCTTCAATCATATTCATCCACTTGTTCCTAGGCCGTCCACGCAAACTTTCACCCTCAATTTCACCAACATACACTTGTTTCACCAATCTGTCATTCGACATACGTTCTACATGACCAAACCATCTCAACTGACTTATTCCCACTCTTCTTACAACATTCTTCCAATCTCACATTCATCATACACCAATGTATTCCGGACACGATCAGCAGTTATACGCCGTTCATGTTTCTTCATCCATACCCAACATTCACTACCATACATCAACATAGGCACTAACACACCATTATAAACACTCAATCGAGCATCTCTGGATACATTCACGTTCCGAGTAAAGGTTCCCAGAGCACCCAATATCTTACATCCAGCAGATACTCTTCTAGGGGAATAATGTATACATTATTCTTCTAAGAAGTTTATATTATTTTAACTGTTCAGCTGTCAAATATATGTACAGGGGAAACAAATGAAAACCGAAAACGAACTGTAAAAGCTACAATAATTTCTTGATATTCTTCCAAGAGTTCTTCGTTGTATTCTTGGTATTAATTTATAATCATAATGTAATTTGAAATAAACAAACTTGTTTACATTAAATTTCGCTGTTGTTTAAGAATTTTATTTTTTTGTCAAATACTTCTAATAATTTAAAAATTAATAAATGTCAAAAAAGTATGAATAAATTTGATTTTAAATTACTTTTTAAATTTTTAATCTTACTTAGGTTGTGAAAAATTAGTATATACTCCTCGGAAAAGAATGCTATTTTTCCTTTGCCTCATGAAAAATCATGCATTTTTCTCCCTGTATGTGTAATATACTATTACATTGTTAGTAAATTAATTTTTCGTTTATAAAACCGGTCATTAATCTAGTCCAAAAAGTACATCACTATCTAATTATATTTAATCATGTTTTAATTTGAAATAGATACACGTTAGACCTAAGTATTTTGTATTAGAATTCAGCGTTTACAATCTACGTTCGAATCAAATTCCGAAGTTTAGGTATCTCTCCAGATCAGCAAACGAAGCAAATGTTGAAAAGCGCTGTTTTATAATATCAGTCAGTGTCCTTTAGCATTTGACCCAAGGCCTAAGCCTCCGATCGCCCTGGCTAGAGCAGATAGCACGCCGCCCCCTTCGGCTCCCTGGGGTCCGTTACACAAATCCTGCGCCCCAAGAGGCGACGCGCCAGAAGCCGCGATCAAATCGCCGGACGCGGACACCAATGGATACGGGCGATTTTTCTCGATCTTGACTTTTTATCCCCGGGAAATTTTCACATTTGTCGTGAAAATGCGCTACGCTGCGCTCGTCATACGAACAGGAATCGATGTGGATGTTTTTATCGCGCGATGAGTTATTTGCGGCGGTGGGAATCGAATCATTTGCGCGGGCGAAAAACCTGAGAATGTATTACGCGCATTAGCTGATTCATCAGATTTTCAGGAGAATGTGAAGTTGAAGTACATTTTGAAAATGATCACAACGATTAATTTTTTCCCACAGGAGAGTATGAAATGTTCAACGCAATCTGCAAAATAGAGCTTCAAAAGAATCTAAACATACTTGTCATTTAAATATTTTTTCTAATTGTTATTTTTAAAATCATTGTATATGGAAACAATGTCAAAAATAAAAACATGATTATTTGTACAACTAGAAATGAATGCAAGAATGTTTTTTCACAAATTTAAAATTTGATGTACGACGGGGAAGTCTGGTGTATTAATACACGTATTTTTTTACAAATTTAAAATTGGTTTGAGAGATGTCAATATTTTGATAACATCTTAAATCTCCAAGGAAATAAATAAAATTAGTAAAAAGTACAAAATTAAACCAATAAAAATATAGGTTTTACTTTTTTCACGATTTTTAAAATAGTTGAAAAGGGTGTCATTTCATTTTATTTTTAAAAATACGACTGTCAAGATCAATATACAAAAAACAAATTTAACAAACTCTCAAACTAATCTATATATTTCTATATATTCAAAATAATTTTAATCAAATAAGTATTTAATATAAACAATTTTATAAATAAATATACCATCACGCCTTTTACCCATTACTGGGTGAGGCACTCTGCCTAAGCAGATCTCGGTAAACAATTTTAATTGAATAAATTATTAGTTTTCTCGTGTTATAACATTACAAGCATACGTTAGGAAGTTACTAGTTAAAATATTGCAAATTATAACTAATCTAAATCACTGAATACAAAATATACTATGTATTTATTGTCCAAAATTAAAAGTACATCTTATATACTAATAACCCACACTACTTCTATGCAAAGAAATACTCTGTAGTGGCACTGTCATTGAGAAAATAGTTATTTGTGTATTAAGAACGTAAAGTGACTGTTACTCAAACATGGTAATTGCAGCGCGAGCCGAAGGCGAGAGTTGCATTAGTGTAAGGGGAACAAAGACACTACGCTCGTGTTACACATAATTTTTTCTACAATTGCATCTTAAATTATTAAAAAATGCTCTGGAAATAAATTCGTTCTGTCAACTGTCAATATGACAAGTTTTTGTTTTGTTTGTATCCCTAGTATCTTTTTCGCATTTAACAAAGATATTTTTTTATTATTCCACAGAAAAGTCAACAAATGAGAGCATAATTGTCAACTTTTCATAACAATCGTAGACAAAATAATGTTTAATTGGCTAATAAATACTATAACATAAATTAAATTCACGTTATTTTTCGACAGGAATAATTTAATGAAGGTTTAAAGAAGTAACTTAATTTGTATTAACTTCTAAATTTAAAAATTAAAACAATATTTAGTTTAAATTAAGTAAAATATTTATTTAATTCGGTGTTTCAGTATACTGAATGTATAGTTTCATCAAGAAAATAAAAAGTAATAAATAAACAAAACTTAACTATAGATAAGTAAATAAATAACAAACAAGAAAACAAGTAATTATAATTTTTTGATCATCAGTAGCTCAGTTTTATTCAATTCATATCTACCAAAATTCTTCATATTGTTCTTATTCTTATATTATTTCAAGAGCTTCCCTGACCTATCAATAATTCATATATTATTAAATATGAGTTGTGTAATCTTTTTATAAATTTAACTTTAATTTGAGTAATTATATCGATTCCTATACTTAATTTAGTACGCACACTCAACAGTAGATAAGAGGCGTAATAAGATATGAATAGTTTTTATTTTATTCATTTTCTATATCATTACAAATAAATATTTTCATTAAAATTTATTGATTATTTGATATATAGTTACCATTGTATCTTCACGAAATGTAGGATGCATTTATTACAGTTATTAGAATCAGAGTAAACAGTACGTAAAATCTGAAAATAATTTGAGTGCGTTTGTTATTTGGAGGCGGAAGTCCTGGTTCGGGCGCTGAATGGTGGCTGTGGCACTGTCTGTCACGCCGTCGACAGCGCGTTATGAATTTGACATGACTTTGTGACCCAGTTTTCACAATGCGAGCGCTTGGAGCCAAGCCCACCAGAAATACGCAAGCTTCATTTTCAAGTTCAAGTTTATCTAAACTAAGTCTCACCAACCACTAATTATAAGATAAGACAAACACAAAAAAAAACATAAAAGCGCTTCACACGACAAGGAGATCGACACACTTCCACCGCCTTTTAGCAATTAAATGTAATTAAATATAATATCACAACCGACAAACAATTTTCACCAAATTAAATCTACCCCCGTGGCTTCCCTTCCACTAACATCTTTGGGGACCGTGATTTGACGGCTGGTAACTGCACTTCACGCGAAGAAATAAATCACTTACAAAGTTCTGCTTTGGCAGAGTGTTACACCCAGTAATGGGTAAAAGGCGTGATGATATATTTATTTATTTATGTTGAAAAAAATCACTAAAAACTCTATAGTCAAATTTATTTAACTCATCCTAAAATATCGGAATATATATCGTAGAATATTGTTAATAAAAATATATCGAAAAAGACAGAAAATGCGGCATTTCAATCTAGTAACATACTTTTAGCTATTTTCACATTTGTTATTAAAAATTTTGTCAAAATATAATTTATTGATAGAATTTAATTAGTATTTTAAATACATACTTAACAATTGATGAAATCAAACTGAATTATAAAGATAAATACGGGCATACCATCAGGATTTGAACTTCGCACTTATAAACTCCGGTCATATGCTTTAAAGCAATGATATTGTAATTGGATTTCACGGAACCCAAACAAACATTTTTAGGAGTTCCACAATTATTTTTATAAAAATGTCTGATCCTTATGTATTTAGTTTTTTGTTTTTTCTTTATGATACTATTTATTTATAATGGACATATATGGATTTAATTACTACTTTATATTTCTTGCACTTCTTTGTGTCATTTTCTCGACGTTTTATGTAAACTTTTCCGTTTTATTCTGCGCATATCTCGAAGTGTCGACATCTGTACTACAGAGTGGATATTCTTTGTTTAGTTCACTGCTAGACCTCGGTCTTAACCACCTTGTTAATGGACTATGTAAATATGACGTCACTGTCTACATAACACCAAAATATTTCGAATAATCTTGCAACTCAAGCAGAGAAACTGTTTTTTTTTTATTGAAAATGCACAAAGAATATTGGAATTGTCTAGTCATGCAATAGAAACCCTTCTGCTTTTTGTTACCATCTATTTTAGTGAATTTTTTCAACTTTGCTGTTTATACATTTAGAACAATAAAATATTTGTTTAATAGAACAGAGACTATTTGCCACGCAGATAAACATTAAGAAAAAAAGAACAGACTTCAAGAGATATTTATAATGATTGGTTACGAAAAGTATTGTATACCAGAAAAACAAGACTGATTTAAGAAAAGGACACTTCGAATATCATTTTTGCGTTCTTACCTTTTATAGAAACTTACAAATAAAGTAGGCCGAATATTAACAATGAAAAGTATCAAAGTTTATTTTACACTTCTATGAAACCTCAGCAAGTATTGAAGATTGCAAATTATAATTGCTTGTTTACCTATTACATAGTTATTTGTTTGTAGTTACGTTTTGTTATTTATTATTTTCTATTTCCAGACGAAAGTACACGTTTAGAGTACCGAACATGGAAATAAATAAAATTTATAGAACTTAAATGATGTAAGTTTTAGTTTCCGATAAATATATGATTAAGAGGAATATGTTACAGGACAGTTTACGTATTGTTATTTCTGATAAATAAAAATATTTTAATTTATTACTTGTGTTCGTCTATATAATTAAAAAGCTAATAGGTTATGGACCTAGGTTTGTGTATCTAATAAAATGGCAGATATAAATTTTACAGTGGCGAAATTGTTAGATGACAATTACCCAGTGTGGAAATTTAAAATGAAATTGCTTTTTTCTATGATTGCTATGAAACGTTGACAATTACGTTCTCATTTGTCATCGTAAAGTTGACGTTTTCTGTGGAACAATCGAAAAACATCTTTTTCGCAAGTCTCCAATTGCAACGAGCGAAAAAGATGTTAAAAACGCACGTTTCCAATAGCAACGAGCGAAAAAGATATTAAATGAGCGCAGGGCCGTCTTTACCCGGGGGTTCAAGAGGTGCGGGCGCACCCGGGCTCAGAGTCCTAGGGGGCGCACACATGCCGAGCGCTAGAAATTTCGATATTTCATTAATCCCTAACTCATTCAATAACAACGTCATTGCAGCGTTTCGTACACTTTGTTAGGTCAAATTCATGCACAAAATAAAAATCTAGGCACCAATATTAAATTATTTTATTAAACACACCTCATACCGCTTTCGGCACTTGTTATACCGCTCACAATGTACAAGTTAAAATAGCTCTTATTACTACACACATAACAATTACCGAGACATTTTAATTACGAGGCTACAGATGAGCCCATTTTAGACCCAATGAAAAAATTTAAAATAAATTTTTATTTTATTTACTGACGCAGCTATCTCGAAATTAAATGAGAGATTCGAGTTGCTAATGAATCAGAATAATAATAATAATAATCTATTAAATAAAGAAAAGGCTTCAGAATCCAATGTTTTTATAAAATATTTATTTGTGGACGTTTCGAGCAAAAATATTAGCTCATCATCTGCACCTTAAAATATAAATACAATAATTATAATATAAAACTAGCAAATTAATCAAAATGTCAAACTTTTAAAAAACGTAAAAATATAAGACAATATTTGTAAAATGTCAATAATAACAAAAAAGAAAAAAGATACATATGAAAAATAAAAAGAAAAAATGTTAAATAATTAAAATAAAATTAATAAAATAAAAATTAAATTGTAAAATTTCTTTAAAAATTTTGAGCATATTTTACATTATTATACGCATCAGTTTGATAATTAATCGAGGTATCATGGCGTAAATTTATATGTAACGTTTCTAAAATAAGTCTAATCTTTTTATTTGCCATAACATCAATAATTTTGGCTTCAGAAAAATTAAAAATATGTCCAGTCTCCACGTTTGAATTTTACAATTGAGCATGAATTTAATAATTCTATAAATTTTCTGCCACTTTATTTAGATCTAATAATAAAATTTATACGAATTGGTTTAGAAAAAATACTGCATCTGGTAGATATCTCAATTTTCATTCTTATATTGATATACAATAACAAGAAGAGTGTTGTAATTGCTTTAGTTGACCCTTGTTTTAAGCTATCTGAACCATGTTATCACAATTCAAATTTACAATTTATTAATAACATCTTAATTCGTAATAGTTACCCTTCATCTTTTATAAAAAAAAAAAAACATATAAAAGACAGACTATATAAATTGGTTCATGGAAATAATAATGATAATAATAATTTTCAAGTTAATTTACCAAATAATGAAGATAAATTTGTTGTAGCTATTATTCCTTTTGATAACAAATTAATATTTGGAATTAGAAAAACTATTGGTAATTGCAATATTAAAATTATAACTACTGACTTCACTAATATTAATTCGCTTTATACACAAACTAAGGACAAAATAGAAAAATATAAATATAAAAATGTTGTATACAAAATTCCATGTGGGTCTTGTGGAAAATGTTACATTGGAGAGACTTCACAACCGTTTAAAAAAAAGAATATATCAACATAATTATTATTGCAAGCTTCTTGATCCAAATTATAGTACTTTAACTCGTCATCTTCAGGAGACTGGACATATTTTCAATTGTTCAGAAGCCAAAATTATTGATGTTATGGGAAATAAAAGGCATAGACTTATTTTAGAAACGTTACATATAAATTTACACCATGATACCTCGATTAATTATTAAAATGATGCGTATAATAATTTAAATATGCTCAAAATTTTTTAGGGAATTTAACAATAAAATTTTTATATATTTTATATTAATTATTTATTATTTTTTGTTTTCATATGTATCTCTTTTTTGTTATTATTGACATTTTACAAATATAGTTTTATATTTTTACGTTTTTTAAAGGTTTGACATTTTGATTAATTTGCTAGTTTTATTTATTTATTTATTTATTTATTTATGTTACGCTGTACAACAGGAATTTAATCCCAATGACAGTACAGGGTCCGCACTCACCGAGCCGCAGTGTAGTAGTTTTTATATAATTTTTAGCTTGAATGCGATTCGAACTATTCGAATATTATAATTATTATAATTATTGTATTTATATTTTAAGGTACTGATGATGAGCTAATATTATTGTTCGAAACGTCCACAAATAAATATTTTATAAAAACATTGGATTCTGAAGCCTTTTCTTTATTTAATATATTATATAATTGACCCGACACCAGAAATGGTAAAAGAGCTCAACGATTAAGTAAATATATAATTGAATCCTTTTTTTATTTATTTATTTATTTATGTTACTCTGTACAACAGGAATTTAATCCCAATTACAGTACAGGGTCCGCACTCACCGAGCCGCAGTGTTGTAGTTCATATAATTTTTAGCTTGAGTGAGATTCGAACTCGGGATCCCCGGATTCGAATTCCATATTGCTATCCACACCACCGTACTGACGGACAAAATAAATATATATTATAAATAATAATAATTAGAATAAATTGGTACCTATTAAATAATAATATAAAATAAAACACTACTGATGTATATTGTCTGGGCTTTTAAATTGAGAAAAAAAAAAGTTGGTTTTTAATTTGTATAATTTATTGTTATATTTGTATAATTTAAGAATTTTGAGAAATAAATAAATGAAATTTTAAAAATTACATTGCGTTTTTTTAGTTGACAAGAGCTGGGGCGCAGGCTGACCACCCCGCACCCCGGCGCAGAATATGCTTAAGACGGCCCTGAATGAGCGCTTATTTTAATAGTTACCAGGGATACAAACAAAACAGAAACTTGTCATATTGACAGTTGGCAGAACAAATTTATTTTCAGTACGTATACGTTTTTTAATAATTTGAAGATACAATCGTAGAAAAAATTATGTGTGTATCACGAGCGTAAAGTGTCTTTGTTCTTCTTACACTATTACCGTGATCGAGTAACAAAGAATCACTTTACGCTCTTAATGCACAAATAATTATTAATTAGACATGTGTAAATGTAGAGACACCAGAACGAATATTAGCCAACTGGATTGCAAATGACGAAAAGACACAAAACCAGATTTGTCTTAACGTTGAATACAGTCAGATAGTATATACTACACTGTTCAAAATTGTACAGGTATATTTTAAAAATTGAACGTAAAATTAAAACTTAATATTAAATAAATAAAAAGCTTTTTAAATACATGTTTTTAAAATTAAAAATCGAAATTATATTCTAATATCATCATCATCATCTGTGGCGCTACAGCCCGAGGTCGGGCCTGGGCCTACCGGACACACCGAGCCGCAGTTTTGACACTGCCGTACTGCCGGTCTTCGTAGTCGAATGCTACATTATTTAAGGCGTATAAGTGACTAGCTTATAGCGCCCGAGTGTGATAAATACATGTAACTGTATTTTATATTTTACGGCAAATCACACATTGTCAACAGGCGGATTCGAACTGACGAACCTTGGTTCGGGTGACGTCACAGTATGTTAAGAGATGTGCCTTAACACGCTCGGCCACCGCGCCTGTATGTATATTTAAGAAAAATAATATCTGAATACAATTAATATTAAAAAGGCGAATGAGAGGACAAATTTATGCAAAAAATTGTATTTATTTAAACAAATATTTCTATCTAAATACAATAAAGATGCAGAAATGCATTAATACATTAGGCGTACTCTAGAATTAGTGAAAAGCCTGCGAGAAATTGGTGACGAAATTCGCTACTTAGTAGCAGAATTATTGCTTAGTGGACTTCCTAACACGTACGAGACTCTTGTCATAGCACTTGACGCCCGCCCTGATGATGAACTTACGTTGGAATATGTTAAAGAAAAACTTATAGATGAATACAGAGATGAATATTAGGAGAACCACATGGAAATAAAGTATAATCAGCATTACAAATAGGTAATACTAACGGATATGTTCAATGAAACACCCGTATTTTTTTATTGAAAGAAAAATGAACACATTAAAATATATTATATTGCATAGAAAAATAACAAGAAAGAACATGAACATTGTAATAAAAAACAAACAGCAAAAACTGCCATTATTAATGAAAAAGTTCTATTAGATTCAGAAATATCTTTTAATTATATAGAAAATTTGTCAAGTTTAAAGGAACGGTGCACTGACTCAGAATTAATTAGTCATATAACAAACAATAAGAAATTGTTCACACAACTTGATGACAGTCGGAAGAACAGAGTCATTGGAAAAACTTTGAATTTTGAAGTAATTGATACTAGGTATAACAATTCTTCAACTAATTGTAGACAAGTACTTATGAAAGACGTTCTTTTTTATAAACTTTAGACAGTAGTTTGCTGTCGATTGAAAGACTCACTGAACTTGAAAATACTGTTCTATTTCAAGGTGACAGCTGCATCATTTCGAAAAATAATTTCAAAATAGCCAAAGGTAAAATCATTGCCTATTTGTATAGACTTAATTGCAGCGAACAGAGAAATAACATGTTAATTACATTCAGAATGGCATCAACGGTTAGAGCATAGAGATCTTGTGGTAATCTAAAGGCTTATTAGACAAGATCTAGCAGAAAGAATTAAAATTGACCAATGTAAACAAATGATGAAATGTACAAGTTGTGTAAAAGGAAAAAAGAAACGAAAGTTTTCCAAGATCAAGCAGTTCATGATCAACTCAACCATTGGATTGTATTCATACGGATGTGTGTGAACCAATGAACACAACTACGTCCAGAAAGAAGAAATATTTTATATTTATTGATGATTATTCAAGATACACAATGCTCTATCTTCTTCATAGTGAAGCTAAAGGAATATCTTGTTTACATTAATAATAAATTTGGAAAGAAACAAAAAAAATTGCGTGGTGACAATGGAACAACATATTCTACATCGATACTGTTTCTAAAGGAAAAGGGAATTAAGTACCAAATCACTGTGCCTTATAATCCGGAAAAGAATGGAGTTGCTGAAAGAAAGAATAAAATTCTTTGAGAAAGTACTCAAACTATGCTGATCAACGTGAAATTAACGACTATATATTGAGAAGAAACAATTTCAACTGCATGCTGCCTACAAAATCGATTACCAATAAAGCTATCGATAAAACGTCATATGACTTATAGAACGACAAGCAACCAAATATTAAACATATATAAACCTTTAGATAAATAGCTTATTTTCATATACCAAAGGAAATGCGAACATAATGGAATGCTTATGCTAAGGAAGGAATTTTAGTAAGTTATAGTTTGACTCAGAAAGGATATAGAATTCTTCAACCAGAAACTAAAAGGTAACAATAAGTAGAAGTATCATGATTGATGAAAGTTAATTATAACAAAATTTGAAACAGAAAACATGGTTCAAGATACAAATATAGAAATAAAAAAAATTGTGAATAAAAATTATTCAGAAGAACGAAATGAATCTGAAATTAGAATATCTTCAAGGAAGAATATAGGTATTCCTCCAGAGTGATTAACATAAAATGGTTCAAATAGATTATTATCTCGAAGAGATATTTAAAAAAATTCAAAATGTACCCACCCATGAGACACAAAAATGAATCCAAGGTATGGATGACGAAATGAAATCAATTCGCATATGCAATACATGAGAACTTACTGAATTACCTGTAAATAGGCGAGCAGTTGGTTGTAAATATAATGTAAATGAAAATGTAGGCGTGATTAATCGCAAAATATTTTTAAAAGTATGGCAAGGATTATTATTTATTATTTATATTACGCTGTACAACAGGACCTTAATTCCAATTACAGTACAGGGTCCGCACTCACCGAGCCACAGTGTGATAGTTTTATATAATTTTAGCTTGAGTGCGATTCGAACTTATGCCCCAGTTGCAAAACAAAATATATTCAGAACTTTATGAAGTATTGCAGTTACCAAAAAATTACATAAAAATAGCTTTTCTAAATGAAGATATTAAAAAAAGATTTAATATATATATATATATATATATATATATATATATATATATATATGTATGTATATGTATATATATACTACCCAAAACAAACCCAACACTTTAAAGTGCATGTAACTTGGTTGAAAATAAGTTGTTTTCAACATATTCGGGCTCCAATGAAAGGTTAAAGTCTCTACTTTACAATGAAATATGTGCAAATTCAATATAACCGGAAGTGCTTTAGCTACAACCAAATATTTCAAAAAAAAGTTTTTTCCTAGTTTTTAGCTTGAATACATACATAACAAAAATGGAAGCTATGGTCCCGACTACTACAAAATTGCCTCCAAATACATCCCCTCTCACATCCCCCGATGGAGGGGGAAGTTTAATTCCATTGGTAGAACATTATCTGATTGGACAGATATTGTTTCCTAATGGAGGTTTTGGAAAGTGTTGCGTTTTTTGCGTAGGTAGTATATATATATATATATATATATATATATATATATATATATATATATGCACAGACGACCTTTTGAGGTCTAAACTTTATATACAGAAAGCTGTTTGCGGACATTTGCTCTTTTTGAGGACGTCCTCAAAGAGAGCTTCACATTTGTACTATCGTTTGCGGACTTGTCGCTAGTATCGTGCGGCTTTAATTGGAAGTACTAAATATCCTAGAGATGGCAATAGTAGTTACATTTTTAAATCTTTTTCCTGAAAATTACGTCGTTGTTGTAGAGGGCACTGTTCTTCATTTATTGATCTGTCATCCATGGGTTTTGAGGGTTGTCATGCGTCTAGGCGTCTAGAGCACACAACTGATTGCTTATATTTAGGTTATTTGCTTAATAATTTAATATTTATAAGGTTATTTTTGCCTTCGTAGCATGTTCCTTGTACTAAGTCGGTACTATTATTGATATTACAGGTACGCTAGTTTTTCATACGCAATTATACAATAAAACTAACAAAGTGACACCCAATTTCTGTTCTTACAAGAAAACATGGCCGATGAAAAAATAGAAGAAGTAATTATACAAGTATTACTTTGTGAATTTCATTTTTATTCATAATAATTCAGTCAGTTAGTAGTTTAGTTTTAGTTATTTCTTAAACTGGGAGTCACCGTTTCAGCTAAACGTCGCTTTTGTCTGAAGTTGGACAACACTGGAATATTTATTGACTTTCATTTTTATTGTTATTCCTATTTGTTACATGTCGTTAAATTGAAAGTAACCGTTTCAGTTGATCGTCGCCTTCGTATTTCTTGTTAATTAATACTTAATTTTTGTTTATAATAATTCAGTCAGAAAGTAGTTCAGGTTTACTTGTCCCCTAAACTGGGAGTAAACGTTTCAATTGGTCGTTGCTTTCGTATTGCTTGTTAAATAATACTTCATATTTGTTTACAATAAATTAGTAGTGCAGTTTTACTTTTCCCTAAACTGGAAGTAGTCAATTCATTTTATTAGTAATTTTAAAAATCTCTATAAAAATTTATATCATTCTATTTAAAAAATCAAAGTGATGTCGCTTCCGGTTAAACCACAACGTACATATATAATGATATTTACCACGTCCTCAAATCACAAATATTACACTGATTAAATCATGTGCACTACGCAATATATATTTGCGTGAAATACGGTTATCAGCCATCAGTATAACTTAAGGCAAAATACTGATATTATTTCGAGCTCGGCTTCGCTACTCGGCCAGTGTCACTGTCGCTCGCCGGTAAACAAGACCCATATGACCGCACTGCAACCGAACGAGTTTCAATTATGCACGCGGCATATAATGTCTATTGCCGATCGCTGCTATGAATTAATTATAAGGAGATTATAAACTACTTTGTGAATACTAAACACGGACAATTTGTTTAAAAAATGTCTACGTTAGAAATTGACTTTGAATATTATTTATAATTATTTATCCAACTAACATATTGAACATTTACTTGCCTGATTTCGGAAATATTATATTATTGTATTGACAAATGTTGAATAAGAATTAATATGTTATCTAATAAACTGTTATAACACATCAAACTAAATTAACATCAGATTTGCTATCGCATATGAAACACTATGATTATATTTGTCGAATTTAAACGATAGGAACAAAGAAATTGTTTATATGTTTATCACTTCACTTAGAAGTAACATGGATAAATATTGAATAATTATTAATATGTCAAACTAATAAACTGTTGGAACAAATACAATTATAAATATATTTTAAATATTATTTGGGATGTAGGATGAGAATTCAATCAAAACTGTAATATCCAAGAAAGCGGCAACCTTAAGCATTGTAAGCGTTGTTTTTTTTTTAATAAATTAACATAAAGTAATAACTTTTTTTCAATTATCTTTTAAATTTTATCGAACTCGAGACCACTAGGCGAACTTTTGTAAGGCATTTGTTATAATAATAATAATAATAAACTATGTAATAGGTATGATTTATTATTACGGTTATAATAATTATAATAGTTAATAATATTTGCTGTTTTGTGTATAATTGTAAAAGATTTTTGGGTTGGCGGCCAGTTCATTCCTTTCACAACACATTTTTATTCATGTTTTTATTACTAAACTTTATAAACCGCGACACACGGAATGCGATGTTGCCAATACTGTTCCAATTGTAATACAACTTTGTATACTCTGTGCACTATTGTTGCTGTGAAGGAAAATTCCATTGACGGATGTTATATTATATTGTTAAACTAGTTGACAAGATTTTTCACGCCATTATTTCAAATGTATTTTAAAATTATTAAACATTAATTTACCCTGATGATGATCGTCATGACCGAAACGTCGGTTGATTAGAAATTAAATCTTTGATATTTTCCCATTACTATTAAAATTTATATTAAAGAATCAAATCTCTAAATTAATAATACCTAATACATTTTAATACACTTAAACAAATATTTACGTCCCATATTTTTCCATAAATTTGTTAAATTCAAAGGTAATGTTAAAAGTTTTCTGTTAAAATTTGTTTTTTACAGTGCTGAAGAACATTTTTGTGCAATCCTAAATATGTCGATATGTAGCCTACTTTAATTATATTTTGTAAATGTAAACTAAATCTCCTATTTATGTTTATAATCTTCATACTGTAACTTGACTTGCTATAAACTAGTATTTCCAGTGGCGGCTCGTCATAAGGGGCTATCTGGGTCTGGCTGTAATTTCATCAGTCAAATTTTATTATTGTACTGCAATGTTTTATTATTTAATTTCCCCAACTTTGTCCATTTAATTAAATTAGCGCTGTGATTTTGTACAGGTCCGGGCTTCTATATTCAATTGAAATTTAAAAAGTAAGAATATTTATAAATATTAATTTTTTACAAATAGGTAATGAATTTTAGTTCTTATCAGACTTTAGACATAGATTCAACTTCAAATTTAAATGCAGTTGACAACATACTAAATTTAGAATTTGAGAAAAGAACACAAGAAGAAAAACTATGTATACGAAAACTTGGACCACATCATCCACAAAATTTTAATTTTTTCCAAATGTACGGTAAAAGAAAGCGACAATTCAATACCGGTTTGTTTAAAAATATTACGTGGCTGACAGCAAGTGGAGAAAAGCGTTCGGTTTTGTTTTTATTGTTTCCAAACGAGACAAGCGTAGGTACATCACTTGAGGAATACGTTGAAATTAGGGCTGTGCAAAATAACCGATTAATCAAATTTAATCGATTAATCGATTAAATGATTATTATTTTTTAAATAATCGATTAATCGATCCTTTCATTATTTGATTAATCAAAATGATCGATTATTGAAAACCATAATTGAACACAAATGGAAGACCGTTTAAGTAATTCAAATAACTGCGTAATTTTGTAATTCTTGATCCCAAAATGTTCAACATTTACGAAAATAATTTTCCACTCCAAAACTTCAAAATACTAATTGAGAATTACAAAATGCTGAACGAAGAAAAACTTGATAGTTTTATATCAAAATCAAACAGTTAGCAAGATAGACAATATTTCAGCGCTTACGATTTTTGTTTCTGAAAATAATTAACGAGTTCATTTTCTGAGGTCAGGGCCGGATCCAGACTTCGAATTGTGAGGGGGTCATGGAGTGAATTTTGTATCTGGGAGGGAAGGGGGGTATTGTCCATCTTAAAAACATTTGTATTTGCTCATATTATATTCCTGCTTTAAATAATTTTTACAATCACATTAAATCGTCTTTCTTCGATAGAATACAAAAATTATTGAATTAGAAGTTGATGTTCTAAGTGCAAATGTCGGTAGTCACATACTTGACTAGGTCTTAAATAGAATACCTCTTCCATCTGCGGATCGAAATAATATCCCCACAAAATATTGGTTTTTGGCTATTTATTAGGATAATAAAACAAACAATAGTTCTTAATTATCTTAGAATTTTAAGTTCTTAGATAATATTTTCTATTTAATTTGTTTAACTAAATTGAGTTATCGTAAATAATTACATCATTATTATGTATTAGAGCCAACATTTAAAAAAGTCCATGCTTAGTGAGGGGGGAGGTTATAACCACCATGACCCGCCCCCTGGATCCGCCCCTGTCTGAGGTACATAAACTCATGGAAATAATTTTAGTTACACCTGTGTCAATAGCTGAAGCAGAGAGATGTTTTTCAACGTTGAAGTGAATAAGAACTTTTAAAATAAATTCTATGACCCAAAATGAATTATCATGAATTTATTACGAAAATGACAAATTTCAACAACATGGTAATAGATAGATATTTTCTTCAAAAAAAATAAGCGGGCGGAATATTTATATAAATAATTATATTTTACTTAAATATGTATACATTTTTTTAGTATATTTATAAATTGTTTTATTTTTTTAAGATAAATTAATAAAAGAATTAATTTATTCAATTGCCCTCTTTTTATTAAGATAACAAAAATGTTCTTTTCGCTTTTAGCTCCGGCTATTATAAAGGTGACAAGCCGCCACTGAGTATTTCTTATAAACTAGTGAAATACTGAATATAAGTATGAAATAAATAAATTTAAGGACCCCTAGAAAAACATCAAATTTATATTAAAAAATCAAATTTGTGAAATAATACTATACCAAGTTAATATTTCTAATTGGTGGGAGGATTTGTTTAGGGTGTTGCATTCTTTTTGTTTCAAATTCTTATCTCGAAAATAAGTTAACAAATATTTTTTATGACATTAAAAAATAATATCAAATTTATCACTCATCCTGCGGCTCTGTTGCTTTTCACTACTGACTAGTGAGTGACTAATTCTTTAGATATTTTATCTCTGACTAATTCTGCGTTCAGCTTGCTACGTACACCTGCGATGCAACATTTTAACATGTTATGTAACTGTTCCACTGTTCCCCGAAATTAAGCTACTATTCAGTGGCGCACCCAGGATAGTATCTCGGAGGGGACAAATAATTATTTTCTTTCAAGGTCAAACACCTTTAAATTCAAAGTTTAAAATTTTTAAACATAAAAAGTTGCACGTTTTACCTTCTTATGGACATACATTGTTTCTTCAACAGCTCTCCTAAAAATAACAACTCGGAAATCATACCGGTATTATATTTTAGTTATGAGAATTCGGCTTGCGGTTCTTGAGAATTTGAGGTCGATTTCCGCAACCGAATATCAACTCCCGTGGCTCCCCCACCACAAATAGTTTAACCGCACTTCACGCGCAAACATATATCACTTACCGAAATCTGCTACGGCAGCATGTCACACCCAGTAATGGGTAAGAGGCGTATTAATATATTTATTTATAAAATCATGAATTAAATTACCTGATAATACCCTACGAAAACGTGAGTCTCACGAGCTTCCCGGTAAAAATATCCTATTTCGTGTAGGCCCACGACCCCCCCCCCCCCCTTGAGTGCGCCCATGCTACTGTTATTTTATTCATTTGTTTTTTACAGCAATATATCCTGTATTAACAAATTTTGCCTTGAATATGGTATGTTCGCCACATTCTTCTGCAAATGTTGGGAAATTTTTTCCTAAGTTAACTTACCAAAAACCAATCTAAAAAACAAATTGTACTGCTAGTATTATTGGTCTCTTGCACACACAAAATTATATTAAGTAATTCAAAAAAACTAAATTGTTATAAATATGGGAGGTAAATTTGTCTTCAGTAAAAAATAGTTATTTATGCAACAAATGTGTAAAGGAATAGTTTATGTTCGACTGTGCTATAAATACATCATTTTTGATAGCGTCCGAAAATACCTACATAAAATAAATAAATAAATATATCATCAGGCCTTTTACCCATTACTGAGTGTGGCACTCTGCCGAAGCAGATCTCGGTAAATAATATATTTTTGTATGTGTAAAGGAATAGTTTATGTTCGACTGTGCTATAAATACATCATTTTTGATAGCGTCCGAAAATACCTACATAAAATAAATAAATAAATATATCATCAGGCCTTTTACCCATTACTGAGTGTGGCACTCTGCCGAAGCAGATCTCGGTAAATAATATATTTTTCGCGTGAAGTGCGGTTACCAGCCGTCAAATCACGGCCCCCAAAGATATTAGTGGAAGGGGAGCCACAGGGGTAGATTTAAATTGGTGAAAATTGTTTGTCGACTGTGGGGAACGAACCAGGGTTCTCAAGATCCACAGGTCGACTCGATACCACTGAGCCACCTACCTCTACATTATCGGACTATTACTTTTTATTTTATAGTGGTCAGTCATAGCAACATAGTCAATTCAAATATAAATGTCGTTCCGAGTGTGGAACATAAAATAATATTGTAAGCAACACTTACATAATACGGTCTTATGACCTCGCCCTTTTATTTGCCTCTCTTCGCTGCGTTCGTTCGGACCTAAACTATCCCACCCATAAAACCCTATATTATGTACTAGTTACATAATAGTTATTTACAGTATAATATTATTTCTATTTCTAATAAATTTTTACATTTAGGTTGTCTAAGTATGTCTAAGTATGATAATGACGCCGATTGAATTCATGTTGATAGTCAATTTTTTTGCAAAAGATTTTATAAACATGATGTGCTTTTTTTAAACATTTAATTAACGGACTACACCCTATTATTCCCGGGTAGGGCTGTGCGCTTACATCGATATATCGAATAACGATATTAAGTAGAAATAATATCGATATATCAGAGTAAACTATCTTTAATCACTAATATCAGTTATTTAAAAAAAATATATTAGTGTTCACAACCATAACCTGATTCTAATCGCATCTTGTGTTGCTACACTTCGACCCATATTCCGAAAATGGCCTTCGACTATGTCGGCAACAGATTCATCACTCGCCAAGAAATAAGTATTCACGTATGCCGTCATAATTATAATAAAATATCAATTCACTTCAAAGCCATATCACATTACTTACAAGTAAATTACTATTTTGGGACCAATTAATTAATGATTATTAATGAAAAAACAATGCTCATTCTCTATTATATTTCATAACAAAAAAAAACTTTTAAAATAAATTCAAAATAAATTTAAAAAAAACTTTAATAAAACAAAAATTCTGTTTCACAAGTTCTTCGAAATCACTAATCTTTCTTGCTTCTAGTTCTAATTTTTTCTAAAAAGTTCTAGCTTCATACCTAGTCTTTTAAACAGAACTTCAGTTAAATTTTTTATTAATATTGTTAGTCATATTTGCGTATGCAAAATTCATATATTGGTCTTTTTGCAATTTTTTTTTATATAATAGTATTTTGTCACTAATAGTGCATATTTTGGTATAAAATAACAAAGATATCTGAATGCGAGAATTTGAAATACGGATAGAAAACGGGCTAAAGCGGTATGATTTTTTGTGGCAGTATTTTGTTATGGTGCCGTTTATTTATTCTCGAATTAAAACGAAAATGCCGCCCATTAAAAAGAATAGAATATATTAAGTGGATTAAAAATGTTTATCAATTCACATAGAAGAAACATGGATAAATATTTAATAATTATTAATATGTCAAACTAATAAACTGTTAGAACAAATACAATTAATATATTTTAAATATTATTTGGGATGTAGGATGAGAATTCAATCAAAACTGTAATATCCAAGGAAGCGGCAACCTTAAGCATTTGTTGTTTTTTTTTAAAAAAATTAACATAAAGTAATAATTTTTTTTTCAATTATCTTTTTAATTTTATCGAACTCGAGACCACTAGGCGAACTTTTGTAAGGCATTTATAATAATAATAATAATAAACTATTAAATAGGTATGATTTATTATTACGGTTATAATAATTATAATAGTTAATAATATTTGTTGTTTTGTGTATAATTGTAAAAGATTTTTGAGTTGGCGCCCATTTATCCCTTTCACAATTAATTTTTATTCATGTTTTTATTACTAAACTTTACAAACCGCGACACGCGGAATGCGATGTTGCCAATACTGTTGCAATTTGTAATACAACTTTGTATATTCTGTGCACTATTGTTGCTGTGAAGGAAAATTCCATTGACGGATGTTATATTATATTGTTAAACTAGTTGACAAGATTTTTCACGCCATTATTTCAAATGTATTTGATAATTATTAAACATTAATTTACCCTGATGATCATCGTCATGACCGAAACGTCGGTTGATTAGAAATTAAATCATTGATATTTTTCTCATTACTATTAAAATTTATATTAAAGAAACAAATCTCTAAATTAATTATACCTAATGCATTTTAATACACTTAAACAAATATTTACGTCCCATATTTTTCCATAAATTTGTTAAATTCAAAGGTAATGTTAAAAGTTTTCTGTTAAATGTTGTTTTTTACGGTGCTGAAGAACATTTTTGTGCAATCCTAAATATGTCGATATGTAGCCTACTTTAATTATATTTTGTAAATGTAAACTAAATCTCCTATTTATGTTTATAATCTTCATACTGTAACTTGACTTGCTATAAACTAGTATTTCCAGTGGCGTCTCGCCATAAGAGGCTACCGGGGTCCGGCTGTAATTTCATCAATCAAATTTTATTATTGTACTACAAATTAAATTAGAAAATATTAATTAATATACGAACAATTATTTTTTTATAAAAGATTTTATTTGCAATGTTTTATTATTTAATTCCGTTTGCAATGTTCATTCACCAATCCTTTGGGGGGCTAGACGCTCGCTACGAGTAACGCTGTGAGTCGTGCGCGACCTTGAGCTAGCCAATCAGAGCATGAGTGATGACGACTTAAGCGGGGATTCCCCAACTTTGTCCTTTTAAATTAATTAGCGCTGTGAATTTGTACAGGTCCGGGCTTCTATTTTCAATTGAAATTTAAAAAGTAAGAATATTAATAAATATTATTTTTTTACAAATAGGTAATGAATTTTAGTTCTTATCAGACTTTAGACATTCAACTTCAAATTTAAATGCAGTTGACAACATACTAAATTTAGAATTTGAGAAAAGAACACAAGAAGAAAAACTATGTATACGAAAACAAAAATTTTATTTTTTGCTTGATGATCAACAGGAACAGTTTAATATAAAAAGTAAATTAATTGCTAAGGCTTATGATGGCGCTGCCGTTAGGAGTGGTGTGCCAGGCGGTGTGCAAGTTTTGATGAAATAACATTTTCCATTTGCACGATATTTACATGGCTACGCACATCAAATAAATTTGGTTTTTAAAGAAAATATGTTCTTCTATTAAGCATATGAAAATATTTTTTGCCAATATAAATGGAATTTTTTTCGGTGTCACCTAAAAGGTCAAATTTATTACGTGAAATGTGTAAAAGACGTATTCCGTCGGGATCATATACACTATGGAATTGAAGAGTGTTCTGAAAAAATGCAGAATGAAAATCAATGGGATGACAAAAGCATTAGCGAAGCTGCAGATTTTCAAAGATTACTTAATGATGAACAATTCTTATTTTATTTATCGTTCTTTTACAATATTTTTAAGCAAGTAGACATATTGTATAACACGGTTCTAGCAAGAAATACAAACATTGTCAATTTTTCACGGGAATTTAACAATTTTAAAGAACCAATTACTAAAGTTAGGAAAATATTGAACAATATCACATCAACATCAACACAAATGGAAGACCGTTTATGTAATTTAAATACACTGCGTGCTTTTGTAATTCTTGGTCCCAAAATGTTCAACATTTACAAAAATAATTTTCCACTCCAAAACTTCAGAATACTAATTGAGAATTACAAAATGCAGAACGAAGAAAATCTTAAAAATTAATTGATAGTTTTATATCAAAATCAAACAATTAGCAACATAGACAATATTTCAGCGCTTATGGTTTTTGTTTCTGAAAATGATTTAACGACTTCATTTTCTGAGGTGCATAAACTTATGGATATAATTTTAGTTACACTTGTCGCAACAGCTGAAGCAGAGAGATGTTTCTCGACGTCGAAGCGAATAAAAAGTTTTAAAGAAATTCTATGACCCAAAATAGACTAAACTCATTGGCTGTCATCATGATATTATTACGAATATGACAAATTTCAACAACATAGTAATAGATAAATTTTCTCTTCAAAAGAAATAGGCGGGCGGAATATTTATATAAATAATTATATTTTTTTCAAAATATGTACATTTTTTAATTTTTTTTTGTATATTTATAAA
This sequence comes from Pterostichus niger, assembly GCA_947425015.1. Taxonomy (NCBI): domain Eukaryota; kingdom Metazoa; phylum Arthropoda; class Insecta; order Coleoptera; family Carabidae; genus Pterostichus; species Pterostichus niger. The sequence goes on along the minus strand of OX380338.1, from coordinate 18,130,658 downwards.
TTGTCTTATTTTTTAAGATAAATTAATAAAATAATAAATTTATTCAATTGCCCTTTTTTTATTGAGATAACAAAAATATTTTTTTCACTTTTAGCCCCGGTTATTATAAAGGTCACGAGCCGCCACTGAGTATTTCTTATAAAGTAGTGAAATACTAAATATAAATATGAAATAAATAAATTTAAGGACCCCTAGAAAAACATCAAATTTTATAAATAAAGAAACAAATTTGTTAAATAATACTATACCAAGTTAATATTTCTTATTGGTGGGAGGATTTGTTTAGGGTGTTGCATTCTTTTTGTTTCAAATTCTTATCTCAAAAATAAGTTAACAAATATTTTTCATGACATTAAAAAATAATATTAAATTTTTCACTCATCCTACGGCTCTGTTGCTTTTCACTACTGACTATATATTATAGTGACTAATATTTTAAATATTTTGTCTCTGACTAATTCCGCGTTCTGTTTACTACGTGCACCTACGATGCAACGTTTTAACATGTTATGTACTAGACTACAGTGTTGCCAGATCTACTTAATTGTTCCACTGTTCTCGGAAATTAAGCTACTGTACAGTGGCGCACCCAGGATTGTATATTATTTTCATTTTAAACTAAAGGGATTGGCATAAAACGATTAAATGCACCACAATTACGTTTACAAAGGAACTCAAAATATGATCCTCATAACTGGTTACACAAGGTTCACACAGGGGTTGTACAGCCCCATTAGCCGGTACGGTCAATCATAGGAAAAAACAAGAATAATTTTAGGCTGAATACGACCCTTGAAAATATACCTATTTTGACCATCGATAAGCGATATGGGGTAGCCGCACTAATGGATTTCATTGTAGTTATATGGGACAGTGACGTTTAATCGTTTTATGCCGATCCCTTGAGTTTAAAATGAAAATAGTATATATTGGAGGGGGCTAATAATTATTTTCTTTCAAGGTCAAAAACCTTTAAATTCAAAGTTTAAAATTTTTAAACATAAAAAGTTGCACGTTTTACCTTTTTATGGACACACATTGTTCCTTCAACAGCTCTCCTAAAACGAACAACTCTGAAATCATACCGGTATTATATTTTAGTTAGGAGTTTAATGAAGACAATAAAATATACCAAAGCACAGAAATCGGCTTGCGGTTCTTGAGGACCCAAGTTCGATTCCCACAACCGACAACCTGGCTTTATATCAACTCTTGTGGCTGCCCCACCACTAAAAAATTAACCGCACGTCACGCGTAAAAATATATCATTTACCGAGATCTGCTACGGCCGAGTGCCACACCCAGTAATGGGTTAAAGGCTTAAAGGCGTGATGATATATTTATTTATTTATATTTATTTATAAAATTATGAATTAAATTACCTGAAAATACCAAACAAAAACAAACTGATGGTCCAGTGGGTATAAAGTCGGCTTGCGATTCTTGAGGACCCGAGTTCGATTCCCGCAACCGACAAACTGGCTTTCACCAATTTAATATCAAATCCTGTGGCTCGCCCTCCACTAACAACTTTGGAGCCATAATTGGACGGCTGGTAACCGCACTTCACGCGTAAAAATATATGACTTACCGAAATCTGCTACGGCTTGCGATTTTTGAGGATCCGAGTTCGATTCCCGCAACCGACAAATTGGCTTTCACCAATTAAATATCAATTCCTATGGCTCCCCCGCTACTAACAACTTTGGGGTCATAATTTGACGGCTGGTAACCGCACTTCACGCGTCAAAATATATGACTTACCGAGATCAGATACGGCCGAGTGCTACGCCTAGTACTGGGTTACAGGCGTGATGATATATTTATTTATAAAATTATGAATTACAAAAACGTGAGTTACAAACTGATGGTCCAGTGGGTATAAAATCGGCTTGTGATTCTTGAGGACCCGAGTTCGATTCCCGCAACCGACAAACTGGCTTTCACCAATTTAATATCAATTCCTGTGGCTCCCCCTCCACTAACAACTTTGGGGTCATAATTTGACAGCTGGTAACCACACTTCACGCGTCAAAATATATGACTTACCGAGATCTGCTACGGCTTGCGATTCTTGAGGACCCGAGTTCGATTCCCGCAACCGACAAATTGGCTTTCACCAATTAAATATCAATTCCTGTGGCTCCCCCTCCACTAACAACTTTGGGGTCATAATTTGACGGCTGGTAACCACACTTCTCGCGTCAAAATATATGACTTACCGAGATCTACTACGGCTTGCGATTCTTGAGGACCCGAGTTTGATTCCCGCAACCGACAAACTGGCTTTCACCAATTTAATATCAATTCCTGTGGCTCCCTCTCCACTAATATCTTTGAGGGCCGTGATTTGACGGCTGGTAACCGCACTTCACGCGAAAAATATATGACTTACCAAGATCTGCTACGGGAGAATGCCACACCCAGTAATGGGCAAAAGGCGTGATAATATATTTATTTATTTATTTATATAAATTACCTGAAAATACCCAACGAAAAAGTGAGTCTCACGGGCTACCCGACCACATATAAAAAAACCCTATTTTGTGTAATTATCCGCATACTGGCAACCCTGAAGGTTTGTGACCTTGTGTCGGGAGCCGGGCATCGCTATGCCCTCTACATTTACCAAGTCACATTACAGCTATTAGACTAATATTCCCGTAATTCGTAATTGTATTTTTAAAGAAATAATCCAGTAAATTTATTCATTAACACATCTCATATATCTACATAATTGTCATTAACATTAAAATAGTATTTCAAAAATTAGAACTGAGATACTGTGGTTAGTTTCCGTGCTAAATTATACAAATTCTATATTACCTGCAGAGCAGTACCTCAAATAGTAGTCTTAATATGATATCTCAGGGACTTCGAAGAGACGGCAGGACATATATATATATATATATATATATATATATATATATATATATATATATTTATTTATTTCTTAAACAATGTGTAAGAGCTTGGAATTTAAAAATGAACAAAGATCTAATAAATGAGGAATTTTTTCGAACTAAGGCAGATCCTTACTTATGAAGGGTGTTCAAAATTATTGCAAAAAAAAATGAATATTGTATGTAATGATTACAACGCATACATAATTTTTACAAAGTAATGAATTAAAATTATTAAACATTAAGCATTGAAAGAAATTAAATATACTTTAACAGTTTATTCATTACTGTCAATCCAATGAAATGAAAAATGCTTGCTTCAAGTAATGCACAATGATTTTTGCGAATTTCGGAAAAAAAACTGCATGGAAAGGGTAAAGCTTGAAATAAATTAAATGGAAACAAGTTGTTAACCTGTTGTTTACAACAAGTTAGACAATTTGTAGATTTAGTGAGTTACTTTAGCAAAATTGTCAAAAATTTCGCATCAGTATTAGCATAGGTCACTATGTTAACAAAACAAGACTGTTCTTGGCTTTGGGACAAATCACGAGTGATGGTTTTTAGAAAAATTAAAGACGCTGTAAGTAACGAGCCAATTCTAATTTTTTCTACCCAAAATTCAAAACTGTTTTATATAGGGATAAGTGCTTGTTACGGGTTGGTGCCATACTATTACGATACAAATAAAATATGATGAACATGAGATTGTGGCATATTTTTCAGACAGTTAAATAAGAGTTATTATCATTCATATGAATTGGAAATAATTGTAAGCCAAGAACGCTTGATATTTGAAAACATATTTTTTACAGTTTTCACAGATTGTACTTTACAAAGGGCTGTTTTAAAGTAAGATCGAATTCATTTATTCGGAGTAATATCACGAATTATTTTTGATCAAGAAGTGGTTTTCATTTCTTAATCATTTAAAGTAATGGTAATAAGAAATAAAGCATAATTTTGAAGAAGTCACAACTGCACTGACAAATGGTTAATTTGAGAGATAAAATAATATCATAGTACGACTACAATAGTTGCCAGTTTCTTCGGAAAAGGCCGATGTAAGATATTGGGATAAATTTGTTAAGTCATTCAAATTTCTTTAAATATCATGTATAACAAAGACATTGGTACGGCACGAATGATGACACTTTTGGGGTGTAACATGAGACACACAGCTGATGCAAAATTGTTAAATGATTTTAAAAAACTAAGAGCAGACTTTGCTGTTTAATTTCAAAACATATAACTCACGATCAAGCAAAACAGCAGGTGCAGTAAAATAATGTTACAAAGGTGGCTTCAAAAATAACATGAACAATGTTGTTGTTTTACAAATAACTATTGAACGATTGGAACTATCAGAAAATTAAGACCAAAACAAAAAGAGCCTTATGTAGTTATCAGCGTTTTGGTGAACGACAGATATAAAATTGAAGATTTGAGGGAACAAGGAAGAAATAATAAGACGGTGATGACATCGGACAAGATGTTGCCATGAGTATTAACAGTTTATGAAAATGTAACCTTTTTTTGTTGCAGAAGTAAAATATCACTGTAGTGTTATACACAGGATTTATGTTGCCAACGGGCAAAAGTAAAAAATCGCTGTGATGTGATATCCAAGATTACCAACGAGCAAAATATGAAGTCACTGTGCTGTGTCACAAACAGGTGTATAGGCACAGGATTCATAATGTTGCCAACAATGAAGCATCACCACCTAATACAGACGGGTGTATTCAATACAATGTCAAAGGGTGTCATCACAGAATATTTAACATAACTGTTTTGTTTTTTTGTGATTCGGCTTGTCAGTGAGCAGGTCTGAGGACAGTTCCATTGTCAAGATGGTCGAATGTAAGAAATTTGCTGGAGTCCACGTGTAGGATCAATCCAGAATTGCGAGATGGCAGAATTAGCGCTCCTGCTTGCGTAACTGCGAAAGGGCTGAGTCAGCTTTCCCGCTTGCTTGACTAATCTTAAGTTCAATATTGTCACTTTTTATTCACGAATTAATTACTGTAGACGTGTACTGTTATAGTAATATAATTATTGTTCTACTTTACTGTATTTTAAAACCTAAAACTCCTTACATAACAATGTCACTACAGATGACTCTCGTGTCAAATTTTTCAGTAAACAAAAAGTCATGGGATCGAAGCTGCCTAACAACAAAATAAAAAAAAAATCATAATTGACTTAAAGTATATGATGGGAGTTCATATGTTCCAGGTTCAAATTCTTCTCTTTATAATTCAATTTGATTACTGATGGAGAATTATACTTTTTTGGTGCAGTTTTTTTAAAAATATATGTATAAACATTTAGATTACAAATCATTTCCGTTTTGAACATTTATTGTTCGATTTATCAAGTGTCAAATATCTATTAACTCAACAATATAAATTATATGTATTATCCAAACATAGCTTTTTTTAAATCCGGTATCTCGCAAAGTCACTACTATGTCTATTACCAAATTAGATAAAAGTTGTCTTATTAATAGGCCTCTTTAATGATATTTTTTTTTCTTTTTTAGAATAATGCAGTATATGAGCAAAAATATATATATATATATTTTAATAATTCTTAGACGGTGATAAATAAAATTTGTAAAATCTAAAGCTTGCAATAAAAAGTTTAATTAATTTTTGAAGTATTACCATTGAATATATAAACTATTTTAGTATTTATATATTCAATGGTATTACATAATTTTACAAATTTTTTATTAGATAGAATAGTTGAAAATTGAAAAAAAAACATATTTTATTCTCTTTGCCACAATTCCAAGCTTGTTACACTTTGTCGACGTTTTAAATCTCTCCAATCTCAACTTACACACAAAATATTGATAAAAATTCTATTTATATACGGTTTTTATGCAAGTAAATCAGTATATAAATTTAGGTATTATGAAACTAGAGTGTAAAGTAATAATTTTACACACTGTTTTTCATGGCTTCCCTGGTTAGCTCAATAAAATAAAAATGGCGGGTAACATTTATGTTTACAATTTGAATATTTTTGTTAATGTTTTCAGTCGTAGATAAAATATTAGATGCAATTTGCATGTATAGTGTCGTTTACAAACTCTTAGATTCGTTCAAAAATATAACGCTTTACATACATGTTACATAACTATATTTTTTCGATTGTATAAAAAATGACGTTGTATGGTTCTGATATTTTTACGAATAAATAAGTTTTTCATTGAAGTATTAAATATTTACTGTAGTTGTGAAGTAATGGTTATATTACCATCCATAAAATACTTTTTCTACGATTGCTATGAAAAGTTGACAAATACGCTCATCGTAAAGTTGACGTTTTCTGTGAAACAATCGAAAAATATCTTTGTTAAATACGCTCGTTTCCAATGGCAACGCGCGAAAAAGATAATAAATGTACGCTTATTTCCATAGTTACCAGTGATACAAACAAAACAGAAAGTTGTCATATTGACAGTTGATAGAACGAATTTATTTTCAATACGTATACATTTTTAATAAATTTAAAATGCAATCGTAGAAAAATTTATGTGTGTATCACGAGCGTAAAGTGTCTTTGTTCCTCTTATACTATTGCAACTCTCGCCTTCGGTTCGCTCTGCAATTACCGTGTTCGAGTAACAATGAATCACTTTACGCTCTTAATACACAAATAACTATTTCAGCCTAAGAAGAAAATATTTTAATTTCATACTGTATCGTATTTCTATCTTTACAATAGTGATTTCAGTTCGAAAAGTGAGAATTTACACTACTAATACTGTAATAAATATTACGAAACTGTTATAGTAAAGTTGATAGGTGGCAAACAGTTTTTGACATTTCATTATAATTATTTTAAGATGTCACCTTCAAGATTCAGATATGAAAGTTATGTTTAATAACTAAATACGACACAGTATGAAATAAAACTTTGTTTGTCATAACTCCGTACATATTTTTTGTACGATACTCATTTCGAAATTCCAGACTAGGCTCCTTCGTTCTCTCTTCCGGAAATATTACTCGAACCGTAAAAACTTAATTACCGAACTTGTAACGTAAATATCTATTTCTACCGTCAGCATAACAAAAATATCATTATATTCTTATTAATACGGATGTAATGAGTCATTTATTGCCCATAGGCGATAAAGGAAAATTTGACATTATTGTTGTGATAACAATATTTTATATATCGCAAATAACAAAAATTTCAAATTTGTGTCATGGTCAGAATACTTTATTCATCAAAATTAACAAATATATTTCAATATATTTAAAATATTTGAAATTTTCGCTATTGATAGAAAATATTTTATATATATTGACCATGAGCGTTAAGTGAATTTAAATTTTCTTTAACCTTCAGACTTAAAACATCACTTACGTAAATAACTATTTCGGTTGCTAATAGTTATTGTTTGGTATATCAAAGAATTAACTTATTGCTCGAAGCGACAGCCGAGGCAGACAATATTCTGAGTAGATACACTGGAACGCCAACACAAATGAATGAGGTATACATATTTTTTTATTATTATTAAAAATTTAAATAGAAGAATGAAGTAGCCAGACTTAAAACAACGTAACATGACAAAAATATTTTCCTACCTACTCAATTTTTGTGGGTACTATTATAAGCAAGTAAATATTCTTGTCAGAATATTTATGTTATGATCAATATAAAAATCGTTAAATAGGAATTAAATATTAATAGTGAAAAAAGTAATGTATACACTTCATGTATAATATAGGTGATTAAAAAAAAATGGTATCAAACCGTGCCATGAAAAACAAAGATAGATATAATGGGTATGTCAGAATTAACCACATTTTTTGTTGTCAATTGTGACAGATAATAAATTTCAAATTTAGGATTTTGAATCTTATTGATTATTGAAATATATAAACGGTCTGGCTTTCACTGACCACCAAAATAATTATATTTAAACCAATTGTATTTGTTTCATTAAAAAAGTCCTTCTAAACTGAGTAATCGGTGATATTTTTTGTTGTCAATTATGACAGATAATTACCTAATTAATTTCAGACATACGGTTTTTTTAAAAGCAGCTTTAATGCCTCTTTCAATCATCCGATATATTAAAGAACTGTATTATATATTTTTTTAAACTAAAATTTATTACATATTTTATTTTAAAAATTGTTTTATACCTATAACTAGAGTAACTAAATAAACTAAGAGTAAAATATTAAATATATATATATATATATAGTCTTCTATTTACTTTTTCAATTAAATATTATAAATAGCAATTTTGTCTATACAACTGAAGATGAACCGTATTTGGAGCTCGATCCTGATTATATAAAATAAAGATACGAAAAGGAATCCTTAAGCCTGCTCTTCTCGATATTATTAACTAGATATAATCTAAAACGTTTTTCCATACTGTCAGTTACAGTTCGCAATGTATTTTGTTGAATACTGTTGAATGGATTCACCACTGCTTCAAGTCGTTCTTCTATATTATTGCTTCCATATACTAATATTTTAATATCTAAGATACAGTTCACCGTTATAATAAATTTTGTTTTATTGTTACCTGCTATTCACCTACATTTGTTTTTAAGCCTATTTGATTTGATTTAAAATAAAAAAATAATATTTTTAATAAACTTTAATTAAAACCTATGTTGCTACATATAGAAAACACATGCTATTCAACCATGTAAAAATTCAATATGGCGCCTATTTAAAATAAAAATGTTGCTATTCATATCTTGGAAACCGCCATCTTTAACTTTATTTTGATATGACAGTTAAGTTTCATCATTAATTTATGGGGTAGGTGGCTCAGTGGTATCGAGTCGGCCTGTGGATCTTGAGAACCATGGTTCGATCCCCACAGCCGACAAACAATTTTCACCAATTTAAATCTACCCCTATGGCTCTCCCTCTACTAACATCTTTGGGGGCCGTGATCTGCTACAGTGGAGTGCCATATCCAGTAATGGGTAAAAGGCGTGATGATATATTTATATTAATTTTATCAATTTATGTAACTTTTATATGAAATATTTCATTTAAATTAAAATAATGCAACTTTGCAACAAATAAGGAATGACTTATAATATCAAACGTTTTACTGAAATTCAGGACAACCGAAATAGTTACCTTTCCATAATCAGTTGATGACATTTATCATTAGTTAGATGAGTTAAAACTGGTGAGGTGCTAAAACCTTCTCTGAAACCAGATTGTATAACTGGCAGAAATAGTTCACAATATAATATTAAACGCACAAATATAAGTTTCTCGAAGATTTTAGAAAATACAGAAAGGCCACTAATAGATCTAAGATATTGAGAAGACGATAAATTTTTATTTTTATCAATTGGAATAATAAGATAAATTTTTCATGATATAGGTACAATAGAATGAAGAATACAGTAATTGAAAATCTGAACAAGAAATAGATTAGTTTAATAAGTGCACAAACTGCCTATTGTAATTGAAATATCATCTATTCCGATAGCTTTATTTTTAATTAAACTTATAATTTTATTCACTTCTGTGTCATCACATAAACTAAAGGAGAATTATTGTCAGTACGGTGATGTGTTAGCGATACGGAATTCGAATCCGGAGATCCCGAGTTCGAATCGCACTCAAGCTAAAAATTATATAAACTACCACACTGCGGCTCGGTGACTGCGGATCCTGTACTGTAATAGGGATTAAAATTCCTGTTGTACAGCGTAACATAAATAAATAAATATCATAGTATAGTGAAGTATAAACTTGAAATTTTTGCAAAAAGAAATTAATTCAGCTTGTGTTTTGTCAACAGCGAATTGTTCAGAAAATTACCATTTTATTTGTTCAGTATCTGATATGCTGAAGCCTTTCTCATATTAAATATCAAATAATCTACAATTTACTCCTAATTCAACCCTGGTAACAATAACACAAACGAATTTGTCACGTATACCAATTTTTTCATGGCAAAATGTGTCAAGGAAAAGAGAAAGAGCAGAAAAAACAAATATAGAACACAAAAAAGTGATGTTACAACGAAATATACACTTATAATAGATACTTCATTTTAAATGACACAAACATAGAACAAGATCATGAAATCAAGAACAACTAATCAAGGAACAGAAGATCGATCTAAAATATCCAAAGGTGAGCCCAAACCTTCACCAATATACATACAAGATATAGAAAACTATCCAGCTATGAGCCTGAAACTAGCTATTAACGAAAACTACTTTATTTGCATAGTGACCTAGTAAAAGTTAATACTACATCGCCAATTGCATGCAGAAAATTAGCTAAACTATCAAAATAACATAATATAACATTTCATACTTACCAAACCCGTCAAGAAAGGGCTTACAGAGTTGTCAATAAGAACCTTCACCTGACGAAGTACAAGAAGCACTAGAATATAAACAGTTCATAATACGCAATGTTACTAATATTCGTTGCGGGAAATGAAACAATCACTACCAATGTATTTCGTAGACTAGGAACCCAACAAAAACAATAAAGAGATTTATGAAATTCAGCACCTACTAGAAACAAACATTAAAGTGGAAGAACCACGTAAAGAAAGGAAATATCTGAATGTATGAGGTGCCAACTGCCAAGATTATGGCCATACAAAATCGTACTGTACTGCGTGAAATGTACACGAAATCATCCGACATTAAATTGCAAACAACACTGAACTACTATTCGAAAATGTGTATTACTCGCATATTGTGAAGCGCATCCAGTTAACTATAAAAGCTGTACAGTATACTGCAGTTTACAAAGATCAAGAGATAAAAATAAATCAAACAACTTAAGTAAAAAGCAATATACAACAGCAATTCTAAATTTCCAAACAACAAACTATACGGACTATTCTGATGCAATAAGAAACGAAACAACAAATATAGATATTCAGAATATTAACAACATCATATTAGAAAACTTCCTCAGTAAAATTGAAATGCTAATTCAACAATTAATCAATCAAAACGAAATGATCTTAATTTTTTCTTCACCATACTGACAAACAAAACAAAAAATGACTAGTAACTTAATACGAATTGCATTATGGAATGCCAACTGACTAAAGCAACACAGACCAGAAGTAGAAGTCTTTTCTAAATGGGCAGAAAATTGATATATTTTTAATCTCTGAAACATATTTCACTGAGAGAAATTAGTTAAAAATAAATAAATACAAAGTGTATCGCACTAAAAAACCGATGGAACTGCCCATGGTGACACAGCTGTCATCTTCAGTGCTAATATTTCGCATTATGAAATAACTAAAATAGAAAAGAAACACATTCAAGCCATAAATGTCAATATCAAAGAAACTAATGGTAGTCTAATTGTGGCTGCAATTTACTGTCCAGAAAGACACTCAATTAAAAGGAAAGAAGTCGAAAAAACATTTAAAATTCTAGGAAATAGATTCCTAGCAGCAAGATACTATAATACTAAATATCCTAGTTGTGGATCTAGGTTAATAAATACCAAAGGTAGGTAACTTCAAACCGCAATAATCAATAAAGGATACGAGCAAGCAAGCACTGACAAACCTACTTACTGACCTACAGCAATAATTCCAGACGCTCTGATTTTTTTTATTCACAACGGAATATCTTCAAATTATACAAACATACATCAGTGCTTCAATATAATGTCAGACCACTCTTGTGTTACAGCGACACTAAGTTCGACAATAATAAACAAGGAAAAGAAACCTACTCTCACAAATAAATTTATAAATTGAACTATATTCCGAAAATACCTAAATAACAACATAGATATTAATATGTCATTAAAAACAGAAGACGAGATGGATGATGCAGTGCATATCCTAACAAATAATATACAACACGCAGCCTGGATATCAACTCCTAAACTTAAAATTAGTAATGACGCAGTCTTAAACTACCCCAAATACATCCAAGATTATATATATATATATATATATATATATATATATATATATACCGGGTGGTGCTCGGTGAGTGCGAACATAGGAATTTAACATAGGATATTAGTTTTATGCAATTTCCTGCTCTCCTGTACATTTTACGGAAAAAACTGTAGAGGGAAGATTTGTTCAGAATTAAAAGTTACCCATGAAACTGTTTTTACATGTTTTATTAAGTTTTTGGTTTAGCCGTAACATTAAAAATAAATTTCGAAATTTCTGTTACTTTGTAGCAATAGCCATGACTTTTCTTTTATTTTTATGACAAATGCGTTAAATGTCAATTTTTGATGTTTATTAAAGTTAATCTTATAATTTAAATTAAATCTTTGTGTAAGCTATAAAATGAATGTTTATTCAAACGAAGAACGTGTCTTCATTATTAAAAATTATTATGGAGGAAATAGTTATAGGAGGGTGCGGGATTTATTTTCAATTAAATATGAAGATAAACCAATTCCAAGTGTATCAACAATTTCAAAACTGGTTACAAAATTTGAGAGTATAGCTAGTGTAGCTGTGACCGATGGTAATGAAGGCAATAATAATAATAACAGAATACGTCATAACGAAGTGAATGAAGAATTGGTATTGGCTATGATATCTCAAAATTCAAGGTACAGCATAAGACATATTGCTTCTGAATGTGGTTTGCATCATTCAACAGTTCTGAGAATTTTAAAAACACATGGATATAAATCTTACAAATTTCAAACACATCAAGAACTTCTTTTGGCTGATTTTGAAACTAGAAGTACATTTTGTGAAATTATGCAAGAAAAGGCAAATCGGGACCAGCACTTTATTTCGTCGATTTGTTTTACAGATGAATGTACATTTACTTTAAATAATGAACCAAATGTTCAGAATACTCGTATGTGGACCACAGAAAATCATCATTTAACTGTGTGTACAGGTACCCAATATCCTGAGAAAATTAATATTTGGGTTGGAATTTTTAAGAACAGGATTATACCATTTGAAATTATGGGAAATTTAAATTCTGATATGTATTTAGAACTTCTGCAAAATCATATAGGTCCTGCATTGGATGAGGCAGCTGCAGTAGATGAGGATATTTGGTTCCAGCAGGATGGGTGCCCGGCTCATTATGGAATAAATGTGCGGGAATATTTAGATTTGGTTTTTCCTAATCGGTGGATTGGTCGTGGTGGTGGAATAAATTGGCCTGCAAGATCTCCGGACCTAGCTCCTTGCGATTTTTTTTTGTGGGGGCATCTTAAAAGTAAAATTTACTCTAAACACTACGAAAATTTAGATTTACTAAGACAAGCTATATTCGAAGAATGTGATAATATTACTGACAGGCAATTAGCCAATGTTAGAACTTCGTTTTACAATAGACTTGGTTATTGTCTTGCTGAAAATGGTGGCTTGTTTGAACATTTATTGTAATTTCTTTATTTTTTTATGTAGGTATATTAAATAATATTGTTACAATTATTACTTATTATTTCACATTAAATTATTGTAATTTAAAATTTTTAAAAAAAATTGAAATTGTTGATAAACTTGAAACTGATTTATTATTAAATATGAAAATAAAACTTTGTTCAAAGAATAAAAAATGTGATTTTTTTGATTTAATTTAAATTATAAGATTAACTTTAATAAACATCAAAAATTGACATTTAACGCATTTGTCATAAAAATAAAAGAAAAGTCATAGCTATTGCTACAAAGTAACAGAAATTTCGAAATTTATTTTTAATGTTACGGCTAAACCAAAAACTTAATAAAACATGTAAAAACAGTTTCATGGGTAACTTTTAATTCTGAACAAATCTTCCCTCTACAGTTTTTTCCGTAAAATGTACAGGAGAGCAGGAAATTGCATAAAACTAATATCCCATGTTAAATTCCTATGTTCGCACTCACCGAGCACCACCCGGTATATGTATATATATACCGGGAGTTTTTCTTATCAGTAAACATAGGGATATATCATTACCATAGTTACAGTTAAAAAGTTTGACAGCAATACATTAGAGCGTTTATTTTAAAAGTAAACATAGGGAAAATAATATTTTCAGCAATGCATCGAAGTGTAATAGTCTATTATAATAAAAGAAACATTTTAAGTTTAAACAAATTAAATGAATTTGAATTACTTTAAATTACATTAGTTTAAATAGGAATTTTAATTTAATAACTGTTCAATATTACCCCCAGTTACCTGTAAACAATAGCGTAAACGATTATAAAATAAATTTATAGCATTATTTATTTGCTCTGGAGAATCTCATGATGCAACACTAATTCTACGTTTTAATTGTTCTACACTCATTCTACCACCACTATAAAATTTATTTTTTAAGTGGCCCCAAAGAAAAAAATCGTTTGGCGCAAGATCTGGTGATCTTGCAGGCCACTCCACTTCTGCACCTCGTCCTGTCCATCGTTGGGGGAATATCCGGTGCAGATAATTTCGTACATTTTGTTGGAACCACACTTCCTCAATATTTACTCAATATTACTCTCTCTTGTAACAACTCTAAATAATTTTCCCCATTTAAATTTCCATTTATATAAAAACGCCCCACTATTTGATCCCCTATTAACCCGGTCTGATTTTGAAAGAGGACAGCTTTATTACTTTGACAACTATAGATGACAGCAATGTTATTTTCCCTATGTTTACTTTTAAAATAAACGTTCTAAAGCATTGCTGTCAAACTTTTTAACTGTAACTATGGTAATGACATATCTCTATGTTTACTGATAAAAAAAACTCCCGGTATATAAAATGTATGCTTAGAAGAAATTGGAGATAATTTTGAAAATAAATTATGAATATTGTATTAGTTAATCAAATATTGATGATCTATAATCTTTATGTTTATTCTTATATTATTGAGCATGACATGGCCTACTGTATTGTGTCATGTTAAATAAAATTTATCGAAACTACAAATTGAATTTTTCTCAATATTTTTGTTATGTAAGGATACAAAATAATTACATGGTTGAATTAAAAAAAATACTCTATCGAATAGGTGTAAAAAATATATATGATCTCATTTAAAAAAATATAACTTTGTGCCCTAACTTCAGAACCTCTGGTTTATATATTCAAACCAAACATGTCGCATTTTACAGACGAAGAAGAAAATAAAATACTTGCACATTTAGATGTACCGCAACAACTATCCTTATCAATTAAAATTCTTAAACCAAAAACAAATCATAAACGAAATAATTTTTTAAAATAATAATAAAGCACCCAGATATAACCTAATTACTCCAATAAAACCTACTAAAAAAACTACCTTAGAAAACATTCACTACAACACATAAATTTAACGCAATACTAAGAATCCAATACTTTCCTCTGCTGTGGAAACTCTCCCACATAATTTTAAAACTTAAACCAGGCAAAACAGACCCATGAACCTAAATCATACAGAACAATTTCCCTACTACCAAGCTCCTCCCAGTTATTGGAAAAACTAATCCTTAAAAAAATATGAAATTGAAGACACTAACTTAATTCCGAAATATCAAGTTGGCTTCAGAAACAAATATTCCACTTGTAGAACAAATACACCGAATGACCAAAGAGATAGAAAAAACAATAGAAGAAAAGAAGTTTTGCTGAATTGCATTTTGTATGTCAGTCAGGCCTTACCTCTAGGATATGAACTAAAATATCATTCACAAATATATCCTATAAAAGCAAGCGTATTTCAAGGCAGCGTATACGGTCCAGCACTTGATCTCCTATTCAAAGCGGATCTACCACAAGATGAGAAAACAACTATTGCAACTTTTGCAGATGATACTAACAACCAAAGAAGCATCCAGATTACTACAAACCGCATTAAATCAGATCGAAGAATGGACGAAAACCTGAAGGATAAAAATAAATGAAAAAAATCAACACATATAATCTTCAAATTGAAAAAAAAAAACATAATAAATAATAAACCACTTCCATAAAAGAATACCGTGAAATACTTAGAAATGAGCCTAGACAGAAGATTAACATAGATTATCACTTAAAGTCAAATAGAAACCAAGTTGACATTAAAATAAAGAAGCTAAATTGGAAACTATCACTTTCCAACAACATCATTTTACATAAAACTATAATTGTGCTCATTTGATATTACAATATACAACTTCGAGACTGCGTGAAACAATCTAATACCATCAATTCCCGAAGACTATAAAACAAAACCATCGCAAACTCACCCTAATATGTCGATAATAATACACTACATTATGAATTAAATATAAAAACGGTATAAGAACAGACAAAGCTCTACCCAGAAAAAGTGAAAAAAGACAACCATTCCTACAACCTAGCTATCAACCTATTAAAACATAGAGTAAGTAAGAAGATTCATCAGAAAGAAACCGTTGGTATCTTAATCTAAACGAACCATCACTGCACATATATATATATATATATATATATATATATATATATATATATATATATATATATATATTGTTATAAAATGATTCTTATTTTTGTTTTCTATATCATAAAAGTTGTTTATTTCGTTTAAATAATAATAGTTACTGCTAGTTGTTGTTTTATTTGACGGCACGGGTATGGCTCACTATTTTTTTTTCATTAGAGCATAATTATAACGCTCACCATTTATTTTTAAATTATGTAACATATAGATTATTTTTTATGATTGTAAAGCAAATTTTATGTTGCTGTATAAATCATGTTATACGAAATAAAATGCTAAGTTGATACATACGCGAGATATTTGCTGATTCTCTTAAAATCTAACACCCTGTACATCTCGTATATACAACATTATATAAGATGAGATAGCACGAAACTTGAAACATTCAATGAACATTCTGCATCCTGCAAATTAATTAAAAATAAATTTGTCCGGCTATTACTGTAAATAAAATATTAACCTGCAATCCGCGAGAATTTTACGAACCGTTTAGTACTTACATAAAATAATAAAATCTTTCAATAACGAAGTTTGGTTTTATGTATCTAGAAAAATACAAGTAATGTATATATAATAATATACTTGTTACCATAATGTAATGTAATCGTTATATATTGTTTCAACGTTGATGAGATATATAAATGTAATTTTATGTATGGAAAAAAGAAAAAAATAATACTTGATATGATTTTATAGCGTAAATGTGTCGTGTCGATGTGTCTGCATCTTCGTTTTTGGTGTTCAAAATACAGTTGCCGATTTCCGAAGTTCAGCGTCAACTATTTCGCAATTTTCTATGAAAGAAATCACATTTCGTCGATTGTGGACATTGATTCGCGTCGTCCTCAGCGGAAGCCACCGTCGCGCGAGCAAAACAAAGAGGAATAACAATGTTTTCGTTTCCGGTTGCGAGATCGAAATGACATTTCACCGGAAACTGAAAATCCCTAATACAATTCTATTGTGACAGGTCTTTTTAAAGTTTTTCACGTCTGTCTGTATATATGCTCACGTATATAATGCGAGTCAAGTCACTTGACGTCGTGGCGAGAGTTTTGTTTTATTTTGATTTTATGTGAGGCGTACTCATTTCATGTTTGTTTTTATCTAGGTGGGTATGTTGTGTAGTTTTAGATGTTGTATCTCTCTTTTAGTACAATTTTTGTTTGCTTTTATTTTGTCGTCTCTCTACCGGTCACATACTCGGTTTTGTGCAATTTCATCAAGACTCCATGCACTGGACACCATTTTAATTGTCATTGTTTTTGTTAAATGTTTTGTTACACAGCGGTTCTCAACTCATGTATTTAACTTCAATTATAGGGACTTGCTCTATAAATTTAAATTTACAAACATTTTTATGTGTAGTAAAAAAACAACAATGCAGTCATTATTAAATTAAAATAAAACGATGGTAACAAAAAGAAAACTTCGTTGCGCAACTATAAATCGGTTGCTAGGAAACGCGTATCACAACAAAACGATCGTTCTTGAAATAAGTACCCATTATTATTACGTTTCAAAATGTTTAAAAGACGACAAAAGAAGGAATTAGAATTAAATGTGACAGATGTGAGTACAAACATTCATAAAAATACCTATTATACCTAAATGAAATTTCTAGGGAAAGAATGTAATCTATGATGAAGAAATTCCAATCGAAGACGTAGACATATCAACACCTCAGGATTCACCTAAAAACAAAGTAAAACCTATGATATTTGAATCCGAAAGTGATGAATCAGATGAACCAGAGGTAGAAATTGATTCAAATACAAAAAACTCTCGGTTTATTTCTGATTCATCGCTACCTACAAACAATAGCGACTCTAGTTACATGACAACAATGACATCTCGACGACTTAATCCGTCATCTAAACCAGGACCATCCCGGGAAAATACTTTAGAAAATCGTCCAAAATCAGGAGCACGGACTAGACCTATTTTGTCAGTTAGCGAAAGCGAATCTGATAGTGATGATGGGTTGATGATAATGGAGCAACCCAGAGGACCAATACCTGGTGAATATGATCCGGAAAAATACAACGATTTACAAGTTTCAGACGAAATTAAGGATATTTTCCAATACATTACTAAGTATTTATTTCCCTTATCCTTGCGTCCTTTACTTACATTACAATAACTATTTATATTTTAGATACACGCCACAACACTTAAATCTGGATTATAAATTTAAACCATTTATTCCGGATTACATTCCAGCAGTTGGAGATATAGATGCATTTTTAAAAGTAAATCCTCCTGAGAAAATGTTATTATCAAGTGAACCGGCAACTTTTGCTGAGCTTGGATTAGCAGTTCTTGATGAACCTGCTGCAAACCAAAGTGATTCAGCTTTATTACATCTTCAACTTAGAGCTGTTTCAGTTACCACTAATAAAGATAATAAAAATATGGTAACAACTTTATCTTTTATATATTATCTATCTTAATTAATCATATTTATTTGTAGATTATAAAAAAGGTTGATAATGTGGAAAAGAACTCAAAAACAATAGATAAATGGATTGTTGATATAAGTGATCTACATCGCGCTAAACCTCCACCGATGGTAAAATATACAAATCCCATGCCAGATATTGATAGTCTAATGCAAGAGTGGCCACAAGCTTTAGAGATGCTTCTTCGTAAAGATGGATTTCCCAGTCATAATCTCGATTGTTCGCTTTCAGATTATATAGATCTAGTTTGTGCTATATTTGATATTCCAGTGTATGAAAAGAAAATTCAGTCGTTGCACCTATTGTTTTGTTTATTTGTTGCAATTAAGAATTCTCAGTTGTATAACGTTGGAAATGATCGCAATGAAAATATGGAAAGTGAAGAGATAATTACCGGTAATGAGAAACAATTCAGTACAGGCACTACAGATCAGTTGATCTTAGAATAAATATATTTTACTATCAAATATAAAATGTACAAGCAGTTAAATTAGTTTACTTGTGAATGTGAAAGAATTACATTAATTGAAGCTTTTTATTTTTATTTTTTTGTTTCCACCATTATTTATTTTCAGAAATTATTTAGCGCCAAAATAAAACAAAGATACGCTTGCGCAATAGCTAGAGAATTATAGTGGGTACTTTTATAAAATTTTCAAAAAATAGTAGCATAATACATAAAATTAGTATAAAGTTACGAAATAAGGTAAAACCGCAGTGTACGGACAATCCTGAATTTGGCTGCGAGTCGCTAGTGACTTTTAATGAAATCGGCACAAGTCGGACATAGAAAACCCGGCAAATTTGAATGTCAAGATAATTTAAAAACGTTTTGTTAGCAAAGTCGGATGTCTTTTTTAAATAATAAACACCACTAACCATGCCTGACCTAGTATAGAACGTATTTTTATGGTAAAAACGGCAAATTTGAATATCAAGATAATTTAAAAACGTTTTATTAGCAAAGTCGGATGTTTTTTTTAATAATAAACACCACTAACCATGCCTGACCTAGTATAGAACGTATTTTTATGGTAAAAAGTAACAAATCGCTTGCTTCTTATGTCGAACTTGTACCGTTCGAACTGCCGTTTTCCCCAGAAGTCCCTAGCGTCCTGCGGCCAACTTCAGGATTGTCCGTACAGTACGGTTTAGCCCGAAATAATTACTTAAATAAACGCCTACGATAATATATTTTATTTTATGCCATCAGATGAATTTAAAAACCGATGTGTGGTAATTCAGAAGTCAGTCTCAGTTGGCCTTGGTATGTAGTGTGCAGTGCATTGTTGATGTTTAAAGTTTATTTTCCATGTGTTTTTTTTGTTGAAAAATTAAAATATGAATTTCCCGGATTCTTCATTAACTTGCTCCATAAATGTGGAATGGACAAACAATCAGGGTGAAAAAATTAGAAAATTATCACACAAAACATCAGTTTTACGGTTGATAAGAAACGATGTACGCGAAATGTTTATAGAGGTTAATGCAGCAAAAGCATCACCTTTAAAATTCCTTTTAAAATCTGTTAACCTACACAACAAATTTATGAATGAAGGAAAAGCATCCATCGTTTTCCCAGAAGATAAATGTATATTGTATATATCAAATGCTCCACCCGGAAATCTACTAGGATTTTTACGTATAATTTTGGCTAAGATGTCTGGAAAAACAGAAGAAAAAAATCCAAATTCATCTCTTAGGACACGTTTACTATCAAACAAACCAACTTCATTTGATGAAGTTAGTCCTGTTACAATAGCAGAGATAAATAATTTAAAACTGCAACTTCCTCGGAAGACCGATACAACTCCTTCGCCTAATAGTAGAAAAAGAAAAATAAGCGAGAAGAACGACAGAGGCCCAGTAGCTAAGAAACTTTATTCTTCATCACCTATACCAAACGAACCTTTAAATATAGAGCAACAGCAAGTTTTAGATGCATGCATTGGAGGTCACAATGTATTTTTCACTGGTAGCGCAGGGACTGGTAAAAGTTATCTTTTGAGGAAAATAATATCAGCATTACCACCGGATGTTACTATCGCAACGGCTTCTACAGGAGTAGCTGCATGCCATATTGGAGGAATTACTCTTCATTCTTTCGCCGGAATAGGTAATGGTGATGCTACTTTGGAAAAATGCTATCAGTTAGCTTCTAAACCAATAACTACTCAAATTTGGAAAAGATGTAAACATCTTATCATTGATGAAATATCTATGGTTGATGGTAAATTCTTTGGGGTAAGACTATAAAACATCAAAATTATTCTTGTTACTAAATTACTGTTAATTAATTTTCAGAAAATTGAAGCAGTTGCTCGTTATATCAGAAAAAATGATAGACCATTTGGCGGAATACAATTGATATTATGCGGAGATTTTCTACAACTACCACCTGTTATCCGACAACAAGATAAATCTTTAAATGAAAAGGAAATAAAATTTTGTTTTCAGTCACCTGCTTGGGATAAATGTATTCAACTTAGTTTTGAATTAAATCAAGTACATCGTCAAACTGAAGCTGAATTTGTTAATATATTAAATGAAATTAGAGTGGGCCGTGTGTCACCAGAAATAATCAAAACACTCTCAAACACATCTAAACAAAAGATAGAACAAGATGGTATATTAGCAACAAGATTATGTTCTCAAAACGCAGATGCTGATATTATAAATGAATCAAAATTAAAAAGTCTTACTGGCGAAACAAAAACATTTATCGCACAAGATAATAATCAAAATTATACTAAACAATTAGACCAACAAACTCCAGTCCCAGGAAAATTAGTTCTTAAAGTTGGTGCACAAGTTATGTTGTTAAAAAACGTTAATGTTTCCGGCGGTTTAGTAAATGGTGCGAGGGGAATTGTTATTGGTTTTAAAAACGAATTACCAATAGTAAAATTTCGAAACAATAAAGAATATGTAACAAAACAGGAAAAATGGATAGTTAAAACAGTTACTGGAAGTATAATGAGCAGAAATCAAGTGCCTTTAAAGTTAGCTTGGGCTTTTTCTATTCACAAATCCCAGGGGCTAACTCTAGACTGCGTTGAAATGTCTTTATCTAGAGTGTTTGAAGCAGGACAAGCATACGTCGCTTTATCCCGAGCACAAAGTTTGAAAAGTTTACGAGTTTTAGATTTTAACCAAAAACAGGTGTGGGCTAATCCCGATGTTTTAAAGTTTTATAGAGTTTTAAGACAAAAAATTGAACATGCAGCTATTTTTCCATTAGGAAAACAAAAATCGTCCTTTCACTCAAAACTTTTAGCGGGAAACAAGAAAATGACTCTAAAATCTAAAGTAACATCTAGTACTTCAAAATTGCTTAAATCTAAACCGATAGTTAATATAAATTGATGAGAATCATTTTAGATTTGAATTTTAATAACAAGTATAAAATTATGTTTGATTTTTTTATTTGGTCCAAAATTATTTAATAGCATAATGCTATTTTATTAAGATTTAATTAAGAATATTTACAATATTTCATATTACATTAGCTCTTTTGTCATGTCTAGTATTATTTAATAACATAATGCATTTTTTTTAAATAAGATTAAAAATTTAACATCATAGCATTAGGCCTGTATGAAATGTCTTAACGTGTTTATTGAATGAATTTATTAGGAAAATAAAATTTATTTTTATATAAATTTTTGAATTGATATATTTAATAACAATTTATACATTGTATAATATAATATTTATATACATAATTTATTTACAATATAATAAACAGTGTTGATCACTTTCCAAAAACAATTTCATTTCTCGTATATCCCTTTATCCTTAAATCATTCCCAATAAATACAGATTTGTACTTTTATTAAAAATTCAAATTATTCTTTTACTGTTACTTCAACTGGTGGAATAAAACGCCAAATATGACTACTACCCATTATAGATGGAGCAACAGGTACATTACTTAAACATTCGGGAGCAGAACATTGTATATCAATTTTATATTGACCTGGAGTAAAAAATACTACATTGCATGTATGAGAGGCAGAACTTTGCGGATCCAGTGTAGGTAACATTACTCTAAAATAAAACAAATTGTACTAGTAATTTGAAATTTAAAATAAAAACGTTGATTTACTTGGAAGCTCCTGCAACAGCTAGTCTTGTATCCAAACGATAATTATTTACCCCATTTTGATGATCTTGATAAAATTGTATTGTCATAGTTAACTCTCTAAGCGGACGTTCTAAAATATTAATTACTGATACCCCTATTGTTACACAATCACCTGATTCACAATTGACATCATTTTGTGGTTTAACTAATTCCGAATTAATACAAACATCTACAAATTTACATGTTATTATTAATAATGAAATGATATTTAACAATTAATTCTTACCCCATTGTAAAGGCGACATTCGAACTAAATCTAACATGTCCGGTGTTAATGTAATTCCTTTTAAAGTAGCTTTTCCATGCGTATCAGTCGATAATAAATGCCATTTTATATCTACTAGACCAGCAATATGCTCAGAACATATTTTATCAAGTTCCAAACATTCTTCAACTCCAGACGTTTGATCCATGTACAGTTTTGTAAGTTTAGAGAGCGGGCATCTATTAACTGGAATTGGTATTCGACAACTTTCATGACCTTCAATCAACATATTTTTATTTTCTGTATATTGTAGATCCATTTCTTGAGAAGTTAAATTTGCTACATCCAAAACTAAATAAAACTGGGCGCTTCTACATAAAATAAAAACATTAATTCATATTTCAAATAAGATATACAAACATACGTTTCAGCAGGTAAAACATCCCAGTTCGTAATTTGTAGACTAGGAATCATTTCTAAAGTAAGATACACTGAACAAACTCTACAATAACCAGCTTTAAGACCTGGTCCTCCAGAATACCTCAACTGTAATTGTCCCTCGACTACTGAAGATGCAGAGTGTTGAGGCATTGAAAGAGCACCGGGAGATCTACAACTTGCAGTCGCCAAACTTGACTGTCCTGAATTGGAAGACCTGCGTAAAACTGTATTTAATATTTTTTCCAATAGAACTGATATATATTTTTACCTAAAGCTAGAAGTGACTTCATTTCTTCTAGAATGGAAGCTTCCACCCATGGTACTCTGAATTGGAGAATGCAATCTCGAAGGTAAAGAACTAGGACCAGCAGAAGCAGACATAATACTACTAGCATGAGAACTGCTATAAACACCACTACTTAATTCTGGTCCAGTAAATCCCGTCGCCAAAAAATTAGCAGCGGAATACAGATATAACGTCAAACTAGCTGTACAACCAGGCATAAGAGGTAACTGAGCTTGCAGATTTTCTTGTGACCATTTGAAAATTTGATCTTGTAAACTTGGTTCTAAAACGCTTTGCATTGAAACTTCTAGCAATTCAATTGACACTTGACTGTTATTTGTCAGAGTTATGGTACATTCTGTACTTTCTCCGTTATAGAGACTCAAACTCGCAGAAGTAACAACGCTCTCGAAATTGTTGAATGAAGAAAATGTGGCACTTTGAGGTAAAGATGTTTTAACATCCATTATTGGTAGACAAGGTATGACTTCAATATTATATTGCGGTAGGAAGCTTTTCATATAACGCAATCGACAATTTGATTTTATTCCTAAAGTATGAGTACTATAACCGAATATTTCTAAATCTCCACTTTCCTTTGGCATTCCATTTAAAGTTATTACTGTTGGAGTGTCGGATGGAAGGACTATTGTTTCTGGTATTGATTCAAAAACTGGCCCGGAAGTTAAAAGACGCATATTTGAGACTCTTAATTCAAATGGTAATGGATTTATTAGTTTTAAAGTTACTTCACATAAATCATTTTCTATCCACAAAAAATCTAAAAATATGATCAGATTAATAATCATCTCAAAAAGAAAAAAATATCTAATATGTACCCATTTTACTTTTCGGTTGTGTACTTTCTCGTTCTAAAGATCCAAAATGTATCGGAGTAAATAAAAATGGTCCACTATCTGCTTTAACTTGTTCTACTTTCTGAGGTTGCAGATGTGGCTGTAAATTTTTTAGTTGAAACATTGTACATAATGGTAAATTAGTTAAATTCGCAGGTGGAATAACAATTCCAGAATCTAGAACTAGTGGCACTGGAGCTCCTTCACATTGAGATGCTAAGGTCTACAAAGAATTAAAACATAAGTTTCTGTTTAATAATTTAATCTAATATAAACAATACCTGAAGTTGAATAGCAAATTCCTTTCTATCGTTAGGGCTTAAATGATCCCACATTGTTTGCAGCAAAAATGTAGTATGTCTAGTTGCCAATGCTGGGTGCCCCATTCGTTTTGCAGCAACTACTAATTCTTGAAGTAACTGAATTTGTAGAGCGGGCCAACCTAATTATTAAAAATTTATTTATAAGTTTAAAAAATAACTATATTTCTTACCAATTACTCCATTTGAAGAACACATTTCATACGGTTCTAAGCTAAGTTTATGTCCGGGAAAACTTTGAAGCATTAAAGTATAACATTGATTCCAGTTCGGAGTTTGGTTTTGCGGTGTAACGTATCTTGTAGCAGCTAATCTTTGACAAAACGAGGCTTTTCTTATAAATCCAATCTGTGTATACAGATCGGATAGAGTTTCAAATCTTTGAATTTTTTCTTGTTCCGCCAGATTTAAACTAATAAACACGACATTTTGCAGAAAACTTGCCGCCTGTAAGCTATGATTTTGTTCTACGGATATTCTTGCAGCTTTGAAACTAGCTTCGGTTTCAATTATTCCCGCATTTTGATACTTACTGTAATGAATAATGGCATCTCGGTAACGTTTTGAAATTTCTTCTGGAGATAAAGTGTTTGCGATATCTTTTCGAACGAAATCATCTAAAGTACTGGTTATAGAATTAGATCTTTTCGGAGATCCTTCTTGTAGACTTGCGTTACGGTGCAATGGTACATTCCTTTGAATATTTGGATAAAGAACAAGAGCAGATGCAGCACATAATCCCTCGAAAGCTGCGCCCAGCCAAAGCCAATCATTAATGGATTTTAATGTTTCACTGGCATTATTATAATATGTTAAACTTTCGCTTATTAAACCTGCTTGTAAACATAAGTCGCCCAAATGTTTAGTCATACGACCGGTACAACGTTTTTTATTATTTCTTGATTCCATATCAAGTCCAACAAAATCTTTTTTCTCAAATGGTGCAAGAAGTAAAGATACTCTTTCTAATTTTTCTCTAGACCGTTCTAAACGTTTCGATTCCAATACCCAAAATAATGAATTAATAAATTCAGAAATTTGTGATTCTAAATCTGCACAACTGTCGTTATCTATATAATGGAGCAATCTTGTTTTAAAATTTGTTGGTGTTGTATATCTTTCTTTTTCTTCCTCATCTTGTGTGTTTTTTTCTATTTTCTTCTCGTTTTCCGTTATTGGATGGTCACTTGTAGGACCAAATAGAATACAGCGTGAATCAAATAATGTACTTGTATATTTTACCTTCAAACTTTCATGAACTCTACATATTTCATTAAGCTCTTGTTGAGAATCATATTTTGCCACAGAAATTAAGCCAAGTAATCTTCTGTGAGTTTGAAAATCCCCCCAATCATTGTTTTCTAGAGGATGATCTTTTACGTAACGAATCAGAATATTCCTAATTTGACCAGTAGAATCTGTTATTTTAATATTACTAACTTTATATATCTTATCAAAAATTCTAGTGAAATTCTTCTGTTTTAGCTGAGTGCCAATACTACGAACTAGTACAAGAAGTGCTGCATGATCGTGGGAGTACTGTTCGTAATCTGGATGAGACATATTTGGCTCAGTTGTCGAACTTGAAAGAATATAACTAACTGATGAACGCATTGGGCATGATAAATTTTAAACTATAATAAAATATTTCCTTAAAAAACACGGCAAATAAAATATTTTGGCTATAAGTAGATCATCAAAACTGTTTTACTTATGCCATTTTCTCTTATCTATAGTTTGATAAAATTGTTGATTTACTTTGATTAAATTTTATATTATGCAAAATACTAATAATCTATTTTATTTCTATAATTTCTGTAAAATTCACAAATGTCACTGTCACTTTGACATTTAACGTCTGCAGGAACTGTCGGTATTATAGAATTCTGTTGGCTCTACTTACTTATTTGATTTTATTATCATTATCTTAAATTCTATATTTGCATCAGATTATATTTGACAAAAATAAATACTCATAAGTTATATAAATCAATATTATTAATTAACATACAATAATTTATTACCTTTGGTGTAATTTCACATTTATAATAGATGAAAAGTGAATCTGACATTAGTTCTGTAAAATGTAATAAATTATCATTTACATTACATTTTGTAATTTATAATAAAGAAATTAGTTACATTTAAACAAGTCCATAAACTTTATCATCAAATATAATTATAAATTTGATAAATCAAACATATTGCACACTAAATATAAATGCCATTTTAAAATACTCTTCAACGTGTTTATTATTTGAAATAATGAATGAATATGTATTTTATAATTTTAATAATGCAAAAAAAGAATGAAAATTTCAGTAAATTACTTTTATTATAAACATCTTAAACAAAACACAAAAAAAGTAAAAATAAATTTACATATAACAAAAAAGCAAACTAATGATAGAAAAAATTCGTTTGTTTCACAAACCAAGAAAAAAGACAAAACGAAAAATGCAAAGAAACATTTGCAGTAATGCAACACAGATTGCAAATAATCGTAATTTATACTAAAATAACTTCATACTTTGCCAAAATGTGATGTCGTTACAATATTTCTACGACTGTGTAAATTAGAGATCTGGCTAAATCAAAATGTAAAACAAAATTTACAACAGATTTAACAATTTAATTCATATTTGCGTCTATATTATTGCAGAAACAACCATTACGCATCAAGATCGTTAACAAACAGTACTTCTCGATTTTTGAGCCCAGCTTCTAAAAGTGTTTGAATTTGGTCTGTGGAATGTTTTGGGCGACAGTGCAGAATTCTTTTCGGGAAGTTGGTTGTGATTTCGAAAGAATCAGGTGCCTTTGGATGACAGAATACGTAGTAGAATATCGCCTAAAAATAAAATCAGTTAAAGTGTTTTTTTTAAATTAATAGTACCGCATACTTCAAGAGAATGTGAATTCAGAAATCGGCGATCAAGTCTTGATCCACAAGGAAGCTTGAAGACAACATGAACAGCTTCTGGATGGGTGGGATCAGGTTCATCAGGCACTTTACTGACGGAGTCAAGTTTCTCTTGTTCTATGGCACGTTTGCGCGCCTCTTCAGCCTCCAGTTCTTCTCTAATTTTACGTTCTTCTTCGAGAACAGCTTGTCGCTTTGCCTCCCTACGCCTTTCTTTTTCTTGATCGGCTCGGAGTGATTCCTGGTAAGCTTCGTCTTGCTGAGCGCGGAGAGTCTGAGTTAGACTTCGCTCCACACTAAAATAAAGAATTTTTTTTGTAAAAGTGCTTTAAAGTTATCTTTTTCTCTAAACCGTTATATAATTATAAGTTTGGATAGATACATATTATTCTATTATTGGTATCTTATTACTCAGTGATAATTGGATATAATATTTAGTTATTTAACAACAAATGAGAGAATATAGGTATGATTACAGACAATTAATAAAATTGTTGTTCTTTACCGATCTGCTCGAGCTTGAACAAGACAAATTTCATTTTCTCGTATAATGGTACGTAGACGTTGTAGAAGTGTTTCAGGATCATTGTAACCTTCTAAACGACCAACAATAGTCATTCTATTATCCTTCAGTACAATGACAGCCAAGAATGGATAGTGACTTTCCCGTAATGACTGGGAAACTCGGTAGCCTTCGGATGATTTTACTGAGCATGCCCAGAATAACATGTTCGAGTTGATGAAACTTATGACTTGCTGATTTGATAAAGTATTCCTAAAAATAAAATAATTCCATTTGTTGGTATCCTGAAAATGATTCTTATCACATACCTGCAGAAAAGTGAAGTATCTACATTGTCTTCATTGTGTAGATAAATTAATAGGAACCTTAATTCTTGTTTAGCGTCATTTAATACTTGCGAATATGTTCCTTGATAAAATACAGGATGAATATTTCCATACTTTTCCTCATACACATTAATGAATTCTAAGACATCCCCAAGTGGATCAGTGATATCTACATCAAATACACGTGAATAATATTGTTAGCGTATAATTGTAATTAATACTTACATCTCCTTTCATCTGGTCGTATAAACCTTATGCCAATTTGAAACAAAGTCACTACTGTATTATAACAAAATGTCATAAAAAAATTAATTATTGATCTAAAAAATCCTCTTAAGCCACTAGCCGATCCATCACTTGGAGGAGAGTAAAAAATATGCTGTGCAGCATGATCGTTTACTACTGCAGGAGGTCTGGATTCAGTAGCAAACATTGAGGGTCTACCCTCGCGGATATTTAACTGCTCCTGCACTGCTACTTCTAAATCCCATTGATGCCTTTGCAGAACGTCGCGACATATTGTCATATCCTCTATCCCCGTTAAATCTTGGAACTGTATAATTTTATCCGTTTGTTCGGTTGTTAAACCAAGTTCTGCGTTTCTACCGTAATCCATTGTTTAGAGCTGCACTTTAACTTTTAATACTACATAAATTCCATGAAATATAGATTATAAACTGCGTAAATACGCAGTGTTATGGCTGTTGACAAATACCAGTAATAAAAAAGAACAGATTATTAAAAACTTTAATAATAAATTCCGTACAAATGTCAAAATACTTCAGGTATACGTAGCACAAATTTTACCTTCTAATCTTAAGTACTTAGGGATTTTAACTCCTTTTTAAACGTCATTTAATGCAAATAATTTTATAATTTATTTGTATATTTACCAAAAATAATAGTCCAAGTACTCTCTGAAAATGAATACTTATCAAGCAACAAGCGACAATGAACAAGCAATTTTTGTTTATGAAAAGTTCAGAATAATGAATTTAAAAATAACTAAAATCATCGTTATTCCCAAAACGCTGTTTATTCTATTCTATATGTGGTAGCACTGCTCAAAGAACTCGCCTGACATTTGCGCAAGCGCATAAACTGTCTAGTTGACAGACTACAATTCAGTAGCCAGTCGATTAGAAAATATTCATTGGGATGGTTGTACATAACGTTTTTGTCTTTATATAATATATAAAATTAGATAAAATTGATGGAACTCTGTGCGTGTAATAATAAGTGTTCGTTCTACTTATAACTGTTGCAAAAAACACTGAAATTTAGTTTTAAATAAGTCCATTTCTATAATGGCAAATATAGCACACCGTGATTTGTCAAGGTTGATACAACAATCAGTCGGCATCACTTTATTCCTGGTCCTTTTCGCCTTTCCATATGAGGTAAGAAATTATTTTATTTTCTGTATTATTTATTGTAGAAAACAATACACAACAAATATGAAAACAAACGATACCACACCCCTCCTATTCAGTAGATGTCAGTTCTACATTCGTCCAATGACGTCAGTGCGTTGTATTGTTACGCACTCATACGCTAATAAACAAATAATTTATGTACCTTTAATACAATTTACTGCAAATATAACACATTAATTTGTTATCATATGAGATTGCTATGTATTTTTACACTTATCTTTTCACATGATCTGTAGCATTTATTACTGCCATTAGTCGTAAATACTATCGATACAGTGAAAACTAGTTAAAACTTAATTTATTGTTGCTTTTTTCATTGCTTTAAATTAATAAACTACAAAACTGTTAGTTGACTCTGTAATGCTTAATTTGTATACCTGTCTTTAGGTAATTGCATGTTTAATGACAGTACATGAATTCGCGGAAAAAAGTAATAAACTTTATATACAGAACAGAAAAACATACTGATAAAGGTAACATGTTATGTATGGTTAATTTATATAAGTAGATTGAGAAATAAATAAGCACTAGTTAACCAGCATCTTTTTATGAAAGTCAAAAAGAAATGCAGTGAACACTAACTATAATTTGCTAAGACATTTTACTTGTGGTTTAAAAAAAACTATTACATTATATACATTTCTCTTGTACATTTTTTATTACGTACTAACATACTATAAAAAGACTTATTATTATTATATGTATTATTTAGCGTAAAGGTATGCATACTAATTGTAACCTACTGCGAATTTGATGACACACAATTCCTTCATTCGTTGTAATTTGTCGGAATTTTGTACGTGACTTTTGAAATTTTTGCTTTGAATGAAATTAATAATTTATTAATATGTCATTAAATATTTGTTTGTTCTATTTATTTCGTATTTTTGTAATCGCTTGATGTTATTGTTGATGATAAACAATAAAAGTCACATTTTAAAATGTTCATTGTTTCCTCGATTAACGATTAGATTTGCAATTTTTTTTCTTATCAAATTGTCCGATTACCTACAATGTGCAGATGTAATCATAATCAATCAGAAAAAGGAAATCGTACCTATTATTTTAATTTATCTACCCTACAAAATCACATTCTTATTGCAAATTTAAAGACTTAAAGACGCATATATTAACATGTTATGTACCAATATTTGGTTTGTCCTCATGTTTTGTAGAAAATTTTCTAATCTAGAAATTATTTGTCTTAAAATTGTCGTCTAAAGCTCAAAACATACCTACTTGCTTGTTATGACTTCGTCTACCAAACTACTTTTTGTGCTCAGAAAAATCTTGCTATAATTTCACCTTGAGTAAACCGTCAAGACGTTTCGAAAAATTATCTGCTTGTTGAGATTGAATTCCAAAATTTTATTATTAAATTGTCATATTTGTTATCATATCAATTGCAGAAAAAAGTTTATTACAAAATAAAAATATAACGATGAAAATTATTACGACTGTAAAATGTATGAACTGAAAACAACTATTCAGCTATCAGTTATTTGCGAATTATATTTGAAGTTATTTACATAGCATAACGTTTCGGCTGTACGACACCCATCATCAGATGCACATACGATTAGAAGCACAAAAAGTAACAATGAAAAATACAGAAAACAACATGACTTGTTAAAAATTTTCAACGTACAACAAGTCATGTTATTCTATAAAAGATTCCTGTATTTTTCGTTCTTACTTTTTGTGCTTATAATCGTTTATATGCATCTGATGAAACGTTATGCTATGTAAATAACTTCAAATATAACTCTTAAATGACTGATAGCTGAATAGTTGTTTTCAGTTCATTTAAAAATATATCACTGCGTAACTACGAATATAGTCTTGTGATGTTTATTATAAATCACGTGAATGTTTTATTAATAGGTAGGGTATAAACGTATTATTATTATAATATGTAAAAGGAAAAGGAATTTGAAGAATTTATTTTGATGCGATTATTTTGTAGGTTATTCTACTTTGATTTTGTAAGTTATTCTACTTTGATTTTGTAAATTTGTTACTTAAATATTTTTTGGAAAGTTCGGAAACTAACTGTTATACAATGCGGTATACGAATTGTGTCAAATATGTAGAGCATTTCTATAATGTTCTAGTTTGGCCCAAAATTCAATCACAAACTTGAAGAAAATATAAATCTCTATACAATATAACCAGACATAATTTCTGGGGTAGGTGGCAAAGTGGTATCGAGTCGGCCTGTGGATCTTGGGAACCCTGGTTCGGTCCCCATAGTCGACAAACAATTTTCACCAATTTAAATCTACGCGAAGAAATATATCATTTACAGAGATCTGCTACGGCAGAGTGCCACACCCAGTAATGGGTAAAAGACGTGATGATATATTTATTTATTTACATAATTTCGACTTGCTGTAAAAGCACAATTCTTTTTTTGACAAATGTTTGCGAAAGAGTAAAAGTTGAACAACAAAATTAAATCAAAAAATTTGTATTTACATACGTACAATATCTGAGACATAATTTAAATTATTGTTCGAACACCACAATTTTTCCAATAAAAAGAAGCATGCGTTATTCACTATTTTAAAATAAAGTATGGTAATGATTTGCTAAATTTGTTTATGTTGATTTGCCATGTAGAAATTTGCAAGTCGTAAGATATCATGAAATATAAATTTCTTATAAATATTTAAAATTTTGAGTTCATTGTATCTTTGATTCTATTAGTATTCTAATTTATTCTATTTCTAAAGTACAGAAAGGTACATTTATCAGAGTCCAATTTATTGTGTTCTTTATTTGAAACTACCCACGAATTTTCATTTTTGAAGCAGCAAAAATAGCTATTATAGTTATTAATATTTACTTAGTCATCGTTGTATACTAGAAAAGTTAATACTCAAAATACAGTTTTTGATGAGTGTTCAAATTATTTCTGGAAGTAAATATCATATTTTGCGACACATTAATTTTCAAATTGATAAGGAACTATTTTACTTATTTGGTAATTTTAAAAACCACAAAAATATCTATTAAAAGGAATCATTATTATTCTATTATTTATTAGAAATAAAAGATAAAAATTTTGAAATTACACATAGTTGATAAAAATATAAGTCGTTTATCCGGAAAAATCAATAATAATTATCATTGATTAGTTTGTGTTAGTGACACTTCACAAATTATTTTAATGCTATGACGTCATTAACACATGTTTCGTATTACAAAAACTTGCTTACTTTTATCTGTTTATCTTATTTACTAATAGCTTTACGAAGAATTTTAAATTTAATTATGAATAGAATACAAATGAAATTTTGCGTGATTATATCCTACGTATCGAATTTAGAATGTTTTGGCAAAATATTGTTTAGTAATTTTCCACTAGTAATTTGTTTCAATTTAAAATTAGCATAACTAATTCACTATGATACTCGTATCTGCTATCACTTAATTTTCAATCATATATTTGATTATTTTTAATTCTTCAAAAACAATTATTTTTATTGCATTTGGAAAGATATAATCATTTACATATTAAATATTAATAGAATAGAATGTGCAAGTCATAGATATTTTTATTATTTACTTTTTTTTTAATCCAATTTTAACGTCATGAATTTGTTGTGTGTGTGTTGTTATTTTCGAGCCTGACGTCTTATAATTAAAAATATAAACGCAGTCTGGTCAACAATTTTACTGTTGGCTAGCAAGACAATAACAAACTTTATTTATTTTACCGCCAAATGAGAAATTTCCTTTTTTTATTATTATTTTTGTTGAATCCGAATTTATTGTGTCCTTTTCTTAACGATAGCTTACTTTACCGTTTAATAGATGTTTTCCTCTCTGTTTTAAAGTCGAGTAAAGTTTATATTCTTTTTTACTTCCTTGTACGAAGTTAGAACAAAAAATAAAAGATTTAATGTCAAATATGTGCAATTAAAAAAATATCCTTAGTTTAATACGCGTACAAGAAAGTCATGTGGTGTCCACATCAAATTTTTTTTAATTGGTTTGAATATTTTTTTACAATTATATCAAATAGGTATTAAAATAAAAGCAGAATTAAATATCATGTCACCTATACGGTTTTTATAGCATATGAATTCACAACCTACTGGAAACCTCAAATGCCATCGCGTAAATTACACATTCCTGAAATATCACTGATATTTAAAAGAAAGAAAAATAACCATGAAAAGATGAAAATGTCTTGTTCGTTAGCCTGCTTTGATGTGAATGAAATGATTTTTCATATTGCGAATTTACCTTTACCCTTATGATTGGAAGGTTTGACGTCTGTTTCAGGCTATTAATAAGGTTACTTGAAACGTTTGAGACGTTGCTTCAGACGTAAATTTAAACTTATTTGGCTGGTATCGCAATTATATGGTGCCTGTAAAATTTTCAAAGCAATTTGTTTTGTAAATAGGATACCGTATCAATTATTTTCTACTTTAATTACCTACTGATTTCTGAAGTTTTTTTGTTTAATTGAAAACAATGACGATAATTGATATTTTAATATTGATTTCTATGTCGCTAATATTACAAATTTTTGGTAGGGTTATTAATTATTAATTTATATATATATATATATATATATATATATATATATATATATATATATATATATAAACCAACTACAAAGGTCATATGTCGATATGTACTTTGTATGGCCGTCACGGACGGGACCCGAACCCAGGACCTTGTTGTCGTTCCTCAACCCGCACGGCCATCACGCGGGGCAATTATTAATTTTAAGTATCTTTTTATTTCTTTGCATTTTTATAAGATTACTATTGACATTTTCATATTTCTTTTTATAAATTAGAGATATGAGAGTAGACTAAACATATACATATAGAACGTTATTCTACAACTGTCAAAAAATTATCACTTTTTTCACTAATGTTATTAGTACGCGAAATACGTGATTTTTTCCATTTACATTACCATGACAACGCGAATTTCGTGCACTGTTTCGTAGCCTAGTGCGCAAAATGAGCATTCTGCGCACGCTTCCAAATTATTATTTTTTTTACTTTTGGTTACAACACATCAATAATATCGAATCTATATTATTTTTGAGTATTTTTTTCCATTTACTTAAATAAATCAATAATTATTGTATTATTGGTTTTTGACAGTTTTAGAAGAAAATATTGTTTGTATTTTGTGAAATTCTTGTTTTTTGGCCCGTTCGAATGGGGAAATAAAGTGATTCGAGGCCATTGGCATGAGGGAAATAAAAATGACAAGTATTACCTAGGGAGATAAAGTGACTCAAGGCCATTGGAAATACCAATACATTTGTATATAAAATATCGTATATAACAAGTGAGTAAAGTGTCATTATTTGCCTGAAGCAATTGCATCTCTCAGGCTACGCCCTCAATAAATAATGACGAACTTTACTCTCTTGATACTACTATACCTACTATTTTTACTTCCTTGTACGAAGTAAAGGAAGTATTGTAATCGCGAAAATTTTCGGTTCTCAGATTTCAACGGAAATAGGTGTTTTGGCCCTCCCTGAATCCATTTTGACTAATTTCGTCATGCCGTCTGTACGTACGTATGTACGTACGTACGTATCTCGCATAACTCAAAAACGGTAAGCCGTAGAAAATTGAAACTTTATATTTAGGACTGTTATAACATCTAGTTGTGCACCTCCCTTTTTGGTCATTATACAACTACCGGAAGTGGTACTTTACTTGAAGCCTATAATAGATTTTCATGAAAAACTATATTCAAATATAATTTAAAACTTTCCAAATTTGGTATATAAGACTACTATATCAATGGAAATAACATAATAGATTTTGGTTAAAATAGACTAACCGGAAGTGGCACATTACATGAAGCTGCTAACAGTTTTCCTTGAAAAAAATGGTATTATTTTAATTTTAGAAATGAATACTGCAAATAAAAGTTTTAGAGAATTAAATTCTGCGTCTAGTACATTAAGAATTTTTAAATTAGCTTTTTGCATAAACGAGATATCTAAATTTAAATATTATATATTTTTTTATTTAAAAAAAAATTAAGTTTGCTATGGTTTAGATCAAAAAATAAAAGATTTAATGTCAAATATGTGCAATTAAAAAAATATCTATAGTTTAATACGCGTACAAGGAAGTCATGTGGTGTCCACATCAGATTTTTATATTATCGTAATACCTATTATCAATAATTCTTAAATCAACGCTTGGCACTACAATTGTATAATTTGTATAAATTTATTTTAAGCTATAATCAGTTGCCACGAGTCACAAAATGACGGGATAAGTTGCACTGTAAATCATGTCTCATCTATCCTGTCGTTTCTGTCACTTGATATATATATATTTTAATTGCGGATATTTGGTGTGCCATTTTGTACAAATAAAATCTATTATGGAAGAAACAGTGTACAATACATGTACTCGTAATGATGAAGAACAAGTACACTATTAATAAAATATCTTTATATTCCTGTCAATATTAATATTTAATACGTCTTGATAATTTAAAATTAAAGTGCATATACGATATATTTTTTTAAATACGATAATTTTCATATGTTGCTACGATAATTTTATTTTTGGATTTGGCAACGCTGCTTCACGTAAACGCGCATTAGGACTGAGTCGGGCGGAATGCAGTTTTGTGTAAAACATGAATTTTGTTTTACCATTAAAATTTTAACAAATATTATGATAGTTAACTATTCTTTAGTTTAATGACAGTTTTTGAAATTTGTATATTACACATATATAATTTAAGTAAACTTTATATGATGAAAAAAAATTGTATACAAAAATTATAAAATGGCATTAAACAATAAAGTTGTTCACAAAACAAAAAATATCTTAAATTTGAAGGTAATTTTAATAGAAAAATTAACAGTGTTTTTTTGTAGTTAATTTGGTTTTCAATATGAGTTTGGTTAAATACTTTTTAAATATAGGTTTAAAATCAAATTAGCAAATGAAAAATTCAGAATTAACTAAAACTTTTTTGTGCCATTATCAGTTCAATCCCTTTGCCGCATGATGTTTGTGATATAGACTGATATTTTATTTAAATAAAAATTTCAGTTGTCACTGAATTGTTATGTCAATCTGAAAGGTCCGAAGCGTTAATCAGAGCTATTTATTCATATATTAGCATTTCGTCATCAATGGCTTTGTTAATATACAGGATGTTTCACAACTTAGAGCAAAAAATTAAAGGGTATATTCTGTACGACGTGCTGATCATGAAACAAAAAGAATTTTTTTTTAATCGCAAAACTATTCCATGTTTCCCAGTCCAAAATTTTTCGTTGCCACTGCCACTGGGTGGATGATTATGTTAAAGTTATTAATTAAATAAAATTCTATTATAAATAACTGCTAATAATTGAATTGTGTAACTATTCTTTCGTAGTTGATACCTACTTCATT
Organism: Pterostichus niger; assembly: GCA_947425015.1. Classification (NCBI taxonomy): domain Eukaryota; kingdom Metazoa; phylum Arthropoda; class Insecta; order Coleoptera; family Carabidae; genus Pterostichus; species Pterostichus niger. The sequence goes on along the minus strand of OX380338.1, from coordinate 18,092,995 downwards.
GTTTGTGTTTAATAAGCGAATCCAGTGCAGTACTACAAAAAATGTTTTAGGTTAACAACCCTTAATTTTTCGAATTTAAAAAAAATCTTTTTGTTTCATGATCAGCACGTCGTACAGAATATACCCTTTAATTTTTTGCTCTAAGTTGTGAAACACACCCTGTATACCAATATAAGAAATAGCAGAGCTTGCCACACAAAATATAATATTGGATGAGAAAACGCTTTTTTTGTTCAATATTCAATAAATAATCCAATTATTCCTCGACTCAAAATCGCTTTAATTCTAATATTTTTTTAACTTGATAGGTTTCAGTAAGTAATTAGTTAATCGATAGAATATGAAAGCTTGTTAGTCATAATTTCCTATACTGTTGCTTCGTTCTACTACGTGTTTTCTATTGGCTTTGGAGAAAATTGATTTAACTCTGCCATGCGTGGAGGGCTCTGGAAAGTTTTACCAATGTTTCCATGTTTACTGTTTCCGGAAGTGAAGACTTGTTCTCCACATGGCTGTAGTCCCTGTTAGATAGTGTCAAATGAGTTTTTTAACCTCACTTTTTGTTGGCATAGGGTAGATTAATGTTCAACAAGACCAAAGTTTTGGCTGATAGATTTTAGTTTGTTTCTGAATCTGTTTAGTTATGATTTCCGGGAAGATATATATTTTTTTCATTCATGAATACTAAATGTGAATTTTTATGGAAAATTCCAGAAAAATAAATATGGTGGAATAGAACATTTCAATAAGATGCATTTCTAGATTGAAATCTTAATTGAAAAAAATCTGATGTGGACACCACATGACTTCCTTGTACGCGTATTAAACTATAGATATTTTTTTAATTGCACATATCTGATATTAATTTTTTTTTTCTTATTTTTTGTTCTAATCCATAGCAAACTTAATTAAAAAAAAACCTAAAAATATATAATTTTTAAATTACCATATCTCGCTTATACAAAAGGCAAATTAAATAATTCTTAATGTGCTAGACGCAGAATTTAATTCTCTAGAACTTTTTTCGCAGCATTTATTTCTAAAATCAGAATAATTCAATTTTTTTTCAAAAAAACGTTAGCATCTTCATATAATGTATCACTTCCGGTTAGTCCCTTTTAACCAAAATCTATTATGTTATTTCCATTGATATAGTAGCCTTATATACTAAATTTGAAAAGTTTTGGATTATATTTTGATATAGTTTTTCATTAAAATCTATTACAGGCTTCAAGTAAAGTACCACTTCCGGAAGTTATATAATGACCAAAAAGGGAGGTGCTCAACTAGATGTTATAACAGTCCTAAATACAAAATTTTAACTTTCTACGGCTTACCGTTTTTGAGTTATGCGAGATACATACGTACGTACAGACGGCACGACGAAATTAGTCAAAATAGATTCAGGCTAGACCATAATGCGTATTTCCACTGAAATCTGAGAACCGAAAATTTTCGTGTTTACAATACTTCCTTTACTTCGTACAAGGAAGTAAAAAGATAATATTGTATTTGATCAATTACAAAATATTTTTTCTACCTTCGACTAGAAAACAAAAACATTAAATGGACATAACAGTACAAATTTATATTTATGCTGCTTTCCTCGGTACAAAAGGAATTTAATCCCAATTACGTCAGGATTTACCAAATCGCAAGGGTGGTATCTTGAATGGAATACGAACTCTGAATATTCGAATGCTGTACACTACACACAACCGTGCTGTCGAATATAACAAAGAATAAATATATTCATAAACTGGATTAGCTAGCAAACTAATTGTAAATTTTGTTTCTTTAACTCATTTTTCAATTGATGAAATCAGCAACGAATTTCGATAATACTTATTCAAAAAACAAATTCTAATATTTATTTTTATTCTATTATAAGGAAAGTGAGCAAAATATATAAATTAAGATATAGCATACTGTATTTTATAATAAACGAAATTGTTAAATTTAAATTAAATAATTTTTTTTCCGGGTTCGTTAAGTTCAATTATAAAAGAAATCCTTTCTATTACTTTTATTGAGGAAAATCGAACTAAATTAGTTAAATCGATAGCCATATGTATTTTTCTGTCAAGACATATTTTAAGTTTGTCTCAGAATATATAATGGAATTTCACAGTAGTATAATCTATTTCCTGTACATAATTGACATGTTTTATTTATCTGCTTATATATTTAAATTAATCTTCAAGTTTTATTTTTATTGCTGTCTATAACTGAATCATGCAATGATGTGTGATGTTAGCATTATTTACATTATTTTATAATTCTGAAAAGTGATAACATGACTTTGAATCATCGTTACTTACAGATATCATAAGATTTTACAATTTTAGCTCCTACATGTAATTTTCCTAATTACAAGATTTCGAAGGTTAAATTAGAACCAACTTGAAAAATTCTATTAGACGTTTTCCAGCTGTTCATTTATCTCGCAAGGATGAGACTGATCTTTTTTTCAATTAACCTACATTCACAAAATTTCATCTGCGGAGACTATTTCTGGAATTTGTACTGTCTAGAATTGTGGAATGCATTTTTTTGACTTGAAATTGATATTTGTGATTTCTACTGCATCGTTGTAATAATACTATCTTAATTATTTGACAGCTGTTACCACAGGGCTGGTATTTACAAATCTCAGATACGCAGCTACACAGTAAATTATTTGTCGGTTAAATCAAAAATATCACATCGATAAATGATACAACAAGTATCTAGTATCATTTCAGCTATAATTTCGATACAACATTTTTCTTTCATTTGAGAATTTATTTTTCATTAAGAAATCAGTCCTTAATATAAATTCATTGTGAGCAATAAAGAACTTTATGAAATCAACAGGATCAGAGATGCCAATTGCAGAGTAATTTTATCAAACAAGAATAATTGATTGATATGGTAAAAATAAGAAAAAGAATTACAAATTTAAAAAAAAGATAAAAATGAGGAACAGAAGAAAATATTTACATAATATAATAATTACATACAATTTTTTTTAAAGCAGTGAACTTCATTCCGAAAATTCCAATTATTTCATCTGTATTAAATAGGTTATGTACATAGAAACAAGAAGGGATTCTAGAAATTTATTTATACTCGGAGAAAATAAAAATGCACCTAAAATGCGAAATATTCAGACAGCCATAATTCGAACTTGAATTTGGTCGAAAATTGATGAATCTTTGAGTGCCGAGAATTTTCAAGTTTTCTTTTTAAGATCATGCAAGTTAATGTGTAGCCAAGTCCATCTCACCCCCGCCACCCCCTTCAATGTCAACCACAGTGTTGTCTCGCGCGTGGCACCGGCATCAGGAGACCGGAACATTCAGTCGTCACCGAGAATCATCCAGTTTATTGTTCAATGTGCGAAAATTTATAGTTTCGAAAAACTTTCAAAGATCATTGTTATCTGTATTTGTAAATTCACCTATCACTTTGTAGTAATAGAATCATAGGAATTTACAATTTATTAAAGCTATTTACAACATGTTCTACATTTGAAAATCATATACTCCATATTCAATTTTAGCACGAATAAATGCAACATAAAGTCTTAAAGGTTGTTGTGGTTTTTAAGTGTACAGAATTTCCGAATATAAAACTTGGTTATTTATTTGCAGAAGTAATAATTTTGAAAAGAGTTTTACATGAACTTATGGTACATTTTAATTATTTCGAATGTTGTGATAAATCTTACCGTTTATGAAATATAAAAAGTTAAATAAAAGGTCATTTATAAAGTTACGATACAGACCGTCTATGATTTTTCAAGTTCATTACGGTTTAAAATCTGCAGCTTAACCAAAATCTCGATATATTCCCCTACTACAAGATGAAGTTGGTGGTCTAGTGGGTATGCAGTCGGCTTGCGGTTCTTGAGGACCCGAGTTCGATTCCCGCAACCGACAAACTGGCTTTCACTAATTTAAAATCAACTCCTGTGGCTCCCCTTCCACTAACATCTTTGGGGGCCGTGAGTTGACGGCTGGTAACCGCACTTCACACGTAAAAAAATATATCACTTATCGAGATCTGCTATAGCAGAGTGCCACACCCAGTAATGGGTAAAAGGCGTGATGATATATTTATTTTATTTTACAAGATAGTGTTCATTTTCAGTAAAAAAATTGTGAATTTAGTAGGTAATCAAAATTGTCTGTTTATTTTTGAAATCAAGTAATTGTTGGAATTAGCAGATAATATTTCTAACTATAACTGAACTGAATTTGAAGTAAGTAGTACAAGTACTGCTCTAAAGAGACCGACTCAACTCTTCTAAAGAATCGCTTCACTTACAAATGGGTTAGTCGTTTCACTTATCAATTTTGTCTTGTTATAAATAAAAGAGAATGTCGAATGAATAAAAAATAGGTATACTTGACGTCAGAAGATATTTTTAAATTTAAGATAAACAAAAGTCTTAAAATTGTATTTTTTCAGTTACGTAATGAATTATTTAAAAAATTACTGTAGATATAAAATACGTAACCCTGTCTTAAGTTAATTACTAAGATAATAATAATAATAAAATAAATGAATGTGTATAAGCAATTTTAACTGTAATACTTCCATATCGTTCTACTAAGCCATTGCCTTTATATAATTGTTTTATGTTATGGGTAAATGAGTTATAATGTTGTAGTTATTAATACGTTAATTTTTCATTTTAATGCTTCGCTTTAAAGTTTAGAACTATTGAACCATGTATGTGCACAATGTGTTCGTGGAATGATTTTGAAACTAAATATACCAACTTGGCTGCGTCGTGTCTAAAGTGTTCTTTTTACGAACTTAGAGTTTGTTTGTTACTATACTATCGAAGCGAGCCGTGCCAAAAATAAATGTATGAAGCATCACTAAATTTTGTTTTTGTTTAAATCAAATACAATGGCTTGCGTATATGGTTTCTAAATTTTACGAGCTTAGGGTTTATTTGTTCAGAACGCCATCGAATCGAGCTTCGCCAAGGTTGCGATAATAATAAAAAAAAGAATGCATTTGGGATTCTGCCCATTGTCTAGACATGTTGCGATTTGACGTAACTTCAGGTTACTGGTAATAATAAAATCATTTTTACTTCCTTATACGAAGTAAAGGAAGAATTGTAATTGCGAAAATTTTTTGGCTCTCAGATTTCAGCGAAAAATATCAATTTTGACCATTCATGAATACATTTTGACTAATTTCGTCGTGATATCTGTACGTACGTATGTATCTCGCATAACTCAAAAACGATAAGCTGTAGAAAGTTGAAATTTTGTATTTAGAACTGTTATAACATTTAGTTGTGGACCTCCCTTTTTGGTCATTGAATAACTTCCGGAAGTGGTACTTTACTTGAAGCCTATAATAGATTTTAATGAAAAACTATATTAAAATATAATCCAAAACTTTTCAAATTTGGTGTATAAGACTATTATAGCTATGGAAATAACATAATAGATTTTGGTTAAAATGGACTAACCGGAAGTGATACATTACATGAAGCTGCTAACAGTTTTTCTTGAAAAAAAGAATGGTATTATTTTGATTTTAGTAATAAATGCTGCAAATAAAAGGTTTAGAGAATTAAATTCTGCGTTTAGCACATTAAGAATTATTAAATTATTCTTTTGTATAAGCGAGATATGTAAATTTAAAAATTATATATTTTTTTGTTTTTTGTAATTAAGTTTGATATGGATTAGAACAAAAAATAAGGAAAAAATTACAAATTTAATGTCAATGTCAAATTACATCAAATATGTGCAATAAAAAAATTTAGGTATAGTATAATACGCGTACAAGGAAGTCATGTGGTGTCCACATCAGATTTTTATTTTAGTAATAAATGCTGCAAATACAAGTTTTAGAGAATTAAATTCTGCGTCTAGCACATTAAGAATTATTAAATTAGCGAGATATGTAAATTTAAAAGTTATATATTTTTTGTTTTTTGTAATTAAGTTTTGCTATGGATTAGAACAAAAAAAATAAGAGAAAAATTAAAAATTGCATTGCAATAACAAAAATCTATAGTTTAATACGCGGACAAGAAAGTCATGTTGTGTCCACATCAGATTATTTTATTATAGGTACGTTTCCATTTGGCGACACTGTAGTTTATTTTTATCATTTATATACACATTGAAATTCATTGTTTGCAGTTTTAAACAAAAGAAACTTATGTTTTACCATTGTATTGTATGATGAAGCATCTTATTTCGTAGTTGATTCATTGTGCATTTTATGCAGTGTCCGAATGTCCTTGATTTTTGTTGACATAAATGTCATGTCACTGCGATTTGTATATTTATCAAGCTGACAATTTTTAGCAAATAATTATCCTTATTTAGTCATGACATATGTTTGACTATGATAAATTTTGTCGGGCGCTACTTATTTTGATAATTTTTTTAGATTGGGTTAGGCCTGTCCTGTGGTCTCGAAGATATCATTTAATCATATTTTTAAACTTACTCAAAAATTATACACTGGTTTAGCAAGTAAGCGCAACATTTTTACATGCGTTTTAATTTCGTGCACCAAATAACACAACAAAAACACATCATAATATTATTTTAGTCGTCGTGGATACACACAAAAAAATTTAGAAATTTTTTCACACTCTTTACGCTCGACATTTAAAACATATTTTACGCTGATATATATTAATTATTTTATAATCTGCACATAATTACAAGTACTTTTTTATGTAGTAACAAAAGTCAGTATTTTTGTTTTGTGTTTAAAGGTTTTTAAAAGTATATGTTGTTTGTTCATTTGAATTAAAAAAAAAACAAACAAATAAAAATGTATCTTGGGAAATTTAATTCCAACCCGTGCCGTGGTTCGAATTATTGAGAGTTTACGTTTTAGTTTTCGTTTTCGCTATTTGGTACAGATTATGTTTATAGCCATGTATTCTTTATCTGTTGTCAACGTTATAATTACGCCTCTAATCCAGAATCTGTTCAAAATTTGTCAAAAATGTATAGGCACATATTTAAGAGATTTATTATGTCACAATTTCATTTACACTATTTACAGAAAGTTCTTTGTATAGACATATGCTTTTAGCTATTTGAATGATACTAAATTTATTTGTGAATCAAATTCAATTCAATACCTATTTTGTTATCCTACTGTCGTTAATTTTGAGTAAGATGAAAAGGAAATATTTTGATCGTTAAAAATTAATTATTTTCCATTTCCCTTAATCTGTAATTTTAATCATATTTGTTTGATTGGCATAGATATATTTATTACTAAATAATGTGTACTTATTATACAAACACATTAATTAGAGTTTTCTTAATTATACCTACGATAATATTTAAATACTGAAAAGCTGTAATTATTTATTGTTTAACATAAAAATATTCCATTGTATACAAGTGACACGCTATTATGTAAATTGAATGTATTTGCAAAGTTTATTGTCTATTTAATCAATAGTTACAATAAATTCGAATGCTGAAATATGTAAGTATCATATAAGACCGGAAAAAATGTTATTTTTGTTATGAAATAATTACAACTGACCTTTGAAATATATGATAAATATTATTAAAACTATTACATATTATGATGTGGCAGTATATAATCCTTATAATTATTTTATAATTTTACAATGTACAAATATCCTGTTTCACATTTGCTGTAAAGTATACAATATTAAAATAAATTAGAAAAAATAAAAGATTATATTTTAAAGAAGAAAATAATTAAACATTTATAATTTTGTGGAAAAAAATAAGTATCAATAAATATAATTTTTATTATGTTATATATTTTATCTTTTTACAAAGTAATTGCGAATTGATATGAATAAATAACTGATAAAAAGAAAGGAAATGAATAAGAGATAAAAGATATGTATCAATTAAAAAAGTTATGTACGTTCTGCGAATTTTTTATCATATAACTCTTTACGAGTTTTTAGGAAAAAGGAAACAGCGTAAATAAATTATTCTTTAATTATTCAATGAAATACATATAAAATTTAATCTGGCAGCCTACAAATAGGTCAAGTTGTGTTTTATGAATGAACAAATAACTTCATTTGTCCTGGTTGAATCACGCAACAAATATTTTTAGGATTGCAATTGCGTTCTTATACGCAATAAGTATGTCAGTTTTATGGCAAGGTACAACATACAAATGTAGACTAGAAAGGATTTATCATTATACTTGACATAATTTCTACAAGAAGTTATGTTTTCTTCTAGATGTCAGAAATAGAACAATTAATTTATATGTTGATACGTACGTGGAAATTATTTGATATAAATATAAAATGAAAATAATTTACTTGGTTCTTTCATTTATACATTTATAGAAAAAGAGACAGTAAGAATATAATTCTTATTCATCAACAAAAATTGATTTAGAAATATTTTTTGAAGAATCATGAGCATTCACCGGGATTTGAACCCAGAACCTTTCACCTGCTAGGTGACTGCTCTACCATTTGAACTACAAATACTCGCCGAAGTACTCATGATTTTTCGTGCTTTTAAAGTGACATGGGATGCGTCAATTCGTTACAATCAACAACTCAAATTCCTATGGCACACTGGTCGAAGAGCTCTTCAATGAAACAACAGAACGCACCCGTCATTGACAAACAATAAAAGCTTCTAAAGTTGAAAAAGAAAATCTAAATTTCAAAAATATGCTACCGTGAAATGAGACACAAAAGATACGAGTGAAATGAGATGATGCTCTTCGATGGAAATAGAGCAGCCTCTATTTTTCGTCGATGACTGGTGCGTTCTGTTGTTTCATCGAAGAGCTCATCGATGCTCATCGACGCTCTTCAACCAGTGTGCCATGGGCATAATATGCGATGAGTGAACCCTGGGTGAATATAGTATAAGAAGACACTGGTCTGATCGTAGATATACAGGGTGTTTCAGGACTAGTGTAACAAACTTTAACAGCTTATTCCTGAGGTCATTTTGAGCCAAAAATGTCATATGAACATATTCCTATTTCTTCTAGTTACCAAAATACAGGAGGTTGAAGTTCTATAAATAACACGAAAGTTTCAAACTTTTGTAATCAAGATACTTTCGGAAAACAAGAGTTTTATTGAAAAGTTATACCTTATTTGTCTTAATTAATTTTATTTATTAATAATAACATGCATACGAATTCAAGGCGCTCATTTTAAACACTTGCTGTAATTTTTTTTACAATTTGTTATTTTATTTCATATTATGTTAACCTATTCCATGTTTGGTTATGTTGTTCTGTGTCTATTTAATTGTGTCATTTTATGTTTTGTTCTCTAAATCGTATTCGTTAATATTAATAAATAAAATTAATGAAGACAAATAAGGTATAACTTATCAATAAAACTTTTGTTTTCCGAAAGTATGTTGATTACAAAAATTTGAAAATTTCGTGTTATTATAGAACTTTAACCTATGTTCATATGACATTTTTGGCCCAAAATGACCTCAGGAATAAGCTGTTAAAGTTTGTTACACTAGTCCTGAAACACCCTGTATAGAAATAATTTTTTTAAAGTCATGAGCATGATTCATTCTTATAATAATTGATTTAGATTTTAGAATATTACTAAGCGGAAGTAGTTAACATACATATTATTTATGTTTATCAAAGAACATAATTTACTTTCAGTACACATCAAACGCATAACGTAATTTACAGAGAATTGACAATGGTTCTTAATATCGGTAATATAATACAAATAGATTAGTTGCGAATAGCATAAATAGGTTGTAGCTTCCAGACCAGTTACAGAATAATTTTTTCCACCGGTATAATTTAACTTCTGTTCTACCAAGGGGTCTTTTATAAATGCTGGGATAAAGTGACAAATAATTCATCTATCCTGTCACATGAGTGATAAAACATCGCATCGAAATCACAACATAAATTGCTCAAATTATATTAACTGTTATTTAATAATGCGTTATTTGTTTCATTTTATATGACTGTTGACTTATTGATAAAGCGGCTATAAGTTACTTACTTTAAAAAGAACATATTTACACAATTAAAATATTGTTAAAAATTCCTAGAAAACATTATCAAGAATATTTCTTAAAAATTATTATTTGTTTGTATTTATTATTTAATATTACTATTAACTATTAGAGAAGTTTACATTTGTTGTAAATTAAATATAATTATTTTTTAATCATTTTATCGATTACAGAAACAGTATACAAACTACGTATTTCTCTATACAGTAAACTACCCCAGTAAACTCGACTCCATTTAATAAATTACTATAATTACCTTTATTTCCTTCCCCTACGTCTAGACAGCAGTCTGCTAGACAGGAAAACAAAGCTTTCAATTTTAAATTGTATACCTGTCGATAAATCAGATAAGAATGTTTTGCGTGTACTTTTACCCTACAAGTCTACTATCCTTCTGACATAAATGCGATGTATACATAAAGTGAAAGCAATAAAAAAGGAAAAATAAATGTATGCACGCAACTTCTAACCCTGAGTCAAGTTATAGATAACAAGAATCGATATTTTATAGTTTTGCATGCAGGCTAGAGATAATAGTGGAATTTTAAAATATTTATTTAATGACGGTATTCATATAGTATAAATTAGCCATTTTCTATATTGATACATTTGTCATATGGGATAGGTGGCTCAGGGGTATCGAGTTGGCCTGTGGATCTTGAGAACCCTGGTTCGATCCCTACAGCCGACAAACAATTTCCACCAATTTAAATTTACTCCTATGGCTCCCTCTCCACTAATATCTTTGAGAGCCGTGATTTGACGGCTGGTAACCGCATTTCAAGCGAAAAAAATATATCACTTACCGAGATCTGCTTAGGCAGTGTGCCACACCCGGTAAAGGGCGTGATGATATATTTATTTTTTATTTAAAATATCAATTGTGTTTGCAATAATCGTCAGGTTTTTTTTTTGATACAGATATCAATAATTTTATAATCAATTTGTCAACAGATGATTTGATATGAGTTAGAACCCTGTTTTATTTTAAATATATAATTTTGTATCAAACAGGCGTCACCCAAATTTGTCTGTCTTAAATTTAACTTTAAATTTATCTTTATCACTGTACTTTTAGTCATGTCATATGACAAAAAATCAGTTCGTGGTATGATATCCTTTAAATCAGACATGTGTCGCTGTAGACGAAACCCGTTGTCAATACCTAGCCTATAGGAGTCTTGGGATAGATGCTACGTTAAATACAGGTGAAGTGGTGCAGCGGTTATCATATCTGCCCGGCAAGCGGAGAATCCCTGGTTCGAATCCAGGCGTCACCCGAATATTTCTGTCATAAATTAAACTTTAAACATATAGATGTAGTACTCGTATGTCCAGCGAGCATTTGTACTAATAATATATTCATGTATTTTTCATTTGCTTTTAATTTCACGCAAATATTATTTCCTTCGCAGATTACAAAAAGTACCTGAAAGTATAATATTTCATCACTTGTTTGTATAGAGTCGGAGTACTACTTAAATGGTGCTACTTTAAGTTTTTATCCTTTCTGTTACAGATATTGAAGATTTTTAAAATGATTACTATTATGTAGGTATATTTTTATTTTTTATACAAAATTTAATACAAATACAACTGTGTATTACTATTGTTTTTTCTTGTCGCCTTTTAATGGTCTTTTGCCAATTCTTCAGCTAAATTCAAAAAATAAGAATAATTAATTTCTATTTTAATTTTGTTATAATATTTTCATTTTAAACTCAAGGAATCCATTTGTGCGGCTACCCCATATCGCTTATCGATGGTGAAAATAGGTAAATTTTCAAGGGTCGTATTCAGCCTAAAATTATTCTTGTTTTTTCCTATGATTGACCGTACCGGCGAATGGGGCTGTACAACCCTGTGTGAACCTTGTGCAACCAGTTATGACGGATCATATTTTGAGTTCCTTTGTAAACGTAATTGCGGTGCATTTAATCGTTTTATGTCGATCCCTCGAGTTTAAAATGAAAATAGTATACATCTGGTGCCTGTGCCTTCTAAGAAGAGACTTTAATAAACATTTTAGTTATATTGTTAGTGTGCTGGGCCTTCCAAGAAGAAACAGTTTTAAAATTGGAAATTGTAATTGCCTGTACATTGCCTGCACCATAATAACACAATTAAGGGTGCTGTACTTTCACCGTTAATGTCGTCGGCTTGTCGCCGATTTGAGGGTAGTAAACTGAAGGTTCGGACAGAACCCCCACCCCTTCTGTTTGTATGTATATATATTGTAAGTAGGCTAAGAAACTAGTATCATTTTCTCATTCAGCATTCAAAGTTGAAGTTTGCAACAGCAAGGTATCTATCAAATTCAGTTAATATAGTTGTACATTCTTGTACATATCATATTTAATGTGTGTGAAATAAATATATAAAAATCAAGAGTTTACTTCAATTTGAACAATTCACATCCGGTTAAGTCCGTGTGTGAAGTGTGTAGTTTTGGGAACTGGAAACAGTCGAACACCGATTCTACACACCACATTCTATAAGTTTACTGTTTATTTTCAAATCTTTTCTGAAATATTACTGAATCGGAAAAACAGACTTTTTCCAAATTTGGATTTCAATCTAAATGACTCATATAGTCATAAGATCTGTGATTATTTATTATTTTAAAATATGGTTACCTCGGCGCAAAAAGAGAAAAGAATGTAGAAACACATTGCATGTAATTAGTAAGTTTTTCTTTAGAAAACAAGATTATATTTCGAAATTAAATCGATATTATGCAATGAACTATTAAAATCTTCATGAATTATTTGTTTACATGCCATTATTTATTTGTTGGCGTATGGGCAATTTCAGTTCATGTTTAATGTGATAAGTGCTGCATCCGGTTTATGAATTCTGTAGTGGAATGCTGTTTTTATAAAGGATATGTTTCCAAGTATACGATCGTGTTTATAGTTGGCAAATATCTACCGTTATCTTAAGACTTACTAAAAATGTACGTCTAGAATTCCTTGTAAAAATCTGGAATTGAAAATTATTGGATTCTTCTTCCTCTTGAATTTTATTTAATAACTATTTTTTACAGGTTATAAATAATAGTTTAATAAGCTTCCTTCTCTCATATTCAGAGAAATCAGTTTTTACGCCCCATTTGCGTATCAATTAATGTTATTTGAAAAAATAGCTATTTCTGATAATTTTTAATCCAATCTTTACAATAATTAACCAAATAAATTAATAATATTTAAATACAGAATTTTATATACCATAAAATAATTTTGATTAATTTTGGGATGTAAAGTTCGATTGCTTGAAATCCGAAACTGAAACTAAAATCGCTTTTCAAGAAGTAATGTATTATACTATAAATAAGATGAAACAAAGCTGTTATTGTAATATTGCGTTTTTAATAATGTTTTAAAATTGTATTATTACACATTTAGAAACAGAATAATCTGTTATCGGTTTGTAAATATTCAAGTTTACACCTTAGTTAGTAATTGTAGTAAATAGTTCTGTTGAACCATGTCAAATATCGATTAAAATGCAATTGTGCGGAGTTCACCTTCAAACACAAGCGCAGGAAGATGCTCCCTTCCTTTCTTATCTTTTTGATTCATTTTTTGTTTTTACTATAGAGTGTCCAACTGGCATTGTGTGTAATTCAGTTTCAAAAATAAGCGCAGGGAGATACTCCCTTCCTTCCTCATCTTTTTTTTTACTTCATTTTCAGTTTTTACTATACAGTGTGTAACTGCAATTGTGTTAAATGTATTTTTAAACAAGCGCAGGAGATGCTGCCTTCATTTCTTATAGATTCGTTGTTAGAGTAGTGGGCGTAAGTGAAGATTTACGAAACAGGTGTACAGGAGCGAATGGAGGATGATGGATTTTGGTTGTGAGAAAAGAAAGAGTTCGTATGAAGGAAGTGTTAATGTGGTCGAAACGAGTATCGTGTGTCAGGATGAGAATGTTGACGGGTTCGTGCTACCCCATTTAATGGGATATAGCGTGATGTTATGTATGTCTGTATGTATCAGTTTTATATGGAAGGAATCATGGAATTTTCTGTACTTTTTAAATATTGAATATACAGTAAATTATAAAATAAATAAATATATCATCACGCCTTTTACTCATTACTGGATATAGCAGTCTGCCTTAGCAGATCTCGAAAAGTGATATATTTATGCACGTGAAGTGTGTTTACCTGCCGTTAAATCAAGCCCCCAAACATATTTATTGTGGCGAAAATTGTTTATCGGTTGTGGAAAACGAACCATAGTTTCCAAATCCACAGTCCGACTCGATACCACTGAACCACCTACCCCCTAGTTAATAATTGATTGTTAAATTAAATTATAATCATAAAATCATTGATTCCGCTTATAGTTATGCATAATATTAGGATGTAAATTTATAATATGTCACTTTTTTACTTTTGCTGTTGGTAGCAGAATAGTAGAATGTTTTATCGATTTCGCCTTGCTAAAGATATTAAAAACTACTAATACTAAAGAATGAATAAAAATAACGGATATCATGAATTTAAACTTTATATAATGACAGTTTTATCGAGTAATTATATCTAGAAATAATAATATGTGAAATGTGAATTTTAGAAAATAAATGCAAACAGAAAATTGGAAAAATGCTGTTATTGTTAACTAATCTCATGGTTAAATCTAAAACACTATACAGTTACGTATTTTATCTAGAAACGTTATTTAAATTATCTGTGTTCTAAATATACATATATCTTCTTAATTCGCTAATAGTTTTGTTCCAAATATACAGGGCCAACAGGCTTTTAAAACAAATATAAATGATAGTTATAATTGGATAATTCCAAGTAAAAGAATGCCATTACAAAAATGTAATTAGAATAATACAAACCGTATGAGTTCATAATTAATTGTAGAATTACACATGTTTAAGGATGAGTTTATTGATAATATTTTTAGGAAAAACTGTTCAAAAAGTTTGCAACAAGGCGATAAGATAGAAATTTGCCCGCTGTTTAAATAAGGAAAGACGACCAACAATTAAATATGTCAACATGACGTGATCCTTTTTCGAAGAAAATTTAACCTGATAGCGTAATATTTATTTGGTCTACTTAGTTTTTAATTTGTCATGCTAGTAACAATGTCCTGTTCTACCATTAAATTATAAATAAATGAATCACGACTATGTGACATTAATACGATTGTCTATTGGTGCTTATTCTTCCCTATTCACACATTTGTCCCAGCAGGGTTTTCATTCCAAAAAGCAATCCTGGAAAACTTCTTTTAAAATATGCTACAATGTCTGTGACAAATTTGTTTTAATGTCATTACTGGTGTCAAAACTGTGTTCTTTCAACACTGATTTCATTTTCGGGAATAAAAATAAATTGCAGAGAGTCAAGTCGTCTGATGTTTGGCATAAAACTGGCGAATTGAGCAGATTGAGTGAGCAGGCGATTTGCTTGGTAAAAAAAGAATTATTTTTGTATTAAGTGCGCAAAATGAGTGTTTTTGTTGCGCGTGAGAATGTTTTATTTTTAGTCGCAGGTCGAGACAATAAAAGTCATTCAAACATGCAAAAAACATGAATTTTGCCCACGAAATACAAACAACACTTTTTCTACAACTGTAAATAAAGAATAATACAATAATTATTAATTTATTTCAGTAAATTGAAGGAAAACAATCAACAATAATATTTATTTGATACTATTGATGTGTTGTAACTAATGAAACCTGACAACATAATTATTTGTGTATTAAGAGCGTAAAGTGATTTTTTGTTACTCGAACACGGTAACAAAGACACTTTACGCTCGTGATACACACATAATTTTTTCTACGATTGCATCTTAAAATTATTAAAAAACGTATGCGTACTGAAAATAAATTCATTCTATCAACTATGATAAGTTTCCGTTTTGTTTGTAACCCTGGTAACTATTGAAATAAGCGCTCATTTAATATCTTTTTCGCGCGTTGCCATTGGAAACGCGCGCATTTAACGTCTTTTTCGCGCGTTGCCATTGGAGACGCACAAATAAAGATTTTTCGATTGTTCCACATAAAACGTCAAATTTACGATGCTTTTCATGGCAGTCGTAGAAAAAATAATTTGGGAGCGTACGCGAGATACTTTTTTGCTCACTAAAATACAAAACAATGCGCAAAATGTTCATTTTGCACACAGGGTGCAAAATAATTCGCAAAATACGCGTTGTCATAGTAATGTAAATGATGAAAAAATCATGTACTTCGCTTATTGATATTAGTGAAAAAAAAATTTTGACTGTTGTAGAAAAAAAACTGATTTTGCTACAATTTAATGTATGTTCAATTCTCTGATAATTAGACGACGGTTTGCACGCACCAGATTCTTGATTTTCTGAACGAAGTATCATCACTTGAAATCTTAATACTACATACAACCTAGAGCATCACATCCACAATCTTACTTCAAACGTTGGAACGTTTCTGTGAAACATTTTGCACTCAAATAACAATAACATTGAAACTAAACGAGATGTCAACAATCCGAAATCATCTGGTTACTCGGGACGTTCTGACAAACGCATTGTTGCCATAAGCTGTTCCGTTGCCACGTAATTCAAAATGTTCGACCATTTTCTGAACAGTCCCCCAAAATTTACTACTTTGGTAGATTCATGTAAAGATTTTATTTAAAAAAAGAACTTACTAGGTTATCAGTATTACGGAAAGTGTAGAATTAGCAAATTTTTAAAAAATCATTCTAATTTATAAATACTAATTGGATTGCCTTTTAAATTACTAATTTTCAATTTGTTGTTCTCATTAAAAAATGTAACTAATCTTGTGAGATATTTCAAAACTGAAGTGTAAAGAGATCTTCAGTATCTACAATTCTTATTGAAATTTAACAGAAATCATTTGAAAAAAAAAATGTTAATTTCACAATTTTGCTTATATCTAGTAATCTATACATATTTTTGAATAATCAAAAACGTCGTTAGATCGAATTGTTGACAGCAATGTTATTAATTCATTTTACATCATTTCTCGATTCTATGTAAATTGTTTTATTTAAGTCACACTTCATATTTGAGGTATAGCGATGTAACTGGCTGTCGCAGTACTGCTGCCAAAGTAACATGACTTATCAACTTATTGAACACTTACAGTAAAACTTGACAACAGGTAATAAATTTATATACAAATAAATTTAGAATGGTAAAATATAAAAATTAAATAGCAAATGTTACAAAATTATTGAGGTTATTATATAAATTGACCGAAGATTGCAAACAACAACATATGAACTTACATTACTACATGGCAAGACTACATCTTGTCAATCCAAAAGCTAAACCACCACTGAATATTTGTTGTTGTTTTCCATGGGACGTGCTGTCATGGGGTAAGAGGGTGGAATCGTTGCGTTGGTTCAAGATAACTGTTCCCATGCACGAATTTACATAAAACCCCCAGACGCTTCTAAGGGATGAAATATAAAGATCAGTGGTATCGAGTCGGCCTGTGGATCTTGAGAACCCTGGTTCGATCCCCACAGCCGACAAACAATTTTCACCAATTTAAAAATCTACCCCTGTGGCTCCCTCTCCACTAATATCTTTGAGGGCCGTGATTTGACGGTTGGTAACCGCATTTCACGCGACAAAATATATCACTTACCGGGATCTGCTTAGGCAGAGTGCCACACCCAGTAATGGGTAAAAGGCGTGATGATATATTTATTTTATTTATAAAAACTATCTCAGACCAACGCACAGCTAATAATTTACCCAGATATGTCATCACATAATAGCTAACAAGCGCGACAATTCAGAGAAGCTATAAACTCGATAAATAATGATTGAAGAATACTGAAATTATTATAAAAATATGCACTAATAAATTTGATAACCAAAACTATGTCAAGTCTAAAAAAGATGCTTAAGATAATATTTAATTTGTGTGTATCTTTCTATGTTGAGTTGATAGTGAAAAATACTAATTATAACCAAAACCAATTCTGAATTATTTCACTTTATTACATGACTATAAATGACTATTTCTTAGAGTTCTCAAAGTTCCAATGATGGTCTTCGTACAAAGAATACATTCTATACATGTTGATATTTTTAATTGTCCATATTTTCTTTCCTTTTTCAGGAGTCGATTAAAAAACGGTTTAAAAAACAATCGCGAACGTTAATCATAATTTTAACCATTATTTTTAAAGCTACAAATAACTGTAACAATAACCTGTATTATTACATAATTTAGTTTTGAAAAATAAAATTTAAAATATTCCTTACTCCTTCGTTCTCTTTTTGTTTTATCAGATGTACAAGAATTCTATTATATAAATGTTTTTCTAATTTAAGTTCGTTGAAAGAATATGTTCTAGAAAATATAATAGTCATCAGAGAAAATCTTCAATAAGAGTATTACGTAAATTTTGATAAATATTTTATTAACGTCTAACCTTGTGACGTTGTGACTAACATTATTTTTATAATTATAATTTATTTTGCACAATGTGATATTTTTTCTTATATAACTATAATACTAATATAATTACTTTTTATTTTTATTCAAAATATTTTATATTCTTCTAATGTTCTATATTTATAGATACAATAATAAAAACACATAAATTGAATGATTTTAGTTGTGAAAAATAATTTTGAATCAATTTTTTTTAAAAACCGTTTCCAATTTAAAATCTTTTTTCGAACAAAAATCTTTATTATTATAACTTACTTGATGTCGATTATCCATTAATCAGTATTTTTTTTAGGGTATATTCCCTGCTCTATTAATGTTTTAATAACATACATTTAATTATGATTATTAAATAATTATTATTCATATTTTAATTTTATTTCATATATCAGTATTTCATATATATATATATATATATATATATATATATATATATATATATATATATATATATATATATATATATATATATATATATATATATATATATATATTCATGCAACGTTTTAAAATTAAATTTATTGTTTAACTAGAATTTAGTGCAGTAATTTTTGTTAAATAAATAAATAATATGCATGTGGACAATTTATGATCACATGTTTAAAATGCAAAAAAAAGAAACTGTAATCAGTAGTCAGAGAAAACTGTTTTTATTTGCTATTTATAATTTCTTTGTGACGTCCCTATAATATTTTTTTGTTATCAGTGAATTGTGTGTTTTATAGAATGCAATATATTAAATATAAAAAGCACATACATTTTGATAAGATTAAATAAGTAAAGCTAGTTTTTAAGCTAGATTTTATTATAATTATTCGTTTTTATATGCTGAGAAACCTTATAATTTACGTAGTCACACGTAGTCAGAGGTCAAAGATTCATATCAATGAATCATATCATTAATTAGAAGGATTTTTGTGTTTTTTTATTTGTAATTTATATCTTAATGTAATGTCTGAGGGTCAAAACTCATTGCTGTGTGACATCACGACACGTCATGAGTTGGTCAACGAGATTTTCATTAAATTATAATTAAATCTTGTTCGTATTCTTTGCTAATGTCATGTGATATATTTGGATCGTCATGACCTATTTCCTACAATTGAACACTCTATTTTTTTATTTAAATTAGTTCTTCTTTGTTTATTTTTCACTTTCATTATGTTTTTGTATTAATCAAATCATTTTTTTAAATGAACGTGACATTGTTTATTTTGCTATACTATACAGTAATTAAATTTAAACCTACTGTTATTATTATTGTAAAATAATGTTTGATATAAATTATAAGGTACCTATATATTTTTTATTAATAATTTTGTATTGTTCACATTCTGAAAAATTTTAATAACAGCTTCCTACTTCAATTGTTCATCATTAAACAATTAAAAAAGTAAGGTGTTATATTTTTTTCATTTGAACATTATTTGTTGTTTATTGTTATGATACGAAGTATATAAACAACTCCATAACGATGGGGGCATTACAAGTATATGCTTCATAGTTCATAATACCGCTCTGTTCACACATCGTCACAGTAGATTAACACTTTTATACGCATTACTATAATCATGTTTATTATAAATTAGAACTATTTATCGGGTAGGTGGCTCAGTGGTATCGAGTCGGCCTGTGGATCTTGAGAACTCTGGTTCGCCCCCCACAGCCGACAATTTTCACCAAATTAAATCTACCTCTGTGGCTCCTCCTCCACTAATATCTTTGGGAGTCGTGATTTGACGGCTGGCAACCGCACTTCACGCGAAGAAATATATCACTTACCGAGATCTACTTACGGCAGAGTGCCACACCCAATAATTGGTAAAAGGCGTGATGATATAGTTATTTAATTTTATTTAACTAATTCTACAATTTCTAGTGAAAAATAAAATCTTTGTATGCACCACGGTCGGTACTAGATGATAATGACCCCGAGCGAAATATATCCCTCTGTGCATTACCATGTACCTAACGCCCTTGATGCATAAACTACTATTTTTACATTAGATTATATATTTTGGTCATTCAAAATATAGCATATGATCAATTAAATGATCTTGTTGTTTATCGTAATTACCGTAATTAATAGTACACAGAATTTTGGAAATATTATTATTGAAAATTAAAAAATATTTTATCTATTTCTATTATTATTATCACGCGATTTATAGCAGCTCAGTATTTGCAGATCTTGGTAGATTATTTTTTGTTTGTGATTGTGTATAAACAAGTAAATACATATTTTTGAAAAAAACTGGTTTTTTTATCCTAATAAAATATAGTTATTTATGTGTTTTTTTATCCATGTTTTTGTATTAAAGGAACGAAATCCGAACGTCAACTAGTTGAGTACACATGTACTGATAGAAACAAGTTTTTACTGAAATATATGTGTTTCAAATTAGTATTCTTAACTGCTTTCTAAAGACGCGATCCTCATCTTAATTTTCATTTTATACGTAGTACATGTGCACTTCTGGATTGAAGAATTTATTTATAATTTGAAGGGCAACCAACTTTCTATTTATGTAGACAGTTCGATCAAATGTAAACACTTCAGAATAAGATTTTTATAAACATTTATAATGTTAATGCCAGAAGTAATAGCATATATTTTAAACAGTTATTATATTTTTAATATTAATACTTTCAGTTTTAACAATATACAATGACAACTGACAAGTTATTCTCGTAGCTACCGTTACTAGTATCAACTAGGTATCACACATGTAAAGTAACTTTCTCTCTGGTTACACAACATAACTTTCTTTATAGAAAAACAAATAGTTTATATTTAATTCAATTATTGTATACATATTATTTAATGCTGTTTTATGCAGCCACATACAAATACAAATTTTTTTCAAAGTAAGAAAGAAAAAAGACCAAGTTTTAATAATAGTTATTTATGTATTACGAGCGTAAAGTGATTCTTTGTTACTCGCGCACGGTAATTGCAGCGCGACCCGAAGGCGAGAGCTGCAATAGTGCAAGAGGAACAAAGACACTTTACGCTCGTGATACACACATCATTTTTTCTACGATTGCATCTTAAAATTATTAAAAAACGTATACATACTGAAAATAAATTCGTTCTGCCAATAGTCAAAATGACAAATTTCTGTTTGATTTATATCCCTGGGAACTATTAAAATAAGCACGCATTTAATATCTTTTTCGCGCGTTGCCATTGGAGACGCGCAAAAAAGATATTTTTCGATTGTTCCACAGAAAACGTCAACTTTACAATTATAAATGAGAGCGTAATTGTCAACTTTTCATAGCAATCGTAGAAAAAGATATTTTTCGATTGTTCCACAGAAAACTCCAACTTTACGATGACAAATGAGAGCATAATTGTCAATTTTTCATAGCTATCGTAGAAAAAATTATGTTCCTCTTTCCAATATTGTGTGCTCTAGTTATGGCAACTACATTTATTTTTTAGTTAGCTCTTCCATCCAACATGAAAAGGGGGTAAGGGAAAAATTATTTCGACAGCAATTTAATATACTCCAATAACCAAATTTTTACAGAATTACAAATATAAAATTGGATTAAACGTGAAGCACTATCTGAATTAATTTGGACATAACCTTATTTTATGGTATAATATTTGCAATACTTTAATTGCCTCATATTTTTCAACAATAACAAGTTTCATAAAAATAAAAACCTTTTTTCTATGAATGATAGGTATTTGTACTAATTATGCTTCTTTCCTTTATACCTTACTTCATAAGATTGTTTAAAATGAAAATTAATTATATATTTGTTCATATGGTAGAAAGAATCACAAAGGATGTAAAAAAAATAGGTATTTATGTAACAAGTATAAAAAGTATATAATGTAGAACTTTATTGGATGAGTCGTGATAATACTAGTTCTACAAAATCCTGTTATGTATGAGTTGCATACAAAGCTTTATGTTCGACTGCCTTCGGGTGAATATGTTTTTTTTTTAAATATAATAATATAAAAACGTAGTTGTATATCAAAGTGTGATTTGTTCATACTTTTGTTATCAAACTGTTAAGTTTGTCAAAAAAAGGTGAAATAAAGTGTTCATAATATCTCAAGGGCCTAGAACAATTCCGAAAGAAATAAAAGAAATTGCTTTATAATATTATTTTGATCATTCTTTTTGAGTCCAATTTTGCTATTTTATGTTACTAGTCCAATAAAGTGTCATATTATAAACAGTAAACAGTGTCATATAACAAATAGTTATGCTACAAGCAAACATAAAAATATATATGTACCCGTATATGTATATTTAATTTTAAATGGTTTAAGCTATACCCTATTTAGTTTCGAATTAATAAAACATCCAGTTTTTTCTTCAACTTTTTAAATATGATTATTAATTATTTAACATAACTTGCTATTAAACCTTGTAAATACCAGTTTTAAAATCAAAATATTAAATTTTAATTTAAATGTTGACAAAATGAGCGTAATTTTCTTTCCATATAGGTAAATTATCATTACCAGAAAACTTATTATATTGGGATGGACCATTCTCCACTATTATAAAACATTCGGAGTATCTTTTATTTTTTGGTTTTTTGAAAAATTTACACATATTTTAGTAAAGCTGTGACGAGTTGAGGGTATATCATAACCCTCTACACTAGCGGTGGATTGAAGTTTTTTCTTTCCAAAACTATATTAGGTACTTGTGAAAATGTACTTCAAAATTGTCTAACATATAAAATATAAATATATTTAATTTTAGACTTATGATCGAAAGAAAATTTATAAAAGCTTGGATTCTAAATATTTTAATAATTTAAAATTTGTAAAAACTAGTAGGAAACAGTTAAAATTCCATGAAACAATCACGACAATACGTCACAATAAAATTCTATCACATCTAACCTTAGATCCAAACGCCATATCGAATCATCGTTCACCGAGGTTTGTCCTTCCCATAAGTTGATTAAGCGCATAGCAATACCTACACGATGTGACTTAAATTAATATCACAGACCTGTGAGTCAATGAAACGTTGTCGAGGCCCGTAAACCTCCACTATGCCGTGCCGTGACCTTTGTTAGGGTCAATTGGCTCTTATTACAGACCAACCGACTACCCGGTTAGTGGTTACATATTGCAGTACAAAGACTTCTGTGATCCTGGGAAGATATTAATTGTTACATGTCGACACAATATTGATAGTGGTGATCTCTTTCCTCTTTCAATTCATTTACGTTCATTTAGAATTATTGTCTTTTATTAATCCCGTTGTTTTTAAATTAATCATTCTATATTGAAATTAGTTTTTCCATATTTTCTTTTTTTTTTAATATTATTTTATGATTAAATTCCCATTTTGTTGGTTGGTGATTAAGTATGTTAGAACATAGACAACTGCGTGTTATGACGTATGACACTCTTGCAGTCTTAGTTTCGAATCTACCGGCCGGCAAATGTATATACTTTTAAAATGCTGCTATACCTGGCATTTAAACACATTTTGTACTTCTTTTGGGATTAAGTTCCTGTTGTGAGGAATAACAAATAAAGTAAGAAAATAAAATAAAAATAACTAATAGAGTTGGTTTACTATCATTTATAGATTAATTCGGGAAAAGTCCCTGTTTATCAGTATGGAAAAACCATAAATTATAGTATGTAGAATTAGTTTTGGCGAAGTTCGCTTTGTTCGCACACTTTCATATCTCGAAGCAGTAAAAATCATTTCTGGCAAATTAGAAATGTCTAGATCAATAGTTAGGATTCTTTTTGAGGCAAAAATCACAAATAAAGTCTTTCACTACTCACTTTTGTATGAAGATACTGATTTAATAATGCACTTTACAAAAATAGAAATCACGATTTCAGAAATTAGTAAAAGAAAATATCATTTAAAACTTTTGTGTTGATAGCTTGTAGAATTAATTGTATTTTGCTTTCAAACTTGTTATATACTCTTTCAATACATGTTCTTTTTTAAACTTTCTAAATAGCATTCGGTGATTCTCCTCCAATGTTTTCGCGACTCCTTAAGGGGTCGTGACCCACACTTTGAAAATCATTAGTCTAGGTATTAGTCAAGTCGTGCCCTAGCCTTACGCCGAAAGGTAAACAGGCATAAGTAAGTTGTGGTCGTACTTAAGTTGAATAAACTTACGTTCATTAAGTCAATAACTTCTATTCGTTTAAATAGAATGTATATAAGTAAAACTTTTAACTGGAGTTAGATAAGAAAAATTTTGATTATTAATCGCTAATTCTGCCTATGAACATTAAATACTATAAATGTAACGTATGAATTTTTTTTTGTGTGTAACAACCATGTAAGATAAACTAGCTTGGACTCCAAAACATTATTGTTTCAGGCCACAAAATCATGAATCGGAAACCGCAGAAAAACGTGTTCGGTATATATTCGGTTTAAGTGATGACAAAAATTGGTTTACATTCGTTTCTGGTTCAAATTTTTTTTCTTTTTTTTTTGGTGTTTCAGTATTGCTTCTATGTCGGTTCAGGTTAAAAAAAATATACATCGTCAGAAATCAGAAATTCTATACATATTATAAATAAGTAGCGATATACTCATTAACTGTACAAATAATAGTAGCCTACTGCACTAATATCTCGAATGATTGCGTACGAACAACTGATTTATCACGTTACCAAACATGGGAAATGCAACAATATAATAAAAATAATAAAATTAAAATGTAGGTTTTGTTAAAAGTAATTATTTTAATTCAAAACTACAATCTTATTTTAATTGCCTACTATTGTAACACAAAAGTATTGAAAAATGTTTTGTTTAACTCAAAATACAGGGTTCAGTTCCGATTTGGGTACAAGTCCACAAAATTAACAATGGTTGTGGTTCGGGTTCAGGTTCACAAATAAACGTTGATTCGGAATGATTTTCGGTTCGGGTTCGGTTTCTGGGCCCTTTACAAAATATATAAAACCGGTTCTGATGGCTAATTTACTTTAAAAAAATAAAAGCAAAGCGAAGTTTTGTCATAATTTTGTCATACTTTTAATATACACGTAGCTTTAGACAACCTTGAAAAGCTACAAACACAAAGAACATGTTTTTTTTTTTTTAAATTGCTCTGAATATAACTGTCTTCCCATTTACCCAATTTGCTACAATATAACTAAGAGACACGAAGTCCATAAACCTCGGAAATTGTTCTACTTTGATGTACCGTAATTTTCCTTTTATCGCAATTTTTTTTTAAACCTCGGTTTGATTTACCATTTAATCATTAGCGAAAACTAATTGTTAGATTAAAATGTCTTTTAAAAAGGAAATAATGTAAAATAATTATCATAAAAATAACAATTTTTTAATTCTCGGTTATTAATTGATAAGAACCAATTGTCGTTATCTGTTAGATTAAAATTTATTTAACAAGGAAATTTGAAATAATGAAAATGCAAATCATAATTTGATATAAAATATATTTAGAATTTGCTAGAAGGAAATATTCATCGTAAAATTGTTTATTTATTCAACTATTTATGTGAATATATTCTATTTGACGTCATCAAAAATATACGGATCCATCCTGCCAAATGTTCTCCATTTATTGTAGAGAAAAATACATCAAGTAAATAATAAAAACATTCACCAAATGATACAAAAACAGTGGTAATAAAGGCAGGACGCCATCACCTTAACGTATTTAATCTCTCAATTATAGTATACTTTATTACAAACATTTATGACAAATGAAAATATTCTAACATAAATATTTCTTGTATTCAGGTTTCATCACAGAACACCACCGGCCACTGCGTATGGTACGGCCAATGCGGCAACAACACTTACAATCTCGCATTAAATTGTCCTTACACGGGGCCAGCCAAGACTCTCAGCAATGAGGGCCAGAAGATCCTCAACAAGCACTGTCCGCATCTCATGGCTGACGATGGTACAGGCATCTCCACCTGTTGCGATGAACAGCAGCTACGTACGTTCGATAAGTCGATAGCCCTCGCTGCTAACTTCTTAAAGAGATGTCCATCTTGTATGATGAACCTTGTGAGGCATCTGTGTGATTTCTCCTGCAGTCCGCATCAGAGCACATTTATCAATGTTACGAATATTGAAAAACAAAAGGGTAAGTTCAATTAATAGCAGGTTTACAAATTTAGATAAACATTAGCATTTTTTTTTGTTATTTTAACCAGGGGTTCGTACCTGAATAAATGAAATAAAATAAAAGTTAAAATCATCGGATACATCAAATATCAAAATTTTAAACTTAATCTAGAATGGGGTAGGTGGCTCAGTAGTATCGAGACAGCCTGTGGTCTTGAGAACCCTGGTTCGATCTCCACAGCTTATAAACAATTTTCACCAAATTAAATCTACCCCTGTGGCTTCCTCTCCACTAACATTTTTGGGGGGTGTGATTTGACGACTGGTATCTGCACATCACTTGAAGAAATATATCACTTACCGAGATATGCTACGGCAGCGTTATATTTATGATCAATTTTGAATATTTTTGCTATTTTAAAATACCTGATTTAAATCAGTATTTTTTTAACTTGTGCTTCATTGCAAGATTACATCTTTGGGAGATTTAATTTAACGTAGGTTGAAAATTGAAATTTCTCGAATTATTATTATTATCGAGTCGGCCTGTGGATTTCAGAACCTGGGTTCGATTCCCACAGCCGATAAACAATTTTCACCACGTTAAAAATACCCTTGTGGCTCATCTCCACTAACATCTTTGGGAGCCGTGATTTAATGGACGGTAACCGCAATTTACGCGAAGAAATATATCACGTACCGAGATATACTACGGCAGAGTGCCACACCCAGTAATGGGTAAAAGCGTGATGATATAT
This sequence comes from Pterostichus niger, assembly GCA_947425015.1. Taxonomy (NCBI): domain Eukaryota; kingdom Metazoa; phylum Arthropoda; class Insecta; order Coleoptera; family Carabidae; genus Pterostichus; species Pterostichus niger. The sequence goes on along the minus strand of OX380338.1, from coordinate 18,065,684 downwards.
TTTTTTTTATAATTCAGAACGTGAACCGTTTCTTTCGAACACGGGTTACCGAACTGCAGTCAATTAAACAAGCGAAAACCGAATCTCCTGAATACTTCTAAATCACGAACCGACGCCGAACAGTTATTTGTTGCGATTCAAATCCCAGTTTAATTTTCGTCTGCTTGAGATGTAAAATTTGAAATAATATTAGATAAAAATAAGCCCTTCATTAATTTGCTTTTATTTAATTAACTAAATGTGAAAATTTGTACTTATTTACCTCTTATTATAACTCAATTTTCCATATTGTGAGTGCCGCAGCATAACAATGGTAGATATCGTTAGATAATACTATTTTTATCTTAAAATTCAGTCATAAATCGTCATTTAATAACCCACAGGTGTTTGAGGTGCATGATTCACAGCGATTCGCAAGGATACGTTTTAAAAATCAATCCCAGGATCTTTAGTCACATGCTTGAATATTCATCAAGTTTTATTCTTATTTCTTCCTATTTCTTAGTTTATAATCTTCATTTACCACATACAAGAAAAAACCACAAATGAACTAATCAAAAAACTATTTATTTTGTTTTCCTTTGGATTTATTCTAAATTCTTTATCTCAAGGTCCAATTATAGTGTTATTTTTATTTCTTATTTAACGTTTGAGCATATATTTTTTTACATTTTTATTGTAGAAAATATTTCTGAGTAGTTTTGAATATATATTTTTTCTGGAATTGATACATTTTGTGGTGTAATCTCGTCATGCTCATAAAACCACTAGGAAATAAATAAAAAATAAAATTACTGCAGGACGTGAATCAACGGGAAACAATGTGATACTATTAGATAATGACCAAATAATCATTCGTTATTTTAAATAGCAAAAATTTTGAAACATGTGTGTGATATGCGATAATATGGTGTTATACTACTTTATTATTTGTTCACTATCACATTTTATATAAGAAGAAAATGATAAAATTTAGTAATTAATTTTTTCCTTTACATTTTTGTAGGTCAATCACTAGCACCCGGAGCTTTCACTAAAAGTTCCAGCATTTAATATTTACCGATTTTTTAAAATTCTGAAAGTGAAAAATTAATTTATTAAATTTACAAGCAGTATTTAATATTTAGCATTTACCTATTTAAGCAAACTGACATAGCTTATTGCTTATAGATAATTGTCTGAAACCCAGATCTGCAGTAATACGATGTTTAACTCTTTTTATATAGTAGTTAAAGAGGTTTGACGTATTTGGGAATAACTCGCTGTACCGTCTTACAGCAGTACGACTATTTTGTAGTACTTGGCCATAAACCAAATGCATGTCTGCATACTCTTGATTGGTAAAAGAAATTCGCATTTTGTTATTCAATAAACCGAATATTAAAACGTACGTCCATGCAAATTTTTTTCAGTGTATTTGGGTGTTTTAGCTATCTCTAACATGTTAAAACCGTGCTCTTATTTACCCAAAAACAAAGCTTGTGGTACTAGCCATTGATTTTAATTTTATTACAAAATGGCGTATCAAGTCGCGTGTGAATTTGAGAACCCGGGTTCGATTCCCACAGCAGACAAAAATTTTCACCAAATTAAATCTACCCCTGTGACTCCATTAATCACACTTCACGCGAAGAAATATATCACTAAAAATCTACTACGGCAGAGAACCACACTCGATAATGGGTAAAAGTCGTGATAATATATTTATTTTTATTTTAATAAAATTGTAAACCATGAAGTAATTGATCAGTTGTAAAAGGTTCTGGTTCTTATGAAAAAAATGTAAAACAAAAATTATTGTCAGATCAATTATCTATGTGGTTAGTTCTACCATCGGTTAAGCGATGGCCTCTTAAAAACCACCATGTATATTGTTATTTGTTATTTAAAACAGCAATTTTTGTTGATATTTCATTGTTATACGAATACTCCATAGAGGTCATGATACATTAAAGTTACGTACAAACGTGTTTCAAAAAAGTTAAAAAATATTCTTACAATTATAGTATTATTCTTTATTATATCCAATAAAGAAATGTTATCAAAAGACTATGGATAAACGTAGTACTGGGATTAAGTATTAATAATTTCGGTACGGTTTTGACATCTTCAATTTCATATTTGAGGTATTGGATTAATTATCGATATTATCAAATTACGTTACACGAAAATATATCGATATTATATATAATGTAGATACTGAAGACGGAGAGCCTTCTTTCTATAGAAATTTAAATGTCACATTTTGATGTAAGCAAAAATAGGGGAATGTTACTTACTGTACAATCCTATATTTTTTTTTATTTAGTTATTCTATGTCGTACAAAATAAAATAGAATCGACTAATATCTACGCTTTCTTATTCCACAATATTTGTTTACGCTCACCGCATGCTTCTTTCTTCGTTAAATTGTGACAGTTCCATATAGAATTGATAACTTTTATAATGAAGCTTTAATAACTTGTTAACAAACGCGGAAAATTATAATAGTGCTTGAATAATTGTTTTCGCATTTAGCGTTTTGTGCGTGAAATAAAAGTTAGGTTTTTCAAAATATGAATTTGTATTTTATTTGAAATTGTGAAAAATCATGAGCAGTCACCTAGCGAGTGAAAGGTTCTGGGTTCAAATACCGGGGAATGCTCATGATTTTTCACAATTTCAAACAAATGATCTATATGATTGACGAATGGTCTAATAAATAATTCTTATAATTTGTATTCTAAATTTATATTTGTTTTTTTCATTCTAGAAGCAGAGGTCATCACCAGCATTGATATTTACATATCCAACACCTATTTGCAAGACACATTCGACTCTTGCAAGCATGTGTCTGTTCCAAGCACCGGGCAGCTTGCCCTGGACCTCATGTGTGGAGACTGGGGCGCCAGTCGTTGTTCGCCAATGCGATGGTTCACCTACATGGGTGATGCTGCTGGAAATCCTTATGTTCCGTTTCAGATCACATACAAGAATACTAGCGAACCTGTGGAACAGTTCGAACCACTTAATCCGAAAGTTATTCCATGTAGTCAGGCGCCAGAAGTTAACGGGAAGGTAAAGAACATTCCTTTTTTATTACAAAAAATCTGCTATGCTCAATTTAGTCACCTACATTTTCGTAAATTATATTATATATAATGGGGTAGGTGGCTCAATGGTATCGAGTCGGTTTGTGGATTTTGAGAATCCTGGTTCGATTCCCACAGCCGACAAACAATTTTTATCAAATTAAATCTACCCCTGTGGCTCCCCGTCCACTAACATCTTTGGGGGCCGTGATTTGACGGCTGGCAACAACACTTCACGCGAGAGAGAGAGAGAGAGAGAGATATATATATATATATATATATATATATATATATATATATATATATATATATATATACATATATATATATATATATATATACATATACATATACATATACCGGGTGTCTACTTTTTTTTGTTATAAAGGAATTTCAATGGTAAAATTTTCATTACACCATAAATGTTCCCCTATTAATTTTAGAGCAAAAGTTTAAATACAAAAGTTGTTCAGAATTAAAAACTGCGTCCAACGAGCCCTTATTTATTGATGTACGACGATCTTGTCACGAGATACAGGTAAATTAAAATTTCCATCTTTAAGCTGTTTACAGAGTGCCATGAAAAATAAAACAAGTAATAGTATTGTTTAGTATTCTTTGAGTTTGACAGTTTGTGTTCTTTTAATTGTTACTTTGGTTTCATTACGATTAAAATAATGGAAAGATTTACTCGTTGGACGCAGTTTTTAATTTTGAACAACTTTTGTATTTAAACTTTTGCTCTAAAATTAATAGGGAAAAATTTATGGTGTAATGAAAATGTTACCATTGAATTTCCTATATAACAAAAAAAAAAGTAGACACCGTGTATATATATAATTCAAACATTGTTCAATTATTCAGTTGTCTCATTAAAAATTAATCGAAAATACAAAAACTGATATTTCTTTGTAGAATAAATCTTGACTGGAAATGATTGTAATTAAATTAAAGATTTTTATCTTGTAATTGAATCATCTAATCATATGCATGTAGATTAATGATACAGTAGAAAGACAGAGAATTTCTATTATCTTTTGTGCAGGTGTTATTTTATCTAGATATATTTTATCAATCAGATTCTAAGTTAAAATATTTATTATTTAGATTGTAATGTGTGCGTCGTTGTATGTTGAAATTCAATAATAAAAAATGTTTTATCCAACTCCACAGCACTGTGATAGTCATTTGAAAATAAATTATGGACAAGTTTAATGCATTTACATCAAACTTCATATATACCAATTTAAATATCAATTTTTACATATAGTTAGTTTAACAGACTTATGTATTGAAAGTTTTTAATTACTATCGAGTACTTGCAAAGATTTACCTGATTTTCATAAAGAGCATATAATTATTATTTCCAGCGGTATAACTTTTACCTATTGTTAGTTTTGAAAATAAATATTTATTCCGCCTATTATGTAATTCTGATATGTACTGCAATTAAAATGACAGATTTCGGTAAGTAACTTTTTTTAAAGTACAGTTTACCAGCTATCTAATCGCGGCATTCATATATGTTAATAAAATGTCAACCACAAGTATGACTTACATGCGCTGGATAATGTGAGCTGATATTTTACACTTTACTTAATTACAAACTCACGATCCCCAAATATCTAACTACAAATAAATAATAATTCTCAATTATAGTGCAGCTTTTTAAAAATTCGAACCACTCAGATGCAGTTTAGTGTTGGTTATTATTAGAAATCAGCAAGGTTTAAACTCCTGAGGCGAGTACTATAGCCATTCAATCGCAGCTACCCATATTATTGTTAAAAATATTTTATTTTATTATTTAATTCCAGAAATATACGGCATGCAGTTGTGTAGACTGTGAGCAAAGTTGCCCGGCACCTCAACCACCACCGCCATCCGAGGGACCTTTCATCGTCGGAGGTTACGACGGTTACGCCTTCGTCATGACTTTCGTCTTCATCATCGGCTCCACCCTTTTTATTCTCGGCCTTCTCTTTTGTCCAACCCGCAGTGCTATTGGTAAGTTTGAAACTAATCCCACCGAGTGTGTGTTTGCTGTGTGAATTTTTACATTTTTTCTTTATCAACTGGTTTGATTTTCAATGTTCAAGCACTTTTTTCAAAGTTTTTTTTTACTAGTTTGCAGATCTGCAATTCTTGCATTGTTTGAATTTATAGCGTCTAACCGATATTTTCAGATAATTTGGATGGAGGTTCGAGTAGTTATGATATTAAACTTGAAGCCCTACAGCAATACGGAGGTTTGAGATTAGTTGTTGTTATTTTTATTAAAGGGCGTCTTGTTTTATTTATTTAGATTTAGTTACTTTATTTTGTTGGTTTCATTTTCTTATTTCTCAAACCTTTTATTTTCAAAGTAGACATAATTTGATATGTGTGAGATTTTTGTTTGTGTCGTGTTAACTAACTTATTTTCTTTATTAATTTTATTATTATTATTTGGCTTCTTTTCTTTTCTCTTAAGTGTTCATTAATATTCTCAATTTATATGCAGATGCTTCTAACCCAATTCTAAACATATTTTTGAATGAGGTGTATTCATTTAAGCTTTAGAATAAAATTTTATTATACTCTGAATTATTGATGACAGTTTTTTTATGGATACATTTACATCTGCATATATCTTTAAATTTCAAATCTCTGTATTGGAATAAACAATTTATTTTAATGTCTTGCACTATTTAAAATTCCAATTGGCTAGTTTCCGTTTTACAGATCAAACATACAACAGGATTATTTAATTTAAAGGTGACTTCTACACATATGTGTTGAATATTGTATTACTACTGTTTCAAATACAGACTTTATTTTTTATTTGTCATTTGTTTGATGTGGACTGGAATACAACATGTATTATATTGGACTTTAAAATGTTACATACAGTGGCTCAAGCACCTAACACGTATATATATATATGCTACCACAAATGAATAACGTTTTAAATTAGTCCAGTAGTATACATTAAATTCACAAATTTATAGTAGTCGCTTTCTTCATTGAAACGTAATTTATTTTATGAGCTAAATGGAAAATGTTTATTTATCTGTTTGTTGAAGACAAATTTAAATTAATTATATGCAGTTTGTATATATTATGTTTCCACAAACATATTGTCATAAATTTATTTTATAGACAAGTATTTTACCTCTAAATAAAATGATGGATTATTTGTCAAGTAAATAAAAAAGTAATGTAATTACAATTTTTGCTGTTTTGCAAATTTGTGCTATAAGTTCGATACGATATTTTTTTCTCTTATATGATAGAAACCTGGCAGTTACAGAAAATTGCAATCTGAATCTATTAAAAATTTTATATAAATTGGTAACATTTGACAGTGAGGCAAATTGATTCAGCCAATAATTATTTTTTGTGTTGGTTTCGCCAGGCTGTCATAATTCATCATAAATATATTGCCAATCAAATAAATTAAGTCTTACAAATTTTGTTCGGCTGATAATAAATTTGTGAACTTAATCAATTAACTTCCTTATGTCTCTCAATGTTGCAAGACTTTAGGAACATACTTTGACTAGATCAGAGCACTATTAAGGTGTATGTGTTGGGGTTGTGGTGTTTGCAGCTGGGTTAGTGCGTGGCGAGGGTGCGGATGAGATCCGGGCGTCGGTGGGCCGCAGGTTAGCGGGAGCAACGCACTCACGGATTGCCCTCGGCGGAGACAGCGAGGAGAGTCCGTTACAGTCCAAACGATCCAGTACGTTCAACTAACTGGCACTTTACACTTCCCATTCAAAGCTTTCATTAATCTAAAAAAGTAAATTCTAATGAAAAAATAAATAAATAACGAAAAGAGTTATTAGTAATGCAACTGATAGAAATATATGAAAAAATAATATCATTATTATTACAATACATATAACATTATATTTAACATATGGAAAAATACTCATGTTTAATAATTAACAGCCCGATTCTCAAAAAGGTTTTAGCTCATTTTAAATTTTGGTTTAGTCAAATTAAGCTGAATCAAATTCTTTTAAAAACTTTAATATATCCTATTACCATTTGGGTTTCAAGATGAGTGTACCATAATGTTGAATTTTAAATAAAATTATAGAACTTTAATTAGAAATTATTTTAAATATTAATTATAGCATTCAATTGTGTATTTTGAAAAATTTTAATAAAATTTAAAATCAGGTTGTATATTTAACTTTTTATAATCTGTATTCAATAATGCTAATTTTACATTACAAATATATCTTGTCCAAGTTTTTAAATTATTACTCTACACGTTGCATAAGTAAAATATTGAATAACATTTGTTTCTCTCGTAAAATTTACTTTCTTAGACGTTTGATATTTTTCTGATGGGATGTGTGATATTTCATGTGTATGTTTATAACTTACTAATGCAGTGAGACTTTGTATTAACTCTTTGTGTTGGATTTGGTGATGGGTTTAGCACTTTAGTTTGTTTTATAAATCTTTAAATCGTAAATAACATACAAAATCACTTCCAAATATTTTTTAATAATGTTGTGATTTTGTTCATTTATATTCACCAGTTTACAGATTACAATTGGTTTTAACCAACCATGGATTTATCCTTTCCTTACAAAATTCCAGTAATCTTAAATCTATAGCAATTTTAAATATTAATAGTAATATTTACATTATTAATTCTAGTGTATATATAAGTATATATTTAGAATTTTGACATATTAAATATTAAATTAGTTGAATGAAGTTTTTATTTAAATGAAAATGACTATTTAGACACATGAAAATGTTATGTTATTTGTTGAAATATGTACCTATTAGTAATTTTAAAATAATATAATAATTCCAAATTTGGAGTGAATCCAAAGTCTCAGTGTAAAGTGAAACAGCTAACAATGCACGTGCAGTTTGTTTCACGGAATGTATAGAATGTTAGAAAACTATTAATATTTGCTTTGCTTAAAACATATTCATTTTTCATATTCTACTGCTTTGGCAGTCTGATTGCATGTTTGCATTGTATGCTGTATAATAATTTATTAACTACAATTAATATGTAACTATAATAATTATCAAATTTTAATACTTGCAGTAACTATATTAAAAAAAAAACTAATTACAGTTCATGTTAGTAATTAAATATTCACATGAAATTATAAGTAGTTGCGTGACGTTAAACTTCACATAAATATCAATGTTTGTATTGTCCAAATGCTATTTATGTTTACGAAATGATTATGAAGTAATTACCATTATCTTATATTGTTAAGTAATTAATTTATAATATTTAGATTTGAATTAAAATGTTGGTGTTTACTTTATAATCATTAATTGTTTTCTCGTTTTTTATAAAATAAATTCTCTAGGTGTTACATCAGATGTCGACCATGAAATGCCAACACACTCAATCAACGATTTCGGCGAATACAATGGCGCTTCATCAATGCTAGAAAAAATAGGTGCTAGTACAGACACATATTTACAGAAATTCTTCCAGAAATGGGGCGTCATTTGTGCAGAAAAACCCTGGCTTGTTCTCTTCATCGGCATGTGTGCTGTTGTTGCATTTGGACACGGCGTCAAATATCTTAAAATCACAACTAATCCCGTTGAACTTTGGGCTTCACCTACATCTAGAAGTCGAATTGAAAGAGAATATTTTGATAAACATTTTGAACCTTTCTATCGTACTGAACAGATCATTATCAGAGCTACAGGATTGGACAATATCGTACATAATACGTCTAATGGAGTGATTACTTTTGGTCCAGCTTTTAATGATACTTTCTTAAAAGAAGTCTTTCAGTTGCAAGAGAAGATTAAAGCGATTGGAGAAGGAACAGATTATGGACTAGATAAAATTTGCTTTGCGCCGTTAAGATCAAAAGGGCAAATTGAAACAAATGTAGAAGAGTGTGTTGTGCAGAGTATTTGGGGTTATTATCAGAACAGTGAAGAAACTTTTGATGCAACTGATGAAGATCCACAAGGATTTGAACTAAATTATTTGGATCATTTTGTTGCTTGCTCACAGTAAGTTAATTCCTTGTTATTTACAGTAAATATGATAGCATTAATAATATATTATTTTTACAGAAACCAATACAATCCGGACTGTTTAGCACCTTACGGCGGTCCAATTGAGCCAGCAATCGCTTTAGGTGGATTTTTAAAACCCGGCCAATATCTAGATTCGCCAGCCTATGAAAATGCAACTGCAGTTATTCTAACATTCTTAGTTAATAACTATTACAACAAATCCAGACTTTCACCAGCTCTTGAGTGGGAAAAAGAATTCGTTGCATTCATGCAAAATTACACCAAAAACATGAAACCTGAGTATATGGATATCGCTTTTACTTCAGAAAGGTCAATAGAAGATGAGTTGGACAGAGAAAGTCAATCAGATGTCCTGACTATTCTAATTTCTTACGTCATTATGTTTGCATACATTGCAGTTTCTTTGGGCCAGATGAGATCTTGTAGCCGATTATTAATTGACAGTAAAATCACTCTAGGCTTAGGAGGTGTATTTATTGTTTTGGCGTCCGTAGTTTCATCTGTAGGAATATTTGGTTTTATTGGATTACCAGCTACCTTAATCATCATTGAAGTTATTCCATTTTTAGTACTAGCAGTTGGTGTAGATAATATATTTATTTTGGTGCAGACACATCAGCGTGAACCCAGAAAACCAAATGAAACTCATGCTGAACATATTGGTAGAACTTTAGGACAAGTCGGGCCTTCGATGTTGCTCACAAGTGTATCTGAATCTTGTTGTTTCTTCTTGGGTGGATTGTCTGACATGCCTGCAGTACGAGCTTTTGCTTTATACGCTGGTATGGCTCTCCTAATTGATTTCTTACTTCAAATTACATGTTTCGTCAGTTTATTGACGTTAGACTCAAAGAGACAAACAAATAACAGATTTGATATCTGTTGCTTCATCCAAGGCTCAAAGAAAGATGCTGCTGATGATCAACCAGAAGAAGGAGCTTTGTACAAATTCTTTAAATATGCTTATGTTCCATTTATAATGAATAAATTCGTTCGGGCGGCTGTGATGGTAATTTTCTTCGGATGGTTGTGTAGTTCAATAGCTGTTGCTCCTCACATAGACATTGGATTCGATCAAGAACTTTCTATGCCTGAAGATTCATTCGTGTTGAAATACTTCCAATTCTTAAAGGCGTATTTGAGTATCGGACCCCCAGTATACTTTGTAGTTAAAGATGGACTAAATTATTCGCACTTTAAAACTCAAAATATGATATGTGGAGGATTGTACTGTGATGTTGATTCGTTAACTACCCAGATATACATAGCTAGTAAATCGCCTGCATATACATACATCGCGAAACCAAGTTCAAGTTGGTTGGATGATTATGTAGATTGGTCTGCCGCGGAATCTTGCTGTAAGAAGACTAAGGATAATGGAAGCTTCTGCCCGAATGACAGTAAGTTTTTTTAGTACTAACAATGCGATAGTTTAGAATTAATATAGTTTAAATAAATATGCATCCAGAATCATCATATACTCGATATTTATTTTTGTTATAAACTAAAAACAAATATTGTGATAAATGTGTGACATATTATTTCACAAGCCCCGAACTACAGTCTTTTATCATATCAACAGTAGTCATTTTAAACTAGCTAGTTTAATTTGAAAATTGAGATTATATAAATACTAACAGTGTTTTTAAATATCATATCATATTGTAATAAGTGAAATTAAAATTAATGAACTGGTTAAAAACATAATGATTTGTGTATAGATATTGAAATATTTATTTATTATTTTACAGATTCAAGTCCAAAATGCGAGAGCTGCAATATCGCTATTAATACAACAATTGGTCGTCCAGATCCTAAAGAATTCCAGCGATATATCCCATTCTTCTTACAAGATAATCCAACGCCATCTTGCGCTAAAGCTGGTCACGCCGCTTATGGCCAAGGAGTAAACTATTTCGAAAACAAATCTTCACATTTAGCTGATGTTGGTGCATCATATTTTATGGCATATCACTCAATTCTAAAAACATCAGCTGATTATTATGAATCCATGCGAGCAGCAAGAGCTGTTTCGAAAAATCTGACAGATATGATTAACAGTAAACAAAATCAGAGTACAGTAGAAGTATTTCCGTATTCAGTGTTTTACGTATTCTATGAACAATATTTAACTATGTGGCCAGATACGCTAAAAAGTATGGGCATAAGTTTGCTTGCGATTTTTACCGTTACTTTCTTACTCATGGGCTTCGATTTATTCTCCTCGATCGTGGTTTTAATCACTATTACCATGATTATCGTCAACTTGGGTGGACTGATGTACTGGTGGAATATCAGTTTAAATGCAGTTTCGCTAGTGAATTTAGTAATGGCAGTTGGTATTGCTGTTGAATTTTGTTCACATCTCGTACATAGTTTCTCAGTTTCCATGGAAACAACAAGATTAGAAAGATCAGCGGATGCGTTAGTAAAAATGGGTAGCTCTGTATTTTCGGGAATTACGTTGACGAAGTTTGGAGGAATCATCGTTCTTGGATTCGCAAAGAGTCAAATTTTTCAAGTGTTTTACTTCCGAATGTACTTGGGAATTGTTATCTACGGAGCGGCCCATGGACTTATATTCCTGCCTGTTCTTCTTAGTTATATAGGTAAGTAATTTTTAATATACTTCCAGAATTGATGTTTCCATCTTCGGATAAAGTGTTTCATAGCTATCTGAATGTTATTTCTTTTTATGCGATATTTTAAAAATTTATTTGACGATAGTTCGAATACTTTTTCGCGAGATTGAAAAATCAGCCCTTAGTATGGTTTCTCTTTTAATGCACCTGCACTATTTCATTCATCATCATATTTAATACTTTTAATATTTGACTCTTAGAAAGAAAATAATTTCCTAATAATTGTGGTATAAAAAGAATTAAATATCTGAAAATTTGTTTTGATAGTATATTATGTACAACTTTTACTATATCAGATAATTAAATAACAATACTTTATTAATATGTAGTTCTCAATAAATTACATGATCCAAGTAGATAAGCTAGTTAGAAAGAAAATAATTTTGGTGGAATCAGATATGAAATACATTTTGCATGTTTGTGCACCTTTAGCTATATTCCCTTGCTGAAAAATTATGTTTTCCATGTTTCTTTTATCCTCTTCTATTTAGTTATAAAAATTAAAGTTGGGTATATATTTTTGCATGTTCAGGTTGTATATGGAAACGTGTTTAATTTTATAAATTGACTGAAATCATCGAAATTTAAAATGGATCAAAATATATTTTGGTATAACATAAATTTTTATATATTTATATAATTATCAGGTATATCCACTTAAACATTACTTTTTTATAAGTAATAATTTATGAGCATATTTTCAGTTTCAGTGTGTTAAAAGTGGATATATAATTATAGTATTTATTTTATTATTATTTTTTGCACTTTTAATATTTGAAATGTAATGTTTTTGTGACTGCTTGAGTGATGTAATTAATGTGGGAAATCAAATGTTTTTAGCATGAATGTGTTATAATCCAACAGGTTCTCCAATGAATAAAGAGAAATTGGCGAAACATAATCGTTCATTACACGGCAACCATATACAGGAAACAGCGCTAACTAGAGTAAGCATACCATAATATTTTTGTTTTATTTATTTTGTAATAATTGCAAAAGGGAATAGCTAAAGTTTGTACACCGAATCATTACCTTTAATTATTAAACTCCTGACTAACAATTAATTATTAATAATTTTGTATTTTTTGTATGGATTGTTTTTATAAATATGAGTCTAGTGTTGTTTATTTTTACATTTTAATTAAAATTGAAAATAATAATTTTATTTTTGTGTTTCATTAATACATATTTACATTTCAATTACAATTTCAAAATAATTAAGGGTCATGAATTAATCTTTTTGCATGTCGTATGTTTACAAATTTTAATTTTGCTTTATGTTTGCGGTATAGTTCCTGGTAATTTTTTAGTAATAATGCATCATATCCATAAATTATTCTGCCCATTTACTGTTTCGTTTTTGTTGACTTGAGTTTAGAAGCTATCTTGAAATAGTTTTCGATAATTAATACCAAAACACAGGACTTTCTGCATTCGTGAAGAAAATTCTGCGAACTGTGATGTAAATCACATTTTGCTATCTGGTTTTTTCTAATATCTATGAACAGTAATAAGGGTTGTCGTCAATACAAATTTTTAATGACAAAATCCTTTTTCTTAATAATGTTTTGCTTGGTATTAATAGAGCTAACTAGAGTGTTTACTAAATTATTGATTAATAAACTATTATCTTAATTGTGATTAAATATGCATTGAATTATGATTTTAATTGTCGATAATCATTTTAAGAAAGCTCTTAATAAAGTTATTAAGATTTAAAAACCCAACCATTTATGGACATCATGTATAATTTTATAACATTTAAATTAACAAAACAGTGAAATCATTTAATTCCTCATTGCCGCTTCGTGATTTACATACGAATATAAATAACTAATTTACAGAGAAAATAATACTATAATAAATTAATTAATATTTTTGCAACACGTATAACAGCATATTAACTGCAAATTTATTATATTGTGCAAAATACACATTCTCTTATTCTAGCATAATTTAAAAATGTTAATAACAATTTTCTGTCTTATAACAACGTCAATACCTAGTAGTTTCCTGCAACTATAAAAATAAAAACTTGGTACTTATTTTGACCGGTTTCGTTCAAGGCGTGATCCAGAGAAGGCGGCGTAGAGAAATACCTACTAGCGATTGTGATGTTTCTTCTCCCTTGCTGCAGCCATCTACATCAGATTCCCAAAACTACAGCAGTATAATACAATTATAATTTAAATTTAATGCGTTCAATTTCATATCTATAAAATATTTTTATATTTCAAAATTTTTATACACTTTTGATAACACTGGAATGGATATTTTGGACCAAGTAAAATTATTATTTCCATAAGAGCATATCTTTGAATTGTATATAGTTTCTCTTTTATGTATAAAATAAAAATGAGAAAGATTTTTTTGATAACGGTTCTAATTTGGTAATTAAAAATATCAGTACAAAACTATCAAGTACAAAACTATCAAACATCAGTAAAGTTTTGGTGAATATAGGAGATAAAACTAGAACTGATTTTAGTACTTGTTCTAAAAAATAAAATTAGTGTTCCATATTTATTTTAAATCATAATTATTATAAATTAACTTATAATTGTTGAACGTATCAGTCATTTTTCTAAACATATAAAAAGGTAAATTTAATAAATTTGTGAAATACAACTGAGATTAGAAATATAACTGATACTTTTAATTGGAAATAAATTTATTCTTGATACGCAAATAAAGATTTTGTTGTCTTTAACGAACAAGTACTGTGTCTCATTAGTCATCCAAATATGATAGATTAATATTACTTTTTTTATAGATTTATTTTATAATACGTCCATTACTTATACTGTAATAACATGACTGCTATGCGTGATGTAATGACATTACTTATGTCTAGTGATAATTGTTTAAGTTTTCTTACTTCACTGAAAAATACTAATCGATAAACGCAGTTTATACTTAACATCAAATGTTGCTGTTATCATAAATATGAAAAGTTATAAATACATAAGAAGAAAAACTTTTACAAAGTTTGTAACTTATAAGTATCAAACGATATTGCCTTGAATTGAATAATTCGACTAACTGAGTTTACATTTTAATGTGCAGGTTGGATTTAATAGAAGCGATTATAAAATATAAAGGTAGAGTAGAGATTTTTTTAGTTTCGTTAGTACTGATATAATCATTTATATTAAATTTGACTATTACTTAAAATAAGTTTCTTTGTATAGATAACTGTTAATCATTTTGTATATTTTCAATGTCAACCAAAAAATGCTGTCGTATTTTGTTTTTTAACACTCAGACCGAATCTTTAAGTAAATTTTCACAATAATATTGATGTCACTATATATATCATTAATATTATTTGTATATTATAATTTATGCCAGTGCTTTTTAAACAATGGGTTATTACATAAGAATGCATTTTGTAGTTTTAAAGTTGTGTGTAATTAATCAAATACTATTTATATTATTTAAATTTAATATTATTATTAAAAGGATATAATATGTGAAGGGTAGTGATCCAAAGTTTTGAGAAGCACTGATTAATTCGGTTGTACTAAATAATTTCTTGATAGTACTTGGTACTGTTACTTTTGTGATCTGAGGTACCTACCTCTATTTACAAGTATTTATTAGTTTAGTTAAATGTACAAAGATATGATTTATATGGCATTTGTAATCATGTATAATTGTTACATTGCAATATAATCACAAATCTTTGTTAGACTTTTGTGTGAGGTACTGGATGTAAGCTATAATGGAATTAGTGCTTGTATAAGTAGTCAAATTCATAATGTAAGTGAACCTTTCGCACCTGGGGAAAAAGTTATTTTAATCAGTTTTCGTTCAACAGGGTGTAATGATAAACAAGAAAAACTAAAAGAATACAAATAATTTATAACATTAGATTTAAGTAACAAAATTATTTATTATATTATTAAAATTCTTTTAGTTTTTCATAAAAAATATTTTTGTTTGCCTATAGATTTTTTTTTCATTTTTATTATATAAGAAGAGGTATTATAGTAAAGAGCAATTTTTCAATAAATGTATTTTTTACAAAGGATTTTTAATGAATTTTAACTAACACAAGTATTTCACATGATATCTCATATTTCCTAATTGATTTTCATTCATAGTATACATGATGAAGTCTTTTGTATTTTTGATAGTTAGTAATAAATAATATACACAAATTGTTACGTTTAAAATTTAAATATTTACAATACTATTTATTACATTATTTAAATTACAATTATAATTAACAAAGCACATAAAAAAGTTAATAACACGTCTATTGTGCGTTTATGAAAAAATATATAAAACAAAACTTAAAAATAAATACAACCTCTTAAAATTAATAAACCATCATACAATCTAAATGAGTCATTTAACTATTTAAGGATGATCTCCCCAATGAATGATGGTAGTTAAACTAAATTCTTCTGAGAGTGCAGAAATATTTTAAAGTAATACTACACACTCAGTGTTGCGCTTCGCACGGTGTTGTGAAATTCGCTAAGTGGACCGAACAGGTACACTGCTGGGCACTTCTCATCAGGGTTGCCAAGAAACTGGGCGTAGAGTTCTTGGTATCGGGACAAGGTGATTCCGCCTCGACGTCGGTCATCGTCCTAAACAATATTAAAGTGAAATATTTTTTATTTTGGTTGTAAAGAGCATTGTGCGGATGGTGTTTTGGAAACTATTAAGATGTCTGGTATTTTTAATTTTAAAAAATAGTTTGGAATTGGTATAAAGGAAGTATTACTACAAATGTTTCTTACTATTTTCTTTACTAATGGTTTAATTTCTAGTGACTGGAACAGCTATATGTTATACAAAACAAAAGAAATCTTAATTACAAAATTCATTTATTCTAGTTGTTATGGCTAAAATGATTATTTAACTATTTCATAATCTTTACAGCTGTACATATTTATCAGAATCTCTCGCTTTGCCTGCAATATTAACAATATACAGCTAAATAGTTTTGGAAATAGCTAAGTAATCATTCTAGCAGTAACGATATTCTAGTATTTTCTTGTCTGAGTTTTTGAGGTCTTACGGATCTCTACCTTTTACAAATAGTAAAATAATATAGTATTCAGAACATTTCATATAATGTTTATTATGTTGTAATTTTACAATCATATTTTTTGTTATAAGTAATTTCATATCGTGCGAAAATATATAAAATATTATTGTACACTACAACGAAAATAATAATTAAAGTGAAAGTCATATGATTACAATTAAATGCATTGAAACATGTAAAAATAACATTTATTATTAGCAAACACTTGACAGTCTACATTATTAGTTCATGAACCCACACGAATATTATTTTGGATGCAATAAAGCATAAGCCACACATGCAAACCATAATTTCTTTTCATGATATAAAGATGGCCTTGAATGTTTATTATCCAAAATGAATGCATAATGCAGTTAACTATTTCAGTACACGAATTAATAACTCAGAACCTTTAATCATTTTGGAGTGCATATTTTATGAACTGTCGTCAAGATTATTTTCGCAGTCAGTTACATTAATTTGTTATATGGATTAAATATAAACATCTTGAATCAAATTTTGCTTTTATTTATACCAAATCTATACGAATAAGACAAAGACATACCTGTCCGAAATATGCTCTGTGTGACAAGAAACATTGACAAGAATTTTGTTACAAGAGTGGGTATTAAATCAACTAAACTGATTTGATATTGGTCATTTCAGTGAATTTATAATCAAAGGTTCGAAATGAAGATATATATGGATGAAATTTAATGAATGGATATGTTTAATGATATGATTTGATGAATAAGTAAGTGATATCGTAAGATGGTATTACGAATTTTAAATTAGATATACAGGGTATCTATTTTTTTATTATATAGCGAATAGAATGGTAAAATTTTCAATTGGTGATAGATTTTTCCCTATTAGTTTTAGAAAATGTGCAAACACAAAAGATGTTCAGAATTAAAAAGTGCATTAAATGATCCTATATTTATTAATATATGTTCCTGTCATCAAATAAATATAAAATTAAATTTTTAACTTGAAGCTGTTTACAGAGTGCCATGAGAAATAAAACAATTGGATTGTTTTGTATTTATTGAATTTGACAAGTTTGTGTTTATTTAATTGCTCAAAATATTAGTAGGCGTCCGGACACATTCAGCGGATACCTCATAGCTTTGCCTATGAATACATACTCCATAATATGATACGAATGAATATTAGAGATTTATATGAAATCAATTATAATTTTATTACTTACGCTAAGTAAATTGTCAAAGGCATCATCAATGATATCAATATCATCAACAGCAAACTTTGTGACACAGTTAAAACGATATTCATCAGCTCCAATGACCCCATCATCATTCAAGTCAACCATTTTGAAATTTGAGTCAATAAACATTTTCATTGCCTGCGGGAAATCTTCGTACCTTCTTCCGACACAACTTTTTTGGACAGCTTCTTTGAACTCGTCGATGGTGATCTTGCCATCCTGTAACAATTCCTGCATTCGGAAACGACCGTCCAGTATGAGTAACATGTCTGTGTGTAAAGAGAAACACCAAGGAAGCCGAGTGGCGACGAGCAAAAAGCAAAAATCAAAACTATTTATTTGCAGATTTATACATTGCTCTACGACGATTAGAAACTAATTGCCAATGTATAAATTTAAAAATACGAGGAACTGGTAGTGCGTTTAGCGCTATTTATACAAGGATAAACATTTATCATTTTACTGCTTACTTGACTGTTACAAGCATTTAGCGTTGACGCATTCAGTAATGGAGCCAATGATACAAAGCAAATGGATTTCAAGCTATCTAGTAGTTATATGGACTCCGTCTTCGTGTTTACGAATTGTTTAGTTTTTAGATACGCGCCCGAAACATATATTTAAATAAAGTTTTAAGTTTATTATTATTCTTATAGATCCGATAAATTATGAGGAAAATTATTTAGCAGCTGAACATATCGGGATGATTAAAAAATGACACTAAATCGTGCCATGAGAAAAAAAAACAGATGTTTAAATAAATTCGGTAATTATCTATTATAATTGACAACAAAAAATGTCACCAATTGTTCACTTTTAAAAATGAAATAAACGTAATTGATTAAAATATAATTATTTTGGTGGTCGGTGAAAGCCATAATGTTTAAATGTTACAATAATCAGATTCAAAATCATAAATTTGAAATTAATTATCCGTCACAAATGACAAAGTATATGTCATAACTGACAAAGACTATAGTAATAAGCTCAGACTTCGTGGTACAATTTGATGCCATTTTTTGAATATTGCGATTTTGTTTTATGAAAGTTTTGTGGACTTAAAAATATTAAATGTGTATTATATTTACAATTATAGAAATAAAAATTAAAATATGCTCGATAAAATCAAAAAGAATCTTTTTAAGAAATCTCGCCATATAACGATTCTAATTCATAACTTCATTTTAAAAAGAAATTTTATATTTTGTTCGTCAAATAATATTTGCTTGCCATTTGTGTAAAGTTCCCCGCTTTTCTATATTTTTTCTATTAAAATCAAAATTTACCTGTAATTTAGTTTAGTATAATATAATTATAAACGTATTCAAATGATTATAAATTCTTAAAACCTATTTCTGTTTTAATAGCTGTCCACCAAGAATAGTAAATAAGTTGTAAATTTAATTTATTAACTGTTCTAAGAAGCATAAAAATTATCTGACATTTCTTTATAGATTGATATATTAAGCAATTCGTTTTAATATACCAACGAATGATTTTTAAAAACCAAAACAGCAAATTTTGTTATGTTCAAATAACTGAATCTTAAACAAACCACATTTATTATTAGGTGCTATACGGAAATTTCTGGAAAGTAATGTAAAAATTTCTAAGAATCACTGTTTAAGTAGGGCAAGAAAAGACGTCAACAATAAAAACATTTATAAATTTAACCGGGTGTAAAAAAAAATTCGCGGGCATCTCTCCAAAAAACAAATCGTATTTAAGTTTAGAAATTCGATTGTTGCCATTGTTTATGTAATCTATAACCAGGGTGGTGTGATTGTGTATGTGTGTTTGCGTGTGTGGATGCATGTATACAATGAAGGTTGATATCTACTTTTAGCAAGTTAGATGGCGACTGCTTGTCTACCATATCACCTTGTTGAAGTCTGCGAGTTCTGCGATTTCCTCCCACAAGCTCATCATGATGTGTTGATATTCTTGTAGTCTAGAATGACTGAATTCGCCTTTGCCTTCAATGATTGTTGCGCGGAGAGCCAGACAAGCGAAGTCTCGCTCATCTAAGTAGCCATTGGAGTCGATGTCTGTAAATACAAATATTTTAAACCTTAAAATAAATTCTAGTTATACTCAATAGTACAAATTGGTATACAGTCGGTAAAAATACTGATATGTCACTATGTACTTCTACTAACTGTAAGTTAAGAAGTTCTTATTGAACGTGAGTCACTGCAAACGTCTTTTTTGATAAAAACCAATGACATGCAAAAATTAATAGAAAAACACAATTTTTATAATTTGGAATGTTACAGTTGATCCATCTAAATTTAGACAATTTACACTATATACTGTATGTATTAGCAATTAAGTATCGCGAAATATTTAATTTATGAGAGTTGTAAAGCTATAATTAGTGTGTTGTGTTTCGTTATCCTACATTATTTGGTTACTTGTAAAAGCCTTTTTATATTATTTATTTTTAAAAAAATGTTTGTGACCATCATACTTTTATGGTTTTTTGACGAAGAAAGGTGCAGTGACGGCTAAAACATCTACAGTTATTTAATAAAGAAAATTTTAAACTGTGACTGTAATTCCTGATTAATATTGGTTTCATTTAAAATTAAAGATTTGTTATTAATTTAATATATTCATTTTTGTTAGTGAAAACGGAGTAGTAATTTGATTATATAACCCTTTAACGATGCAATCAATGCGATTTATCGAAAGTTTGTTATCGGCTTCTGCAACGAATTAGACGCGTATTTTTGTTTTAGATGAGGTTTTTAGAATTTTTTTGTTGTTTTTTAATTACTACGAATTAGATTATTGACATTCAAGTCTGATCGTAGATATATTAAAATTTTTTTGAAAACTCATGAGCATTTGCCAGGACTGTTCTACTAATTGAACTACAAACACTTTACAAAGAAAAATCATGAGTACTTTGTCGAGTATTTGTAGCTAATTAAGTTAGTAATTATTATTTTTTCAATATGTGATATATGGTGGAGGTACATGTATGTAATATATTTTCATCTTTTCACTTAGATAAAAATGAAAAGCAAAAAGGCGGGAGCGCACGATAACATAATAGATAGTTGTCGATGAATATTGTGGTTGTGCTGTAATGGTTTATAAATACAGCACGAGGACGTTTATGAGGCCAAGTTGACTGAACGTACTCTATTTTTGAGTTTTGAACTTGAATAAGTAGATGTTTTAATCGGAAGGTCAGCTGATTTTTTATGTGATATAAAAATATGTTTAGCAAAAAAAAAATCTTAAAATAAATTGTTTGATGTTTTAAAATATTGGTCATTTTGTTTCAGTTCTCACTCCTTGAATAGTTTCTAGTTCATTATTATGTAGATGATGAAACTTTGTACCTAAATTAAATTTGCATTATTTAGATACTTCTTATTTACTTTTAAAATTAAATAACTAATCACACATATTGCAAATTTATCCAGTTCTGCGAGTAGAAGCTTTGAAATTTTTTAGGTAGTTATGGTAATATTTAAATTTGAAATTTACTAGGTATAAATTATAGGACCCCAGTATTATGAGAAGAAATATTATTAAAATTATGTGCATGACATATTTTTAACGAAATTCAATCGCATTTTTATATTCTATTCACAAAAGTTTTCAGAATTTTTCAAATAACATGAAATTTTGTTACTAATTCTTTGTCTTACTGTCATTTTTGTATATATAATTACCAAAACAATAATATTATTCTTAAGCAGCGTCATTCTGTTGACACCTGAGTGCAGAAAATAATAGTTTCCGCACGAAAATTAATGCGGAAAGTTAATAATACTATTTTAGTTGAAAGCAGGATGATAAAAATGATCGATTATTTAAAAAATGGATTAAACTTTGCAGCGAAAATGATCTTAGAACTGAAATACATTTTTCCTGGTCTTGTAGATTTTTTATTGCACCATAATTTTCACCTGATATTAGTGTTTGTGAAAATTTCCATTTCGAACCCTGTGTACAAAACTGACGTTTCATTACACACTTACGTTTTTATCAGGGTAAAGGGATAATTAACAATTAATAATAGCCAATGGTAATATATAAAGTATTTAAAAACATGATGTATACACCTTGTGAAAGAAATGTGTTCTTCCTACATTATATTTAAGCACTCAGCTTCGCCTCGTGCTTCAATTGTGTACTTTGAAAAAAAAATTAGAAAAATGCATATATTTTTCTTCGTTGGTACACAATATTTGTTTTTTTATTTTTAGAAAATATAAAATACTTAACAGCAAACCGATAATTATAAGGTGTTCTATTTTCTTTTTAAAAATTTACAATCTAATAAAAAGTAGTGTATGATACGCGGATGAAAAATATTTTCGTACCTACTTGAACGATTTTCGGACACGACTTCCTCCGAAAAACTATGTTTTTCCTGTTTGTACCTATATAATAATAAATAATTATTTTGTACAAATTTGGAACTTTTCAAACCATTAATTATAGGAGTACTCATCTCTATTTATTTATTGTATTGTAGTAGTGCAAAAAGAAAAAAATATATTTACAAATATTTTTAAATTATATAAAATAAATAAAAATAAATATATCATCACGCCTTTTACTCATTACTGGATGTGTCATTCTGCCTAAGCAGCTCGCGTGAAGTGCGGTTACCAGCCGTCAAATCACGGCTCCCAAAGATGTTTGTGGCGGGAGAGCCACAGGAGTACATTTTTTTTGTAATTATGTGTACGAGTATATGTTTGGAATGTTATGATAATAGTGGTTTAGACCAAAAATTTGTCACTTACAGTTTTTTTAAGAATCAAAAAGTTTTAAATAATTGTAATGTATCAAATCAATGCGGAAGATTCAATTTTATATTTATAACGATATATCAAATTATATGGAGTATAGAAACGAAAACAAATTTTATTTTCGTTTTTATAATTACTTTAGTAGATAAATAGCTTAGGAAGTCAATTGTCTGCATCGAAGCGTTCCGAATCAACGAACTACAATTACAATGCATCTCGCTATCCTGAAGATATTTTAGTATTTGTTTTCATGCCAGGAAACATTAGACAGTGACAAATAATAACGTGTTTGCTTAATTTAGGCACTCTTTATATGTAAGTAACAACAAGGGTTAAGAAACTGGCAGATGCTTATAGACAGTTGTGAAACTAAATTATTTAAAAATCATTGACGTCATATTAATTCCTAATTAAGACAGTAACTATTCTCCTCATCATGTTTTAAACCAATTAAAATGCTTTATTTTTCATAGAAATCTAGTATAATAACGATTATTTCGGTAGCAGTATTAAAGCGATTATGTAACTCATTAAAATTATTGCAGTTTCTCCTTCTAATTGATGCGCAAAATATATCATTTACCGACATCTGCAGAGTGTATATTTAGGTTTATTTAAACTTTTTTCATAATATGATTTACCTTAATTTGACTATTTCAAACTTCAAGATTAGCTAAAACTTTTTGAGAATTGCGGTGCGCATCAACATATCTAAAATGAGCCGTTATGATTTGAGCATCGAAAATAATAAAAAATATTTATTTGTTAGACAAAAAAGTAACAGATTTACAACCGCGGCTGCGCATCGACTATGAATCTAGCCAAGGCATAATAGTTATTTGTGTATTAAGAGCGTAAAGTGATTCTTTGTTACTCGAGCACGGTAATTGCAGCGCGAGCCGAAGGCGAGAGCTGCAATAGTGCAAGAGGAACAAAGACACTTTACGCTCGTGATACACACATAATTTTTTCTACGATTGCATCTTAAAGTTATTAAAAAACGTAGGTATACGTCTAAAACTAAATTCGTTTTGTTAACTGTCAATATGACAAGTTTTTGTTTTGTTTGTATCCCTGGTAACTATTGAAATAATCTTTTTTTAACGTCTTTTTCGCGCGTTGCCATTGGAGACGCAAAAAAGATATTTTTCGATTGTTCCACAGAAAACGTCAACTTTACGATGATAAATGAGAGCGTAATTGTCATCTTTTCATAGCAATCGTAGAAAAAATATATTTTTTTGCCATATTGAACATATATATTTTTTGCTAATTGCTTAAAATTAAATTTAGTGATTTTAAATATTTTGAATGTTATCGGCATCATCGTAGTCATCATTTTGTTATGCATTTGTTAAGCAGTTGGTATGTAAAAACAATTTTGATGTTTATTATTTAATAAATATCTTTATTCTTTTTGTGAATATTGTCACTCACTATATAATAATTAAATTTATAATATATAATGGAAAGTGATGAATGAATTTGAACCCCTTTCTGAGATTAAAGAAGTAGCATACAGTTGTAATTATATAAAATAAATATCAAATTTGTTATTATTATAGCAACAGTTTTACAGCCTGTCAATTGTTAATAAAAGGTCACATTTAATGTCAATCGGCAAAAAGGAACTATTGGTTCTCCCGCTCCTCGGGTAACGCTATATAAAATCGCTGTCATTTTTCAAGACAAAATTATGAAAAATATAAAGTAAACACTTGGCTATGTTTCACAAAATTCAGCCTCCAAGTCACCTTATGAGGGCATCGTCAGAGGCTGGCCAGCACAGTTAGTAACCATAGACGCGTTTCGCTCTTATTAAAGCTCATCAGTATGGTATAACTCCCTTCTTCACCTAGAACAAAGTTCATGTGAAGAAGCTGGTGACGAAGAACTGTGCCAGCAGAGAATAAGATCTCTAACAAACTGGTAAGATGACACAGAAGTT
The DNA here is from genome assembly GCA_947425015.1 of Pterostichus niger. Classification (NCBI taxonomy): domain Eukaryota; kingdom Metazoa; phylum Arthropoda; class Insecta; order Coleoptera; family Carabidae; genus Pterostichus; species Pterostichus niger. The sequence goes on along the minus strand of OX380338.1, from coordinate 18,040,939 downwards.
CTCATGTCATATCTATCTATTATAATTCAAATATCAAACAATAATTCTCTCAATAAAATAATCACTACAATTTATTATTAAAAAAAATATTCAAATAAACCTCCATTTTCAGCCAAGCAATAACCAAGTCTATTGTAGAAGGAATGTCGTACATTAGCGAGCTGCCTATTTGTGATTAAGGCGCAGTTATCCACGATAGCTTCTCTCAAAGAATTAATATTTGGGTGGCGTTGCTTTTAAATTTTACATTTAAGATAACCCCATAAAAAAAAATCGCTAGGTGTTAAATCAGGAGATCTGTCAAACGTCAAGCATCTATCTATTTTTGTTTCACTTCCATGGCTATTTGATATTTTCAACGTAATTTTTAATATTTTTTTATTTAATTTCTGTCGTTATAACGTATGTAAATGTAATTCTGTTTATTGATTTGGATGCAGAATTTTATGCTCTACAACATTTATTTGAAGCATTTTTGGCTAAAATAATTTGGGGAGCAATGCGCACAGAAAAACTGTTTTTTCATGTTAATCGCCTATGTACACAGGTATGATGTTCCACCCGGTATATATATTATATGTATATATGTATTATATAAGCAGTAATTAACCTTTGAATTAAATCAGTGCTGATAATAAAGTTCTTATTCGCGCGAGATGCTTGTTTTGAACCATAAAAAAACTTTATTTAGCTCACATAATCCACCTTCATTATCAAATCCCTTATATGTCTTCTTCTAATATTATATTTAGAATGCTGCTTTTACATCCATCTGTTGTATGTTCAATTCTTTTGTAGTCGCCATAACTAATGTTCTGATTTTGCAACCTCTAGCTACTTGTATTCTAAACTTCCAAGCTGCATCATTTCTAAGTTGCAAAATATCTTATATCTTATGTTATTTCATTCAATATCTATTTCACTAGTATCGCTCTAAATTTTTACTTCATCATATATGATTTTTTTCGGCATATCTATCTCATAAACTTAGTAGTCTGTTCGGTTCATTTTCTCTTATTTCATCAATTTCTTCATTATGAATTTTTTCACAAGTTGTTTTATTTAGTTCTGTGTTATCATTTCTATCTACTACTATATGATGTCTGTCTTCTCTTCTGAATATTACGTCTCTACTATATATAATTTTTTGCACGTCATCATCCTATAATCAATACTCGTTATTTGTGTATCCAACTAATTAAGTGAACTATTTAGGTATTTTTGAGTATGCGGTGCATCCGAATGGTCTCATATTTGATAGATTTACTTTCTGTTGTACTAAAGTTCTGCTGGTATCTCTGTATCTTATACTTCTGTTAATTGCGTGCAGTGAATGAGAAACAGCTTCACCCCAAAAATGTTTCTCCATTCCACTGTCTATGAGACATATCCTAGCTACTTCAATGATTGTTCTATTAATTTTTTCAGCTATAGTGAATAACGTGTATTGTTATTTCTAAAATAATACCTCTTTCTTAACACAATGTTTTAATAGATGTATGCAGTTGGTTGGTGCTTGAGAGTTTAATAAAGAAGATAATTTTTTTTTAAATACTAAAGTTTATATTTTTTTTCAAAAGAAAATATTATCCCAGATCCTAATTTAATCCCACTAACAGAAAAAGAAATAGGTATAGTCCCTTCGGCGTTATAAGTAGAAGTAAATGAAAATTATATAGTCATAGTAATATCGATGATTGTGATATTTTCGATAAAGAAAATATATTTGCAACATTTAGAGACTGTGTGTTGACTGATCACATTAAAAGTTTAATTGTTAGTTCAAAACCCTGTAAACCAGAAGAACCAGATTCAAAAGACAATAATCAAGAAAATAGATCAGTTTCTGTGAGAAAAAAATACCATCACGCCTTTTACCCATTAGTAGCACTCTGCCGTAGTAGATCTCGGTAAGTGATATATTTCTTCGCATGAAGTTCAGTTACCAGCCCTCAAATTACAGCCCCGAAAGACGTTAGTGAAGGGGGAGCCACAGGGGTAGATTTAATTTGGTGAAAATTGTTTGTCGGCTGTCGGAATCAAACCCGGATTCTCAAATCCACAGGTTGACTCGATATCACTGAATCACCCGCCCCATAAAAAAACTTCGTATTGTTATAAAGACAGATTATGGATATGCTATCCTTCAGGTCTGTTTTATAATAACTTTAATGTTTTTATTTAAACTATTAGTTACTCTTGTTTTATACAGCAATCTCTCCTTTATTATTAATTAAATAAATCTCCTCAATATGGAAGTAATCATCAATAAAAGTAATTATATACCTTATTTTATGGAGTAGGTGACTCAGTGGTATCGAGTCGGCCTGTGGATCTTGAGAATCCTGGTTCGATCCCCACAGTCGACAAACAATTTTCACCATTTTAAATCTATCCCTGTGGCTCCCCCTCCACTAACATCTTTGGGGACCGTGATTTGGCGGCTGGTAACCACACCCATTAATGGGTAAAAGGCGTGATGATATATTTATTTATATATATATATATATATATATATATATATATATATTATCGTCGTGTGTTTTCTGTTTCCACAAAAGTTTTTCTTGTCATCTTGCCTCATATACATGCTTCACAATCTTTTTGAATTATACATTCAGAATAAATTTTGAGTTTGTAATTTTTTGCCATTTTCTTTTGCATGTGTTATACCACACAATCATGGAACTATGTACAACCTTTTCAGTTTTCAAATATATTTCGTATAGTCTTGTACATTTTCCTATTAATATTAACTTATAGTCTGTATTTCAACTTATTTTGTAAACACTAATTCAAAATTTTAAGAAACAATTCTTTTAGCAGATAAAATATTTCTTTTGAGGTTCTTAACACAAACTACATTATTTACAATTAGGTTACTTTAATTAATATATAATTTCAGAATACCATATTTTTTGCTACGAGGCACTTAACATCTTTTGTATCACAGATTCTTATTGGGGAATTCAGTTGCTTTACATTTTCAAAAAGATATTCATATTTGTTATTAATAAAGTGATTCACATGATGACACCAGAATCAAGTATAAATTTAATTCTATCATACATTATCTTTTGGACTTTCGTTAGTATTCTTCCTTTTAATTTCTTTATCAAGAAGAATTTTACATAATCTTTTCTGCAGCAAGAGTTTCAATAGTAGTTTATCTTGCTCTTCCATTGTAGCTCCTGCATCTTTTAATTTTCGCGTTATTTCATTAAAGATAAGAAAATGTTTTCCTAAATTAATTTTTCCTTCTTCGTGCTTCATAGTAAGCAACTCTCTTCGGAGATATAGATTAGAAACATCTCCTTTTCTATTGTATATATTCTCAAATGTATTCTTTATCTCTTGTATTTTTTTCGTGTAATAATTTCAATATGTCATCATGAATACAAGATATTAATAGCTTGCTTTAATGTTTTTGCTTTAAAATCAGAAACATAAGCGAAAATAAAAATAGCATACTATTAAATAATAATTAGAAATGAAGTTATTTCCAACAGATATAGTCCCGAAGAATAAAAAAAGAAGTAAATCTTCTGTATGGGGCCAGTTTTTAACATTTTATCAAAAAAGAATTACACGTTGGATGTATCAACTTCAGGAAAGAAATTTGCGGACATATAAAGGGTAGGAGATTAAATATGAAATGCAAAAATGGTGAAAATGATAAAAAGGCAGTAGTAAAAAATAATGTGGAATTCTACAATCAAGCAACTACAGGAAATGTACTACAAAATTTTTCTCTAAAACTCATCCATTTTGTTGGTATATAGCTTAATGATGCTAGGGTTGTGCGAGATGCAAAGAGGCGGAATCATGAATTATCCAAGATGGCAGAAACGTAGGATGAAAATATTTCTACCGGTTTACAGAGAAAATTATTTCTTATAATTGGTTACGAATTTATATGACGCGGGGGGGAAGCGAACTTCTGCTGTGTTCATAACTTTTCAAAAGAGAAAGATAATAAAGGTATGAGTACCAAACGTATAGAGTATTTAACAAAACAACCCAAGAAGAAAATTAGCTGACAGTAAATGGTTAACTGAAAATATACTTCAGAAATTTGCCCAATACGGTAAGCAAAATCTAGCAGGTGTAAAGTATCATGTACATTATAAAATTCTACTTTTAGTTTATTGAGAAAACTTCTAGAGAAGAGAAATAAATTTATAACATGCAACAAGCTATTTTTGGCACGTAATTCTAACTGGCAAATCATTCATGCTAAAGGATGGACAAAAATATGACTATTGAAGGAAATAAAATTCCAACCTGAATGTCAACTGAGAAGATTGGACTTAATAACGAAAAGGTGAAAATCACAAATCATTTAGTTGGAGCAAGTGCTGCTTCCACTTCGCAAAGCAAGGAGGCGGAGAAGAACAATTTATCAAAGTTACATACAGGGAATAGTAATGCTTATTCTATTTCATCCTACTTACAAATGGATGCAAATCATCATAGAAAAATAATTGATATCATGAGGAATGAAAATGGTTCTCGAAATTTCGTATGATAGTTTCTTACAAAGGAAACGTTATATATGATAATTGCGTAATTAGCATTAATTGATTATCCTATTTACTTAACTGAATACGTTCTGTTAAAATGAAATAATAATTATTATTTCTAAAACATGTATTTTGATACAATGACAATTTAATATATCTTTTTAGTATGGCAAACTGATTTTTTTGACACGAAAAAATTTCCAGTTATTTCCAAGAAATCTTTATTTAAGCATGGTAACCATGCTTAATACAATGTTTCTATTGGCTGTTAATTAGTGTCGTACGATTTTCATAAATAATATAACAAGTGATATTATAATTACCGATAGTATTTTGACATGAATTATTAATTGTTGTGGAAATATAGCGGGTGCGCATATTACGAGTTATATTTTGCCTAAGAATTTAACAAGCAAAAATTTCTCCTGTAGAAGCAGTTCCCCATTGAGAATTTGCCATTTCGATAGATTTTTTTAAATTGACGTTTATGAAAGTAAAATTTATTTTAGTGGTAACCAAGGATATTTAATTCCAGTGAAAAATTCTCATTTATTGATTTCATTAGTGGAATATTATTTAAAAAAAAAATATTAGTACATTTCCAAACAAATTTGAGATTCTATTGGTTCCCACCTATACGTGGCAAATTGTCATCTAAATTTTATTATAGAATTGTATCCAGGGACAGGTTATTACTGTAAAACACCCTTTGACCTACGGTCTCGGGAGTGTCTCCATGGCAATACGTTTCATCATCCACTCGTATTTTCGAAACCCTTGTGTTATAATTGAAAATATAAAGTTTTTTTTAAACAATTTAATTCGAAAATTGTGAAAAAGGAAGATTTCAAATTAAAACCATAGATAATGTAAAGCCTATTCAATATTGTAAACAAATATGATTTTCTATTCGATTAGTTTTAATGTCAACCAATACTTTAAAATTTCATATTATTACTTTCAACATGATGATTTTTTTGTAGTAATCTTCCATTGTTTTAAAAATGATAGATAATGTAAAGCCTATTCAATAGCGTAAACAAATATGATTTTCTATTCGAATAGTTTTAATATCAGCCATACCTTAAAATTTCATATTATTACTTTCAACATGATGATTTTTTTGTAATAATCTTCCATTGTTTTAAAAATAAATTGTTTGTAGGGAATCGTTTTATCTAATCGACAATGTATACATGTTTATTGAAAAAAATAACATTAAATCGCTGCCGTTTTGGCATTTTATAATAATTTAATCGACTTCTATGGTAGTCCGGATTTCAAAAGTGAGCCAAAATAAAAATACATTCTATAAACACGTTACTTTCCGAGTAATGCCGCACATTGACCAGGAAACTTGTTAGGCTGTTTTTGGCAACGGTCGTATGTTATATGTTCGCTCGTACACTTTTACTTTTACCAACAAAATCGCACACAATGATTGGACAACCAACAAATTCACGTCTATGTAGATTAGATTTGCAAAACAGATGCAACTGAAATATATTATTTATAAACCAGAATTTGACAATGCCGTAAATTAAACACATCTAAACAACAAGATAGTTTGAAAAATAACATACTTTTTCTAAATTATTTGTAACAGCTATAACTTTATATTTCTAATATACATTTTCTTTTGGCAAAGATCATTTTGGTCAAATTTTAAACAATAAAATCCTAAAATTCAAAGAACTCAAACGCGATAAACTCATATCACAAACAAGTATAATTTCATTTATATTTTTTGTATAACATATTTACACCAGCAAGCGAATTAGCCTATTAAAAACAAAATAATATTGTATCAAACTGACGACAAAAAGAAAAAGAAAATAATTTTATGTCAAATCGACAGGATATACTCCACATATTTACTTGGTGACGTTATATTACCTTAGTAGCGGGATTTTGCTCTAGTAACGATTTTATCACAAGCAATAGCACTGGACTTTCAGATTTTATAGATAAATTTTTGTTCTGTACGAAATTTTTTTGCTTAGCAACAAGCACGAGAGCAAGCATTTGGGAAGATAATGTTCTCAAGTCAAATAAAATAATTTTGTACCAAATTAACAGAATAAAATAAATAAATAAATAAATATATCATCACGCCTTTTACCCATTACTGGGTGTGGCACTCTGCCTAAGCAGATCTCGGTAAGTGATATATTTTTTCGCGTGAAATGCGGTTACCAGCCGTCAAATATATTAGTGGAGAGGGAGCCACTGAGGTAGATTTAAATTGGTGAAAATTGTTTGTCGGCTGTGGGGATCGAACCAGGGTTCTCAAGATCCACAGGCCGACTCGATACCACTGAGCTACCTACAGAATATGATCACTTATTTACTTGGTGACGGAATTTTACCGTAGGAATTATATTAGTATAAAACTGTGTTTATTGGTAAAATTTTCAAATGTTTTATATTATGATTAGTTGAAAACAGAAAATTGTTCTTATTGGTTGATTTTTCAAATGTTTAGCATTATAATTGGTTAAAACAATTCAATATAAAAGACTCAAATTTAATTTACTTTGGAAGTGATCGCTTTTATGATTGTTTTAAGCTTCTATTTTTATTAAAATGTAATTTTTGACTTGATACTGAACTTTCGTCCAGCTTTATAGTTGTTGACTTGTTAATCATCTAGATCCCAACCATAGAATCAAAATATCGCCAATAAATGTTTAATTTTTCATTTGCAATTAAAACCAAATTTTTCAGAAAATTTATCTTTCATTTTTCTTACTACATAATTTTAAAAAATGGCTTATTTAAATTCTTCATAAATTAAAATAAATATATCATCAAGCCTTTTACCTATTACTGGGCGTGGCACTCTACCGTAGCAGATCTCGGTACATGATATATTTCTTCGCGTGAAGTGCAGTTACTGGGGTAGTTTTAACGTGGTGAAAATTGTTTTTCGGCTGTGGGAATTGAACCCAGGTTCCAAATCCACAAGCCGACTCTATATCACTGAGCCACCTTCACAAATTGCTAAATATATATGAATTGTATAATCTATTTTTTATACAAGTATAGTGATATCTTTAATTTTAAATGTTTAGATAATCCAGAACTATCATAATAAATTAAAAAATTCGCTATAAATCCATTATCATGTCAGTTTAATCTACTTTCTCAACGTAAATTTGTAAATTCAGCATGTTTATTCTCTCGAGAGATTCTCTGTTTTCGTGCACATGTCCTCAAATCTAAAACTGACCTTATTGACTGAAGAATACTAATGCGTTTGCCCCCGTTACCAACAGGTGCACACTTTTTACACTAGATCTAGTTGGCACTAACGCAAAATTTGATTACTCTGAATCGCAAATGAGACAAATTTGTCACGTAAATTGGAAAAAATATTGGTGTACTATTAGTATTTATAAACAGGTTATATTAATATATGTAGTAAACTCTGTTACATGCTACATAAATTTAAATTGTAAAGTTCAAAGAAAATTTATCTGTTTTATGTAAGAACTCTGTATTATAAAGTTTTCAGACATCTATAAATTGCAGAAAACCGATAAAGCTTTGAAAATACATTTGATACTTTAGTTTTTATATTCTTAAGTTAAATGTTAAAAGTTGTCTTCTTAACCACGAGTACACATAAATTCCCGAATATAACAGCTATCATTTTTGTTTTTGTTTTTCAAGTTGTTATATTTGTTAGGAAATTCTCAGGTATGATTCAACCTTTATTAGCAAATTAAAATAATATACGTATCGTGTATCGAACTGTAGAATCTGAACTGAGAACTGATTTTCACCACATTAGAATTACTCCTGTGTTTCTTCTTATATCAATATTTTTGGATTAAATAACTGGTAATCTCATGTCAAACGCAAAAATATTTCACTTACTAAGATCTGTTGAGCAAAGTGTCATATTTAGAAATGTATAAAATGACGTAATGATATATTTACTTATTTAAAATAATAAACTTTGTAGTGTAGACGCCAAGACAATTGTGAAATAATATAATTATTAATAGAAAAAGGAAAGAATAAAATTACCCAAGTGTAAAATAAAACGAAAAAATAAACTATTTGTTCAGCAAATATAAACTTGGAAACCTGTAATTTTGACAGTTAATAGTTTCTAATACTAACTGCTGACATTTGCAAAACAAAAGTGCCAAAATTCTTAACAGGATTTAGCCTTGAGGTGATGACAGGCCAATGTGATTACCAGTGACATATGGTTTACATTTCTTCCTATGTAAATAGTTATTGTTTTAGAATCTTTTGTTTGCCGCCACTTTGAAACAAAATATAAATATTTTAAAATTATATTTTGTTTTACCTGCAGAAAATTTCATACTTGAAATTACTAATAGAAAATATAGTGTTACTAATTATTTATTCTATTAAATACTAAATAACTATTCACTATTATAAAAAGTTGGTACTATATTTGATGATGACTGTGAAAAAAATCATTTTTATCTAGGAGTTAATAATCATCAAATATAGCTATTGTAGTCATTCGAAATATAACCAAGTATGTATAGGATAGAAATATTAGTACAATAATACCAAAATTAAAAATAAATCAATATTATCAGTTGATAAATTAGGAATCAACAAAATAATGTTAATATTAAGAATCACATTTTTTTCAGGTAATCGGGCTAAAATATAATAATATTTACAATATGTTTACTTTTTGCAATAACGCTTTTTCAATTATTAGTTTATCACTTAATAATTGACAGCTCAGAAGCTTAGAATAAAATGATAATAGATAATATGTCTAAAAGTAAATGATAGTTTTAAGTATATGGAACCAAACTAGTACTTAAAACTGTATTTTATATTTATTTATGTTACGCTGTACAACATGAATTTAATCCCAATTACAGTACAAGGTTTATATAATTTTTAGCTTGAGTGCGATTCGAACTCGGGATCTCCGGATTTGAATTCCGTATCGCTATCTACACCACCGTACTGACGGATTGTTTACTAATAGATCTACCAGATATCATAAATGCATTTTATCGTATTTCAATAAAATGTACTTATTTTAAAATGTATATACGGCTGATTATAGCGAAAATAACACCCTCCTAGAACATGATAGTATTAAGCTTTGACTGTACTCGTAAGTAGTTAGAAATAAGAAATTACATTTTATTTGTAATTTTATTGCATATGACTTAAAACATTTGTCAAAAACTATATGTGTTTAAAATGTAAGATAGTTAATATTTCTGTTTTATTATGAGTGCGCATGCTGTATAAATAAATTAGGGTACACGATTATTTTTAGACCGCAATGTTAAAGTAGAAATTATACGATACATTTTTCTTCCCGTAAATATTGTGCTATAGAAAAGTCCACATGTGTGCCAAGTACTATTATATCATATGGACAATGTGACAGAAAAATAATTAGTACTAAATATATCATCCAGCTTGTATCTTAATTTATACTTATTATGCACTAGTGCTGCTATTTTGATAGTCAAATTAAATTTTTTTGGAAAAGAATTATTTTGATTTTTATTCTTTATATATATATTTTCAATTCAAATAGTTATTTTTGTTTTGTAGGTCGTAAAATACGAATATTTTTTTGTTTGTCTTTAACTGTAAATAAACACTCTTGCCTACAATAAAATTACTTTTACTTTCTTAAATACTATTTTTAATTTATCGATTTTATCGTCTTAGCAAAGTTTCAAATTCACTTTCATCGCCAACTCTAGTGTAAATTTTGGCAACAATTTAAATTTCTCATAAGTAATTCACTATTGCTTAAGTAATAATAATTTATGTCCGTCAGTACGGTGGTGTGGATAGCGATACGGAATTCGAATCCGGAGATCCCGAGTTCGAATCTCACTCAAGCTAAAAATTATATAATACTATCACACTGCGGCTCGGTGAGTGCGGACCCTGTACTGTAATTGGGATTCATATCCTGTTGTACAGCGTAACATAAATAAATAAATAAATAAATAAATAAATAAATAAATAAATAAATAAATAAATAAATAAATAAATAAATAAATAAATAAATAAATAAATAAATAAATAAATAAAATAAATGTTGTTGTTATAAGATCGACCAATTTAGAATTTGTATTTTATTCGTCTTTTAATATTAGAAGTTACAAAATCTAGATATATCGGCTAAGTGGTTCATATAGAAATTTAACATCGCAAATCAGAGTTTATCTTCTAAATTATTGTAGAAAAAATGCTTCAAATAAAAGTTATTAAGTTTTAAATTCTTTATTTGAATCACATTCATCAAATTTCATTTTAGTCACTTAATAATTGCTAGAAAGAAGTTTAAAAGATACAATAAATTCAGTTATTTAATTGTAATATTTACGATCCATGAAACATAATAGTCACAATAATAGGTCTTATTCCCATGGCGTAGTTCTTAACAAAAATTAGTAGACGGTTTTCTCAAAATGTTCTAATTTAAAATAAGAAAATCTATATTAAGGGGGTCCTCTAGTTTCTCGGGTCGAAAAAAACGAATTTTTTTTTTTCATAAATCACATCTACATCATGTGTACGTACATACGGTATGTAGATAAAGATTAGTGTCGTCATATGAAAAGTTGACGAACAGTTTTTATTTGCAAAAACAATTAAATTAATGTGGTAGGTGGTTCAGTGGTATCGAGTCGGCCTGTGGATTTTGAAAACCTTTGTTCGATCCCCACAGCCGATAAACAATTTTCACCAATTTAAATCTATCCCTGTGACTCTTCCTCCACTAATATCTTTGGGGGCCGTTATTTGACGGTTGGTAACCGCACTTTACGCGAAAAAATATATCACTTATCGAGATCTCCTTAGGCAGAGTGCCACACCCAGTAATGGATAAAAGGCGTGATGGTATATTTATATAATTAAACACCTATATATGTGTTTACATGGGAGCCGGGATATGAAAAAAACAATGATTACTATTTGTGGAAGGTATAAATATAATTATAATCCTTTTGGACGCTAATGAAGGTAATATAAATCTATTTGTGGCTTTGGAGCATCGTATCTTTGTTTTGACTAATCAATCTGGCGAAGCTTCTTCCGTGACTAAATATTTGCAACGTGAAATATTTTGACGGTCAAAATTATGGTGATTAATTATGTAATGTTACGCAAAATTGTTTTATTTCTTGCACACAGAACCAAAATACGTTCAGTATTTACAGAATCCGTTTCAAAACAGATACCCACAAAATTAAACATGAAAATATATTTCTATAGTAGAAGGTCTGAAATTTTGATAATCTTAACAATTACGAGTACGCCTTCCGTCGAATTAAATCAATGTAGACATTTTAATGGGCCAATTTCGTTCCATTTAAAATTTAAGTTCATGTCAAATCTCAAAACTGGCGAGATACAAAAATTATATCAATTTTATAATACAAAGAGGACTTTTGTACCTACAATTTTTATTTAAAACTTTTCTGTCTTTCTACCACTATTTATGAATTATTATTTTGAGCATTTTTTATCTAATTTTTACGAAGTTGCAGCTCTTACAGTTTTGGAAATATCAAAGTCGTGACTATCCTACATTTTAGTTCTTTTGAGTTATAATTAAATATAATCGTTGATTGAAAAATATAATAATAATCAAACAACCTGTATAAAAATAATACAAGCAATGTTTATGATTCTGAAGTAAAATAAATTGAAAACTGACCATGAATGATTGTAAGTTTATTTCAAATTTATAAAATAACTTGTTATGTATGCATCTCATAATTTTCAAATGTATAACTACATGAAATTTATTTTACTGAATCATAAAATTAATTGCAATGTGTGGGATAAACTAAAATATAATATCATTAATAAATGTAGTAGATAATAAAATGAAAATAATGTTTTGATAAGATTTATTACGATTTTGTTTTAAATTTTTTTTATACATACTCGTATTTCATGTATTAGTCTCTTTTCAAATTAATACATTTTTATGTAACCGCTAATATACGATTGCTTTTATTATGTATATTAACTAAATATTTTAGATACTATGTGTTTTTACTGAAGCCTCTAATTAGTATGCATAATTATTAGGATTTTGCGAATAAATTTTACACTTTTAGTAGATATAGAAACAATTACATCGTTTTTTTTTTGACATTATTTAGGTTCAAGTAAAAATATAATTATTTTATAATAAAATATCCGTAATTTGATTGTTAATAATTTTTAAAGAGGGCTATTTCACTAACAAAATGATTAAAAAAAATTATACAAAAATTGTTGTTATTATGTATATATTATGTTATACTATACAGTTTTGGTATTCATATTTAGTCTCGCAAATCTCAAGATACTTGTTTGTACTTTTTATAAAAACATTGTTATATATTAAAAGAGAATTGTCCAAAAACGTGAAGTGGATAAGTATAAATTTTGTTAATTAATTGATAAAATATTACTTTATTTATAAAATATCTTGTTATATATAACTACTGCTGTATTAAAGGTTCTGGATACCAGTCTCTGACTGCTTACAGATCCTTGAAATGTGATAATAAAATAAATTTAAAAAAATTAGGTGAAATAAATAAAACAACAAATGTTTTAAATTAATAACGTCTTTCTTCATGTTCTGTAATAGATTTAAATTTTAAAGGCGGCCGGTTTCAGACATTAATATGTCCATCTTAAGGACCGGTGAAGAAACGAGCCTGTATTTTTGTGTCTTCGCCGGTTCTGAAGATGGACATATTATTGTCTGAAACTGGTCGACTTTAAAATTGACATCTATTAAAGAACGTGAAGAAAGACGTTATTAAAGTTCACATAAGAGAATATTTAGTTTCGCAAATCTTAAGATATTTATTTGTATCTTTTAGTTATAACAAACAATAGTCAATATGACACTAGAACGAATGCAGAACTTTATCTCGTCACTCACGTATCATACATTAGTTTCTATTTGATTGCTAGCAGTTTCTTTTACATATTTTTTTGATTCATCATCTAATGAAACATTAAATTTGTGAATGAAGGTTGTAAGACGGTTCTTTTTTTGCCGGTTCTGAAGTTTACAACTGAGACTGATGACTGAAGCCGAGATTAGCAAATCAGGTGAGACTAAATAAACTTTTCAGGTGCATGCAACATTTAAATTTTTATTTACAAATAAATTTTATATGTATAGTGCTTTGCTATTACCTGGACAAAAAATATCAAAATAAAATTACTACATTAATTAATTTTTTGAATAAGAAAAAGAACGAGAGCGATAAGTTTTTCAATATTGCTTCTGAAATATATGATGCTGCAAGTAAGGCATCATTACCCAAAAAGAAATTATGTATTTGTAATTTAAACAAACATATGGCTCTAGCAGGCGTATAGTAGATGTAAAAAAAAATAAACATTTTACGAATGTCAAAGATTACATAATAGAATGAACAAATAAAATAAAATTACTTTTCATTAAATGATTTATAATCATTACAATGGCACGAAAAGTATATTACTGGGAAATGGGAAAATTTATTTTGGAAAAAAAATTATTATAGATCAGTATAACTTAATATATACCCTTAACAAAGGAGTATGTACCCGAAGCCACTTATTTTTGCGAATTTCAAAAAAGTTACATATAACAGTCTCTATAATTATCAGCTACTTAAATTAATTATAATTTTGCTAGAATCCCAGAGTTCTGAGATATGGGCATCGGCCGAATTTTTTCCTTAAAAATAATAATTTATATAGTTTTTTTAAATTATGTTTTTAATAAAAGAATATATTTTGAAATTTCAATCAAAAGATTTTAAAACAAACAGTTCAATACAAATAGCTACTGGTATGTCTACATGTCTAATGGCGATTAACAGATAATTGTTCATTAAGGACAAAAATTTAACTCGAAATTATTATAGAAGTATGAATATATGCACATAAAAATTGTTACTTTAGACTTTAAGCATAAATTTTAGTTTAAACTGGCACTGTAAATTTTTATATTTAGATATTTAGTGAAAACTCAAGTTTTGAGTACTTCTACCATGCAATTTTTTTCCTAATAATGAACATTAATTTGGGTATAATGAGGATATTGGTGTTAATCCTTAATAACGAATTTTAAATGTTTGTAAAAAAGTTTGTTTAAGTACCTATTATATCACTATTTTTAATAAGGTACCTGCAGCAATCTTTAGCGAATTATGATTCATAAATTTTAATGTTTATCGACCGAACAATCGTAATTGTTAATAGTTACTGTTAATTTGAAAAATACATTCATTTACTTTTATTTTAACGTAGGTACTTTAAAAAGCATTTCTAAAATTGACAGACTGATAGACTATGTAATTGAAGAAAAGAAAATAGTTGCCAAAATTTACTGAAAATTAAATAATTAGTTAGTTTGATGTAACAAACATCGGTTAAAATAATCCAGCTCCTTTTGGCATCTATTTAAATATATAATTTGAAATTAAAGTAAAAAAAAAATGTGAGTAATAAAATAGTCACATTTGAGATAGAAATTTATTTATTTATTTAGACTAGACATTAATCTCAATTGTAGTATACGGGATCTACAGCTTATAACTCAATCCAAAACACTCGGATTCAGTTTTTTTTTTAAGTTAGTGAGTTTTGAATTAGCTATCTCTTGCTTGATAGACGCAGATTATACATACAATAATAGTTTTTACCTGAAACTGACAGGAAAATAAACATTTGCCTGACCTTTAACACTCAGGAAAACTTTGCTTTACATGCCTAGTCAGGAAAATAATATATTGCCTGCCTAGGCAGGTAATGAAAGAAATGTGACTGCCTAGTTACTTAGCAACATAAAATACTGACTGAATATGTAAGTCAAATATTTCTTTTAATTTAAATTAATTTAAAATATTTATTATTTGTTTATAAGTTTCAGGTAAAATGTTATACGTAACACGTCAGTAAAGCTTCATACAGGATTCGTAAGCTTTTTGAAGCCTCGCTGTCGCTCGGTATGAAACTATCTACTCATCCTGTAATTAAACGCTTTCCTGACTTTTTACGTAAATAACTATTTTTTTAAAAATTGTTATATTATTTCTATTATTTTAATTTCATTAATATATTATTTATTAAAATATGGCAATATGAGAACTAATCTCGCAAATATTTAATTCATTTATAAATTTTTCTATACAGCAGTACTCTTTTATTTTGTCTACAAAAGTAAATAATAATTTGGTTGATGATATTTTTATTAGGTAACAGTATAAAACATACTTTAAATAAGTAAATATTTCTGTTTTAAACTAATCATCGAACTAGCTGTTTATAAACAAACTTAAAACTAAAATATGACTAAACCAAACATACCATAAAGATACTTCACAACAAAATTAACTCGGTTATCCCAAGAATACGCCATCATCAACTATCTAACTTTCGCGAACCGGTACCGGTATTCAGTATGCACAAACCGTCACTAGCGCACGACTAACGCACCAACAAGTAGCTGGGTTAGAACTCGGCTTTGGAGTAGAAAAATAACACCGACGACGCTGAGCATCGCTAAACATAGACACAGCGGGTCGTTGCTACACGGGGTCAAAACCTGGATTCTGCAATGTGTTCAGAAAAAGAGATAGATGTTTTGGTTTTTGGGAAGTTTATGTTAGAATGTTAGATTACGGCAACAGGTGTTTATTTTTTGAAAAGATACGTACTAGAATCTAAAAGTTCAGGAGAATAAATGCTATTGTTTCGATGCAGTTTTGGCAACTAACCCATTTTATTTGAATTTGAAAACTAACAATAGTACTAAATATTAGCTATTTATGTTTGAAATTATTTTCGATGACTTTCAAGATTTCGGTTTCCGATTCTCGAAAAAAGTTTAACTGATTCTGAATTCTTATTTAGCCAAATTTACTTAAAGCTAATTGTATCCTAATACCATTTTGTTTTCAGAATGTGGTTTGAATTAATTTTGTAACATCCTGGTTAAAATAAGATTACAATAAATAAATAAGTATATCATCATGTCTTTCATTGGGTGTAGTACTCGGCCGTATCAGATCTCGGTAAGTGATATATTTTTGAGCGTGAAGTGCAATCAAATAATATTAGAGGAATGGTAGCTACTGGGGTCATTTTAATGTGGAGTAAAGTTTGTCAGCTGTGGGAATCGAACTTGGGTTCTAAAATCCACAGGTCAATGCGATTCCACTAGTTATCATCCCGTAAAATAAGATTAGTTAATCCAAAATTTAGAAGAAAGTAAACCTTTCTTGAGAATGAATATACAAATGATTGTTTGTAATCTCGACCAGTGATACTAAAAAAGTATACTTTTTAACCACCAGTTAATGCAAAATAATTATTGTCTATTATTATTATTTAATTGAACAATTGTCAAATTTAATATTGTGGGGTTGGTGACTCAGTGGTATCAAATCGGCCTGTGGATTTGAGAATCCTGGTTCAAATCCTATATCCGATAAAACAATTTTCGCCACGTTAAAACTACCATTCTGCTCCCCCTCCACAAACATCTTTGGGGGACGTGATTTGACGGCTGGTAATTGCACTTTACGTGAAGAAATATATCACTTACCGAAATCTGCTACGGCATAGTGTCACACCCAGTATTTGGTAAAAGGTGTGATGGTATATTTACTTATTTATTATTTTAAGATATTGTTTAATAGTTATTTTTGTATAAGTGAGCAAAATGAGTGTTTTTTGTTGCGCGTGAGAATGTTACTTTTAGTCGAGACCTCAGGTCGAGACAATAAATGTCATTCGAACGCGCCAAAAAACAAGAATCTTGCCCACGAAATACAAACAAAATTTTTTCTACAACTGTAAATAAAGAATAATACAATAATTATTGATTTATTTAAATAAATTGAAGGAAAACAATCAACAATAATATTAATTTGATTCTATTGATGTGTTGTAACTAATTAAACTTGACAACAAATAATGTGGGAGCATGCGCGAGATACGCATTTTGCGCACTAAAATACGAAACAGTGCGCAAAATACGTATTTTGCGCATTAGGGTGCAAAATAATGCGCAAAATACGCGTTGTCATGGTAATGTAAATGATGAAAAAATCACGTTATTCGCGTATTGATATTAGTGAAAAAAAAATTAATATTTTTTGACAGTTATAGTTTATAGTATAATTTTTATAGATGATTTTATTGAGTTTTAAGGATAATTGAAGATAGAAAAAATAACAAATTCCTTGATCGGATTTCTTGGCATTTATTTTAAAGAATAAATTATATACGACGTTTCGTTCGATTTATTTTCAAGTCGATTATTTTATAACAATTTAAAAAACATTTTCAAAAATTAAATGCAAAAATAATTTAAGGAGTAATACCTCCTATAGTCTAATAATAATTTTTTTAAATGTTTTTTAGATTATTAAAAAATAACTCAACTTAGATTCGAAATGTTGTCGTATGTAATTTATTCTTTAAAATAAAAGCCAAGAAATCCAATCAACAAGAAACTGTTATTTTTCCTATCTTCTAAAAGTTATTTTATTTATTACTTAAATGGCTTTTTTCAATCCCAGAGGGAAGTTTGTTTTTAAAATATTGCAGATGGAAATATAATGTCTAGCATTTAATTGCTCATAAAAGTGTCATCTTGAATTATAACCATTTTGTAGGATGTGCACATAGCTGGTTTAGTTACACTTGGAACAAAATCATAAACTCATGTAAATTATAAACAAATCTTACTATTTAATATCACTGCCAACGCTGTTTCCAATTGGCATTAAAATTGTATTTCTTTAGTTATATTTATGATCCATTTTGGATGTTTTTGTTATTTTAAAATACCTGATTTCATTCAGTATTTTTAACTTTTGCTTCATTGGAAAATTACATCTTTAAGAGATTTCATTTAACGTACCTAAATTGAAAATTGAAATTTACTCGAATTATTATTATTATCGAATCGACCTGTGGATTTCAGAACCTGGGTTCGATTCCCACAGTCGACAAACAATTTTCACCACGTTAAAAATACTCTTGTGGCTCACTTCCACTAATTTCTTTGAGGGTTGTGATTTGACGGCTGGTAACCTCACTTCACGCGATGAAATATCACTTGCAGAGATCTGCTATGGCGGAGTGCCACACCCAGTAATGGGTAAGGCGTGATGATATATTTATTTATTTTTATTTTCTAAATGTTTGTATCCAAACGCATTTTAGTAAGAAGTAAATATATTGTAGATAATAGCTTTTATAGTTTTTTTTTTATTTGGATCTTTAAAAAGTTGTTACGAATATAATATGTTATAAGGCACCTTCACCAATAAGCTTTGACATCTGACAAACATGCGATTGTTTGAAAGAAGATTCCTCATTTAAACGCTATAAATAAAATTACAAAACACTATTTTAGTTTTATTTTGACTACTAATCATTTTAAAATAAGTGGCATGACAGTTGCGTGACATTTGTCAAGTAAATTATGTTTTAAATTTCTTACGTAATTTTATTTATTTTGTTTGACTTGAAATTTTTGTATGGCTTTCTAATAGATTGCCTATTCGTTTAAGAATTAATCTGAAAAATAGAATTAAAACTGTACCCATTATTTTTAAATCTTTATCCCAGTGTCTAGTAGGTTACAAAAACAGAGTGACACATCACACAGTAAAAATGGGTAAGACATTGATGACGTCAATACTGCATTATTTAACTTTATTGTTCTGTTCTGTTCGTATATATTTATATACTTGTAACGTCATACTGTCCATGACCAATACAATTTTATTCTAATTTTAGGAGAATGTAAGAAAAACCAAGTTAATATAAATGATAAAATTTATCAAACTTACAGAATCAAAGGTATTGGTCTACAAATTTATATATAATGCAATCATTTTTGTTAAATAATATTATATTTAGTGGTTTCTTAATAATTATAAAATATTATTCTCTATATTGTAGTTGAAATACACAAATAACATGTATATAAATAAATATATCATCACGCCTTTTACCTTACCTGGGTGTGGCCCTCTGCCTAAGCAGATCTCGGTAAGTGATATATTTTTTTCGCGTAAAGTGCGGTTACCAACCGTTAAATAATGTATAACTATTATATATATATATATATATATATATATATATATATATATATATATATATATACAGGGTGTTTCATAATTTAGAGCAAAAAATTAAAGGATATATTCTGTACGACGTGCTGATCATGAAACAAAAAGAATTTTTTTTTAAATCGCAAAACCCAAAACTTTTCGTTGCCACTGCCACTGGGTGGATGATTATGTTAAAGTTATTAATTAAATAAAATTGTTTGTGTTTAATAGGAAAACGAATTCAGTGCAGTACTACAAAAAATGTTTTAGGTTAACAACCCTTAATTTTTCGAATTAAAAAAAAAATCTTTTTGTTTCATGATCAGCACGTCGTACAGAATATACCCTTTAATTTTTTGCTCTAAGTTATGAAACACCCTGTATATATATATATATATATATATAATGTATTTATTATTTTCAATCAAAAGATATATCCACTCCCACAAGTGTGTGGCTTGAAGAAAACGTTCTCATTGACCAGAATAAATTTTGCACTGCAAGAAAGGAACATGATGGGAACAATTTCAAACTGTTGTCGGATGTACCTATTATATTCGTAGAACTATTAAAATAATTTAGTAACTTTTTCTTGTTTCATAATAAATAATAACTACATTGTATATTTTTATTGAAACAAACTATTTGACAGTTACTGAAGGTACTTGTGACGTCATCTTTAAAAAATCATAACTCGCTTAATATAAAGAATTACATTGCGTTTTCACTGACCAACATTTATTTAATTGAAGTCGCAAAAATAATTGCACATTAGTCTGATAGGTTAAAGTAATGAATAAAAATTAGTAAACATGAAACATTGAAAAAAAAAACTGTTACACAACTAATTAAATTAATTAAATTTTAATGTTTACTAAGTTATATTCATTACTGTAACCACTGAATCTAGTGGCTTGAAAAATATTTGCTTTAAGTAATGTGCAATTATTTTTTCGAATATCGGAAAAATTCTTTTTGTATTGTATTTAGTACAATAAATAATATATTCCCTTTTGTTCCTATTTATTCAATCATCCTGTATAAAATAAAGCTACTTTTCGAAGCGGTATCAACCCACGCTAAAGAATTATTTGTTGCAGGCTCTAATATATTAATCAAAAGAAAAGTAGTTTCAAAATTTAACAGCTACTTTAACATTAGTTTTTAGCTGTAGCTTCGATATTTGATACAAAATATAGCGACTAGCTGCAGCTTTACTATATTCTTAAAGAGAAACATTAGCTATCGCTTCGCTATTTTTTAAAAATAGCTTAGCCCAACTTTAGTTTATAGTATAAATTTCGTTGGGACCCTGTAATGGACAAGCTCGATCGGTTGTCCATCCGCCGACCTGGCCAATACAACACTGCTTCAATTATAATATTTTTCTTGTTTCGTATCAAAACAAATCAAATTTATGGGGTAGGTGGCTCAATAGTATCGAGTCGGCCTGTGGATCTTGAGAACCCTGGTTCGATCCCCACAGCCGAGAAACAATTTTCACAAATTTAAATCTATCCCTGTGGCTCCCTCTCCACTAATATCTTTGAGTTCCGTGATTTGACGGCACTTCACGAGAAAAAATATATCACTTACCGAAATCTGCTTAGTGCCACACCCAGTAATGGGTAAAAGGCGTAATGATATATTTATTTATTTATTTTATTTATACAAATCACACATATAAATTATGTACTGATATATAATTCTATCCAATAAATTAACATCCATTTCCACTAAAATCCAGTAAGTATTGGCAACGTAGTGGTTGGTTGTAGAGCAACGTGGGCTGCCCCTCAGCAGTGATTAGTGCTGAAAATATAGAGCTAACGAGCAACTGGCAGCAAAGACCTGCGCACAGCACTGCACAACCTGCCGTGTGTTCTGTTTTTGTTTGATGCAGGATAAATCTGTACTGGGACGAACTGATGATAGCTAGATGCTAGAATGAGATCTAGGTGAACAGAGAGATTAAAGTTGTGGAAATCTTAACTTGTGACTGTTTGAAGTTATATGTTTCGGCAGAGGTTCTCAACCAGTAGGGAATTCCTCTCTTTCACTTATTTTAGGGTTTTAGAGGAGGGGAACTAAAATACATACTTATTTGAACAGTTTTGCATACCTGAAAGACGAAATGCGAATCTAAACCATAAATAGCAGAAAGAGTTATTTCTACATTGCTCCCCTTAATTGTTGCGTTCTTTGTTATCCGTCTAACCGCACTTGAGGTCAAAGTAATGAGTTCGAAGTGAGCTGAGCTGAGATTTTTGAGAAGCAAAAAGAACAACATATCGTATTTTATTGGTTAGAAGAATGTATATCTATAACTTGAAGTAAATTCTCGTAATAAATTAATGTCCAAATAATATGTCATCAATAAATAATTGCTCCTAAAAATAAATTTTAAAAATTGTAATAAATATTAAATAAGCATTGTTTTAGTATTTATTTTATTTATTTATGATTATTAATTACAGTACCAGGTTCGGACTCACCGAGCCGCAGTGTGCTAGTTCATATATTTTTAGCTTGAGTAGGATTCGAACTTAGAATCTATGAATTCAAATGCCATATTGCTAACCATATCAACGTACTACCGGACAAAATCTTGAGCAATATTGTTATTTTTTTACTCTTGAGTACAACTCAATATATTTATCTTTTACATTTTTCGACATTAAAAATTCATTTTTGCGAAACGATGTAGAAGAATTGTTGAATAATGTACCTTTGGCATAATTTCAAAATATCATGTTTCAACAAGATGGAGCTTCAGCACATAACTAACATGTAATATCTAAATATTTTAATGTAAAATTTCCTGATAATTGGATTGGGCCACGAAGACCTGTTCGTTGGCAGCTATATCCCTCGATTTAACACTACTGGACTTCTTTTTATGGGGATATATGAAGGATAAAATGTAAGAAATATAAACAAACTACGTGAAGCAATTGAGAATTTTTAAGACAAATTCTTTCGCCAATAATTGGAAAGCTACAAAATCCTGTTTAACGAGAGTTGAAATTTGAATTCTACAGAATGAAGAACTAATAGAAGGCCAATATTTGTTTTAATACTACATCCTTTCATAATCATATTTTGTTATTATCTTATCCAGATGTAATTGTTATTTTAATTATTTGATTCTAAATATTAATTTATTTTTAGTTTAATTCTATAAAATACGTATATTGTGAAATTTATCATTTTTCATTAAAAATTTGTAAATAATAGTAAATATAAAATCATTCTTCCATTTCTTACAGTTACGCGAAAAAATATATCACTTACCGAGATCTGCTTATGCAGAGTACCACACCCAGTAATGGGTAAAAGGCGTGATGATATATTTAATTTATTTATTTATATTATAATAATAAAATTATAAATCATTGAAAAGTGAGAACAAATATCGATTTAGTGCAATAGTTTACTATTAACTTCGTATGAAAAGAAAAAAATAGTTGTACATATTTCTCGAAAACAGTACATGATAGAAAATATTTGAGTACTCCTGGAAATTCTTCGTTAAAGAGTATATTATTAAAGCACTAAAATCCTGTATCATTTCATTTGTAAAAGTTATGAACAAAACTAAAAATTGACAAAATTTACATCTTCGTCGATATCTAGTCACCTATATTTTTTTTGTCTACTAATGAGGCAATTTTTGTCTAATTTAACCGATATCGTATCTCTTACCGATCTCGAGATGTGCGTACTCTCGTACAAGGATAAGAAAAACATCGTAAAATACGAATATGACCTAGTAAGAATACATAATTCTAAGTGCAAAATAAATTGATCGTAAATAAAAACACTCTGAAATGGCAGAGTGTATTTGACGGGTGTAGAAGTACATGTTTTAAATTTATTGACCGTGCTTGCATATTACACAATCAAAATAAAATTAGTTGATTTAAAATCTGTCGCCTATAATTCACCTAAATTTACTTTCAATAATAGTTTATTAATGATCAGATATAAATTAAATTTCATTGAACACGTGTGCAACATTTAAACAATTTGCTACATTATAAATATTCTCTAACAGTTGATATTAACTTTTTTTTTTATTTTGGCAAACACAATTGTATTTGGAACTCTTCTTTCAACAAGTCGTCACGTATACTTAGCCAGAGTCTCGGTCATTTTAAACTTTTTGAGACGCGAAATACGGTTACTGAAATTCACAGAAAACACGGAAATGAGAAAAATGGCAGCTTTCTTAATGTCCACAATGATAATTTTAGAATTATGAGATAATGTACTTTGTACAACCTGTATTATTTTTAGTTACTACCACTTTCATATTAAAAGGACAAGTCAAAGTATTGTTGTTCTCAGTAGCGTACAGTGAGTTTCCGAGTTTTTTATGGGAATCATTATATATTAAATATATAAAAGTTTTTTTGTAATTTATTTATAAATTAGACGTATCCTTCTTTCACTATTGTTTATAAAATCGTTTAAAGTCTAGTTTTAATTATAAGTAATTTAATTTTTTCAGTAGTAATTAATGGTAAACTATTCAATCGTTCTTAACTCACCTTATTAGTAACATAATTTTTAATTCTATTTAATGCTGAAATTGATCTATCGATTGAAAAGGCATTTGTAAATAGGCAAGTCATGATCATTTATATCTGGAATAAATTTTGTAAAAATTCTGGCAATAAATAATACAGGTTTCGTTTGCAAATCTTAATAATCACAAATATTTATTTATTTATTTATGTGATACTGTACAACAGGAACTGAATCCCAATTACAGTACAGGGTCCGCACTCACCGAGCCGTAGAGTACTAATTTATATAATTTTTAGCTTGAGTGAGATTCGAACTCCGGATCTCCGGATTCGAATTCCGTATCGCTATCCACACAACCGTGCTGACGGACAAAAATAAAATATATCATTACGCCTTTTGTGGCGCTCTGCCATAGTAGATCTCGTGAAATAATATATTTATGCGCGTGAAGTGCGATTACCAACCTATAAAGCGCAGCTCCCCTAAATTTTAGTGGGCGGGGAAGTACAGGGGTTGTTTTAATATGGTGACATTTGTTTCTTTCACTAGAATAACTGACTCGATAATAGTTATTTATGTACCTAGGCTATGAAAAATATCTTTATAGCTTTAGTTTATTTTGTAAGAAATCGCAGGATTTACATTTAATACATAATGTTTAATTTATTCATACTTATCAAACTTGTCTGACATTCGGATCGATTCGACAATATACGTCAGCGATCGGTGGATCGATATCATTCTGATTGGTTGAAAAAACAGAACTAAAGCAACACTTATCAGTGTAATTTTGCAGAGCAAAAGTAAAATTTTTCCCTAAATCTTTTACTATTATTTTTAATTAGTACCATTATAAAACAATCTCATCAATTTTAATAAATGAAATCCGTCTGAACTTTCCGTTAGAGCTATTGTCTGAAGGCGCCCCTAGATTAAGTCAAATAATGTGATAATTCTGAGCAAAATATTAAATCTGTAAAACCTCACGATATTCTATTAGCTACAGATTTATACAGAATGCCATTTCATCTGTAAATATTTACAAACCTTACAGTTTTGCTCATAGTTGGTCTATTAATAAAGTTGAAATATAAATAAAATATAAAGTAGTTATGTTATTAATATTATGGGGTAGGTGGCTCAGTGGTATCGAGTCGGCCCGTGGATCTTGAGAACCCTGGTTCGATCCCCACAGCCGACAAACAATTTCCAGCAATTTAAATCTACCCCTGTGGCTCCCCCTCCACTAATATCTTTTGGGGGCCGTAATTTGTCGGCTGGTAACCGCACTTCACGCGAAAAAATATATCACTTACCGAGGTCTGCTTAGGCAGAGTGCCACACCCAATAATGGGTAAAAGGTGTGATGATATATTTATTTATTAAGTTATTAATTTTAATCATGTAATTTCTGAAACATTTTTAGGATGTACATGTGCACTACACACGCAAATATGAACTGCACGTCACTGGTTATTCTCTAGGTTGTTCTAGAAAAACAGACATAGATAGGATGTTTAAAAATATTTAGAATATTTGAATCTATAATTACAATATTTGCTTATTCGAAACAATAGTATCGCTACAAAATTTGAAACAAGTGGCAATCTCGTCTCGTCAATACGAAATCATAATTTCGAAGTCAATCTCGAGCCTCATTTATATTACTGTACTTTTAGCCACTTTGTTTTATCCTTTGATTTATTTCAATTGAAGTATGTAAATTTTGTATAAAATGCGAGATATTATTTTTGAAAATTGTAACATTAGCTTATGACGTCATAAAAATTTAGTACTATTAGTAGTAGTGGCGCAACTAATAGGAAGTGAAGCCCGGAAAATATGTAAATTAAGAAGAAGTATTGTCTTTATCTCTACAAAATATGTCAAATTTAACCAATGACAATAAGTAACCCAGTTAGCGTATGAAACAACATGTTTACAAATTTAGTTTCTATGAACAGTCATTGAACTGCAAAAACAGGGTTTTATTGAATTTAAATAAATGATTAGTAAATTATTAGCGGTCGGACCGGCTCCTCGGACCCTGACAATAGTTATTTGTAGAGATGGGCGAATATCATCCGCGAATAGTCGAATGCCGCGAATATTGACATTATTCGATATTCGCGATTTTCGAATATTAACGTCAGTATAGCGAACATTCGAATACCTCGAATATCGCGCCATATTTTGACCTCAATTTTTGACTATGTATTTCTTTATCATTTGTACATAAACTTAAAGCTATTACAATACTTTTAAGTTATTAATAACAAAGATATTTGATTTCAAAACCATGAAGACGTACCATATTTCAAATTTGTTTTTCGCCAACATCAGCCCGTACGTTTCACCTTAAATTTGAAGTTTTCGTCTTTTTCTTTTTTGTTTGTACTTTTTGTTTTAATTTTATTTTATCTTAACAATTTCATTCAAATAATGAAAAGGACATAATTAAATAATTATTAATTACTTTAGGAGTATTCGAATATTCGAGTACCTCGAATATTCGAAATCTGATTCGATATTCGAATTCGAGAAATTTGATATTCGCCCATGTCTAGTTATTTGTGTAAAGTGACTCTTTGTTACTCGAACACGGCAATTGCAGCACGAGCCGAAAGCGGACCTGTAATAGTGCAAGAGGAACAAAGACACTTTACGTTCGTGATACACACATATTTTTTTCTACGATTGCATCTTAAAATTATTAAAAAAAAAATTAAATTATTAATTACGTACTGAAAATTAAATCATTCTGTCAACTATCAAACAAAAGTTTCTGTTTTGTTTGTATCCCTGGTAACTATTGAAGTAAGCGCGTATCAATATTTTTGTCGCGCGTTGTCATTGGAAACGCACGCATTTAACATCTTGTTCGCGCGTTATCATTGGAGACGCGCAAAAAAGATATTTTCCAATTGTTCCACAGAAAACGTCAACTTTATGATGACAAATGAGAGCGTAATTGTCAACTTTCCATAGCAATTGTAGAAAAAAATATTTGTTTAGACTTACTACTTTATATGCCACCTAGTCGAGCACTGATATTGTAAAAAATATGCTTTTATTATTAGAAAATTATTGCCTGTCAATTCATAGTTGATTTATATTTACTTTATTTATAAGAAACCTTCCATGAGAATTGTAAAAAGTATATTTCTAATGACTTTTAGCTGAAAACAATTTACAAACAGTCGGTTATAATTTTTGCCTATTATCTTGGACATCTATCCTCAAAACTTTTAATTTTATACCAAACACAATTGGTTTCTAATGATATTTAGGAAAAACAATCACACGGTTACAATTTTAGACCATTCTACTCAACATATTTTGTAAATATATTCCATTCGATTCCAAACACAGTATATTTCTATTAAATTTTGGGAAAAGTAATTGACAATCAGTGGGAAACAATTTTTGACTATTCTGCTCGAAATGTCTCTTTAAATCCTTTCATTTTATACCAAACACGACAAATTTTTAATGACGTTTAGGTAAAACATTTCACAATCAGTCAATTATAATTTTGAATTACTCTGCTCGAAATCTCTCCTTAAACCCTTTTATTTGATACCAAACACGATAAATTTGTAATGACATTTAGGAAAAACAATTGACAATCAGTTGATTATAATTTTTAATTATTCTGCTCGAAATCTCTTTTCAAAACATTTAATTAGAAACCAAACAAGATATTATCCAATGACTCTTAGAAAAAAACAATTGATAATCAAGTGATCAAAATTTTTAATAATTCTGTTCAAACCCTTTAGTTTGATACCAAACACGACAGATTTCTAATGACTTTTAGCGAAAACAATTTAAAATCAGTCGAAAACAATGATAATTATCGTTCTCGAAAATTTCTCTTTCGGTATAAAGAACATGTTTGGTTCCTAATGACTCTTAATTTATAATAATTTTTATCACGAACAACTTTAACTTGATTTTGCTGTAGATATACTAAGTGAAGCTGATGGTATAACAACTATTGCTATTTTTCAAATGTTCAATTATTGGCTTCCCTAATTATTTTATGCAAACAAGCTTCAAATAAAAGTTTTAGGGCATAAAATCAATAAACATAATTTCTATTACATGCTTTGTAACGACAGAAATTAAATATTAAAATATCGTAGATAAAATGAAATATAATATATATAAATATATCATCACGCCTTTTACCCATTACTGAGTGTGGCACTCTGCCTAAGCAAATCTCGGTAAGTGATATAGTTTTTCGCGTGAAGTGCGGCTACCAGCCGTCAAATCACGGCCCTCAAATATATTAGTGGAGGATAGATTTAAATTGGTGAAAATTGATCGAACCAGGTAGTGCGGTTACTAGCCGTCATATCACGACCCCCATAGATGTTTGTGGAGGGCAAGCCACAGGGGTAGTTTTAATGTGGTGATATATTACGTTACCAGTTATCAGTCATAATAACTGCGTTCTTTTGGTCGCTTCTGGAAGAAGAAGATGTGGTGAGCAAAAGAATGGTACATTTTGACGTTTATAAACATTGCCCTTATAAATATTTCACATATATCATCAGTATAGATATACATATCACAATGAGCAGACAACTATTTGCATCTGTATCATTACTAAATATGGTAATTTATAAATTAAAAAGAAAAAATACAAATAAAAAAATAGTAGTTGCGAGAACATTCAGGATCGTAAACATTAAATAATTATTTTCTTAAACTTTAAAAGGTACTCTAACACTATCACAACATATTTCTACGCCAAACTCTATATTTATATGTATCGTGTAGTTAGTTTTTTAAGATCTGTCAAAATTTCACACCAAATATTTCTACTGCAAATTACTTCCAGCTCTTCGACGAGTAGAGACCTTGAGAAGATTTCCGAAAAAGTATGACAAAAGAACACTACAACTTACATCTTCCAGAAACTACCGAAAGAGCGCAGCTATTGTCTATATTTTAATATTTGTAAATTTTGTACATATGCATGTACAAAAAAACAATCTTATGGGCTCAATGGTATCGAATCGGCCTGTGGATTTGAGAACCTGGGTTCGATTCCCACAGCCGACAAACAATTTTTACCAATTTAAATCTAATTCTGTGGCTCCCCCTTCACTAACGTCTTTTGGGGCTGTAATTTGACGGCTGGTAACCGAACTTCACGCGAAGAAATATATCACTTACCGAAATCTACTACGGCAGAGTGCTACACCTAGTAATGGGTAAAAGGTGTGATGGTATTTGTTTTCTTGTAATAAATCACAGAAAATTATATATTTTCTTGATTATTGTTTTTTGATTATGGTTCTTTCGGTTTACAGGGTTTCGAACTGGCAATTAAACTTTTAATGTGATCAGTCAACGCACAGTCTCTAAATGTTGCAAATATATTTTCTTTATCGAAAATATCATAATCATCTAGTCATAGCTATATAATTTTCATTTATTTCTACTTAAAAACCGAAGGGGCTATACCTATTTATGATTTGGCGACTGAAAACCGCACATTCACGCAATAGTATGTTATGTATCAAGGGAGGGAAACAAGCGATTATTTCCGCGTGTGAAGTTGGCAAACCGAGAAGTAAGCGAGGGCCAACTTCACACAAGGGATAATCGCGCCCTCCCCCTCCAGACAAATGTCAAATATGGGTTGCGTAACTAGTTACCTAGGAAACGCCGCAAACAGCTAATAATCGTAGTCTCTAGGGGGAGAAACATCTCTCTAGGGAGAGAAACATGCTACCTAGGGGAGAAAAGCAGTGTTTCTCTCTCTAAAATTAGGGAATAAGAGCGTGTTTCTTGTGCATGTTTTACGAAAATAAATATATCATTTACCGAGATCTGCTACAGAAGAGTGCCACATCCAGTAATGGATAAAGGCGTGATGATATATTTATTTATTTTATTTAAACAATTCATTTCCTGTTGGTTTATATTTATCCTCTTTTACCCGTTTTGGTTTTCAATATGGTATACTCGTAACTTAACTTAAAAATACCTAATTTATAATATATAAAAAGAAATAAAAATAAATACAGAAAATGAAACACTTATTTATAATATCAAAAAAAAAAAATACTGATAATGAAATAGTTATTTATAATTTAATATAAATGATTTAATTGTAGTCCTAAGCTATGCAATGAGAATTTGATATATCGAAAAAAAACTTGCCGAGCGAGATAAAAGTCGAGATAGACTACATTATGAGAACGCCAAATTCATTTCACGATCGAGATGTAATAGTACACAATATGTTTTATCGACTGTCTGGATAACGATTTATTAAATAATTCATTTACAGTTATTTAAATTAAGTAATGTAGGTTAATACCACACTAGTTACCTAATGAACTCATTACCTAACGCATTTTTATTTACAAAAATTATGAACAAAAAAATAGTCAAAATTTAAAAGATTTATTAAAACAATGAAACGGGTGAAGTCACTTTCGTTGAATTTATCGTAGTTGTTGATGATTCCGATTCACCTAGTATTTTGATGGTTACCTTCTTTTTATTTTTCACTTAGGTATCAATGTATCCTTCAACGACTGTGTTCGACCTTCACCCACCATGGCGCTTATGATTAACAAATCTGCTCCTGAGTCTGCAAGCAAAGAAGTTGACGACCGCTTGAAGCAATGCCCCGTATATTCTTCAGGATTCAATAATTTTAGAAAAGACGCGACGCCTTTTGGCATTCCACCAAAAGTATTTATGCCAACAGGCTGTTTAATACATGACCCTTTCCTGTATCCGACGAAACATCGTCCATGATCGGTATGCTGAGGACATAGTTTCAAATATTTTCGAACTATTTCCACCATATTGATTCCCTCGATGCCTCCATCAGTTACGAAAAATTCCCATGACATTTTGGCTTTTGTGTTAGGAATTGGAAATGGAAAACTTGGCTTTTATCGATAACATTTTCTAAAAGCAAATTGGTGAGCTCTTCTTTTCTGCATGCATCAGCAAGACCAATAATAAGTGCAACCTGAAAATTAGTGTAGCATTTGGTATAGTTACTAGTTGAAATACTTTTAGCATCTTATTATTTTGTTTATTAGAAATTTTTGGAACTTTACAACCTGGCTTTTGGTCAATACTGTAGCGAGTACGGCCCTATTCCCTCTGGAACAGTCGACGCGTCGTAACTGCAGCGCGTTTACCGCTGTCTCATATGCAATACAGAGACAAGTTCGAACCTGTTCGCTCTGCGTCATGCTTGTATAGTGTTCCAGAAGCTCTGGGGAGTTTGGGCCGGCAAGATTCTTTCTGTATTTGAAGTGTGAACAGTGCAAGTCGTTGCTAAATACTTTAATGTGAATATAAATACGTGTTATAAATATATATATGTCTTAGTAGTTGTACCACATTATTTTGCTTTTAAATAAATATTTTGTTAGGGGTTTCATTTGCTCGTGTTTTATTTAATAATAAACTTCACCGAACCCGAAATTGTAATAAACGTTACAATTGGTGTCAGGTGTTATTGTTGTGTTTCGTGAATTAAAAGTGAAAATTAAGTACAAATAAATAAAAATGGGTTCGAAAATGGTAAATCTGAGGGATTTAAAAGTGACTGATCTCTAGAGAGAATTAGAAGTACGTTATCTGGATACTACAGGCAAGAAAAGTATACTCCATGAGCGACTTCGTCAATTTTTGGTTGAAACTGGTGAAAATTCTAGAAGCTTGGAAACTAAATTAGAAGAAAGTTTCAGAAGCTTGGAAACGAATTTGGAAACTAAATTTGAACAAAAATTTTAAAAATATGAGGAACATTCGGGAAATTTTGAAGAAAAATTTCAAAAATTTGAAGAATATTGGAGAAGTTTAGAAGAACATTCAATAAATTTTGAAGAAAAATTTAAAGAAAAAATTGAAGATATCGTGGCAAGATTGGCAATATTGAATTCGTCACTGAATCACGAACAGCCAAATGTCAGACAAATTAACGACTCGATTCAAAAAACTCTATCTACTGACCAGCCACTGAATAACGGAAAAATCGAAGATTTAGTGACAGAGGGGAAAGAATCACTACGTAGATTCCACATGAAACCACCACAGTTTGATGGCAAGGTATCTTGGCCTAATTATTACGCCCAATTTGAAGCTGCCGCAGTATTTAATAGTTGGTCGTCATCTGAGAAGGCAACGGCCTTGATCATTGCGCTGCGTGGTGATGCAGTGGATATATTGCAATAAATCCCTCCAGAAGAGCGGCAGAACTATCAGCTACTTGTTAAACGTTTGGAAATACGTTATGGAGACGCACATCTGCAGCCAGTGCATTACTCGCACCTGAGGAATAGGTATCAGAAATCAACTAAAAGTCTGCAAGAATATGAATTTGACATTTGAGTTCGCCTAGCATATCCTGACACCCCGTAAAATGTGTTAGAACGTTAGTATTCGTTGATAGTCTCCGGAATAAAGAAACCAAGCGGGCCCTGATTCTGTCTCGTTCGAGTAATCGGGTCATTGCCTTGGCCAGTGCATTGGAATTCGAGGCAGCAAAAATTGCTTCAAGATGGCAAGGCAATATTCGCACAATAGAGGACGCGGCGGAAAAACACAGTGAATCTATGAAGGAAATAGTACGACGTGTGTTGACTGAGGTATTGCCAAGAGAAAAACAATTCCGATGTTGGAACTACGGTGAACTGGGTCATGTGCAAAGCCGCTGCGGGGAACAAATGAAGAACAAGACTGCGGATAAACTAAAGCAGGTCGACGCAAGGGAGCGAACGATAATCCATTCTCAAGATGCCCTGAAACTAACTGGACATGTCGCACCCCTACAACCTAGAGTGAATAGCATTTTTGTGGATGAGTTGATCGACAGGAAACCACATGCCTTGCTGACTGATACAGGTGCGACAAAAACCATCATCAGAAACCATGAAATCAACAAAATGGCGACTGCGCACAGCAACAGAGTCCATTCCAATCTTACGGACCACAGTGATAGACGATCATTGGCTGACGGAAGAAGTTGTGAAAGACCAAGAAATTGATTCGGAATTGAAATATCTACTGGAATGGAAGAAAGAAGGCCGCAAACCAACCTGGCAAGAAGTTGCACGACACTCGAAAACCGTAAAATCGTACTGGGCGCAGTGGGACTCCATTGTTATAGAAAATGGACTACTGAAACGTATTCTGGAAGATCCTGAGGCTACACAGCAGAAGATGCAGATCATAATCCCCAGGAAAATAGTACCGGAGGTACTAAAGGAGACTCATGATGGAACTGCTGGAAGACCTTTAGAAGTTATGAAGACAGTTCAGAAGCTGCGTGAGCGATTTTACTGGGTTAATTATCGTGAGGATGTAAAAGAATGGTGCAAGAAGTGCGTAGTTTGCACTGCCAGTAACGAACCGCAAAGACGTCAGAGGGCCCAAATGCATCAATACAATGCTAGTAGTCTGTTTGAAAGACTCGCCGGTGACAACAACGATGGCAACGCCAATGAAGCTCGAGCTCGAGCTTGACGAATTAATCTACAAGACCCGGACACCACATTCGACGAATTCATGGCCTCCTATTCTACGCGTCATAAAGTACAAAATGGTGTGACCAAAGAACATCAGGGAGACCTATTCAAAGTGCCTACAGAATACTCATTAACGCATTGTGTGGCCCAAGATCTACAGATGTCTCGAGGAATCGCCGTGGTTTTTAAGAAAAAGTTCGGCCAACTTGAAGAACTACGGCAACAACATCCATGTGCCGGCACAGTGCTACAGATAGCCGACAGACAGTCGAGCCGAAACAGAAGCATTTTTTACCTGGTGACCAAACATCTGTCCCACGAGAAACCATCTTATCGCGCCGTCTGGGACGCTCTATGTGATCTACGGAGTGTGCTGCTCGATCAGGATATTCTAAAACTAGCTGTACCAAAGCTAGGCTGTGGCCTTGATGAATTGAGCTGGAGAATTGTAAGAAACATGCTGGAAACTGTTTTCCAATATACCGGAATTGAGATCCTGGTGTGCAGCTATAATCCTTGTGGTTCAACAGTAGTGAAAAAAACTGTGGACTGTTATTTCCACCAAACGTCACAGTGCTCGCGGGGATCAACGTGCAGATATCGGCATGGCGCA
Organism: Pterostichus niger; assembly: GCA_947425015.1. Lineage (NCBI taxonomy): Eukaryota > Metazoa > Arthropoda > Insecta > Coleoptera > Carabidae > Pterostichus > Pterostichus niger. The sequence continues at coordinate 18,006,633 of OX380338.1, read as the reverse complement.
GAAAAGTTTCGGGACGAAACATCCTTAAGGAGGGGGCAGTGTAGCGAGTACGGCCCTGTTCCGTCTGGAACAGTCGACGCGTCGTAGCCTGCAGTGCGTTTGCCGCTGTCTCATATGCAATACAAAGACAAGTCCGAACCTGTTCGCTCTGCGTCATGCTTGAACAGTGTTCCAGAAGCTCTGGAATATTGTAGAATATCTTGTTCCAGTATATAAGGGAGAGTTTGGGCCGGCAAGATTCATTCTGTATTTGAAGTGTGAACAGTGCAAGTCGTTGCTAAATACTTTAATGTGAATATAAATACGTGTTGTATATAAATATATGTCTTAGTAGTAGTACTACATTATTTACGTTTTAAATAAATATTTTGTTAGTGTTTTAATTTCTTGAGTTTTATTTAATAATAAACTTCACCGAACTCGAAATTGCAATAAACGTTACAATGTATATATATATATATATATATATATATATATATATATACACAGGGTGGTGACTCGCTCAGCCGGTCCATAGGGATTTAACATGGGAAATCAGTTTTTTGCAATTTCCTGCTTCCCTAATTATTTTAAGCAAAATCGCGTCCAGAAATTAAATATGAAAATGTCGAAAATTACGTTTAAAATATTGATAGCCATGGAATTGAACAAAAAAATAAATAAATGCTTGACGTTTTATCTGTCAACACATCAACGTTTGACGTTAAAATTATAAATCTTCTGGATTTTTAAATTCTATTTTAAGTCTTCGTTGGTGAGAGGAGAGGGGACTCACCTAAATCAAGCACCCCGTAGGTGAGAGGCGAAAGAATCTGAATCTGCAATGAAAGTTCTCTTCTGAAAGATAAATTTTACGCCACCACAACCACCCCACTCTCAGGGCGAGAGGGCTTTAATGTAGCACCATTGGTTATCCTTTGTCAAATTAAGGTACACGTTCTTTTTATTTTCCACTTGCCAGTGTAATTTCTCGAAAAGTACGATAAGTCGATTTTTTGCGATTACAGCGCCATCTCGCATTGCGAATCGAAAAAAAAGTTTCGAACAAAACTTCCCTAATTTTAAACGTAGAATCCGAATTTGTAATAAAAAATTGGGGTTCCTATTTAAGATTTTAATGATACCCCCCGCCACACCCCCAGGGGGTGAAGTTGGGGGATCGAATTTGGTGTCAGTTGATAGCCCCTTCAAAAATATTTGATACGTATTTTTTCCTTTTTTATCCGATGTGTAGTTTTCGAAATATTTCCAAACACAACTTAAAATGGACCACCTTGTATACCGCTTTTTTCTAGTTTATTGAAGGTTTGCTATTATTTAGGATAATATTTAAATATGGTTGTGATTTGGAAGTTAGGATTATATTATGGTTATTAGTAATATGTTGTATTTTAAAGTGAACGGTATTGAAAAAAAGAATTGATATGTAAGACTGTTTTGTGGAAATGTGTTTATAAACTTTGTTAAAAATTAATTGTTTGTGTTTCATATTATTGAAAAAATTAACTATGTATGAGAGTGAAAATTTATTATTTAAGCCAATCTTTAAGATGGTATTGTATTCTTTATTAAAGTTTTCTTTTGATCGAGTGTTTAATAAACGGTGAAATAAGAAATTGAAAGCAGCTGATTTTATTTTTGGGTTGTGATATGAGTATTTTGGGATAATTATGTCAGTGGAAGTAGCTTTTCTATAAATGTTAAAATCTATTTTATTATTATTACGTTGTAAAGTAAGGTCTAAAGTTTATTTTGTTATTTGATTCTAATTCGACAGTAAATTTAATTTTAGATATTTTTCATAACAAAATTAATACATTATCTAAAATTAAATACGCGTCACGTGGCCTAACCACCTCAGTCGTTGCGCTTTAATCACCCCCTGTTATACTGCATTTACCATATAAATCCATTATTTCTTTATTTGACCTTCGCACTATTTTGTCGTCTTTTTTCCCACCATATATTATGCTTAGTATTTTCCTCTCCCATACTTCAAGTCATTTTTGATCACATTTCTTTAGCAGCCATGTTTCACTCCCGTACAGTACAGTTGCTTGTATTATAGTCTTACATACTTTTATTTTTGCTACTCGCAATATTTCGGCAATTTCACAGCATTCCTACATATTTTCTTCCCTTGCTTATTCATGCCTTTATCTGTTTCTCGTTTATGCCATTTGTTATTAAAATACCTAGATAAGTAAAACTCTTCACGGTCCCAAACTTATACACTTCTCCATTGCTTATTATTATCTCTAGTGCAGAAGTGCAATTCATCTATAATTATAACATATTATCTTATCTCTCTTTTTATGTATCGGATATTGCTCTATTCCATGTGTCTGGCATTTCTTCGGTTCTTTATACTTTATTTATTAAACCAAATAATTTCTTTTGTAGTTGAGTTCCTCCTTTTTTGTATATTTCTGCCGCAATCCTATTCTACCCTGAACTTTTGCTATTTTTTAAATCTGCTAATATTTTTTTCAGTTCATCAAACTGTGGTTCGTCTATACTCTCTTCATCTGTATTTTCAATGTTCGATGTTACATCTACATAAAGTTCTTCATTATCATAGAGTAATTCATAAAATATTAAATTCATTTCTCTACTTTTGTGTCCTCTGTCACTAATTGGCCATTCTTATTTTTGCAGTATGTTGTTTTTGGTTGGTATCCTTTCTTTTGTTTCTTTATTTCTTGGTAAATGTTGATTATGTTTTTTTTTTATAATTTTCTTTAATTCTTTGTTCCTGCAGATTTTTTTTTATAATTTCTTACTGCTCTTATTTTGCTAATTCTGACCTTGAAACAGACTCTAACGGTATTTTTTAGTCATTGCAGTGGCATAGTCAACATCATACCACTCTTTCGCCGTTTTTTTCTTGTTTTTTTAGAGTTTGCTCTGCATACTATATTTGCCATTTGTTGTTTTTACTTGATGTTATTCTTAATATTCGCTTTGTAGCATTTGTATATTAATCCTTTCTAGTCGTTTTGGTTTTGTCTTTTATTTTGATTTCCACCATTATATGATCTGTCACCTCTACGGCTCCTCTTCTACTTTTTATATTTTTAACTGTACGTACATGTTTTTGTTCTGCTAATATATAGTCTATTTGATCGTCTGTGTGTCCGTCTCGAGATATTCACTTTAATTTATGAATATCCTTTTCATCAAATGTTACGCTCATTATTTTCATATTAAATCCCGCTGCAAGTTATATTAATTTTATTACGTTTTCATTGGACTCCGCCTGTATGATATTGCCTCCAATAGTATATTTAAATATTTCTTTTCTTAATATTTTAACGTTCAGATCTTCTATTATAATTTTTATAGATATCATAGCTTGGTATTAGATATTATATGAATTTTTGTTATGCAATTTTATCCTGTATTTTCCATGGATTCTTACATAGTATATTCTATCCAATACAGGTTCAAAATTTATAACGCTTTGTTTCAGCGTTTTCTTTATCATAAATTCTACTCCCAAATATTTCGTATTAATAGTGATTAAAAACAATGTAATTTTTTGTTTCCGTAATACTATTGCTTTTTAGTTTAGACTCTTATGTTGCTGCAATATTGATTTTGTAGTTTTTGAAGAGTCTTCTTTATAAGCCCCAGCTGCATATTTCCTTCTCACATTCCATGTTGCTTGGTATAATTATTTTTTTTACAATTTTTCTTTTCTCGCTAGCCTTTTCCATTTGTCGGGTCGCTATCTTAGTTCCATCTTTTCCATTTACAGATAGTCGCTTTTTGGACCTAGTTCCGTTGGCGTCTCTTGTTCTTCTAGAGATCTCGAGTTGATATTCTACATCATTATAAGATACTTTAACCGTATTTACTTTCTCCATTTCTTGCTTCGCTTTGTTCCTGATGATTGCCTGAATTTTCCTCTCATCTTTCTAGCATAGTCATTATCTATACAGATTTTATTGCTTTTGTTTTTCATTATTTTTAATTCATTATCATAATCTTCTGAGCCTGATTTTAGATTTATTCATATTGAAACAGTTTTATTCTACATTCAGCTTTTTTTCGATTTGCTCATTTGCCATTTCTTTCGGTATATTAGTAGCTCGACTCTTTTTCTCTTGGGTTTCTATTCTATTATACAATATTTGATTTTCCATCTTCAAATTATCGCCAACTAGAATCCATTCTTTCTCTTCAAAAGCTATCTTTAATTTGTTTATATCTTCTTTTAGCTCATTTCTTTCTACGAGTACCTACTATCTTTCCTCTTTAGTTTCTAACTCATTCTCTAAGTTTTCGATTCACTCATTGTTCTTTTTTATTTCTGTTGTTAATTCTTTCTGGTTTGAGGTCATTTGATCCTTTAACTTATTTTATTTCCTCCAATTTCTCCGTGCTTTTTGCTTCTTTTAAATGTGTCTTGGTAATGTCTGTTAGCTTCGTCTCTTTTTCTTTTTTCTACAAAGTCACTGCAATCCCCAAACTGTTCGCTCATTTGTTTTCCGTACGCCATTGTTATCGATTTCCGACCGTGATACAGGTGGACTGAAACTGACTGAGCCACGCAAGAGTTAACCTCATTTACAGACTGCATAGCTGATTTCATACTTTTTCGTTGTTTTGCCGTTTTTATATTTAACACAAGTTACTCTTTACACTATTACTTAGCCCTATTTCACTAAGTTTCGTTTATCCACACAGTAATTCCTATACATTTCGGTTTTATCACTGGTGTTGTTTGAATCACAACTTCACGTACCACTGAAATATCCGTTTAAAAAGTTATTAGAGTGCTCGATGGATTGACCCACTACTAACTTCATTTTGAAAGGAAAGTACAATAAGATGCAGGCATGCAATAAAAATTTAAAATGGTCACTACAGATGTGAAAATATTTTCCTATTCTTTCTTTCGGTGGGACAATATCTAGCCACTTTGTATATTTCGCTGGCGATGCGCAGGCGTAGAAGTGTTAAAAAAAGGGTGGCCCTACGACATACCCGAAAATTAGAGATACGCATCTTCAAACAAATTGTAACCCGACCCGACCAGAACCTGTTGTGTACCCAACTGGATCTGATGGATACCCGACCCTATGCATATTCAACCCGATGAGTATCCAACCTGACCCGAGCCGATGGGTATACAACCCGACCCGATCCGATAAATATTCAACCCGACCTGCCTCGATCCGGCCCGATGGATATTCAATACAGAGGAGTCAAAAAAGGATAGAAATTTTAAAGAAATATACATTTCAATTAACTTATTCTTTTTGATAATTCGCTAAATTAAGGACATAGTTCTCAAAGTGCATGACATGAAATTTTTAAGAAAAATAATAATGAACTATTATTACATCATTTACATGATGATATATTTATCTTTATTTTATTTATAATTCATATTCCGCATATATGTATTAGCCTTCAAAGTTTTTTATTCTTATATTAACACTTCGTATATTATATGTAGAAGCGATCAAGTGTTATTTATAAATTTTAAGTAATTTCTATATATAATCCATTCACCAATTGAATATTTCATTTTAATATAAATTAAATTAAGAACCCGATCCAATCCGCCCAGACCCGATCCGACTTATTCATATCCAACCCGTCCAGAATCGACCCAATTTATCCATATAAATATATTTATCTACGCTACTGGATACAGTTCAGAAGTATGTAATTTTCGTAAAAAGTGTGATGAAAAAGTAATATTTTTTATACTAACAGCTTCTTTTAAGAGCCGTATGCATAATAATAAAATAGAAATCACAGAATAAATGATTTTGGTTAAAAAATGCCCTAATTGTGGTAATTTATAGAATAGTAAGATTTGCCTTTAGTTTATTGATCGGTAACAGATAATTATCGAATTACAGAATAGAGGATATTATTGGCAAAGGACAAAATCAATTTGTTATTATTATCTAGAAAAACAAAAAAACACCTTCAAAATCGCCTGATAAAAAAATGAAGCGTATTTTAACCAATTTAATATATTTGTGAAAAGAAATTTTGATTTTTTTCATCAATGCCGTCAGTTATCATTGGTTCATAACTTTAACGAGCCGTTAAACCTTAACAGGTATGTTACTGAATCCGTCTATTTGTATCTCATATGGTTCTCGAGATTTCAATAGTGCAACAAAAAATATAAATAAATAAATTGGACAAAAACTAATTTTCACATAATTTTGTTCATGAATTTTATACCCATGCATGTTTTTTAGTTTTCTTGAAAAACATGCAATTAGCGAAGAAACGTCGAGATTTTTAAAATAAAAATGATCCTGACTTCAGTCCTATGTACGAGTTAATTTTACTATCATTACATAATAATGTTATGCAAGAAAATAAGAGTCTATAACTAATAGGATATTAACTTTTAGTTAATATTTCTTATAGAGATCTTGTTTCCTTTTTGAGTAAATTCGAGTTATATTTGGAATAATAAATTCTCGTTTATTAAATCTAATGCCTATGGCACACTGCTCGAAGAGAATCAGAGAGCATTGAAGAGCTCTTCAATGAAACAACAGAACGCACCCGTCATCGACGAAAAATAGAGGCTCCTCTATTTCCATCAAAGAGCTCATCGATGAAACGAACGTATCTTATTTCACTCATATCTTTTGTGTCTTATTTCACGTTAGCGTGGGTTTGCATTTTTGTTTTTCTTTGTCAACTTTAATAAGCTTTTATTTTTTGTTGATGACAGGTGTGTTCTGTTGTTTCCTTGAAGAGCTCTTCGATGTTCTCTGATGCTCTTTGATCAGTGTGCCATAGGTATAAGAAATTTATATATTTATCATAAAACTTTGAACATTTGTCTACAAGAATATTATAATAAATAATATGTTAAATTATAATATAAATGATATTTTATTAACATCAGACTAAATTGGGCGAAAAGGTGCGTTTTGAGTATAGATGGTAGCAGTGGTGGCGATAGGCTCTGAAATCTAAGGGGGCCAGTAGGGACCAGAAAGAAAATTAGGGGAGCATATATTTTTTATCATTTTAATAATAAATAACAATGTTGTTAATATTAAATTTATTTGGTACCAAACAAATATAAATATAATATAGAGTAGAATCTCTTATAGCATGCTCTCCTACAACACCCCAACTAAATTTACGACTAATATCAGTCTGTTACAACACGTCAAAAATCTCAAATATAACACAAAATCTGCGCTTCTTACTGTAACGTGCTATAGTACAGTCGAGCGTCTCCTACTGCACGAATCTTTTACAACACGAAACGAGTTAGCGCGTGCTGTAGGAGATTCTACTGTATAAATAATAAACAAAAACAAGCATATTCTTTAAAAATAAAACAAAAAATGTTCTCTAATATAATTAAAGGGAAATATGATAAATACAAAACACAGCAGTGATTTAGTTATACTAATTTAATCCTTCGGTTTTATTTAAACTTGCAAATTTGTCTACAACTTCATTACGGTCTATTAATTTTGATGTCTTTTTCTACACTTAATATACTAATGTTTAATCTTTCATTTGTCATTCTTGTTCTTAAATAACTTTTAATTCTTTTTAAAGAGGAAAATGATCTTACACAAGAAGCTGTTGATACAGGCATTAAAATAAAAAAAATTACCAAATTATAAATGCATTCAAATGCTTGCTTATATTGTTCAACGAATGGAAGAAACTCCATGAGTGATTTAATATTTTTATCTTCCTCCCTACACAAAAGTTTAACTAGCGTTATTTCTGAGTAAACAATCACAACTTATGTTATAATGTTCTGCTAATTTAGTTAAATGAATTTGAATGAGGAATAAATCATCTGTGCGGTCAAAAGCTTGTAATGATTTTAAAATAGTATAATTTTTTTTAAATCCTTCTTTTAATTCAATTATAATTTTATCTAGTATGGGGATGTATAACTTAAGTTTGACAACATCTTTCTCATTTTTTACTTCTATGTCTACAGAATCATCAATTTCACAATCTACTATAAACTCTTGTAACCGTTTTGGAATAGATTTTATTCTTTTTGGTTTGTCAAAAAAGTCTCTTTTATCTAAACCAAGAGACAAAAAAATATTATTTGCAGATTTCCATATAGAATTCCATTTATTATCATTGTTTCGTAAGTTTTGAAATTCATTAATTGTTTCTTGAACTAAATTTAAACCTTTTACATCCATCGCGTATCACATATCCTTTTTTATTCTCGAGCCTGTTTTATAGGATAAATTTGATTTTGCGTATTTAAAAATAGAGGATGAATTATAGAGTTTGACATAAATGTATATAATTTTTCAAGATTAGACAAACAAATAGCAGACTTTTTCAAATGTTTGCAACAATCAACAACAATTAAATTAAATTTATGGTTAAAACAATGAATATATACTGCTTGCGGAACAATACTTTTAATATGATTTTGCACGCCACCTAAATGACCACTCATTACAGTAGCACCATCGTATCCTTGTGCTATACAAGTGCTTAATGAAATATTATTTTCATCTAATATTGTTTTTATATAATTTGCAAAACTAGCAGCATCTAGCATACCGTTTGGTCTGTTAAACCCTAAAAACCTCACCCGAATTGCATTTTGATGAAAGTACCGGACTATAACAGTTATGTGTTCATCTTTACTCAAGTCTTTTGTTTCGTCTGACATAATTGCAAAAAATGTTGATTCCTTTACATCGTCTGAATTTTTTTTACGTACAATGGTCACCTTAATATAAATTAATAAATTTTGGATATTATGATGTAGGTACTCGTATTTCGCATTCTTTGAACTATCCTGTAACTTTTTTATACATTGGTGCCATGTTTACTTATCAATAACATTAATTCTCTTAAATTACCTTTATTTAAACTTAAAACACTTTCATCATGACCACGTTGAGCAATATCTTGCGTACATGTAAGTAATAAACACTCACATAAAGTTTTGATGTAGTGTCTGTTTTCTTTAATTTCATTTTGGTATTGATCATTCACCATTTGTTTTCTGTTTCTTTAATTTCATATAATTTACATATTTTATAACACACATTTTATATAAATAAATAAATATATCATCCCGCTTTTTACCCATTACTGGGTGTGGCACTCTGCCTAAGCAGATCTCGGTAAGTGACATATATTTTCGCGTGAAGTGCGGTTACCAGCCGTCAAATCACGGTCCCCAAAGATATTTGTAGAGGGGAAGCCACAGGGGTAGATTTAAATTGGTGAAAATTGTTTGTCGGCTGTGGGGATCGAACCAGGGTTCTCAAGGTCTACAGGCCAACTCGATAACACTGAGCCACCTACCCCATATTTTATGTTCAGATTTATCATGTTTTACCTTTACTTGAATCAAGTGCATTCTTCCAGTTGCAAAACCCTTCATTCACAAAAATGTTTGCTTGATTTACACCATGGAAAAATCGGCAGTATAAACAAAATACACTGTCTTTTAAAACACTATACTCCACCTACTAAACCACGTTGATTTAAAGCTTCTCATTCTTTCACCTTGTTTAACTTTTGGATACTGCGATAGTATCGGCTGACGTGGTCCTTCTTCAGGAGTCTGTGACAAGTCGCTAGGTCCAGAAACAGTAAGAATTGTTTATTCTGGTTCAGGTCTCACTGTTGGGGTTTGTACACCACTTTCATTATCATCACATATCTCCTCGCTAGTTTTATTTTCACAAGAACTAGGCTCACTATCACTTTCTTCAGTAGCACTTATGTTACAAGATATCAACATTTCATTCGTTTTTAATATATTTTCTAAATTACTGCTTGTACTGCCGATACTGGTCGAAGGCAGTAAAGTATCAGTTTTTATTTTTTTGTATCTGATTCTGATAAAAAATAATTTTTAATATTATTTATGCACTTCATATTTATTTTTACTTTACTCTTTCACCACAAAATAACAAATGAGCATTGAGATTTTCATCACTAGTATAAATACCAAAATTTTTAAAACACGTTTGAACTATGAACGTGAACGAGTAAGTAAAGTATAGAATAATCTTAACAAGTAATTACAAGTTCATTGCGTCGCTATCGGACTCGCACAATTAATTTGACAAGTTAGGACAAGTTCGGCAGCGCGTTTATTATAACACCAATAATAATCATGTTTAAATGCAGATAGAAATTTTTAGATACATGTGTATTGATACAAAAAAATATATGCTGTATAACAATGTCTTTTTTGTGTGTTTCTTTCAGTGTTTTTGTCTTTTTTAAATGTTAAGATGTTAAAAGCAATATTACTAGCAAAAATGTTTAGATTGACACTAAAAGTCGGGTAGGCCAACCAGAGGGCTACTGAAAATTTTGGGGGGCAAGCACGCTCCTGGACAACCACTAGCGCCGCCACTGCACCTAACCCATATTGTACATTTTTTAAATTGATTATATTTAGTAGGTACTTGTAAATACCTCGATTTGAGAATTAAATCAATTTGAAAATGAATTGGAATTATTACTTGTCACAGAAAATAATGGTTTGATTTGTGAATTATGATTTAATTTTTTTGTTCGTAACTCAGTGCGAGTTTTACCGAAATAGCGTCGTGACGGTGACACAAGTTATCGACACCGTTTACATCTGCTAGCTTGCGTGTTCCTCCTTAGGATCACCACCGTATCTCCGTTCGCAGTACGTACCGCGACTGTTGTTGTAGTGAGCTACGCAAGTTTTACTAAACTGACGTCTCGACGCTTGCCACTTTCATCCGCAAAACCAACACCAGCAACATCATCTCTGTACCGTCCGCCATTCTGGGAAAATTACTCCGTACCGTTATCCCATAATTCTACTACACCGTTTTGCTTATGCTTGCAGTACTATCAACACGTCTGTAGTAAGAAAACTGTTAATAAAATCCGTACTATTTCAGCAGCTATTTTGTAAATTATTTCTTCATTCTACCCGTCATATTTCACACTAGCTACCTGACCGTTGGCGCCCAAGCTTGGCATAACTAGTCATAAGAGGACTTTAAACGAGCCCTTAAACTGGCTTACTAAAGTAGTAATATAATTGAAGTCGCAATAAATAAATAAATAATTATATCATCACACCTTTTACTCATTACTGAGTGTGGCACTCTGCCTAAGCAGATCTCGGTAAGTGATATATTTTTCGCGTGAAGTGCGGTTACCAGCCGTCAAATCACGGCCCCCAAAGATATTAGTGGAAAGGGAACCACAGGGGTAGATTTAAATTGATGAAAATTGTTTGTCGACTGTGGGGATCGAACCAGGGTTCTCAAGGTCCACAGGCCGACTCGATACTACTGAGCCACCTACCCCATAATTGAAGTCGTAGTTCTCACAATTCTCGAGACCATAATCATGGCCCGCGTATAGGAAACATAATGTATTACGGCTAATACACTTATTATTATTATATTCAACCGCACTGTATGGTAGTTTCGGACGGAGTGATTATTTCAGACGAGCTAACTGCTTCCCAAGAAGCGCTGCCTTTTTATCTCTTCTCACTTGTTACTAGAAGCTTCCACCGACATCTTGATTGCGAACACATGAGATGACGCAAACCGGCCAGTACAAACTTGAACGTTCCGTTCGTTACAATATTATGTAATAATAATAATAATAATAATAATAATGATATATTTGCTAACGATAAAAAAAATCATACAAATGAGTAGACACAATGGTTAAATATTTGCAGACTTGGGAAATAAACAGATTGTTGTTTTAGCAGCTATGCCAGTTAAATATAAATGTAAAAGTATGTATAAAGCAATGACTTATTCATTTAATACAAAGGTTCTGATTTTCAGTGCAGTGAGTATAAAATTATATATATTGTATAAAATATCAGCTGATATGTCTGAGAGGAGGGCTTGGTTAAGCTCTTGATGAGGGACGTTGTCCAGGTATTTCGTCAGGAAATGCTGTCTCGGTGCATCGTATAAGGGGCAGAAGAATAGGAAATGTTGAAGGTTTTCTTTTTCGTGAAGATTGCACAGCGTGCACAGGTTGTCCTGGTTGAGTTTGTAAAGTGAGCCTCTATGGGAGATCGTGAAGTTTTCTGAGTTCGCAGTCCTTAATTGGCCAACTATTCTGAGAACTTGATAGGGGAAGTTTAGAGCTAGAAAATTAGAATTGTATAAATATGTTTGAAAATAGGGATTGTAGGATGACTTTGAGATTCTCATGGTATCATTGTTGTGGAGTATATTGTTGTAGGAAAGTAAAATGTTGGGAAGCTCTTGCTTTATAACTATATAATGTATATTAACTGAAGCTTCATCTTCTCTTTGTGCGTATTTTCTTCATTTTTCATTTTAAACTCATGGAGTTGAAGACTGCATTTTATATTTTCTTTAATTTTTGTAATATTCCAATCTAATCATCATGGCTGGTAGCACAAGCTCTGTTTTTGGGTGTTCTAAGAGCACGGTTTAACATGTTAGAGATAGCTAAAATACCTAAAAACACTGCTCTTAAAACAGGCAAAAACAGAGTTTGTACTACCAGCCATTGTTTCATACTCCGAAACTTCTTTGTATTTACGTTTTTTTACCATTTCTCCGCGATATAATATCTGTATTTATATGAAATGAGTTGCTGGACTCATTATTTTCTTGTTGTTTGTCGTTACTAGAACTGGTAATTAAGTTAATAGTACTCTCCAAAATAGTATCATTGTTGGTGAGGTTGCAATTTTTTAATTTTTTATTTATTTTTAAATATAATGCTATAATATTACATACTGTATTAACTTTCTTTATTTAATTCTTCTCCACTCCTGTTTAATTTACCCGAAACTTCTTTTATACCCGAATTTAGATGTAACATTTTGATAAATTAAATTCCATTATAAATTTTTCTTATTAATATAACTGTACACATTTTTATCTATTATAAATATTTTTTACTTCTAATAAATATTTTTATTATTCCAACTTCCAATTATCTGATCTATTTTTTTTTTTTGTTGGTCATTGGTTTTTATTATTGTATTTAAATTGAGCATTAATTTAAATTTTGTGACGAAACGTTTTTCGTCACTCGCAGTTTAGACTCACCGATGTCCGGAGACGTTCGAAACATCGGTGACTCGTAAACTGCTCTCGTTTCTCCGGAAATAAGAGCAACCCTGGTTTTCTGTTAATAACTCCGGCTGTAAGCAACCGATTAAAATAAAGTTATACTTTCCTAGCAGCATAATTACAGGGCTAGCGATTGACGGTAGTATGAACTTCGTAAGGACACGAGAAGCCCTTTAACCACAGCACTGTAAGTTACCACTATGTAAATACATGGTAACAACCACTGACAACCCGCTCGAACCCGATTCAACAACTTTTCTGTATATAAGCCGGGATCCGCGAACCGAAAAATATTGTTTTGTTCCTCATTTTGATGAGAGAGAATCATCCTCGAGCCCACGGGCTGGAGAGAATCCTCGACTCGCAAGAGTGGAGAGTATCCTCGACTCGCAAGAGTGCAGAGTCACCCTGTTCCCAAGTCACAACGTCGGCTATTTCACCATGTGCCTGCAGCATCCGCGACTCCACAGTTGGGAGTACGATTATGTCTGCGTTGAGACCTAGAGGTACCCTCCGAGAGAGCCGTCATCCTCGAGCCCACGGCTGGAGAGAATCCTCGACTCGCAAGAGTGGAGAGCATCCTCGACTCGTAAGAGTGGAGAGCATCCTCGACTCGTAAGAGTGGAGAGTATCCTCGGCAGGGTTAGTCCAGGTCACAACGCGGGTCCGAAGTAAAACACCAGTACCAGGTCCCCAACCTCCCCGCACTCCTCACCTTTCTTCCTCGAGTCTGACGACTGGAGAGAACAACCCGTCTCCATCCTTCCCGTATCTCTGCCACTATCCTCGAGGTAGTGAACTCGAGAGCACCAGGTCGTATAGCATAGATCCGTCCACCGTGACGTCACCCGCCGTGACGTCAGCTGTACGTTTTACGACGTTCCGGCCGAACGGCGCCCCACACACCGGAATCGCGACCGCCACCGACATTGTGACGCAGTTGATAGCGACCGACGCCGCCGCGACGCCGAGCGTCGTTTCCGTGTTACGGCCGTTTTTAATTTTCACTGCTCGAGAATCGGCTCCGCCATCCTCGGGAAGACCGAGAGACCTAGTGACGTCGCGACGCCAGGCGTCGTTTCAGCACGAGTCACAAGAACACGCCGCGCTTCTCAGGGTCGACTCAAGGACCCGCCAAAGACTCGTCCGACACATCGACGCTCACCCGACGCCGGACGTCGGTATCCCAAAACCCACCGTTTTAGGTCAAGACGCCATCAAGGAGTGTTCCAAAGACAAAACTAGTGGCCGCTACCAAGATAGACACGAGAGAGTCAGTGTATATCAAGATCCACGGAATAAACCTGAAATTTGAAGTCATCCGCTGTTTTATTTCTTTACCCTTGACACAACCCCGACCCAGCTATCCACTACCGTTTGGCGCCCGAGCAATCCACGCCAAACTCCTTGTGTCCGACCAAACATCGTCACAAATTATGTTAATTACCTTTTAATTTTTTACCTATCTAGAATCGACATTAACAAATAAAATTATTGTTTATGTGTCATAATTCGTATTTTTTCTACCCCTTTTTTACACCCTATTTATTTTAAACGCTGTTTAAATACAAAAACAAAAATTTAATCAACGTTGATTATTTTAAATGCTGCTTATATTATTGTTTCTGAATAGGAGTGATAGTTATTATATATAATTACTAAATATTTCATATATAATAAAATAAAAAATAAATATATCATCACGCTTTTCATTAATTACTAGTTTTGGCAATATCCTGTAGCAGATCTCGGAAAATGATATATACGTATGAAATGCAGTTACAGCCTTCCAATCATGCCTCCGCAAAAGACGCTAATGAAGGAAGAGCCACAGGAATAATTTTAATGTGGTGAAAATTGTTTGAAGGCTGTCTGAATCGAAGTAGGGTTCCTACATCCGCAGTACGATATTTTGCCAAGATCAGATATTTTGTATCGATAGTTATTTTTTCGCAGTGAAGCAGCATGACATTTTTAAATGGCATGCTATGATTTGTTGATCCTATTCGAAATATTTTTTTTTTCTATACAAATATATTAAAAAATAATAATACTTTATCTGAAAGAAATAATTTTAAAATGTTGTTGAATAAAAGCAATTTTACAGATTTTACCGGAAATTGATTACAGTTGCTATAAATATACTAATGATAAAATAAATTAAAACCATTCATTCTCGTCATGATATTTTAATCATTTACAGAGACAAGAATTATAGAAGTCATATTTTTCAGGACACGGAATGCCTATAACACACTGGTCAAAGAGCATCGATGAAACAACAGAACGATGCTCTTCAACCAGTGTGCCATAGCATAAGCAAGCACGAAATTAAGAAGAAATTTGCCATCTTTTCAATGATATTTAATTTTATCCCTTCGATCATATAATACTAAATAAAGTATTCGCCAGCTAGAGGAGACAATATTTTGAAGCAAACATAGTGTAGTGGGAAGTAGGAATGTGTCCACATGATGCTCCTATAACAGAGTACTGCTTCTTTCATTCGTTTTATTTACTAGCGTTCTTTTGGTATGTGTGTTAATTTTAAGATTATGATTTTGTATTTTGGTGATTACTTTAGTACTTTATTTTTGTATTTTGAATAGTATTTCACTGCCTTTGTATTTAAGTTTAAGTTAAGCGATCTAAAATGAAATACGGTTACCAGCCGTCAAATCACGGCCTCCAAAGATATTAGTGGAGGAGAAACCACATGGGTAAATTTAAATTGGTGAAAATTGTTTGTCGGCTGTGGGGTTCGAATCAAGGTTCTCAAGATCCACAGGCCAACTCGATTCCACCTAACCACATACCCCATAAAAATAAGATATGTTTGTTATTATTTGTTTTACTCCTACAGTTAATCATTATTGCCAAGGATTATCATTTTAATTGACATTTATATCTAATAATTCTTATGGTATTAAAGGAATAATAAGAAACCAAACTATTTCTTTTTTAAAAAGATATGAAATTACACGTATTTATTTTGTTATTATTATCTATTTTATATTATAATAACTTGGAAACAAGCACTTTTCTTTTATGTTGATATTTTATATTTCATGTTACTATTCTATGATTTTTAAAATAATAATAATTTGATGTATATGCTTCAATATAAGTATAAGAAAGAAGTAAGCAGCCCGCAATGCCCACTTGTGTTGTTGAACCAATTTTTCAATAAACGGTGTCCAAAATATTAATATTTTGAGCACAAATTATTATATATTAATTTCTTTTGTTATTATTATTAGTATTATTTTTCCGATTGTATTAAATGAAACAACTTAATTTTCTTTTATTCAGTTAGTTTCATTTTATATATTTTATCATTAATATATCTAGGGCAACTAAAATTCATTTCCAGTAAAAATTGTAAAATTGCATTTGTTCAACACGATTTTTTTCAAATAAAATTTTATTAATTTTTAATATATTTGTATATTTTTATTTCGAATGGAATAAAAAAATCATAGCATATCATTTAAAAAACTGTCGTACCATTACTGAAAAAACGACTTCTTCTGATGGCACTATAGCACAAATTGGGCCTGGCCCTACCGGACACACTGAGCCGCAGCATTTACATTGCCGTACAGCCGGTTTTCGTAGTCGAATGCTATATTATTTAAGGCGTATAAGTGACTAGCTTATAGCTCCCGAGTGTGGTAAATACTTGTAACTGTGTTTTTATATATTTTGCGATAAATCCATATATGTATTACTAATACATATATGGATAAATCACACATTACCAACAAGCGGATTCAAACTGACAAATCTTTATTTGGATGACGGCACAGTATGTTAAGAGAGTGCTTTAATCCGCTAGGCCACCGCGCCTGAAAATATGATTATGGATTAAAAATATCTTATCTTACCAAAATAGCAAATCATAAATCCTCGAAACGTTTGTTTTAATGATTTAGATTAAATGATTTTTTTAGGAGATAATATCAATATTCCTTACTTATGTTACATCTTGTATATTATTATTGGCTATAACGATATGTAAATGTTTTAGGATTTTTTTTTCTTATTTATCACAAATTTTGTACACAAATACTTTTGTATTAATACGCCACTGGATAAGCTTGGTTCCATGGTATGGTCGCTAGGTGATAGGTTATTTGTTGAAAAAATAATTTAGTTTTTTTGTTTGTTTGTTTTTTAATTGTTGTATTTGTTATTAGTACTAAGAAATACAGTTCAATACTTAGTTTTAATCATAAACTAGTACAAAAGTAAATTTTATAGTTTCAACTCATAAGGTAAATTTACAAACGTCATCTATTGTAGGTTATGTTATGTATTTTTGAATTTTGCAGGATATACATAAGAAATAATTATGTCTTATTTCAAACGAATGGATGATGCATTTGTTACCTGTCCATTTAATAAAGAGCACAAAGTTCTTGCTTCAAAACTGCAATATCATATAGTACGTTGTATGGTCAATTATCCAGATTTTATGGTATGTCCATATAACGCTTGTCATCGCATGGTACAAGAAGAATACGTTGAACACGTTTCAAATTGTCCAAATAAAAATTTGGCATCGGATAATGGGGACGTTGGTGTAGGACGAATTCAAGGAGCAATGGCGGATACAAATGAATCATTCCATTTCGAATTTGAAGATTGGACAAAAGGATAATAAATGAATTGACTTCAGTATTGAAATAAATAAAATTTAAGATAAAATAATGTTTTTATAAGGTACATATTTAATAGATTATACATTTATTTTAATAAAAAATAAATTTCCCGCTCAATTTGTGAATTTATATATTTTACAGGTTTCCTTTTTATCTACTGAACGTAAAAAATAAATTAATATATTTCTATATACAATTTATCGGTAAATATGCTGCATACCGAATTGAATTGTTTAGTTTTATGCTATAACAAAATAAAACGTTAAAATATAATAGGATAATGATAAGAAAATGTTCAATTAGTTTCGCATTGTTGCCACCGTCGCAGTGTTGTCGTTCAGTACGTGTATACAACTGACACCGTCTGCCCTGTTGCAGTGTTGCGGAATGTGCAACGTGTGTACAGGTGTAAAAAATGTGTAGTCAGTTATAAATTTTGTTTTAAATATTAAGTTTTATTCGTTAAAACTCCATTGGATATAAATTAAAATTTTATATGTTTATTGAGTTGAGGAATATTTTATTAACAAGTTGTTTCATTTATTTATTTTGACATAAGTGATTTGACGTGTAGTTTTGTAGCCTTGGTAACTAAAAAGTTAAAATAATATTCAGTAAATAATAAAATTGTAATGCATTTTGTTAAAATACAATTGTGATATTAGTTATTGACATTAGTGAATCCAACATGTTTCGAAGCAAGATTAGAATTCACACTTGCAGAGTGATACTATTAACATCTTTAGTTTGGTTTCTTGTGGACGTTGTTGTGTTAACATTTTATTCAGATTGCTTAAGTGGTTCTTGCAAGAAAACTAATGAATATGTAGTAGAAATTGGACAATTAACAGATGACGCAGATGAAGACATACGAGCAGAAGGTTTACATCAAGAAAATGAACTTAGCAGGTATATTATAATTTCTCATTAGTTCTAAGGGATGCTATCACAGATTTACAATTAATTCCTCGCATTAATTCCAGTAAAAGTGAACATTATAAGAAATCTGAACTAAAACGTTGGAAACCAGCTCCAGTCGTTTTACCTAATACTGGTATGCCTGGAGAAATAGGCAAAGCAGTTCACATTCCTCCAGAACAAGAATCAGAAATGAAAGAAAAGTTCAAACTAAATCAATTTAACCTGATGGCTAGTGATATGATTTCATTAAATCGATCACTTTCCGATGTTAGACTTGATGGGTAAGTCTTGTAAACAATCTCATCATTTTATTGAACTAACGATCAACTACCCCATAACTCTTACTAAATTAATTAATTAATTAAATTACCTGCCAACCGGTCATTTGTCTAATTTAGGTGAATTTATTGATCTTTGTAATTACAGTTAACTAGACTCATAAAGTGTCAGAAAAATAGGGTAATTTTAAAATATTTAAGTAAGGAAACTATAATTATTTAATCAGTAGTAGCTTTGAAGTACCTCTGTTTTTAACATTAGAGAAGTCTTCTGAGAAGATGACACAATTGATTTCATAATAATCACAGCTATGTGCTTTGGCCTTTCACTTAAAATATCTCGCATTGACATTTCAATAATGATGAGATTTTGTGTCGTGGGTGTCAACTTACTTTAGATAATAATAATCGCGCTACAATAAAATAGTTCATGTTATTAAAAATTAGAACAGTGTTGAATAAATTTTCTGTTTTCATTGTTTCTCAAATTATTCAAATCTACCGTGCTTGGGCATGCGTAAATAATTTATTTTGTTATTTCAGTTCGTTGCTAGAACAAATAGTTAACTGTAATTGTTGAATTATGTTTTATAGGAACAATAGAAATCACAGTTTTTGTTTTTTTTTTAATGTGTATTTAGAACGAATTTTAAAATAATAGTTTCTAGGAATCTGGTTTTAACAAATAAATGAAATATTTTTTATTGATTTAATGGACTTCAATTACTAATTTTTATTATAAAAATAAATTATTGTTTTTCGTATATGTGAAACGTGTATTTATGTAACCCTATATTTAAAAATATATAGGACCACATAACAGCTATAGATGTTTATCATGAAAATTTCTTGACAATTAAGATAACAAATTTATTATGGAAACATCCTAAGCCGTAAAATAGATATATTTTTAAATACTGATTATATAAATGCATAATGAAGGACATACATAAAAATGTTGAAAACATAATATATTATAGTATGACTCGTAGTTTACTGTTTATTAAAATATTATTTTTGAGCACACTCAGTGTCAAATAAAAAGCCATCTTTCCAATAGAGAATTTAATTAATTTTTCAACCTTTCATTTGTGAGATGACGAAAGACGACTATTAATTTGAAAAGCAAATCTATTTTCAACAATATTTTTGAAATCTCACTATTAATTTATTTAGCTAACGATAAATTATAAAATATATAGATATTTTTCTTTTGCATCTTATCGATATTACATATATTATTGCTGTTTATAATTATTTCATACAACCAAAAACGAACCAATATAAAGAAAAATTTCGATTAATATTATTATTAATTCTTTTAGTTGAGAATTTAAATAAAATAAAATTAGGTTGCATCGATGAAAAGAGGAAAGAATATCCTTTTAAAATAACTTATTTTAAACTATTCGATTCTTTTAAAAAAATCTAAGTTTGTACCATATTTTATAAATTAACAGATAAA
This sequence comes from Pterostichus niger, assembly GCA_947425015.1. NCBI lineage: Eukaryota > Metazoa > Arthropoda > Insecta > Coleoptera > Carabidae > Pterostichus > Pterostichus niger. The sequence continues at coordinate 17,986,220 of OX380338.1, read as the reverse complement.
ACAAAATAATAAGCCTCTAGTGTATAGAAAGTTTTGTAATTTTGCAATTTTTATTTAAAACTTCTTGTTGTCTATCATAATTTAAAAATTAAAATTCTTTATAAAAATTCGTTCTTTTGTCTTCGGTGCTAGAGATTATTAATATGACAATTTTTGTCTACTTTTGCCCTAGTCGTTGTGCTTATAGTTCTCAAGATTTCAGTGATGGCCCAAATCTCGAAAACTACCAGAGTTTCGACTTCAGTTAAACTAGACCAAAATTACCACATTTGTGGGTTAATTTCATAATATTTATACACGGTCATATCATAATTTCACTATTATACAAGAATTTCTTTGACAGAAACTTATTTTTATAGCCCATAGTGCACAAAAAACTTAACCAAAGCATTTTTTCTAATTTAAAAAATCTTCTACCGTGTATAAAATTATGTATGTACCACGCGCTTAACTTGTTTCGTGCTAAAAAACACGTCTCATGTCATAAAGCTTCATTACGTCCTTAATACATAAATAACTATTTTGCACTCCCACAAAAATACATAGGTCACTAGATATGGGCGAAAATTCATTTATGTCGATGTTCTTGTTTTCAAATAAATGTTAGACTTTCGTATTTTGCGAAATATGTTCCAAATTAAAAAGATAGATATGTATACTGTCCAATCAGTGCCGTATAAAATTATTTTTTTCACAGTTTTACTCAATTTTCTGATTGTGGTGATATTTCGAATATTTAAAAATTTCTTTATAATAATTTTTTGTTGTATAAATTATGAAGTTAGGGTGAGACATTATAGTGTGAATATGAAATGTCATTTCAAATATCTGCTCTGATGTGTAGGGGAGCCTCCCGCGCATATTGTTCTCTTAATAACTTTCAGACTTACAACTTCGGTTAAATTGGACAAAAGTTGCCATTTAATAGATCAATTTAACGATTTTTTCATTTTCTTAAAAAAATGCATGGATAGGAGGAAAAATGTAAAATTTATTTGTGTACATATCTGTACGCTTTTTGTTAGGAAAGGCATAGGTATTTGTTAAATATATATATGTACGTATGTATGTATATTTATATATATATTTTATTACCTACTTTAACGTCACGTATGCATTTTTCTCATATATTTTGCTATAAATCTTATAGGTTTATGTATAAACATCAAGTTTTTTTTTTTAATTATACCGGGTGTATCACGAAAAGCGGATTTAATATGGAAAAACAGATTTCCTTGTGCATAACTTCCGAAATTATTTTAGACCAAACTTCTTGAAATAAAAGTTATAGAGCATTTTAATCATTAAACTAATTTCATTTCCTATGTTTTGTAACGGCAGAAATTAAGTATGAAAATGTATAAAATTACAATTTAATAGTGTTAGTCACGAAATTAAAACAAAAAACAAACCAATTGATCAAGTTATTCTGTAAAACATTTTGACATTTAATTTTTTTTTTAATTTAATGGCTGCTAGTAAGAGCTCAACATTTATGTTGTTTGATTTTAGCTAAAATCACGTTCTCTTACTACCAGCCACTATTAAATTATAGTTTTGTAAATTTTCATATTTAATTTCTATTGTTTACATAACTTATGATTTGAAATTAGTGTATTGATTTAGATTCAGAATTTTAAGCTCTACAACTTTTATTTCAAGAATTTTTTTTTAAATTAATTTGAGAAGCAATGCGCATTTCAGTAGTACAAATGTAAATAAATTGAAAAAAAGAAAATTTTAAAAAGTATAATTTTTTGTCGATTGATATTAAAAGCTGTAATTACTATTTCTACAATCTAGGCTGTAAAAGCGTTGCTATGGCAAAATAACAAATTTGTAATTTCTGATTTAAGAAATATAATTAGATAATTACAACCGGATTTCGCTTCTTTAATCTCGGGTAGGATTAACATTTCTTCAGTTTCCATTATATATTGTAATTTTAATTTATACATACAGATTGACAACATTCACAAAAAGCAGAATGACATTTATGAAATTATAAACATCAATTTTTTTTTCACATTGCAACCGCTAAACAAATGCATAGCAACATGAAGAGTACGATGATGAGAATACCAATAAAAATATTGAAAATATTTACCTCGATTTTTACGTATTGTTTGCTTATAATGGAGCTGCTGTTTATTAAGTAATTATTTTTCGGTAGCTAATAAGGCTTTTAATTTATTTTGGATTTTTTTTGTCAGTAGGTAATAAAACTATAAATCTAAATGATACAAAAAAAGTAAATCATTTTTAAAAAATACCAGCAAAGAAGAAAATCTGTAGACTTATTTGAATCTACAATTATCTAAATATAGATATTCATATTACTATTATGTGAATTCTGTATAATTTAAAACTAAAATAACATAAATATGAGTTTATTTTTGTCTCGAATATTACACAAATTTTACCGACAATGTTAATTAAAATTAAGAAAAACAAACTAATCGATCAGTTAAATGGGAATTTACACATTAAAAATTTAATATTTAAAAAAAAATCAATAATGAAATTATATTTTATCAATAAAGAAATGAAGAAACATTAAAATGTTAATCAATACTCAGTCGGTTTTTCCGAAATCTGTATGGACTAGATAGCTTAGTGGGAACACGTTGGATTGTGAATTTGAGAAGATGAATTCAATTCCCACAATTAACAACTGAGTTTCACCATAGTAAAATTACCCTTATGGCCTCACTCGACACTCATTTGTTTATTGGTGGTATTATTTGATAGCTGGTAACCGCACTTCACGCGCTAAAATATATCATTTGAACTGAGAGTGATATACCCAGCAATGGGTAAAAGTCAAGATGATATATTTATTTGTTTTATTATGTATAAGTTTATTGCACTAGGATACAAGAAATCTACCGCCACTTTTTATTTATTTTTTACTATTCATTTTCTACTGTTTTGCTTCTATAAGTACTATTAATTTTATACCAGATATATTCAGCACATTACAGAGTTTGAAGGCTCTGTACTGATTTCAGATATGTTTTGAATGTTTTGGAGATAACCAAGCGAAATGTATAAAAAACAAAATTATCCTTGCTATTTCTTTGTATTCAGTATATCCATGCCCACATGTTATTTTATATTCTCAATTATATTTAAGATTATGCTTTTTGTTATTATGTTCGGAAATAGAATATCATGCAATATTTAATGAAAATATTGAATTTCAGTATTATTTGTTACTTTATAAATTAATCAAGTACGATTACCAGCCGTCAAATCACCTTCTATTCGAGGATTTTAAAAAGGAGAAGTCGTAGGTGTAATTTTAATGCTGTAAAAAAATAGAAAATATGATCATTATTTGTATACTGAAAATTTTAAATTTTACTGGTCAAATTATTTTATATATCGCAGTACCGTAATTCCTCTTCAATTTAACTATTAAAGTGGACACTTTTGTCGGCCACCAAATACAACAGGAGTCAAATAAACCTCGTATAAAAATTTAAAATGAATTTTACAAAACACGAATATACACTACATATGTGGCGGAATAATCAATGTGTTTAATGAAGTTTGTATTTCTTATATTTCTTTATATTACAATGTCCGTCTTATTTTAATTTTGTACTGTCTCTGACTACACGTCTGATTGATCAAAATATTATTTTACTGATCGTTTAAATTATGATTTCATTAATTTATCGAATTTATTGATTAATATTCATAATTTTATGTAACAAATGTATATGTGTGTACAGGAATTATTTATGCGTGATATTTTGAAATGTATGACGAAATTGTGGCTTCATTATTTATTGAGTTTAGTCGGTTGAAATTTTGCAACGTTCGCAAATTGAAACAATACAATTAAAAATAACATTGTTTACTTGTTTCAGAATAATTATGTATAATTGCTGAATCTGATAAAATATTATCACTAGTTACTAAAAAATAACAATAGCATTAATAAGGCGTTTATTTTTGTTTTACGTTTATTTCTTCAAAAAGCTAATTTCGGAAAAAAAAACATGATAAGTACATAAATGTTTTTAATTTGTATATTTAATGAGTAGAAAATTTTTGAGGAAATTACCCGTTTTTGTTGTTTAAATGCTAGTAAAATGAATCTAATTTGTTACATGTATTTAGCAAGCATTCATATATTACCGTGATTAATTTCTTAAGTATGTCAAGACCTTGTCATTCAATTTAAGGTGATACACTGACTTAGTTTAGTTTTACACCTACATATATTCATTAATTTTTGTGCAGAAATCGCAGAATAATTAACTTTTGTCTTATATTTATTTACAAGGTAAATCTAAAAAATATGCGATATACGAATTTATTTTTAAGTACTTACAAAATAATGATATATTCTGGGATGCCAACCGTGTTTTTTTTATTACAAAATTTGACAATATTTTATCTTTTAATAAAAAGTTGATATTTTATTTTGAATAACAAATATGCAATATTATAAACAATTCATTAAATTACCAAAGTCGTGTTATTTACAATAACAATGTTAATGTTGCTTCTGTATTATAAAAAATATTTAAATAACTAGATAAAAAGTAAAATTGACCACGTTCTTTAATTTATTCTAATTTCAAAATAGTGAGAAAGTTTTAAATAATGAAAATATATATATATATATATATATATATATATATATATATATATATATATATATATATATATATTCCTTCTGCGTATAATTCAAACTTACAATATTTAAATGCAACCATTACTTAATTGAATATCGAAATCTGCGTACATAGAATTAAATTGACAAATTTTGTTTTATCAAATAAAAAATTTATAATCGTACAAAAAGTGAGTAATTATGTACTCGTGCTGCAAGCACCCACTCGTGCAATAAAGTGGTACTTTTGACGCTAGTTAAAAAAATTAGTATTATTTCACAGTTGTGAAATCCTAATTTCAAACGGGGCAACCTGTTGATACGATCGAGTAGCAAGTATGTATTCTTATTCTATGGATTATAGGTTAAATAGAAAATCCTAACCGGAAATCTAATTTGTTGCGTATGTTTCTCATTCATAAATTATAGTTACCTATATTTTTCCGAACATAATTGGAAATGTTTTTTAGTTCGGGTTTGGATGTGAAACGATTAGGAATTAGGTAACAATGGGTGCAAACTGACGCGATAAATTTATTTCATCATTTTCAAGAAAGTTACTTACTTTTTATTCACAATAATTCATTACGATTATAAATGAGTAAATAAGAATGAATAGAAAATGATAACAGTAATTTTCATTATTACATATAATGTGCTAATGTTATCAAGAACACAAATAAGAAAATAGTAATGTATAGAAAACGATAATTATTTTTAATTTGCAATAAGAATACAAACTACAAAATTAAGCGGTATTGAAAATAATAATTCTAATTTTCACTGTTATAAATCATTATAGAAAATAACAGTAGAATTGCATTGCATAGAAATGACACAGGCAGTTTCAAGGTCGAAAAAGGAAAATTAAATGTTACTAACAGTCATTGGCTATCCATAATTTAATTGACAACACAAAACAGCATAGCTGGAAAATGTATCACTGCATTTATATTAACCTTCAATATTCTACGATCTACTGAACTGAAAAAAAAAAAAAACACTTTTAGATAGCTATCACTTGAACTTAACTTGACTTTGTAACACGTTGTTGAATTCGGTGAAAGCGTAAAATAATGCGTGAGCCATGTTTGCTCCTAACTCTAAATACCTGTAAATGCCTGTCTAATTAAATTGTTTTTCATAAATATTCAAGGAATTATGTATGTAATTAAGTAACTGTTGTTTGTTGTGGGTATTTTTGATATAATTAAATTTTTTCTGTGCGTTTCTCTTCGGTTAATTTGAAACATTTGTAGTTTTTGTTATAGTAACATGTTCTTGACCTTTTTAAATTATAAATCCGTAATTCAACTTGATAAACATGATGAGCACATTTTTCTCTTCTATACCAATAAATTCACCACAATGCGGATGGGATTTATAAAGTTGTAATAAATATATTATTCATTTATGCAATTTTTCGCCACATGAATAATCATTTAGGTCATTACACTATCCCGATAAGCATATAATATATTTCTTTTCTTGAAAATTTATATATATATATATATATATCTGTATGTATGTGATTGTTCTTCGTTTCAAATAAGAACCGGTTATATTTTACTATATAACCTATTGCGTGTACAAATATGTTCCTAGTGTCTCCTTTTCGAGATATGATACAAGCCTATAATTTTTTATTAGAACTAGTAATTAAAATATGATCATCAAAAAACTTACTTCTTCTGAGTTAAACCATGCTAATCTTGTTGATTCAAATGTAAAACTGACCAATTTTCAATTTAGAAGTACACGAAAAAAGATTCTGTTATCCCACGGAAACTGCGTCATACGAATAACATGGGAGATATGTATTTCGTAAACATTGCTTCCTTGATTCTTTTGCAGGAACAAGTTTCAAATAAAAGTTGTACAAAAATATATTCTATAATCAAATAACACTTAATTTTACTTATTTCTACAATTAATTTTTTAAATGTCAAAAACTGATATTTACAAATTTAGTCATTAAATTGAAGCAAATACAAACAAATTCATATTTTAAACTAGATTGAACAGTAACTAAATACGAGTACGTAAGTAAAATTAAATATCCAGACTGAGCTAAATGCAGAATTTCTCTACAATTTATTTGAATTTTTTCTGTAAAATAATTTAGTTATTTATGCTATTATGCATAACAGGAACTTAATCCCAATTACAGTACAGGGTCCGGACTCATTGAGCCTCAATGTGATAATTCATTTATTTTTAACTAGAGTAGGATTCGAAGTCTGAACCTTCGGATTCAAATGCTGTAACATTAACCACACCTCCGTACTGAGGGAAGCAATGGTTGTGAAAAACTTGTGTTATTCGCCCATGGTGTGCAGTTCATGAGACATACATGGAAAATGAGGAGTAAATAGGAGGAGCGCTACGCACATAAATTCTATTCCTATTACATTTACGCTCGTTTGTACTAACGATTTAAAATTGTATGTCTGATTTAAATAAATAAAAGCAAATTATAATAAAATGTTATATGTAGAAGTTAGCATTGAAGTTGGCAAAATGTATGGGGCCGAGTATTATTCTATTGAAATAATTATCGCATGCAAAAGCAAAGTTTTATGACGAGAAATATTCTTACGTGCACATGGCAAATGCATAAATCATTTAATAAAAGATTAGCATTTTTTTTAATATCCTAAACTATTAAAATTGATTCCGATTGATGCTTTGAAATAAGCTTATCGATAAGAGATTTTATAAATTTTTTAAACAACCCTCATAGTTAATAATTGTTGTCAACTAAAACAGTAATAGTTATTTTATATCAATTTTCGACATTTTTGGCACTTTGGTCGTGATTCAAAGTTAAATATTTTATTTCTATAAATGTCGTAATATAAAAGTGAATTATTACGCATATTTATAAACTTGGTGCATTATAAAGAAAAATTATTGCGCAATAAAGATTGTCAACTAAAACAATTACTTATAAACAATGAATACTAAATAAATAATAACTTTATTATACAGCAAAATATTTTGAACTGTTATCGATAAAAATAGTGAATTTCTTTATACCCATATATAGGTTCCAATTAAATTATAATAAATTTTAAAGTTTATGGTTTAAAAACAGAACAATGCAGACAGAATTTTTTTTAAACAATACCTCCAATTTTTAAATTTTATGTGCTGAAAATCTAATTTCAAACTGGTCAGAAACAATAGGTGTCAGTTTAAAGGAATTGAGAAATTTTGTAAACGATCTTAAATATCTGTCTGAGCATATTTATTGTCTTATTTTTCATGTGAAGTGATGGCTCATTAACCATTTAATTTATATATATATATATATATATATATATATATATATATATATATATAAATTATTCACAACTATTTAATTTTATTCCTATTATAAAATTTGAGATGAAAACTTAAATATACTTATGAATATTTCACTTGAAAAATTTCAACCAATCAGGTTACAGTATTTTTTTAATTTCGACCAATCCCAATCGAATATCAGTGAATATTTGCACTTGTGCAAATACCCGGGTATTTGCACAAGTGCAATACTCGAATATGTCAATTTGACAACACTAATGAAAAATTTACATTTGTTTAATAACGTTTCTAAGAAAATTGTTTTATTGCTTACACCACTTGATAAATATATATTTTTTATCTAAAATTGCATTGGACGTTTATCAAATGTTATGATCTGACAACTGACGTTTATATGAATATTAAATATTAAATTATAATAAAAATAATTTAAAATATCGAATGTGAACTTTTTCTCGGGAAATATTCTACCAATATACCACTCGTGCAAGTCAAATACAATCAGAATATTTTCGCTCGTGCACATTCGTGCACTCGAGAAAATATTCAGGTATTTGCCTTGCACTTGTGATATAATTATTGAATATTTCACTCGAAAAATTTCAACCAATCAGGTTACAGTATTTTTTTAATTTCGACCAATCACAATCGAATATCAGTGAATATTTTGCACAAGTGCAATATCCGGGTATTTGCACAAGTGCAATACTCGAATATGTCAATTTGACAACACTAATGAAAAATTTACATTTGTTTATTAATGTTTCTAAGAAAATTGTTTTATTGCTTACACCACTTGATAAATATATATTTTTTTTATCTAAAATTGCATTGGACGTTTATCAAGTGTTAAAGATCTGACAACTGACGTTTATATGACAGTTTAAATAAATATTAAATTATAATAAAAATAATTTAAAATATCGAATGTGAATTTTTTCTCGGGAAATATTCTACCAGTGCAAGTCAAATACTATCAGAATATTTTCGCTCGTGCACATTCGTGCACTCGAGAAAATATTCAGGTATTTGCCTTGCACTTGTGATATAATTATTGAATATCGATCAGAAAATATTCAGATTAGAAATTGTCAATATTAAGGATGATATCATCTAAAATTCAAAATTGATTTGTGACGTCAAATGTACTAGACAGTGGCACTTAATTTATTTTTAATAATTTTTCTATTGAATTCTTTTTATGTTTGTTAAAAATTTAAATAGATCTTTGTTTCATATTTATATTCAGTGAGATTAAGAAAAATTTATCTGTACATTTTTAAACATTATGACAGTTAAGTGGGACATATCACAAGCACTAAATGTTTTGGTACCATTTGAAGCGACATGAAAATATTCAGCCAATGAAAAGTTTCATTTCATAATACAGATGACGTTACAACATTTATAAATATTAATAATTCAGTACTAAATGAACTTTTAATAATAGTAATTTTTAATAAGTAGTTTACATTTTGAATCAAGTTTGCTATATATTGATTATGTTTTCAGTTTTATATCATCTTGATACTATTTTAAATGAATAAAAATTGACCCTTTTATGGGTTTTTATTAACAAAAATTTATTTGATGACGTTGAACCAAACAAAAAAAAATATATTTTCTGAACAAAAATATTTAAGCAGCAAAAACTATATTTTATTTTTCTCATTATTTGGTAGATACTGTTATTTATAATTAATCTTTTTGACTGATTTCAAATCGGGTTTTTACCGGTCCTAGATTCAATTTTCTAATCAGCCTTTTAACCATATGGTGTTTGTTTAACTTTTTTAGATCCATAGTTATTTTTATTTGTTAATAATATAAATGGTATAAAATTTAACAAATATATAATATTTTCAGATGCAAGAATAAAAACTATCAAAAATTGCTTCCTACAACTTCAATTGTGATCGTTTTCCACAACGAAGCGTGGTCAACGCTGTTAAGAACAGTTTGGAGTGTTATAAATCGATCTCCAAGGCCGCTTTTGAAGGAAGTCATTTTGGTGGATGATGCCAGCGAAAGGGGTAAGAATATATTTTATCTTTATAGAAAAATAATGCGCACATAGTGGCGAGAGTTAAAACAGCAACAAGAAAACAATTTGCTTAATATCATTCAGAGATATCAGTTTGTAAGTGATTTGGAAGGTTTTCAACTTCTGGTGACATAGATTTTATTTCCCGTAGCAGGTTCCGAGGGACGCCTCGTCTGCAACACGTATTTTCATACAATCAAAATCTGCTTAAAACTTCCATTATAAAATATTTATACAGGTCTTGGGCGAATTACAATAATATAATAATTTTAATATAAATTTAGCATCGAAATAAAGAAATGTAGCATGTGTGTCTTCGGTTATTATTATTATTATTACTACTTCTGTACTATTGGATAAATAATAAAAACTACTGATATATAGGTAAATACTATTGTATAGGAGTAGTTTAGATTCCTCTATAAACTGTAGGGATACTATAAATGAGACGAAGTTCCTGATGTTCGGAAAGTATCTTTCTGGAACTCGTAGACATTAAGTACTTGCCTGTCGTCTCTTGTTAACATTCTTCTATTCATTGTTGCTTGTTACAAATAGCCTAATATTGCACACAAGATTAAAATTAAAAAATAATTTGTGTGCCACGACTGCAAACTACTTTTGTCGCCCTTGTGAAGTTATAGTCCTTGCCAACTCACGTAACATTGCGCACTAAGTCATAAATAGTTATTATCACCTTTTCCTATTAACGGAAAATACATTTAAACCGCAAAAATTGATTGTAACATTGTTTGATACGAAATTTTACGGCCTACTTACGTCATATTTCTTTGTGTTTGTTCTATTATTATTAAAACAATACCATTATTTTACAAAAATTTCTTGTAATTTGACGGTATGAAATAGTTCAATAAAATTTTGATTTATTGTTCTTGTTTAATTAAAAAATAATTGTACAATGATTTTCTTTTTATTAGTGCCATTAATTAATTAACCAATAATGATAAATAAAACTTTGTATCTAACCTAAGCAGGTACTTAATATTTAATTATTTAACTTGTATTGAACATTATACACGGATCTACAGAGTTGAATTGACTTCATATTATTTTTAGAGAAATGTAATAACTTACGTCAGGTACCTATTACGGGTAATATTCTAAGGGCCGATTTTTCCATCTCCGAATAAAGTTCTGAGTAACTACCGACAGAAAAATTGAAAAAAATACCGCATTAGAAAATGGCATTCAGTATAATTATTTTAATTTGTGCTATGATCTATAAATAAATAAATATATCATCACGTCTTTTACCCATTACTGGGTGTGACACTCTGCCGTAAGCAGATCTCGGTAAGTGATAAATCACGGCTCTCAAAGATTTAGTGGAGAGGGAGCCACAGGGGTAAATTTAAATTGGTGAAAATTGTTTGTCGACTGTGGGAATCGAACCAGGGTTCTGAAGATCCACAGGCCGACTCGATACCACTGAGCCACCTTCCCCATAATTTCGATGTGATATTTTTTATTTATCTCGCTGGTTATTGGCAACATTATCCAGAAATGGAAAAAAAAAACTATTCGAAGTAGCGAACACTAACATAATTTATATATTTAAGTACGAAATTTGGGGGCCGTGATTTGATAACTGGTAACCGCACTTCACGCAAAGAAATATATCACTTACCGTGATCTGCTTCGGCAGAGTGCCACACCCAGTAATGGGTAAGAGGCGTGCTGATATATTTATTTATTTATTTAAGTACGAACTTTTCATTTATTTCATGGAATTTAAGATCCCGTTCATCAAGGTTTTAGTAAAGTAACTGATAATTAATTTGTTGGCAACAATCATGACAGGGTGCAATTGGTTCGTTTAACTCGGGAACGCAAGTTAAGTAACAGTGCGCGCTTGTATTAAATAGATGGGTGACAGCTTTGCAACAACCCACTCTCTGCGTGCTGTTGTCATACTATCAGCAACGAACAACCTAGGCTGAATATGACCTTAGCAGATAAGTGAACAAAAATTTCGATGCGATAATTTTTCTTTTATTCAACAGATATTTTATTTGTAACTTTACAACATTGATAAACGGATCCTAAGTATAAGGGCGAAGAAACCGATCTCCTCCAATAGTCCACCTTGGAGTTGAAGTTGGCACTAAAACACTAAATACAATATATTATTGTTATACTACTTATTTTAATTTTTAATTATAAAAATATGTACAATAAATAATACTCTTCACTTATTATAACAGTATTATCTTGTTCCAAACAGATCAGTGTTCAGGTGCCAATTTCAATTAGGTGGATGTTTAACTATTATTATTTAATTGACGAATTAATGACCAATCTATATTAGCGTATCAGAAGTTTCTTTAGTAAGTTATATGGCCAGTCCAAGCTAATTATTTTCAGTACAGTACAAAATGTAGTATTTCAATTGACATTGTATTAAATTATCGTCTATTGAATATTGCATATTATCAATTAACGTGGTTTGCTAAAATATACATTGTCGCGTTGTAACTTATGTTATCGAAATTGTTTGTATTACCATTGAATAGCTATATTTGTTACCTTTATCACTTTATCCTTTGTGCAAATAGAGATAAACCTACATATTACCTCTACATTATGCAACTATGCTTGTGAATATATATATATATATATATATATATATATATATATATATCTGCGAATAATAAAATTAGTGATGCAACTTCTTAATAATAAAGAATATTTTTTTAATATCTTTTTATTAACATAATGCTTACGTGTCTAGTATTTTATACAAAATTTCGCTATTTATATAAATAACTCCATCTCAGCAGATTGTAGAAATGAAATTCCAACTGAAATTTTTAGTAAACAAAAATAACCCCTGTGGTTATCTGCCCACCTGTGGAAACTACGATTAAAAATAAATAATTATTATCTTCTGAGGTTTCCTATCAGCCTACTTGGCACACGGCCGATATTATCAACCATATTTATTTCTTACATGCAAGAAAAGACAATAGCGAATCATGTATGGAAAATTTCATTATTGTAAAGATTTAATCTGTAGTTAACGACAAATGAGCATTTATTAATTTATTCACTTCGGCCATTACTGATTATTTAGTACATTAGTGATTATGATGTGTGTGTACTGACAATTGATGATATAACAGTAGCCGGTAGTGAAAAAAAGTACTTGTACTTGGGAAGTAGGAGATTTGCTCTACTTCGCTAATACAGCCCTCTCTGCGCTCAGACTGCAAACCATGCGCGTAACAGAAAATCTTACTTACTTCCCTTCTAAAGTAGAATATTAACTTTAATATAAGTAAACAAAAAAAACATTTTCGTAACACATGCACAAGAAACACGTTCTTATACCCTTATTTTAGAGAGAGAAACACTACTTTTCTCCCCTAGGGAGAGAATCATTATGTTTCTCTCCCTAGGTAGCATGTTTCTCTCCCTAGAGACCACGATTATTAGCTGTTTGCGGCGTTTTCTAGGTAACTAGTTACGCAAGCCATATTTGACATTTGTCCCGATAAGACGGTAATTTTTATGCACTTGTTACGAAAAGTATAATATGCTTCACGGGAGGGCGCGATTATCCCTTGTTTCCCTCCCTTGATGCATAACATACTATTATTATATTGCAAATGAAAGCCAGATTTAAATATTACGTTTTCTTGGTACAATCGTCAAGTTATTTTTCTATTATCAAAGTTTATTATTATTTTATTTATCATCACTTTCTTTCTTCAGAACATCTAGGCCGAAAACTGGAAAACTATGTCGAGAAGCTCCCAGTGCCTGTTTTCGTCCTGCGAACTAAAAAACGTTCTGGTCTCATCCGTGCGCGTCTCCTTGGTGCGAAACACGTGACAGGTCAAGTGATCACTTTCCTAGACGCTCATTGCGAATGTACGGAAGGATGGCTGGAACCGCTACTAGCTAGAATTGCACAAGACCGGAAAACTGTTGTGTGTCCCATCATCGATGTCATATCGGACGAGACATTTGAGTATATCACAGCGTCGGATATGACTTGGGGAGGGTTTAACTGGAAGCTCAACTTTAGATGGTGAGTAAATTAGCATAAACAACTGGAAGTGAATTCAAATTTTGTTGATGGCAAATCATAATCATTTAACTGCACTCTTTATGGTTCGATGTCCACTGTGATATATAAATCCCTATAATAAGCATGAATTTTCTATTATGCAATGTGATACATAAATAAAACGACTTGCATTTATAGTTCTACATATTGTAGATTCTTTACATGTTATGAAATGACAATCTCTATTACCTTAATAAAAAAGTGGCAATAATATAAATGTCTCGACACTGCAGTAATCGGGATTAAATCATGTTTTGTAGCCCAAATTAATAATTTAATTCAAATGTAAAAAGTTTACGTCTCTGTTTACTGAAGTAAATTGTGAATGACAAATTTAATGCATAGAATGAAAAATAAATTATTTACATTTCGGTTAATTCAAATCATGATATTGTAAAACAATTTAATAAACAACATATTACATAGATCTTAATTTTTATAAGACTATAAAAAAATAGTAATTCTATTGTTAAAAGTTTATAATCAGTTTCAATTAATTTTCATTTGTAGATTTACATCAACATAATATAAATTTCAAACTTGATTTAAAGTTAAAAATTGATTAGTAAATATTGATGTCAAACACTCAATTTTACATTGTCATTTTTCGTATAAGCATGCTTCAAATTTAAGTTTTATTGGTGCAACTGACCTCTAAATGTTTGTAAATTTTTTATGGCTAAATGTTTAAATATTGATAATTTGATTGATATACTCTTAAACTTTTGAACTAAATTGATATTACAAATTTCATTGTTTTAAATTTAAATGTTTAAATAAATAAATGGAAAATTTACTTTAATTTTACACTTATATTTAGAACAGTAGTAAACATGAATGTATATAATTTTGATGGAATATTTAACCAATAATACAATATTTACTTGTTTATAATAAAAATATGGAACATCCATATTCAAAATTTAAACATCTGTACGTAAGAATTTTGCATGGATCATTTAATATAGTATACCTTTTCTTCAATTCCAAATTTATTTGCTGCTCTTATCAGTTGCATTGATTTTTTTGATGTAGTTTATGATTTTCAACATTGAAACACCTATGTTAATGTAATGTTTAATTTAATTTAAAGAGAAATTCACATTTAAAGTTTTAATAAATTCAGGCCATCAAGTCACTCTCATGATATTTGTTTGTTCTTTCCTTAGGTATAGAGTCCCACAGCGAGAAATGGATAGAAGGGGCGGTGATCGTACTGCACCTTTACGCACACCAACAATGGCTGGTGGACTTTTTTCCATCGATAGAGACTATTTCTACGAATTGGGTTCCTACGACGAAGGAATGGACATCTGGGGAGGCGAAAATTTGGAGATGAGCTTTAGGGTAATTTCATAATCATCAAAATGTTTATGTTGACGTATTATTTATTATTTTTAGAACTTTATTGATTTGGTACAGTACTCATTAGAAAGTTGTATTGTTCGTAAAAATTTGCATGCAATGTTTTGTGAATACCGTGAAATAGTTTTTTATTTCCGTTATGTTTTCTATTGAGATATATTTCACTAATTTAATTAATTATTATTTTTTATTATTATTGTCTTTAAAGTAGTAGTACTGAACAAATCAATATTTATTTATATTTAAATTTATTCCGTACCTTTACCAGATATTAATTTATTTTCCTGCATTTGATACAATTTCTAAATCTAGAAAATATTAACAAATTTTAAAAGATAGTTAATCAATACATTTTATAATTGATTTAAATGTTTCAGTGTGTTCTCTAGTTTTTAATTCTCATCATCTTGTGTCTACATAACATTTCAGTACTAGTTCCATAAAAAAGAATTAAGATATTTAAATAACTTCCGTTTTAAGTCAATTCATTTAAACACAGTTGTTAGAGTTAAATACATAGTTTTTCAATAGCATTACTGTTGATTTTATCATTTTATTAAAAAAAAAAACATGAAGAAATAAATAAACATCCATTTAAACGTTTGCGTGAGCTTATGATTGTTTGGACACGTCACATAGTACCAACAAAAAGTTATTTTAAATATTAAAATAGTTTTCATCAATCTTTAATCAACTTGATCAATAGTTCATTGAACCTACTCGTTCGTAGTTAATTTAAATATCAATATTTATTAACTAAGGAATGATATAATAATTTTGGATGAACGTGTAATGTTGAGAATCATTTAGTAACATTTCCTTTATGTGAAGGTTTGGCAATGCGGTGGTATACTAGAGATCATACCGTGCTCGCATGTAGGGCACGTGTTTAGGGACAAGTCCCCTTACACGTTCCCAGGGGGCGTGTCCCGGATAGTTCTTCACAACGCCGCCAGGGTCGCAGAAGTCTGGATGGACGAGTGGCGAGACTTTTATTACGCTATGAATCCAGGTTTGACTTTGATATTTACAGCATACAACGACAGAGATTAACAGAAAGCTGTCCAATTTATTGCTTGTAGTATTGAGACTAAATCATAGATGTTGTGCTAATCATTTTGCAGGTTTTAGGCACTTGATAACAGGATTCATCTTTAATATTTATATTGATGCTTTTATTAAACATAGAGTCTAACTACAATTAATAAAATTAAGTATTATATAGCTTGCTTATAGTAAAATAATACCTAAAATATCTTAATATAATATTCATTTCAATTACAACGTCCCAAAAATAAAAATATAATGTTTTACTTCTACAGGAAATTAAATACTTTTGTTTATTGTTCCTGTGTGTTAACAACAACTTTCTCCATAAATAATTAAAGTTTACATAATCACATTTTACACTTTATAATATGTTCGATTCTTTTTCATTCAAAACTAATATTTGTTTTATTTGCATTATTCATTGGTTTCTAGCGTGTTCTATCTGAAAAAGGAACGTACATTACTGATTGGTTGGCTTATTATCACTTGTTTTTGTGAATCATTCATAAAAAAATAACACGAAAGTGGAATTTTGCATCACGCATGCTTTTGATTTGTTTTCATATGAAAATAACAAACGAATGTTTTCTGATTGACATATAGATGCTACGGATTACTCAATAATCTATCTATAAGTTATGTTCTGTAGACACAAGACTAAAGAACTATTTGGTAAAGTTTTATAATAATCATTTAACACATTCAATTTATGTACTAGTTGATCTCTCTGCTTACACTAACACTTACTATATTAAAATTAACATTTTCTATTGGGGAAAATTTATTTTAACCATTTCATTGAGAAGTGTATCAGTCACTTGAAATTCAGTCGTAGTATCAAATTTATTATGTCACTTCACTAATTTTAAATTAGTAAATAAAACTGAGTGTATTACTACTGTTATCTGAAAAGTAAAGATTGTACTATTCAAAAAACTGCACAATTACAAAACTAATCGTGTATTCCGAAATCAAATCTCGATGCTTTCACAGTTTTACTGCTAATATAGTAAAGTAAAGCGAAAAATACTACAAATTTTAGGAGCAGCGTACTAAAATTTTACCGGGAAACTGAAAATTTACTATGGTATTATTCGTGGTCTATATGTTGTCAAATAATTTTAAATAATTACATAAAATTATGTGTGTTATAAGTTTTCCGGGTACAAAGGGAATAGGTAGCTCACATCTTTTGGGACCGTGATTTGACGGCTAGTAACCGCGCTTCCCATGCATAAATATATCACTTACCGAGATCTGCTATGGCAGAGTAATGGGTAAAAGGCGTAATATTTGTTTAACAATCTGTATATTTATCTTAATACTACATGTTTCATTCTTCAATCTTAGTATCACAAAATAAAGACAGTCACGGGTAACTGAGTAAATATAGTTCTTGATTTTTAATTTTTATAAAATTATCACGCTTGTATTAGTCAACCAGTTAACGATTTTAATCACAAACTTTAAGACCTCTGTGCTTAACTATTAAGTGCACACTATTTTATCAATTTTTAAATATAATTTATCTCGTTTTCCTTTTCTTTTCTGGTATACGTGTTGAAAAAATAAATCGTAATAGAGAAACTATTTGCATTTTTCACAAATGAGTGAAATTATTTGACTATTAAATAATAATGAATATTTTATAATACCGAAGAAATTAATTTAGTAATTGTGCGCTATTTTGTCTATCAATACAAGACTCGAATTTCTGAATGACTATCGTATGTATGTGTAATGCAGAGCGATCAATTAACCTTTGTAATGAATTGAACTTGGTATCATCTGATTGCATTTTGTGACATTTGACTAACACAATCTAAACTGATTGGTTTGTGCACGTGTGCGTTGGCCTGGCGGGGTGTTGGTGCAGGTGTGGATGTGCGGGGGCGTGCTGGAGATCGCCACGTGCTCGCACGTGGGTCACGTGTTCCGCAAGTCCACGCCCTACACGTTCCCGGGGGGCACCAGTCGCATCGTCAATCATAACAATGCACGGCTCGCTGAGGTCTGGCTAGACGACTGGAAACATTTCTACTTCAACATTAACCCAGGTGGCAATCAACAACAAAACACAATTAATCACATATTACATTCTCATCTCATTGTTTGGTTTTTAATGTTTGGGGTCGTTTCATGTTTTCATCAAAATTACAATTGCGTTACTTGTATGCTATTCGAAATTATTGAATTATAGTTAATTCTCTCTAAGTCAGATTCATACGGGACTTTCTGATTTATGCAATATTTTGTGGTTCAGGTTTATTTTCTTTCGTTGATATAGAATTTATATAGTTTCACTATCGTGATGATTTACATAATTTTGACTTGAGAAATGTAGATGAATAGTAAAACGAACTGCCGTTCCGATAACTTGACTTAGGGAGTGTTCTCAAGTGTTAAAATTTTGACTCGGGTGTTTTAGTGGTTATATAAATTTTATTTCCAAAAATCTTTACAAATTTTTCTTTTTAAATATCCATAAGAAATGGAAATAAGAGTAGTAGTAAATTTTTATTGCTTGTCAAAATTATTCGTTGTTCATAATATTTCATTATTTAGAACATAATTTATCGTAATTATACTTGTACATTAATAATGTTGTATTTAGGAGCACGAAATGTGGATGTTGGTGACGTTTCTGAAAGAAAATCCCTTCGTAACAAACTCCACTGCAAAAGTTTCCGATGGTACTTGGAGAACGTGTACCCAGAATCTCAAATGCCATTGGATTATTACTACTTAGGAGATGTAAGTTTACACATCAAACCACTATATTATTCTGAATTACATCCAAACTAAATTATTTAGGTGAGAAATATGGAAACGAAGACTTGTTTGGACACCATGGGTCGAAAATCTGGCGAGAACTTAGGCATGTCGTTCTGCCACGATCTTGGTGGTAATCAAGTTTTCGCATACACCAAACGAAAGCAAATTATGTCAGACGATAACTGCTTGGATGCGTCCAATAGACGAGGGCCGGTCAAGCTTGTCAGATGTCATGGAATGGGTGGAAATCAGGCTTGGGTGTACGACGAACAGGTCAGTTATTTATATAAATAAAATTCTTTAATTGCCGAGTTTAGTTTTTTGACATTACAAGCAATTTGGATATAATTTGTGTTTGTCAAGTTAAAATCTCGTCGCCTCAGCTTATATTTAAAAATTGTGTGTATCTCAATAGCTCGAATTTCATTATAAACTGAAGAATCCCTGTACTGTAATTGGTATTTAGTTTCAGTTGCGCAGAGTAACAAATAAATAAATTATCAAGATTTTAAATTCACCCTTAGCTGTACTGTAACGACATTTTTAAATTTTGACAGAAATGTTAATTTTCTATAAGTGATTTCATGTTATTCGTGATAAACTATAATCAAATAATACATATGGTCAGTAATAATACATCAACAATTGCTTGCATTATTATTGTATAATGAGGGATGTCAAATTTTAAAAGCTATTTAACGAGACAAAAAGTTTAAAAAATAATAATAAATTTACGATATTAATATTTTTTCGGGTTGAATTCTATAAAATTTCTTATTACAAATACAATAATTTTTTATCAGTATTGGCGTTGACAAATTAGGATCGTCACGGTTTGAAAACACTGTCCGTAGGTATAGTAATTTTAACATATTATTTCGAACATTCAAAAAGAATGAAGAAAAAACAAGCTTTTATGCGACCAAGATATAAGATATGGGATTGGAGATACGATATTTATATCACATGGGGTAGGTGGCTCAGTGGTATCGAGTCGGCCTGTAGATTTGAGAATCCGGTTTCGATTTCCACAACAGACAAAAAAAATCATTACGTTAAAACTACCCTTGTGGTTCCCCTTCCACTAATATCTTTGGGGGCAGTGCTTTGACGGCTGGTAACCACACTTCACGCGAAGAAATATATTACTTACCGAAATCTGCAGCGGCAAAATGCCACGCCCAGTAATGGGTAAAAGGTGTGATGATATATTTATTTTTATATTTCTACTATCCCTAATCATCTATTATCATTGAATTAAAAAGTCAAACATATGAAGTCTGAATAATGTATACCTTGCTATGATATAAAAAGAAAACTAAAAAAAGCCAAAGTAAAATATATTAAGTACTTTGAAAGTTATTTGCACTAATAAAGAAGATTATTACCAAACTCCACTACTGTTTTGGACGTTTTCGGGATAGCGGAATATTTCCATAGTTCACGGGGACACGGGACAACCAAGTCCACAGTGAAACAATTTCTCATAAATCGAAACAAACGTCTTGACCAGACGGTAACCCTGTGTATAATTAACAGGAACTGGTAAACTCAATCTCTATTAATTATGTCTTCTTGAATACAAACCAAAAATGAACCAATTATTTTCATGTTAAGAAAAAAAAGAATTCGCGAAATCAACATTTCTTCAATACTTCTCTGTTGCATAGTTGCAGGCAATTAAAATAAGACTATAATTTTGGACTGAAATAATTACCTTTTACAAAAACTACATTTTTATTTTATTTTTTATATTACATTGTTGCATATCCTATGTTTAGTCACGTGGCAAGTTTGGGAGTATTCGTTTGCAATAATTCAAGACAGTAGTGAAGTATGTAGTAGGCCACTACTAGTTGCACAGCTTTTTATGTTATTGTTATTTATGTTACGCTTTACAACAGGAACTTAATCCCAATTACAGAACAGGATCCGTACTCACCGAGCCGCAGTGTGGTAGTTCATATAATTTTTATCTTGAGCGCGATTCGAACTCTGGATCTGCGGATTAGAATTCCATATCGGTATCCATACCACCGTACTGAACGGACAATACGTACAGAATTTCTGATGATATATATTTATGAACAGACAATTTTTTTCATTCTATAACGGGCTCTAAAATATTTGTGGAAAGCGAAGTCACAAAATTTATTTATATTTAGCAAAAAAATATAAATTTCAATACAGCTCATTAAATATATCATTATCTGAAAATGTATCTCAAAAATGTTTAAAAAGACTTGAATAAGAAAGTAACCATATGTTGTAGGATAAAACGATACGACATTTGAACACTGGAAATTGTCTACAAAAACCAGATTCTACAGATACCTCTCTGCCGCTCTTACGAGACTGTGACAATAGTGTCGGGCAACAATGGATCATGAAGAGCAAGTTTAAGTGGCAGGCGAATAGGTAGGAGTAGGACGCAAACCACACATGAACGCTAAGTTAGCAACATTTATTGTGATCGTGATCTATCACAGGGTAACGTTTGTTCTATTCTTTGACGTTATGATTATGTGCTCAAAATGGCAAACTAGCATTTAAAGAAAAGAAAAAAACATTACTTATATACTTTGTTATTTATTTGTAAATATTTCTCAAAGAATATTTTTTATTCTGAAATAATTGTCGATAGTTAAATAATAACTAATTTTAAGCCATTTTGAATACTGTTCTTCGCCGATGTAAAATTACGTTTTTATTCAAATTATATTTTATTTGACATATAAATTTTATATTTTAGTATGTTGTATACATTCATTTTTTATATTAAAGTTTTATCCAACTTTTGGTTTTATCTATTTTTTACTAACACGTAATTTAACCAGTACAAAGTTTATGTGAACCTATTAAATTGTTAATAATTTATTTTCATATTATTCGAAAATGTTGCATAGCAAACATAATATTGTACAGAACTATTACTTTGAAAATACAAACGTATACTACAAAAATAAATGTAGCATCTAAAAGTAGTTTTTTAAATTTCAATTTCATTGAAGAAAACACAGTTAATGATATAAAAAAATATATTCACATCCAAATGATAGAATTTCTTTACACAATTTTATCGTTTTCAGAATATATTCTCAAAATATTACATTCAAAACAAATTTATGATAAAGAAGGTAATATTAAATCAATTCTTTTGCATCAGTAAACTGAGAACAATGTCTGAAACTCCAACAAAAAGTAAAACAAGTAAAGATTCATTTGAAAATAATAGAACTAAGCTGAGATTAATTAATCATTTATAGACTGATTACAAATTATTCAAAATATCAAAACCAACTAAGATTCAAACATTCCAAGCATCACTATGAATTCCATTCAAGTTACAATCAATGTTGCAAACTTAAGCGAATATATCAACGCATATTTTATCTTCCTAACGAATATAAAGACTTACAGAGTGAAATAACTAAAAAATCGAACTGTATTATAAACTAATTGAAGTGTCAACTGCCATTTGTAAATATAGATTGTAGTGGTACTGAAAGAAATGCCAGAATATAACATAGTAGTGTTCACTGTTCAGATTGTATAAATAGCAAAGATCTTCTGGAACACTATAATAAATATCTTTTGTTTCACTTTAACATGCATATCATTGTTGGTGCAATTGTTGGGAATGGTCAAACATGCAAGCAATATTCATTTGTGATTATGAGACGCGTGAATGAATGTGTTTTGGTCGTACAACCGCCATTTTTAGTTCTTATGCAGCTTATTTTTACACCATTCACCTTCACAGACAAATATTATGGGGATAATAAACATTACTTTAAGAATATACAACTAATTTTGCTTTTATCCATCTCTTATTAACAATCATGATAGAATAGTAATTCTGTAGTTATTTATTATTTAATTTTAGTTTTATATTTCTATATTCGGTAAATCTACGACTATATTTGGTTAGATAATATATATTCTATACGTTTCCGAAATTGTATTAGATAAAAATTACTAAAATTAAATTGCATAGTCTAATTTCGATCAAATAAATTTGGAAATTAAATGAATATTATTATTTATCTACTATATAATTTATTCATCCATTTTATCAAAAAACTGTAAATATCAACGTTGATAATTCTTATTATTTGTTATTATTATCAGCACGCTTCTAAATTAACAATATAACATATACCTAATTCATAAATTTAAATATAATTTATGTGATTGAGTTCTTAAAGCAATGATTATTTTTCCAGCGTTGCCTATTATTCTTATGACGTAGTTTATTAAAAATGGCAGTAAAAGAATTAAGATGGATTGTTGTACTCATCGTATTTTCCATTTAGTGCAGCTGTCATGTCGGCAGCCGCTGAAACTGAAACACTTTTTAGGAATAGCGTGACCAAGTAGTGGATAGTGTATATCTTGTAGGATACTTTAGACTTTATTTTTTGTTTTATATGAAATATTCTAACTACAAATTGAAATCTAACTAATACATATTTTTTAATAAAGTATTCGCTGTTCGTTTTAGTTCCTTTACATCGAAAATTTGAGATTTCTTATATATATACGTATTTTTAAAATTTGTACTTAAATAATTTATTTATTAATAGAGTATTATATTTAAAAAAAATATTTTTTCATTGATTAATGAAAATATTAATTAAAATTAATATATAATATATCGTGTACATTATTGATTAAAATAAAATAATTATTAGAAAATATGTACTAGTAAAATGTTCTAAATTACTGTCCTGTGATGTAAATTATCTTCCGATTGTTTAACTTACTTTGAATGTAGGTAAAGATGTTTATCAGATGTTGACATATTTTATGTTGTTTTAATAAGGTACGTAAGGCATATTTGTTTGTTACTAGAACATAAATTGATATGTATGAAAATAATCAGTTTGTCTTTTAAAAATTGTATGTTTAACAACAAACTTATGTGTACTACTTCATTTTAATGTGTATTTAATTATTTTGCTTATTTTATTTTATAATATGAAAAAGGTACTAATATTTAGTGAAATACAGGGTCATCGAATAGGTATGGTGATGTTTCTAATATACCTATATAAATATATAAAATATTTTTTACATTATTATTATTTAAATCATTAAATGCATCATTTTTTATGGACTTTCAGGAATGTAATCATTCAACCTCACAGGTTGGTCACCATAAATTTTCGATGACTCTCTAATTTAAAATTTTCATGTTGATTTTAATGCATTTGAAGCCATTTCCAATTTAGGATAAATGTGTATTTTGTTTAGGATATTGTTAATTACAAAAGATTTATATGAATACTTAGTATGTTTCTAATAATATCTGATACATATACAATGTCCATTAGAATACAGAAACTATTCTTTAGCAAATTTGACTTTTATAATATCAAGTATAGGTAAAGTATAATTTAATTTTATATTCATGTAATTTGTGTATATTAAGTAGGATAAATATTATTTTCAACTTGAATATAGAATCACTTCTATATATGTACTATGTACATATTGTCATATTCAGTACTAAATCAAACACTATAGTTTCTTTTCACTCTGGATAATTGTTCAGTAGCAAACAAACGCATTTTTATATGATTTAACGTTATTCATCAATGCGTATATCTACAATATTAAGTCGTTGGTGAAAATCGTTCGTCGGGTGAAGGTACTAGCTTTTATTCTAAAACAGTAAAATAAATGTGTATTTTTGCATTTTTTATAACACTCACATACTTGAATGTAGCGAAAATTATATTATTATTGTTTTCTATTTTTAATTATTTATTGTAAATAAGTAGTTTTTCGGTAATCTGGGCCAATAAACTGTAAAATAATTTGTTTTGTCCAATAATATGGGCTTAGAATAAGATAAATGAAATTAAATAAGGTAAACCTACTTACTTGTATTTTTGTTAGAAAAAATGCTGTTAAATATTTTAGCTTTCCTATATCTATGAACAATTTCTGTGAAATAGTATTTAGTGACAGTATTATTTTTATTGTCATCAATCATTCCAAACTTTTTTATGTAATATAATATTATGAATCTAAAATAAAATTGCAGAAGTTTATAAAAAAAACTGTTTTTTTTAACTGAATTGTTATAGAATAAGACAGTATTTCTATTAAAACATTTTTACAAATAAACAATTAACATATTTTTTACTTGTTACTTCCTAAAAAAAAAAAACTCCTTAGAAATCATACTAGTTCGAGGAAATAAATATTGTATTAACACAATTAGTATTACAAAATGTAATTGTATTTAAAATAATATTTCCTAAATAAAATAACCAACAACAATAAATATGTATTTACTATAGAAAATATTTTAATAAATAATTTTAGGAAAAATGCGTCTTAGTTTTATTTTTAAATAGTTATTAATAGATTATTGTAAATATCCATTTTCAACTGGTAAATAAATGTGTGATATAATTACTTATTTTATTTATAACAATATAAAAATGTAATATTTTCCGCGCCTGGCTGTTAAATTTTTATTTTTAAAATTAATAGTAATTTACAAAATTAGTTTCTATACTTCACTTTATCGTTTGTGTAAAATCACCATTTCGACTAATTAAATTTTTAATTTGTAGGTGTAATAAGAATGTGTTAAATAATTATGTTTGGGGAGCAGTTTCAGAATCTGCTGAATCAAATTATGAATATAATTTCGACATAAATCGTTCTTTTAGTCGACGTATGTAATTTTTACTTCCTTGTACGAAGTAAAGGAAGTATTGTAATCGCGAAAATTTTCGGTTCTCAGATTTCAACGGAAATAGGTATTTTGGCCCTCCCTGAATCCATTTTGACTAATTTCGTCCTGCCGTCTGTACGTACGTACGTATGTATCTCGCATAACTCAAAAACGGTAAGCCGTAGAAAATTTAAACTTTATATTTAGGACTGTTATAACATCTAGTTGTGCACCTCCCTTTTTGGTCATTATACAACTACCGGAAGTGGTACTTTACTTGAAGCCTATAATAGATTTTCATGAAAAAGTATATTCAAATATAATTTAAAACTTTCCAAATTTGGTTATAAGACTACTATATCAATGGAAATAACATAATAGATTTTGGTTAAAATAGATTAACCGGAAGTGGCACATTACATGAAGCAGCTAACAGTTTTCCTTGAAAAAAATGGTATTATTTTAATTTTAGAAATAAATACTGCAAATAAAAGTTTTAGAGAATTAAATTCTGCGTCTACCACATTAAGATTTTTTTAATTAGCTTTTTTTATAAACGAGATATCTAAATTTGAATATTATATATTTTTAGATTTAAAAAAAAAATAGTTTGCTATGGATTAGAACAAAAAATAAAAGATTTAATGTCAAATATGTGCTATTAAAAAAATATCTATAGTTTAATACGCGTACAAGGAAGTCATGTGGTGTCCACATCAGATTTTTTTTGTATTTATTGTAAATAAGCGCGAAATGAGTGAGAATGTCATATAATATACTATATACTATTTTAAAGCTATTAGTCTTGACAAAAAAAATGTATTCGAACACACTAAAAAACAAGAATTTTACCCCCGAGATAGAAACATTTTCTCTACAATTTTCAAATAGAATAATACAATAATTATTTAATTATATAAATAAATTGAAGGAACACAATCAAAAAATAATATTAATTTGGTATTATTTATTTGTTGTAACCAATGAAATGTGAAGAAAATAATTTGGGTGCTTGCTCAAAATTAAGGATAGTTTTTTCAGCTTGTCTTTATAATGAATAATAATACAGTAGATGATGATAATACGCCATAAATATAAAATTAACGGGGATTATCAAAGTAATCCTGAACAGTATAAAAAGATGGGCAAGAATAAAACGCTGAACAACGCTGACCGACGTTAAAGAACGCTGAAACCCGCTAACCCATGGTAAATATCCGCTGACCAATACTAAATAATATCAAATAGAGCCATACAAGTAATATCTAGTATATTTTATTCCGGCATCGCGACGCTGACTGACATTAATACACGCTGACTAAAAAATGATAAATATCCACTGACCAATACTAAATAATATCAAAGAGAACCTTACAAGTAATATTTAGTATATTTTATTCCGGCATCGCGACGCCGACTGACGATGACCGACATTAATACACGCTGACCCCACTGACAAATGATAAATATCCGCTGACCAATATTTGATATTATTTAGTATTGGTCAGCGAATATTTATCATTTGTCAGCGGGGTCAACGTGTATTAATGCCGGTCAGCGTCGCGATGCCGGAATAAAATATATTGAATATTACTTATAAGGCTCTATTAAATATTATTTAGTTTTAGTCAGCGGATATTTATCATTTTTTAGCGGGGTCAGCGTGTATTAATGCCGGTCAGCGTCGGTTGGCGTCGTGATGCCGAAATAAAATATACTAAATATTACTTGTATGACTCTATTTGATATTATTTAGTTTTGGTCAGCGGATATTTATCATTTGTCAGCAGGGTCAGCGTGTATTAATGCCGGTCAGCGTCGGTTGGCGTCGCGATGCCGAAATAAAATATACTAAATATTACTTGTAAGGCTCTATTTGATATTATTTAGTATTGGTCAGCGGATATTTATCATTTTTTAGTCAGCGTGTATTAATGTCAGTCAGCGTCGTATGGCTCTATTTGATATTATTTAGTATTGGTCAGCGAATATTTACCATGGGTTAATTAAGCTTTTTTTAATGTGAAGACTTGCATAACATATAATAACAGTCGTAGTATGTTGTGCTGTACTTACTGTGAGCGTTAAGTGAATTTAAAGGTCTACATTTGAATCTTCTCCCAAAATTTCTAATGAATTTATCTGTTAACAAACAAAAACATCGCATCAATATCGTAGTTCAAATTACGAAAATTATATTAACTGTAATTTTTTTGATGTGCCATTACTTTCCCGACTTATATAATAAGGAAAGTATTATGATTGGCGAACTATCAAATAACGAAACTGAAGAATAATATAATGACGAAAATATAGAATATTGTGTCACTAACCCAAATGCTGATAACGAAGACAATAATGATCAAGATGCTTTTTTCAATGAAAAGCTTCGGAAATGAATTTGAAATTATGAACTTAACCCATACTCAAGGTCAATTATCATTTATTATATATTTTGATCACAATTTAAAAGTTTTGTTAAATACCGTAAAGTACTCACTCATTTATCAATCCAAACATTGCACGGAAATATTTTTAAAATAATATTGAAAAGGACTGCTTTAAAATTATAACCTTACACGGTACTTCATTGAATACTCTAATACTTTCTTCAAAATTGATTAATAACCCCGATACGCTATTAAAATATTACATATTTGATTTCCATACCAACTTTGACATTTTGCTAGGAATAGATAATTTTTAAATCTTAGAAATAAGTATAGATTTGAACAATGATAAAAACATAACCCCTTCTCAATATATACAAATTCAGTTTCATAAAATTATTAAAAAACCTTATACAAATTTTCTCCAAATTGTAAAGAAAATAACAAATATATTTGTGAATAATATTAAAACAGGCGAAGCGTTTGTAAGTGAAATCAAAAAATTATTATTTTATCCTGTTATTAATATAAGCGATAAAGAACAAATTTTAGATACTGTAAATTATGTAAAACTAGAAATGTTCAATCCTGTTTAAATTAATAATATAAATTTTCAAAAATCTTTTTCTAAAATACATTTAGACATGAAAAAAATTAAAATCGACCATATGAATCAGGGACTAAAATCCAAAATTATGAAACTATTGAGATTATTTTTTCAACCCCAATTTCGACCAATAAGAGCATTTAACATCACGTGGTACAACTAGGTCTAAATTATATCGATTATTTCACTTATGTCAATTATACTGACAAATTTTACATAGTTTCATAAACAATTACAGTAACAAATGGCTTGCCAACGGGGGTTTGTCGCGCGGTAAATGCCCAAGACCATTTGTCACCGACAAATCGCCGTTGCCTAAGAGAAACAAACACCACATTTTCAAAATAAACAATCAGTTTTCTAAAATGTCAGAAGTGAATCGTTTTGGAGATGCGTCTTTGGCGGCAATTTGTACCGAAATAGAAAATAAGAAATCAGAATTAGCAAAAAAGGGATAGGTGAACAAGAACTTATAAAAATTACAGGGCATTCCAGCGCATCTTCTATAAAACCCTATTTACAATTAGATGCGGAACATCATTTAAACATAATACAAAACCTACGATCAACAAGCTGCATTACTACAAATGAAATAGCTCCTGAAGAACCTAGCACAAGTAGTGGCGATGTTATTTCCAAAAAATCTAATATTCCAAATAATATTGTATTTAATAATTGCACAATAAATTGTAACAACTTTAATACCTAATTAAAATAATCACATTTAAAATAAATTTTTAATTTAATACAAAAATATAGAGATATCATTCGAGAAATATTCTTCACAAATACCACTGTCAGAAAAATGATTGTTTATCGCCTAGCAACCTAGCCGGGAAATTATCGAAAAATTATCATATATAATATCACAAGGGACTCAAGTTTTATCAGTAAACTTTTCTTTCAAACATTGTTTACCTTTAAGCAACATCCTTCGAGTCATCTGCTCAGAATAAATCCCTCGAGCTACGCTCTCGTGATTTATTCGAACAGATGACTCTCACGATGTTGCTAGGTAAACAATGTTTTCAAGAAAAGTTTACTGATAAAACTTGAGTCCCTTGTGATATTATATATGATAATTTTTCGATAATTTCCCGGCTAGGTTGCTAGGCGATAAACAATCATTTTTCTGACAGTTGTAACCTATGCGCTATTCAGAATTATCAAAAATAATCAGCCGAATACCCCTCGAGCTTGAAAATTAATCGGGTATTTCCCTCTTGTTTCCCTGCGTAGCATCGATTGAGATAAGTTTTGCTCAAAAATCGATCGGGAAATACCCGATAATTTTCAAGCTCTCGGGGTATTATATTTGAGAATTTTTCATGGCGATAATAAATCACTAACATTCACAAATTGAATTAAACATTTTACCCGAACTAAAGACGAAATTCCAGTATACTCCAAAATTATATATTTATATCTAAAGTACATAGGAATGAAGTTTAGAGATAAATTTCAAAAATGTTTGACGAAAAAAATATTCGCCACTCTCACTCTCCTTGGCCATCCCCGGTATGGGTCGTATCAAAGAAAATGGAGAATAGTAATAGACTATTGAAAACTGAATGAAAAATCAATCGATGATAAATATCCGATACCGAATATAAATACCTTAATAGATTAGCTTGGTAGATGTAATTATTTTTCGACCTATCTTCCACCCGGATTCCATCAAATCAAGATGAATCAAGCAGATATTTAAAAAACTGATTTTAACACCGAAAAGGTTAGTAAGGATTTTAATAAATTCGATTTGGTTTAAAAAAATGATCTGGCAATTTTCCAACGTACTTACAAATTTAGTAAATGAAATTTGCTTAGTATATTTGGATGACGTCATAATTTTCAGTACAAGCCTTCAAGAGCACATTAAAATTTAAGATCAGTTTTTGAGCCTCTATAGAAAGTCAACTTAAAAATTTAGCTGGACAAATCAGAATTTTTACGTAAAAACATCAAACCCGAATAAAATTTATGCGATCAAAAACTACCCTCTGTCAAAAACACCGAAACAAATTAAAACATTCCTATGCCTTATCTTATCTTTAGGATTACCTAATAATACCCTTAAAACACTATTAGGTAATCCGAAAGATAAGATTGAACGCCTTCAAAATTCTTAATTGCTCCGTTTTAGTATAAATAGGTATGTCCCGTTTGGATAAATTGGATTCTATCTTTACCACTTGCTTGGTTCTCAAGTAGAGTAATCTTGATTTTATCCCTTTTCTACTAAGGATGAGAACTTAGTTCTCGAAATACGTATAGATTTCATTCTTTGATTAAGGTGGGGTTTCGAAACGAAGCTTATGATTACATCCGCTGTATGCTCTCTGTCGGCGCCACCCGTACTTTTGCAAAGCGCGGCATCGCGTAACGCGTACATGTGTACTGTGAGTCAAATAAATAGAGCCATAGCCTCCTTACCAATATTTTACATTAACGCTTGTAATGACGTCACACGGTCTACGTAAACTATCAACTATCAAGTTGTGTGCAGTTATGAAGCGATATATGTTAGGTATCATTTATAATAATTAAGCAATATATTTGAGGTTGTTGAAATTATAATGTTTAAAATTTTAGAGAGATTATTTTCACAAGATAAGCAATTTTCTTGTATTATATAATTCACTGTAAAATATGAAAATACACCTTTTTCGAAATACGCGATTTACCCATAGAAAATGGATGGATAAAAGAAACAGATAGCTATAGTTACCTAGGAGTAAAACTTACTTCGGATGGAAGAGACGACACAGACATCAGAAATAAAATAAATAAAGGACGAATAGCTACAGCAAAACTACACTCTCTTCTATGGACTAATACCATAACAAAACATACGAAACAACAATAATTTTGTTATATTTAAATTAATTTGTGAATATACGTTCAACAGTTGCACAAGAGTGTGGTAAAGTACATAAATTTAACATTAAATCAGACAAAAGAGGACATGTAAAATAATTGTCCCCCAATTTTAATTATAAAATTTTTGTCCAAAATTCCTGAACATCTAAATTATTAAATTCGGTTAAATTAGGGAGCATTATTGTAGTAACAATACAAACTTTTTACTTTTATCTTTATTGTAAACAATTTTTGAAATGTATTTTTTACTTTTATATTTATTGTAAATAATTTTTGAAAACCCCCAAGATTTATATAATTTTTTATTAAATTCCCTTTCTCCCTAGCTTAGGGGTTAAATTATTTGTTAGTTCTTAGCCTTATATTTTTTACATTTATCTTAACTAAATGTCTAAAGAAAGTCGCGGAAATTAAACATAACGATTCAGAGCATATTAATTGCTTTAATACTTGCAAAAATCTTTTAATTAACGACCTCATACTACAATATTCAGATTTCAATAAACCTTTCAATTTAAACACATACCTACACTAGCTAGGTCCTGTTATTTCCAAGTTTCTCATCGCCTACGCAAATCGAATCCTAAACGATTCAGACAAAAAAACTCATTAGCTGTACCTCTGCGGTGCTAAACTTGTCACAACATGAAACGAGAAGACGGGCCGGATATCCGGCTGCCGGATATTCGGCCATCCGGCTTCACAGCTAGCCGGATATTCGGCATCCGGTGTCCGACCAAACAACTATCAGTTTCGTCTCTAGTATTTATACTCACCAAATGAACCAAATTCTAAATTAATTCGGTGTAGACGCAAACTAGAAGAGTGCAATTATGAAGTTATTCATAAATACCTTATACTCGTATACCCTAACTTTCAACATTCTCTAGGATATAGAAAGTTCTTTAACACTCTGTACGTTCCACAAAATGCATCCAAGTACTAAAAAAATTATATAAAATTTCAGAAAATATTCTAGAATTAGAAAAGATGCTCTGTGTAAACTGTAAATTATCATCTAACAAAATTACCTATTTCACTGAAATTCGGATAAATTACGAAACATAATTTGAGTTAATCTATTTTATTCCAATCCCTACCAAACACAATACTGAATATGTAACTATAATCCCTAATCAAGAATACTTCTTAAAATCAAATGAAGGACAAATTAAATCTCTATATGATACATGTACGAGTACCTATAGCAAGGTGAAAATATATCAGTGTCCTAACAAGATAAATGAACTAAGTGAAAACTTTTGCGAGAATTTTATTTCTCGAAACAACAACGAAAATTCTCCATTTCTGAAGGTAAACATCAAACAAAATCATATTGAATATTTGAAAGATATAAATGTTAGCATCAGCTTTATCGGGATGACGCTGGGCCCGCTGAGTCCTCTCTAGCCCCCCAGATGGATGCTTTCGTCACCCGTTTGTGAATCGGAGCTATTGTTTTATAATCAGTCGCTAATGATTTAGTCGACACTATTGTATATAATCTTATTATTATTGATTCATTCATGTTTGGTCTGCAGTAGCAGTAAGATGCATTGGAAATAAACGTTTACAAATTGGTCATAAGTTGTTTTAATTTTTGGGTGTTTAAAAACCTAACATCAGAAGTGGGATAGTGCCCAGTGAAAATCTGAAAACTACATTGTGTGTGTAGTGAAATTCTGAAAACTCAATTGCGTGTGTGTAACCGAAAAAGCAAAAATGGCGTCGGAACAACACGATTCTAGTGATTCAGAGATAGCAACGGAGGAGGTTGAGGAAGGATCGTCGTCGACTGTTCTTCCTGCAAAGCAAGCACGAGTGGCATGGCAAGAAACTTTATTGTCACTGGTTGCAGCTCAACAGGATCAAGTAAAGCAAATGTCGCAGCAGCCCAACATGGCGACCGGGCCAACGCCTAGTACATCGTCAGCAAACATGTCTGCAATTACGTCATTCCGTTTAGCAGAATTTAACCCGGATACGAGTGACTATGCTATAGAAGAATGGCTTGAAACGGCTGCAAAGCTAAAAGAAGAACTGCAAGTAGGAGACGCACTTATGATAGCAAAGGCTAGAGAAGCATTAAAAGAACGAGCTCATCGTTATTACTGCGATTGGCGACCGATCGTGAAACACCGGGAGCGCGTGCAGGTCATCATCAACAACACTGTCGTTCTTTTATTAAAAATAAAAGAGAGTCTGAGAAGACAGAAATCGACATAAATAAACAAAGAGAGAGCACATCAATACCCAATTGCACTCACTGCAAAAAGATAGGACACATTGAAAAAAATTGTTGGTACAAACATAGAAAGCCGAAAAAAAATTATGCTTATCAAGCGGGGTCGTACTTTAACCATTTCACCTGTCGCAACAGTTCTATGTAATAATATAGCTTTGTGCTTCACGTACATCATTGATAGCGGTGCTGATATATCAGTTTTAAGTGAAGACGCCGCTAAAAGACTTGGTGTTGACATAAGCGCAGATCATCGTGCAGTTTTTGGACTTGGAGGACAACCTGTACATAGTATCGGCACATGCATGCTCGTAGCTGTGTTACCAAACGTAACAATAGAAGTATTGTTTTCAGTAGTTCCAGCTGCATCAATACCTAATAGTGATGCTTTAATCGGCTGGGATGTTATTGGAAGTCAGCATTTACGAGTTGATAAAGGTATCAACGGTCTGGAGTTACATTACGACCTTGCCAATAATCTAAAAGTAATGACGAATACTAACACGGTTATCAGCGATTTAAATAATATTAAAGTGCCAGGACTGGACGAGCCTAGTGTGTTACAAATAAAATATTTATTATTAAAATGTGAAACAAACACACCTGATTACATTTTGACAGGAAACTTAAAATTAGACTTAAAGATAACACCCCAGTTGCATATCGACCACGACGTTTAGCTTTATCAGAACGATTAAAATTACAACAAATTGTTGATGATTTACTGCAAGATGGAATCATCCGCGAAAGTCATTCGGAGTATGCCAGCTAAGTTATCATTGATTGAAACCTTGAGGAATTTCCAAAAAAAAATGACTAAATTTGCAAGAAAGTTTTTAAAAATCCTAGTGACTACAGTGATTATTTGGTGTATAATGGCCAAGTTGAACGCGTCATGCGTACGATGTTTAATTTACTCAGAGCTACTCTTACAACTGATAAAGAGAACACATGGGTGTCAGCGATAGCAGACATTCAAGATAACATAACATAACAGTTCATTCATCAACAGGCTTCGCGCCTACGATATTGCAGTTTGGAAGGAATCCTAGTTAAACTGCAACTCAGCAATTTTTGGGTGATGCAGTGGCAACAGATTACTCTGTTGACCCTGATGAAGCCTTGACCCAAGCGCGGGCACGTATAACACATATTGAAAATAAGTGAGCGTGACAATTTCATTTGTCTCGCTTGGCTGGTAAGTTGTTTTCCATAGGTGATGTAGTTCCTGTGGAAGATTCACAATTAGCAGGAGAAGGAAAACTGAAACCAAAATATAACGATAACCGAGTAAAGTGGTGAGTACGCACTCAGTGACTGACAGCGATCCTGTCTGAAAATTAAAATAATTTATTTCGATTTTATTGTTTAATTTGTCTGGTATAACTTGAAAATTGTTGATGCAAGCACTTAACAATTATCTAATGTGGCAATCCCACAAAATGAATAATGTTAAAAAGAGCGGCAGTACCGCTAAAATGTTAAAAAACGCGGCAGCGCCGCTAAAATGTTAAATAGAGCGGTAGTACCGCTAAAATGTTAAAAAACGCGGCAGCGCCGCTAAAATGTTAAATAGAGCGGCAGTACCGCTAAAATGTTAAGAAACGCGGCAGCGCCGCTAAAATGTTAAATAGAGCGGCAGTACCGCTAAAATGTTAAAAAGCGCGGCAGCGCCGCTAAAATGTTAAATAGAGCGGTAGTACCGCTAAAGTATTAAAGTGAGCGGCAATACCGCTAAAACAACAAAAGAGAGCGGTTATACCGCTAAAATGTTAAAGAGAGCGGCAATACCGCTAAAACAACAAAAACGGCTATACCGTTAAGACAACGTAATGAAACGAAAAGCGGCAATACCGCTAAAATAAAAAGAAATGACAGAACCGTTGAAATAAACATCTGGTGGCGACCCCACAATGATAACAAGAAAGTAAAAAAAAAAAAGAATAATAATTGGCCGGTGACAGTTACACTCAGCCATTGGTACAAATTAATTTCTAGGTGACTTATTTGTTTTCTGTTCCTTCTATATTGAGGTACGAGGACGCACCACTTGCAGAATGGCCGTGTTAGCATCAGCTTTATCGGGATGACGCTGGGCCCGCTGAGTCCTCTCTAGCCCCCCAGATGGATGCTTTCGTCACCCGTTTGTGAATCGGAGCTATTGTTTTATAATCAGTCGCTAATGATTTAGTCGACACTATTGTATATAATCTTATTATTATTGATTCATTCATGTTTGGTCTGCAGTAGCAGTAAGATGCATTGGAAATAAACGTTTACAAATTGGTCATAAGTTGTTTTAATTTTTGGGTGTTTAAAAACCTAACATAAATAAACTTTTCATCATATTTCCTGATCCCGAAAAAATTCAAATCAAATTGCAAATAAGGCGATACTATAAGAACGTTCCAAGGAATATTCATGGTAAAAGAAGACGATTGCCAGGTGGAATACAACAAAATTAATGACTCAAACCACGGAACTTTCAACAAACCAGTAGTAATCGAAAACCACAAAATTGACTTCAACAAGTCACAAATTCCAAAGATGTCACTTGAACTCAACACTATCAACAAATTGAAATCAATGAACAAGTTCGAAGAATCCAGTGATGACTACTACTTCGACCAATACGTTGTTTATCGTATTATAAACTATCCAACCCCTAATACTCTATATAATTCTGATTATAGGTGCTATCATCCAGTTTGTACTCTTTTAAAATGTAACAAAGTGAAATAATTCAGCATTAGTTTTTGTTATAATTAGGATTTTTCACTATCAACTCAGCTTCGAAAGATGCAGACAAATTAAATATTATCTTAAGTATCTTTTTTGACTTGACTTGACAGAGTTTTGGTTATCAAATTTATTAGTGCATATGTTTGTAATAATTTCAGTATTCTTCGATCATTATTTATCGAGTTTATGGCTTCTCTGAATTGTAAGCTAGGTATTATATGATGACATATCTGGGTAAATTGTTAGCTATGAGTTGGTCTGAGATAGCTTTTGTTCCTTGTATTTCATCCCTTAGAAGCGTCTGGTGTTTTTTAAATGTAATCTCGTGCATGGAAACAGTTATCTCTAACCAAGTTAACGATTCCGCCCTCTTACCCCTTGTCAGCACATCTCATGGAAAACAACAACAAATAGTCAGTGGTGGTTTAGCTTTTGGATTGACAAGATGTAGTCTTGCCATGTAGTAACTTTAGTTCATATGTTGTTGTTTGCCATCTTCGGTCAAGTTGTTAAATAGAGATTTAATATGTTTCGTTTAATATCTATCACTTTTGTAATTTTGTAACTTTTCTATTTATTTTTATGTTGTCAATATACCTTAATAAACATTAAATTTTGAATAGTGATTAACTTATTCGCCAAGCTTTTGCTCATGTTACAAAAAGATAAGACTCTACAGACGTTCACAGACAAATCCGAAGTTGAAATAAGGTATTGAACTTTGACCTATAAACGATCAACAACTGTCCGATGCAGTTCAGTTCTAGTGAAGGAGGAGTTAGGAAAAGGTGTTCCCACAGAAACTGCTAATTCCGGTCTTCATCGAGGTAGCCACTGGTTTTGCCTCCAACATTCCATTTTATTCCAGTATGTGTTGTATCTTGGTTTGCTGATGTACCATCTTCTCCACTTGGATACCGAGGTATTGCTTGACTTGTTTGAGGGCAGTCATTTAAAAGTACCGATTCAACTGCTTGCCGATTTTTCTTGTTATCTTCCTTCCTCCAACGACGAGCATATCATCCACATACGTGGATTAGAGCTCCACCTTGTTCCTTGCGCTTAAACAGGCAGGGATAAATTCTGCTTTGCTCGAATCCTGCTTGGTTCAAAGTGGCTGTGGCTATTTTATTCCATGCTCGGGCTGCCTGTTTGAGCCCGTAGATGCTCTTCCTTAGCCGAAGCACTTTGTCTTCAGCACCTGGCATCTCGAAGCTTTCCGGTTGCTCCATGTAGAGATCCTAGAAAACTTACCGTTAAGATAAATGCATTTTACATGAAAATACCTCACATGTTGTCCGCGCGCCGCAGCGTAGGCAAGAAGAATTCGAACAGTTTCGTGTTTCACAAGTAGAGCTTTGTGGGTATATATGTTGCCTACCTCATCTGACTTGGCTTTGAAAACCCACTTCAATTTTCGGCAGGTCAACTAGCTCGAATACTTGGTATTTTTCCAGCATAGCCATCTCCTACTCGACAGCTTGTTGCCACTGTCGCTGTTTGCATTTAGCTAACATCATTTCGACACAGTTGGCTAGGTCAGATACTCGCTCTGTTATTGCCTGTTGCAGTTTTTGCCAAATCATACTCCACGATTGACATATGTCGATCTTTGGCTGAAGTGAATGCATATGCTGCTCCTCTTCTGACGGTGGTGCAATTGGTTCGAATTGAGCCATTCTTCTTACATCAGGTGACCTCCCTCGTCGTTCGCCACTTTTGATGCCTGCTTCCTGTTAGATTAGCTGAGGTGGTGTAGTTTGAGCAAAATCCACGTCCGGCTCCTGCTGAAGTAGAGTTGTCTAGGAAAGGGCCACGTCCGGCTCCTCGCCACTAGCGCTGTCATCAGGTTCATCGCTGGACAGCTCTCACTCCTCGTTGTCAATTAGGGAGTGTACCTCCTTTGGAGTCGCGTTACGGGTCACCTCAATGACCGGCTCGATGATGCGGACCAACTGAGCAATCCAAATACAAATCAGTATTTGAATTTAAAATCCGATAGCCCTTGGTATCAGTGTCCTTCCTCCTTGTCCTTGTCATTCCGCTTGTCAAAAGAGAACATGTCTTTATTACAATGCTATTTTTACAACTGCAACAATTCTAACTTAATTCGTTCACACAACACACACGAACAGAGTTCGTACACTTAATTGATCCGCGCACAATTTTTACACTCGACTTAGCCCTCATAATATAACATCATATGTAGAATCTTGTAAGATAGAAACCAATCAGATTCTTACTACTGTACGATTAGCACTTACTATTGTAACATAAAATAAAGTCTGTATCATAAACTTTCGACTTCTGAACTAAAATATCTTTTGTTTATTATTTTTTTCTTTACATTAATTGTGAATCAATTAATTTAACTTGCATTTAAATGATATAATAAAATAAATATCAGTTCTCCAGATCTAGTCGATTCATGGATTTGTGGATCACATCCTTTCATTGGTCCCTGTTTGCTGCTTCCTCTTTTCCATTTTTAAACATCACTTTTACTGTTCTAGTCTCTTCCATACGAACTATATGTCCCAGCCGTTCTTAGTCTTTATGCTCTAATTACCCTTATTTTCCCCGAACTCTCAAAAAGTTCCATCCCCTTTGCATTTACAGGTTCTTTCATTCATTTCCCTTCGAACATTTTTCTCAATAATTTCCTTTCCACACTGCTACTTTTCTCTGTGCCCTTTTCATTTAACTTTCACAGTTTACACCCGTACAACACAGTTGGTCTGATCACAGTTTTAATTTTAGTTGACCACGATACTTCCTATATAGGTACCTACTGCCTCATATTGTTTTTGCATTTATTTAGGCCTCCTCCACATTCTTATTTGTCACGGCTACCCTTACATAATTTGAACATACCACTTCCTCAATTTTATATGTTTTTCCTTTCGCCATGTTCACTTTAAGTTCTTATACCTCTTATTATTTTTTATTGTTCTCACGTACTTTGTTTTTGTTTCGTTGATATTTAGACCTATTTTTTCTGCAATTGCCTCTACCATCTTGAAAACTATTACAAGTTCTTTTTTTGTTCTTGTCAAAATAGTATCCGCATACACCAATATTTGATGTTTCCGTCTATATGGAATTCACTTTGTGTATACTCAGGCTCTTCTCACGATCGATTTCAAAATTATATTAAATAGAATTGGTGACATCTGATCGCTCTGTTTAACGCCTTCCCTCGTTTCGAAATTCTCAGAAATTTTCTCGTCAACTATAATTTTAGTTATTACATCTTTCTGTCTATTTTTTACCAGTCTTATTAATTTTTCTGATATTTTTTATTCTCATAGCTTCGTACATTTTGCTTCTCTTAAGGGGGGACACCTATCTGAGCCTTCTAAAAAAAGGTAATTTTGTACATTTTTTTAGAACATAAGAATAAATGCAATCACTTCGGATTTTCATTATGTGATATTTGAACTTTATTTTTAACAATTTCCAGCACAAAACATTAGTTTCTCCGCTATTGACAGGCGATGTATTGGTTGCTTGCGGGATAGCGTGGTCAGTAAAGAAACATCAGAGAATAAAATAAATTAGTGTTTCGGGTTCCTAATTTAATTATATAAAAGGTAGCATAAATTTTTTTCGAAATTCGCAAAATTACCAAAATGGAGGCCCTCGAAAGAAACAGTTCAATTTTTCGTTTAAAAAATCGCTACTAAAATGCGCATAAAAAATCGAAAAGGTGGAATATCCGAAAAATCTTATGCTACCTTTTAGATAATTCATTTTTACATCGCAAACCGAAAGTATCAACAAAACTGATCGAATAGTTACAGAGATCCCTGTCTCTCAAGGTAAAAAAATGTGGTTTCGAGAAAACGCTTGTAAAGATTTGAGTATATTTAAGTGCGTTAAACACAAGACCAACAGCGACTAACATTCATTCTGCTATTCCGACACAACATTCTAGAAGGTATAAGGATACCGAAAATGCAAATAAAAAAATCGATGATGCCTGGATTCGAATCAGGGACCTTCTGTAGGCAGAATTTTTTTTTCACAGACTTTATTTTCTTATATTCTGGTATACTACAGTATCTTACTTGCTAGCTTATAATTACTTAATCGAATTTAAAACAATGATACTCCCTTCCTTCCTCATCTTTTTTACTTCATTTTCAGTTTTTACTATACAGTGTGTAACTGCAATTGTGTTAAATGTATTTTTAAACAAGCGCAGGCGATGCTGCCTTCATTTCTTATAGATTCGTTGTTAGATAAGTGGGCGTAAGTGAAGATTTACGAAACTGGTGTACAGGAGCGAATGGATGAATGTTTGTTGCGTGTTGATGGATTTTGGTTGTGAGAAAAGAAAGAGTTTGTATGGAGGAAGTGTTAATGTGGTCGATTCGAGTATCGTGTGTCAGGATGAGAATGTTGATGGGTTCGTGCTACCCCATTTAATGGGATATAGCGTGATGTTATGTATGTATGTATGTAAAACAATGATATAATGAAATGGATATGAATGATATGGGATGAACTGATTATGATTACATACTCGAATATAGGAAAAAATATAAAAAACCCATTTTAGTAAATTAAAAACTAACCTAACTTAAACCTAGGTGAATGAAAATGGTATATACAATGCGGTGATGATGACTACATATAAAATATGTGATAAATGGTTATGTTAGAATGTTCATGCTTTTATTGCACTGGAACAGGTTGAAGGAAAAAAAAAGGGGGGGGGGGGTATTAAGGTAATAGGTGTTTGAGTTCAAAGGGTACATTGCACTCTCTGATGTTTGTGATCGTGCGTGTAAGTGGATTATTATGTAATTGTGACGTGTAAAATATTTGTGATAATTTGTTTATGTAATCAAGTATGTATTGTATGTTTGTGCTTTCGTGTAAAACTACGATTCTAGAACGGTCTGCGTTATTGACTTATCGCAAACATTTATTCTGTAGTCGCTGCAACGGTATAAATACCAGGGCCCGTGGAATTCAAAGGGCCCGGATATGATGCTATTTTATAAATTGCTTTTAATTTTCTACTATTTCACCAATTTTTTATATTCTTTACTAAAATATGTATAACGAAATGTCTGATACACGTTTTCAACAATTTATTACATTGTATAAAGTACTAAATGACGAAATGCTTGATCAAGGGCCCTAGTTGCAAATTTTAAATAAATTTATACACTATTCAAAAGTACATGATTACATTGTTGCATTTTTGTTTCTTATATTACTACATTGTATACAACACACATAGGCAAAAGCTCTATACATTTGTGCGTAGTGCTGTTTTGGTATCCCCTGCATTTATCGAATATGCAACTAGATATTAGATAGTCATACAGTGAGTATACAATACACATCGCTGCACCAATTAACTCAGAATTTTGTATTTAATTTTATTTATATTGTTATAACTTTATTTAGATATTAATAATTCTTATTGTTGTCATACATATATTTATAAATATATTTTTTTTACCTTATATTTAATTAATAAATATTCAAAGTTAAAGGGGGCTCGAATTTTTTTTCCCGGGGCCCGCTTTTCCTCTCGACGCCCCTGTATGACATAACTGAATGTACAGTGACGATGATAAATTTAAAGTTAAATTTATGACAGAAAAATTCGAATGATACCTGAGTTTGAACCCGAGACCTGCTTGCCATGCCCAGGGGCGCCGAGAGGAAAAGCGGGCCCCGGGGAAAAAAAATTCGGGCCCCCTTTAACTTTGAATATTTATTAATTAAATATAAGATACAAAAAAAAAAAATATTTATAAATATATGTATGGTTTTGCTTGGTTTTCTACCCTTGCAGCTTTTTCTTTTCGTTTTAAAGCAACTGATTTATGGCGGTAACTCATTTTTAATGTTTAAAATGTATTTTTCGTTATCTGCTACAAATTTATGTCTGCATAACTATGTAAGGGCAGAATCTACAAAAAGAGTTAAAAAGTATTAATACTGTTAGAAACAGATGTTTTATAAAACTTTATATTCATTTACAAAGAATTATTAATTACCTTCATATATGTATGTTATAAATACTCCTTCGTAGTACTGAAGTCTT
This sequence comes from Pterostichus niger, assembly GCA_947425015.1. Lineage (NCBI taxonomy): Eukaryota > Metazoa > Arthropoda > Insecta > Coleoptera > Carabidae > Pterostichus > Pterostichus niger. The sequence goes on along the minus strand of OX380338.1, from coordinate 17,943,329 downwards.
CAAATTTAAAATTTATTGTGCGCACTAAAATCGAGGCTAAAATATGGTAACAGTTCGGTAAGAGTTAATTGGTGCAGCGATGTGTATTGTACACTCACTGTATGACTATCTAATATCTAGTTGCATATTCGATAAATGATAAATGCAGGGGATACCAAAACAGCACTACGCACAAATGTATAGAGCCTTTGCCTATGTGTATTGTATACAATGTAGTAATATAAGAAACAAAAATGCAACAATGTAATAATGGACTTTTAAATAGTGTATAAATTTATTTAAAATTTGCAACTGGGGCCCTTGATCAAGCATTTCGTCATTTTTATACAATGTAATAAATTGTTGAAAACGTGTATCAGACATTTCGTTATACATGTTTTAGTAAAGAATATAAAAAATTGGTGAAATAGTAGAAAATTAAAAGCTATTTATAAAATAGCATCACATCCGGGCCCTTTGAATTCCACGGGCCCTGGGTATTTTACCCCCCCTACCCCCCCGTCTCGTCGGGCCTGGCCATGCCGTGATGCTAACCGGTACACCACGGTCCCTTTTTTAATTCAAGGTAGTTCATAATAAATGCCCATTTCTGAAGGAAAAATATTTATTTTCATTGTATTGCGAAATCTGCTGTCCAGAGTATCGAAAAGTATAAAAACTGGTCGTCCTTCAACCATTTCCAGTACTGATAGGAACTTTAAGAAGAATTTTAAAAGTAAGTCGTCGAGCGAATGCTCAAGATATTACGACTTTGTGCCGAAAAATGATAGGTAAACAACCATCTGTATCGGCAAGAGAAATAAAAAAACTGAATTACAAATTTTATAAGGTAATTTTTTTAAATGTTCTTTCATTTAACCTGTCACTACACTTTATTTGTCATTAGGTAAAAAAGAAACTAATGAATTTACAGAAGCGTAATCGTTTAAACTGGACACATAACATAAGAACTGGACTAATCGACAATGGCATACCAGAGAAAATATGAGTTAAAATGTGAAAATGTGAATGTGTATGTCAGAGAGATGTTGGAAAAGTGATTATTATTGTCGGTATCAACAAACAAAAATTAACTGGTTTTGAAAAAAATCAAATACCTACTTTTAAATTGGACATCAAACAGTCCGGATACGCCAATCGAATCCTTGTAGTATAGAATGAAAAAGGGATTGCGAACGAATTGTGATTGAATTAAAAGAAAAATTGAAACAAATATGGAACAATCTTCAGCCAGAAGAGTGTGAACAACTTGTCCATACAATGCTCGATTGCATTAAGGCAGTTATTAAAAATAAAGAAGACAGTACGCAATGACCGAACTATTGTAAACCGTTGATATAGTTTATTTTTTCTTCTCCTGTTTATGCAGTCGGTGGCTCAGTGGTATCGAGTCGGCCTGTGAATCTTGAGAACCCTGGTTCGATCTCCACAGCCTACAAACAATTTTCACCAAATTAAATCTACCCCTATCCCTCACCACTAACATCTTTGGGGGCCGTGATTTGACGGCTGGTAACCGCACTTCACGCGAAGAAATATATCACTTACCGGAATCTGCTTCGGCACAGTGCCACATCCAGTAATGAGTAAAAGGCGTGATGATATATTTATTATATTTTATTTACTGTTTATAAATAACTAAGTGATTCTGTTCATCAAAATTCATCAATTTAAATTATAAAGAGAAAAATTGGGATATTGGCCGGATTTGAACCTGCGACAATTAAAACTAACGTATGTCACTAAGCCGAGAGTTCATGTAAAAGGAAAGTTCACCCGTGCCCAGCTGCCGATAGCACTGATAGTGAAGATTGGAGGTGATACGTGTGCCTGGATGCCAGTAGCACTGCGTATAGATTTTGGAAGGTATCACCCGTGCCTATATGAACTAGCACTGATAGTGTTTATTGGAAGGTGATACGTGTACCCGGATGCCGATAACACTGCGCATAGATTTAGGAAAGTATCACCCGTGCCTGTATGAGCTAGTACTGATTGTGAAGATAAAGGGCGTTACGCGTGCCCGGATGCCAATAACACTGTGTATAGATTTGGGAAAGTATCACCCATGTCTGTATGAGCTAGCACTAATAGTGAAGATTGGATGGTGATACGCGTGCCCGAATGCCAATAGCACTGCATACAGATTTATGAAGGTATCACCCATGCCTACATGAGCTAGTACTGATAGTGAAGATTAAAGGATGATACGCGAGCTCCGGATGTCGATAACACTGCGCATATATTTAGGAAGGTATTACCCGTGCCTGCATGAACTACCAGACTACCACTGACAGTGAAGATTGGAGGGTGAGACGAGTACGCGGATGCCGATAATACTGCGTATAGATGTAGGAAGGTAACACCCGTGCCCGCATGAGCTAGCACTGATAGTAAAGATTGGAGGATGATAGCGGTGCGCAGATGCTGATGATACTTACCACTGACAGCAAATACGTACAATCAACATAGCAGATAATAGATGCCCCTTTGATTTAAATTTCAAGCTAAGTTTCAGTCAATCTTTCTAGTTACAAATTTCACCAAATTTCGAACAAAGAAATGAATAAAAATTTGATAATAACAGTCAGCATCAAAATTCAAAAGAAACATAGATCAAATGTAAAATAAATTTACAAACTCACAAAATAAAATATAAATGTTGGCCAGGCTCGATCCAATAATAATACACGAAAGACACCAGCCATTACTTTTTTAACAGGTATTCAAATCAGTGGATGTAGACAGTTCGGGTATCAGGGTTTCAGGTAGTATCCATATTAATGTTTGCTACACATAATAATCGTCTAAAACCCTGTCCAGCAACAATTATTTAAGTTTACAATAAATTTAGAAATGCAGAATGCGTCGATGGAAGGGATAAACTAAATGATATACTTATAGAAGCCAAGAAAAATGACATGATTGAATTAACTCAAAATCAAAGAGCATACATTACATATGTAATTTATGCTCTTTGTCAAAATGATAACAGACATTCAACAAAAAGAATGCAGACAGTTCAATACAAAAAGTTTAGATAAAAATATTTTAAGATGAGCTTAATGGAACCATGGCCAACTTCATTGAATTGCGCTACACTTATCCGTTTCTTACAGAGATAAGAGAGGTTTCATATGTCATCAAAATTCCTAGTTTAAAATTTGCAAATCAACTAACGCCTCTGGCGAGATACGTAGTAACTAACATAACCGAAATTAATCTAATAATATTGAATGTAAAAATAAAATACCCCACTCCATTAAATGTATCATTTAATCACATAAACTTCAATTTTCAAATATTTTAAGACTTTTTGTAACTTGACAACGTGGTCACTTTCCTTTAATTGAAATAAAAATTACTAGATGATACTTGACGTATCAAACATGCTCAACTTCATTTGATTACGCTATGCTTATTATGCCCGTTTCATTTCATCGTTTTGCTATATAAAAAGTTTTTGTGAGTTCTTTACAAATTTGGTCAAAACGAAATTTATTGAATTGCGCTAATGTATTCCATCGTTTTGCCAAATAAAAATTTGTCGTAAGTTTTTTTTACAGATTTGGTACGTCAAGTAATGCCATCTAGTGATTTTTATTTCAATTAAAAGAAAGGGACCTCGCTGTCAAGTTATAATCATAAAATATTTGAAAATTTATGAAAAATATCCTTAAAATATTTGAAATTTGAAGTTAAATTAAGTACATTTAATGGAATTGTGTACTTTATTACATACAGTATTATTAGTTTAGGTTAGTTACGACGTATCTTATCAGAAGCGCAAGTTGACGTCCCTGCTCTATAAATTTGAAACTAGGAATTTAACTGACATATGAAACGGATATAATGGCTGGTAGCACAAGCTGTTCTTGTCTGCTTTAAGTGCAGTATTTTTGGGTGTTTTAGCTATCTCTAACATGTTAAAACCAAGCTCTTAAAACACCCAAAACAGAGCTTGTGCTACCAGCCAATATACGTAGAGCAATTCAATCACAGACCAAATATCTAAAGAATTCAATGAAGTTGACAATGATTTGGTACATCATGTAATGTCATCCATTGATTTTTATTTCAATTAAAGAAAAGGGTCCACGATATCAAGTTACAAAAATACCCTTAAAATATTTGAAACTGAAGTATGTGATCATACCAAATACATTTAATGGAATTGAGTATTTTATATATACATTAAATATTATTTAGATTAGGTTATATTAGTTACGACGTATTTCGTCAGAGGCGCTAGTTGAAGAGAGCGGGGGCTCTGTAAATTTGAAACTAGGAATTTTGATGACATATGAAACAGCTATAATAAGCGAAGAGCAATTGAATGAAGTTTGCCATGTACCAAATCTGACATATTTTTAGGAACCGTGTTGGCTTATGAATTTCAGAACCTGAGTTAAACTTTGTACATTTAATTATAAAAGTATAGTTTCTGTTAATAAAAGTTTTAAATTGTTTATTTATATTAAGGTTTTAATAAGTAATCAGTGCTGTTTACTGATAAAAAAAATTATATATTTATAAAAAAATATCTGAAGGGAACAAATATAAATTATATTCTAAAACATATTATACAACCTACATTTATATATAAACGAATGATTTTCAAATAAACCGATTTTTATTGCAGGTCTTCAATAATAGTTTTTCTGAAAAAAAAAATCTTTAATAGTAACTTTTTTAACTAGGATTCTTTGTTACTGTTGATATATTTTCTACACTACTTTGTTACAAAATTTAAAATAGTGACAAGGAAAGAAACTCGGTTGAGTTAGTCTAATGATATTTTAAAAATTTACCTCATAAGAATAACTAACCATATTATTTCTCCTCTTGACGTATACTTTACCTAATATAGTGTGCATATGTAATTTTTAATCAGAGTACAGTCAAATGTGTCAAATCTTTTCCACATAAATGAAAAAAAAGAACTAATTATAGATAGATAATAGTTATATAAACAACAGAAAAAAACAGAGGATACAATTTTTAAAATGAAAATTAATCAAATTCTTTTTATTATATTTCATGTATCAGTGCTAATGAAAATATCATTTAACTCTGGTGTACCCTCTAGTTTCAAAGTTTCTTCGTTGGCCAGATGAAGGAGAGCAACAAAAGCTAATGGAGCACTCAATTCATCTGCCATTCTGTTCGTTACGTGAGAAGGAAGAAGTTTGTATGTTTCCGAAAAATGAACTCTATTCAGTTTCACACCGTGAAGTTCGTCCTCGTTTTCCAACTGAAAAAAAAAAGAAAAATTATATATATATTTGCCTAAAATAATTAGGAAAGTAGAAAATTACGATCACCATCCTGTATAATATAAATGATTGAAAAAGTAAGAACAAATAGTTATTTTGTACTTCAGGATGAAACTGATTAATCAAGTTATTTTGTTGTATTTTAAAAAATAAGCGCAAGCACGCTTCCTATTTTTTTTTTATCTTTTTGATTAAATTTCAAATCTTGCATTAAAGTGTCTAACTGCAGTTGTTTGGAATTCACTTTGAAAAACAAAAGCAGAGGGACATTCCCTTTTTTCTCATATATATGATTCTTTTCTAATCTTACAATAAAGAGTTTAAGAGCTCTTCGATGAAACAACAGAACGCACCAGTCATAGACGAAAAATAGAGGCTCCTCTATTTCCGTCTTAAGGGCTCATCGATGAAACGAACGTATCTCAATTCACTCGTATCTTTTGTGTCTCATTTCACGTTAGCATATTTTTGAAATTTAGTTTGTCTTTCTCAACTTTATGCCTATGGCACACTGGTCGAAGAACATCGATGAACTCTTCAATGAAACAATAGAACGCACCCTTCATTGTCAAACAATAAAAGTTTCTAAAGTTGAGAAAGAAACAAAAATATGCTAACGTGAAATGAGACACAAAAGATACGAGTGAAATGAGATACGTTCGTTTCATCGATGAGCTCATCGATGCTTCGACCAGTGTGCCATAGGCATTAAAGCGATGAGCACATATACCTATTATCTACATACTGTTGCTGGAGAACAGCGCTCATGATAGAGAAAAACGGACAAATTCACTATATCTTTCTTTCATGTAACGGCTTAATGTGCAGGCGTAAAAAGAAGAGCTTAGCTTGAATCTCTTTACGTGCATTCGGCAATTTAACACCGTGTACATTTTTTAAACTATGTACACCGAAATCGTTCGTTTATCTCATTTTATGTACACCGTGCGTAAGTATTAGTCGTGTAGTGCGCACTTTAAATAAAAGTGACAAAGTGAAAACAATGGCAGAGATACTATTTGTTTAGGATTGTGATGTTTATAAGTTTTAGCAATATGGATGAAATGACAAATTCATTCTAAAAGCCAATTATTATTAGTGACCACAATAACAATATAAGTGCTTATTTGAGGGTACAACACAAAACTATACTCTTTAAATAAATTGTACTAATTGTACAAAAAATATATTGTTTTGTTCATTTAACTTGAATGCTATGAATTTTTAATCATGTAACAAGTCACTAAAATTTTTAATTATTTTTCTGGGCAATTATGATGCAATCAATAAAAGCTTACAAAATTATTTGTAGTCAATAATAATAATTTGTTACAATAACTGACAGCTTTATTCACTTTTAACACAAAAGCGATCGGATATTAGTATAGTGTACTATATGCAACTGCACACTACACTACACAAGATTTTTTCTACCGAACCTATTGTAGAAACTACAAAATTCATAATAGCCAATAGAAAAAAAGAGAGGTAGAAATTTATTTATTTATGTTACACTGCACAACATGAACTTAATCCCAATTATAGCACTCATCGAGTTTATATTATATTATAGTTTATATAATTTTTAGTTTGAGTGCGATTCGAACTCGGGATCTCTGGATTCGAATTCCGTAACGCTATCCACACCACCGTACTATAAATATATTTTATCTCCCTTCATTGTAATAATTAGGGAATATGTGGTTGAGCATTAGGCCCAATTTACATTTATCTAGTAAACAGGTTAGTTACTTATACTAGTAACTTACAAAACAGATACTAATATAATGTAAACCGAATTTTCAAGTAGTAGTATAAGTACTTGTAGCGTGTTAGCTATTTACTTGTCTATTAATCTTTCCTCACTACGTACACTTTTAATTATCTGCACTACTTACTCTTAAACATTTAGAGTTAAGTAGTAAGTAGGTATAGTACAAACGTAATCAAAATAATGTATTTTGGTTGAAATTCTGCATTGTTGATTAATAAAAATATTTATATAGCCACGTATAGGTTTATACTATCTTAAGTGCAAAGACCTACATACCCAATGTAAATTGGATCTTATACTTCACGATTTCTTTATCAATTTATTTTTGTTTAAAACAGTTCTACTATCTTCTTATTTTAATATTGTCATACCGTTTTGTTAGGTTAATCTAGCAACGCTTCAATGCAATGAGTAATACACAGATTATAAAAACATTAAATACAGCTTGAAATGTCAATTACTATAGAGTTGACAATGGGACATGTTCTATTTCATCAATTTATTTTAGTGAATAAAATGATCAATTTTTTATTTTACATATGTCAAATTGAAGGTCACAAGTTAGCCAAAAAATCAGTCGATTTATCGTTAAGTAATACAACCACTATTGCCGTAGCAGATTTCGGTAAGTTATATATTTATGCGCGTGAAATGCGGTTTCCAGCCGTCAAATTACGATTCCAAATGAGTGGAGGGGGTGCTACAGAGGCAGTTTTAATGTGGTGATAATTGTTTGTCCACTGTGAAAATCGAACCCGAGTTCTCAAATCCACAGACAGACTCGATACCATTGACCCACCTACCTGATTTGTGTAAATCTAACTAGTCTCGAAGTAAACGGTATTTAATAACCATTTTATCTAAGTAACGTATTGAATTATTAAGAAGTAATATTTATTTAAAATTAGTTATCAATTCTGTATATAACGACGTAAACATAACAATAAATTAACTGTCAGTTACACGAAGACAGAACACATAAATAGTAGAAAGAATTCTGAATAGACTTGATGTGCGAGATAGATGGTTAAAGATTTAATGGCATTAAAAAGTCAAATATCATAAAAGCCAATAATAATTTTAAAATTTAATTGTTTCTAGTACGATGTTTTTGGGTCTAGTTTCAATATAAATGAAAATATTAATAGTTTGTGACTATAGTGGAGGACCCCACAATATAGTAGAAGTTTTTTTTTACTTACAATTTGATTATCTCCTGTTTCACTAATCGCCATACACTTCCATATAGCATCTTTTAACTTTCTTATGTCCATTCTTTTCGCCTGGGTAGCATAAGGCACATGAAACTTTTGAACCTGTGTAGGCATATTTACCATATTCTCATCTGTCAGCGTTTGTTGCAGTACATCATTATTATCATTATTCGAATCATTTTGCTCATCGACATCAGCATTTCCATTATCATTTAAAGTTTGGGAACAGTAATCCGCGTCATCTGGATTATCATATTGATAATTCGCGGTCATATTTAAGTTCGCTCGAGATGTGTTAGCGGTGTTACCTTCAGCGGAATTTTCTACATTCATAAATACTTCTGAGCGATTTTTTAATCTACATATATCTGCTGTGGTGATATTTAAGTCCTCAGGAAGTGTGACTTTTGATATAGAACTACGTCGAATACGTTTCTTTTTCTTATTTTTCTTAACTGGAACAACAGTTTCTTCTTCGTCAGATTCTACATTATCAAAGCATACGGTTTCTGGTTCTGATTTTCTTATGCGTTTACTTCGTTGCGGGGCAACATTTACGCTTGCAACGTCGACGTTTGCTGTACGACGTTGCAATGATTTAATTTTCCAGTGAGACGGCCCGGCCCAAACACCACTTAACATGTAGCGATCGCTTACCACTGGTGCTGATCTATAAATGTGATAGATACGGTGTTTAAAATGAAGGATTAAGCGATAATTTTGGTAATGATTTTTACCTATATGAATACTGCAATGGTACATCTGAAAACGGTCCTTGTCCAGGTCTCATTTCAGTAATAAAGGCTACAGGACGTCGAAATTCCGCCTGACCAACGGCCGTTTCTACAATTTCTTCTATATCTTCAAACACGTTATCTCGGTCGTCTGGCTCATGCACAGAAGCATCTAATTCAGGAATCGGCAAACCATTGTCATCGTACACTATGTTCTGCGCTAAGTTACTTAATGGTTGGGTGCCCATCGGAACATCTATAATCAATATCATTATAAATAAATGAATAGATTCAGTACGGATTTTCGAAGAAAATTCATTACCATCATCATCTGGATTCCAACGATCTATAACAAAATCTATGAAAGAAGGACAAATTTGTTTTTTCGCAAAAGGAATAGTAACAGGTACTTTCTTATCTGAAAGTTTTACATTTTCTACATTATTTTCTAACGATGTATAGTACGGAAATTTGCTTCTACAAGTCACCATCTGTTCGTAGCCCCATCTTAAAAAAATAATTTAATAATGTTAAATATAAAATTTTCAAATTAGAATACCTACCTTTGTTTAGTGCTCGTTGACAAAGTATAGAATCGACTTTTTCCAGAGCTCACTTGCTGAATAGTAGTATTATGTGGAACTATATTGCCATTTAAAGTTTTTTCATTTGTTGCCACTGTGATTTCACAATCTTGGTTTAAATTTTGTCGAGATTTTTTCTTAGTTTTTTTCTTCTGTTGATCGACTTCCACTTCCATATCGTTATCATCTTTGTCACTATCATCATTTTCTCTGTTATCTATTAATAAAAATTGTTTCAAATAATTTCCAAATAATTAATATTAATAAGATAATGTACCTTCCATATTCACTCTTGCCATAGCACTGGCTAACTTAAATAAGTCACTGTGTACTTGATCTACTTTTAAACAATAAACTTTGCAACCAATGTCTATAGATGTGCTTGCTAATTTTAACGTGTCTTTCATTACTAATCCTTTTTTTAACATAGCTTGCATATACTCAACGATGTGTACATTCCAAGCATTCTTAGCATTGATTTTCTATAAAATAAGAGAAATGAAAACATAAACAAGTAAATAGCTTGTATATTTAACTAACATTTTCTGTGAACAACTTGACGCACGTCTGATAATGATCTTGCAACTTAGATTCATTTAATTCAACGCCTTCATTTTCCGAACTTATACTGGAATTATTTGCAACTCTTAAGCTGGATACTCTTTTTTGTAATTCAGAATTAGTTCTTCGCTTTAGCCGCTCCACTTCATCATCGTTCGCAATCTAAATAAGAAGAAATGTAGTAATAATACAAGATTTCTACTATAAATGCTTACAAAATTATGCTTCAAATTGATAGACATAACTATGTTTTCATAGATAACTTTTTTTTTTGTTTAATAATTTTAAATATAAAAATTTGCTTAATAATTTACATTAACTGAACTTACATATGGTGTTGATGCAAATTGTGGTACTATAGAGCGTCTACGAGGTGATGACATTTCAATATCGGGATTACTCAAACCGGGAACTGGCATTTTGTTATTGTATTCTGTAACGGATTATAACTGGTCAGAGGTTATATCAGAAGCACACATTATATATTTTCAGATCTAAATACTTAAACAAAATGAATTTTCGTAAATATTGCATACCAACATATAATATAAGGAAAAACAACAAAACCTTGTCTGCACTTCTACTTGTGCACTTTTAACAACAATTGACAACTTTCAAATTTTAACGAATCGTTAAAAGTTTAACGTTATTGGTGGAAACCTATCACATGGCTGACACTCAAATAAAAAAAAATGAAAATGTCTAATATAAAAATAAGAAAATAATTACAAATTTATGCTGGATTAAACTATAATATTTTAGAATATTTCTAAAGCATAAGTTATATTAATTACATTTTTACCAAAACTAATGTTCACAAAGGTGAAGCATCCGCTTAATTAAATCTTAAGTTAGCTGCAGAATACTTGATTTGACTTGATCTCTTTCAAATAATATATCTTTGTTTTAATGAATGAAACTTACGATGAATTATACAGAATTTTAAAGCCAATACTTCAAGGTGTAGTAATAATATACATATTATTAAATTTTTGTACAAATTGATAGAAAACGGTTCAAAAATGGACTTGAATTTCTCAAAAATGCCGAGTTTTTTTGTATATTTAAGAATATGGTCCTCTATAACATATACAATTTTTATCCAATTTGAATTGGTAACTTTTGAGAACAAAAAATAAACATGTGAAAATACGCTCAAAAGCAGGCTTTTTTGGATATTTTTGTTTTTTTTTCAAAAGTTACAAATTCAAATTGGATAAAAAAATTATGTGTTATAGAATACTATGTTCTTAAAAATGCATAATTTTTTAAACAAAATCGTACTCGGTATTTTTGAGAAATTCAGACTCGAAATTTTGATTGCTGCATTTCAATTCAAATTTGTTTGTTTTATAGAAATTTCACATTCTTTTTATTGTACATATCAAAAAGTTTATTCTGCACTACTTGTCCCTTCATTTAGATGAGAATAAGTATATAAAATATTTTTTTGAAATTTGAAGTTGTTGCAGCAACTTTGCGAAATACTCATTTTACACAATTGATGTGTGCTTTGTCGTACACTCAGCGCAAAAATGAACATCTAGATTGACAGCTGTCATTCATAATGACATATTTCATATTTGTGGTTTGACATATATTTATTTTATTTTTCGTATTATATTACACTAATATTCGAAGTTGTCAGTATAATACAACAGGTTTTACTGCAAACATTTTATCAATTTTAGCAGAGCATATTATTAGAACAGTATGGTTAGTAATATTTAAATGGATTATTTGTTTTAAAAATCGATATTTTTAACAAAGTTTTTAATTTAACGTTTATAGACAACAATTCTTATTTTAACCTTAAATATTTCACAAAAGGAAGTAGGAATTTATTTATATTGCTTGCAGATTATAAGATGAATGATAACATAAAACAGAACAAGGCTAAACTTGACTTGGGGGCCAAACCTGAAGTTGGCTGCAGAACAAGCTGCTTCTGGCTTTGTATTCAGGAATACCAACTTAACGTCAAAAGCCGAACAATTTGAAATGCGAAGTATATTTATCATAAAAATGCGTTCTGTACTAGGTTTGGCATGGTTAGGGATGTTTTTTTTTAAGTTAAATTTTGTTTGTAATAAAATTCGCATTTCAAGTATATTTATCATAAAAATGCGTTCTGTACTAGGTTGGGCATGGTTAGGGGTGTTTTTTTTTAATTGGTACTCCTGAATTCAAGCCAGAAACAGCTTGTTCTGCAGCCAACTTCAGGTTTGGCCCTCAACTCAAGTTTTACCCAGAACAAATATACCTCGTCGATGCAAAATTGAAAATACGTACATAAATTTATAAACAAACGCCTGTGGAAAAAATTATCATATTTGAATATATAATAAAAAGCATCTACATAAAGTAGATTAGTCAGCAACACGAAAAAAACACCTTCTACATAAAACTGATCGCCTACCAACACTTAATAAAAAGTCCTCTATTTATTAATTGTAAAGTGAAATAATTATTGTTTCATTTTGTATGAAATTCTCATAATGTGTACAAATATATAGGTACAGCAACTTGCATATTCTGACTTTAGAATCGCAGTTCTCATGTATTTTCTAATCATGTTTACGTACTGTAATCCTAAAATGTATTGAAAACATGTAAACGCTTCAATTAAACCAAATACATGCACTATCAGAGTTGTAGATACTTTTTTTTATATGAAAATAAAAATAAATGTGTAATAAATATTCAAGTAATTATTTGTTACATCACATACGACTGATATATTTCTTTGTTACCATGTAATTTAAGTAAAATTACAATTAAAAAAAAAAGAGGAAAAACATGATATAGATGGATAGTTTATAGTTATATTTAAATAATTAGTACATTTTATAATATGTTCACAACAAATTTATTTGATATGTATTTGATGTTGTGATATGTCAATATTTCATAAATTCATGAGAAATTTGCAACTTTTGAACCAGTCTTGCAAATTATGCTGAAGAAATAAGTACAATTAAAGTGATCAAAAATCTCGTAAAGTATAAACAAAAAATATTAACAGAAAACTTAACAGAATTTTATCAATAAGTAGAATTACAATTTAACAAATATATCAATAACATGGAAATGTCCCGCGTGATGGTCGCGCGGGTTGAGGGCCCGACTGACGACCATAAGGTCGTGGGTTCGGGACCCGCCCGTGGCGATCATACAAAGAACATATCGGCATATGACCTGAGTAGTTGGTCCGATGTATAAATTAAAAAAAAAAAAAAAAAAAAAACATGGAAATATAATTAATAATACTGTAAATTATTCCTGATATTTAAGTATTATAAATGTATCATAATTTTATAAAAATCAACATCAAAACTACCCTTTATCAATAAAATAATGCAAATTTCTCATTTAAAAAGCATTTAACTATTTAAATCTTCAAATGCAGGTACTCAGCAACAAAAACTCTCAAGATTTTGTTTAAATTTTCCACCGTGTGTATATCAATCGCATCTCTATTATCGTCAGAAGTGTGCCAGACATCAGGAAATGGCGTAGGAATCAGATGAAGAATCGGAACATCTCGAATCATAAATGGAATATGATCATCTTCAATATGAGCTCTTAACGACCTTTGTGCAAAATAGGTTTGCTGAGGCTGACCTCTGGAATACTGTCTAAGTTGCCCCATTTCTGCTAACCTTTCTTCAGCTTGAGCTAAACGAATATACCACTTTTCCGTTTCTGGGAAATAGCTGTAAAATTTCGGATCAGGAGTTCCTAACAAATCAAGAAGAACTAACACATCCAATCGGTTTAATTCGTTGATTTGTTCGTTGTCTCTAGTTGTAGAAATTGAGTTCTCCCAAATTTGAGCTAAATGGCGAGCACCGTAAATTGAATCTGTTGGACCCCATTGACGAAATGCTTCTTCGCCGTCGAAGAATATTAGTTTTAAACTGATATCTTGTTGAGATGAGTTGTGCAAATATGGTTTTAATTGAGCTACTAAGTTTAGCATCATTGCACATGGCACTGCAGAATCTGTAGCACCTACAAAATGAAAGTGATTAATAAATCAGACTCGTTTAAATCATATTGATATTCTAAAATTATATGTAAAAATAAATAAAATCTGTAACCCAATTTTAGAAAATAAATGGTATTAAATTTACTCAAAGACGGTTTTCTCTGGAATATGATCAAGTTATATTTTAAAACGTAAGTACCTATTCATATTTTCATAGAATGAAGTAGTTAATCATATGTAAAAATAATCAAATACTAATTAACTATAATTTTCTGCTGAACAGTTTTCAAGTTAACTACTGTAATCCTCTCCTACAGTGAGTAATTACATTAAAAAGATTCAATAAAATGTAGAAAAGCTTAGTTGCAACTTATTATATTTCTGTAATTCAATCGACATACAAACGGTACGGGTATTTTAATTGTAAATGAATGCTGGAATAATTATAAAAATAGAAATATGAGAATTATAAATTTTTAGTAGAAAGTATGTAATTATAATTATTGTAATTTGATTAACAGCTAAATAAATGTTTATTAAATTACAATTTTTATATATTAAGCACTGATAACATTGTAAAATTATCTACTTACCTACAAAATCGCTTTCTCTGGTATATTTGCTGTCATAATGACAAGCTAAAGCTAAATACCTCTTTGCATTTGGATTTAATGTTGCGATAATATTTGCAAATCGTAATTTTCCAAAGGTCGGTGTCACATCATCAAATTCATCAATATCAACTTCCCAGTTTAATTTCTTTAATTCTCTTTCTATGTAATTTCTTACTCGTTTATGATTTTTTGTTCCAACAACTCTGGGAATTAAAATGTTGTCTAAAATTATATCTATATGTGAGGTGTTGCTTAAAGCGGCTAATTTATGGACTTGCGAATCTGTCAATTCATTTGCTTTATGTGTTCGCTAAAAAACAAACGAACGATCAAATTAAAATTTATGCAACAGGTTGCAAATAAACACGAATCAAAAACATCGGTACCAACCCTTTCTTTTAAAATTTGCAAAGCATTGCTTGTAGTCAAAAATGCTACAAAATATATAAATAAATTTCTCATTTTACTTTAAACGCACTAAAAACAAAACTTATAAACACAACATATGGAACATACATTTACAAGGCCACTGCTTTATGTTCACTGGTGTACTGTACTGTCATTCACATCATTCGACTTTTTATATTGAAAATTCTCAATCCCACACACTGCGTTTACGTCAACTCCCAGAACCAAAACGCCAAACGACTACAATATTGTAAACACGCCCCACGACACATTTTTTCAGACCAACTGTTGTATTTTAGTTATAATTACATTATTAGGTTATGATTTTACATATTTATATCAATAAATAACTGTACAGCAGCTCTTTTTCAGGAATTATTCATAATACACTTCAATTGCCACAAATACTACGCCATTTTAAATTACTAGTCAAGTTTACGCTATTATTATTCTTCTACTTACTCTTTCTTCTGTATTCATTAGAACAAAGACATAAGACTAAAAAAAATTTACTCCGTCAACAAAACGAAACCAATAATAAATTAGGTATTAAAAATATTTAATTCAATAAAAAAACATTTTTATTGTTGTACAGTAAACAATATACAAAATGAGTACAATTTTACATGATTATTTTTTCCCTCCCCACCCAAATAAACCTTTGACAAACCCAGACATGCCAGAAGCTGCCTTATTTTTATTAGGTGAACCCTCCAGTTTATCTTGCAGATCAGGAAATTTAACAAGATTGAAAGCAAGATCGAAGAACAGTGGTTTGCACGGGATCGGCTCCATAGGTGGTGGAATAGAAACTACATTTGGATTTTTAGTCAGTAATTGTGTATCTTCCCTATATTCGTCTAGGCGGTCGATCAGAGGTTTTTTACTCTTCAACATTTTAGTTGGTACGACTGACGGCTCTTCAGTTGTATCTTCGATCACACACTGAGCTTGTGCGATAATTTCTTCACTTTCTATATCTTTTTGAAGAATGTTCATCTTTTCTTTTATGTTATCAGCTACTTTACCGTTTACAACTTGTTTTATATAATTTGACGATTTGTTGTATAAAACAAGTGCCTCCCGCCAACGTCGAGTTACTGTGTAAGCCTTTGCCATGTGAAAACATCTAATGGGGAAAAAATAAATAACGAATATACAAACAAATAACTGAACAATGTTAAACAAACCTGAATGCCTTATACATGGTGGTTTGAGCAGCAACTTCCTTCTGATAGTGGCTGTTTTCTTCTAATCCAGAAAGCTGTTTCATTTCGGCCATTTGCTGCAAAATAATTTCATACAAACGAACAATATCTTGCGGCTTACGCGCTTGTTCAACCAAATACTGATTTCTTTGTACTGTTCTAGTCAAACGAACGTAGAGTAAATAAGTCAACATAAGTTGCGCTCCAGTTCCTCCCAATCTAACTTCTTCTCTAGCAACAGAAACAGCATCTCTACAATCTATTAGCATTTGTTCAATGAGCGAAATTCTTGCTTGAGTGTCTTCAGCAGATTCTAAACTAGTATCCAAATCTTTAATGCTCAAAAGAAATAGTTTAACTTTCTCAGGACGGACAATAACTTTAACACCGTTCCATTTTATTTCCATCGTATCTTCGCTACGTTTTTCTTTAGCTTGGATCATCAACGCATCTAAATTTTCAACCAATCCTTGACCACGGAGTTCAAGAAGATTAACTGCCTTTTCGTCTCCAATATTATAAGCGCAATAGCGAAGACTTGGTGATAATTCGTCAACGCGATGTCTGTAAGGCGCTTGTTCATCTTCGGGAAGAGTATTCGCAATTGTTTCGTAAACTAGTTGAGCTTTTTTCAAATTTTCTGCTGCTGACTGCCATAATTGAAGTTCGAATTGTAAAGTCCCGTGCATCCAAGCTACGTAAGCTTGAGCTTCTAGTTTTGATCTTGCATCGCATTTTTCAATCTGAATTTTTTTTATTATAAATAAATCAAATATCAAATTGTTGATTAAATATTTACCTTGCATAATTCTTCCAGCTGTAATGCAAACATGCATGCTTTTCTCAACCTCTGGACAAGATGAAATTTTTTTCGAGGCTCAGTATTAGCTTCTTGTCTTAACTGCATAGCATAAGACCAAGCTCTTTCAGCTAAAACCAATGGAACATGTAGAAAACGTTCATCTGCTTTAGGCAAATCCAAATGACTTTCGGTTACATCTCTCCGTTTGAAATGCCGTCTATCTCCCTAAAATATTACGTACATAATTGAAACTAATCATTCTAATTTTGTTTACTGAATTTATAATGTACCTGTGGAAGTTTTAATACTTTTCGCAATCTACGAACGCGTCTTGTACAATAACCTCTATATCTCTGATAGTCTCCATGTCTTAAACCATGTTGCTGTTGGGAATCTTTGATCAACTTTAATACTGTGTACTATTAAAGAAAAAATAAAATACGAAGTCAATTGTTTTTAAAATATAGCTCTATCATCCAGCTGTCAAACAAGTTCATGTCATTTATCAATAAAAAGGATACTTTCTAATGAAAATAGCTTTACTTCTTCTGTTTCTGAAGCTACTTCTTCATTAGCTTCTGATACTGAATCTTTTGGACTCATATTTAATATTGTTTTAATCGTAAATTATTATTTTATATTCTACCTAAAACCAGCTGAATCCTAACCACATCACCATAAATTGAAATGTGTGTGAAGTTAGCTCCTTTAGATATTTGGTCTGTGGCTCCTGTAACAATGCAGCAAATAGAGAAAACAAAAACATTTGTCTCATTTTGTATACAAACTTATTTTATATATATTCACATCTTTTATTATCCTTATAAAATATTTTCATAATATACAAATTATATAGGAAACAGATAATAAATAATAGAAAAATATTTATATAAATTTTCATTTTCTGGCCGAATATTAGCTAATTTCACTGTTTTGTGATTGTGTCAACCTCGGAGATAGGGTAGTGTGCAGACACTTGATCAATCTGAACATCGTGAACAGCTGACTAGCGGGCAGATGGCAGAATTACCTCCCTTCTTTCCCCTTCCCAACACCAGCACAGTTTTGACAAATGCGCTATCTACATCTTATAAGTTTACTTGGGCGCTATTTAAAAAAAACAGTATGTAGTTCATTGTTGAATATTTCATTATTAACAACAAACTTTGTGTTTCTGTTCGTCTAATTAGTATCTCGTAAAACTTAAAATTTTAATAAAGAAGTACTTTTTAACAATTTATTTATTCGTTTTATTAATACAATTCTAGCAATAATTTTTTTATGTTAATCATTATATTACAATAAAAATTCCATACCGATATGGCGGAAAAATATATGCATTCACGCTAGTAGGTCTGTAAAAATTAATCAATATTATTATCAATTTAATGGATATCAAATGAAAACAATTATAAAAGGATTGAACTTCCACATTATACCGGACAATAATGGAAGCAGGTTGTTCTTCGGCTAAACCCCTACCATATTTCGTATTAATTGTAGATACCCAATCCGGGTGTCTGGGATCATCAACTGGGTTTCCTGATATATGGATAAAAAATAATAAATTAAAATATATCCTAAAAGAAATAGCCGAACTACTGATAAAATGAAGATCACAAATGCGGACATTTTTTAATTTCAATTTTTCGACATCTCGGTACAAGACAGCAATCCAGTTTTGGACACTCCACTTTTTCTTTTACCAATTTACATGCATATCACAACATATATTTTTCTTTTAAAACACAGTATTTTACCTACATTTCTGAAGGAAACTGCCTAACATCACAACATAACATAAACCACGCGATATTGTTCCTCGCACACATCAATAAAAAAACACTAAATAATAATACAATAACAAACAAAATAATAATAATAAATAACACACAAAATAACGAGAAAGAAACACTAAAGCAAAGTATAACAACCAACTTCAACGTATGAGGACGATAAGGGGAAAGAAGGGAGATAATTCTGACATCTGCCCGCCAATCAGCTGTTCACAATATTCACGTCGGTCACGTGTCTGTGTCTGTCCGCAACCCTATGGCTAGATTTGTCAAAAATATATAACCTTGTTTATCATTTTTAGCAATGCAGTAACTCGCTTTTACAAAGTTAGTAGATCTTTCAACCATTTTATGATCACGGTTTTGTTGTCCAATGACCTAATGACGTTTGTGATTTGATGTATTTTTAATCGGCTCAACTTTTTTTTATATAACGGTATGCGGAGTTGTATTGTGAAATTAGTAATTTAGTGTGGAAAATTTAGACCTACTAGAAATCAATCTCTGGATTATTATTACAAACGATAAATTCAACACAGAAAACTTTAAACTGTTGTTTAAGCCAAAGCGGTCAACTACGACTAAATCTCTTCAAATCTCGGCCCAAAATAGTTATTTGTGTATTAAGAGTGTAAAGTGATTCTTTGTTACTCGAACACAGTAATTGCAGCGCGAGCCGAAGGCGCGAGCTGCAATAGTGTAAGAGGAACAAAGACACTTTACGCTCGTAATACACACATAAATTTTTCTATGATTGCATCTTAAAATTATTAAAAAACGTATACGTACTGAAAATAAATTCGTTCTGTCAACGGTGAATATGAAATAAGCGCGTATTTAATATCTTTTTCGCGCGTTGCCATTGGAAACGCGCGCATTTAACGTCTTTTTCGCGCGTTGCCATTGGAGACGCGCAAAAAAAATATTTTTCGATTGTTCCACAGAAAACGTTACGATGACAAATGAAAGCGTAATTGTCAACTTTTCATAGCAATTGTAGAAAAAATATTTAATGATGTCAATGGCGCAGTGATCGCTGGCTAGTTTTCTGACAGTTTTTACCCAAACAGCTGTTTTTACGTAGTGTGGTCAAGTGAGTGTCCACAACATATCTCAAACCACAAATTCTGAAATACACATTAATTTCCATGTATATCGTGAAAATACTAAATACAGTGATTCAAAATGATTGATCCTCACGTGACTTGAAAAAGTTCGTATTATTATCAAAACTATCTTCCACTGAATAAAATTTATATTAATTACTTTGGAAACCGCCGGTAATATTTACATAATGACATTTGGGTGCATCAGTAGCGTTGCCGTATTTTTTTCTTGTTGATATTCATACATATTTTATTAAAATCTTATTTAAATTGTTAGTTTCTTTTGGAAGCATAATTTCATACTGGGATACATAATGAAATGCTTGGAAATACTTTATAGCGGTGTCACGAACAATTTCTACAGAATTTTATTAATTTTGAGGACATTGATTACAAAATTTTTACAAGTCATATTCGTAGGATAATTGAACGTTTTCGTAACTCTGGAAGTGAATGTAAAGGCAAATCAACTGAGAGACACACTGTTCTCACACAACTTACTTTAGATGATGTAAGGGATCGTTTAGAAAAAAGTTAAAATAAATCATTAAAACTAAAACATCCCGAATAGATTTAAATTTACCCCTTCTATAGATTCACTGCATGCCAATGTGAGCTGTTATATGGTCACAGTCCACTATTACAATGATTTAGCAAACAAAAAATCAGAACGAAGTGGCGAGATTCAATAATTTTTAATCACTGTATAATTTTTTTAAAGTTAAAAATTGATTTGTGACTTCGTATGTACCAGACAGAGGTACTCAACAGTTGATTTTGACGAGCTTTATATTTAAAATTGTCAAAAATTTCAGATGTTCATTTTATGTGATATACTATTAGTATTTAGATATTTATAAGTGATACAGAGTAGGTTGTTAGGAAACAATTTCTATTTCAATGGACTAAATAAAAAAGAGCTTCAACCGTTGTAAAGATTGAAATTCAGCATCTAAGCCACTTATTTAATAACCGTAAAAATGAAGTCTGAAATTATTAAGAAAATTATCAATGGAGAATTTTAAAACTACAACTTTTTTCTAAAACAAATTGGCGAGAAACTGAGGCGAATAAACTTGTTAGCTATAATAAAACGTCTATGGTTCGATTCTCGTTTTACACCCAGAATATACTACACGCTACGTTTCAATTATTTGTAGAAAACTAGATTTGCAGGATATGCATTTATACCATAAGGGAGTGGTGTACCAGAAGACTAATGACATTTAAATACTATAACAGTCAAGGAAAACTTCTTTTTCTTAAAAAAATGGTTACTGAATAAACTTTAATTTTATTGCCAAAATATGTATAAATATAATTATTTACAAAATCGTTTGAATAGTTTCTATAAAACTATTAATAAATAATACATTTCTTATTAAAAAAAGAAACAATTTTAATGAGAAAACTTACAATTACTTAATTACATTGAAGAAGTAAAACGAAAATGAATTGTAGATCAGTTTGAAATACAATAAATTAAAATAATTAAAACAATGATAAACAATTATTGATTATAAGAATAAAATTTACAACATACATAATATACAAAAAATATAATTTTTAGACAATAAATATATAATTGCTAGGAAGAAAATTGAAAACGAATTATGAAGGAAACATAATTCTGGTAACAAGACATTGTACTCTAAATCAATACAAATTAAACATTTAGATAAAAAAAAACAAATTTTACACGACAAAAATTAAAATTAATGAAGGTGCGAGCTAAGACAAAATATAAATATGATGACTGATTAAGCGTTGTCTACCGTCAACACGAACAAAATTAACAATGACTATTATAATATGTGATACTAACTATATGAAAATGGCATTATATTGCGATGCATGTAAAAGACTTATTACTATCATAACAACTTATATTTTATATGACTATGATCGAAGGCAGCTTTGCTAATGGATACTTTGTACTTTTGGTACACGTTATGATCACAGTTTTTCAGTGATTTCCATCAATAAATTAAGTACATTTTATGGACCTATCTCAAGTAAAAAATAATATTTTATTTATTAAAATTATTATAAAATAAAACGCGATGAATAAGTTTTCTATCCATTTAAGAACAGTATACATAATTATGTAATTTGATGTGTATATAATCCTTTGATAAATTTAACGATAATATAAAATTGTAAATTTTTATAAAATTTTAATATTTTAAATGAGATGATTTACATTTGCTTAATAGAAATCACTGGTAATCAAATAAGTGTACTTAAATTTATGTAGGTTCAGTAGTTAAGATACCATGCACTCTGAACCTATACAAACAAGTATAATTCAAATTACCATGATTTGACTCAACTCTCAGTTCAACCATATTAAAAGAAGGTCCATCGTTTTCCACTTGGAAGAATTGTAAACTAGGTCCATCTAATTCATATATGTAACTTCCTAGCTGCCACGGATCTCGATCATTTTCACTCTGTAGCCCCCAAACTGTGAATTCTTTGGGCGCGGAATCTCTTACACCACCAGGTGCCAAACTATGGGGAATATGCTCCAAAGAAACCGCGGAAATTTTAACATAGGCGGACAGTTGAACTAATAGAAAGCCTGGGAAATTTTGGAAAGCCCAGCATTCACCAGGAACAATTCCTGGAGTAATCACAGTTCTTGGTGTGTTACTAGGATACCATAATGGAATTCCTAGAACAGATAAAACTGCTGTTCTTTTGTTATAACTTTCCGTGCACCTCGTGGACAAAATTTGACCTCCAGACGGTTCTAATGCGTAGTCAACTAGACCAGTTTTGTCAGCATCATATATGGCAAGAGCTTCTTTGACTATTCGATGAACTTGAGAATCAGTTAAGGCACTGTCTACTCCAATACTATTTCTGTTAATTTCTAATCGCTCTCGTAGTTTAAAATTTATTTTATCAGAGACGTCATTCATGATTTTTTCTGCAGAAATTTCAACTAGACTTTCTAAATCTGAATTTAAGTATTGTGTCAGATTTGATAATCTGGATTCTAAATCTTGTTTAGCAACGAAGATTGAATGCAACCAATTGGATATGTGCTCAGGTTGGATATTAACGTTTGGTACACCAATTAAATCAGCTAATATTTTTTTTACATAAGATTCTATGTGGATAAATTGTCTTTTACAACATTTATTCAACTCCCAAGTTAATTTTGCATTGTTGCGTGCATTTTCTAATTGTATGTGTGCAGCTAAAGAATCAACTTTTTGATTAACATCTTTAAGTTCATTCTTTAGGACGTCGACAGATTTTTCTTGTTCATTTAATTGAACAATTTTCCTATTTATGTGTTTAGCAATAATGTCTTCAAATTCTGGATTTCCTAACAAAAGTTTTACAATATCATTAGGATTTGTTTGTTCTTTAGAGGTGATGTCTGTTGCCGCTAGGATGATTTTAGCGAGATGTTCTTCATCTTGTGTAATTTCTTCCGTTGATGCATCATGATAGGTTGTGGGTGGGAATAAAAACGATTCCTGGACTGTGTGACTCAAACCCGACCACAGCCACCAGCCTGCAAAGTTTCCTTTCCTTACAAAAATCTTTCAAACAAGAAAACAATGTTTTTGTACATAATACCAGAGCACTTTTATTTAATTAATTAAAGCATAAATTAGAAAGCATACAAAATTAAAAACCTTGAACTGAAAACAACAAATTATTACTGTAGAAATAAAAGCTAAAATCACACAAGAAAAAAATATTTGGTTAAGTTTAGAGGTGAAGATTAAATGCAAACACAAATGTTTATATGTGTTCATTCTTGTTTGTAACTCCCTTTAAAATTGTACAATATTTAATTTATGTCCTCTGTAATATGTACGAAAACAATATACCAATTTAGGTATAACATGCATATTGTTACTCCTTCTATGAAGCAGATTTTGCACCTTACGCAGGCTAGTGGTCTGTGATAAAAGAAATGAATACATCGCTACCAAAACCATGAAATTATAGAAGGAATTACAATGAAAAAACATGACTTGATATTATATTAAATATATTGTAGTACGATTATAAATAGATACATTTGAGAATAAACCAACACATAAAAAAACTCAAAAATTAAATTAGTAATAAATATAATTAAAAAAAAAACAACAAACAATGAAGTAAATATATGTCATTCTTTAAAATTATTTGGTTAATCATAAACGTAAAAAAAACCACGCCAACTATTTTATTATTAGTGTGAATATAAGTAGTGATGTATAAACATGATAATCATAAAAATTGTAGGTAAAGCAGAAGGCGCAAACTTTGAGCGCGATTTGTACGAAATTGTACAGATAATATTCTATGAACTGTTTTAAGCGCACAAATAATTTCATACGAAATTATAAATTATCTCATTTATGATATTCTTATGTAAGTCATACCTTGAAGCTATTTATTATATTTTTTTGTTTTTGTTGAAATTTTTTTATCTGACTGAATTTTATAAATAGACATCCTGTAGCATTATTGTGATCATCTTTTTTCTTGCTTCGTATAAGTATGTGATTGTGGCTATATAAAAAAAAGTTTTATCTGGATATTGCAGAAAGAGCTAAGATTGATGGCTTTATACATATTTGCGTTTAAGATACATTGTTTCGAAGTATCAAAGCTGACAAAAACAATAAAAGCTACAGGAAGAACATTTATAAAAGTATCACCAACAGCTATGCATATCATAAACAATTTTGCTTTCCCTATCTTCGAAACAAATACATTTTCGAATTTTGTTACAAATTGGTTATGAAAAACGAATAGCATCAGGTATGACATGCCTGCATGGATCACAACTGATGCCTCTTATTTAGTAAAGTGAAACAATGAATTCTTTATAGTTAAATATTTTTGCACAATTCAATATCAGCACCAACAGCTATCACACTAAGTTTCTCTAACATTTTACAATATATAGTGATACGGTAACTGCAAATAACTAAGATATAAGGTCATTCCATATAAACATAAAATACAAATAAAATAATTCGATTAAGACTAGATTATTTACCATATCTATAACATTAATTAAGCATAAAATTATTCAACATATTTAAAAGAATGTAGTTGCAAATGGGTCGCAATTTGTCTCTAAATTACACTTTACGATTCTATATTAATATCTATAAAAATATTTTGATTTTTTTGAATAATTTAAATGTCTGAAAACAGTTCAAAGAACATTTCTGTCATGTTTTTGTGTCGATGGAATTAAGTAGTGTGCTCAGCACTGTAGAAAGTATCAATGAAAGAGTTAAAGTAACGACTTGCAATGCGGCCGCAGTGAGGATAGCAGTTTGGAACTAGAGGCACGCCATGAGCCTGCGCAAGGTGTAGCCCTGCAAGACATCATACAACACCATGTAGCTTGGCTTTCAATTACACTACACGATATTTGTCTACGTTCAGTAACATTTATAACATTTCGTTCATAAAAGAAAATATTTAAAAAATAACGCACAAGTAAGAAAAGTTTCGATATTTTATAATATTTTATACTATAAGAACTGTTAAATAATAAAGAATTTTAATTGTCTAAAAACAAATTTAAATCTATTCAGATTAATTTCATACATTAAAAAAACTTACATTTACCACGTATTCAAATATAAAGAATACAATATGAGAGATAAAATATTTTTATTTTAGTTAAAATATATAATACGTTGATTATATATATATATATTAAATAAATGAAAAGAAATATATTGGGTAATTAAAAGTATTGGTGGTATTTCAAATAATTAAGTAAAAATACATCATTTGAAGAATTAAGTTTTCCATAATTATCTTTTATATTATAAAAAGTTTTGAGTTTCTACACTGACAAAAATTCTATATATACAGGTGAGTCATTACCGAAATTGCGCAATTTCAAGGGACATTTTAGTGCTGTGTTGTTACTTATGCATTATTTTGGAAAAACAAACACATCTCTGAAATCGTCTCTTTAAATGGCACTGCTCTAATAATTTAACCAACTTTGTATCTCATACGTTTCTCAGGATCGCAATGCTGACAAAACACTGTGCCTGTATATATGCACATATATTGATTTTAAAAATGTGAATGCGAACTTCGTAAATAGATGAGTGAGCAGAAGTGAACTAATTGCTTTAATATTCATTAAATGCATAATCATAACTCCTTATTCAATACTTTAAAAAGTTTAGAAGAAATCATTCAGATTTTAAAAGAATTGAAAGAGTGACAAATCCGTTATGATATGCAATAATATTTCTTCGTTAGACGTTTGCAGATTCTATTGCCTTTGGATAAAAAAATACAGTTGGACTTAGTAAATTATATAAAATTTAACTCAATATTTTAGTAAAAATCATTTAGAACCTCATAGTGGCTTTTCGATAACCATGTGTTACAAGCAGATTTCATCACAAATAAAAATAGACCAAAATATTTGTTTCCATGTATGTGACCTTGTGTCAAAACGATAAAAACAAAAGTTAAAACAAATGACATACTAGCGTGAAGCATGTATAACAAAGTTTTGTATTCACTTCTTTAAATATTGCGTCAATTATTATTCACTCTTGTACAAATATAAAATGATAAATTTCTTACCTGTAAATATTAGAAGTGGTAACAGCATCAAAGCGATCAAAGGGCCCCATCGTCTAGTTCCAGAAGAGCTCTGTAAGAGCCATGTATCGAAAAGAAGTATCCTGCTGACAGATTTATAGTATATTCGGCCGATCCAAAGTACTGGCTTAATACTAGTATGAGATACTACTGTAAGTAATGTAAGAACACTGGTGAATAATTTGGTAAAAATTGACGTAATTGATCGATAAACTCTACGAAATATCGATATCTGTGTCACTTTTTCGTATCTTTCATATTCTGAATCATTTTGATCTTTGAATAGCGTCGTCGGTGTCAAATTTGTGTTATAATCATATCTGTAGCCAGATTTTGATCTGTCAAATTGTTCGGAATAATAGGTTGATTGTGGGCGATAATCTCCAGAATATGATGTTGAACTTTCTGTTGACCGACGTAGTGAACGCCTTGACATATTTGGCATAGCGACAACACCGGGTGCCAATTCTCTACGATCTTTTGAATGGATTGAATATGTATAATCAGTTTTTGGATATTTACTGAAAAAATAAAAATAAATATAAGTTTGTTAAACAAAACAATTTATTTGTAACACTGTCATTGATGAAAATGTGAGAGTAATAAATTAATGAAGTAAACACAAACAGGTTCTAACGAATAACTTGCTCTTTAAATCTCTATATAATATTACCAAATATGCAAAGATAAACAAGTCAACCTTACTTAAACAAAAATATGAGTAGGTATCAAATGTCAAGATTATTTAATTTACTATAACACCTACTTCCAGTATTCTCCCGCTTCCTTATAAATTTGAAGTGCTGATTTTATGTCTCCATTTTTGGATAATACTTTTTCAGCACTTGTTTGAGATCTTGTACGGCCGTTGCCTTTAGAAGATGATATTTCATTTTCTCCCTCTTCAGATGAATAATCTGATGTTTTATGACGAGATCTTGTAATAATTCTTTGAGATTTTTGTTTTGTAGGTGATTCAAAAACATCATCTGATGATACTGAACAGTTATTGGATCTAGAACATTAACATTTGAGCATCACGAAATAAAATTTGAACACTAATAAATAACTTACTTGATTGTTTTGTTTCTTGTGGAATATGAATGTTTCACCACAGTTTCTTCAATAATGTGATTTTCTTCTTCATTTGCAATAACTTCTTGCT
Source organism: Pterostichus niger (assembly GCA_947425015.1). Lineage (NCBI taxonomy): Eukaryota > Metazoa > Arthropoda > Insecta > Coleoptera > Carabidae > Pterostichus > Pterostichus niger. The sequence goes on along the minus strand of OX380338.1, from coordinate 17,915,487 downwards.
CTAGTGTTGTTTGAATGAATGGAGTACGAGACCGAGATCGGCTTGAGCGTAATTCCATGTTCACTATGAAAAAATGCACAACATGCACTTTGTTCCCCCATTTCAAACATAAAAATAATTTTGTCTCCTACCTTGTATAATTTTAGAACAGACCTACACAAAGATAGCCTTGTGCATTAACCCACTAACAGTTAATTTATTTACATAAGTGAATCATAATTCACAAATATTCACAAGATTCTAACCAATAACTACCACGTTCATAAATTATACACTTAGTTAGGCATGTGTATTGCTTCTATATTACAATAATAAAACAAATTTACATGAACTTTATAAAAACGCTTACTACACTTTTAACGAACTAAGAGATAAATATAAACGATGACGTCATTTTAATAACATGCGGCTAGATCGGCAATATTAGTTTCTATTCAACCATCTTCTAGTTTTTATCATTGTCGATAGATGGTACTAGTTGTCAAATTTCTAAATACCGGTAGTTCACTGAAATCAACAAATAATAAAATATTTCATGACCAAAAATAACATTAAACAAATGTAGATTTAAGAACATATTTTGAAACGCATTCTTAATTTTAATACTTTAATTTTATATATTTATTATAATTTATATTCTATACATAAAAATTAAATGTTTTATATTTTTCCGAATTATCAGCTATAATTTCCATTTTTTGAATCATATTTTTTATCATCTAATTAAACTACATATTCAATATAAAATGTATATAATACTGAATGCTCCGCAAAATAAAACAAATCCATAACATTTTTCAAAATTGGAATGTTTACCAAGAATAATATATGTATCTTATTGGTAGAATTCCGAAAACCTTGAGAGTAAAAAATTAAACATACATATAAGCGATTTCTTAGAAGTAATTTTAATTTTAGTTCGCAACTATTGCCGTCATTGAATCTTTTGCACGCGATTTCATACGCTATTATTATACGTCACGAATCTCTGACACCATTATATATTTTTCGTTGACCTATTTAAATTTAGCATCAACTATCAAGAAAATAACTTATTTTCCAACAACTCCACCTTTAACAAAATCTAACCTAAAAAGCATTCTTATTTTTACGGTGATTTAAGAGCAACATGCAAACCGTGCTGTAAACAGCCAGGTTACGTAAACTTGCTTCTATGTATTTCACAGTGTTTTGTGTTTTCATTCTTATACACTTCCTTGCGAAATGACTTTTTTTTCCTTTCTGTGAACGTTTTATAAACTGAGTGTATAATTGTTTCCATGAAACAATAATATAATGGCTACTGTCCATTCACGTTGTAATAATTCATGCAGTTTGCTTGTGTGACAAGCAGTTTGAGAGGAAGTCACAAATAAAATCTGTAATGAAAGAGAACTGAATTGAAAGTGCAGAATGGATGGCCTAAACTCATACGAGCTATTTTCTGTGAAATGATTAACGCCGACAATTGACGGTGCTGCTGCGAAGTGACAATGGGATGAATGATAAATTGCATAAATGACAATGAACTGATGACCCAGCTCTTTAATTTTTTTTCACGCACGTGCACTTTACTTAATTTTTCATCACAAATACTATAACACCAACAAATTAGTTTACTGTTGTAGTTTTATTTTCATTTCATGTGTCAATGATGCACAGAAAAGTTTCATCATGCTGTTAATTTACATCATGATCATTTTTAGTGTATGATTTTAAGAATTTTACTTAATTAGACCTGTAACCCGCTGCGCGTAACTGTGTTTAGGAAAATAAGATTGCATGTAACATCTAACATTTTTGTCATTTTATTCTCATTTAATAATAATTTAAGAACTTTTTGATTTATTTATGAAAAAATAAAAAGGAAATGCAAAAAGTAACATGATTCAACATTTCACATTATGTGCTTCTTACTTTAAAAGGAATTGCTATTTAGATAAGAAAAATAATACAGTCTTTCTAGGAATTTAAATATCTACTTGTAATTTGTTACTAATCAGTATATCAAATTACAAAGTCCTTGTTATTTAATAATTATCTTTTCTTGTATATTAATACAGGTATGCAAAATTAAAAAATAAATAGATCATAATCGTAAAATAATAAATTTAATTAAATAATTAGATGTAAATATGTTACGATATACAAATTTTTGTATATCGTAACATATCTAGATTTTTTTTAGCTCTATTGGAATATTAAAAAAATAGTAACATTAAATTCAAAATTTGTTAGTTTACAAGTTTTGTGATTGTAGTTATTTGCTTGACATTAATATAATTTGATATTATTATTAATTTATATTTTTTTCTTACCTATCTACACAAAAATCGAAATGTTTATCATATGTCACACGTATATATATATATATATATATATATATATATATATCACAATCTTAATATGCTACTGGTTACTGTTATAAATTGCTTGAATAGTGTACTTTAAATCTAAATGAATCTTTATTTTAGTAACAATCAAATAAACTAGATAATATACGTACAAATTATATAAAAGGATTCCAAGATTTCTAAAGAAAAACAGAAGATGTTCACCCTGTACAAAACAATAACATAACATATCGTATGATGACCTCGAAATAAAGAAATCAATGATCACAGAAACATTTGATAAACAAGGTCGTATTGCGTGTAAGCAATTTCCTAGAACAGCTGAATTTAAAAAGCCATTTCAATAAATGCTTCTCTATCCTGCGAATGATTAATTTCTTTGTCGTTTATGAAATATCATGTCAAACAGTTAGTTCTTGAACCATTAGGGATATAGCTACATTGCAACACAACAATGCATTAATAATGGAGTAATGTGTTCTATATGCACGCGATTTTATGCTTGTTGCGGTGGTATGACTGACTTACAGCTTTATTCGTTTGAGGAGAAATTATTTATGTGTCTGAATGTTGTAATTGTTATATAAGAGTGGACAGGTTCTGCTGACTTCATTATGTATACAAACAAGTAGGTACGAATAACTCATTTTTAACTTCATGTGCGGTTACTTATTAATGTTTTGAGTTTTTGCCCTAAAGACAAGAGCTTCATTAATTAATAAAGTCCGACACTTGTAATTATATTAATGACTGGTGTATATAATGACAGAAGTTAGTAGGAATAAAATAGTAACGTTATGTATGTGCATATTTTCAAAAGAACTTGGCAAATTTAGCATCGTGTATCTTTCGCCAAACGTTTATAATATAATATAGAAATATATTGAAATAAAAGTGGTAGTAAAATTAAATCTTCGAATTTGAAACCTTTGTCTCTAAAAAAAATAAAAACGTAAACATATGTTAAATGTACCTAGATCTTTCAAAAATATCTGACCTGTTGATGTTACAGCTAATGGATATCAAAATATTTGATAAAATATTGGACTGTCTTGTACAATAAATAATATATTTTGAAAAAATCATAATACTCCATCAGCTTATGAACCCATAACCTCTCATTTGTCGCTTAGACAAATTATTCAAGCTATTTTCTTGTGAGAAAAATGCTTATAATGATTATTACACTGATTTTTCAGTAATAAAAGAAAATTCGACAGTAATCACGAAAGTCAGAAGGGCTCGAGTGGTATTCTCAAATGACAATAAGTTTGAGAAACAAAATGTAGAATTATTTTCTACTTTATCGAACTCTCGATTAATATTTAAGTAGATTATTGTTTACTCGCAAATTTAATTCGAACAGAGGTATTTTACTTTACACGTCGATAATTTTAAATAATTATTAAATAACTACTTATCTGATATTGGTCAAACGAAAGCTACAGTGATTATTATTGGGAATAATCACAATTTTATTCCCATTATAATAATGACAGGACTGGTTAAAACTTACACACATCACAAAAATAATAACATGAGATGCAATTATCATCTATTTAATTGAACTTGAAAGTAGAGAAGCAAGAGTGATCGTTAGATTTGGTTAAACCTGATTACATTCCTAACGGAATTTACGGCATATACCTCAGGCTCGTTAACAAATTTGACCTATTGAACAATTATATCTAGGCAGCGAGAAAGAAATATAAAATGTTAGTAGTATATTATGTTATTAGGAGTATGGGCTAGCTGGCTGAGTGGTATCGAGTCGGCCTGTGGATCTTGAGAACCCTGGTTCGATCCCCACAGCCGACAAACAATTTTCACCAAATTAAATCTACCCCTGTGGTTCCTCCTTTGCTAACATTAGGGCTGTGATTTGACGGCTGGTAACCGCACTTCACGCGAAGAAATATATCACTTACCTAGATCTGCTTTGGCAGAGTGCCACACCTAGTAATGGGTAAAAGGTAAAAATATTTATTTATTTGTTATTAGGAGTAAAAATAGCTATTTATGTAAAAAGTACATAATGTAGGACTTTATTGGGTGATTGGCAGTTTGTGGGCGAGCGACGCAATGAATTGCATACAAAGATTTATATTTGACTACCCTGACGTCGATTTATTTTCTTAAAATATGTTAATGGGAAAACTCAAAATGTAATATGTTGTCAAATTTGTAAAAAAAAATGGAACATTGTGTCATAATGTCTCAAGACAATGCAAAGGTATTAATTAATTAATTAGGTATAATATTTATTTCGATTTTTATTTTGTGATATTGACAGAAATCAAGTTTTGCTATTTTATCATACTAGTCCAATAAAGTGCAATTTTACGAACATTGAACAGTGTTTTAAATCAAATAGACGGTACAATAATCATTACCTAGCAAACACAGCAAATTGGTTAATTTGTCGTACAAATATCCTAACCAAAAAGTAACGTTATTCTTTACAATCGAATAAAAAATAATGTATACAGTTCCGGCTTCGTCTCGTTCGACAATTTCCTTAATTCGTACGCAAAACTGCATTTTTGTCTTTGTGTCATAAATAACTATGTTCATTATTCGCTGATTGTATGTAGTTGACTGGATACTTACTTATTTATTCTCGGTGGTCTTAAACAAAGAGATTCATAAAACAATTATCCACTAATATCATTTTTAGATTCAATGTTAACTCATTTGTAATTAAATAAAACAGTAATAATTGTGGCACCAAGTATTAAGACAGAAAAATAAAATCTAATAGGTACTCGTATGTTGTATGAAGCACTAACGATAACTTTTATAAGCAACCTTACTTTGTTTTAGAAATATTTCTAATGCCATTAATTTCATTCCAGAATTAAAATCTTTATGAAAATGATTTCCTACTGCTGGAGAATATTTATTACCGCATTATAGACTTTCATAACATTAAAATGAAAATAGCTTATTGTGACATTTATATTCTACTATCGTAGATATAGATATCCATGTTCAGAGAAATTAAATATTGATTGTTTTTACCAGTGAATATTTTTTTATTGCATGTTTTAATGCAGCAGAATTTATGTATTAAGGGCGAAATAATATAGATTCTGGCCCGAAGAGCAAAGTTTAAAATCCGACGCGAAACGGAGGACCAGACATATTTCGCCCGTAATACATACAATGTTTTTTGCACAACCGAATCAATTCTTTTAAACTATTTTTTCAATTTATTGGAAGTAAAATTTATGTTTCGAATCAAATAAGAAAACACAGTCGGCTATTCTTTGCTACAGTAATGAAACAAAATAAAATAAAATAAATAAATAAATATATCATCACGCCTTTTACCCATCACTGGGTGTGGCACTCTGCCTAAGCAGATCTCGGTAAGTGATATATTTTTTCGCGTGAAGTGCGGTTACCAGCCGTCAAATCACGGCCTCCAAAGATATTAGTGGTGGAGGAGCCACAGGGGTAGATTTTTTAAATTGGTGAAAATTGTTTGTCGGCTGTGGGGATCGAACCAGGGTTCTTAAGATCCACAGGCCGACTCGATACCACTGAGCTACCTACCCCATAAATAAATAATAAAGTGAAAAATATAGTAACTGTCATTCAAGATGAGTGAAAATAATAAAAATAGTGTACCAGAAGAAATTGAATATGAAGCAAAAAGAGCAGAACAAGACTTGTTGCCGCGGAAGTCTAAAATTTTATATGAAAAAACCTATAAAGAAGTGTTGCGATCAGAAAAATATTGTTAATAATTATACAGAAACTGAACTTTTCACATATTTTGCTGAAATATCCAAAACTTATAAACCTTCCTCTCTATGGAGTAATTATTCCATAATAAGGACAAGTTTAGCAATAAATAAGAACATTATGATAAACTTCAAAACAAATTGCGTTCTTAAAAAGAAATTCTGATGGCTTCAAATCGAAAAAATTTTATATTGTTTGTAGATAAGATATAAACAAGTTTATAAAAGAAGCGTCAGATGAAACATATTTAATGATCAAAGTAAGAATTTGATTTGTTACAATTTTTTCGTTGTCTAATATTATTTTTCTTTTAAAGGTAGCTTTAATTCTGGGAGTGGCCGGAGCCTGTCGAAGGGAAGAGTTATGTATGTTATTGACTTCAGACATAGAAGATGCAGGATCAGTTTTAATTATATAAATAAGAGAAACAAAAACAAATACTGACAGAAAATTTACAGTAATAAATGACGAAGAAAACACATTAAATTTTGCAGACATTTATAGTAAATATATTAACTTGCGGCCAAAACATGTTACCCATCAACATTTTTTTTTATGTTACAAAAATGGAGAGTGTTCATCGCAACAAGTTGGAAAAAATTCGTTTGGCTCATTCACTATGAAAATAGCGCGTGTTTTTGCAACTTCCTGAAGCTGATACTTATACTGGCCACTCCTTCAGGCGAACATCAGCAACGCTACTTGATGATAAAGGTGATATTTTAACTTTGAAACGCCATGGAGGATGATAATCGTCTAAAGTTGCTGAGAGTTACGTTGAAAACTCGGTAAACAATAAAATTGAAATCGCCAAAAAAGTGTTACTGAATTTTACAAGAGTGGAGGTCAAAGTGATAGTACACAAAATATGATTTCCACGCAGGGTATAAAAATAGAGAATTGTGTCAATTGTAATATAACATTGAATATTAATAAAATGTAATGTATTTGTACCTAACATAAATTGTTTAATGTTTATTGGGCACGAAAAGCCCTAGGGCCATCAAGTGCTCTTTATGGCCCTCGGGTCAAACAGAAATTGACAATTACGTTTGGTTGTACAAAAAAATATTTTCCTTTTAAATTCTGTTGAAGGAAATAATTTAAATAAATATATGCATGAATTAAAAAGATTACTGACTATATTTTCTAAGTAATGTAGAATGAATATCTACCGACAAACTGTTAAAAAAACAACAAACAATTCTAGTTAGAAGAGGAAACTAATAAAAAAAAATTACTTCAAATATAAATAAAACTACACACCTCAGTTTTCCGAAGAGATGAATAAGAATACTTCAGAACAGATTCTCGAGATATATTTTATGTCCGTACATAAAGGGGTTTTTACAATTCTATAACATAAAGAGGGAAGAAATCCGGATAAATATTTCGCAGAAACCAGTTACGGTAGTGTGAGTGCGGTATTATGATTAAAATGAAACCACCAAGTTCTTGAAATAGATAACCGTTATTTCCGGTGATGTTTCGGTTACAAAATACCACCGTTGTTTGATGTTTTGTGCGGGGTGGAGTAATCATTTTTGTGGTTTCTAAAATAAACATTTTAAATTGTAAATAAATTATCATTATTACAGTTTTTTAAAATGGAAATTTATATATTTTTAATATCAGTACAAAGCAGAATCTAATTAATTTCAAATATGAATTTATCTTTCAGAGTTATAATGCCGGGTGTTGTAAAATAAAACGGTTAATACTATTTTTAAATAAACCAGAGATACTATATATTTACTTTTTATATAATTTGACACACATTTTGAAGTACATAGTTTGTAATTCTATAATAAGAAAATAATTGATTTAACAATAATTTATATATTCATTTATGTACATCTAATCACATAGTATTTACAAAAGACAAAATTGAGCAAAATTACTTTATCGCTATAATTTAATAAGTCTAGATCGAGAAAATAATATTTATGAGATGGCCACCTACAGAAGCATAATAACCGATGTCGTAGCTATTACAGTTTCAGAGATTCCAATAATGGCAAAGGAACATAAGACAATCTGTTTTGAAAATGTGGAGAAATAATGATCTAGATACAGAATATTAAATGAAGTATTAAAATTCAAAATTAATTTTACAGAAAATTATGTAAGTATTTTAATGGCAGTACATAATAATGTATCTATCAACATTCTATTTTAAGTACCCATTTTTGAGTGTCATAAACAATACAATGATATTGAAAATATTAAATTAAATATTTATAAATTCAGTGATGCTGAGACAGAAGTAAAGTTCAGAACAAATTATATTATACAAACGGCAAATACTATTTATCAGAGAGTTGAATTATATTCTATTGAATATTCTAACTTTAAGCGGTATAAGCTATTTCCCCATAACAAGTGAAGAGAGTAAATCTCAAACTAAAAATTAATATACTTTACATTTCTACTAATTTCTTTTTTTTTTAATTTATGACTTCCATACACATTAGAGCTACAATAATTACAAGCATGTTTTCTTTTTTTAACTAAGAATAAGAAGTCTATTACAGAATAATATTACAGGGATATAAATACTTACATATAAAAGTGAAAATATGACACTAAATTTTTAAGTTTATTAATAAATTATTATTATTAATTAAAGGGGTAAGTGGTATCGAATCGGCATGTGGATCTTGAGAACCCTGGTTCGATCCCTAAAGCCGACAAACAATTTTCACCAATTTAAATCTACCCTACCCTATGTGCCTCTCCCACCACTAATATCTTTGGGGGGCGTGATTTGAGGCTGGTAGCCGCATTTCACGCGAAGAAATATATCACTTACCGAGATCTGCTACGGGCGAGTGCCATACAATGGGTAAAAGGCGTGATGATATATTTATTTATATTAATTAAGGGGTAGGTGGCTCAGTGGTATCGAGTCGGCCTGTGGATCTTGAGAACCCTGGTTCGATCCCCACAGCCGACAAACAATTTTCACCAATTTAAAAAAATCTACCCCTGTGGCTCCTCCACCACTAATATCTTTGGAGGCCGTGATTTGACGGCTGGTAACCGCACTTCACGCGAAAAAATATATCACTTACCGAGATCTGCTTAGGCAGAGTGCCACACCCAGTGATGGGTAAAAGGCGTGATGATATATTTATTTATTTATTTAATAAATTCAATAATGCTGAGACATAAGTAAGGTTCAGAATACATTATACCTATTTTACAAACGGCAAATACTGTTTATCGGAGAATTGAAGTATATAATATATATTGAATTGAATATTCTATCTTACAGCGGTATAAGTTATATCCTCATAATACGTAAAGATAGTAAATTTCAAACTAAAAGTTAATATACTTTATATTTCTACTGAAATCTAATTCCAGTGCAGGAATTCAGAGAAAGCGAAATTTTAAATAATATATCAAAGAAGTTGTTTCAAATAATGAATACAAAGACAATGTACATGAATAAATAATAGTGAATTTACTGAGGCAAATATAACATTAAAATGAATATATTTTCTTAGAAATGGAATAACTTAAAAAAAGAAACATTGTACGAGTAGAATAAAATGTGGGTGTGGAAGTATTAAACAATTTTAACAAGCGCGTAAAAGAAAAGTCAAAAGTCATGTTTAACAATTACAATTCTTAGATTTACTTTAATAAAATCTCCAATTCCAAGTATTACTTTATATCTTTTAAATAAGACTGCAAACGCAATACATAGTCAAGTCATTTATTAAATAAGTAATTTAAAATAGTCATGAGATTAGATTTATATTTACCAAAAAGACTATATAGGTGCAATGTACGAACATTCTGACGTACATATCGCGAAATATCTGTTTATTCGTTCCAAAATTTTCCAAATAGAAATCAGATTTAGTTTTTGTTGCTTTGCTACGAAGTCAATGTCAGACCAGCTGTAGCAATCACAGTTCTCAGAAATACTTTCATTCGTGTTAATTATTATCGCGAGATGGAAACGGATTTGGACGTTGCCATTGCTTCGCTATCTCAAGAGATAATGATGTAAAATGAAGGAAAATGAGTGTAGTTGTGTTGTAAACATATATAATATAATGACGTATAGAGTTACGTCCACACTTCAAAATGATCATTTGAATAGAGGGAATACCAATGAAAAAAACAATAAAATAATTATCTTTATTAGTTATAACAAATTTTATTCATAAAATATTCAGGTGGAAGGAAGTAATATTTTCATTTTATTTGTAAAATTAAAAAAAGATATGCAGAAATAAATTTAGTAATATTTTGTTTGAAGTTTTCTCCTCTTCTAACTCCTATATTTTGTGATTGTATCATTATCTGATAATGATTAATAAGTTCATGACAACGGTTACGGCTAGATAAAATATTTATACAAATCAGTAATTTAAATCAAAAATTTTAATAATTTGTAAATCAAGTATTCGGTATTTATATATATAAAAACAAAACAAAAGATATATGACAAGTAAATAAACAGAAAAAAATTGCGAAAATACAGAGTTCAATAATTATTAATCATTGCAGTCAGAATACAAAGTAAGTTTCCTTAATAATAAAAAGGTTAAAAGATTAAATAAGATTTCTCTTTTCAGGAAATTTGAAGCTAATTTCGAATTACTATTCTAGCTGATTCTAAGATATATTTACCGAAAATTTGATAGAGCACTACATGTAATCGAGTTAGAACAGAAAATAAATTAGCTATCTAAATTTACACAACTGCAATTATTAAAGTATTTTCAATAACAACTTTTAATATTCATGATTGCTCTATAAATTACCACAATTTTGGTATTTTGTGGGCAGAATAATTTACTCTGGCATTTAAAATAACTTTTATGCAATTTGCTTACTTAACTTATAAAAAATAATATAATGTCAGCTCTCTGAAAACTTCGAAAAAAAGCGATTAAAAAGTATATTTTTATACTGGCAACTTCGTACGAGACCTAAATGCATAAAAGTATAATAGTAATAATAGAATAAATAATTTTTGTCATAGAATGTAGAATTGGTAGTAGTTTTAAAAATTAATTATTTTAATGCATTCCTATAGGTAGGTAGATTATATATAGATATAACTCGAAATACAGATTCACTTACAGTATATCAGATATTGTGATCACTACGATTTTGAAATTTAGACGTTGCCAGCTACAATTTTGATGAGAATAATTTAAGAATAGTTTTTATTTGATAACGAATTAATAGTAAAGTAAAATTCGTAGTAGTAATATAAAATAATATATCTTCATGCCTTTTACCCATTACTGGATGAGGCACTCTGCCGAAGCAGATCTCGGTAAGTGATATTTTTTCGTAGTAGTATTAATTAGAAATGCACAACTAATATGTTACAGTTCAGCTGTTCACCTTTATATAAAATGGGACGTTTTAAAGATAAAGAATTAATTAGTTAAACAAAAATAAATTATATAAATCATTGTAAATATAAAACTGGTAGATTACATTTATAAATATCTATTAATAATAATTTTGTCAATAACAAAAAACATATATTTTAAACTTTGTTTAAAATAAATTAAAATTCATATTTACACCATAGAGAATCTAGGTTCATTATCCGATTAATGCAAATTTAAGCCAAGATTATCTTCTGACTCACTAAATAGAATCCCCGGCATTAAATATGTTTAATTCAAATTTTATTCTAGTGATGTCATATCGAGAAACAGGAAATAAACATAAAATAAAATCACATTTTGCAAATAACTACCTACCTACAATGTATCGTCGGGAAATGGGGATTCCAGATTTAATATTACTTTATTCTGTATCTTTAAAATGAAGGAAATAAATCTGTACTTTTTCACTTATTTTTTTAGTTATGTAACGGTATAAAAAATTGATGATGCCATTTCTGACGTCATTAATAGCTTATAATTTACTTCGTGTTTTCAAATAAGTTTTTTGTTGAAGTTAAATATGTGGGTAACTCAAATTATTATGTTCAGGATATGGTTTTTTTTAGGGATGCATCAACTACAAGTGATATCTACTACTCAAAATGCATTTGCATATGACGTCATCAAAAAGAAAAACGTAATTTAATTAATTTGTCATATATTGTGAAGCTTAATGATGGATATTATTCATCCTGGCACTGAGCCATAGCAGAACTTCGCAAATGATATATTTTTACCATGAAGTGCGGTTACCAACCGTCAAATCTTACCCCTCAAAGATGCAATGCAGAATGAGCTGCAGTTAAAAATCAATTATCGTTTATTGTAAAATTTTATATAGTCTTTTGTTTAAGATTGAAAATATTGAGAATCATTTATCTTTTAATCATTCTTTCATGTAATAAGTAATTAACTCTTAATTACCTAACAAGCTTCTAAGTATCATATTGTACCCAGAAATTATCCAATAAAATGATTGCATCTATTATAAGCTATTAAATATATTTATTACAAATGACTGCAGATTTTTCAAATACCGTTTGGTTAGTGTCATCATTTAAAATACTGATAGTAAACATGAAAAATACTTACGTACTTTCTTCTGTTTTTATATAAAAAAAAAGTTTTATAAACAAACTATAAATAGTTAAATATTAAATTAAGAAATACGCACTTTTTTATGATTTTTGTAAATATTGGATGACGCTTACTCTACTATATTTAAATTCTTCAAGAATAAACTGATTACTGTCATCAAGTCACTGATTGAATAAGACTTTTTTTATTTTAATTGGAAATTCCACGAAAAATTACTTTGCTTAAGACTGAAAAATAATCATGTTGTCATGGATATTTCCTTTCTAAGTAAATTTTACATAAATTTAAGATATTTACTTTGATAAAATAAAATATTCGAAAAAAGTATTTTATAATTTACGTCATTTAAACACAGAAAAACTGTTGACGTATTTTGTGGAAGTTTTATAATAAAGTAAATAATTGAGAAATAGTTTGTTTGAATTCAAGCGCGAAAAGTGATTGTTCGAAAACATCTGAAGCGTAAAAATTGTTTTAGTTAAATTTCTTGGGAAGTTTTATGCAAACCTTGAAATTATACAGTAATTTTACATTATTTGCATTGAATCTTGAAATAAACATATTGAATTATTAAAAAAATCTCTTCTGGGTAGTAGTAAAGCAGAAGCAATATTGAGTATATTAAATTATGTTTTAGCGCCGATTAACTAATAACAATTAACTGTATAATCAAAGGTTTTAGTCAGAAAATGAATTAGTAAATTGCGTGGAATTATTTATAATTATTAGAGATGAAACGGATATCCGGTAACTATCCGGTATCCGCCCTATCCGGCTAAAGTTTGCTATCCGACCGAATACCGGATAGTTACTAGTTATCCGACCGAATACCGGATATTCAAAAAATACAACAATTTTCTAAAATTAACTTTAAAACAGACGTTTCTATAAATAATAAGAAAACGGTTTATAATTATGACGGCTTTTATGTACATAGCTAAAAAATCTGATGTAGACACCACATGACTTCCTTGTACGCGTATTAAACTATAGATATTTTTTTAATTGCACATATTTGATATAATTTTTTTTATTTTTTCTTATTGTTTGTTCTAATCCATAGCAAACTTAATTAAAAAACAAATAATTTTTAAATTTACATATTTCGCTTATACAAAAGGCTATTTTAGTAATTCGTTAAAACTTTTATTTGCAGCATTTATTTTAAAATCAAAATAATACCTTTTTTTTCAAGAAAAACTGTTAACAGCTGCATGTAATGTATCACTTCCGGATAGTCCACATTAAAATGGTTATGTTATTTCCATTGATATAGTTGTCTTATATACCAAATTTGAAAAGTTTTGGATTATATTTTAATATAGTTTTTCATTAAAATCTATTATAGGCTTCAAGTAAAGTACCACTTCCGGAAGTTATATAATGACCAAAAAGGGAGGTGCACAACTAGATGTTATAACAGTCCTAAAGACAAAATTTCAACTTTCTACGGATTACCGTTTTTGAGTTATGCGAGATACATACGTACGTACAGACGTCACGACGAAATTAGTCAAAATGGATTCAGGGAGGGCCAAAATGCGTATTTCCGCTGAAATCTGAGAACCGAAAATTTTCGCGATTACAATACTTCCTTGACTTCGTACCCGGAAGTAAAAAGTTACAAAAAGTAGAAAAAGTCACAAAGGAAACCTTCCAAAAAACTCATTAGCTGTATTTCTGCGGCGCTAAACTTGTCACAACATGTAACGAGAACACTGGCCGGATATTCGGCCATCCGTTTTCACAGCTAGCCGGATTTTCGGGATCCGGTTTCCGGCCAAACAACTATTCGTTTCATCTCTAATAATTATTCGAATTATTATGAAAATGAGACCAAAATAATTAAACTATAACAATAAATTGATTATGTTCAATATTTATACAATAAAACAGCAACAAAACGCGGCTGATTGATTTGATTAATCAACAACCCAGATTCTCGCAGTTGTCATCTGATTTTCACAACATTAAAACGAATTAAATTTACTCTTGAGGTATCTCTTCTACTAAGCATAGTTAACACGCAAAAATATATCACTTAAGGCTTGACAATTAACCAGCGTTTTCCGCAGCAATTATCATCACGATAAAATGCAAATCAGTCATAATAATTTTATGTTGTCAATTTTATTTTATGCGTAAAATAGTAGAAATCAGAAAATGCTTATCGCCACGTTTTTTTAATTGCCTTTTTCGTTGACGCCAATTAATTGTCGGTTCAATACAATTAGCTTACTATACTTAATCAGCGATTTTCTGCGCGAAAAATGCTCTTTAATTGTCAAGCCTTTTAATGAAACCATAGAATAGCTATATTGACTCAGTAATAGGCAAATGCTATGATAATATTTATTTATATTGAAACAATTTATTTTTAGGCTCCTGGTCACTCGCAAAATTTATACAAGTATGTTAAAACGGGAAAATAATGCAATTATTTATCAGGAACGTACGTAGTTCAAACAGAATGCAGTTAAAAATATTTACTTGTATGATTTAGGTATGATAATTTTATACATATATTCGTAGAAGTCTTTTTATATTGCAAAATAATTATTTTGAATTAAAATGAAATAAAGGGAAATCGAAAAAATATTATTATTTTTTTATTCTAGGAGCACGTAGTAACACAATCCCGTCACCATTGATACACTTTTTATTTTTAAAATAAACATTTATTACTTTTTATGTGTACCACGTTAGAGGTGCCCACTAATATTGTTTAAATTTAGCAATAACTCTCTATATAATATCATGTCTCATCAAATTATGTTAATCCATAATTAAATTTAATCAAATTAGTATATGGATTCAAGAATTGTCTTTAGCTGTGGTGGTATTAAAAAAACCGGTTCACTGTACAAATGAATATTTCATGTGTTAACTCTTTCAGTACTGCCATATATTTTTACCTAATTTTTCTATCGGACCTGCAGCTTAACCACAGTGTACAATTATGATAAACTGTATAAAATTAACCGCTGTCCCATTAGAAAGACGGTACGATAAAAATGAGCATTTGCCTTCACGATCAACGTCTGTGCAGTAGAGATGGGCATGTCGGATCTATTGACTGAGCCGAATCAAAGGATCTCGATCTCGAAAATATCCTACTCACTAACTCGGTTCTTTGAGACCCGGCGCACTATAAATCTTTATGATTTTCGTCAGTGCAGCTGTAGTCGTTCAACGGTACGACTGAACCGCTCGGCTTTCAACTTCCTAGCTCGAATGCACGAACCGTAAAAGGAATGAAAAACTCGAACGATAGAATGCAAGTAGCTCTGTCTAAGGTTGCGTATTATATTCGTTAGTTAATATTTTATTGTTATTACAATTAGTTATTTATAATGAGTTCCCGCAAGATTTGCTCAATGTGGAAACATTTTACTGGCTTAGGTGACAATAAAGTAAAATGTGATTATTGTTCCCAAACAGAAAATCTTAATAATCATTTTAAAACAAAACTTTTACTGTATACAGCTTGCAAAATAGAAAAAATAAAATTCTACAAAACTTACTTGATTTATTTTGAAAGGTGTACTTATACTGTTACAAGTAACATTACCCAACTGTCACTCACCGATTTAAATGAAACTTGGCACGCTAATAGAACACTAAAAAATATTGAACCCCTATTTTTTTTCTTCCAGAAGTTACTTTTTAGGGGTACAAACCACCACTGAAAGGTGGCAAAAGCAAGAATCGCCATAAATGAAATTAAATATGTAATACCAAAATATTTCGCGTTCAACATTGGTTACCCAGGGGTAACTTCGAAAATAGATTCAGTGACCCCAAAAACCCTCGAGTAACTAGTTTTGAACCTAAAACTCTATTTCAGTTGAATATCGTAATTTCATCCCCCCATCCCCTTTTTAACCTCTTAAAAAATGCATATGATCAAAATGACCCCGAAAATAGATTTTGGCGATCTCAAAAACCCTTGAGTAACTAATGTTGAACGCGTAATATTTTGGTATTATTTAATTTAATTTATGGCGATTCTTGCTTTTACCACCTTTCAGGGGTAGTTTGTACCCCTAAAAAGTAACTTCTGGAAGAAAAAAAATAGGGGTTCAATATTTTTTAGTGTTCTATTAGCGTGCCAAGTTTTATTTAAATCGGTGAGTGACAGTTGGATAGTGTTACTTGTTAGTTTACAATCTGTGATAATTTTTAATAGTGCCAATCACTATGTCGTATTAGTTCATATATTATAGAAAATTGATCGAGTTCTCACTCACTCACTCGGAGCATCTAGCAGTCGAAACGGCGTTGTGCGCAGTTCTGCATCAGTCACTGAGCCGCGACCTGGATCTTTTTCATTTAGCGATTCGATACACTCCATTTACAATACTGAACCGGCTCAATTGAACGGATCGGTCACGAACTACCCATGTCTACTGTGCACATCGCACAGTTTAGTATTAGGAACGTAGGAACGAAGCGCATAAAATATTGTGGAAATGTTCCACCTGCAATGTTTGTCTTTGTATCAACGATAAAATAAATTGTTTTTCTATGAAATAAAAAAAAAGATTCGTAAATTTCTAGCGGTTAGTACAACTAATTAATAATTATGATGATTACGAATAATGTTTATTGAATATATGTTATTTATAAATAGTATTTCGCAAAAAAATCTTTTTCATTAACAAAAATAAATCAGTTTTCACAGGGTTCATAAAATACCTATAAAAGTTTGATCAACTTCATTTATTACAAAGGAACAATAACATTATAAATATTATCATTTTTCTATTTTAATTTTTCTAGAGACAACAAATTATAAATTAGAATGATTAATATTATAATAATAACTCAAAAAATTATTGATTTATTATTTTATTCCTAAATAATTTTAAGTAAACAATATTATGAACAACCCGTTCATTTGAACCGACCAAATTGATTTCCACAACTGGCTGTATTTTATTCTACTCGTATACAGCGCTTTTATGATGTGATTAATAATATACAAAAAATTGTATTTACACAAATATTTTTAAATAGTAAAATTTTTTTTTTGGATTCAGATTTACATATGGGAACCATATCAATATTTACATTTACAATAATCTTTTTTTGTCTCATTGATATACAAAAAAATTGTAAATAGAAGAGAGACGTCATCAAAATTTGTAACTAGAATAATGACGTCAAAGACGGCTACGTTTATATGATATACAAAAATTAAATGCAATGTTTAATAAATGTCCTAACATTTTAAATGCTTTATGCATTATTTATCAAATATATAACACACAAATCACAACAAAATTGACAAACGACAACGCGAAACAAAATGGAGTGAGAATCGAATACAAATGTAAACGTTTTATTATGTTTTAATTTTAAATATTTGTAAATATCATTAATATGTATTTTCCTTATTATAATTATTTTTTTCACTTAGCTACAAATAAATTTATCATTCTATCAGTTCGATGCAAGTAAGTTTTCATTTTGTACAGTTTTATCCACAACCTTTGACGTCTCTCTTTTGCTTATTTTTTTGTATAATAAGTATCTGCTATGCATCCATTTAAATCAATCACACTGTACATTGTTATATTTTCTATTTCCTTTCAGATGTAAGAAAGTATTAAACTCAGGTAATTAATTAATAAATATTATATTAGATGTAGTTAATTATTGTGGTGTAAAAAATTGCAAATTTAACAAGACATATTCCGTATGAAAGTACGTTTCCTCTGGAACATATTTTTTGCTCAATTTCAGAAGTTATGAAAGCTTTAATTTCGTGCACGTTTCGTGCGTGTTAAAGTGTTTAAATTATAGTTGATAAATTCTCGGGATACTTTAAGTGCACCGGACATTGTCAAAGAGGACTATAAACCTGATTATATTTTCCTAGAAAACTATTTTGTGTTGAATTGAAAAAAATATTTGTAGAGTGTCGCAACATGTGTATTTGACATACTATTAAGTATACAGTAAGAAGTGGGAAAAAATGACATTTTAAATATAATTTTCGGAATTGTACCAGATGTTTTATTCATAAAACAAATACAATAATTAAACATAACAGAAAACGGAAGAAAATGACTTCATATCGACATTAATTCAAAATGTTACATATTGAGCTTGGTAAAGCATAACAGAAGTCGTGGGCGAGTCATTTGAGAGAAATTAGGGTAAAATTTCGGGTAAATCCAAGTTATGCAGGACATCGTAGAAACATCCAAAACTTTTTTTAAATTGAAATTGTGTCAGATTAGATGCTAAGTAAATAAATAAATATATCATCACGCCTTTTACCCATTACTAGGTGTGGCACTCTGCCGAAGCAGATCTCGGTAACTGATATATTTCTTCGCGTGAAGTGCGGTTACCAGCCGTCAAATCACGCCCCCCAAAGATGTTAGTGGAGGGGAAGCCACAGGGGTAGATTTAAATTGGTGAAAATTGTTTGTTGGCTGTGGGGATCGAACTAGGGTTCTCAAGATCCACAGGCCGACTCGATACCACTGAGCCACCTACCCCATAGATTTGATGCTCAAGGTTGAAATATACACTTTCATAAATAAAAGGACACAAAATCTGTTTTTTGACATGAACAATGAGTGTTAGAATTTAAAATAGCGCGTCTTTAACTCAATTTAGTAATTCCGCGAGACAAAAGTCAAAATGGGGTAGGTGGCTCAGTGGTATCGAGTCGGCCTGTGGATTTTGAGAACCCTGGTTCGATCCCCACAGCCGACAAACAATTTTCACCAATTTAAATCTACCCCTGTAGCTCCCCCATCCTAATATCTTTGGGGGCCGCGATTTGACGGCTGGTAACCGCACTTCACGTGACGAAATATATCACTTACCGAGATCTGTTTAGGCAGAGTGCTACACTCAGTAATGGGTAAAAGGCGTGATGATATATTTATATTTATTTAAAAGTCAACAATCAACTCGTCATAAATATTCGAAAGAGAAAAACAGCTCTCCTCTATTGTCCCCGTCTTGTCACGGTATTAATAGTTGAAAAATAACCTAATTCACCTCGATCAATTTTCGATATTTTAAAAAGAAATGTTTGAATTTAGTCTAAATTATTCGTTTCACCGGTATTACTAAATTCAGCGAATTAGCTCTGTCGACAGTGCAGTTGTAAAATTCAATTTTGTCACATATTAGAAAATGGCATCAAACGCGGTCACAAACCTGTTAGGTAATAACTAAAGCCCGGATTTTTAGGCAATTGCCTAGATTCAAATTTTAATATACTTCAGGCAATTACGTTTTTCTATACATAGGTAATATGTTTACGTGTAATGGAAGGTTTTTTTTTCGTGCCTTAGAGCCTATTTTTTCTTTATTTTGGTTATTGTGCCTATTTTACCTTATACAGCCTATTTTGCCTATTTTTGTTGCCTATTCTAACTTTTATTGAGTAGACAAGGTTTATCATCTACTTCAGCACTCGACTAAGGTTTCAATGTAACCTATAATATTTAAAGTACTTAATTTAATCAAGTTTTTGTGTGTGAATTTAAAACGCCGAAAGAAAAAACGTTTTTTAGTCAAAATTTTACGTGGCAATTCAATTGTGTCTTTGCCATTAATCAAAGGAGCTGAGGTAACTTTAGACGATATGGCTAAATATAAGAACACACATTTTGTGATGTCGAACGAAGTTTTCAACTTACAAGCAAGTTCTGACTGACCGAAGACAGTCCCTTTCCGAAAATTTCATAGAGCAATTGCTCGTAATATTTTGTGAATTAAAGTATACTACATAATTTGAATTTGCATAATAGTTAATAAAATGAGAACCCTACATTATTATTTTTCAGATTGTGTTAATTTTTGTTTAAAATGATTATTTTTTCTAACGAAGAGTAGATAGGAGTACCAATATTAGAAAAAGGATTCGTTTATTTTTTTTTAAACAAATTATTTACATTTAGGCTGCCTAAAATCCCGCCTATTTTAGAGTAATTACCGGCCTATATGCCTGCTTATTTGGGTGTTTTTAAGAGCCTAAATATCCGGGCTTTAGTAATAACAATGTTTTTTTTTTGTATCTGTGATTTTTTTCTTATAATTTCGTTTGTAATACGAACATAACTTTCTTACCTAGTAAATATTTAATAACAAACTTAATTTATTTCATATAATAACTAATATTTCACAATTTGTCATAATTTGTCAACACTACCGAGAAAATATGTGTACAATATTTTCATTTCAACGTTATGTAATAGTTTCGCAACTGACAAAGTTTATCTTTACTGCAAATCCTTTCGTTATCTGTTATTAGAAATCTGTTCGAGGTTCCTCTTCCGGAATTTAGCAGATGTACAAGTCATTTAGATTTATGAAGACGATTACAGTAATTAATTAAGTTAGTTATGAGTTCCTAGAAGATAGTTTAGTTTCCGAGAACTGTCACAAGAATATTATATGAAATAAATCATGATGCTATGCAGAATGTTATTGCTCTTAAAAGAAAATTACAGAAATTAAAGAATGCTAATTTTACCGCTACTGTATAAGCATTAATAGTTAGGTTTTATGTGTTTGTTTATACTTCATGATTTTCTGTTAATTACATACCATATGCAATTAAACTCAATACATTTTAATATACTGTTAATGTGCCAATTATTGGCAATACAAGCAGATTTAGTACTTACATAATATAATTTTAAAAATATTCTGAATACTGATTTAAAAATATAAATAAAAATGGTTATTTAATAAATACAATATTTTATTTATTTTTTGGCGTAGGAGTGCTATCGCACATCATATTCTAGGAAATTAAATACTTCTCTCAAGAGGTGTATTTACTATTTTTTTGATGACCTCAGTATTTAAAACGACTATTGTTATGAATAAAATAAAAAATATGAATAAATAAATAAACGATTGAAACTTTATTTTCCTAAGCAATGGGATTAAAATATTCTTAGTAATGGGACTGTAATGTACTTTTCACGTAACTCTCAAATAAAGTTGGCATTTACTGCGCGTAAATTCAACTTTTACCAGCCCGAAACAAATTCATTTTTTTACAACTGTCCAAAAATGTTAACTTGTTTTCTCTAGTATTAGTACGCGAACTACGTGATTTTTTCATCATTTTCATTACCATGATAACGTGTATTTTACGCATTGTTTTGCACCCTAGTGCGCAAAATAAATATTTCGCGCACGCATTTAAATTATTATTTTTTCACATTCCACTGGTTACAACACATCAATTCATCAATAATACCGAATTCATATTATTTTTGGGGGTTTTCTTCCAATTTACTTGAATAAATTAATAATTATTGTATTAATTTTTTTTTTGACAGTTGTATTTGTATTTTGTGGACGAAATTCTTGTTTTTTGGCGCATTCGAATGACTTTTTTGTCTCGATCTACCGGTCTCGAGCAACAAAAAAAAACACTCATTTCGCGAACTTAATACAAAAATAACCAATCACTTATCAACTACTTTTAAACCAATCAAAAACCTGATTACAAAATGCCGCCGATAAACAAATAATTTGTACCTTTTTTCTGAAAATGTCTCCTTTGTGACACATTCATATTTATAATAATAGAAATTAAATTTGTAACAAATTTTGAAGTTTTTTAATGAACATTATGTAGTTGCGTGAAAACTGTTGTGTGCCCGTTCGCACCTTCGACGCATACAAACGATCATTTTGCGGCCTACATACACAAATATCTATTTTCTACTGTCGTTGTTAGCAAACAGGAGAAAAAGCTTGATTTAGTCTCGTTGTTATTAGCAACGCTACAGCGGGCAAAAATGTATAAATTTTGTCACGATGTATAGGTAGAAACAGTCGTTTACTCTCGATCGCGAAAAATTATATAAATATATTCTTACGAATAGTAATAAAGTTTTTACTTACATAAAACTATTATAATAATAAAAATGGCGTACAGTTATTAAATTACAATAATTTTTTATGATAACATGATTTCTTAAATTTGTGCTATTATCAAAAGTACAATTCTTTTTGAAAAAAAAATTAGATTTAATTGTGTTAATAACTTATACTTGGTTTTTCTAACGACCATTAGGTAAGTACGTATAATTATATTTTATAGTTTTTAATTTTGTCTTTGAGTAATGATATCAAGAATCGATGTATCCGGCTACGGATGATATTATTACAGCCATTTTTGCACTGAGTTATGATGAGTATTTAAAACATCTTAAGTTTATTTAAATAAGGGGAAACAGAAGATATCTCAATTAAATTTAATTCATTTGTGGCAAAAAACAACGATTATGCCTTTGTCTGAGTTTATCCGAAGTCAGCTAGAAAATAATCCTATAGATTTATATATATATATATATATATATACTCGTATATATATATCATATGATCCCGAAGCTTACATAGACAAATTGATCAATATACATACGAGCACATAACATCACACCATATCCCATTAAATGGGGTAGCACGAACCTCTGAAACATTCACAGGACATCCACTAACAGATTTACAAAAAATAATCCTCAACTCTCTCCTGACACATGATATTCGCTTCAACCACACTACCGTTCCCTCCATATAAGCTCATTCATTCCTCACACTCGAATTCCTGCGTCACGCAACAAACTCTTAATCATTCAATCGCTCATATACACCTCTTTCAGAAATATTGCACTTACGCCCACTCCTCTAACAACGAATTTATAAAGATAAGAAACGAAGGGAGCATTTCTGTGCTTGCATTTGAAAGTACATTCTACACAATGGCAGTTAGACACTCTATAATAAGAAATGAAAAATACTCAGAAAGATGAGGAAGAAATAAATAAATAAATAAATATATCATCACGCCTTTTACCCATACTGAGTGTGGCACTCTGCCTAAGCAGATCTCGGTAAGTGATATATTTTTTCGAGTGAAGTGCGGTTACCAGCCGTCAAATCACGGCCCCCAAAGATATTAGTGGAGAGGGAGCCACAGGAGTAGATTTAAATTGGTGACAATTGTTTGTCAGCTGTGGGGATCGAACCAGGGTTCTCAAGATCCACAAGCCGACTCGATACCACTGAGCCAATGAGGAAGAACTTCAGCATTAATCTGTCAATTGTAAAACATGTGATATTTTTATTGTGTTTTTGCAATTAATGATTTTTGTATTAATTTTGTATAATTTTGCGCTCCATTTTTATGCGATACTAAGCCAAACAAATGTACGCTCACATCTGATAAATAACACAATTGATAATATTGATCACCAATTACTAGATCAGATCCCAATTTACGTAAAACTGACTTCTAATTTGGCAGATGTAGAGTATTTAAGCTAATGCAAAGTTAAAAGTTATTTATTTCTTACTTTCTTAAATTACCTTACTGCTTATTTTATTTTAAATAATTACCAGCTCTAGGATAGGCATAACTTTTAATATTACCGATATAATTACGTTACTTCATTATAAATTCAATTTGAGTGTGATAACTTGATTTTCATGAGACAAACATACGAAATTAGAAAAATAAAGTGCAAATAAAAATAGCAGATTCAATATTTTTCTGCAGAATAATTTAGAAATGCTTAACACTGAAAAATAAAATGAATCAATTACTAATCAGTCTTAGTTACATCTAAATAATATAATCCTGTGTGACATATTTTCATTGAAATAAAAACTTGAGTTCTAAGAATAAAATTAAATGGGATTTTTTTTTACTGAGTATAATACCGGTTACATTATGATGTGGTTGTTTAGCAAATGAGCTGTTTCATAAAAAATGATACGCATTTTTAGCAACCTAATACTATTTCTGTTTAAGCCATTATAAAAATTGCAGGAAATGCACTAAATTACATCAGAAACAGCTGAAATTACACCAATGTTTCTTTTATGTTAACAACAAAGACTTAGTCAATTGTAGTGCAATAAACTATGCATGGAAAATTGCAGTGAATAACATAATTAAATGAACTCAGGATAGGACTCTCCAATTTTGAGTGCAAAATGAGAAAATTTGTTTGGTTTAGGTTTATATAATGAAAATATTTTTCAATTACCAAATAAAATAAATATAAATATATCATCATGCCTCTTACCCATTACTGGGTGTGGCACTCTGCCTAAGCAGATTTCGGTAAGTGATATATTTTTTCGCGTGAAATTCGGTTACCAGCAGTCAAATCACGGCCCCCAAAGATATAAGTGGAGAGAAGCCACAAGGGTAGATTTAAATCGGTGAAAATTGTTTGTCGGCTGTGGGGATCGAACCAGGGTTCTCAAAATAAAATGCTTTAATAAATTAGCATTGGAATGTTTTCCAATATTGTAGGAAAAGTTTAAACATAAAATTTTAATCACGAAATCGATAAACTTGTTTCATAAATGAAATTTAACTTTATATTACGTACAACATAAAATGCATATAGTTTATATGTTTTAAAATTAACTTAAAAATATAATTTAAATGGACATACGAGTATGTACACTACATGGTATATTATATAAAGTTTTACTCTTTGTATTAGTGATATCGCGAGATTTCAGTTTTTCGTAAATATTCGAGATAAAACTAGCTTATTCCTCATTTCGGTTTTTTTGAGATGAGACGAGAGTAATATCCACGATATTAGCTCGAGACCAGAATAAATATTCGAGAACTTGTTTCATTTGTAATTTTTTTACATATTCGTATAAACTTACCTATCTAAAATGATCATGCATTTCCATATAAATTAAATCAATTGTAAAAAATATAAGTATAGGCCATGTCAAATGAGAGGACAAATTTTTATTTTATTCTATTATATTTTATCTGCTAGTCTGAACTCTGAACAACAGGAAATTTATTCCAACTATACAATTACAATACATATAGTGAATTTCAAACTTCTCGAATACATTTTTTTTTCATTCACGCTTGTAAACCAATAATTTTAACTACCAATTATCCCGTACGTTATCATTTAAATCATAATATAAACGTAATACGGATATATTTATATTTAAATGAAACAAAATGAGCAACTTATCTGTATCCATCACAATCAATTTCAGTCCATAACGTATAATTATTTTTCCACCTACCCTTTATACATGCATGAAATTTAATTTTTGAGCACAATATCGACTTATTAATTTACTTTCAAAAATATAATAACTGTATTACTTTGCTATTTGTAGGCCTAGACACGTTTTGTCATGTCTGCTGGTACTGCAAACCTATATACAGGATATTTTATACTTTGAAAAAAATAAAAAAATGTAGTATTATATGACGTTCTGATCATAGAACAAATAGTTATTTGTGTATTAAGAGCGTAAAGTGACTCTTTGTTACTCGAACAAAGACACTTTACGCTCGTAATACACACAAAATTTCTTTTACGATTGCATCTTAAACTATTAAAAAAACTGATACGTACTGAAAATAAATTAGTTCGGTCAACTGTCAATATGACAAGTTTCTGTTTTGTTTGTATCCCTGGTGAGTATTAAAATAAGCGCGCATCTAATATCCTTTTCGCGCGTTGCCATTGGAAATGCGCGCATTTAACATCTTTGTCGCGCGTTGCCATTGGAGGCGTGCGACAAAGATATTTATTGATTGTTTCACAGAAAACTTTAACTTTACGATAACAAATAAGAGCGTAATTGTCAACTTTTCATAGCAATCGTAGAAAAAAGTTTTTTTCAAAATTCGCAGTTAAGGATGATAAACATTTTTAGTATCTCTTTGAAATAACTTATTTCTAATTATATTAATAATCAAATTATAATTATAAACAGTACAATAGTCCATTTAGTCATTATACAACTTCAGATAAATGACTATTTGTAATGTCCGCTAGTGGTACTAAAAATGGACCCTTCAAGAAACAAGTTCTTAATTTTCTTAATATTGAAAAATATATTTTTGTTGTTATACATATAATATATAACATTTAATTTTTTTCCGAAATATAAAAATGCCCTGTATTAACGATGTTTGAGTTGGGATCGAGACGAAAAAAACTTTTATCTACAACCATTAAAAAAAGAAGGCGTTTTTGAACTTATTTTTATTATGAAAGTAGCAGATTTTTGCACTAGTGCAAAAATGTGAATTATTTCTGCACTAGTGCAGAAAAGTAATTTAATATAAATAAACCCTATACTGTATACTTTCTATAAATATTTATGGAAGCAAATTTAATGTTGCAGCATTTGCTTCTTCTATAATGTCTATAGAATCTAATACGTGTTCGCCACTCGATTCAAACATTTTTTAAATTGAAAACACGGAGAAATTTTTCCTCATTATCAACAAAATAATTGAGTTAGTTTGTCATTGTCAGTTGTCATGGATACATTAAACCAGGTATCTTTCTAAAGTTTCTAAATTAATACAAAATTTAAGAGATGTTACAATTACTGAAATTTGTTTTATTATTTTTATCAAAATATGGTTTATGGTTGTAGAAAAAATAGTGTACGCAATTCGTGCAGAAAGAGGTTTTTTTGAACTCGCGGTCTTGCAGCATTCGCTTCGCTCATTCAGCAACGGACCACTCATTCAAAAAAAACCCATCTTTCTGCACTTGATACGTAAATAACTATTTCATATCGGCTCGTCTTGCGTTATCACTAGTAACGTAGCTGCACTAATTAAAATTTGATAATAAAAAGTGAGATATTTAGTATATAGCAAATTTTTCGTATATAATATTATACCCTGTATTCGTATTAATCTTAAATTCGGAATATATTATTATCTTTTTATTGATACTGAATGTAAAATAGCATAGATTGCACAATTTGTTGTTTACTATTTAAACGATCTAAAATTCAATATTTTAAGTCATTATTGAAGCCGGATCCCGGGTTATAAATCCGGTGTCTGTCGAATTTTTTTCTCTAAAATATGAATTACGTTCCCCTCCTTGCTGTACAAGCCTGTGTATTTATTTTTTTAAAGTTATTAGTTAATCAGTAAACTGATTCGTTGCTTTAAAAAACTCATTCTGTATATATATTTTCTCTGTCAAATGCTTTAAATAAAATTTAGTTCTTTGTATATTTAAGAGTTTTTCTTTAAAACAATTTAGACAACTTCGAAAACAAAGATTATCAGAAAATCTTTTCAAAATAATTTACTTACATCCTAAGTTAGGCATGATTTAAATCAAAAGGAATTATAAATTGATTTAAATCATATTTTTTTATTTAAGCCTTTTTTTAAATTCTCAAATCTGACTTGTGATTCAAGTTGTTTATAGAAATTGATTTGTTCTAGAGCTTAAATTCTAGGGCTTAATTTAATTAAAAAGGCTGAATTCAATTGAAGGACTTAATTTAATTGAGAGGACTTATATGTACCAATAATTAAACGATATCATCGTTCAACATGCAGTTATGAAATAAAAATTAAGTTTATTGTCGATACATGCGTTATAAATAATAATTTTTCATTTTTAATGTTTTCTGTTATAGAGATTGTCAATGCTGTTCCACGTTTACATGTCACATTTCTAGCTGTAATTGTCGTTGATCTGTCAATTGATTCGTCATTGTTACATTAAATATTTGTTTCAAATTACTAGCCGCTTTGTAAAGTTTTACTAAGAAAAAGTGTATTTTTAAAAACTCTTAGCTTACAGTCGTTTTTAATGGTAAACTATAACAATACAATACGGATAGATTTACCATGTAAACATAACGGTTGAGCACATATCTGTGGTACATAATAATAAATGAATAATAGGTAATTGTAAATGTGATTTAAGTCTTGAGGCTTGAACCCAAGTCTCAAATCACTTTGATTTGTAAACTAAATTACATTGAAAATGAATTGGAATTGTCATAAAAAAATATTGTTTGATATGTGAATCGTGATTTAATTCTGTTTGTTCGTGATTTTGGCCGACTCTGTTAACATCAATATTGAATTATTTGTATTTAAACTACCTTCATTTGAGGTTTTGAATAATTGTAGATAATTCGTTATAATTTACTTCTTGTTCAAGAAATATCAGTGTACGTCAAAATGATCTTTACTATATCATCTTCACATTGTAACTATAGTTAACCTAACCTCAAACTATCAGCATGAATTACCAGTAACAACTTTGAAGTTCATTCTGGAACCGCAACCATTAGATAGTTCAAAGCAGGCGTTGATGTATCACTTATCACTCGCAATCCGGGAACAAACGGTAACTGAGTTGGCGTGACGGTGTGACGTTGTTCAAAGCGCTGTCAAATAGAATTTGCATCTAGACTGGCTTTGTTCGAGACATTTGCGATTCTAGAGAATTCCATGTGAAAGTTACCGCGTTCACGACTGCGATAAATTGAATACACTGTTCCGGGAATCGAGACTTCTTGTTGCACATATACAAGGACCTTTCTTGCATCTTATGTTTCATTTATATTCTAGATTATAATATCATATGCTGTTTCGACACGTGATATTTGAATTGGATCAAAAAGTGTCCAAAATAGTATGCACAGCGTGATCGTACGGTGATTTCGAAATCTACGACTTCTGTTAAATTAGATAAAACTTGTTGCATAGGAGGCGTCACTAGTTCTGAAAGTAATAAACAGTGTACATAAATTAGGATTTAATTTTGTATGGATACTTTTCAGCAATACTTATTTTGTTGTTGTCTTGTGCCGTTTTGAAGTTTCGGGTACGACTTTGTATTTTTTCTAAGGGAAAATATTTAATTAAATTTGTATTCTCTTTTATTAAATAAATATATCATCACGGTTTTTATCCATTACTGGGTGTGGCACTATGCCGTAGCAGATTTCAGTAAGTGATATATTTCTTTGCTTGAAATGCGGTTACCAGCCGTCATATCACGGCCTCCAAAGTTTATTGTGCGTGATGAAAAAAGCGATGTTAATTATATTGTTGGCTGACACCACATTTTACATATTTTCTGATTTTTAGATCATAATTAATTTATATTCAGGATAAAAATGCTTATTGCTAGTTAACTTGCAATGAAAAGAAAATATTTGTAACAAATAATAATTACTTGCATACAAATGAAATTATAACCTTTGAAAATATTAAACTGTCAAAAATTTTGACATTTCTTAAATAGCGTTTTTCTGATATTATAATTAATTTGTTTGCATATTTAACAATAAAATTGGTTGATACTAGCTTTATATAATCGGGCAAAAGAATTCAATTTTTTTAGAAGATTTGTTCGGTTTTCATTTAATTTTTAATTTCCATATACGTTTCGTAGTTTTATAAAATAATAATTTTAATAAAGTGAACTTAACATTGTTGAAAAGATAATAAAAAGTTGTGATAATAAATATTGTTTTCAATTAAAAAAAAAACAAATTACAAAAGTTTATTGGAAACTTGAAAACGGTTAAATAACATTTTTGAGTACCCCTGAAAATTCTCCATGAAAAAGTTCATTTATGCAAATAAAAAAGATATAAGTAATAATGTAAAATTAAAAAAAAAACATATACGAGTATATACATTTTTGTCAATATTTAGTGACATATGCATATCTCTTACTACTAGCATGGAATACTTCGCCAAATTTAACTGAAGTCGAACTTTGATTTATTAGTTTAGAGAAAAACGTTTGAAATACAGAAGTCATGATTAAAATATTAATGTAAACCAATCTACATATTTATTATTATGTATTTATTTTGTGTAAAAATAAAAATAATAATAAATAAATTATCATGCCTTTTACCCATTACTTGTACAAATCAGAATTATAATTTTTGTACGGTTGTTAAACATTACATATTTGTTTACATTTGTAAAGTTCCATGACTAGAATAAGTAGAAACAAATTAAAAATACAGAGAGGCAGACAATTTGCCTCTTTTTAATTTTTCGGATGGATTTATTTTCATTGTCATCTTCAAGGATTTCTGTCTGAAGTAAAGTTCGCAACGTTTAGCTGAAAATTACAAATAATAAGTTTCGCATATTAGGCTATTAATTAATGCAATATAATAATTTAGCTTTTATTAGCATGATCTATTTATATAAATTCTAAGCAAAATGGTGAAAATATTTTTGAATAAAATGTATGAATCAATTCGGTGTGAACTCGTTTTAGTTTTATAAAATATTTATTTTACTTCTGGAATTTTATTATTCTTTAAATATTGAAAATACGTTATTTATTTTTTTAAATAGTAATGTTAAAATGAAAGATTTAGTGTCTTTGTTCAAAACTTGTTTATACCAATTAATGTGTTGAAGAACTTACTCATTATTTTATAATTTAACTAGCAAAATAAAACTGATTTACTCAGAAATTCTTTTCATTAAATTTCACTTATTGAAGAACTATATTTTCCTGAAACTGCCAATATTTAAATTAGTTAAGCAGAATAAATCTACTAATTTAATGTTTTCTTGTTTTTACATTTTCCATTAATTAGTAATTCACAGAATTCAGTTGCATACCAGATAGTTTCAGACTAGAATAAATTTAATTTTATTATTCAGATAATTACGTGAGGTTTTAAATATTTTTCTTATTTTTATAAAATTATATCTATTTGTTGCATTGTTTATAAAAGATATACATGTGAATTCTCATCTTTTCTGAACTAATACTTTATTTATATTACCTGGAAAGTATAGCAATGAAAGATTTGCTTGTTATAACAAAAAAAGGAAAATATGTAACTGTAATAAGTGCGTATGTACTTTAAAACAAATTGAAGTGTAGTATTTTTGCTGTAAAAACAAATACCGTTTTAAAACATATGTGGAAATTTTTTATTTTGTTATCTGCCGTGAATTCTGCGAACCGCCGACATTTACACAATTATAAATACATTATATTGCTGCGCAGAAATATAATCAAATAAGTTTCTAAACTCTTATCTCTTACATGTTAGACATGATATTATAGTTGTATATTTTTAAGGTATATTTTTGCAGAATTTAGGCAAACTTCAATAATAAGTATACCTATTTTTATTAAAGGCAGATAGTATTATATACATATATATATATATATATATATATATATATATATATATAAAAAACAATATATTCTACATTAATTTCAACTCCAAAAACGTCAATCTTTTAATAAATATTATTCAAATGTGTTAGTATTGACAGTTCCCTTAAAAACAACATACTGCTGCATATTAGTATGTTAAAAGATTGTAGGGATAATTTATTAATTTGGTAATAGTAGTTTACTACCAGTGTAATAAATAAATTTGATTAGCGTATTTATTTGTTACTCTTTAGAACAGAAACTTAATCCTAATGACAGAATAAGCGGTCCGGACTATTTTTACCTTGAGGGAGCTTCGTATTCGAATGCCACACTACCGTACTGCCGGCTATATTATAGTTATATTTAATATTTCAATGTATAATTAAGGTTTACAACCACTTTTAAGACCGCTTAATTTTGATTTAAAGTGCAAAATATGCTGAGTTCGAAGTATCATTTACAATTAAATTAAAAATATTAATAACATCGATTTAACTTATTTAACATAATAATGGGAAATATTTCTCCACCATTTTTATAGTTTTTCATCTATTTTTGTTGAATTATTGAAATATTTGTTAATCAGTCAAAATTTAATAGGCGTAGTAATCAACACTTTCCGTGAAAGCTTACCTTGCCATCATGGATATAAAGTGCAATGAAACCCGCCACGCTAATAAAAGATCATTTATAAAACTAGAACAAAAATTTCGTACCAGATGCAATAAAAGTTTTAAAAATGTTGAGATATTTGAGTTTTTATTGGCCTTTATATTGACATCAAAAACATTGCGATTTTTCTTTAATCGTCTCTCTCCCACATCTATTTTTTTTGTCTCCTGTCTTCGTTTAGCAGTTAATTTAGTTTTAAGTTATTGTTTAGATTGCATTGTTAAATACAGAATTTAGAAGTATATTTTAAATATATTATTTATTTATTAACTGATGAATATATTATTTAAATAAACATAATTGTTAAATACAGCATGGTTCTAAACTTAGGTTCGAGGAACACAAATCAACGTGGAATGATATAGTTCAGCAAATGGTACCAGTGGTTATCAAACATTATGAATGAAATAATCTTTTAGTTTATTTATTTTTCTTTCCGGGAGTTTAAAAAAATTTAAATACGTATTTTTTTATAATAAAATAGATAATTTAATTGACTACAATTATATGCGAGCTCTATTTTTAATTACAAGTCAATATGGCTTAATAAATAGTATTTAATAAAATTTAAAACTGGAAATTGTTGTCAATATTATGTCTATATTTTGAAGCCATTTGGATATGAAAAATTGTAACAGCTATGACTTCGGTTAAATGAGACTTTTTATGAGCGTATTTTTTATAGGAGTGTATTTTCGAGATATGACATATACTAATGCATTTTACTTTTCTAATTTTAAAGATACGAAGCTTATTATAAGATTTTCATTGTTGAAATAAGAAAATATGCATTTTAAGGAAGCTAAAGTATTGTTTCTATTTAAAAAATTATAAGTTTATATTATATTCCGAAAATGTGCAACTGTAAAAAATATATTACTACGTCACTTGTTAGGTTTAAATAGTGTCTATTTTTTTGTTTGAAACTATTTTCGTCATATGCCACTGATTAGAAATTATTTACAATAGACAAAAATCAACTAAAATAAATTTTTCGCCATTATCTAGTAATCTATGTAAATTTTTCGGAAAATAAAAACACCTCTGAGATGCCCCTTTTAACGTGCATAAAAAGGCTTATTTAAAATTTAAGGTTCAGAGATAATAGCGAGAATATATAGAGGACCGAATTACTCAAAACTAAGCACGTGTTTAGGGATAAATAAAATAAAATAATTCTTTTCTTATTTTTAATGTTCCATATGTATCATCACCTGTAAAGTAAATGGGGTCATTTCACATTTTCTGTTTTATTTTTTTCTTGAAAGAATGTATACATTTATATATGTAAGAACATATTTTACGCCTTATAAATGTTTTATTTTCGAAATATCATTTTTTTTAGAAGTATTAAATTTCAAATATTCGTTGGGCTACGTCAGCGCTATGTCGTTTATTCATGACCAATAACATGTTTATTTTTATTTCATATTTGTACATATCTTGACATAAAAATGTTAGGTTAGAACACTGTTTGTGTATGCATAAATGACGTCAAGAATTCGCAGTCGCGAAAGTTTATTATCAAAATTATGAATGAAAAGTTTTTCAATTTTTTTATTGCAATATTCAGAAATAGGGCCAAATTTTGTAATAATGTAATAATGTAAGAAAATATATTATTAATTGATCCCATTAATAATATACAAACATTGATTCATTGTAAACATTTGAACAAAATTTAAAATGTACGACAATGCTTTCCAAACTTTTGATATAAAGACCGTCTTAGAAAAATTAAAATATTTCGGAGCCATTTATTTAAAGCGCTAAAAATATGACTGAAACCTATATGAATAAGCATATATCTATTATGTACGTGAAACGCCGGACTACGCAAAATTTATCAATATGTCATTTTACACAATTAAAATTATAAAACGCGGATCAGGGCGTAATGGCGGCATATGACCTAAGTAGTTGGTCCGCCAAGAAGCCAAAAAAAAAAAAAAAAAAAAAAAAAAAAATAACAATTAATTTGAGTCGTAGATTCAGTTTAGACATCATACAATAACGTATAACCCGCAAATCACAAAAGAAATGTTTCTAATTTATTACTTTGATATATATATATATATATATATATATATAT
Organism: Pterostichus niger; assembly: GCA_947425015.1. Classification (NCBI taxonomy): domain Eukaryota; kingdom Metazoa; phylum Arthropoda; class Insecta; order Coleoptera; family Carabidae; genus Pterostichus; species Pterostichus niger. The sequence continues at coordinate 17,881,106 of OX380338.1, read as the reverse complement.
ATATATATATATATATATATATATATATATATATATATATACATATACAGGGTGTAACACGAAAAGTGAAACATTCTTAATTTTTATTAATTTTAAAAACACTTTTCTTTTCATGTTAAATGACACTAATGTGTACCTAATTTTTTGCTTGTTTTAATTTAAGTATCTTGAATATATTTCCTTTTATTTAAAATATTTTGCGATTATACATAATGTTTATTCTTTTTTAATTTTCTTCGTGTATTTACTTTATTTTTTAAATGTTATATGCATGAATATTTTTTAAATAAATAATTTTCACAGAACTAAGTTACTATTATCTGTGTTTCCAAACTTATTCGATAAATTTTAGGTAACTAAAAACAACATTGTTGTCAATTATTCAAAGATTATAGTTAGTTGTAATTCCGACTTATTTAAACATAATTTTACAAATTTAATTGGATTTAATAACAAGAATTAAAAACTTCGAGTTTTGCTGAAGAAAATTCTGTCTAATATGAAAATCTACATGGCAATTCTGTCTAATGTTTCATTTATTTAATTCCAATAATTTTAATCTTGTAATATAAACCGTGTCTCTGTGATGGCCTAGTAAGATCAAATTCAAGTAACCGGAGACCGTAGACGCACGGAACGAATGTGTGAGTGTATTCATCCAGTTCTGCCTATACTATCTATACAAAATCAACAATTTTAACAAAATTATTTATAATAATTATTGTTTATTGCATGTATTTTAAATTTGTCAGGTGTAAGAGCTGTTTGCGAGGGCTGAACGTCGTCACTGACTATAATTTAACTCAACTTATATAATTTATTTTAGAAAACTAAAATTCGAAAGAAACGGGTAACAGGATAAAAACTAAACTCTAAAGAATGTACTATTTATGAATACTGGTTTCAGTCGGTGCTTACAACAATAATAATAAAGAATTTGGTTTTGAAAGTTTTCTTGTACCTACGCCATTAAATAAGTATACCTATTCGTACATTATACGAACCTTTTAAAAACATATGGCCGGAGTTTCCTTGAATATATGAGACAACCGTATTTCGTTTTTATAGGAATGAGAACAACTGATGACTAAAACAATCTTTTGTTCACTTCTCTATGAATATTAAATGTTTTAATAACAAAGTAAAGGTACTGAAAATTATTTAAATGAGTGAAGTGCTTGTAAAGCAATGAAATAATTTAACTTGTCTTGAATTTCAATTTTCCATGCATATTCAAATGCTAATTGTTAAGCTTTGAAGTGCTTTGCCGCTTTGTTCACGCAATTAAAATTATTATTCTAATAACTTCGTTCATTTAAATGTAGATCTTTTTTTATTAACTTCTTAGAATTGTATTACTAAGGTAAAGTTTCATTACTTAAATAACGGTGCCGTGGTTAAAACACTTCCCTCGTAAGCGAAAGTTCGTAAGTTTAAAATTTAGCTAAATTCAACTTACTTGTATAATAAAATCTGGAACTGTTCAACTTGATCAAAAAATGAGTCTGTGTGCAATTATTAAATTTTCCTTTACTCCCATGTTTTTATTTCCTTATTAAATATACAGTGTGTGTGTGATGGGGTAGGTGGCTGTTATTCAATTGTACTAGTCCAATAAACTACTATTTTCTGTACACTTAACAGTGTCATATATCAAGTAGTTAGAGTGCAGTCGAACAAAAATTATTTTTATATTGTACTTTTTTATTGGTAGGTAAGGTAGTATGGGGTAGGTGGCTCAGTGGTATCGAGTCGGCCTGTGGATCTTGAGAACCCTGGTTCGATCCCCACAGTCGACAAACAATTTTCATCAATTTAAATCTACCCCTGTGGCTCCTGCTCCACTAACATCTTTGGAGGACGTGATTTGACGGCTGGTAACCGCACTTCACGCGAAGAAATATATCACTTACCGAGATCTGCTTAGGCAGAATGCCACACCCAGTAATGGGTATAAGGCGTGATGATATATTTATTTATTTATTTAGTGTAACTCCAGATTGAGTTTATAAGAGAAAATAAATTCTTATTTTTGATTTTACGAAAAAATGCCAAGGAAAGACAATTTTTATCTAGAGTTAAAGAAAATAATATATCATTACGTCGTTTACCCATTACTAGGTGTGACACTCTGCCGTAGCAGATCTCAGTAAGTGATATATTTATTCGTGTAAAGTGCAGTTACCGGTCATCAAATCACGGCTCCCAAAGATTTTATTGAAGGGGGAGCCACAGGGGTAGTTTTAACGTGGTGAAAGTTGTATGTCACCTGTGGAAATCGAATTTAACAAAATTTGTTTCACATTAAATTACCCCGGTGGTTCTCCTTCTGTTAACATTTTTGAAAATCCTAATTTGACGACTGGTAACCGCACTTCACGCGTAAAAATATATCAGCTACCGAGACCTGATACGGCAAAGTGCTACATGGGTAAAAGACGTGATGATACATAAATTTATTTGTAAATAATTAAACTTATAAGAAATTTGTTGCACAATATAATATTTTATACTACCAGCATAGTAAGTATATCATTATATCTCTGTTACCAAGGATGTAATAAGTCATTTGCCGCTCTAGGGTGATAAGTAAAAAATTTGACTTTGTTTTTATGCTAACAATACATTAATCATCGAAAATAAACACATGACAGATATATTTGAAAACATTTAAGGCAATTGAATTTAGTTTTCGCTGTTGATAGAAAAAATTGTATACCCCGAGTGTAAAGTGAATTTGAAGGTCTGTTCGTCGTGTACCAAACAAGATGTTCGATCATAAAACATCACTTACCGCTCTTGATTCATAAATAACTAGTGTAGAGTACCAAAATAAAATATCATTAAATGCAACAGTTTGCAAACCACTGACAACGTCATAACATTAACCCATCATAATAGGTTAGTTTATCTGATAGATTGATAGCATTACCAAGACACGCCTAAACATCTTATAGTATATGTCTTGTAGCTTGTAGGTTCAGTACATTTAGTAAAAGCGTAAAGCCTTCTACATCATAACACCTACAAACACGTAAGATAATTCAGTACGTAAACGAGTACAATACTCCGAAGTAATATTCACAAATAGCATTTTGCAAAAGCGAAATTGTATCGCATGGTGGAAAAAATCGTACGATAAGCTAAACTTCTGTTTCCCACGACCTATATTTTATCGTACGATAATTTTACTGCCCAGTCTTGAAAAACCTGGCAATTTATTTGGGTTTGCCATACGATTTTTTTCGGTAAAAAAATAGTGCGATAAAATATCACTGATTGCATTAGCTTTGGGAAATGGGAATATTGGGATTCGAATTCAGTCCACGTTGAACTATGCGGAAAATAATTTTAGTATGCTAGTGATACGGATATTTCCTAGTTCAGTGTTTCTATACGAATATGTAAATTTAGTTCTTAGTCCAATCATTTTTAGGTAAGGCCATAGTTTAGTAATTATGTATTATATATTATTTGATATTGTGTTATTACATTCGGACTTGATTCTATATGGCTGTACTTGTAATTTATATAATATCCAATAAGAAAATGTACTCACATTGAAATTAACTAACCTGGCGTACTACGAAAATAAAAATAAAATATGCACGATCTAAAGAAACTAATAAAACGTAGGCATTTTAATTAAAATTAGGAGCATACATTTTAATATAATAGAATAAAAGATTTTATAGTAGGGTGGAATTGTAACCAGATTTTTTGTACTCTGCTCCAATTAAACTAAAAATATAACTTAGAAAAACCCAAATTTTAATCTAAAAATATTTTCTAATTCAATAGTTATAATGACTGGAACTTGAAAAGTACAGTAAGCGCCAGCGGGATATAAGAATTAGCTGTACATAAGTTAAATAAATTAAAATGTATTATATTTTATGTATTTCTTAAACAAGAGATTGTGAACAAATCTGAAATAGTTTTCTAAAGAATTTAAAGCAATTTAAGAACAGTAGACACCAGACACTTAATAAATTCCATACGAATTTTATTTTTACAAATTGGGGTTCGTAAATATCATATTTATAAAAATATGAAAATACTTTACATTGATATAACTATTGAATGATAAATATAAATATTTGAATAATTACTTACTTTTTTGTATTCATCACATTAAAGAAATAAAATATATCATCATGCCTTTTGTCCATTACTGAGCATGGCACTTTGCCGTAGTAGATCTCGGTACGTGAAATGCGGTTACCAGCCGTCAGATCACGGCCTAAAAGATGTCAGTGAAGTGGGAGCCACAAATGTAGTTTTTAAATTATTTATCATAATAGATAATACTCGTGCAATAGTATATTATGTCATAAGAGACAGGCATATTACATGCCGAAGTTTTCTGATGCACTAGCTAACAAAGTGAGTGAGGGCAGCAAAGTCTGAAGGATGTAATGTTACCATTAGATTCTCATAGGACGCAAGACTTTTTTTGCGTTAGAACGGTGGTGTGGATAGCGTCAAGGAATTCGAATCCGGAGATCCGAGTTCGAATCGCACTCAAATTAAAAATTATATATGAACTACCACACTGCGGCTCGGTGAGTGCGGACCCTGTATTGTAATTGGGATTAAGTTCCTGTTGTACAGCGTAACATAAACAAACAAACAAATGTGAGAAACACGTATTACATAAAAAAGATTAATTTTCATGTAGAACACAACCCTAACATAAAAATTCATCGCTGTCCTGTACACCACTGAATAAGTAACAAAATATTTCCAAAGATTGCATTGTACGTATATTTGACATAAAACCTCAAAGTTTAAGAGTTCGCTTTAAAAATAATTTGTATAAAAAATAAATAATTTGCAAATTTCTTTCGTCTTTACTACAATTTTTAAAAATAATTATACTTGACAAATTGTATTCAACTTACATTTGTATAGTCAAATTTATTTGATTTTCCGTGCGCATGAACTGTAAAACCCATAAAATTTCATTCATTGTTAACCTTAAATGACTGTTCGTAAAATAAAAACATATCAATAGTTAAAAATTAAAGTAAATATACATTTAATACCCAAGATTAATATAATAATAGAAATATTAAAATTACTGGGTGTGGTACTCTTCCGTAGCAGATCTAGGTAAGAGATATATTTCTTCGCGTGAAGTGCGGTTACCAGCCGTCAAATTACATCCCCCAAACAGGTTAGTGGAGGGGGAGACACAGGGGTAGATTTAATTTGGTGAAAATTATTTGCCGGCTGTGGGGATCGAACCAGGGTTCTCAAGATCCTGAAGCATCGTCATAATAATCCTATATCCTAAATAGGAGCAAATCATCAGCATCATCTGATGAGAAGTTAATGAAAGTAGCTAGTAAATAAAAATTATCTTTAGAGTAAAATAATTTTATTAAACTTATATTAAAGAAAGTACAAAGTAATAATTGGAATTTACATATTATTATAAATTTTTATATTGTGGTACCAATGAATAAATATAATATATTTCAAAATAAATAAATATATATTCATCGCATTAGAAAACTGCCCCTGTAGTTCCCCCTCCACTAACATTTTTGGGGGCCTTGACATGATGGCTGGTAACCGCACTATATATATATATATATATATATATATATAACTAAACTTTTCTGACAGTTAAAACGTCATACATTTGTTTATCATTTTGTCTCAATTCCATGGCTATCACTATAAAGTAGAAATTCTTATAAAATATTAATGCGATTATTTCGCTTATAAAACGTGCAAAATAAAATCTGAAAACTGATTTAGATCCATAATTTCAAGAACTACACCTTTTATTTGAAGCATTTTTGTCTAAAATCAATTGGCCACTTTTGCGCAAGGAAAAACTAATTTCCCATGTTAAACGCCTATGGCCAGGTTTTCATGTTACACCCGGTATATATATATATATATATATACGTCTTTTACCTTTTACTAGGTGTGGCACTCTGCCGTAGCAGATATAGATATATTTTTCGGGTGAAGTGTGGTTACTAGTCGGCGAATCAAGGCATCCAAAGATGTTCGTGGAGCGGAAGCCACAGGGGTAGTTTTAACGTGGTGAAATTTTTTTGTCGCCTGTTAGAATTGTAACCGGGTTCTCAAATCGACAGATCGACTCGATACCATATATATATATATATATATATATGTTGTGTTTTGTAATTTGTTTTATAATCATTGTTGTTTTGTAATTTGTTTATATAATAATATTTGACTATCCAGGTTACGTAAATAGTTACAGTTTTGTTGATAGATTTTTACTGTCAAAAAAAATAAAATCATTTAAAACTAATCTTTTCATTATTCTTTAATGAACTAAATTAATTATAAAATATATTATATATGTAAAGCATTTAAATTTAGATGTATGTAGATTCATTTTATTTAAATATATGACAATAATAACATTGAATTTATAAATATATGATATGGAAGATGTGTACATTTTTTTTTTTCATTCTTCTTTCAAAATTAAAAGTGTACACATCTTCCATATCATATATTTATATTTTATTTCTACATTCAATATTATTATTGTTATTTATTTAAATAAAGTGAAGCCTTATATACATCTAAATTTAAATGCTTTACATATATATATATATATATATATATATATATATATATATATATATATATATATATATATATAACCCAGGTAAAACTAAATATTTATAGCAAATACTGATTAATTTTCATTCATAGTATAAAGTTTACTCCGTTTCTAGTTTGGTTGCCTGTACCTATGATAAGGTACACAGACAAACAATAAGACCAACAAAACAACTACAACACACTATACTCTATCCACTCCATTCTACTAGCGCACATATATCTGCGAGACGAGTACTTTTCCTGTCTTTCGTAGAATATTTATGTCATACTTGCTATCTTCCTCTTATTGTAGAAAGATGATACAAGTATATCTCATACTCGTACCAACAAATACCAGATTTTAAATATTTTATATTTCGCAGAAATTCTAGTTATAACTTAATGAATACTTGGAATTTGAAATATTTATTACACTATATTTAATATTTAGTCAATTTTAAAGCAGAAAGAAGTATTAATCTTGCTCATATTACTATAGGAGTTATAATATGATATTATTTTACTTGTTAGTTTAGTTGTCCAGCAAGTACGGTGGTGTGATTACGGCATTCGAACATCCAGAGTTCGAATCCCACTCAAGTTAAGAATATATGAACTACCATACTGCGGCTCGGTGAGTCCGGACCCTGTACTTTAAATGGGATTAAGTTCCAGTTGTACAGAGTAGTATAAATAAATACATAAATTAGTGTATTATTTGATTTAATTGCACATATTTAATGTTTTTCAATACGTAATATACTAAAGATGATGAGTTTTGTATAGAAACCACAGCTGTGTTTTCCTAAAATTCTATTTTCTTTATTTTAATTCATGCAAGAAAATCATTGTTAGTTAGCAATTATTTCTTATTAGATATCTGCCTACTAGTACCTACCTAATTATACAAGAGTGCAGCTTTAAATGAATAATTGTAGTTCAATTTATTTATTTGTTACTCTGCTTAACAAGAACTTCAAAAATCAAGTACAGTACAGCTTATATTGGATCCGGACCACTCAGATACAATCATATTTTTTTGGAAGAAGGTAACGAAATTTTAACACACGACCAGTGGCGTATTTACGGGGTGGGGAGGGGGATATATCCCCTCCTATGATCCAGAGTGAAAGTAAAAATAAATATCTACATATAGAAATACATACATACAGCGTGTTTCAAAATTATTGCAAAAAAATTAATAGGTATATATTATTTGATGTATTGAATGCAACGCAATAAGAATTTTTCCGAAATTTGCAAAAATAATTGCACATTACTTGAAGCAAACATTTTTCGAGCCACAAGATTGACGAAAAATGTTCGTTTCAAGTAATGTGCAATTATATTTTGAATTTCGGGAAAATTTGTTTATTGTTGTTATCAGTACATACAGTAATATATATATATATTCTTAATTATTATTTTTTTAGAATATTTTTAAAACATACTGTATGAGAGCATCCAAGCATGGCGAGGCCCGTTTTCGGCCAAAACGCGCGGTTTTCAACTCGCTAGCGTTGGCCCTTCAACAGACATTAAAAAAAATTCAAAAGTATAGATCGCTAGATTTTTCCTGCTCTTTCCAATGGTGACTTTTGTTTTTTGAAAAACAAAATTGAAATATTTTTTTCGAAAGTTTGCATTTGTTTTGATTTTGACAATAAAAATTCTAGTTTGAAGTACAATTTATAAAGAGTACCTGTGTATATTTTCAAGTTTGAGATATGAGTGGAACTTGAAGAAAAAAAATCAACGTTTGCGTATAGAGCTCACGCCTTGACGGCCGAACGACCGGCTGTCGGGTATAATTACTTTTTTGCAAAACATTTTATTATTTATATCCCCTCCCAAGGATTATGTCTGGATACGCCACTGCACACGACCTCTTGTATAACAAACACAAGTTTTAATTTGGTTTTATCCAGCGAGCTACGATTTCCTGTAATAAAACGCTAAATTTCTTAAAATTCAATTTAGATATTTTTAACCATAATCACCATAATTCTAAACATCTACCACGAATTTCTATAAATCTATTCAATAATACTATATCAATCAACAACGAAGCTATCTAGAACTGCCACCCCTCAAATTTGTAGTTTGTTCGACGAGATTTATAACAATAGTTATAATTGTAAGTTCTTTGAATGTCCCGAGGCCTGTAAGTGTGTCTAGGCCTCAGGCAGAGTCGAGCGGTTGATTCTGGAAAGTGCAGCTGCAACCGCCGCTCTAGGACGGCACCGGCCCTTCCAAGAACCGAGAGCGGTCTGAACTCTGACAACACGCTAGCTAGCAAGACCAAGCGCCAAGCGACCGACTCAAGATTTGCATGTAGCCTGCTGCTGGAATGTTATGTATCTGCTAGCAAGACGTACTGATTGTACGGGATACTGTTTGTACCGTATGCTTCAACTAACTGTTCTTAGTTGGGGAACGGACATATTTTGTCAATTGATAACTGTTTTAAGATGAGATCTATCATTCAATGCGTTGTATGAATAACATAAAAAGAAATTAATTTTATAAAATCGTGATAGAAAAGATTGACAAAATTAAATAAACTGACTTTCCTCGGGTAGTTTTAGCTCAATGTTATTTTATATTTCACTCAAATGTTATTTGTTGTTTATTGTTATGAACAACGGCATAACGACCGGAGTATAATAAGCGAGCGTTATGATTCATATTTTTAGTATTAATCTAATTTTATATTTTAATGTATATACATAACTAGTGTTTACGATTTTGTTGTCGGTTTTAATTAGTAGCGACATCTAAAGTTAAATATTATACCGAAATTTAGAACACTGTAACACTGCAATCGATCTTATTTACTGATTAAATATCTTTTATAAAAAATAATTAACTTTTGAAACACAATTATCGGACGCTTAAAATTCGTTTTTTTACATTTAACAAGAAGCTATGAGGACTCTAATTATATATGATGATTTTAATCATTTTTAGTTGATCACATGTTATACAACATACTGATTTTTTAAGTTATTAAAATGTTACTATTACTTACATCAAAAGAACCAATAATAATTTCGAAAAAAGTATAAATATATCATTATGCCTTTATATTCATTACTGGGTGTGATAGATCTCGAAAAGTAATATATTTATACGCGGTTAGTGCGATTACTAGTCGTCAAATTACGTCCTCCAAAGATGTAGAAAATAAGTCAAGGAATAATTTTAATGTAATGAAAAGTTTGCCGCCTGAGGGAATCGAACCCGGGTACCCCATTTATGTTAGAAAAATATTTAAAGCAAAAATTATTTTAAATCCATCTTAGTTATTATGTACTTTGTGATAAACACTACCTTTTACGAAATAAACATAAAAACTAAAAAAGACTCATCAATAAAGATGTGGCTCCCCTTGTTATATATAAGCCATTAACGAACTTAACCCCATTTTTCGCTTAAAGTTGTAATCCAAAATTTCATTTTTCAGTTATTGTGCTTCATGGCAGACACAGGACACACTGATCGACAGGCCGCTTTTTTGGGGACTGTTTTTCAAATACAGGAACGTGAAGATTCATAACAATCTAGAAATCGTAAAAAATACCATCATAATACTTTTCCTATAATATAAATCAAGAAAGTGAGAAATATTAAATTTTAGAGTCTCTAATTTTGTTTCATTCAGATGCTGTTCGGAAATGCATTTCCTTACTATTTTGTTTATTATTTATAATTTTTGAGAACTGTAGCATTTACAAATACATGAAAATATAATGTATATTTATTAACTTTATTATATTTGTTTCCACAATGAAATAAATCAAACATTGGACTAATGTAAAACAATTCTTTCCATTGAAAGCAAAACTTAGAAATCATCGCACTGCATACAGCAGCACACCTGTTTAAACAATTATAATTCCACACCAGTGGTTCTAAGAAACCTAAACAGTTTTGGAATCCATATTCAGTACAACAATTCAATGTATTCATAATACGAACATTTGGCTATTGTATTGTACACGGTAAACTCGATGTTTATACACTGTGCTTAGCAAAAGATTTACTTGGAGGAGTCGATCAAAGCAACAACATAAATACAAATAGATTTTGCATATACTTTCCTGTACTGTATTTTCATATATAATACTATGATTTTGGCGGAAATTTTTGTCGTCATGATCACGACTGCTTGTTGCGAGGAAAATCTGCATGAGTACGAAAGCACGAATGCAGATTTTCTTAAAGCAGCAAGCAGGAGTGTTCTAAGCAAAAAATACCAAAGGAAAATCATAGTCATGTATGGTATTCGGCGTGACAATTCCTCGAAATATTTTATTTGTTCCAAAAAATATTTACCTTAAATATTTTTAAAACGATGTCTGAACTACTATTACCTTAGTTATCAATTTATATTGTATAATTTTTTGACATAACTAGACAAAGTAAACAAAGTCAAATAAAATTTAACAAATTAATTTACTGAAAATAGTTAACAAATGTTATATTAAGCAACGATTTGCGACAATTTTCACTAGTGATTGGTTCAATTCAGCAAAATACTGTAATTTCATTGGATGGAGTGGAATTGTCATAAAAACAAGTTTAAAAATAAAAAAATGAAATGGTCGATTTTGTTTATTCAAAATGTTCCATTATTTATTATTCCAATAGCCGAATTTTATTTAAAATGCAATGTATTAAAATCTCATTCTGACATAAGTTTAAATATAAATATCCTAAAAGTACTGTCTCAGGGGCAGATCTACATACGGGCTAATTAGCCCAAGTCAGCGAAATTGACTTTGTAACGAAGTACAAATAAACTGGACACTATACTATTTATTAATTTATTGTTTATATTCGAAAAATCTAGCATATTTTCAAAGACTACATATTTAAATTTGTTCAGTGTTTATAATAAATCATCAGTATTATCACATGATTGATTAAGAAAAATACACTATTAAATAAAAATTAAATTAGTTCAACGCATTTACCGCGAAGTTTTAAAATTCAAACATATGAAATGTATATCCTACAAACTTAACTTTGATCTAAATATATATTTTTGTAATATTTTTAATAAATTATTTTATCAACATTACTTAATTAATATAAATTTGAATTTTTGTGGGAAGAGCGTGAATGTGGTTGAAGCGAGGTTGGTGTCTCAGGATTATTTACTACAAGGGCTGGATAGATTTTTATAAATTATGATAATATGATAAATTTTATAAATAGAATACATATAGATATAAAATGATATTTATTCATCTTTGCTTTACAGTACAAAACTTCCCCCACTATAGGTTCGGTGGCTCATCGATATTGAGTCGGCCTATGGAATTGAGAACATTTCACCACGTTAAAACTACCCCTGTGGTTCCCCCTTCACTAACATCTTTAGAGCCGTGATTTGACGGCTGCTAACCGCTCTTTATGCGAAGAAATATATCACTTACCGATATATGCTACGGCAGAGTGCCATATCCAGTAATGGGTAAAAGGCGTGATAATATTTTAATTATTTACTTAACTTTCCCCATCATATCTTTGGGGGTCGTGATTTGACGGCTGGTAACTGCACTTCACGCGAAAAAATATATCATTTATCGAGATCTGCTTAGGCAGAGTGCCACACCCAGTAATGGGTAAAAGGCGTGATGATATATTTATGTATTTATGATAATATCATAGGTGAAGGAATTATTGGAGGAAGCTAAAAAAAGTCAAGTAAATAGTTATTTGTGTATTAAGAGCGTAAAGTGATTCGTTGCGAGAGCTGCAATAGTGTAAGAGGAACAAAGACACTTTACGCTCGTAATACACACATAATTTTTTCTACAATTACATCTTAAAATTATTAAAATGTATACGTACTGAAAATAAATTCGTTCTGTCAACGGTCAATATGACTAATTTCTGTTTTGTTTGTATCCCTGGTAACTATTGAAATAAGCGCGCATTTAATATCTTTTTCGCGCGTTGCCATTGGAAACGCGCGCATTTAACGTGTCTCCAACGGCAACGCGCAAAAAAGATATTTTTCGATTGTTCCACAAAAAACGTCAACTTTACGATGACAAATGAGAGCGTAATTGTCAACTTTTCATAGCATTCCTAGAAAAATTAAATTGTAGTTGTACTACAAGTACATCTTTAAAAAGTAAATAATAGGTAGTAATAATTTTAGAAATAGAATAATAGGAAACAGGAAATATATGTTTTTTTTATTAGTTCGGGATATAAATTTATTGGCATTTCGTCAAGATTTAATATAAGGACAATAAAATACAACTAACTTAATATTTCACGTAAAATTCCAATGATATTCTAAAATAATTGTTAGTATTATTGGAACTATTCTATATTGTAAGCAACAAGTTTATAAAAATTTTCAATCATATTATAGAGGAGCCCGAGCCTCTCTGTAAATTATTAGCGAAAGATACTCGCCCCCTTAGAACTGGAACCTACGAATAATATAAGAACTTTAAAAGAGTTATGTTACCACTGGTTGAACCATTAAACTTAACCTCTGTTTTTCGGCCATAAGACAGATCGACCAAGGGTTTAGTAGAGTAATTAAAATTTCAAGGGCAATGAAAATAACTATCAGAATATTTGCTCTAAAAATTACATTTGACATGTATCCTATTTGAAAAGTGCATTACTTGAAAGACGAGGAACTTCATGTGTTCTGTATATTCACAAAGAGACATAGGGATGATAATGTAATAACAATTTTCAGAATCCCTTTATCATAGTTAAGTAATAATCATACATACACTACCCAATTTGCCTAATTGTATTTGTTGAACTAGATATTGGTTAGTAAGTTGGTGGTGTTTAAAATATGATTCCAGCTGGTGCCTACTCCTCTGCTTTCTGCTGCTGCAGACTACAAAGTGATGCAGTTCTAGGAAGGAGCACACATGCTGAGAGCACACACGACATCGCATACACCCATACATATACCTAGAACGTCGCTCGTGCACTGCTCTCATGCAGAGTTTCAAAGTGAAAAGTGGGGATCTGCTATGGTCTGTTGGCGTTAATGTATCGAGAAGTCAAATGGAATTGCATGATTGTGATTTAGTGTTTCATATTTATAAATCATGTACAGATGAATTTTATAATCGAACTTAAGTCTTATTTATGAATATAGGTATTTATTTGCATCAATAAAAACTGAACTTATCCTCAAGTCAAGTTTAAATTATACTTGAATAATGACGTAATTACTATGAAGCAGAGAAAATAGTCGTGTCAGAGCCCCGGCTGTAAGGAGCTTCACAAGAAATTTATAAATAAAATAAATAAATATATCATCACGACTTTTACCCATTACTCGGAAGCAGACATTTAAATAAACTATATTCAATTTTTTTTCAATTTTTAGAATTGTTGATTGTATGCAAGTAAGAAAATTTATAGATACAGCAAAACGAATAAAAAATGTGCCTATTCAATATGTTTGTTTGAAATATGTTGATTCTGTGTTTCAATCTTGAAAAGGAATATATCGCTTTAGGATCCTTGAATACTATTATTTATTTATTGGACGTTTCGATGAAATTAGCTTTACAGATGAGCAACTGTCATATTCTGCCTATTCAATATCAAAATATATGAGAACTCCACATTTCAATCATAAAGTTAACAATATAATATATAATTGAACTATTTGTAATAAAGTACCCATTAAATTACAGTTGAACCCTATCAAAATTTGCCGTCGTGTTGAAAAAGATATCACCATTTTAAGTTTTTTGCTTTTAACATGTAAACGGTTAAATATAGTTATAAAAAATATAAAAAACAAGGTTGTATGTACTGATTACAATGCAAAAATATTTTTTTCTGAAATTCGGTAAATAATTGCACATTACTTAAAAACAAACATTTTTCGTGCCACTGTACTGATGGGTTACAGTAATGAATAAAAATAAGTAAATTTAAACATTGAAAGAACTGTTACATTAAATTACTTTAATTTTAAGTGTACCTGTCAATCTAGTGGTACAAAAATTGTTTGTTTCAAGTAATATGCAATTATTCTTTTTGCGTTGTATTCAGTACATTAAATAATATATACCCTTTATTTTTTTGTAATAACTTTGAAACACCCTGTATACCACACATTGTGTTAGATTTGTAATAATAAATGTTTAAATAGAATATTCACAATAATCTAAAATGAAGATTTTATTAATAAATATGGCGACGTTTCGACTTGTGTTTAAGCCATTATCAAGCTACAGATGGTAATATAATTATATTAATTCTTCTTCTATTTCAATAAAATCTTTGAAGCCTGAAATCCAATAATCATTATTGATTAATATCAAATATTTCAAGAATATCCTGACGATGTAACTAAAACTTTTACATAAATATATGTTTCAATTAATACTTTTATCGAAATATTTTAAATAGAAACATCTACACACCTTATTCAATACAATTTACATTGTCACGTCTAAATTTCTGTTGCACGGTTTTACTTAAAACTAAATTAGAACCGAACTCTTACTAAATAAATAAAATAAATATTCAAAACAAATTACGAAAAAATTAAGTTCCTCAAGGTATAAATCTAATTTCTTTTTAAATAATTTCCTCACGTAGTAGCAGCAGATTGTAGTAGATGTTTTAGATAATATATTAAAACAAGATATATTTACGAAATAAATTCTTATATTTAATTTTCTGATGCAACGTTTATTAAATTTTGTTAAGTATTGTTTAAAATATATATTCTTTCAAGCCTTATAGCATAAATAATAATAATCAAGAAAATTTAAAATAAATGGGTCTCCTTTCTGTCTCAAGAACAACAAAACAAAAATTCTATAAAAAAATAAACATTAAGAAAAAGTGAAAAAGGTAATTGTTCTAAGAACATGATAAACGATACACTTATTTTTATTTGATAAAACTAACATGTTTTACGCCACTTTGCAGATAACATAAAAAAAGTGAAACATTGTTATTATAAAAAAAATGAGTTATAATGCCTAACTTTTTATAAATTATTACACAAATTAACACTGGACTTATATTGATAAGCTTATACGAAGAAAAAAAAATGCATTACGGTAATCATTATTATGGTATATTATTTTCAGAAATGATGTAGATAACTTTTAATTCGTTAAATATCGAATCGGCCTGTGGATCTTGAGAACCTTGGTTCGATCCCCACAGCCGACAATCAATTTTCACCAATTTAAATCTACCCCTGTGGCTCCGCCTCCACTAATATCTTTGAGGGCCGCGATTTGACGGTTGGTAACCGCACTTCACGCGAATAAATATATCACTTACCGAGATCTGCGTACGGCAGAGTGCCACACCCAGTAATGGGTAAAAAAGGCGTGATGATATATTTATTTTAAATATAAGTTACATTTTGCAACCAATTATTTTACGACAACGAATGATTGATTTACAAGTTATAAATAGTGATGTCGGCGAGATTAAATATATTTTCGTCTCATTTTGATTTCGACACGAGACTCTCGATTATCTCGAAAATTTATTGAACTATATGCGTGAATTACAGCGCAGCAAACATGAGCAAATGTATCTATGAATTAACCTCATGTACCTATTAGATATGCAAAAATTATGTTTAAAGCGATTTTTAATTTAAATCTCATTCAATGCATTCATTGAATTTATTCGTGGTAGGCTCTAGACATGTACCTATGTTGCTTCTTTTATATTTGTTACTTAACAAGTGTGGATTAAAAAGAAACTGCGTCCTAACAATTAGAAATAACAACAAGTCGTTGATCTTCTGTCTTTCTTGTGTTCTCAGGATAAATTTTCTGTAGATGATATATTAAAAGATTTTCTCTTTCTCTCCATTTGACAGGGCCTATATCTATATTTATAACAATTTGTTAGCCCGCGTGATGGTCCGATATATAAATTAAAAAAAAAAACTATTTGTAGATTTGATTTAATAAAATAGTAATTTATGCACCAAGGATGTTAAATAGATGATAGTATATAAAGGGCAACGGTATTTACCCCAAGGATCTCTGGCGTCTGGCCTAGGCATGGGTGTCGCCCGAGGTCATTATTATCTAGTATGCCCGTGGCGCATACAAAATTGTATTTTGCTCTAGAATATGTAAATTTTGTTTTAATTTATAATAATTATGATTATAATAATGCGTATAAAAGTGTTAATCAACTGTGGCATTGTGTTATCAAGGATATTGTTTCTTTATTTCAAACATTAATTGCGTTACGATTTTTACTTCCTTGTACGAAGTAAAGGAAGCATTGTCATCGCGAAAATTTTCGGTTTTGAGATTTCAGCGGAAATATACATTTTGACCATTTCTGAATTCATTTTGACTAATTTCGTCGTGACGTCTGTACGTACGTACGTAGTTTCTGATTTGTTTGTATACCTGGTAACTATTGAAATAATATTGAATATCTTTGCCGTTTGAAATGCGCGCATTAACGTCTTTTTCGCGCGTTATTTAGATATTTTTAGATTGTTTCACAGAAAACGTCAACTTTACGATGACAAATTAGAGCGTAATTGTCAACTTTTCATAGCAATCGTAGAAAAAAAATATTTCGGATAAGCCATTGATTTGCAACTGTTCTGGTTTATTCTAATTATCTTATTTGCAATTTTAAACCGGTATACAAAAAACCATGTTACAATTTTTTTAATTGATCAATGGAAATACAAGAAATTTTATCGGTAAAATATGATTTCAAATTTTCCTAAAAATTTCAGCATAATAAGTACTAAAAATACATTCCAAGACAATATCAAGAATTGAAATATGTTTATATTCATTATAAAAAAGTAATAAATTCCTTTTAAAACATATAATTTTATATAAAACTAGAATTTAGGTATGTTACAATACATAGGCCACAGTGGCGGATCCAGTAAATCTCTCAGGGAGGGGCGAATTAATTTTTCTTCTTACTAATTGGAAATCATAATTGTAAGGTATTAATTAAATAAACATATAATCCAAAACCATAGTCAAATGATTGGAAGAAATAGTATATTATATATCTAGGGAGAGGAATGTATGATTTTTCATGAAGTGTAATGGCTTTGCCCTCTGGCTACAAAACACCGAGGATAAAATAGCATTTTGTCCCAAGGTTCATATATTATCTTTTTCACGGCCTAATTATGATTAAAAACAAAAAATAAGTAACTTTAAATAGTTATTTGTGTATTAAGAGCGTAAAGTGATTCTTTACTCGAACACGGTAATTGCAGCGCGAGCCGAAGGCGAGAGCTGCAATAGTGTAAGAGGATCAAAGACACTTTACGCTCCTGATACACACATAATTTTTTCTACGATTGCATCTAAAAATTATTAAAAAACGTATGCGTACTGAAAATAAATTCGTTCTGACAACTGTCAATATGACAAATTTCTGTTTTGTTTGTATCCCTAGTAACTATTGAAATAAGCGCACATTAAATATCTTTTTCGCGCGTTGCCATTGGTGACGCGTAAAAAAAGATATTTTTCGATTGTTCCACAGAAAACTTCAAATTTACGATGACAAATGAGAACGTAATTGTCAACTTTTCATAGCAATCGTAGAAAAATAAAATTTATTCATATTTTTTTTTGGAATTTATTAATTTTAAAATAGTATTCTTTAACATAAAAATAATATTCCTTAACAACAGTGTAAACTTATGTTAACAAGTTTGTTTATGTCAAATTACATTACAGGGTGTTTCAGGACTAGTGTAACAAACTTTAACAGCTTATTCCTGGGGTTATTTTGAGCCAAAAATGTCCTATTCCTTCTAGTTACCAGAATACAAGAGGTTGAAGTTCTATAAATAACAGGACATTTTCAAATTTTTTTAATCATGATACTTTCGGAAAACAACAATTTTATTGAAAAGTCATACCTTATTTGTCTTAATTAAAAATTGTTGAACTTTTGATTGTATTTTTGTTTCATAATGGATGGTTATAGTACTGCTGAATATGCAGATATGATTTTTGTTTATGGATCATGTAATGGTAATGCCCGGTATGCGTCCAGAGAATACCAAGACAGATATCCAAATAGACGCCAACTTTCCAATCCCCTATTTGCGCGCATTTTTGTTTTCCGAAAGTATCTTGATTAAAAAAAATTGAAAATGTCGTGTTATTTATAGAACTTCAACCTCTTGTATTTTGGTAACTAGAAGGAATAAGACCTATGTTCATATGACATTTTTGGCTCTAAATGACCTCAGGAATAAGCTGTTAAAGTTTGTTACACTAGTCCTGAAACACCCTGTATATTTCTAAATTGGAATAACAAGAATGCAGCGAAGAATCCTCGGAAGTATCCTAAGAAATTGTTAATACAGCTTTTACAGCTGTTGTTGTGTTGTACTTTACATATATTTGATTGCTGAACTGTCAAAATAATATAAATTCCTTAGAGAAATAATGTGCATACTATTTCCCAAGGGATAAAATGTTTTACTTCTATAAATAAATTACATTGTAAATTTTAAAAATTAATTGAATATAATATTAATATACAGATTAAAATACTGTTTTTGAGACTCGATTTCAGGAAACAACTTTTTTCGAAAACTATCATATAAAGTTAAAATTTACATGACAACTATCAACACGCGAAATTAGTGTTTTTTGTCTACAGAACGCAAAAGACTTTTGCATGCAGGATGCAATAGAAGAAAGGCTCACAATTTAATAAAATTTGTCACTTTATTTTTTTGCTTATAAACAATATATTTAATGTTCCAATTGAGCAATTATTCATATTTATCCCGCTTGAGGAAGCTAACTGGTGTACTGGAATAGTTTCTTGAGAAATGCAATGCGAAATGCAATGTGAATCTCAATAAATCGCAGAAAAAATTAGAACGTTTGTTTGGTTTCTATTGCCAACCAGCTGTCAATTGCTGGTCAGAGAATACCAGATTTGATAGCAATTATATTACATACATTGTTGTCATGGAGACATTAGATGTCACATTAATTAATCCTAAACGTCAAAATTTTCTCATTACATTATTACTAATTTTTTGACATAGTTTTCGAAAAAACGTTGTTTGATACTTGATTGTGAAATACTTTTGCATTCTCGAATGCAAAAGTAACATTTCGCAATCTAGAATCATAAATAACTATTTTGCACAGAGTAATGGAATCACTCTAGTTTGATGTTCAGAAAATTATTTTTATTTTTAATATTATTTTTATAGTCATTGTATATAAAAGTATTATTATTGTTTACCATAGATGAAAAGAGTGTACCTCTAGATCAGCGGTTCCCAACCAGTGGGTCGCGACCCACAAGGGGGTCGCTTTAGCTTTTTTGGGGGGTCGCCTTGGCTTTTTTGAGGGGAAAAATATAATCACTAAGTCCTAAAATATATTTTGTCAAACTTTTTATTTTTTGTTTTATTGATCAAATATGCGAAAGGGGGGTCGCGAACATTTTTAAAAAACTAAAAAGGGTCACGATTAAAAAAAGGTTGGGAACCACTGC
Source organism: Pterostichus niger (assembly GCA_947425015.1). Lineage (NCBI taxonomy): Eukaryota > Metazoa > Arthropoda > Insecta > Coleoptera > Carabidae > Pterostichus > Pterostichus niger. The sequence continues at coordinate 17,860,988 of OX380338.1, read as the reverse complement.
TCTAGATCCTATAATGATCGAATGTTGCAAAAGAGTTATATTGGTAATAGAAATTGAATTTCCAGATAAAATTGAATTAAATTTCACTCAAGTTAATATAGAAAATGCATATTGGAATGATTACACTTATGTTTCTAAGAAAATGGATTCTTGCAACCAATAATACTACTGGCGTTTTTCACGATAATTTCAAGAATATGCACATATGAACAGTAAACTAATATTTGCTGAAATTATCGCAAAAACACGCTCTGTATATTTGCAAAATCATGTTATGTTTACTACAATTCTGTTTATTTACCTTTTTGCTGGTAAATAATTAAATGAACCAATACACAAAAATATTTGTTTTTGATAAACATGAAACTGGAACGCCATTATGTCCCAAATGTATTTGTTGAGCAATATTGGTTGTTTGTTTGGTGCTTATGAAAACAAAAGGTATCTTTTGACAATGGCAACAATATATTCTTATTTTATTAAGCCAAGAGATAAAATGGTTATTAACACAGATAAGAAACAAGACCAGATCAAAATTCTTTGCACAAAATTAAAATAAAAACTTTCTCATGAAAATTGAAAGCATGAAATATTTGCAAAAAAATAAATGCCATCTATGTGCATGCATTGATATTTTTTTGAAGTGTAAAATAAGGCGTAAGGAATTATTTTTGTAACATTATGATATGGATTGCTTATTTTAATTTGTTGTTATTTGACTTGAATAAAAATATTTGTTTTGCTATAATTATATTAAAACCAAATGGGTTGTCTCCTCAAGTACTGCTCTTAATTTATTTTTTATTCATATTTACTCTTACTGTAAAATGTTGATACCGCAATTCAATAAACTCAAAAATGAAAAAAAATATAACATATTCAATCAATTCCCTAAAGAGCTCAGTGGAAACTCGTCGGCTCGTAAATTTGCGAACACGAGTTAGATTCCTACTGCCGACAAACTTTACTCCACATTAAAATTGTCTCTCTATTTTTCGGAGTCATGAATTGTCGGCTGGAAACCACACTTCACGCACAAAATTTATCACATTCTGAGATCTGCTACAGTTGTGTGCTACACCCATTGATGGGTAAAGCGTGATGTTATATATATATACCGGGTGTAACACGAAAAGTGAAACATAGGCGTTTAACATGGCAAATCAGTTTTTCCGTGCGCATTGCTTCCCTAATTATTTTAGGAAAAAATGTTTCAAATAAATGTTGTAAAGCATAAAATTCTACATCCGAATCAATAAACAAAATTCATTTTGACTACTTCAAAACTGCAGAAATTAAATTTGAAAATAGTAATAGCCATGGAATTAAAAACAAGAGATGAACAAATGCGTAACGTTTTATACGTCAATGTCAGAATAAATTGTCAAAATCATTTTTACGTACTAAATATTTATTTTCTAAATAAAAATTTAATAATAATAAGGCAAAATATTTTTTAGATTTATTATTTAAGAATAATAAACTCGATAAAATATTTAAGGTAGGTTGTTATTTAACAAATTAATTAATGTAACATAAATTTAATTCAATAAAATCATAAACAAACTAAATATTCTTAAATTGTTAAAGTAGATGTTCAAATAGTCCACCGTTTTGAGCTAAACAATAACCTAATCTGTTGTAGAAGCTTTCTCGAATATTCTTTAATTGTCGATTATTTATTTTCTGGCTTTCTTGTAATATAGCATTTTTAAGTTCTTCTAAATTCTGGTATCTTTTTTTATAAACATAAGATTTTAAATGGCCCCATAAAAAAAATCGCACGGATTTAAATCAGGCGACCGTGCTGGCCAGTTAACTGGTCCATTTCGTCCTATCCAGCTTTCAGGAAATACATGGTATAGATATTCCACAACTTCTCTAGTGCTATGTGCAAGGCAGCCATCATGCTGGAACCACACATTTTCTTTGTTTGTTTCAACAATTTGTGGTCCAACAGCATTAATTAATAAATTCAAATATGATGCTGAATTTATTCGTTGGATGCAGAATGGGCCAATGATTTTATCACCAAAAAATCCTGCCCACACATTGACAGAATGACGATATTGTGTCCTCGATTCTACAATATTATTTGGATTATTTTGTGACCAGTACCGATAATTATGACAGTTTGGTTCGCCATTCATGGTAAATGTGCATTCATCTGTGAATAAAATACTACTTAAAAATTCTCTATTACAATTTGATTTCTCCATCATTATTTCACAGAATGAGACACGCAGTTCAAAATCTCGCTCCAAAATATTTTGGTGGTTTTGAAATTTAAAAGGAATGTATTTATGTTTTTTGAGAATTCTATGCACTGTCATAAAATTTATATTTAGTTCTCTGGAAATTTCCCGCACACTCATTGTTGGCTCCAGTTCTATTAAAGCAAGAATATTTTCTTCATTGTTATAAATTCTTTCATTTATTTCTTTCTTGAAATTTAGTGTTCCTGTCTTTTCAAACTTTACTATAAACCTCTGAATAGTTGCCGTACTAGGAATATCATGATGCTGCCAAATAGCGCTAATATAGTCACGAATTAGTCGTAAACTGTGGCCAGAATAATGCCATTTAATTATTTGCAACTTTTCTTCATCTGAATAATTATTCATTTTTGATAATAATAAACCCTAATATTGATTTAATATCACAGTTGGTCAAAATAATAATTTGACTTATAAAACGTTACGCATTTGTTCATCTCTTGTTTTTAATTCCATGGCTATTACTATTTTCAAATTTAATTTCTGCAGTTTTGAAGTAGTCAAAATGAATTTTGTTTATTGATTGATTTATTTGAAACATTTTTTCCTAAAATAATTAGGGAAGCAATGCGCACGGAAAAACTGATTTGCCATGTTAAACGCCTATATTTCACTTTTCGTGTTACACCCGGTATATATATATATATATATATATATATATATATATATATATATATATATATTAATGTAGAATATATTGTTTTATATATATATATATACAGGGTGAGTCTGGGAAGACGCCCCCCCCCCCTTTAACTTTTTATTATGAGTAATAGAAAAAAATGGTTCATATGAAAGTTTTATTATTTTAAATATACTATTTGATGGCAGATGTAGATATTTTTTATAAAGTCAGGTTTACAAGATACGACTATCAACTTTTATTTTTTAAATAGCAACCTATAATTATTTTACTAAAATAAAAACCGCCATTTTTTTCACTTTTCAACGGTGTATTAGTTTTTATTATTGTATCTGAAAAAATTCGAGAAAAATAAGAAAATTGAGAAATACTAGAAATAATTTTTATACAAATATTATAGGTGGCTATGTGAAAATAAACAAAATGTAACAGTGTTATACAACTTAACAAACTAAAGCAACAAATTCAGTAACAAAAACAACTTAAAACAAATTGTGTAAAAAGTGACATATTTTATACTGCATTTTTTGCCAGAAAACATTGTTGTATGTCACTGAATTAACGTTATAATAATTTGTTTCATAAATGTTCTATATTTGTATAACTTTTATGCAAATTTGAAATGGTTATTACTTGTGTAGAAATAAATAATGAAGTTACAATATTTCAACTATAATTTACATCATTTATGGCTGTTGTGCTATACGGGTTATTTTTATTTATTTAAAAATTTTTGGCATAGGAAAGAATCGAATTAATCGGATAAAATAATAAAAAAGTATGTAATATTTTTGCGACCTAATTTAATCTCCCGAAAATTTATTTCTAATGTTTACTTTTTATTGTCAGCATTCGTGAAATAACTTAAAATATCGCATAAATAACTTCAATATGTTGACAATACATTATAGGCCAACGAAAATAAATTGTAAAATGAGCAAAATTCCTTTTAGACATTTATAAATTTACTAATAAGAATTTACTTGCAGAAAGAAAACATTTTTCTTGCAGATTGTAAACAATGGACGAAGTTTATTTATTGTATTCTATTTTTGGAGGAAACTATAATATTCAGATGTGAAAAACGAACGATGAATTTATAGTAATGACGATAAATAATTAGCTACCTACGAAAAGATTGCCAAAAAGAATAAAAAAAACTATTTTCTGAGAATTGCAGTTTTATTTAAAAGTTTCATCTTTTCTTATTTTCATATTCTTGAATCATATTGTAAGCTTTGATGAGAATATTTATAAATTCTTCAATTAAATTTTTCGTACGGAAATTTATAAAATTGATGTCAGGCATTAGAAGGAGATAGAGAAACCAGCGTTCCATTCGAAGAACTATCAGTTTGACGTTTATTTGGTTATAGATTGTATTTGTGTTTAATTCTGAATTTTTAAACACCAGTATAATGTTCGACAAGTAACTGTGGCAAATTTTATATTATTATATAGTATGTTATAAGACCCTAATAAGACCAACTGTGACATATGGAGGAGAGACATGGATTCTAAATAAAAATAACTCCAAAAAAACTAGATATTTTCGAAAGAAGAATACTTCGGAAAATATATGGATCTACTTATGAAAACGGAACATGGCGTATAAAGTGGAATCACGAGCTATACCAACTCTTTGATGACCTGCCATTATCATCATTTCTTAAATTACAACGTCTGAAATGGTATGGGCACCTACAAAGACTAGACGAAAACAGACAAGTGTATTGCTTATACAGGGTGTTTCAGGACTAGTGTAACAAACTTTAACAGCTTATTCCTGAGGTCATATTGAGCCAAAAATGTCATTTGAACATAGGTCCTATTCCTTCTAGTTACCAAAATACAAGAGGTTGAAGTTCTATAAATAACACGACATTTTGAAATTTTTGTAATCAAGATACTTTCGGAAAACAACAATTTTATTGAAAAGTCATACCTTATTTGTCTTAATTAAAAATTGTTGTACTTTTGATTGTATTATTGTTTCATAATGGATGGTTATAGTACTGCTGAATATGCAGATATGATTTTTATTTATGGATTATGTAATGGTAATGCCCGTTATGCCTCCAGAGAATACCAAGACAGATATCCAAATAGACGCCAACTTTCCCATCCCCTATTTGCGCGCATTTCTGTTTTCCGAAAGTATCTTGATTACAAAAATTTGAAAATGTCGTGTTATTTATAAAACTTCAACCTCTTGTATTTTGGTAACTAGAAGGAATAGGACCTATGTTTATATGACATTTTAGGCTCAAAATGACCTCAGGAGTAAGCTGTTAAAGTTTGTTACACTAGTCCTGAAACACCCTGTATAATAGAAAACCACAAACATCTAGACCTTGAGGAAGACCAAAAGCAAGATGGAGGGACAAGGTCTTGGAAGACATGAGAGCAGCCAAAATCAGATTTGTCGAAGACAGAAAGGAGTGGAAAAGAATGCTTGATCAGGCCAAGGAATACCTGATATTCTGTGAAGCCGAATGAAGAAGAAGATGATTATATAGTATGTTACACAATTTATTTTAAAATTTCACGTTGACGAGTTAAACAGCTGATAGGTGTCAGTGATTTTAAAGTAAATCACTGCAGATAGTTAAAAAATATTGACAGACAGCGCGCCAAAACCAGCTTCTTATAAGCCTGCATTGAAAAGAATATGATTTTGAACATTTTATTTAACATTCTCCACGTCGAAAATAGGCAACAAAATACAATTTTACCTTGGGTGCACAAGTTTGAGGAAAGCTACCAATGGACACTATTAATTTTACTATTTTACACTTCAGGATATTAAAAACAAAATATTATAGAAATATTAAATATCTATTTTTATTTTTCACTTGAATATTAGTTGCTATATAACCAAAACCACAACAACCGAGTCATAATGATTCATAACGCCCACTTCGGTAATATTTTTAGTATATACATAAGTAGTGTTCACAAATAACTATTTTATTGTTGATTTTAATTTGACATCTAGTGTCAAATATTTTACAGAAATTTAGGAGAATCGGCAATACTGTACTTGATCTTATTTACTGATTCGAAAAACCTATTTCAGATGATATTTATAAGGTTAATATTAGTGATATGTTATTGTTACGATTACATAATAGTGTTTATGATTAAAACAATTATGCTGGACTTGGATTGTCTTTAATAATTTGAACAAATTGTACAAAAAGTGTTTATACTGTAGGAAAACATTGACCTAACCTGACCTGTCAAAATTTTCTATTTTCTAGAAATTTAACTTTTTGATTTTTGTTTAAATAGCACCAAACAATTAAAACGAGACATGTCAACATTATCTTCATCGCTCTCACTGAACTATCTTCTAAAATATTAAATTCTTTCTCCATTATCTACAAAAATAAAGAACGTAACTGAATGAAAATGAATAAACTAAATAAATAAAGAATATTTTTCTTGGCAACGCAAAGCCACAGTTGTGTACGCATAAGTGTAATCATAATGATTATAAATTAAAATAAATTATACATATTCTAGTGAAAAATAAAATATTGTATGTACCATGGACGTTACTAGATGATAATGACCTGGGACAACATCCATCCCTCGGGCTGGATACCATCGCCCTCTGTACTTTATCATCTATTTAACGCCCTTAGAGCATAAATGACTATCTAACCGTGCTGGACTTTTATTTTATAGGATGATATAGAGTGTTATCTCAAGTTCCAAGAAAGATGGACATACATGGAGATCTAGAGAACCTTTAGAAGCACAGGTAACTTAATAAGAGCAAATATATACATTTTGGCAATAACTTTTTTATGGGCAGATATAAATTACTTTTCTTCAAATGTCATAAAAATACCACTTTTATGGCTCTTTTCACCAGGTAAAAATAAAAAAGGTACCTTTCAGAAACAACGATGTAGAAATATTTTTTTTGTTGAATTTCATTTATTCGTAAATTTACTTTTGATAGATAGTTCAGTGGGATCGTGTCGACCTATTGAGTTGAGAACCTGAGTTAGATTCTCACAGCTGATACATTAAAATTACTCCTGTGGCTTCTTCTTCACTAAAATCTTTGGGGGCTCAGATTTGAGAGCATGTAATCACTACGTTAGAAGGCGTGATAATATATCTGTCTATTTTTTAAACAGTAAATAATTATTTTTAATTTGTTTGGGGTAGGTGGCTCAGTGGTATCGAGTCGGCCTGTGGATGTTGAGAACCCTGGTTCGATCCCCACAGCTGATAAACAATTTTCACCAATTTAAATCTACCCCTGAGGCACCCTCTCCACTAACATCTTTGGGGGCCGTGATTTGACGGCTGGTAACCGCACTTCACGCGAAATATATCACTTACCGAGATCTGCTTAGACAGAGTGCCAGACCCAGTGATTTTTTTAAAAATTTTATTTACGTTGGAAGAAGAAACAGAATGTGTTCAAAGTAAATATGACTGTGTGCTTTATTCCTGAATAAATATTACTACTACTATATTCACCTCCTACAGATATTTTAAAATAAAGAGTTAGAATAAGTCGATAAATAAAATTTCGGAAAATCTAAATAATAAAGCATTCGAATATATTGTTCAGTTTACTGTGCTGACCTTGCTTGAGAGTGAAAAGTATCAAATCTATTTAAAATGCTGAAAAATTACTTCTGTAAAACAGAAAACTGTAGGAACGTATATCTCGTATGTAACAGTAAATACAAGCGTATCAAATAAAATTCCAGTTATTCTCCTTTGGGAATTTTACACGAAATTGACTATTTACTCTTTCTGTTTGATAAAATAATTCCTAGTAATCACAAAAAAACCTTCATTTAATCTGTGAATAAATGAAACAGGATATATATATATATATATAAAATCTGTTTTTTGACATGAACAATGAGTGTTAGAATTTAAAATAGCGCGTCTTTAACTCAATTTAGTAATTCCGCGAGACAAAAGTCAAAATGGGGTAGGTGGCTTAGTGGTATCGAGTCGGCCTGTGGATCTTGAGAACCCTGGTTCGATCCCCACAGCCGACAAACAATTTTCACCAATTTAAATCTACCCCTGTGGCTCCCCCACCACTAATATCTTTGGGATCCGTGATTTGCCGGCCAGGTAACCGCACTTCACGCGAAAAAATATATCACTTAGCAAGATCTGCTTAGGCAGAGTGCCACACCCAGTAATGGGTAAAAGGCGTGATGATATATTTATTTATTTATTTATTTACATATGAAGGATAAATATAAATATTCCATTTATGTACTTAATATATTAAAGGAAAAAAGAGGAGAACGAAATTCTCAGAAAATTATCCAATTATGTAGATATGGGGTAGATAGCTCAATGGAAACATGTCGGTCTGTAATGAGTAAAAAGCATGATGATATACAGGATGTCAAAGAAGGATCTAAAACTTTGAGAATATATACGAGCCCCGTTTCAATGAAGTTGGCCCACCTAGCTCAATTATTTATTTATGTAGTTATTTATGTTAAGCTGTACAACAAGACCTTAATCCCAATTACAGTATAGAGTCCGCACTCACCGATCCGCAGTGTGATAGTTCATATAATTTTTAGCTGAGTGAAATTCGAACTCGGGATCTCCGGATTCGAATTCCTTATCGCTATCCACACCACCGTACTGACGGACAGATTTGTCTATAGAATTATCCAAATAACATTCAGGAAAATAGTGCTTCTTAACTTTTTACAAAAAAAAAAATCGCATTTCGATGAATAGAAAATCAAAAGAAATACTTATTTAGATTTTATAACAAATTTGAAGAATTGGGTTAAATTTTAATTTAAAGTTACCATTGCCTTACATCACCTTTTCCGCTTATTACTGCCTTATTGTCTTGACATGGGTTTACCAAGTCTTGCCATACATAGGATGTGAAATTTTGTGTAGGCGTGTAACCGTTCTTGCAAATTGTGTCCGCAGCCCTTTCTTTAAAATGAGCCACAACGTTACGATTGGCGAAAGGTCTGGACTGCTAGATATCCGCAGTGGCGTTCATAGGGAATGTGTCGTCCGTATGAGAGAATAATTTTACGACCAGCCCTCTCTCTGTTAATTAACTGGAATAATTATGCAATGTATCATAAAGTGTACTTACCTTTATTAAATTTTCAGTTGCCGAAATAATGAGTTGTCGAGTCTGAGACTTACAGACTTAAAAAATAATAAATCGTCCTGTCCGTCCAGCTGTTAGAAAATGACAAATAATTCCAATCAGTCGTAATTTTAAAAGTGATGGTTTTAAATAATTTTGTCATATATTGATGTATTTATTAGCGTGTATTATTTCTTCCACAAAGTAGAGTTCACCTAGGTACCATTTTTGTTGACATACATCCCCTATACCACCACAGAAGCATGAAAAGTCAAGTTTTAAGATAGTCATTGTTATAAACCTCATGTTTTGTTATTATAACTCGGCTTCAACTATCATCAATGCGTACTTCAAATCTCGATTGATATACAGGGTGATTCTGAGAAGACGAACCCTCCTTACCTTTTTTATTATAAGAAATATAAAAATTTTCTTCATATGGAAGTTTTAGTATATTAAATATACTATTATATAACACAGAAATTTTTTATAAAGTCAGGTTTACATTATACGACTATCAACTTTTATTTTTCAAATGGGAACCAATTATTTTATTAAAATAAAAACCGCCATTTTTTTCTCTTTTCAACGATGTATTACTTGTCATAAATGTATATGAAATAAATCGAGATAAATAAGATAATTGAGAAATGTCAGAAATTATTTTTATTCAACTATTCTAGGTGGCAATACGAAATTAAACAAAATGTAACAATGTAAAATGAATAACAAAACACGTGAAAACAAGTAACAAATAAATATCTGCATTCTTGTCATTAACGTTTTAGTGTAGTGGTGGTTTTTCCTTTGCTTAGGAATTGAGTAACTTCAAAAACAGCTTGTATATTCCATAAAATATTCAACTTTCCATAGGTTTGCGCTTTTCAGCTACCGATCAAGTCGTTTGGTGCAATTTAATAATATTTCGAACTGTATATCACGATAAATTGATATTTTGAGAAATTAGCGCGGCGGATTTTTTCAATCGTAATAAATTAATGATATTTTTATTTACTTCTTCTAAAATAGTTTTACCACGACTCATTTTTAATTATTAATAATTATGTGCGCATAAGAAAATATTTAGTATATACATGTCAAACATTATTATTTTCTTCAAAATAACATTTATTTTGTTTAATTAATTTCATGTCGAATTTATTGAAACTATTTTGTTGTAAAGTCATTTTTAAATGAAAAATATATAAAATTATTTTTATAAACTGTTCTAATAACAAATACGAAAACAAAAAAGTAATGTGTCGTACATTATGATGTCCTGATTTTAAATCAAGGTTTCTTGAAGTGAACATTCTTAGTGATGCTGGTTGACGAGAAATATTTAATAAAAATTATAATAAATTATTTAAACCCATAACTGATATTAAAAGTTAGTTACTTAATTTAGCCATTTACCCCATAATAAAGAAATGATTATTATTATTATTATTGAATAAGCAAGTTCAACGATAACGTGTCCAACTGTAAATTTGAGACCCCTATTTCAATTCTCACAGCCGACAAATGAATCATCACCACAATTAAATTACTTCTGCAAGTAACAGAATTTAATATAGTAATGGGTAAAAATCATGATATATTTATTATTATTATTTTTTTAATCTACCCCTGTGGCTCCTCCACCACTAATATCTTTGGAGGCCGTGATTATATCACTTACCGAGATCTGCTTAGGCAGAGTGCCATACCCAGTGATGGGTAAAAGGCGTGATGATATATTTATTTATTTACTTTTTATTTTTTTACAAGCAATGTATAATAATTGTCTATAACTTTCATTTCCGATTTAAGCAGCACGGATTAAATTAAATTCAATTTGTTTCAAGAACTCGACATGGAGCTAAAAACGAAATTAAAAATGGTATTAGTGCCTAATTTGCTTTATTGTACAAATATATGAATCAGTCCTATCAGTTTCAATTTTTATAATCTTAGTTTTGGCAGCTTACAGTTGATAAAATATTTACATATGTGTTCTATTTCATGTGAGTTGAACGACTTGAGTTAATTGGACGTTATGCGTGCAATTTCCTACACATTTTATTCAATATGCAAAATGCAAACAAAAATCAAGTCATTCCCTGTGTTGTTATAGCAATCTCGTGATTGGCTGTAACCAGGCCGGGAGTAATGAACCTCATTATTTAACAATAAACTCACATACAGAGTGTGAACAGAAAGTCGAAACTTAAAAAAAAAACTGGTTCTCCTGTCCCTTTTAGAACAAAAGTGCATAAATGTTTAAAATTTTTAATTTATTATATTAGCATGTCTGAAGTACTAAATATTTGAAAATAAAATGTAAAAAATCAGATAGATATTTAAATAGTAATTAAATAAAAAATACTTTGGCACTTAGTTCAGACAAAATTTTAAAAATTTTGTCTTCAGCACTATATAAATCCATTATATAAGGTTTTACAGATAAATTATGTAATCTAATGAAGATGTAAAACAACAAATAAAATTAATAATTCTTGACTGAACGGTCAGAATGAATTTTTTTAATTTTTTCTTCTTATTTTTTACAATAATGTCATATTTTATTTTTCTATTCTATTGCTTTTTTTTATTCTTGTACTTTTGCTGTAAAAGATATAGGACAGCCCATTTCAGCACATTTATAAATTTCTTTGCTGTGTTTATTTATAATGAATATATTGTTTAATGTTAGTAGATAAAATTAATTTATCTATAGTCGTGTTGAAAAGTCATTCAAAATGAATGTAGAAAATATTTCCAAGCAACATTGAATAAAACCATGGCGCGCATTGTGCGACAAGAATCACTTGCGTTATTCATTATTTGATTTAATTTAAATACATACAATAATATTGATTTTAATAAATAAAATATCATGATAGTATAAAAAATTTGTAGATAACAAATGAGTGGGAACAGCCATTGCAAAACTCATATACACTGTTTTATAGTGAAAACATTACCACACGTATGTTAAAATATACTATTCTAAAAAGAAATCTGAACACATGTATGTAGATCTAGAATTCCAGAAATATATTTTGGATAAAATAAAAACCTCAAACTACCAAATATTTCTTAATCCGGTTCTGAACAATTGCAAATTAATTTAGCAGTAACATGACTAAAACGCTCCTGTTATTGAGTAAATTGACCGAACCCCGATGAGTCACTGTAACACTACAGCAATTATGAAGAAATCTGAACTTCTTTGTGAGTAAATAATTTTTGGAATACTTATTTAGCATATTGTAGGATGACCAGTTATTCCGATTATTCGATCCCGACCACAGCCAACTGTAATTGTGATTTGTAAATTGCAAATCATAGATTATGTATGATTTGGTTCTAGGTAAAGGAAAACCGCTATATTACTAGGTAATACAGGTAATTATTACCTACTGGTATTGGTGAATGCAGGTGCACATGAAGATACTAATGACTGGAGTGATTGGAATCGGAAGCCACTTTTGGTTTTATTTGAGCTTTGATCATTATTTAATTTGAACGATATTGAATATTTAAAATGTTAGCACAGATAATTTTATTTTTTATGCTTCCACGTGCCAAATTTTGATGTATTATTTAAATTAAATTGTTATACATTTGTTTTCAAATTATTTACAATTTTTTACTTCCTTGTACGAAGTAAAGGAAATATTGTAATCGCGAAAATTTCGGATTTCATATTTCAGCGGAAATATCCATGAGCAGCCGTGAATCCATTTTGACTAATTTCGTCGTGATGTCTGTACGTACGTACGTACGTATGTATCTCGCATAACTCAAAAGCCGTAGAAAGTTGAAATTTTGTATTTAGGACTGTTATAATATCTAGTTGTGCATCTTCCTTTTTGGTCATTATATAACTTCCGGAAGTGGTACTTTACTTGAAGCCTATAATAGATTTTAATGAAAAATTATATTAAAATATAATCCAAAACTTTTCAAATTTGGTATATAAGACTACTATATCAATGGAAATAACATAATAGATTTTGGTTAAAATTGACTAACCGGAAGTGATACATTACCTGAAGCTGCTGACAGTTTTTCTTGAAAAAAAATGGTATTATTTTGATTTTAGAAATAAATGCTGCAAATAAAAGTTTTAGAGAATTAAATTGTGCATGTAGCACATTAAGAATTATTAAATTAGCCTTTTGTATAAACAAGATATCTAAATTTAAAAATTAAATATTTCTTGTTTTTTGTAATTAAGTTTGCTATGGATTAGAACAAGAAATAAGAAAAAAAAATATGTTAATGTCAAAAAACGTCAAATATGTGCAATAAAAAAATGTAGGTATAGTATAATACGCGTACAAGGAAGTCATGTGGTGTCCACATCAGATTTTTTGTAATTAAGTTTGCTATGGATTAGAACAAAAATAAGATAAAGATAAAATTTTTAATGTCAAATTACGTCAAATATGTGCAATAAAAAAATATGTAGGTATAGAATAATAGGCGTACAAATTAATGTGGAGTCCACGTCAGATTTTTTTATTTGAATTTAAAAAACTTATTTTGTTTGAATTGTTCAAATTGACACAAAGAAAAATTTTATGATTGAACCATCACCGAATGTTGTTTATTTTAGGATTTAAAATAATGTATATTTTCTATAGTCATGTTGAAATTGACAAATGTAACTGGTCGACAATTTTGGTCTTAGTGTCTTTTGTTTCAAGCATTATTATCATTTAAAAACAATTACCAGCAGAAAAAAAAGATTCTTAAATGTTTAGGATATTTTCCAAATTTTAAAGTTAAATATATTAATAAATATTATTGAACATAGTTTTCAAACTTTTATTCAAACGAATAAAGTAAATTACAGATACAGCAAAGCGAGGAAATGAAGAACGGAAATTTATGAACTAGAGGTGGGTGCAGGCCGTGATTTTGATCGGATCACGATAATCACGCAGTAATCGTGAGCCATAGTGAAAAAAAATTAACTATCACTCACGCGCCCGGCTCTAAAGTGTCATTTCGTCTTAATTTTGACCAATTTTACAGATCACTTGTTTGTTTTAAATTAGTTTTAAATAGAAAGGTAGTTACTAAATTATATGTTATAATATTTTTTTAATCTTTTAGAGGCTTTTTATATATTTATTTATTTTGCACAAATTTAGTATGAACAAAAAAAAGCAGTCTCCAATCTATTGAAGCACCCAAGGATTCACTTCTTGTCGATTTATGTTTATGTTGAATAAATCAAAGTTTATAAGTATACTAAAAACTTTATTGTTAATTATGAGATTTAGGATACTACCTCTATTTATTACAACTAATCGGTTTAATATATTTATTTTCTATTTGAATCTATTTAGGAATGTCAAATTTAATTAATTTTTCTTTTGTCTGTCGAACTTCATTCCGTTTAGTTCTTGGGTCTTTCAAGATATTATAAATTGTAAAGTTTTTAGACAAAACGACAAAAATATCACGACTCAAAATTTGATATTTTTGAGCTATAAAAATAATTTAGTTTGAGTGTGAATTCCGTCAGTACGGTGGTGTGGATAGCGTACTGGAATTCTAATCAGGAGTTCGAATCGCACTCAACCTAAAAATTATATGAACTACCATACTGCGGATCAGTGAGTCCAGATTCTATATTGTAATTGGGATTAAGTTCTTCTTGTACAGCGTAACATGAATAAATAAATAAACTTTTAGTCTTTTATTTCTTCTATACCAATAACTCTAATACGAGATATCAAAATCCAGGCAGTTTCATAGCAAAGTCGTTATTTGCATCTCAAAATATGCCAAAATTATTTAATTGAGAAATGCTTCAAATAAAGGTCTTGAAGAATAAAATTATGTATATAAATATTTTTAAATTTAATTGGCTATAATTTCTGTGAAGACACGATTCAAAATTACTAGAAGCTATTTTTCACACGTAATTGCTACGTAAAAACTGATTATCCTGATTTTTGGACAGGAAATATTTATTCCAAGTATTATTAAAAATTCAAGAATTTTTAAGGATTTCAAATCAAGTTTTTTTCTAGTATTTCCAATCGCAAATGAGCGACATAACAAAATAGAGACTAAAATTTAGTATAATATACATACTGATATCGGATTTGAATTAAATGAGTAACATAGCTCAGTAGCAGAGCGTTTATCTGGAATTTAGAAGATCTCAAGTTCAAATTCTGGCAATGATCTATTTTTTTCGCTGTATAATAAAATTTAATTTTATCAATATTTACATATGAAATACGAATACACATTTTTTATTGTACTTACCAGTTCGCATTTAATAATTGGACGGGGCTTAACAATTTAACGTTTAATATCGTAATGTTGGTAAATGGTAAATGATACTGATGTAACGTGTAATAACAATAATAAAAAAGGAGTATAGTGCCAAATCTACCCATTTACAAACCAAGAATTGTGTCAAACGGGAATAGTAAATATAACATAAATATTCATAATTAATATTGCTAATAACATTGTTATTTTAGTGCACATGTAGTAAGCAAAATATTATAATTAATTTTCCAGTATACTATAATTAAATTTATACGTGCCATAACAATAATTTAACAAGAAATGAAATATTATGACAGGTGACAGGATATTATTTTAAAACAAATGAAGACAATATCCTGTTTTTGTTCGTTTTAATTACTTTCTTCTTTGAATTAATACTGAATTAGTTATTCATAAGAACACTATATTTTCTTATGCTTTCGCAGAATGATAATATTTAATGTGGTGAAACTCGGAATTCAAGAAAAATATATTTCTAATAATACAAACTACAAGTTTTGTTATTAATTAATGATAATAAAAATTTTATAAATAAAGAAATAATGACTGCCTTTTCTTGGTAAACTCTTATAATTTAGAATCTGCCTCTAAGAACGAGGAAAAAAACCTATAAGTTTCAAACTCGATATTGGCTCTCTAATTTTAATTAAACTTTGTAATAATAAAGAGCAGATTCCAGGAAATGCCAAGACACATTTATTAACTGCAGCACATGTCACAAACTGTGATCTACTTTACTTTACAGTGTATTTATAGCTCGTCGGGAATCTAGTTAAAACTTTAGTATGTTTCTGTAATTACCGTAGTTTTAAATTTCAGTTATAGAGCTTCTGAAAACTGATACATACCTTCATATTTCCAGAAGATTTTATTTTGTTTGTCAACTGCCTTTCAAAAGGAAAATACAAATTGTAATTAATAGATATTCATTTTAAAAATACTAAATAATAAAAACATATTTTTTAGAGCGTGTAATACCGGCCATAAAAGTATGGCCCTCAAGATTTGAATGGAGAAGGAATCACCAGAGCTGGACATATTACCCAACAAATGAATTCGAGTACTGAGTACGAGTATTAGCATTGTAAAGTACTCTAGCATATTTTTGAACATTCGATGAAGAATACAGACTTTAAAATTACTTTTATAGTACTTATGACGTCATCATGATGAAATTTAACCACATTTTAAATAATAAATTCATGATGCTTCTTGAATTAAATTTTATCCTGAAACATTAATACCCTCATTGGCAGCAGGAAAGAGAGAGAGGGTATTTTAAAATGTAAACACAAAAATCTGCTTTAATTTGATAAGAAACTCGGCTTAATTTGATCAGATTTTAGCAAAATAATTCAGAATTACTTGATTCATTTTTGATATACTAGAATTTTTTGTCAGAATCATTTGATACCAAACTCCACATATTTTGAATAACTAAAAGAAAACAATTTTTGACCCTAAACTTAAATTTTAGAATGATTATAATAATTTTAATTACACATGTTTTAAAACAACGATAATTAAAGTGATCGTCAAAATCTCAATATCGAAAAAAAATCATCACAATACTTACATTACCTAATATACATATTTGGGAAAGTAAACAACTTGAATTAGTTGTATATTCAACATTTATTAACTTGTTTATAAAAAAGTAATAAAAAACATAATATTTAAATATACTGTTGAGTATAATTATTTTGAGTACTTTTAATATACTCAAAGTATAATTTAAAGTACAGTGTATGAGTATCAAGGGAGTACAAATACAGAGTACCAGTAATAATTTCAATTTTCTTATATGGCATGATTCTGAATATACAATGATAATTTAAAGTTATTTTTTTAATCATAAAAATTTAACTGAAAATTTCAAAGTAGGTACCAATTTTATACTTTTAGTGGTACTTTTATGTTCTGTTCTCAAGTATTCCCCAGTTCAGGAAATCACATGGTTGTTATTAATGCAGTACCGCGCATTTGAATTTCTTTTAATTTTTTTATTATGAAGGGTATTACACGAATATCAAATCACAGACATTGAACACAAGAAACCAGTAGCTGTTGTTTATCATTTAAGATTAGAGTTAGTTTCAAATTTATTTTTTATTCATTTAATAAGAAATTTGGAACATACAAAAAATCCACTTTTATGAATGTAATTCAAGCTAATATTTAACACTTTATTAATCAAATATAGTTATTTTTTCACGGTCGGGAGTATTTCTATAAAACATTTCTTCTCTAGAGGAATAATTGCACAATAGTGAGTTTATATTATTTTGACAATTCTGTTGTCTAATATAAGTAAAATATAATAGAGTATAAGAAACAAATAAAAACCTAAGTAATTATTTATTTATATTCATAATAAAGATATAAAGATACAATTACTGAAATTGTTATTAGTCGGACGTTTGCTTATATCAGTGTTATTATTGATTAAAAGACATGACCTTCCCATGGAGTATTGAAGTGATAATATAGAGGTCTTGTAATTTTTAGATTTTTCGTTAAAATACATCAACATTCTCTATGTTTTCCGTACAAGGCCGTGCTATTTTTTGGCATCTGTAACGGTTATAGTATGCATTACTAGATTTCGTCATTAATAAGTTTATAAAAATTACAGATACTGCATTAACAATTTCTTGTGATTCTTTCGAGGGTTCTATTTTAGAAATGGCATTTAAAACAAATTATATAATGTTTCGTACCTATTAAGAAATTTTATTTTTTGTCGAACACTAATACAATTTTTAAAATTAATAATGTAAATAAGAATATGATAAATTAGAATTCAAAATTACTTTTTTCGTTTTTATTCTTCTTGGACGGTGAAAAAAATAGTATATACACCACAGTAGAGAATGCAATTTTTCCCTCCAGCTACAAATTATACCTCATGAATAATCTTGTATTACTTTCCCTAGATGTATTAATGTAGCTATTATCATGTTGCTATTCATTTGTAAAAACTAATTTGACGTTTATAATTTCATAAATGTCATTCTGGTTGTTGTGAAAGTTATCAATCACTACAGTACATTAATTAAATTTACAATATATAATGGTAAAGTACAAAGAAATGTTAACCCCATTTGATATTAAAGAAACGGCATGCGGTTGTAAATACATTAATTTAATTAAAACATGGATGTTAAATTTGTTGTTTTTCCTTAATAACTCCTTTTCTAGTATAGTATATTTTATCTACGACTATATACTTACATAAGTAGGCCGTTTTTAATGCAATTTGCAAGAACAGTAAATGCTTGTTTACGATGCTAAGGGTTTACTGCACTAGTTACGTAATATATATATACATATATATATATATATATATATATATATATATATATATATATATATATATATATATATATATATATATATATATATATATATATATATGATGCTGATGATGATGAATCCCATCATTTCCGTTTCGGAACATAGGGGCCGGGCACACCGAGCCGGAGTTTTTACACTGCCGTACTGCCGGTTTCTTTAGTCAGATTATTTAAAGCGTATAAGTGACTAGCTTATATATATATATATATATATATATATAACTGTTCTCAAGAAAATTTTCATTTGTTAGGCGGTAACACTGCTGTTTGACAGTTGATGTTACGTACATAACCTAACAAATATTCTGTAATTGTTCTTATTATTATTTATGGTCGTAGATAAAGTATAATACACAACTCGAATTTTAACGCAATTACATTGCTCGTGAAATTACTGTACTCTACATTAACTTAGTAATTCCATTTTGTAGATATATTTTTATTTATTTATTTTATTTTATTGAGTGTATCCAAAACCTATTTTCTTTTCAAAATCGTCCTGAAATAAAAATGTTTAACCTATAAAATAAAACTTATAATTCTAAAAAAAAACTAAATACAAACAACAGCAGTTAAAAGTTACATTATGCTTCTATTTGTCAGATATCTTATTATTTATGTGTGCATATAGTGCATTTCGAAACTTTCGCGAAACCCAACTATAATATTTATTGAAATACGTATTTTAAAATAGGTTTGCGTTACTCTATATTTATGTGTACGAATAAACATGATTAATACTTACAACTTATTAGAATGACAGAGATAAATAAATAATTATAGATTTTCCAGACATTACAAGAAATATCCGGGAAATAAAAGTGAGAAAGAAAAACAAATACTAATAACAGTTATACAATTAATATAGATAAAATTTAATTATTACATTATATCCATATTTTATTGTACCTACTAATTGTTCAGTAGTATCGAGTCAGCCTGTGGATCTTGAGAACCTTGGTTCGATCCCCACAGCCGACAAACAATTTTCACCAAATTAAATCTACCCCCGTGGCTCCCCCACCACTAACAACTTTAGGGGCCGTGATTTGACAGTTTGCAAATCGTACATCACGCGAAGAAATATATCATTTTCCGAGATCTGCTTAGGAAAAGTGCCACACCCAGTAATGGGTAATAGGCGTGATGATACATTTATTTATTTTATTTATTTATTGTACTAATCTATTGGAAAAATAAACTGTTATATACAGCGTGTTTCACAACTTAGAGCAAAAAATTAAAGGGTATATTCTGTACGACGTGCTGATCATGAAACAAAAAGAATTTTTTTTTAAATAAAATTCTATTATAAATAACTGGTAATAATTGAATTGTGTAATTATTCTTTCGTAGTTGATACCTACTTCATTGTTTGTGTTTAATAGGAAAGCGAATCCAATGCAGTACTACAAAAAATGTTTTAGGTTAACAACCCTTAATTTTTCGAATTTAAAAAAAATTCTTTTTGTTTCATGATCTGCACGTCGTACAGAATATACCCTTTAATATTTTGCTTTTTTTGTTGTCAAACACCCTGTATATATATATATATATATATATATATATATATTTATTTATTTATTTATTTATTTATTTATTTATATTTTTAACTGGATTCAGTTTCCACAGCCGACAGGTTTATATTATCCCTTTAGCTTCCTCGCCACTAATATCTTAGGGGACCGTGATTTAACGACTGGTAACCGCACTTTACTTGCATAGATCAGCTAGTGCAGATTGCCACGCTGTAATTATTATTTTTCATATTTTTTCACTGATTAACTATTAATAATTGACAAGCTGTTAAAAGCACATTTATAGCCTAAGTTGTAAAAGTACAAGTTTGAAAATTACGAATTAATTTAATAAATATAATTAGAACAATAGGCCGCTTCTTTAATAGCAGATAGTGTTCGTTAATATATTCTGATTGACAGCATTCATAAAAAGCAGAATGACATTTTTGAAATTAAAAATGTAAATTTTTTACATAGGGACCATGATATCTACGATGATATTGATAACATTAAAAATAATCAAAAAATTAATATTAATTCTAAAAGTAAAAATAAAATGCAAATTTACTGTCTTGATTAAATTGGAAGCATTGGCTATGAATCTGCTACTTTTTGCCTAGTCAAATAAATAACTACATTAAAATGTAGGTATTTCGTTTAAAAGTAACGAAAAGTGAAGCCACATAATATATCTGTATTGTAAGTGACACTAAGTCAGGGGCGGATCCAGACTTCAAATTGGGGGGACCATGGAGTGAATTTCGTCTCGGGGGCCCATCTTCTAAATATAAAAAAACATTTGTATTTGCTCATATTATAAATTTAAATTATTTTAAATAATTTTTATAATTACCTTAAACCACTTTAAATCGTCTTTCGAATCGCATTAAAAAGTGATTTTTTTTTCACCTCAAAAATTTCCCCTTAGAACACTTTTTAAATCATAACGTTTCAATATCTAAATAGTTCTTCGATAGAATACAAAAATTATTGAATTAAAAGTTGATTTTCTAAATGCAAATGTCGGTAGTCACAAATTTGACTAGGTCTTAAATAGAATACCTATCTGCGGGTCGAAATAATATCCCCACAAAATGTTGGTTTTTGTTTATTTATTAGAATAATAAATCAAACAATAGCTCTTAATTATCTTAGAATTTGAAGTTCTTAGATAATATTTTCTATTTAATTTGTTTAACAAATTGAGTTATCGTAAATAATGACATCATTATTATGTATTAGGACTAACATTTAAAAAAAAAGTCCATGCTTAGGGGGTCATGACCCCCATGACCCCCCCTCTGGATCTGCCCCTGCACTAAGTTCCTATTGTTGCATAAATAAGTAAATAATTAAACCAAATTAAAAATATAGATTAGAAAAATTATATATCAAATTATAAATGTTGCTTGATTTTAGAGCCAAAATGTCGGCAAATCGCACTACTTTAATAATCTAGGGACATTATACCCTATATTAAAATATCGTTTAAATGATTTTCGCCATAAATACAGATTGTAAATTTACATTTGAGTCGCTTCCATATTAGTAATCTAATGTAAGAAATAAATTAACACTCGCAAAAATATGTAAATTGTCTGGCGCCACTTTATTATATCACTAAAACTTGGACAAACAATTTAACTTATAAATATAACACCTAGAAGAACAAACACTGTACTCTCTAAATATAACACGAATTTCACGAAAACTGGTGGAAGCGTAAATATGTACTGACCTTCGCATATTTTTGTTATAAAACAATCATTCAATACTGACACTAGTTCGATTCTCAGTCTGTGGTTATTACCACTAATATCTTTTGAAGTTGTGTTCTATTACAGCAGCATGTCATTTACTACTTGTGTAATCAAACATAATTGTTATACGAATATTTGCTTTTTTCGTGAAAATAGACACAAAAATATCCTTAAAAAATTTCTAGGTACGTTCATGAAAGAAGTACGTAACTGTGAGAGTATATAAATTATAAATATCATTTTTCAGAAATGTGAAATCAATAGTATTGCTATTAGTACTCAGCCGTAATTTTACAGGCACCGTTAGTATGCTATTCTTTTTATGATTTTATCAATTATTAATAAATAATTGATTGTCTGTGTGAAATAGTAAACATACATACTTTATTATTATCCTCACTAAAATTATGTAGAATATTGATGTGGAATTTCAGGAAATGCTCATTAATATACTGATGTCGATTAGATGTAATAAAAAAGAAATAATATTATTTGTATGTACAGGCAGTGTAAAAAGTATTAGAAATAGTAAAATATCTAGAAAAAATATTGGTAATCAATGCTCAAACTAATTGCTTTTCCTGGGATATTGTAAGCAGGTACATCGTAAATATTTATTTTTGTATTTCATGTGTATCTTGTGCTTCGCGCAATGAACTATTATAACTAATATAACAAGTAATATTTGGACATAAATTATGAGTTCCTATTTCCGTAACAGAGAATTTAAATTCATGTCAAAATATGATCTGACAAATTGTCATATTAAGCGTTGGAAGAAGTTACCCATCGATAATATGTTTTTTCGATAGATATTTTTGTATTTCACGTTTATGAAAATAGCATTTATTTTATTGGCAATCAAAGAGATTTAATTACGGTGAAAAATTATCACTTATTAATTTTACTAGAGTAAATTCTATTATACGTAGTAAATTCTCCCCGAAAAATTAAACATTCGTTTTAATCTTAGTTTTCACCTATCTCAACTCATGTTAAAAATTATTTAGTATTAGTACATGATAAATAACTACTAGAAGCGAAGAATCAGGAAGAGGAACCTAAAATTAGTGAGAAATACGAGTAGAACGTTATAATAAATTTAAAGGGACAATCGGCTATTATCGCAAGATTTCATTGCTTCATTTTAACTTCGTGTGCATCGCACGTGATTGGTCGATTTAAACGTGCACATGTTTGCATGTCACATGTTTTAGTTTGGTGTTGACGGTATTGTACTACTGTAGCTAGCCATTGTTATGGTATGTTGATTGTGAAAGTGTATTAACTGTACCTAAAAAAGGAAATGAACTTACATATTTGTACAAAGAATGTGGTCATAAATTTAACCAAATTTATAAAAAAATAATTTTTCTTTTCATTAGTAATTAAAATGAGTATTTTATGATTGATATTGATTTATAGGTCTTTTTAAATACTATTGAGTTACAATTAAATAATATTTTAAATTTTCATCACCTTATTAGAAATGTTTTAATTTCCCGCCAAGATCAAATAAATTTAAATTCCAAGGTCATTGAATCTATAAACGAAACATCAAAGACACCGACAGAGAGTAGCGGTTCTGGTAGTTCTTTATTCTGTTGTATTAATGCATACAAATTATTATCTATATCATCTGGGACCTATATCTTAAAACTTCTACAGTGGAAATTTACAAGTATAGAAGTTTTATGAATTAGGACACTGTTGGCATCGAAATAAATGAAAGATGTTAACTTAATTTTATGATTAAAAAATAGAAATCAACTGACATCTGCAAATGCAGATCTATGAGCTCAAGTATGCGATTTATGTCCGTATATAGTTCGTTACGCACGACCACGAGTAACAATTTATTACTCACGGATAGTGAAGTAGCTATAACAAAACGTAATCAGAAGAGAAACAATAAAAAAAAAATTGTTGCATTTTAGTGAGAGTCAATGTAATTACTAAAATTTAACAATTCAAATAATTGCTGATATCGTTCAACTTAAAAGTGTAATATCCAGGTGAGTACTCGTAGAAAAAAATATAGTATTGAACTCGCGTGTAATGGCTATTACTCATTTGGATAAATTACGACACTTGCCTACGACATAAGGCCCAAGTTGCATCCTCATGAGTAAAAGCTATCATTACACGCTCTTTAATAATAATATACTGTAGCGAGTACGGCCCTGTTCCCTCTGGAACAGTCGACACGTCGAAATCTACTGAGCGTTTAGCGCTGTCTCATATGCTATACAGAGACTAGTTCGAACCTGTTCCCCCTGCGTCATAGCTCTATAATGTTCCAGAACTTCTGGAATATTGTAGAAGAATCTGTTTCAGTATATAAGGGAGAGTTTGGGCCGGCAACAGGCATTCTGTATTTGAAGTATGAACAGTGAAAGTTGTTGCTAAATATTTTAATGTGAATATAAATACGTGTTGTAAATAAATATATGTCTTAGTAGTTATATTACATTATTTCCGTTTTAAATAAATATTTGTCAACGACCATGGCTCAACTCGTTGGAACTGATCTATGCGATAACGCGAGTTAAGCAACGTTGCGCGCGGGGAGTATTTGGATGGGTGACCGTCCCGAGAAACCCGCGTTGCTGTTGACTCCAAGATCTAAAACGCAGGATCAGGGCGTAATGGCGGCATATGACCTTAGCAGTTGGTCCGCCAGGAAGCCAGAATAAAAAAAAAATAAATATTTTGTTAGTGTTTAATTTTTTTGTGTTTTATTTAATAATAACTCGAAATTGTAATAAACTTTACAATACCATTATTTGTTAATTTAGAATAGTTATTTGTATACTAAGGGTTGAAATTTTGATAGTAACTGTTTGCAGACCGAGACTAGAGTGAAGTACCTAATCTAGGTCTACAAAAATACTTTCAAGGGATGTACACAACATTTTTTTCTACGATCGGAAGTTAAGATTAATCGATTTTAAATTCTAACTAATACAAACTAGTAGAATCTAAGTAACTAGTAAAATAATACAAACAAAATAAAAAAGTAAAAAAGTTTGCAAACCTTAATCGAAGGTAGGTTTTTCGTCTCTCATACCCGGGTCGAAATTTGGCTATTCTCCTAAGGAGGAAAGTAACTGTTTTACTCCCTTATTTATAGTTGATTTCTTCGAACAACCGTCAACAAAGTCTTAGATATTTATATAACAACAAAGACAAAATTAATTGTCATCCATACACTTGGTGAAACTAGGTTTAATAAAAAAATATTAATTTTTTTTCTTAGATATTTATTTATTTATTCACGTATCGTAAGTTTATTTTTTTTTATTTCAATGACATGAAAGAATAGTCTATATCTATGAAATACGTAAAATGTAATTTTCTCTTATGTGATTACTGCCTGAAGCGTCACCCGCGGGAGGAAATAATACACTTTGCTTCAAAGTTACACAAATGCTATTGGCAAAGAGCATCATTACCAATAACAGTGGGCTGCAAACAGCCTTAGTCAGCAATTATTCACTTTCTATCATTAAATGAGATTCAAAAAGCTTACCTTTACCTGCTGATCGTAGAAAAAGAAATTTGTATTGTGAATATTTACGAATATGTACAAATAATTTACATAAAAATAAATAAATCATATTATTTTAGCAATAATAAATGATGTTTTTTTTATTTTCACATACGGTTACTAGCTGTTAAATAGCTGCTTTCAAAATGGTAATGGAAGTAATTTTAATATCGCGAAAAAGTTGTAAGTAATTGAAGCAAAATAGTGCTAATAGTGACTTGCAATATTAAAATTATATTGTTTTAATTAAACAATTATGTATTACATACAGCATTCAAGATAAAACTGATATTACTAATAAATTTACAATTCAATGGAGTATATTTTCTCATTGCCTGATAATACATGATTATAATTTCAGTGAATGAGAATTATATGCTAAACTAATGCAGCATTTAATTATTTGGTTTGATCTTTCGCCTTTAGAAGCTCATCTATATGTTATTAATAATCAATTTAGTATTTGCCGGCGTTACATTTACAAATGAAATTCAATTATAAAACATGAAAGTTTTACATTAGAATTTTATAATATAAAAATTAATAATTTTTTTTAGTCACATTAATTAATTGTTTATTTATTTATGGGCTATTCTGCACAATAAGAAATTTAGACCAATTACAGTGGAATTCGAAACAGTCAGATCCAATCGTCAGCGTCATTTGAACTAGCGATATATTATTTATGAAGTGATTTTATTCACGGATCTACGATTTCCTGGTGTTACTGCATAACCTTTTAAAATAATTATTACTGTAATATTAAAATTTATAACCTGACATTATCTATTAACTAAGCAATTAATTATTATAATTACATTTTTATACTACAAAATACTGTTATATATGATAGTTTCCAATCTAATATTTATTATAATTATATCTCTGTTGCTGGCATCAGAAACAGGTTTGGTTCAAGATATTTCCATTAAAAATGTACCCTAATAAAATGTGCAGTAATAGTACATTAACCCCATGACAGTTGTTTTAACAACCTGGAATTTCCAAAGTATTTTTTATTTTATTTTTATACCTTCCCTGTGTCGGTACATTTATCTATGCCTTTTAATTTGTACGTACAATCACGTGTAGTTAAAAGAATGATAAAAGTGCCAATAAATTTGATTATTTGAATTATATTCTGAATAAAAATTGATTAGATAGTTCTACCGTTTGTCAACGTAGTTCATAGTACATGTGGCTTGCCGCCAATTGTATTTATTGTATTGTTCGTAGAACTTCGGGAATACCTGGCGTTTCCAGGATGAAATTTACGCAGGTTTCAATTGAAGTGAATCGTCAAACTGTTTTAAAATGTACCTATCGATTCACCAATTTATTTTAAATGTAAAATATATTTATGTTACGCTGTACAACAGGACCTTAATCCCAATTACAGTACAGGGTCCACACTCACCGAGCCACAGTCTGATAGTTTATATAATTTTTAACTTGAGTGAGATTCGAACTCGGGATCTCCGGATTCCAATTCCGTATCGCTATCCACACCACCATACTGACGGATACTGTTCAATTAGATAATAATTTAAAACGATTTAGATATATTATTGCATTTGTCCCTACCTATTAAAAAATTATCATAAATGATATAAAAACGTGTACGTGAAGGTGAAAGGCAAATAAGTTTTGGTTTAAGTTCTGACACTTTGCTGTTTCGATGCACAAGACCTATTTATTTAATCTACAATACCAAATAAAAGGAAATATAGTAAATTTTATTTTATATGATGTACAGGTGTATCTTTATTTTGACTTACTATTGGGCGATTTCAAAATCATAAAAGATACGATTAATTTACAGAAAGTAATAACAAGTAAACGGTGTTTTGGTCCTAAAAAATAAATAAATGAATAGGTAACTAGAAGATAGTGAAAAACTTATTCTGAACGACTTTTTTCTTTTGCAGTTTCTAATTTTAATGCTAAGCTTGTTATTCTAATATAATTAATAGCACGTGAAATAACCTAAAATATTTGTATATGAGTGTATGTTTTTTCATGGAAACAATTATGAAATAGAATCACTTGATACAACAAATAAGGCAAAACTAATTTAAAGCTTATTTTTTTACAGTTAGCAAATCATAGCAAACAAGTTTGTATTAAAAATATAGCGCAGAAAAATATTTGTCTACGCTAATGAACACGTTTTAATATTACCTGTATTTTTAATTTGATTTTTTTTTCGATAGACAAAGCCAGGGTTTCATTTCCTAAATGATAATTATTTAAATAAATAAAATAAATATAAATATATCATCACGCCATTTACCCATTACTGAATGTGGCACTCTGCCTAAGCAGATCTCGGTAGGTGATATATTTTTTCGCGTGAAGTGCGATTACCAGCCGTCAAATCACGGCCCTCAAAGATATTAGTGGAGAGAGAGCCACAGGGATAGATTTAAATTGGTGATAATTATTTAGATTATTTAACCAACTTTCTACCTCATGGTTCTAGAAAATTGTAAAAGGGAGCCAAAATAAAATATAGCTTATGTATAATAACATTATGAAATATAAAGATTTTCATTTAAGACGAAATGAGTTTATGATTCGATTACAATATTCTCCTTTTAGACAAGTCGTGTGGGAAGTTATAAAAGTAACCTACTCCATTATTGAATAATAATATTTTCCCTAATAATTTTTCCATTAACTTAATTACGTTTATAATAAGATTTTACCTACAATAGGAGTATAAAATTTAAAATATAGTGGTTGCAAGATTTTTGTATACAGGGTGTTTCACAACTTAGAGCAAAAAATTAAAGGGTATATTCTGTACGACGTGCTAATCATGAAACAAAAAGAATTTTTTATAAATTCGAAAAATTAAGGGTTGTTAACCTAAAACATTTTTTGTAGTAATGCACTGGATTCGCTTTCCTATTAAACACAAACAATGAAGTAGGTATCAACTTCGAAAGAATAATTACACAGTTCAATTATTAGCAGTTATGTATAATAGAATTTTATTTGATTAATAACTTTAACATAATCATCCACCCAGTGGCAGTGGCAACGAAAAATTTTAGACTGGGAAACATGGAAAATAGTTTTGAGATTTAAAAAAAAATTCTTTTTGTTTCATGATCAGCACGTCGTACAGAATATACCCTTTAATTTGTTGCTCTAAGTTGTGCAACACCCTGTATATGTTGTGTTTCGTTTCTCCAATAAATATTAACATATATACTAAAACGTATGTAGAGCAAAAACATTCATTGTTTGTTCATATAAAACTTCTTTCCTTCTATAGATGTGCTAAAAACAACCTGAAGCTTAAAAAGTTTGAAAACACTGTTCAGAATCTGTCAATAACATCCCGAAATGTTTCATTGCATGTCGGTTAATTGTCATAATTAAGTTATTACAATATGTGATAAGGCAGGTGTTATACATAAAGCGATGACGAAACAGTAATACACCCTATAAGTATAAAGTAACCCCTGTTAAGCACTACTGCGAAACCGTAATGCCTACTGCTATCACCAGCGGGACAACACACCAGCTGTAGGGGCATTTGTGCGTTACTAGGAAATTTGAACGGTTGTTGTAGGTCACTAACCTAACCCAGAACACAACGAAACATCGAAAGGTTTATAATCTCTAAAACCTATCGCATTATGGCATTATAACGCATTATGGTGTTCGAAGAAATTTATTAGTTAAATTTCGAATATGATGTGATAATTACGTTCAAAGTAACCCTAATCTAACTTAAAATCTAAAATAGATTAGTAGACTTGTCCGTATTTACTACAAAACGTTAACCTCAACGCTTCGTTAGCGGAGAAATAATTACATATCGATGTATGCCATTATGTTTAGAAGTTAGAACTGTCATTTGCTTTAATAGTTTTTTTTATATGCAGGTAATTATAGACTTCAGGAGTTTACTACAATATTTATTGAACTCTATTTTTATTGATTTGAATTTCATTAATAAGTTAAGGTTGAAAGATTTTCATGCACTATTATTTTTCGAGTTTGTGAATTCGAATCAAATTATCACTAAACTCTAATCTGTTTTTCCTTTGTTACTAAAACAGTATAAAATATGAAGTACTATTAAAGTATTTTATCAGCAAATACATATAGAGCATAAATCTTAACAGAGTTTTAGCTAAACCTTATTCTCAAAAAAGATAGAATAAACCCTAATATAATCTTGTTACCACTTGCTTTTCGGAAAATGATTAGCATATCCAAAATTCAGGATCAGCTAAAAAAAATTCTAATTTCATTCATCTAAAACGCCGAACACGAAGAAATATACGAGTATTATAGCAATATGGTGGTGTGGTTAACGTTACGGAATTCGAATTCAAAAATCCTGAGTTCAAATCCCATTAAGCTAGAAATATATGGATATACCACATTCTGGTCGGAAAGTCTGAAACCTGTGTAGAGTAGCATAAATTTAAAAACAAAATATAATTAAAATTTTGTACTAAGGACTCTTACAACTCTTGCAATTTTCTTAAAAATTCGAATATGTAAAATATATTATTTACTATAATGTAATAATACGATTAATGGCCTACTAACTACACTGAGACATAACTGTCCCTTATATAAAAACCAAGGAAAAATAAAAGAGCAGATACTACATGATATACAGTTAATGTTAATGTTAATTTTTTTCACTAATATCAATACCCGAAGTACGTGATTTTTTCATCATTTACATTACCATGACAACGCGTATTTTGCGCATTATTTTGCACCCTAGCACTGTTTCGTATTCTAGTGCGCAAAATGAGCATCTCGCGCACGTTCCCAAATTATTTGTTGTCAGGTTTCATTAGTTACAACACACCAATAATATCAAATTAATATTATTGTTGATTGTTTTCCTTCAATTTACTGAAATAAATCAATAATTATTGTATTATTGTTTATTTACAGTTGTAGAAAAAATATTGTTTGTATTTCGTGCGCAAAAAAACACTCATTTTGCGCACTTAATACAAAAATAACTATTTTATATATTCGCTAAATTATTTGCAATTTACATGATGTGCACAGTTTTAGTGGCACTGATTATTAATAATAAATTCATATTTAAATAATAATATTTGCTCATTATTAAAACGTTACATAATATAATTTTTATATTTGTAATATTAAAGTTGTAGTAATATCATCAATATGTTCGATTCAAACCAGTGGCACTTTAATGTGTACTTTATGTGGAGTGCAAATACTTTTGCGAATTTTATGAATTAATTTTGTTTTTATTAATTGAAATGAAACCGATTTTAATTAAATAGTTTAAGCCGAAGTTAATAATAATTTATAAACTTATTATTATATGTTAATTATTGCATAATAATCATAATTTAGATCTATCATTATATATACTAATTAGATAAGATTAACTGTTTCAATAATTTCCTTCTTGAAACAACATATAATTAAATCGCCTTCTTCCAAAACCGGAAAACGTTTTTATAGCTTTTTACGTAGATATTTATTCTTACTTAGAAATAATGTATAAATAAAAATTTATAGAAAATTATGATTGTATATTTATGCTAATCAATTATAGCCCGATGTAAACTTATACAAACGTATAAAAAACTCACGTCTTCGAGTTACACAGAGCGAAAAATATTCATTTTCTTTCTCAGAATAAAACTAAATGTCACAAGTAATTAAGTTTATTATTTAATGAAGTAATTACTGGCAAGTCCAAAAAACTAGAAAGGAAATTAACAATTTGCGCATTTTTCTATTTAATTAAGACAGCATGAGATACATAAATGCACAGATCATAATATTAATATGAAATCATCGACTTAAATAAGAAACTAAATTTCTGGAATTATTTTCAATTATAAAAGAAGAAGGTACGGATCATACGATGAATAAATTACAAATAGTTGTATGTCATATTCAGAAGATGCTGAATCATATTTTACTTTAACTATACCACAGGAAAATGTCAAGGTATTCTTAAATACCTTCTTAATTATAAACAAATCTTGTGAAGTGAAAAAGATATGTATACAATATTTATATTTATGTTCTAATATTATTCTAACTAAACTAAATTTGGCAAACACAAATGTATAAATAGACAAAAATAGTGCAAACTATTATTTCTTATATTAAACATCACTTTCTTCCAAGATTGACAAAAATCAAGATAAAAAAAACCAAAATTTTTTAAAATTATATGGAGATATTAGTATTTCACCATTTATATGAAAAAAAACCATTAAAAAATAAGTAGGTTCGATTATTATTGCACAATACAAGTTTTAACACGAATTTCTTAAACTAAATGCTCGACTATACGTGTTGACAACTTGGGTGGCCGCGGTAGGTTAACATGTTCATACAGGAAATTTGATGATATCATGTTGAATATTAATTCATTTAAAGACACTTGTTTTGTTCTGTACCAGAAATATAATTAAATTAATAAAAAATTATTTAAATCAATGATTTAAAAAGAATTTAAATCAAATCAGGCCAACCCTGCTTTTTTACAAACTATTTATTTAGTAACAATAACGAAAAAATAAAATAAAAAAATTATATATCATCACGCCTTTTACCCATTACTGAGTGTGGCATTCTGCCGTAACAGATCTTTGTTAGTGATATAATTTTTCGTGTAAAGTGCGGTTACCAGCCATCAAATCACGGTTCTCAAAGCTATTAGTGGAGTAGGAGTACAGGAGTAGTTTTAACGTGGAGAAAATTGTTTGTCGCATGTGGAAATCGAACCCAGGTTCTCAAATCCACAAGCCGACTCGATACCACTGAGCCACCTATCCCATAATAAAGAAAAAAAATAAACAGGAGTAGGAAACGATATATAATCTAATTCAGATATTTCTCATTAATATATTTTTTGCCGATTGATATTACGAGCATAAAGGTGGCCTTTTGATGATAATTAGCAAGTTGTAAAGTGTTATTTTTAGAGCCTAGGCTATAAAAGTATTGCTATGGAACACAACAAATTTTATATTTATGATTCAATATAATAAATATAATTACAATAAATGCCTTTTTTATGTTGGTTGGATCAGTGGCGGATTCAAGCTCCTTTACAATGGCCGAACCACTGTGAAAATGTCAAACCACTGTTAAAATTTTAATAATTAAATTATAAATGAAATATTACAAAATTAAATTTATTTGCATAATATTATTTTTTTATTTGTCATTATTAATTTTAATTCAAAATTATCAAAATTACATTATATGATTGAAAGTGTGTATTTTGATTTCAGGGGGTAGATGGCTCAGTGGTATCGAGTCAGCCTGTGAATCTCAAGAAGCCTTGTTCGGTCCCCACACCCGACAAACAATTTTCACCACTTTAAATCTACTCCTATGGCTCCCTCCCTACTAACATCTTTGGAGGCCGTGATTTGACGGCTGGTAGCTGCACGCGAATAAATATATCTCTTACCAAGATCTACTACGGCAGAATGCCACACCCAGTAATGGGTAAAAAGCGTGATGATATATTTATTTTATTTTTTATTTAAATTGATTTACCTTTAAATATTTTAAATTTATGTTTGATTACGAGAATATTGATATAAAAAGTCTGTCATACGTGTCTGATGTATAATAAAAAGCATTATAAAGGGAGAGCCACCACTGATATTTCTAAAACTGTAAGAGTTACTACTTCGGTCAAATTCGACAAAAATTGTCACATTAGTACGAGGCCAATGTTGCTAGATATGACTGAAAATGATGAATTTATAGAAATAATTTTTATTCAAAAACAATAGTAAATAGAGAAAAAAGATTCCAATAAAGCCCTTTTAATACTAAAGAATAAATTTTATTTTTTCAGCTATTGAATTTTCAGATACGACATAAAGTTATATTTTTCAAATGGAACGGATAGTTCAAAAATACATACACAAGTATATATCAAAAACATCATTAAATGAGGTTTTGCACGATTTTCTTATCATTGCTTTAATCGAAAGAGTATGAAAAAATATTGGAGATGTATTTTTTTTCTTTACCCTAATGAGAAAATTGTTTTTCACAATTCAATCCTTTAAATGGCGATTAAATTCCATCATTTCCCCCTTTCCAACTGACGTAGCACTGTTCAGGCCAATGAGTATGACAAACTTAGTTACTTCCACTTGTTGTTTATAATTAGTAAATATGTTAATAAAACTAAATAATAATGAACTTACCTAGGTAGTAATAAATATAATGTCATCAAATTAGACAATCAATTTACTACATAACACATTGCAAGTTGAAATGGCAATGTAATCATAGACCTTGTAGTTTATAGATTGCTTCCAAAAGAAAAATATAACTGTATTTTAGTTAATAGTATAATATAAATTTCAACAAATTATTTCCATTTATATTGTAAAATATTGATTGACATTAAATTGATATATTATTTTATAAATTAATTTTTGTACCTATATGTTGTATTCGATCCATTTTAAAATACAAGCTCTATAATATATCTGTCTTTTCAATCTCTTTATATCTTTCTACCACGTTCTGTCATTGGCTGAAACTTTTTTGTACTCGCAGATGCTTGATTTGGAGACAATTCAAACAAACTGTACTTCTGACGTATATTACATTGCTTCTGCATTTAGTATAAGCAAAAATTTTAGAAACAAAATTATAATTAATCCGATTTATAGACTTAACCAAAAATATGCTATTAAATGATTTCTCCTGAGAAATGATCTGTATCCTATATTACATGTGAAATGAAATATGTAAAGTCGTACTACTTATACGCACAAATTGTATTATTGGGCGATTGCCTGTTCGAATGAATAAATAAATAAATAATACTGTAAAATTTACTAATTCGAATTACAGAAAAAAATTAGTATGTTAAACTTTTTTGCAAAACCTCATTTGCCTACTAATGTGACAGCTTTTGTCTAAATTTAGCAGTCTTACAGTTCTCGAGATTCCAATGATGGCTTTTCATATCCTTATCACTTTCAACGGCTTCATGCGTTAATATAACTCGATCATGATCTTCGAGTAAGGTTTTGTGGTTGGTTTCTGCATCAACATGCCAAGGATCGTAATTTTACGTTATAAGTAATACATATTTGACGAAGCAGTATGTACTCGTGATGGTATACACAATACTGGGTTGACGAAAATCAGAATGTTATTATCAGGAGTCATTTTCAATACAGGTTTTCGTTAAATAATTGGGTTGAGATGGTAACCGGATCGTTACTGAGAAAAGAGATATTTGAAGAGTTGTCGAAGGTTTTCCTGCTTTATGAAGTTGATATAACTGGATGTACAGAAATATATTTTAGTTAAATAATTCACTGAAATCAAATGAGAATGAAGTAAAATTGCAATTTCTCATCTCAAAAATAATTTAATTTTCAATTTAAACATATTTGACCTTGAACCAAAAATAATATATCTTTTTTTCATCCATGCCTAATGCTGAGTCTCTGCAAACAAAGTTCAGAATCGCTACTGATTGGAGTTAACATTCATTCGTCACTTTCAATTATACAGAGAGTTTCACTTCAAGATGAAGAATTAAATAACAAATACTACATTATGTAATAGTCACGAACCAAAATAGTTATTTTTTATTCTAGATTGCGAAATGTTACTTTTGCATTCAAGAATGCAAAAGCATGTCTCCATGACAACAATGTATGTAATATAATTGCTATCAAATCTGAATAGAAACCAAACAAACGTTCTAATTTTTTTCTGCGATTTTTTGGGATTCGCATTGCATTTCGCATTGCATTTCTCAAGAAACTATTCCAGTACACCAGTTAGCTTCCTCAAGCGGGATAAATATGAATAATTGCTCAATTGAAACATTAAATATAAATTTTGTTAAAGAATAGAAGGATTGTTTCTAAGCAAAAAAATAAAGTGACAAATTTATTAAATTGTGAACCTTTCTTCTATCAAAAAATTGCAGGATGCAAAATTTTTTTGACAGTTTTCGAAAAAATATATTTTTTTAATTCGCAAAATTATTTGCAGTTATTACAAATCTGCTTTACCTGATGTTTATAATAAATAAATTTATTGTTGCAGTGTGTATAATTATAATTTGTTTTTTAAAATATATTAGAAATCACGCTCAAACTAGTGGCACAAAGGGTGCGAATTAAAAAAAAAACAAATCTTTTCAATTCGTGATCAAATCTATATTTCGTGATATTTCATGTTCAATAAAAATATGTGCAAGACTATTTAGTCCTGTCTGATGATATCGTAGATCGCATATAATTATTTTTAGTTTTCTCGCTGGACACGACGAAAATTGTCAATATTAAAAAAATTACAAGGCAATGGTAAAATTTGAGACACAAGATTAACATTTATGATATTTTGTAAAACATGAAGATTATTATTCGATATCAATGCGTCTGAAAAGTATTCTTAGTACGACAGGGTTTTTATAACTTCGGTAAAAATGTAAAGGTTCATACATATTATATGATCTACTGATATATCAAACGAGTAATACTACAAATGTTTACTTAGAGTAAAGCTTCCTTAATTTTGTGAATCTTTTTCAATGATCGGTTATATTGTTATATAAATACCATCAAATTTTGTCCTCGAAGTATAAAACATGCCCTATAACTAAATACTATATAAACATTGCTTCAAATAGTAATTAATAGCTGTGTGGGATTGAATGATTTATTCCTTAATTATTATTTTTATTATTTAGCCACATTTTCAGATTAGAATTTCGTTTTTAAATAAATATAAATAAATATATCATCACGCCTTTTACCCATCACTGGGTGTGGCACTCTGCCTAAGCAGATCTCGGTATGTGAAGTGCGGTTACCAGCCGTCAAATCACGCCTCCCAAAGATAATAGTGGAGGGAGAGCCACAGGGGTAGATTTAATTTGGTAAAAATTGTTTGTCGGCTGTGGGGATCGAACCAGGGTTCTCAAGATCCACAGGCCGACTCGATACTACTGAGCCACCTACCCCATTTTTTTTCAATTTTTGTAATGCAATAAGACCGCGGAAGCATACTTTCGCCCTCTATCAGAAGAATTCCTGTTTCATCGTCTTTGAATAGGTAGGTGTGTGGCTGTCGATATAGTGCAGTCACTGTACAAAATATTGTGCATCGAACTATAAATCGAAATCATTTCTGAATATATTAGATACGGTCCTGTTATATACAAATATTTGAATTGCGTTCTATTTGTTAATCAATTAAACACGCACAATATTTCATTAATTTGGAGTTCTGTATTACCTGAATTTCAATTAAGCGCGAGTTATTTTTTCAACTCGTATAAAATTAATTCTGAGAATTGCTTTGTGTTACCGAAATTAATTAATATTTTCTCCATAAAGCAACAATTTTGTGTAAGTGATAGCGATAAACAATTAGGTATACCAATCTTCGTTATCATTGCCTCATTATCAGTTTAGTTCCATTTCCTAGTAATGATATTAATGACATTATAGTTTCACAGAATTTTTTATTGTTGTGATAACGTTTTAACAGATTATTAAAATATGTCAGGTTTTTTATAATGTTAACAGAAAATAAAATTTATCAAAATGTAATGATAATTATTATACGAGTATACTTGCACTTATATTAACTATTTACATTAAGTTACTTCAATTACAGTACAAGTAACCGCACTTCACGCGAAGAAATATAACACTTACCAAGATCTGCTTACGGCAGAGTGCTACAGCCAGTAATGGGTAAAAGGCGTGATGATATATATGTTTATTTATTTTATTTTATTACCTACAGCTTAAATGAACAATTTGAATCACTCAGATATATAACGAGGTTTGAATTCATGTGACGAAAGTTGTACCTACCGACTTACTGTCGAATTATATTTCAATAGAAAAAAAATTAAAAAATAAGACGAAAGGAGGACAATTTCTTAACTACTGAAATTAAGACGACTAATGAAATTATCGCAGTGGCGGATCCAAATCTATTTTATTTTATGAGTCATAACTTACAATGGTTTTATTTTAATTGGGACTTATTGTGCCCCCCGTTGCATTCTGCACTTATTTATAAATAAATGTGAAATTTAGAGATGAGACAAAAGTTGTTTATGTACTAAACATAACACTATCTTGATATAAAAATATTGAACCTACACCAGTGTGCTACACCCGCATTTCCTAAAAACTTTCTTAATCAACTTGACATTCCACAAATTGAACATCATAAACATATGAAGACAAAATCACAAATCATCTTTCCAGCAACACTAATAAAATCAAGTTGAACTCTGCTGCATGTATTCATTGTCAGGCCATGAGTTCCAAGAAAACCCATCACGCTGATAATATTTGATGTCAGTTCTTCCTATTGCATCGACCAATGAGACTGCAGTTACAAGTTTGTAGGTGTAAGTGAGCGTATAAACTAATTAGGAAGTGACAACTTGGACGCTGGATTAAGAGGCGATATATCATTGCTTTTTAAGATTGAAGATTGATGAATAATTGCAAACACGGAAATTACACTTTGTTAACGGTACATTGATTGTGTGAGAATTAATTATCATGACATGGTACTGAAACTTGTTATGAGAAGATAATTCTTTATGAATGTCTCAGTTATTTTATCATTTATTTGACCACACAACAAGAAATTATTACAATATGCAACATACTAGAAACGTATCTATAAATTGATTTTATCTACAACCATTAAAAACAATTTGCAAGAACAGTAAATGCTTGTTTACAGTTGCTAAGGGTTTACTGCACTAGTTACGTAATATATATATATATATATATATGTAAGACATGCATTTTAATAATGCAATCCACTGATTTGGAAGCGCTGGTGGTCATATATCTGTCAACGAAAAATATGACGATGCAGCCTGAGGCGGCTGCCAGCGCTGAGACGCTCAGTCTATGTTTCACGGGTGTGACGAACAATTCGGGGTGGAAGTGAATACGTGAAGTGAAGGACTAATACATTCATTGTTACCTGGACACTGTATTGGATTATCAGTAATTAAAGGTGAGTTATCTCACTGTCTTTCTAGGTCTAGATTCAACGTATGCGGAGAACTGCAGTGATTTAACATATGTCTGTTGTTTATTAAATGCCACCTTAATTGATGATATATTGATATATTGATTAGAGATCTATACTGACTTGATACGTGTCTGTTATTTATTGAATGACACGTAAATTGATGACATAATGAGTGCATTATGTTTATGTTTTGGTGTGGTATTTGTTTGGGGATATATGTGACTGATCAGATGTTATATTCTATCTTATTGAGAACTGCAATGATCTATGATCAGATGTTATATTCTATCTTATTGAGAATTGCAATGATTTATGATCAGATGTTATATTCTATTTTATTGAGAACTGCAATGATTTAACATATATCTATTGTTTATTAAATGCCACATTAATTGATGATATATTGATTGGAGATATGTACTGACTTGATACGTGTCTGATGTTTATTGAATGACACGTAAATTGATGATATAATGAGTACATTATGTTTATGTTTTGGTGTGGTATTTGTTTGGGGATATATGTGTTTGATCAAATGTTACATTATATATTATTATGTGCTATTCTGTGTATTCACACTTTGCCTTCCTTAAGAACTCAGT
Organism: Pterostichus niger; assembly: GCA_947425015.1. Lineage (NCBI taxonomy): Eukaryota > Metazoa > Arthropoda > Insecta > Coleoptera > Carabidae > Pterostichus > Pterostichus niger. Next base: position 17,821,792 of record OX380338.1, on the reverse strand, counting down.
ACTGAAGTCCCTCCGCCAGGTTGCGGCATTTAAGAGCATACTACAATTGCTAATCAGGTGGTGGTGACATACAGGGCCGTATTGAGGGCTCTCCGCGCTGGGTCTGCGAACCCAGCTGCGCATCCGTCAATGGCTACATAATGACCACAGAGTGAAATTTACCTGTGTCTGTAATTGGAGTCCCTCCTCTTTTGTGTTTAGCGGTCTTCAGCGCATACGACAGTACTGATCCTTGATCAGGTTGGGAAGGACCTGCTACTATCGGGTCTAAATACCCGCCACGATCGGGTCTAAATACCCGCACCGATGAGGTCTGGGACCTCGTGTGGATTGGATCCACACGGATGTCTGGGACATCCACGGCCGCATCAATCGGGTCTAAATACCTGCAACGATCGGGTCTAAATACCCGCACCGATGAGGTCTGGGACCTCGTGTGGATTGGATCCACACGGATGTCTGGGACATCCTAATTCGTACCTGTAACCTTAATCCTATAGCACTACCTAAAATGTAAATCTCAGTGACCGCTGATTGAGACTGGAATGACATGTTATATTTTGTCATGCAGGTGTGACCGGTACGAGGTGGTCCAGTTGCGGAACCATTCAACGGGGCCGTGTGACCGATGACGTCATGAACACCACCCGTTTGCTCATATATATTATCCTGAACTCTGTATGTAAAATGTATATTATATTCCCGTTAATACATGCAATGAGTTAACAAGGTTTGAAATCAATTTTATATTACATTTTCCTTGTTACCAAGTCTGTTAGTATGCCTTTTATCTCAGAAGTGGGATCTGAATCTATCTTCAGATCTAGAATAAACATTTTACATACAGTTCATATGTATGTGTTTATATTAACATTCTTTTCAGTCAAACTGCACTAGGAGCACGTGCAAGTGCCGTGCTCTCCTCGATGGACGACTAATGGCTGTCATTAATTTTTTCTATTCAGACCTTTTTTGTGTGTTTGTTTATGTTTAGGCTAGCCCTGCGTGTATGAAACCATAATATCATAAATATGCCTTAATCTGAAACAATAATATCATACGTAGATTTATGCAGTACATGTAACACTATGACAGAGTCTACATTAAAATAATTAAATTTAGTATGTGATGAAACTAAATTAAAAATTATTAAAGGATACAGATTCGATACAGTAACAACATTAGGTGAAACCGAAGCAGAACTAAAAATTGACGAAGTTACGGCCACTGTTACATTTTATGTCGTACCAGATAGCGTACAAGATATTTCCGTAATTGTTGGACAACCGTTTATTGAACGACACGGTGTTATATTAATTAAAGACGATAAATCGTTGCGGCTCATGCATCATGATAATATTAACACTGATAATATAATTCAAAATAAAATTACTTTATGGCCACGGGAAAGCACTGTCATACCGGCTAATTACGAGTACGTAGAACATATCGCAGTCTATTCTAAAAATGACAATTACATCGGAGACATATATATCGAAAACAGTATTAGATTAATTCAAGGATATGAGTATTGCGTTTCAAGATGTGTAACAACGATAAAGCCCGATATAGACGGAATGATCGCTGTCGCTAATCTCTCTAATAATGATCTGGTTATAAAAACAAATAATCCAATTGCTCGCGGACTTCACTGCGCTGCGGAACCCGAAAGTAATTTTCAACTTATGAAAATCAATATTAAAGATCTAAAACCATTCCAAAATCACGAAGTAAATTCCGGAACTCTCACTAAGACGCAACAATCAGCTTTGTTAAAATTATTAAATCAATACCGAGATTGTTTTGCACAAAATTTAGAAGAAATAGGGGGTACAAAAACTACCGAAGTAGAAATTAATTTAGACGATAATAAACCGATAACATATCGTCCTTATCGTATGTCATATCACGAACGTGAAAAAGTTAAAGAAATGATTCAAGATTTGTTGGATAATAAAATAATACAAGAATCAAATTCGCCTTATTCCTCGCCTGTTTTACTAGTTAAAAAGAAATCCGGTGAAATGCGACTATGTATCGATTACCGAAAATTGAATAATATTACAATTAAAGATAGATATCCTTTGCCAATAATCGATGATCAGCTCGATCAACTGCGGGATTGTAAATATTTTACGACACTTGATTTAACATCTGGATACTATCAAATCCCCGTAACTGAAGAATCTGAATCAAAAACTTACTTTGTGACACCGGATGAACAGTACGAATTCAATAGATTACCATTCGGATTAACAAATGCGCCCAGTATTTTTCAAAGAATGATGGATAAAGTTTTAGGACCGCTTAAAAATAAAATTGCAATGGCTTACATAGATGACATTTTAATTCCAACAACGAGCATTGAAGAAGGTATGCAAAATTTAGAAATAATTCTACAAGTATTACGTAAAGAAGGGTTAACGTTAAAACTAAGTAAATGTACATTTTTTGCTACAAAAATAAATTACTTAGGATTTGAAATTAGTCAAGACGGTGTGCGACCCGGAGAGGTTAAAGTTCGAGACTTTCCTACTCCTGAAAATGTTCATCAAGTGCGTCAATTTATCGGATTAACTAATTATTTTCGGCAATTTGTAAATAAATATGCTGAAACTGCACAACCTCTTACAAAATTGTTGAAGAAATCTGAAAAATGGAATTGAACAAAATCACAACAAACAACTTTTGAGAAATTAAAAGAAAATGTTATTAATCGACCCATTTTAGCCATTGATAACCCATTTGGTGAGACAGAAGTATGTACAGACGCAAGTAAATTAGGTATTGCTGGAATCTTGCTTCAAAAACAAGATAATAATCGTTTACAACCCGTTGCTTATTATAGTCGTCAAACAAATAAATACGAAATTAATTTTCATTCTTACGAATTAGAAACATTAGCCGTTGTTGATAGTTTTAAACAAAATTTCGCGTTATTTAATTGGCATAAATTTTAAAGTAGTGACTCGTAATGCTTTAAAAACTGCATGTTCAAAGCGAGATTTGATGCCTAGAATTGCTCGATGGTGGCTAGATCTACAGGTATATACGTTTACCGTTGAATATAGACCAGGTGCACGCATGAGTCACGTGGATGCTTTGAGTCGCAATGCGGAAACAACAGAACAGGAACCGGAAGAATTTCAATTATTTAAAATCGAAATAGCCGACTGGATACTATTGGCACAAATAACTGATGAAAAGATTAGTGAAATTCATAATATATTAATAAAACCACCAACAACTGATTATGAAAAAAGTATTTATGAGAATTACGCGCTACGTAGCGGCAGAGTTTTCAGAATTACACCGAGGGGTACACAGTGGGTAGTACCGAAAGGAATGCGGTCACAAATTGTACGAACAGCACACGATGAAATGGGACATTTTTCCGTAGAGAAAACACTTAAAAAGCTTTGTGAAACGTATTGGTTCCCGAAAATGAAAACTTACGCCGAGAAATAAATTTCATGTTGTATGCAATGTATTTATATATATTTATAACAAAAAACAAGCTGGAAAGAAAGAAGGATTTCTGAATCCTATTGAGAAGATTCCTACCCCATTTCATACTGTACATTTAGACCATTTAGGTCCATTTGAAAAATCGCTACGCGGATATACACACTTAATAATAATTGATCAAGCATTTACCAAATTTATGTTTGCAAAACCAGTAAAATCAACTAAAACAAAACTAGTCATCAGTTATTTGGACGAGATCATAGAAATATACGGAATACCTACGAGAATAATTAGCGACAGAGGGACAGCAGTCCGAAACAAGATCAGAAGAAAATAATTAAAAAAAGGATGATAATAATAATAAAATAATAATAATGATAAATATAGGTAATAATATTAATTAAGATACTAATAATAAATAAACAAAAAAAAAATTAATCATCCTCGTGGACGAGGAAAGGTCAGAATTGGCCGAATGTAAGACATGCATTTTAATAATGCAATCCACTGATTTGGAAGCGCTGGTGGTCATATATCTGTCAACGAAAAATATGACGATGCAGCCTGAGGCGGCTGCCAGCGCTGAGACGCTCAGTCTATGTTTCACGGGTGTGACGAACAATTCGGGGTGGAAGTGAATACGTGAAGTGAAGGACTAATACATTCATTGTTACCTGGACACTGTATTGGATTATCAGTAATTAAAGGTGAGTTATCTCACTGTCTTTCTAGGTCTAGATTCAACGTATGCGGAGAACTGCAGTGATTTAACATATGTCTGTTGTTTATTAAATGCCACCTTAATTGATGATATATTGATATATTGATTAGAGATCTATACTGACTTGATACGTGTCTGTTATTTATTGAATGACACGTAAATTGATGACATAATGAGTGCATTATGTTTATGTTTTGGTGTGGTATTTGTTTGGGGATATATGTGACTGATCAGATGTTATATTCTATCTTATTGAGAACTGCAATGATCTATGATCAGATGTTATATTCTATCTTATTGAGAATTGCAATGATTTATGATCAGATGTTATATTCTATTTTATTGAGAACTGCAATGATTTAACATATATCTATTGTTTATTAAATGCCACATTAATTGATGATATATTGATTGGAGATATGTACTGACTTGATACGTGTCTGATGTTTATTGAATGACACGTAAATTGATGATATAATGAGTACATTATGTTTATGTTTTGGTGTGGTATTTGTTTGGGGATATATGTGTTTGATCAAATGTTACATTATATATTATTATGTGCTATTCTGTGTATTCACACTTTGCCTTCCTTAAGAACTCAGTACTGAAGTCCCTCCGCCAGGTTGCGGCATTTAAGAGCATACTACAATTGCTAATCAGGTGGTGGTGACATACAGGGCCGTATTGAGGGCTCTCCGCGCTGGGTCTGCGAACCCAGCTGCGCATCCGTCAATGGCTACATAATGACCACAGAGTGAAATTTACCTGTGTCTGTAATTGGAGTCCCTCCTCTTTTGTGTTTAGCGGTCTTCAGCGCATACGACAGTACTGATCCTTGATCAGGTTGGGAAGGACCTGCTACTATCGGGTCTAAATACCCGCCACGATCGGGTCTAAATACCCGCACCGATGAGGTCTGGGACCTCGTGTGGATTGGATCCACACGGATGTCTGGGACATCCACGGCCGCATCAATCGGGTCTAAATACCTGCAACGATCGGGTCTAAATACCCGCACCGATGAGGTCTGGGACCTCGTGTGGATTGGATCCACACGGATGTCTGGGACATCCTAATTCGTACCTGTAACCTTAATCCTATAGCACTACCTAAAATGTAAATCTCAGTGACCGCTGATTGAGACTGGAATGACATGTTATATTTTGTCATGCAGGTGTGACCGGTACGAGGTGGTCCAGTTGCGGAACCATTCAACGGGGCCGTGTGACCGATGACGTCATGAACACCACCCGTTTGCTCATATATATTATCCTGAACTCTGTATGTAAAATGTATATTATATTCCCGTTAATACATGCAATGAGTTAACAAGGTTTGAAATCAATTTTATATTACATTTTCCTTGTTACCAAGTCTGTTAGTATGCCTTTTATCTATATATATATATATATATATATATAGTGGTATCGACTCGGCCTGTGGATCTTGAGAACCCTGGTTCGATCCTCACAGCCGACAAACAATTTTCACCAATTTAAATCTACCCCTGTGGCTCTCCCTCCACTAATATCTCTGGGGGCCGTGATCTGACGGCTGGTAACTGCACTTCACGTGAAAAAATATATCACTTACCGAGATCTGCTTAGGCAGAATGCCACATCCAGTAATGGGTAAAAGGCGTGATGATATATATTTACGTAACTGTTCTGAAGAAATTTTTCATTTGTTGGGCGGTAACACTGCTGTTTGACAGTTGATGTTACGGATATAACCTAATTAATATTCTATAATTGTTCTTATTATTATTTATGGTCGTAGATAAAGTATAATACACAACTCGAATTGTAACGCGATTGACGTACATTGCTCGTGAAATTACTGCACTTGCCAAGGCTCGTGCGCAACTTTTTGAATCGCACGTAATGTGCGTAATATACTATTAAAGTGGATATGAACAGTTCAACAGTAACATATCGGATTGTGGAATTAGGAACCCGATTTTGATTTCTATAGCATAAATCCGTAAACTGGTTTGTACCATATTAAAATTACCCTTGTGACCACTAACATTTTTAAGAGGTGAGATTTGACAATTAGTTATTTAATCAAATTTTCATTTATTACCGCGTAGCTACGAGTGCATTATTGCTTAATAGCGTAAATTGAGTACTATAGTATAGAGAAAAGAAATATTTTATTTATTATAACGTTGTATTATTATAAATACGCTTCTTGTACGATCAAACGAATGTATTCGTACGTAAGGAGAAACTTACACAGTGTGTAGATCGTATAATAATGCTCATTTACAGTAGTGGTTATAGAAAAAAATAGAACTATAGCCATTTAGTTTTCAAATTAAAACATTACGTACTTGTATGCATTATACATTCGTAGAAAAACATAAAATATATCGTATGTCCATTTTCGACTTGCACCATAAGGACATTCTATGTTAAATTTCCATTGCATTTCCTATCTCTTATGTGTTTTAGACACGTGTCTAATTTTGAATAAAAAAATCCTAATTTATTTGAAAAAGATTCAAAATATTGTTTGTATTCTTATCTGAAAATAAACAAGTGACAATATAAAGTCAACTTCAAACATTTCTTCTTACTGTCTTATTTTGAGTTAATATAAACCAGTCAATACAAATGTAGTATAATTTAATTAACCACTTTACTGAACTATGAATTCTGTAAGATCAAATTGCTTAACTTCTTAACTGTTAATTGGTAAGAAAGTTGCGTATCAAATAAAATAAGTTCTTGGATGTTTCATTTGATTTTATAAATAAAAGTTGTGGACGAGATACCAATATCAACCAAGGAAGAAAATATTTAAACTATAAAATAGAGTGATAGTGACAATCTTGCAGAGAAATAAGTCAATTGATTTTGAAAATTTTGTTTAATGTTTGATTTTCATTTGAAAATAAATTGTTTTTGACGTTTGTTTTTCATTTGCTTAAGGCAACTGCTATTTGTAGATAAGAATACAAAAAAGTATTTTGCACATTGCACATATTGCAATTTTTAAATTCAAAATTAGGTTGAACGTGTTGGAAATAAAGTACTGAACAAGTTTAATTCAGAAAATTTTGGTATAGAAATTTAATGAAAAATATAATATGGGAAATTCCTATCCCTGTGCTGCGAATGGAAAAAAAAGAAATAGCGTTTATTTATATTTAAAATACTTGTAAAACGGATGAAAACCAGAGATAGAGATATAGTATCAAAACTAATAGACTTTGAATCAAATGCGAGAAGATAGTAAATCTGTCGTTGAAATAAGCAGTGTGACATAGAGAGAAGATATTTTTTCATCGACATTGATTTACAAATAATTTTTGAAAGAAAATATATAAATTGTAAGATTTTTGTAAAATTCCAAAAAATACATTAAAATTTCTCACACAATGCGTGTTATCTGTTGTTTATTTTTTATAATTTAGCAATCATAAATAATATTTAAGAGCGTCATAAAACTGTCACAAGTAGTGTCAAAACAATGATTCTGTAACAAGGTTATTGTATTATTATTATTATTTGTTTTTATTCCTCCACGCTTATATTTCTCAGATATATTTTTTTCTATTATACTTATTATAATAATTTCTTGCGTTGAATTTGAATTCTTACTGTCTTATTTTGAGTTAATACAAATGTAGTATGATTTAATTAGCCACTTTAGTTACTATGAATTCTGTAAGATTAAATTGCTTAACTTCTTAACAATTAATTGGTAAGAAAGTTGCTTAACAAGTGAAAATTAATTTATTTTACATTACTTCTATTATAGAATTATAGAAAAAATGAGATACCGTATTAAGACCAAAAAATAGTATGTTTCGGTTGTGGAAAAAATGATCAAGGAAAGTTGTATATGACTTGTGGCAAAAGAAAACATATTTTAATTTAATTAGATAATCTTTATAATCTAAACTTCTTACAGTTTAATATTTATAGTTTCCAAATATTTTAAAAGATCAGAATATATTAATAACAAATAATATTTTACAAGTCTGCAGATAATTGATGTTCCATCTATATTTTTTATTTTAAGGGTTTGTAAGAATTATGTTTCTGTGGCATTTAGACCAAATTAAAACTTGAATACTTATTTATATTTTTAGTTGTTGGAAAGCAGCAGCACATAAATTAAATGAAATATATATATATATATATATATACACTATTCATTATTACTACATTTTCACTTACTTATTTAATAAAATTACAATTTACAATGACAAAAATTAAATTAAATGTTTCACTTGCTTATTGCTTATCAACTACTGTGGCTAAAATATATAAACGTTGGTTAAATCTTACATAATAGGAAATTTTTAAAAATGTTTAATCTATTGCTAATATTTAAAAAATAAGCAACTATGTTATATATTGTCTTCCAAATTGGACAAATTACCTAATTTTTTCAGTTTGAATAGTAACTGATAAAACTAATTCTTCAAACTGAGGAAAACTGTCTTATCTGACAATGTAATCATTGACAACAGGTTCTAGAAAGAGATAACAACATATTCTTGTATTCAGATTCAAGGATAGGAAATTTGAATACTTTTATTTAATGTTCAAAGTCTACAAAATTTCAACGAAAATTAAATACTTATTTGTTTCTTGATAATAGTTCCGAAAATTATATTTTCCTCTAAATCTTCATTTATATATATATATATATATATATATATATATATATATATATATATATATATATATATATTTATCTATTTTTATATGTGTAAGACGGTTAAATATTTAACAGGATAAAAACTATAAAGATAAAATATACAAGTACATTTTCAAGGTTAGGTTTTATTATGAAATCTGACAGTAATAAAATATAAACGATAAGATTCAAAATTCGGCCAATGTAAATAAATGAACGAAACTTTATTTTTAAATTTAATTTTCTGGAATTTTCAATTATCTTCGTGTTGTTGAATTCTTTTTGGGGTCATGGTACATTCATTCATTTATTTTTTATTCAAAGCGCCTTTTGAATCGTAAATATTAACCTAACAGATAAATATGACCTCTCTTTTTTCAGAAATCACTCATTCAACAAATGATGATTTTATATTACCAAAATTATTGCAGTATTATTTATTTATTTTAAAATGTGTCATCATAGATTAATATAAGTAAATGTTAAAATAAAGTAGACATCTCGAAAGAGAAATCAATGTTTTTCAATTTATTTGACATTGTAAAAATCGCTCCAGTTTGTTCCTGTATTAGCAAATATATTTTAGAATAAATGTGTAATTCGTTACTAAAATTTCTCTGAACATAAAATATTCAATAAGACAAAATATAGCTATGTGCGGATGTATTAAATATAATTTTTTGTTATGGGATTAGTATATAAGGATTTGAGTACACGGATTCGATTGCCCCAATCAGCCAACAATTTTCACCACAATAAAATTATACCTGTGACTCCTCCTCCACTACTATCTTTAAGGGCCGTGATTGACGGCTGGAAACTGCACTTCATGCGCATAAATATAAAAATTACCGAAATCTGCCACGGCAGAATGCTACACTTTATAAGGTAAAAGGCGTGATTATATATAACATATTTAACAAAAACATTTTTTTTAATTCGCAAAAATTAGGCTATTTCATTCGGAGCGAACATTTTTAGTGTCACTGGTTTAATAGTACATTTAATTATCTATAATTATGTTACTAATGAAATAAAAGTATAAACACTGCCTACAAATAATCATTTATTAATTAATTATTATGTAGGTATCTGGTGTCATTAAATGTAATAATAGTAAGTTTGTATCGTATATATGTATATATTATTATTTAAATGAATTTATAAACTGTGACAAAATATAAAGGGCAGCAATATAAACTGCGCGATTCTGTATTTATTGGAGCATTACAATGCCAATACATAATCAACGTTCTCTACCAATGGAGCTGTAAAATCAGGCCAGCGAATAAATTAATTAATGTCTGTGTTTGACATGTTACATAGTGATAATAGAATATTATATAACAAGTTTTATAAACGTCTCTTTAGTTACGAGTATATAAAAAACGACTATCTAAAGAGTTTGTAAAACGAGTCACACACTATACTTTTTCTATGATCTCAAATTAAGATAAAAAAAAGTTTTATAAATTATTTCAAAAGTAAGGTTGTTACAATGATAGGTGCTTGAAGCTAGCTTCACCCCGTGTTTAATATCTCAAGCCGTGACTAAAACGTTCGCAGCAATGTGATTAAGATGTTATTTAGCGCCATGTTAAATGATATTTTAATAACGAGAGTAAAAAATTCTCTTAAATTCCTCATTCAACAACGTTATTTTTAAAGCATTGAACAACACTAGTAGTACAATTTTCAGGAAACACTAATTAAATTATTGTTTGCAGTATTCGTTCTCATATCAATTAAAACTGTTCTACTAAATTCAGTTCGGTAAAAGCTTCTGGCTTTGGACAGTTTATAATAAACCAATTAATTTATTTTATTTCAGCATAGACAGTTGATTAAAAATATGTTTCAAAATTAATTTGATTAATTTAGTAATATAATAGATTAATATCAAATTCTAAAAAGTGGCGCCACTAGCAGATAATAATTAATTAGGAAAGCATAATTTTGCTATTATTTATTTTATTTCAAACGCAGGGATTTACTTGACATTTGATACAGGAAAGTCTTCAATGAATTTTCCCAATAAATAACTAGAAAGGATGACTGAATTTACTGAAGATAATCTTATTTAAAGAATAATAATTCCAAATCAATCGTAATTTCCATGAATATACTATGCGATATAGTTTTGTTGCTTAATCTTAAATAAACAATTAAGATTTTTTTTGTGAATTTCTTCTTATATTTATTATCAAAACATTTTTCTTTACCAGGAATCGAAACCGAATGACACTATTTCGGTGTTTGAACCCGGAACATTATTATTACATAACCTCTTTATATTATACATCAATATTTGACATTATAACTCAATTTAGTAGCAGATATTGGTAGAATATTGATGAACTAAAACTAATTATGTAATACTGTGTATAATTATAAGCACTAATATTCTCCGTATTACAATATTAGGTTTATTAATATACCCACATACAGTATGTAATTAAATAATGCTGTTAATGACATTAATGCCGTAAGTCGCAAATAATAGATAAAAATAGATGCCCTACATTAAAAACTGCAATACATTATAATTAGCAAAATAAACTAAGGTCTAAGTTTCACGCTATATTCACACTCATTTCAAATAATATTGTCACTGTTCCTTTAATATAAAATCTGATGTGGACACCACATGACTTCTTTGTACGCGTATTATACTATATCTACTTTTTTTTTATTGCACATATTTGACGTTATTTGACATTGATATTAAAATTTTTATTTTTTTCTTATTTTGTGTTCTAATCCATAGCAAACATAATTACAAAAAACAAAAAATATATAATTTTTAAATTTATATATCTCGCTTGTACAAAAGCCTAATTTATTAATTCTTAATGTGCTAGATGCAGAATTTAATTTTCTAAATTTTATTTGCAGCATTTATTTCTAAAATCAAAATAATATCATTTTTTTGAAGAAAAACTCTTAGCAGCTTCATGTGATTATCATTTTCGGTTAGTCCATTTTAATCAAAATCTATTATGTTATTTCCATTGAAATAGTAGTCTTATATACCAAATTTGAAAAGTTTTAGATTATATTTTAATATAGCTTTTCATTAAAATCTATTATAGGCTTGAAGTAAAGTATCACTTCCGGAAGTTATATAATAACCAAAAAGGGAGGTGCACAACTAGATATTATAGCAAACCTATATACAGAATCTCAACTTTTTACGGCTTACCGTTTTTGAGTTATGCGAGATACATACGTACGTACAGACGTCACGACGTCAAAATGGATTCAGGGATGGTCAAAATGGATATTTCCGCCGAAATATCAAAATCGAAAATTTTCCCGATTACAATACTTCCTTTACTTCGTACAAGGAAGTAAAAACTGTTCAAACATCCAGAAGATCTCATTTTGAAAGGTTGTATTTTGAGAAGAATGAAGGCAGAATGCGCTTGGTCCAGTAAGGTAAGTTCAATAATACAGCATGCGATTAGTAGCTGGATGGATACCATAACGCTATCTTGGAGCAACGCCATGTATTCTGGTTACCTAGGGAGTGGTGAGAGCAGAAAACTATCTGAACCAGTAAATGATAACTCGTGTAAATCAAGGAAATGTATAGATAGTTGTACAGTTTCGCATTTTTACTTCCTTGTACGAAGTACGAAGGACATTATACAACTACCGGAAGTGGTACTTTACTTGAAGCCTAAAATAGATTTTCATGAAAAACTATATTTAAATATAATTTCAAACTTTCCAAATTTGGTATATAAGACTACTATATCAATGGAAATAATATAATAGATTTTGGTTAAAATAGACTAACCGGAAGTGGCACATTACATGAAGCTGCTAACAGTTTTCCATGAAAAAAATGGTATTATTTTAATTTTAGAAATAAATGCTGCAAATAAAAGTTTTAGAGAATTAAATTCTGTGCCTGGCAGATTAAGAATTTTTAAATTAGCTTTTTGCATAAACGAGATATCTAAATTTAAATATTATACATTTTTGATTTAAAAAAAAAATTAAGTTTGCTATGGATTAGAACAAAAAATAACAGATTTAATGTCAAATATGTGAAATTAAAAAAATAACAATAGTTAAATACGCGTACAAGGAAGTCATGTGGTGTCCACATAAGATTTTTTATATATTGTTAAGCAAACATTAATTGTCTCCAACAACTTTTTTACTGTTTTTAGTCACAATGACTCCAGAAATAAGTTATTACATTTTGTTAGACTAATATTGAAACACTCTGTAAACTACACTACCAATAAAGAATTTAAACTTACTGTTTTCCTTCAAACAGTACTTCAGTAAATATACAAACATTAGTTACGTACCAAGTTAAAATTAATCAGCCATAATAAATATAATATAATTGTATATATTAAAACTAAATTAAAGATAAAACCTGATTCATATTTTATTTTTGATTTATCATATCAGTTATCTTTATTTACCATAGCTTAGTGCATTATTTCAGGACAGTAATAACACATATTTGACATATTATCTAGCTATCAAATCATGAATGATTCAAATATTATTTAAGAATAGATAATGGTTAGCAATGTAACATTAAAGAATTCTGACTCATTGTTGGCAAAATAAAATTCAAGAGATTGTTGAGGATTACGCAGCCATTGAAAGATAAAAGTGAGTAGCTTTGCACGATTCGAAACATAAAATTACTCATATGGAAATAAAAGGTTACGTATGAAAATAAATTAATTTATAAAATATGGATGAAGCGGAAGATTTAATCAAAGAGACACATCTGATAAATTGTTCATCCATGATGAAATTATTCGGGAAGGATCCAATTTTATAAAAAAAAATCACATTAAGAGTAAATAATAATAGGTTATGATTGCTGGAAATTTGGAAACAATTTCTTTGGTAGAGATTTATTCCATGCCTCTTGAAAGTTGTTTGTTTGATTATTATCTACATTCAATCGGAAGTCTATAATTTTCTGTACATAACATTAATTCTGGATCTCCTTTAGCATCGATGGATGCCATAATTTAATGGCAAGTAACGACAATTAATAGTAAAGTATATCATGTACTGTAAATTGCAAAATCATTTACGACATAAGTAATTGACATGATTATTTTTATTTATTTATTTGTAAATATGTTTTATGGGCATTTGAATAGTAAAGAACTGTTTATTTAGCTCTGTCTCTAGGGGTTACGAGACTTTTAACGGGCTAGACTATGTAAAAATTATAACGGGCTGTTGACATGGATATTATGACAACATATCTTATTTGAAACATCTTTTGATTAAACAAAATCTGTCAGATATTCAAAGTCTACCTTGATTGAACATTTTAGTTATTACGTTATACTACAATTAATTTTATTAAATATAAATATATAGCGATTCAAATGCCCATAAAACGTTGTACAATGCTCGCCTGTAAATTTCTGTATAACGGTCTTGCAATGTAAATAACTAATGCACGATATCCCATGAAAACTGTGCCATATGCTATTAAAATGAGTAATAAGTTTTCCACTGTCATTGCTTCCTTGATTAAATTACAGAAACAAATTTCAAATAAAAGATGTAGAAAATTACATTCCGCATACAATCAATTAACAAAATTTATTTTATTTATTTTAGTACCGCTAAAATTAGTTTTAAATATTGTCAAAAAATAATTTTATGTATATAGTTAGTCATGAAATTGAACACATACAAAAAAAATTTAAGCAAAAGAGTGACGTCATAGGTCGTGGATAAAACTGTACAAAATGAAAACTTACTTGCACCGAACTGATAGAATAATAAATATATATGTAGTTAAATGAAAAAAAAATAATAATAAGGAAAATACACATTAATGATATTTATAATTATTTAAAATTAAAACATAAAGGCTGGTAGCACAAGCTCTGTTTTTGGGTGTTTTAAGAGCACAGTTTTAACATGTTAGAGATAGCTAAAACACCCAAAAACACTGCTTTTAAAACAGGCAAAAATAGAGCTTGTACTACCAGCTAAAGTTTTTAAAGAAATTTTAATTTATGTAAAAGACTTGAAGTACATTTCTTTACCCGACGTTGGTACTTACTGCCATAGCAGATCTTGGTAAGTGATAAGTGAACCTGGGTTCTCTAATCCACAGTCCGATTTGATACTAATCAGCAACCTATCTCATACGTTTAACTATTACATTCATATTTTAAACTTGATTTGAACAATAATTAAATAAGTAAAATGTAATATAATAATATATAATGTAATGTAATAATTCAGCAATGGTTACGAAAAATGTATTTCTCATGTTATTCACCTATGACGCCACTTTGTGAATAGATATAAAATAATTGTAAATGTAAATTGTAAAAAATAACTAAATACGTTACTGTATTGTCTGTTGCACGATGCATTTAAAAACAAACAAAAAGTTTATCAATAGATTTCTCATAACATTATCAATTTGTAAAATTATCTATTTTAAATTTCTCTGAAAGAAAAAAAACTGTTTATCAAAATAGTAACAGTTTATTGTTTTACCCTGAATTGTGCTATCAATTTCAGATAAATATTATAATATTCTAACTACTTTAAACTAAAATAAATAAAGGGGAACCACCTCTTATTTTCCTTATATCTTATTATTTTTTCATATTTTATAATTTATTAAATAGCATTAATTCACAAGAAATATACATACGTACATCAATATGAAATTAAATAAAAAAAGAAACAACTTAAACAACAATAAAATGTTTATTTTCCTGCTCCAAAATGATACTCCAAAATATACCAAATTTACAAGAATATCTCCTGTTGGTGCATTACCATTGAAGTCTCAAAAACTTAGATTGCATTAGATTAAAATTCCACTATATTAGGGAAAACAGTATTTATATTTTTCCTATAATATACTAATTTAAAAAAAATTAATTTAAATTTTTAAGAGTTGTAGATCAAGAGAAAAGTTTCTACTAAGAATTCTAAATGCTAAAATTCTTTTTATACTAGTATTCATTAATCTACCTAGCTTAAATTGACTCTTTTTTCGAATATGAAAGCTTGTAAATAAAAAATGTAAATACCTATATCATTACGCTTTTTATCCATTACTGGGTGTGTGGTACTTGACAGTACCTAGCCACGATAAGTGAAATATATTGGACTTAAAATGCAAGTACCAGTCGTCAAATCACGGCACCCATGTTACTGGAAATAATTTTATTGTGGCGAAACTCAGTTTGTGGATTTTGGGAATCAAATTCAGGTTCCCAAATTAATAACTCGACGCGTTAGCACTAGTTATCCACCTAATAAGAAAGTTTATTTTGCATTTTTTGATTTTATAAAAACTAATTATTATGTAACAATTTTGCAGTAAGAGTATCCGACAACAGCGGTCTACGGGGTACAACTCGTTTAGGTCTGGGAAATACGAAATATATAAATAAAAAATGCAAAGAACTAAATTAATTCCATACATGTAAACCCTTTCTTGAAACATGTAATTAAATGTCTAGAAATCAATATGATTTAATGGAATAAACATGAAGTGCATGTATTAATTACACATAAATCGATTTCTGTGAAACAGAAAATCACAATAGACAAGTAAAATATGTAAATGTTATATAATTATATTAGCATTCATCGGCTATTGACCTATGAATAGTAATAAGCTCTGTGACTCACTGTTCAGGTTCACGATATGACGGAAAACAGATCTATTTTGGTTATTCCTACCTGTCTACCTGGGTTACAAATAAACGCTAGTTCTGAAACATGAGTAAGGAAAATTTTAATCTAAATATGGGAGTGTGTTGGTGATTCATTTTATTTACGAGCATTGGACGAAAATGTGATTCTTGCATGATTACGGTTTTAGTCTATTTTTAAAACATACTATTTCCTTATAGTAATTTAAATATATCATTTTCATATAAAATTACTGACGTAATTTACATGAATATAACTTGCATACATGCAAATACTTTATTAGTTTACAATAAGATACATAAATTTGGCAATAGCTTGGATTTAAAATATTAAATGTAGGTAAGTAACTAAAACAAGTCGATAAATAATATCAATAAAATGATGTTACCTTTTCATCATTAAAATTGAGCAAATTGAGGCAAAAATTGTTGTTTCTTGAGGACTGAATTATTTTGATTTATTGATAATGACAATTAAACTGAAATTATTTACCGATGTTTCGTAATAATTTCAAGTAAAGTGCTGAAACCATATTTTAGCGAAACTATTATACCAATAATTAATTAAATAACAAGAAAGTGTAGCTAAACGTTCTAAACAATATTTTAATTTTTAATTTGTGATTAAGCTTTTATATAAAGATGCACTTCCGTTAAATTTAGTATCAACAGTTTTTTATGTGCATATATAAAAATCTAAAAATTTTGGTTCACACTAAGAATACATACATATTATAGCCATCAAAACATTCAATCACACACGCTAATTGAGTAGGCATTAAATTGTTTAAATAATAATAAATAGCGTATTCCGAAAACGAACCACGATGCGATCACGGTGTCATTACAGTTATAGTTTTCCCATTATCATGGTAAAGTAAAGCAAAAAGTGCCGTAGCAGATCTCAGTAACTGATATATTTCTTCGCGTGAAGTGCGGTTACCAGCCGTCAAATCACGGTCCCCAAGATGTTAGTGGAGAGGGAGTCACAGGAGTAGATTTAATTTGGTGAAAATTGTTTGTCGGCTGTTGGAATCGAACCAGTGTTCTCAAGATCCACAGACCAACACGATACCACTGAGCTGAACTTTAGTATTGCTAAATAAAACTGAATTGGACGGAATTCAAAATTATCTTCCAGCTCTACTGGGGAACTTAAAAATTTCTAAACCATTGAAAATTTAATATAGAACTTTCATTCCTTGCAGATATGTGTCGACAGGTAAAAATTAAATCTCATGTCAAGCTGTTGCTATATACCAATTCTTGGGTATAGTAATGTGATAGCTGTGCTATGACTGATCTAGATCTCGATACATTCATATATTTCAACAATGAGATAAATTACAAGAGTTGAAAATATTACAATATTACAAATAATAAAAGTATAAAACTGATTTTCAGATTCTAGAAAATTCTTTCGAGTGTAATACTAAATGTAATAGCTCTTTGCAATCTATTTTTAATCGACTTCTCGCTTTATATTTTTAACTTTCTGCTAATTTCAAATTCTTTCGCATTACGTTAATTTCCTGTAAAACAACATAATTTACCGAGAAATATAATTTTAAATAAAGTTTGTTTACCCTCCTAAAATTTCAGTAATTCCAAAATTATTGCCGTTGAGTTGAGAATACAAACACAAATGAAATTCTGTACATAATCTATTCTGAATTGTTTACAGTGTATGTAAATGCTGATAAATGTGAGTGCTGTGAGTTTATTCTTTTTTTAAAGCGTGCGTATATTTAGATAATGATTTCTGGTTAATATTTAATACAATTTCGTAGAAACACGAAAATATACTGATAAATAGCATTAAAAAGTTGAATAACCATAAAGCTGTAACATTAATGATGATTTATTTTTACTGAGATTGAAGAAATTCATTCAATATGAAATAAGGAAAATTGACCATTATATGGTTCAGAGAAAACGACCGGTTTCAAGAAACATAAATTTCGCTTTATCTACACTATTAGAACAAACATTTCGTTCTATATGTTATATTTAGATGCTGAATATATGATTAATCGTTTTTTAGTACCTACTCCAAAACAATATCATTTTGTTTTATTATTTCAGTTATAAATAAATAAATGTTTTGTGTTTTCGAACTGTATGATTCTGTTGACAGTCCTGTGGATACGCAGTGGCGCAAGTGAGTCGATTGCAACTGGGCCCGTATTCGCCAAACATACTTATATCCTATAAACTAAATTTAAGATTTAATATAAAACATATAAATATTATAATTAAATTAATGTAACTTCTGTGATCGGTTTCAGAGAACCGATTTGGCATATTCTGGGATGAAATTGAAAAATAAAAATTAATATTCAGTCTAATATTGATCCCATAAAACAGTGGTTTTCAAAGTGTGGATCGTCGATTCTCTGGACGGTTTCGAAGGCATTGAAAGGGATTATTGGCTGCTACTTAGAAATGAAAAAATATAGGTATTCAAAGAATCAAAGAATTTATTATAAGCTTATAATTAATTCTACAAATTATTGTACAAACATACCAAAGTTTTTAATGAGAAGTTTTTTATTTAAAAATATCTAAAATCATGGTTCTATTATTTTAATGCACATTATTAAATCAGCTTCTTATAAACTTCAATATAGATCAATTTATGTATTTTTAATATATGTGGGGGTCGTGATGTGACGGCTGGTAACTGCACTTCACTCGAAAAATATATCACTTACCGAGATCTGCTTCGGCAGAGTGCCACACCCAGTAATGGGTAAAAGGCGTGATGATATATTTATTTATTTATTTTATAATTGGAGCCAATACTTTCTTATACTGCGTACTTTCATTCTGATTTTGTATGGGTACGGATTCAAGTTTAAAGTTATGCCATTAGTAGTTATTTACAGTATAATAATGTACAATATATTACCTGTGTAATTTGATATAGTACGTACGTTTGTTATAATGAAACATTTGCCAACAACGTATAAAGCAATATGTTTCCACCAATTTCAAAATTAGAGTGGTTTGTTTGCAGTAGATCAAAGTGATATATCACCCACAGCAAAATAGAATTCCCAGTAGGTACAAATACTGATTTAGCAAAATGATTTCTAGAAATTACCTATCTATCACTGCAAACATAAATATAGGGTTGATATTGTTGACTTAATCCGGGCATGCACAAATTTACTTAATTTATTTGTCTGTCTATTCCCAGTTTTGTTTAAATATAACTTCCCTTATTAAGCTGAGTTCAAGCAATTAATAGTCACTGTTTGGCATATGTCAAATAATGCTAGTGTTTACACTGATAAAATTAAGATCTAAATTATAAGTTAATGTTTGCAAAGTTCAAATTTTTATTATAAATAATGCGATAATAGAATACTCGTATAATACAAGTATGAAATGGACATTCCATGCCAGTTGTACACTATACTTTTCTAAGACTACGATATTGTTGCCCTATTAATTTATATTCTAATAATAAGTTTGTCACAATTTCAGTATGACAATCCTAAATAAGTAATTATAGCAACGTAACAATCCGTGCGATATGACATTCATATCGCACAATATCTGTGATAACAGTGAGATATGAAAATTTGTGTACAATGTCTTATATTTTTATAGCAGCGGTAAGTATAGAATGAACAGATATCTTATGGTGCTATTCTGTAATTTTCTATAAATCTACAGATCTATAAATCTGAACAAAAGTGCATCATATTTGATTATCAAATGGCATTATATGTATTTGTCAATAAATATCTATGCGCTTTTGTTCAAATTTACAGAACTGTAGTGTTATAGAAAATTACAGAATAGAACCATAAGTGTCCAAGAAAAATATATTAATTTGTTTCTATCTTCTATCGTTACATAGTATTTTCTTTTTTGACATTGTTATTATAAATAGAGTAGAATTTTATAAAAAGTTCAAAGAAAAGGACGCAGACTTATAATACGCTATTTTTGAATGTTTTTGTTTTATATTTATTTATGTTCCTTTTCTCACTAACTTGCTTATGCTATAATTTAAATCGCAAATTTTTAGACACATCAACTAATTGACAATGAACACGCTGACAAATCAAATAAGGTCAAGATATTTCGAGTAAAAATATTAATTTAATGAAACATAAAAGAATGAAACAATAAAAAATTACAAATTATTACTAAACAGATAAACTGAAGAGCAACCAACATCGTATGAACAAAATATTGTTGCTAAAGTTACTAAATTACATGGCAAGACTACATCTTGCACATCCAAAAGAGACGACTTGTTTCGATAAAGGCCAAAGAACCACTAACTATTTATTTTTGTTTTTCATGGGACCTACTGACAAAGGGTAATAAGGGGATATTGTTACTTTGGTTCAAGAGAAACGTTCCCATTCTCGAGATAACATAAAAAACTCTGACACTGGAAAGGATGTGATGCAAAGGGTAAATCTAACCCAGACAGATAGCTAGTAATGTCACCACATAACATAATTCAGAGAAGCCATAAACTCGATAAATAATGATCTGCAATTATTGCATTTACTTTGTAGGTTATGTAGTTAATTTTGTTTCGTAGCAACTAACTAAAATGTTTTATCGCACTTCGTGTAAAAAAGAATAACTTTTTGCACTGAAAATGAATATAAAATGACTTACTATTTGCACAATCGTAAAAAAAATATCTTTATAGCCGAGGTATAAATTATAATTTTTATGAAATCGCTGAATTAAATTAAATACCTACATAATTAGGTTAGCTATACATCAAACTAGTTCTACATTTGAGCCAATTCGGCAATACACGTTAGCGATCAGCGGACTGGCACCGCTCTGATTGGTCGAATATACACTGAACTAAAGTATACACTTTTCACTACGATTTTGCGGATATAAAGTAGCTCATTATTGTACGATTTCATAAAAAAACAATATATTTGAATGAAATCTAATTATATGATTCTGATGATTTATTAATCATTGAACGATTATCTACAATTCGCAGATTCGTAATCCGACAGTCAACATGTACATATGTTGTGTATGTAAGCGGTTACGTGTTAAAAGGAAAATGACAGGTTAGTAACCCAGTTCCTTGAACGGTAATTAGTCATGTTCCTGCACACTACACGAACAGGTGGCGTGTAACGCAAGCGCAATGCGTTATCTCGGTACTACATCCACCTGTGTTCTCTATGTGTGTTTGTGTGATACAACACTCGGACTCAGGTTTTACAATGAATTGTGTCATAGGATATAAGGGTGAATTCACGTCATTCAAAAGGGGAAATAGGACGGATGTTTTATATTTTTTAATTGCTATGTCCATTTAATTAATTTCCAGGAAAGGGGAGAATGATTAATAGTTAGGCAAAATATGTTTCAATTTTAAGTAAATAAATAAATATATCATCACGCCTTTTACCCATACTGGATGTGGCACTCTGCCAAAGTTGATATCGGTAAGTGATATATTTCATCGCGAGAAGTCGATTACCAGCCGTCAAATCACGGCACTCAAAGATGTTAGTAGAGGGGGAGCCACAGGGTGACAATTGTTTGTCGGCTGTGGGGATTTTAAGTAAGTGAATGAATTAGAAACAAAAGGCGAGTAGATACATGATGTATCTATCAGCAACGTATTTATGATTTTTTTAGGAAGGACCTGAGGTCCATAGGTTACCCGCTGATTTTATACGTTCTATTGAAGTACACTCTCTTTAACTCGAGTGTATATGCAGGATGTTTCACAACTTAGTAAACATAAAAATTTATTTAATTTATTAGAAATTGTGTAATAGTTCTTTCAACGTTCAATGTTTACTAATTGTTATTCATTACTAGAACCTGTCAGTTCAGTGGCACAAAAAATGTTTGCTTTAAGTAATCTGTAATTATTTTTACGAATTTTGAAAAAAAAATCAGTACGTTGAGTATTATATGAAGTTAAAATAAATGCCAAAATTTGTTAAACATCCTGTATAACAGATAATATCGAAAATATCGACAAAATTTGCACCACATTAAAATTACATCTCTACTAGCATCTTTAAATAAAATAAATAAATATATCATCACGTCTTTTACCCATTACTGGGTGTGGCACTCTGCCGAAGCAGATCTCGGTAAGTGATATATTTCTTCGCGTGAAGTACGGTACCAGCCGTAAAATCACGCCCCCCAAAGATGTTAGTGGACGGGTGCCACAGGGGTAGATTTAAACTGGTGAAAATTGTTTGTCGCCTGTGGGCATCGAACCAGGGTTCTCTAGATCCACAGGCTGACTCGATACCACTGAGCAATCTTTGGGAGCCGTAAATTGGTATCTGAATATCTTACCGAGATCTCATTCATTAAATCTTCTCATATTTATAAAATTTTAATTCCGTTTATGAATTTTAGTTCAAATTCTAATAACTGATGAAGGCAGCTCAGTTTTACCTCAAAAATAATATTATCATTGCATCTTATGTAATTATTTGTGTTATAAAAATCTAAAACAAAATAAATAAATATATCACCATGCATTTTACCAATTACTGTGATAAGTGATATATATTTTGTGAGTCAAGTGCGGTTACTACCCACAAATCACGGATTCCAAAGATATTATTGGAGAGGAGCAACAGAAATAATTATAATGTATTTGTCGGTTGTGGATATCAAACTCAGGTTCTCAATTTCACAGGCCGACATGATACCACGAAATTATCTACTCCATATCTAAATTATTCACTCCATATCTATCGCCTGGCATTAGTATTTTAAATACAGCGTTCCATTTGGAAAAATATACTTATTAATAATTTACTTATTGTTTCGTAGGGTTCAGCATAAAAAATATCGGAAAAAATATATTCTAATGATTACCTTGGAATAGAAAGTATCCTGCATATCTCATATTTAATTAAAAATGTATGCAACTTTCCAGAATATATATATATATATATATATATATATCTCGGTAAGTGATATACTTCTTTGCGTCATGTGCCGTTATCAGCTGTCAAATCACGACCCCCAAAGATGTTAGTGGAGATAGAGCCACAGGGGTAGTTTTAACGTGGTGAAAATTGTTTGTAGTCTGTGGGAATCGAACCCGGGTTGTCAATGCCACAGGCCGACTCGATATCACTGAACCACCTACCAATATCATCATAATTAATTTAGATCTAAATTTTGATAATATTTCTAGAACCCTTAACTGAGCACACGGCATAACTCCATATATTTTCATTAATTCAGTTATTCAGTTTAACTTCAACAAGTATGAACGTAAATCAGAAAAACTTATGTGGTATTTATAAATACAAAACTTTCAGAAATATAAATTTTAATCTTCAGTCTTCCGCTTTAGATACGTTCCTGGAAATAAACATTTGCATATTTTAGTATGTAAGCTATAGTTGTTAAGCAATTTCACAGAAATTATAACATTATTTATATTCATAAAGTACCATTCCTATATCTACAATTATTAAAATTTACATCGATTGACAATGAATAAATTAAAAATGTATGAGTCTTACTTATAAGTGCTTTCATATTATTTATGTATTGTTTTACAGAAAATATATTTGTAGATAAACTTATTTTGGTAAATATGTTACACGTATAATTAAACTGTTAAAAATTATAATGTATAAAATATTTCCAGAATTGACGTCAAAATGATTATGTTTAACAAAAAAAAGTTAATTTCTGTACAAATTATCATGTTACAAACTAGAACAAAAATGTAGTTAGAGATAACAATTTCATGTTAAAAGTACATAGTTTACCTACTTATTTATTTTGCGCAATTAAGATTAAATTATTTAGTTAGGTAATAGTGATATTGTTTATTAACATTTTCTGCAAATATTTATATATATATATATATATATATATACAGGGTTATTCTGCGAAGACGAACCCCCCCATAACTTTTTTATTATAAGAGATAGAAAATTTCCTTCATATGGAAGTTTTAGTTTATTAAATATACTATTTTATGACACAAATAGATATTTTTTATAAAGTCAGGTTTACATGATACGACTATCAACTTTTATTTTTCAAATGGGAACGTAGAATTATTTTATTAAAATGAAAACCGCCATTTTTTTCTCTTTTCAACGATGTATTACTTGTCATAAATATATATGAAAAAATTTGAGATAAATATGATAATTGAGAAATCAGAAATTATTTTTATTCAATTATTCTAGGTGGCTATGCGAAATTAAACAAATTGTAACAAGTTAAAATTAATGACAACAATGCAAGTATATATTTATTACTTGTTTCACGTCTTTTGTCATTCATTTTACCTTGTTACATTGTGATTAATTTCGCATAGCCTCCTAGAATAGTCGAATAAAAATAATTGTAAATGTCTCAATATCTTATTTATCTCGATTTTTTTCATATACATTTATGACAAGTAATACATCGTTGAAAAGAGAAAAAAATGGCGGTTTTTATTTTAATAAAATAATTCTAGGTTCCCGTTTGAAAAATAAAAGTTGATAGTCGTATCATGTAAACCTGACTTTATAAAAAATATCTATATGTGTCATAAAATAGTATATTTAATATACTAAAACTTCCATATATATCTATATCTCGTGAACTATTTACATTTATGTAATGAAATTTACTTTATAGGAAACGTTTTTAATTTCTGAACAATTTTTGTATTTACGCTTTTGCTCTAAAATGAATAGGTAAAGAAAAACAGCAATATTTAAAAAATAACATTGAAATCCCTATACGCCACATTTCAATTCTACACCCTGTATATATATATATTTGTGATTAAACTATATATATATTTTGCGACCGTGAGGCAATGTTTGCATATACCATTTTAGTACAGAAAGTACTAGTTTACAAACTAAATATTACTTTACCGAAGTAAAGGAAGTATTGTAATTTTCGGTTTTGAGATTTTCCCTGAATCCATTTTGACTAATTTCCGTTGTAACGTCTGTATGTACGTATGTATGTACGTACGTATGTATCTCGCTTAACTTAAAAACGGTAAGCTGTAGAAAGTTGAAATTTTGTATTTAGGACTGCTAAAACATCTAGTTGTGCACCTCTCTTTTTGGTCATTATATAACTTCCGGAAGTGGTACTTTACTTGAAGCCTATAATAGATTTTAATGAAAAACTATATTAAAATATAATCCAAAACTTTTCAAATTTGGTACTATATAAGACCACTATATCAATGCAAATAACATAATAGATTTTGGTTAAAATGGACTAACCGGAAGTGATACATCACATGTAGTTGCTAAGAGTTTTTCTTGAAAAACAATGGTATTATTTTGATTTTAGAAATAAATGCTGCAAATAAAAGTTTTAGAGAATTAAAATTTGCGTCTAGCACATTAAGATGATTTAATTAGCATTTTGTATAAGCGAGATAACTAAATTTAAAAATTATATATTTCTTTTTTTTGTTGCTATGAATATGAATTTCAATAAAATATTGATTAATAAATTAAAATAAATTCTCGATCTGTCAATTCGAATATTTGTAAAAAAAATTTGGTACTTTTTAAAAATATGTCGATTGCTCGTACAAAAAATAGCGTTCATACCGTGGGTGTAAATTCTTTTACGGGATCGTCATAATTTTGCAACACTCCTACGTCGTGCTGAAAATATTTTTATGGGCATTTGAATAGTAAAGAACTGTTTATTTAGCTCTGTCTCTAGGGGTTACGAGACTTTTAACGGGCTAGACCATGTAAAAATTATAACGGGCTGTTGACATTGGTTATTATGGCAACATATTTAATTTGAAACTTGTGACCCTTAAATATTTTTTGATTAAACAAAATCTGTCAGATTTTCAAAGTCTACCTTGATTTAATATTTTAGTGATTGCGTTATACTATTACAATTAGTTTTATTAAATATACATATATTGCGATTCAAATTCCCATAAAACATTGTACAATGCTCGACCTGTAATTTATAGGCTCACACAGATACCAGATAGCTTTCTGTGCTCGCCTGTAAATTTCTGTGTAACGGTCTTGCAATGTAAATAACTATTAACTTTCGCGTAAAACAATATTTTACACCCTTCATATGAAATATACTATTTTTTATGATTAGTAAAAAACGTAGGATTTTCGAATGTCATTTTGTGACGGAGAGTGAAGGCTATTTATAGGCTGTTGCTATTGACAACTGCACCCTTTGTAGATGACAAATATATTTTATTTTTCACTTGAACATTATTTATTGTTTATTGTTATATGAAGTATATAAATAACTCCTTAGCGTCCGGGAATTATAGGCGGGCATTATGATTAATAATTCCCTCCAGTTCATAACGCTCGCGCATCATTACTTTGTTTATACGGATTACTATAATTATAAATAAAACCAATTCTACAGTAATTTTTTTAACATTTTTGTTTTGTTTGTATTGTTATATTAGTACCTACATTTATTTTTTTTATTAATTGCAATTAAAAATCGATTAATCTTAAAATTCAAATCGTACAAAAAAAAATTGTGTACATCTCTGGTTGAAAATATCTTTGCAGATCTCATCTAGTTGCAGCCCTCGCTACGCTCTAATCTCGGTTCGCAAACATCTATTTTCTACTCTGAGTGTACACTATTTTCTACGACCATTAAGTTATCTGTTCATTGTTGTTGCTGCCGAAATATAGAATATTATACACACATTTTTATATCTCAAGATTACCGCTATTTAAGAATTGTCAGTTATTGTATATACTATTCGAATTCATATTTTTCGCATTTTACATAAAAAGTAATAAAATTATGCTATTTGAAACAATATGGAATACACGAGTTCATTTGCAATTCACGGCACTGAGAGTTTGAAAACCTGAATCTAATTCTACCAGCTGTCAACCGACTTTCACCACATTTAAAATTATCTTTGATGCTCGCCCTTTACAAACACTGTGATTTGACGGCTAATAACCACAATTTCATGTACAAAAATATATTAAATACCAATATCTAGTATGGCAGAATGCCACACCCAGTAGCAGGTAAAAGGCGTGATTATATATTTTATTATTATTATTATTGAAAGAATAAAAATTGAAGTTTGCAGAAAATAATCACATATTATTGAAGTCACGTACACCTAGACATCAATCATCTATCGTATGTAAATTTTTGAAAGTATTTTACCATCAACTTTACAAACATTTAATTTTCCATATGAATAATAGAAGGATGGTGTCAAAAAAGGAATAATGACGTTTTTGTATCTTGTATACGACATTATCGGTGCATTTGTTGATTGTTGTTAAAATAACCTTGAATGCATTTTAAGTGTTAGCAGAATTGTCATGTGGCTAAGTTTTAAGAACTATAACAATTTCAATAAAATACTTCAAGGTTTTGGTTATCTGCCCGTTCTGTAAAACAACCATGTGTCACAAAAATAACAAAACGTACATTTCAATTTTGGATCTGAGACGTAGTTAATATAAATATATCAAAACGTCATTTTGATTATTTCAGAGTATAGATGCCACTACAATAAAATTCTGTAAATGATATATTTTTGTAATTCTATTCCATATATATTTGCTTTTACTCGGCGTCAAATCGCCATTTTAGTAAAAATCAATTGTCGCCTGTGGAAATCCAGCTCGGATTCATTAATTAAAATTAATTTTGTTTAGAACGAAAATTTATAAAAACGATTTTTTTCGAATTTTCTAATTTAATTAGCATTTTAAATAAATACTTAACAATTAATGAAATCAAATTGAATTGTAAAGAGAAAACTTGGAATACCGCCAATATTTGAACTCCGGAAATATGCTTTGAGCAACTAATTTTCATTATTTTTTTATTCCTATTTTAATTTGTGAGTTTAAAGTGTGTTTGTACAACATGTTTGTGATTTAAAAATCAAATCAGTATGAATTTAAAAATAATGTATATGTATTAGAAACGTTTGAAAAATATCTCGATTTTATGATTTATAAAGTTGGTAGCCCTAACCCATTACTTTTTCGTATACTAAAAGACTTGATACGAGAATCGTTTACAGTGACACTGTTATTTAAGGAGAATATTTACCAACTAAAATTTAATTAGACTTTTGCACTTAACAAAATGGAGAGGATAATTTAAATAAAATCAGATTACACAACGACCATAACTTAGTTGGTTAAAGCATATGGCCGGAGTACATAGGGTCCATGCTCAAATTCTGGTGGTATCGCAATTTTTCTTTTTACAATTCAACATATGGGTTAGGTGGCGCAGTATCGAGTCGGCCTTTGGATTTGAGAACTCGGATTGGATTTCACGGACGACAAACAATTTTCACATTAAAAAACTTCTCCTATGGCTCGCCCTCCACTAACACCTTTGGGAAGCGTGATTTAACGGCATTTCACGCGAAGAAAATAAAAGGCGAGATGATATATTTATATTTGTTTATTTTACAATTCAAAATATTTTCTACAAAGAAGTGCATTTATATAAATGTTATATAGAGTAATAGATATTGATGTCTAGATAAGAAACCATGTCGGTTAAAATAGATAGAGGTTATCGCATTACTAGGCCAACTAAACTAGGACAATACTTCTGAAAACTAATGTGTCCTATAGCAATGCGAATGGTAATTTGAATAAATACTATTACTTCCTTGTACGAAGTAAAGGAAGTATGTATTGTAATCGCGAAAATTTTCGGTTCTCAGATTTCAGTGGAAATGCGCATTTTGGCCCTCCCTGAGTCCATTTTGACTAATTTCGTCGTGACGTCTGTACGTACGTAAGTATCTCGCATAACTCAAAAACGGTAAGCCGTAGAAAATAGAAATTTTATATTCAGGACTGTTATAACATCTAGTTGTGCACCTCTCTTTTTGGTCATTATATAACTTCCGGAAGTGGTACTTTACTTGAAGCCTATAATAGATTTTCATGAAAAACTATATTCAAATATAATTTAAAACTTTCCAAATTTGGTATATAAGGCTACTATATCAATGGAAATAACATAATAGAGTTTGGTTAAAATTCACTAACCGGAAGTGACACATTACATGAAGCTGCTAACAGATTTCCTTGAAAAAACTGGTATTATTTTAATTTTAGAAATAAATATTGCAAATAAAAGTTTTAGAGAATTAAATTCTGCGTCTAGCACATTAAGAATTTTTAAATTAGCCTTTTGCATAAACGAGATATCTAAATTTAATAATCTATCTAATATATATATATGCTATGGATTAGAACAAAAAATAAAAGATTTTATGTGAAATATGTGCAATTAAAAAAATATCTATAGTTTAATACGTGTACAAGGAAGTCATATGGTGTGCACATCAGATTTTTTTAATATTATCAAGTAACCGCCATACGGACACACAGATAGAATAGCCAAAGTTAGATAATATTTTCATTAAATCTAGTTAGATTTTACTCTCGCAATATTCGATAGCTAACATTAAAATATTACGCAGAAATTCTACATGTACATAATTAAAATTTGAACGTGAAATCCAATACGAACTATGGATTATGTATAAAGCTAAATTAATTATTCCATGTTATAAATTCAGCATATTTGTGTTTGTAGTTTATATTCGTATGTATATAAGCTCCTCATTTTTCTGTTATACAGGATTAAAAGCTTTTCTTAGAAATGTATAAAATGAAAATAGACTAAAACCTCAGCAAAGAAAATATGGCATGATGATTTATTTTACAAATGCTATTTCCACACACTGATCTAAATTTCAAAATGTAAATATATCAAGAACAAATCCCTCACAATTACATTTGCAAATATACTATAATTTTAATGATTTTTTTTAAATTGTAATCCAGTATGGTACTCATAATAATCATTTTCATACATTTCGGAATGTTGATGTACATGTATTGTAATTTTTTAATTTGTATATAAATAAATAATCTTCATGCTTTTTACCTACGTGCTGCATTTTTGGGCGTAAACTTTGGTTACCAGTTGTCAAATCACGCTCCCCTCTCAAGATATTAACGGTGCGGTGCGAGCGTCAGGTGATTTTAAATGAAATGCATTACCAAATGCGAGAATCGAAGTCGGGTTTTCAAATCCACAGTCCGACGCGTTGCCACTGAAATATTAAACTAATTACAGAAATATCAAGATTAAGTTCAATACCTACTATGTATATACCTATATATATATATATATATATATATATATATATATATATATATATATATATAGAGAGAGAGAGAGAGAGAGAGAGAAAGAAAGAGTCTTCTGTACGGGGCTTACATAGTAGTTGATAGAGAGACAAATTCGATTAAAAATTGAACATACTAAAGCCCTATTTACAATAAAAAATTTCAATCGTCTATTTTTGTTATATGACAAGTTAAATATTTTAAAACGGAACGGATGCTAAAAAATTACATATATCTTTTCCTTTTCAAAGATACTAAGCATATGTTTATTAGTAGTTTATTTATAAAATAAGTTATTTGTACCATTATTTCTATGAAATATAAGTTCATCATACTTTATTTACTTAAGCTAAAAACTCTAATTTATGGGCTACTTGATTAATATTTAATAATTTATAAATTATTGATCATGTTAATAAAATCAAACAAGCTTGAAATTATTAGGAAGAGAATTTTTTTAATATGTTATTTTCAACTAATAAATAGTAGGTAATTTTGTCATATCTCAAAAATGGATAACTGAAAAAAATATTATAATTCTTCATTGTAAATAGGGCTTCAATATCTAGAAAACACACTTTAAACTCACAAATTAAAATAGGAATAAAAAAAATAATGAAAATTAGTTGGTCAAAGCATATTTCCGGACTTCATAGGGCATTGGTTCAAATATTGGCGGTATTGCAAGTTTCCTTCTTACAATTCAATTTGATTTCATCAATTGTTAAGTATTTGTTTAAAATACTAATTAAATATATACTTATATAACACGAATTTAAATATGAATAAAGGTCGTTT
The DNA here is from genome assembly GCA_947425015.1 of Pterostichus niger. Taxonomy (NCBI): domain Eukaryota; kingdom Metazoa; phylum Arthropoda; class Insecta; order Coleoptera; family Carabidae; genus Pterostichus; species Pterostichus niger. The sequence continues at coordinate 17,790,269 of OX380338.1, read as the reverse complement.
TTAGGTAAAAAATAAACATTTCACACCATAATAAAGCCATGATGATCCCTCGTAACAAAAGATTTTTTTTAATCTCGGTGGATACATTTCATATATTTCTATATGTACATCCAAACCTTTGAGATAAAGAAAAATACATTTTGATATAATACATGTACAACCAAAACATAGAAAGTAGTATTAAATCTCAATGCATACGTACATATCTTTGGCTATACAGCGTTTTAAAATGAAAAAGAAAAATGACAAGAATCGATTTTACTTAATCTACTAGAATGAAAAATTGTCTACCTACGAAACTCAATAATCCATTATACCGAAGGGGATTCTTTTTTCAGAAATATTTCACCCTGTAGAACAATATATTTTTATCACTGAACACAAGGAACATTAGTATTAAATCTATTTGTAAGCCATATTCATCGAAGGGGAGCTTTATAAATTCTGGGATAAAGTGCTGGATAACTCATCTAGTTATCTATCAAATTTCAGAAAATAAATCGTATAGAAAACATGTAATAAATTGTATAATAGTTATTTATATATCTAGGCCGTAAAATTAAGGCATGGTGTACCAATGAATTAACTTATCGGCTGAAACGATAGGAGAGGCTGACTACCTTCTAAGAACGGAAAATTAATTTCACAATTATATTGTGTACATTAAAAAAATTAGCACAATTTCCTACAAATAATAGTTTGAAAACCGTCTTATAAATATGATTCTGTAGCCAAGAAAACAGTAGTATTATTTAATATTTATTTATATATCAAGAGTGATAAGAGATGTTTTAACTACGAAGGAACAGCAAAAAATCCCAAAAATAATATAAATTCACATGCCTATATTTTGATGAACTAAATGAATTTTCTGGAAGACGAGACCTAGCTAGATCATTGTTTTGTAACTAAATATGTAGTGGCATATACCATATATAGGATATTTTATAAATTTTAAAAGCTTTTAAAAACATAACTAACCTTACGTTATATAACATAAAGTTCTTCTTTAGCTCTCCTCTAATTGCCGTAAAGTTTTGTAAAACGAATTTTTTAACAGCCTGTATATGTATAAAATAGAGGCGGATCCAAGGGGGGGGGGCATGGGGGTCATGAGCCCCCCCCCCCCTAAGCATGGACTTTTTTAATGTTGGCCCTAATAGTTAATTGGCCCTAATACAAAGAATAATCATTATTTACGATAACTCAATTTGTTAAACAAATTAAATACAAAATATTACCCGCAGATGGAAGAGGTATTCTATTTAAGACCTAGTCAAGTATATGACTACCGACATTTGCACTTAGAAAATCAACTTCTAATTCAATAATTTTTGTATTCTATCGAAGAACCGTTTAGATATTGAAACTTTATTATTTAAAAAGTGTTGGCATTCTTAGGGGAAATTTTTGAGGTGAAAAAAAATTACTTTTCCTCACCACGTTTATAATTGTTTATAGAAAAGTAATTTTGCTTAAAGCTACACATTCTCCTACACCTAAATCATATTGTTAGTTAACAGCAGACAGTCGATACCGCCTTTCAGATTGACGTCGATAAAATCATCACTAAATTTGCAAAAAAGCAAACGACGAATTGATTTTGTTATCTAAGTATATTCTAAAGATGATTTAATGTAATTCAATGTGATTTAATGTGAATTAATGTGATTCCAAAGATGATTTAATGTGATTTAATGCGATTCCAAAGATGATTTAATGTGATTGTAAAAAATATTTAAAGCAGGAATATAATATGAGTAAATACAATTTTTTTTATATTTAGAAGATGGGCAATACCCCCCTCCCTAATTCGAAGTCTGGATCCACCCCTGGTATAAAACTTTATCGCCTATGAACAAACTTAGTTTTACTGTTTTCTATGCTTAAGTGTGTCTAGTGTCTATGTCGTCCTTTAAATTTGATTTAATAGTTTATGCGACAAGATTACAAACCAAGTTAAATATTAAACTGAGTTCAAGTATAATATCCCTATTTGGCATAGTGTGTTCAGAATATGAAGTTCACCATTATGAGAGTTATGACATGTTAAATTAGACAAAAGTTGTTACACTAGTAGATCAATTTAATGATGTTTTATTTATTCTGAAAAATGCTTAGGTTGCTAGAAGCTTGTATGGATGAAAATTTGAATTTAGTTGATTTTGCCGTTTTTAAATAACTGTAAAATCGGATATTGAGAGAAAAATGCTTGAAATAAAACAATTAAGATTTTTTTACTGTTTTATCAGTGATGTAGAATTTTTTTTTACTGGGGTTTATTGACACTAACTGATAATTTTATAAATGAAACCAATAGTTCAAAATATTATAATAATTTCTGTCTATATCAAACTTGCTTTTATTAAGTTGATTACTTTACTAATAATAAAAAAAAATATTTCTGTTTCTTGAGTGGGCTATGAAATTTCTTTATTTTACATATTATGTACATCTATAGTATTCGTCGCTATAAACAAGAAATATTATAATTTTCTCTGTACTAAATCAAATTTTCATAGTTTGTGTAACAATAAGTTAAGTACAAATCAAGACATGCGTGGCATATTAACACTTTAACCGGCACTATAAAAAAAATGATGGTCTCCTGGACCATTCTCTTTTTTGTATAGTCTTATGATATTGTTATACAAAAAAATACGAATTTATTCTTTGAATCAGTGACCGGATATCGAACTGAACCCGAATTCGAACCGCTGTTTGTCGATTTAAACTCGAACTGGAACTGTATCCATTCTTTTAGGGTTAAAAAAAACCCGGGTTTACTGAACAAATACTTTTCAGTATTTATATATATATACAGGGTGAGTCTGGGAAGACGCCCCCCCCTTTCACTTTTTTATTATGAGTAATAGAAAAAAATGGTTCATATGAAAGTTTTATTATTTTAAATATACTATTTGATGGCAGATGTAGATATTTTTTATAAAGTCAGGTTTACAAGATACGACTATCAACTTTTATTTTTTAAATAGCAACCTATAATTATTTTACTAAAATAAAAACCGCCATTTTTTTCTCTTTTCAACGGTGTATTAGTTTTTATTAATGTATCTGAAAAAATTCGAGAAAAATAAGAAAATTGAGAAATACTAGAAATAATTTTTATACAAATATTATAGGTGGCTATGTGAAAATAAACAAAATGTAACAGTGTTATACAACTTAACAAACTAAAGCAACAAATTCAGTAACAAAAACAACTTAAAACAAATTATTTTCACATAGCCACCTATAATATTTGTATAAAAATTATTTCTAGTATTTCTCAATTTTCTTATTTTTCTCGAATTTTTTCAGATACATTAATAAAAACTAATACACCGTTGAAAAGAGAAAAAAATGGCGGTTTTTATTTTAGTAAAATAATTATAGGTTGCTATTTAAAAAATAAAAGTTGATAGTCGTATCTTGTAAACCTGACTTTATAAAAAATATCTACATCTGCCATCAAATAGTATATTTAAAATAATAAAACTTTCATATGAACCATTTTTTTCTATTACTCATAATAAAAAAGTTAAAGGGGGGGGGGGGGCGTCTTCCCAGACTCACCCTGTATATAGCGAGTTTTTTTACAGCCCATAGCCGTTTCTCGCATCCTTGGCGCCATTTTTTTCTATCGTGGACGTCTTCTTCTTCTAAATTTCTCTTCTCCATGGCTTCATTAACTCCATTTCTCCATGTTTTTCTAGGTCTTCCCCTTTTTCTTTTTTCAGTCGGTACCCACGTTTCCATTCTATATGGCCATCTTGAGTCCTCCATCCTTTTTACATGACCGTACCATGTTAATCTTCTAGCTTCTATTCTATGGATAATGTTTTGCTCTTCTGTTTTCATCATTTCTTTAATTTTAGTGTTTGGGATCTTTTCCAGGCGGGATACTCTGCAACTTCTTCTCAGGGAATCCATTTCAAGCGCTTCTAGTTTTCTTTGATTCTTTTCTGTTAATTCCCATATTTCCGAGCCGTATAATGTTATTCCTTCTACTATACTTTTACGAATACGTTTTTTTTGTTTCTTTTGTAATATCCTTACTCCACAGTATGGAATTTAATTTTTGTATTGCTTTTTTTCCTTGCGTGACTCTATTTTTTATTTCTTCTTCACTGTTTCCTTTATCAGTGATAACAACACCCAGGTATTTGGTGCGAGAGCATTTCTTTATTACCACCTTTCCCTCTAATTCGAGATCTTCGGCTTTCCCCCCAATGGTTTAATACACAGTTTTTTCTGTATTTATTTCCAAGCCCCAACTTTCGTACTCTTCTTTCAATTTACGTGTCATGTAGCTCATGTCATCCCTATCTCCGGCGATTACTACCTGATCGTCCGCAAATAGCAACGTATGCAGAACTTGTTCGTCGATTGGAATTCCCATGCTCCCACATTTCGCTTTCCATTTTTTTAGGACATGGTGCAGATATATTTTGAAAAGGGTTGGTGATAGGCAACACCCTTGTAAAAGTCCCTTTGATGTTTTGAAGTAATATGAAACTTGGTTTTTCACTTTTACTGCTGCTTTATTTTCTCTGTATATGTCTCTTATTGTTCTCAGGTAAACTTTATTTATCTTGGTATTCTGCAACACTTCCCATAGTTTCTTCCTTGGGACAGTATCGTATGCCTTTTTTAAGTCTACAAAAACCATGTGTGTTTCTTGTCCTCTACTGCATCTTTTTTCTGTCAATTGTTGTAGGCAGAAAGTATTATCTGTGCAGGAACGGCCACTACGGAAACCACTCTGCTCTTCCTCATCTTCCCATTCTTCTTCAATTCTTCTCTTTATTATTCGTCCGTACAGCCTTCCCATTGAACTCGTGACACAGATTCCTCTGTAGTTTGAGCAATCAGTTTTGTCCCCTTTTTTATATATGGATGAGATGTGTGATAATTTCCATTCATCCGGGACCTTTTCCCCCTTTATTTGGCAACCGTTAAAGATATCTGCTAAGATTTCTTTTACCTGCGTGGGTGCGTGTTTGACAAGTTCAATACAAATGCCTCCAGGACCAGGTGATTTTCCATTTTTCATTCCTCGAAGTGCCCAATTCATTTCATCTACTGTAATTTGTTGAATTTCCTGTACTTCCGTTATTTCTGTTTCTTCCAGTATTCCTTCGTCTTTATATCTGTTTCTGTTTTCTTTCAGGAGTTCTTCATAGTATTTCGTTTGTTTTTCCCTGCTTATCATTTGCAAATCGCTTGTTGTGCGTACGTCTTGTCGTATATTTTTCAGAGTTTCCCAGGCTTGTTTTGCTCTTGTTCCTCCTATAAAATTTTCTATTTCGGCACATTTATTTTGCCACGTCTCATTTTTTTTCTTAATAATTTATTTTTTTGCTACATATCTCGCTCGTACGTATTTTTCCCAATTTTCAGGCGTGCTTGTATTTAACCATAAGTGATACTTTTCCTTTTTATTATTTATGTACTCGAGAATTTCGTCGTCTATCCATTCTTGATTTCTTTTTCCCTTCCTTCGTGCTTTTCCCAAGGCTTCCTGTGCTGATTGGTGTATAGCCTGTTTCAGCCAATCACATTTCTCATTTACATTATTTGTGTTGTTGTAATCATTAATTTTGGAGCATAGACGTAGTTGGTATAAGAATTTCGTTGAGTCTGTGTTTATGCTTTGTAGATTGTAAGTCGGGTAAATTTCTGTTTCCTCTTGAATTTCTTTTTGATCTATTGCCTTGGGTTGGGTGTGGTATTTGTATAGGAGGTTTGCAGCAAGAAGATAATGGTCTGATCCACATGTTGCCCCACGTTTCACTCGTACATCTAGAGTCTTGATGTGACCATGTTGTTTTGTAATTACGTAATCGATTACAGATTTTTGATGTTTAGTAGGTTGCCTCCATGTATATTTGTGAATGTCCTTATGATTAAAAAATCCGTTCATAAAAATGCTACAGCATATAAATATTGAAAAATATTTATATAGTAGTAGGTAATTAAAATAAGATTGTAGTTTTGGATTGAAATAATTATGTTTAACGAAACCTATATTTTTGTTAACGTGACAAATCTGGACTTTTCGTTAACAATTATTCAAGGCAATAAATGTAGCAGGCTACTTCTAGTTGCACGTAAAGTAAACCACTTTGTATTTACAATATGTAAAGAATTTCTGAACCTGTGCCGAACCATTTATTTTTTTTTCAAATTCAAATTGAATCTGAATTTATTTTAAATCTCAGAACCTGAACCCAAACTGCACCTATTTTTCTGCGGCTTCCAATCTCTACTATGATCTGATTTATGAAAAAAAAACTGTTTTTGAAGTACAGCATACATAATTAAAAAAAAATTGTTGTGACTCACAGAAGTGGTACCTGATGAAGATTAATAAAAAGTTTGAGATAATATCACACCGATAACTGTCAAAAATAGTTATTTTTGTATTAAGTGCGCAAAATGAGTGTGTTACATGTGGTCGAGACCGCAGGTTGAGACAATAAAAGTCATTCGAACGCGCCAAAAAACAAAAATTTTGCTCACGAAATACAAACACCATTTTTTCTACAACTGTAAATAAAGAATACAATAATTATTGATTTATTTATGTAAATTGAAAGAAAAGAATCAACAATAATATTAATTTGATACTATTGATGTGTTGTAACTAATGAAATCGGACAACAAATAATTTGGAATGTGCGCGAGATACTCATTTTGCGCACTAGAATACGAAACAGTGCGCAAAATACTCATTTTGTTTTTTGGCGCATTCGAATGACTTTTTTAGTCTCAACCTGCGATCTCGACATTCTCACGAGCAACAAAAAAAACACTCATTTTGCGCACTTGATACAAACATAACTATTAAACAACTTTTCATTCTTTTCCTGTAAAATGTGCAGGAGAGCCAATTTCCACACATTTTCCATGTTTCTGTATAGTAAAAGAATGTTTCAATTGAATAATTTTTCTCAATATATATTTCTAATGAGCCATGCACGTTTTTGACCTACTAAAGTGATAACTTTTGTCTAATTTAATTCAGTTTGTATCTCTCATAGATCTCGAGATCGAAATGATGAATCTCCAAATGTAAACATACTAGACCGAATTCAGCTCTCGTCTTTAGCTTAGAGGTTGACTCTAGTAACCATGGATATATATTGCATCTTTTTGTTATTAGTTAATTATTGCATATATTTTTCTTTATTTTTAGTTAAGGTTGGTTAGTTAAATAAAAGTGTAGTATTAACGTTACTAAGAAATATTTTACTATTATATTGTAGTCTCACTCATACTAATTAATAGATAAGTATATTTTTCTACGATTGCTATGAAAAGTTGACAATTACGTTCTCATTTGTCATCGTAAACTTGACGTTTTCTGTGAAACAATCGAAAAATATCTTTGTCGCGCGTCTTCAATAGCAACGCGCGAAAAAGATGTTAAATGCGCGCGTTTCCAATGGTAACGAGCGAAAATGATATTAAATGCGTGTTTTTTTTATATATATCGGACCAACTACAAAGGTCATATGCCGAAGTGTCCTTTGTATAGCCGTCACGGGCGGGACCCGAACCCAGGACCTTGTGGTCGTGGTCAGGTCCTCAACCCGCGCGGCCTTCACGCGGGACAAATGTGTGATTATTTCAATAGTTATCAGGGATACGAACAAAACAGAAACTTGTCATATTGATAGTTGACAGAACGAATTTATTTTCAGTACGTATACGTTTTTTTTAATAATTTTAAGATACAATCGTAGAAAAAATGATGGGTGTATCACGAGTGTAAAGTGTCTTTACGCTCTTAATACATAAATAACTATTTATTAGTATAACTGCCAATATTGTTTCATGATATCTGCTGTTGCAATTATTGGCAATTATTTGTTTTCCGGGAGAAGGTTGTTATGTGATGGTCAAATTAGATTTCTTTTTTCATAATATACTTGAAAAATCAGTTTTCTAGAAATAGCTAAGCTAGATATATGTATACGCCAATTATATTGCAATAAATTTTCGCATGAACTATTCGTATGATTAATCTGTGACTTTGTGAGTTCCATTCATTTTAATAAAGCACATGACTACGGTAAACGTGTACAGAAGTCGCCTCGGTTCGCAGTACTCGCATACGTTGATCCTTATATGCAATAAATATGCATATAATCGTTTTCATGGAAATATTGGCTAATAAATGAAAGTGCGTTTTTTTAACGAGCAATAAAATAAAATTGATTCTCGGTGAAGCTGTCACCATACTTTTTATGTCATTTAAATAAAACAAGCTAATGATAAAATAGCAACAATGATTTATTTCACAATAAATATATAATACGAATAAGGAAATCATAAGAAAAGAAAAAACAAACTGTTATATCTCGTGGCCGGAAGCAAAAGGAGAAACTGTTATCTATGGAATTCTTTCTCAGAAAAAATTGTTATATTTCCTCAATAACGAACAAATAAATGAACATTGAGTTTTGAGAAGTCACACCACAAATTAAATCCAACAATAACCACATATACGAAAAATGTGAAGTTTGTTAATCTAATCTTTAACAGATATTATCAATATTTTTGGTTTCCGTTATTAATTTCACTTTTCGAACATCATAAATCTTTATTTCTTCGTATTACACGGTACATAAAACTTTTTCATCTATCTAAAGATTAAACATATTTTGTCACTTTAGTAGTACAATTTAATGCGTTTTTTTTTCAAAAATGTGCGGGTCACTAGATATGAGCAAAAATGAGAAAATACCAGAATGTTTCAAATAATTTTTATTCTTATATATACTAGTAGATAGAGAGAAATATTGTAGGTAGCTCTCTTTAATGCATTAATTTTTTTTCAGTTGCCCATATTTGAGTTATGATATAAAGCTACATTTTTTAAAATTGAATGGCTACTTGAAAATTTTATATTTAAATAGCATATTTTTCCACCATTTCAACGATGCTAAGCAAGCTTTGTTTTTTTTTTGCTTTTCAAATTAAATACATGTGTTTAGTAAGTCAACAAATTTTGATAAAAATTAATGACTTAACATATCAGCCTTATTGTTCCTATGATATATAAATTCATTATATTTTATTTGCTTAAACAAAAAAAATCTAATTTATAAGCCACTTGTTTAACGTTTTATTATTAAAAATTTATTGATCACGTAATTAAATCAAAAATATTTGACATTGAAAAGAGAAAAAATCAACTTTTTCTATTAAAAAAAAATTTTTTTAATATTTCATTGTAAATAGGGCTTTAGTATCCACAATTTTTTTTGAAACTTTTCTTATCTAGTGACTTATACATTTTTTTTAATAAAACAAATAATTAAGATTTTATTTTATTAAGGAAGAATGTAGAATTTCAATGGTCAGATGAGTGTGAAAAAAGTTTCAAATTAATAAAAGAATACTTGTGTTCTTCACCAATTTTAGCAATTTATGATCTAGAAAAAGAGGTATACATTGAAACAGATGCAAGTTATAAAGGTATTGGTGCAACTTTAAAACAACCACAAACTAATGGAATGTAATCTAACCGAAGTCGTATCTTCGAGATTCCAGTCGTGGCCCTTGTAAAGGATATTCTGTACTTATGTATGTATAGATGCTTATATATTTCTGGGTACTCTATATGTATATTTATCTTAGAGTATACTAATCATAATCACCGGTTAGGGATCATGTTAGTCCAACAAATTTTGATTCTTATAACTAAAGTTAGGATTTATATGCATTACAAATGTAAGAGATAAGCGCTTATGTATAATGTTAAAATTTTATTAATATAAGCACATATTTGCGCAAAATATGCTGTTAAATATGCTACGGTAGAATGACACCCAGCAATGGGTAAAAGACTTGATGATATTTTTATTTTAATTATTTATTTAAGTTATTTATTTATTTTTAGTAGTTTCACAAATACCTAGTTGCACAACCAAAAGTTAAATTTTAAATTGCTTTAAATAAATAAAAGTAAAAAAAACCCACGATTTTATGTTATTTATTGAAATTAAGTATAAAATCGTATTTTTTGAAGTAGCCATAAATAAAATAAGAAATTTTTTGAAATTTGATGAGAGTATGTAAATTTCGAGAACAACCTATTTATTTTGTATTCTATGAATATTTATCATATTTATTTATTTATTTATTTATGATACACTGTACAACAGGAACTTAATCCCAATTGCAGTACAGGGTCCGCACTCACCGAGCCGTAGTGTGGTAGTTCATATAATTTTTAGCTTGAGCGAGATTCGAACTCGGGATAACCGGATTCGAATTACATATCGCTATCCACACCACCGTACTGACGAACATATGCTGTCTCTATTTTTAATTTGTACTATATGAATTGACATACTAAAACCGTCGAGTACATAAACTTTAATTCCAAATATCCATGGATTACTTGATTAACGTCACTTTTAACACAATATTTCGACATATTAAGTTTGGTATCTTTGAATAAAAAGCGCTTTTATACAATAATTTTGAAATATTAGTGGCAAATAACAACAAATCCATACCAGTAACATGAAAACTGTTCGAGATCTAAATCGACACATTTTGAATACTCCAAATATAAAAGTGCCTTAAGAAACTGCAAGCCAAAATCATTTATTTCTGTCTATAAAAAATAAAAATTCTAAAAGTTTAAATATTTTCCGTATCCAGTTACCTATATATATTTTTAGAAAAAGTAAAACATGCTAAAGGTATTCTACTGACTTTTGTATAATTTAACTGACTTCGCATCTTCGCGTAAAGCTCATTTTATTTCCCCTCTGTGTAGTGTATAGGTTGTCACAACTCACAAGTAACCAGATATCAGATAAAGTTTAGATTTAGGTTTATTGTTTTCTAGAAGTTCAAAGTTTATTACTCTAAAAAATCTTTAGGAAAAAATATCAAATAAGTTTAATATTGCAGAATGTAGAATGTGACAGTAGAGCAGCACAATCAAAAAAGAAAATTGTATTTATTTAATTATTTTATCTTACTATAACGGTTTTTATGTAAATTATACTATCATTTTGAGCAATTAATCACATGTAACTAAAATGTATCCATGACAACCATAAACAACTAATAATTTATACCAATGCAACAGCTTGACAACAGTGATATTTCACTTATTTGACAGCAGTTCCATTCAAATTAGTTTCAATCTTTTTCTAACTTTATTGTAATGTAAGATAAAACGTTATATATTACACGTGAATGAAATATCAGTATATGCTGGTAAGAATGATTACACTCGAACTTTCCGAGGCAATATAATTATTTGAGCCTTCTAATCTATCTCTGAATGTGTCGCTGATCTCGGTAAACATGTTCAACTATCCACCCATTTACAGTTTTGTTTGAATAAAAGAGAAAGAGAACAAATATTAATTATAGTATTTAATTGTATTGCTGTCTAATTATTTTTGGGTTTTCACAAAATCTCTGTAAAAGTCAATTATTCAATTACACAAGTCAGTAAATATTCTTAGAGACAATTAATTAATTATCCGAAACTTAAACAACAGCCAAAGAACAAAAACAAAATTTCCTTACTAGTAACAAGAACTTAAACATTATAATGATAATAAATTCACCAAAAGTAAACATGTAAAAATCACAAAACACTAAATGTACGCCAGTAATACTTATCGTAACCTTAATTTTCCTAATGGCGTTTCTTCAAAATCGAAAAATAATCAAATACGACGTACGGAGTAAATACTCGCTTCCACGAAATCAAGTCCCAAGCGTCCAAGCTAAAAATATCAGCTCCAGGTACCGGTAAAGTCGAAACAATAAGGAATTTATTTAGCGAAAAGTTCATAGGTCATAGCTACGAGAATTAATAAATATATCGCTACGCCGAACACGTTCGGTGAATTATTGAGAATAAAGTTGTCGGACTGTTTTGTTTTCAGTTAGTGATTAATGCTGGAAGTTTGTGAAGTAGCTTGTAGCTTCATCACGCAATAGTAAAAAAGTATAGATGTAATAAACACAAGTGATCCGAGGATTACATGTAGAAATACTGGAGAAATTTTTAAACGAGCAAATTAAGTCTTTTGTTAATATAATAATATATTATAAACTAAAGAACGTGTAAAATTGAACCATAAGGTGAAGTTGAAGGCTACAATACCTTTCAATATTTAAAACAAAGCTCTATATCAATCTATTACAATAGAATAGAAATAGAATACAACAGTAAATTAAAATCTGAACATAGTATACACTACCAGAGTCCAGTCTTTTGTAGACTCATGAGTAGAGACCGGATTATATGCAACATAAAATGCTTGAAATATGCATGCAAATATGCATGCAAAATGCTTAAAATATGCCTGAAAATTGTCAAAATATGCAACATTAAATAATTTTAAAAAGTAAGATGAAGTAATTTTATTTCAAAATCAGCACACAATTAGTAAATTAATCATTCATAAATTATCGATATCAGAATTTAGAAATCTTATCGACGATAATATAATAAAAAAATCTGATGTGGACACCACATGACTTCCTTGTACGCGTATTAAACTATAGATATTTTTTTAATTGCACATATTTGACATAAAATCTTTTATTTTTTATTTTTTGTTCTAATCCATAGCAAACTTAATTACAAAAAAAAACACAAAATATATACTATTTAAATTTAGATATCTCGCTTATGCAAAAGGCTAATTTAAAAATTCTTAATGTTCTAGACGCAGAATTTAATTCTGTAAAACTTTTATTTGAAGCATTTATTTCTAAAATTAAAATAATACCATTTTTTTCAAGGAAAACTGTTAGCAGCTTCATGTAATGTGTCACTTCCGGTTACTGTATTTTAACCAAAATCTATTATATTATTTCCATTGATATAGTAGTCTTATATACCAAATTTGGAAAGTTTTAAATTATATTTGAATATAGTTTTTCATGAAAATCTATTATAGGCTTCAAGTAAAGTACCACTTCCGGAAGTTATATAATGACCAAAAAGGGAGGTGCACAACTAGATGTTATAACAGTCCTAAATATAAAATTTCAATTTTCTACGGCTTACCGTTTTTGAGTTATGCGAGATACATACGTACGTACGTACGTACGTACATACGTACATACGTACGTACAGACGTCACGACGAAATTAGTCAAAATGGACTCAGGGAGGGCCAAAATGCGTATTTCCACTGAAATCTGAGAACCGAAAATTTTCGCGATAACAATACTTCCTTTACTTCGTACAAGGAAGTAATTAACAATTATTTAACATTTTAATACTCTTCTAAACGTAAACAATCAGGTAATGTTCCAAATGTTCGTTAGTAAGATTGTGTTTTCAAAATATTTTTATAAGTGAAAAAGGATCGCTCCACATCTACTGAGATAACTGGGCAATATTTAAATTTAGGTGCTATGTTCGCACTTATAGTTTCTGGCAAAAGTTCTGCCGTCCCAGTAATAAAACTATCAATTTGACACAAAAGTTCAAATTCAAATGATGGTATCCTTAAGTTCATTGAGTATTTCTTCCAGAACAGGTAGGTAAATTGTTGGCATGTAATTTTTACGCAATGTTGATTTGTCTGGTATATTTTGATTTAAGCAATATTTTCGCAGAAAATCTTTGAAGGTATGATATTTTGACGCGCGGCTGCTGAATGCGCTCTAAGAGCCGTGCGGGTAATAGGTTTGACCGGCAACAACGTAAGGTTTCATTCATTAACAACCCTACCAAAAATTATTGTAAATATAGCGAAAATATGCATCATCGCCAGATCTTAGATAAAATATACAATGAACGCTGAGAATGGGCTAAATATGTAAATGCATATAATCCGGTCTCTACTCATGTGTATGTGAAACTGATATTTAAAAATGTTGTACAATTGGTATTTGCACAGATAATGTAGCTTGGAGCATTTATAGTGCTTCTGCTGTTATAATTCATCTTTTTACTTCCTTGTACAAAGTAAAGGAAGTATTGTAATCACGAAAATTTTCGGTTCTCAGATTTCAGCGGAAATACGCATTTTGGCAATCCCTGAATCCATTTTGACTAATTTCGTCGTGCCGTCTGTACGTACGTATGTATCTCGCATAACTCAAAAACGGTAAACCGTAGAAAGTTAAAATTTTGTATTTAGGACTGTTATAACATCTAGTTGTGCACCTCCCTTTTTGGTCATTATATAACTTCCGGAAGTGGTACTTTACTTGAAGCCTGATTTTAATGAAAAACTATATCAAAATATAATCCAAAACTTTTCAAATTTGGTATATAAGACTACTATATCAATGGAAATAACATAATAGATTTTGGTTAAAATAGACTAACCGGAAGTGATACATTACATGAAGCTGCTAACAGTTTATCTTGAAAAAAATGGAATTATTCTGATTTTAGAAATAAATGCTGCAAATAAAAGTTTTAGAGAATTAAATTCTGCGTCTAGCACATTCATAATTATTTAATTAGCCTTTGGTACAAGCAAGATATGTAAATTTTAAAATTATATATTTTTTGTTTTTTTTTTAATTAAGTTTGCTATGGATTAGAACAAAAAATAAGAAAAAAATTAAAAATTTAATTACATACAGAAAATCTAAAATTAATAATGAATTCCGAATTTTATATTTTCTATTATAATCAATATATAAATAAATATATCATCACGCCTTTTACCCATTACTGGGTATGGCACTCAGCCGTAGCAGATCTCGGCAAGTGATATATTTCTTCGCGTGAAGTGCGGTTACCAGCCGTAAATCATGGCCCCCAAAGATGTTAGTGCAGGGGGGGCCACAGGGGTAGATTTAGTTAGGTGAAAATTGTTTGTCGGCTATGGGGATCGAAGCAGGGTTCTTAAGATCCACAGGCCGACTCGATACCACTGAAATACCTACCCTATCAACTTCGAAGCTATTACTTTAACTATTGTGAAAAGTATAGAAGTAATAAAGATAAATCAAATGAATTGAAGAAAATAATAAATTGATGCTACATCATTTACAAAACAAATTTGTTTGAACAGACAATAATTAACAATAATGTTTGTACTAATATTAAAATAATTCTGAATGAGAAAATATAACTTTTTCATGGTAGAATAGACAGAATGCTAATCATTCTGTATAATTCCATATTTTCTAAACGTGATTTCTGTTTTTCAATTTAGTTTTATTACCGTCTTCCTATTAATATGCAAGAATATTTCTGAGAAATTATGAATATTGAAAAATGGTGCAATAATGATTCCCGGAGTTAAAATTAAATTTATAATTTCTTGTTTTCTTGTTTTATGGTTTATTTATTTTTGAAACGCAGATACAATTCTCGGAAGAAAACAAATTTTGTATACAATTATGCAATCTACAGAGGTTAAAATTCTGATCATGAATTCAATGATAATGAATTCTACAAAATTTTATACGTGATCAAATATCTGCACGCATTCCTTTATAGTTTTTACTGTATTCATTTCGATTAACAATTCTATTTTAAATACATTTAATGATATTTTATAAAGGAATTAAAAGTTTTAATTTCTAAATATTCAAATTTCAAACAAAACTGCAAAAATTTAAAACGCTTTAATAATATGAAATTGTATTTATTCAAATGCGGATAAAGTTTATGTGCCATTTTGATAAAATCAATTAAAACCGCTGTTATTATATATATATATGATTATATGGGGTAGGTGGCTCAGTAGTATCGAGTCGGCCTATGAACCTTGAGAACCCTGGTTCGATCCCCACAGTCGGCAAACAATTTTCACCAAATTAAATCTACCCCTCCACTAATATCTTTGGGGGCCGTGATTTGACGGCTGGTAACCACACTTCACGCGAAGAAATATATTACTTACCGAAATCGGCTTGGACAGAGTGCCACACCCAGTAATGGGTAAAAAAATGATATATTTATTTATTTATATTTAGTTATTGTGTGTTCTTATATCCTACATCCCAATTTACACTGACAAAAATGCAATGTAAGTGACTGATTTAATGAGTATTTTGATTGAAGTGCCATAATACTCACAGGATAGGGGTTTCTAATGTTGGGTTTATGCTGTAACGAAATTATAAAGTTAAACAAAGCAACTAAATTAGAAAATTAAATATAGTACGTTCCGTTTATCCATAACATTCATAATTTGACATTTTTCGCATCTAAATTATCATATTTATTTAAAACATAGTTTTTATCATTTATATGCAATAATAATACTCAATATTATACTATATATTATAAAATATAAGAAAGTAGTCAAAAATTTGTTTTGAGTAATAAATTGTGTTTTTATTGATACACAGAAGTTTAACATTTTTGTCAAATTACGAAATTAAATAAATAAGTTGAAAATATTTAGTTTCATTTCCGGAATGTAATTTTCTAATTCACTTTGATAAAAAATTATTTCAAAATTTTAAATTTAGTTTAATAAATTAGTTAAAAAAATTAGTGAAATGCATAAACCTATAACTTTTAAGAAAATACATAATAAAATGAAAATAATAATCAATATACATCGTACTTAAAATTAAAACAAAAATTAACACCTGTTCAAAACGATGACTATGTCCTCACTATTTAACGTCACATAAATACCTAGAAGTATCTTTCGACAACTTCAAAGTTAATATGCGCTGACGAAGCGCAATGAAGTTCACGCGAACTTGTTTTATTTGTATGTACATGCATTATTTGCGACGTTTATCTTCTTTTTTTATGTCAAAAATTTGTTATTTTTATCAGACTGAATTATAAACAGAAAAATTGGGATACCAGCAGGATTTGAACCTGGGACCTATGAACTTTAAACTAATTAAGCCACGGTCGTCATATAATTCAAATCTGATTTTATTTCAATTTTTCTCTCTATTTTTGTTATGTGTCAAAGGCAGCTTCGATCCCATGACTCTTTCATATACTGCAAAACTTGACACGAGATTCGTTTGCAGTGAATGACACTATGTTTTAAGGAGAATATTTACAATTCAAAATATAATTACTATTTTCAAGAAATATTGAACGATTCATGAAATCAAATTGAATTATAAAGTGAAAAAAATGTTCAGAGTTCATAAATCTTAGTTTCAAGTTTATTTTTATTATATTTATTGTACTTTAAATTTTCAATATACATTTTTTAAACATTATGTACGGGCACTATTATATTTCTCAATGATAGTGTTTTTTGTCATTCTTACTTATTACACAAGTCTTCATTTATAACTCAAATAATCTGTTCCCCGTTACTAATAACTTTTCAACAAAATAAATTAAATATACATATAAAAAGAAAAAATTAAAATCACTATTTTAATCTCACATTTATAAATTGTGAACCTGATATGATTATTAGAGATGGAATTTTTAGGTGATAATAACCATTAAAGTAAAATGGTTTCAAAACAACAAAATACGTATATTCTTCTTTATATTAGAAAAAATAAGTTAGGTTTAAAATAGTTACTAAAAATAATAATTTATTTTTTCTGGGATATACAGTTTTTTTAATTAGTAAAAATAAACACTATCCGAAGAAAAGAGTTGTTTTGCTTTCTGTATATTGACAGCTACATTGGGATTGAACTTCATTACAACTAGGAAAGAAAAGGCATGAGCAGGCTAAATGAAAAAACTTTTTATAGCCTCAAAACTTTTTGAAAACAAAACGGCGGTTCCAGTCTGGTTAAAATTGGTTCGGAAGGTAAAGATAATATTAGATTCGCAAGAGTCATTAAAAATGTCTGCGTATGACACATTTTTTTGGTAAAATATAGTAGATGATTAAATTATTAACTTAATGCAGTATTTATCAAATTGTGGTCTATGTACATGGAAAAATTGAATATTTTATTTGATCTTTCTTAGAAACAATTAATGAATGATATATTATCGTTTCTTAATTATTTTTTGTTTTACATTTTTTAATAAAACATCTTACAGCATATCCTATATTTAATACATTATTGTCATTGTATGTATCTTAAAATGACAGATAAAATTTACCATGTACCAACATCGTGTACAAGTATAGTTCATGTATGTGTTTTATATTTCCGCTAGTTAACTTGATTATATAGAATTATTTAAAACTACCATAGGTTCTATCTTCGACCGAGAGAGGTACATCGGTCAGATTTAACTCTCAAACGGGGTACGAGATGGTTGTAAGTTTGGTAAACAATAACTAAAATAGGTAATTTTCTTTAATAAACGCAAAAATCGTAGTGAACTTAACGACGCAACGAAACCGTATGGTCGTACGGTTTAATAAAGTCACAGTCGATAGTTTTTAATGCAAAATCTTAAAAAAACACAATCAATTGGGGTATAATAACAACCCACAGGGCAGTAACTGATAACCTTTAATGTCCAGAGTTGTAAAACAATCGCCTTTATAACATCTAATGAGTTACAACATAAGAGTTGAAATGCACGTGTTTTATAGGGTAACAGGCAACAACATTATACTAGTGTTGTTCAAGGAGGGTGTTTATTCGTACTTCCATTTTCATAAAGATATAGAGTAGAAAATCTAAATTGTCCACTTAAAACAATAATGACATTTGATTTGCACTGTTGTTAAACTTAACGTTGAAATTCAAGTCTCCTACTAATAAAAAATATAAAATAAACACTTGGCTATGTTTCACAAAATTCAGCCTCCAAGTCACCTTATGAGGGCATCGTCAGAGGCTGGCCAGCACAGTTAGTAACCATAGACGCGTTTCGCTCTTATTAGAGCTCATCAGTATGGTATAACTCACTTCTTCACATAGAACAAAGTTCACGTGAAGAAGCTGGTGACGAAAAACTGTCCCAGCAGACCTTGTTTCACCAAGTGTTGGATGACAATTAATTTTGTCTTTGTTGTTATCTCCTACTAATGTTGTGTAGATACATAAATTTAAATTTCCAATGTTGTAGTAAGGGATAGATTCAAGACTCCTCCGGGGTGACGGGCTATAGCATTATACTAAGGTTATTCAGGGAGGGTGTTTACTTACTATTTTATAGAGATATAGAGTAAACAATCGAAATTAGCATTTTAAAAGAATGATAAAATTTTAATTTGTACTGTAATACTACGGGTTGAAATTCAAGAACCCTACGGGGTAGCAGGCCACAGCATCATACTAGGGTTGTTCAGGGAAGGTGTTCACTTACTACTATTTTTTAGATACATTGAGGAGACAATCTAATTTAGGTCTTTAAAAAAATAGAGAAATTTGAATTTGCAATATTATACTAAGGGTTTATATTCAAGTTTCCTACGAGGTAGCGAACAACAACATCATACTAGGATTGTCCAGAGAGGGTGTTTACATATATTTTTATAACGATAATGAGTAGACAATCATTATACCTGGTGATGCTTAGGTAGGTTGTTTACTTATTATTTTATAAAGACATTGAATAAACAAACTAATTATCCTTAATCATGGGGTAGATGGCTCAGTGGTATCAAGTCGGCCTGTGGATCTAGAGAACCTTGGTTCGATCCCCACAGCCGACAAATAATTTTCACCAAATTTAAATCTACCCCTGTGGCTCCCCTTCCACTAATATCTTTGGGGGCCGTGATTTGACGGCTGGTAATCGCACTTCACGCGAAAAAATATATCACTTACCGAGATCTGTTTCGGCAGAGTGCCACACCCAGTAATGGGTAAAAGGCGTGATGATATATTTATTTTATTTATTTTTATTGGTGTTTCATTTTTAAAAATGGGAAGTATTATCAGTCAAAAAAATATTTTGGGGTAAAATTTTTGAATTATGAATCTATTTGTCAGTGCATTGCACCAAAGCAATACAAAATATATTTTTAAACAATTCCTTTAAAATCGTCAGATGACATGAAATATATTTGTCCATACTGTAGTTGCTCTGCGGTTCATCACCAGGATTCAAATTTATCTAATATGTGTTTAAAATGGTATCATTTTGCATGTGATATAAAAAGAAAAAATATTTCAGATCTCTTTTCTATCCTTTTTCTAGTAAAGTCTTGCAAGCAGCTGATTGGAAAGTAATAACAGAATATTAAAAATCATTCTTGAAATTTCTTTGTCTTACTACATTAACTACACTCGTCTTCTTGAATGTCGGATTTTATTTTTTAATCTTGTTAAACATGTACGTATTTATTTAGCTCCCATATACATTAATTCTAATCTCGTAGCTAATAAGTTCAAATATATTTTCTATCTTAAGTTTGATATAAATATTTTTTTATATAATTGTTATTTATTGTCTTATTAGTATTTTTTCGAGCAAATATACTTCCCGAACAACCCTAGTATGATGATGTTGTCCAATATCCAGTAGGAGTATTAAATTACAATCCTTAACAATTCAAATTTCATTCTTTTTTAAAAGAGCTAATTTAAATATCTTTGCAAAATAGTAAGTAAACCACCCCTTAAATAACCTTAGTATGATACTGAGTCCAGCTCTCCACAGGAGTCTAGAATTTCTACCCTTAGTTTAACAGTGCAAATTCAAATATTTAAAAAATTTAATTTAGATTTTTTACTAAAAGTCACCATAAAATAGTAGATAAACATCCTTTTTGAACAATCCTAGTGCTTTGGCTCGTCAACCTGTAGAAGTTTGATTTCAACCCTTAATACAACAGCAAATGTAGATTATCTATCTACTCAATGTATCTATAAAATATTAAGTAAACACCTTCGATGAACAATCCAAGTATGGCGCTGTGGTTCGCTACCCCATAGGGGTCATAAGTTTCAACTATAAGTGTAACATTGCAAATTAAAATTTCTTTATTTTTTAAAAACGCTAATTTAGATTGTCTACTCAATGATTCTATAAAATAATTAGTACACAGTAAACACCCTCTCTGAACAATCCTAGTATGATTTTATGAGCCGGTACATTGTAGGAGACTTGAGGTACAACCTTAAATTGCAAATTAAAATTTAATTATTTAAAAAAAAAAAGATAATTTAGATTGTCTATTCAATTTCTCTATATAACAGTAAAAAACACCCTCTTCGAATATTCTTAGTCTCTATAAAATAGTAAGTAAACACCCTCCCGAAACAAACCTGGTATAATACTGTTGCCCGCCACCCCGTATAACACGTGAATTTCAATCCTTATGTTGTAACTCCTTATATGTTATAAAAGCGATTAAGAAAATCAGTATGTCAGTGTTCTACAACTCTGGACGGTTATAGATTATTATATATTTACTACCGTGTGACCCCAATTTATTGTATTATTAAAAAAAAATCGGCTGTGACTTTATTAAACCGTTCGATCATACGGTTTCGGCAACGCATAGTTAACCTCATAGAAAAATAGGTAAAAAAGCTGATAATAAATATGGAACTAAATTTAATAATTTGTATGATTAAAATTTTGGTACCACAGAATAAAATTCAACAATGGAAAAATGTATTTGAACTTGAATTTGAATTCCATCTCTAATTACAATTTTAAGTTCCTAAATTTACCATCACGGAACTGAATATCGAGCGTCTCTTCTTCTCTTTTTATAAATATGTCAAATAATCTGAAATTAATCAAATTAAGGCAATTTTTATTATATCATTTTAGAAACATTTCCAAGTGCAGAAAAATGTATTAAGCATTTATTTTATACAATTTAAGCAATTATTTTATTTTTCGAATTTTGAAAAACATTTTCTATTATCTCAAAAACCTAGCATATTAAAACCTAACTTTAAATATAAAATAAACTAATTCTTATAAAAAATAATTTATATATATATATATATATATATATATATATATATATATATATATATATATATATATATATATATATATACGAAAAAATATGTATTTTTGAATACCATGATGAAGCAGTTTATTTTCATAAATTAAATTTCATAAGAGAAATAAATTTAGCATTAATTAATAATAGCTACAACAGGTTAATATTCATTCATAAATATTAATGACGAATTTCATGTTCAGAACTAATAACAATCAACGGTGTATTGAACCCTGATAATTACTTATGAATATTGGATAAACTGTACATTTTAAATTTCATATCAGTACAGAAATTCTTACGTTAGTTACCTTCCCACGATGTCATGGCTAGACGAGGACTGGATACAAAGAATTTTTATAAATATCAATACTACGAACAGTTAGCTATCAGAAACATAATGAAATGTGTAATTCACTGCATTATTTCTTTCTCATTGCTTCACGTATAAATATTAATATTTCAAATTATGGAGAATCGATTAATAGTTTGTTATTAACGTACAATACTTTATTGAAGTTAAGTTTTTTATTAAGAAATTTGTTAAGGTCAGTAACGAAGAACTCATTGTGAGTATAATTACAATAAAAGAAATGTGTGAACTTGAATATTAATAGCGCTACAGAAATGATAATTATTGCATAATCAATTATAAACTATAAGACCTAGGAAATTGATTAAATTGAGCTTTTTGTGCATATTTTTGAGGGGGCATTTTATACTGATTTTGGATGATTTTTAATTTTCAATTAATTCGTAAATGGTTGCACATCGAGATAAAAGTTTGAAAATGTAAATGCTATTAATACGTAATCAGTGGCGCTGACAATAGTTACTTATATACCGAACAAACTCTATCCGAAAGAGGTGCATACATTATTTTTTCTACAATTATAATTTAAAAATATATTTTTTATGACTATAACAATTCAGTTAAATCGTAGTTGCCATGATGATGGTTAACCATGACAACCGACGACATTAAAACAAACAGTAAGTATACAAAGTATTTAAAATAGTGTAAAAAAAAACATTTTAGTTTTTGATTTCAAGTGTACGGCAAAAATGTGTGATGGCAATAATTTGAATATCTCGTCTGCTATAGAAGAGTTTGCTGCAGCTGCAGTAGCAGGCTTATTGCCTGAAAAGTCTAAATCAAAATAAAATTTAATGTATACACATTTTAAACAATAGTGCGAAGATAAAAAAGGTTAACAAGTTATCAAAACTTGTGCCATTAGCTTATTTTAAACAAAAGTCTAGAAGTCTGAAATCTTGTGGCATCAATATTCAATATTGAAGGTTACAATTTCAATGAATGACAATATAGACATCAGCAAGTATATAAAAGAGCAAAAAAATCTAAGATTTTCACAAAGGATGAAATAGATACATTTTTAAAAAGAAGACAACGATGAGATTTTCTTAATGATGAAGGTAACAATGATTTTTAGAAGAGTTGGACCATGCAGGAGGGAGGAATTGGTTCGTATACAAATAATTGTGCCGAATTCGATTCGAATTTATGTTGTTGCTGGGAATATCTAAAATTGTAATTTACTAGAAATTTTTCCTAAATACGTCACTCTTCATCCACAACATATTGCACAAAGACGTTTCTTTATACTCTATAAAAATAGTATATGTTCAAAGCAACCCGAGGGTGTGAATACACTAGCGATAGCGTCATTTCTAGGTCTAGTGTAACACTACATCTGCGCTACCGTCTTTATAACACTTCATGTTTAAATCAATCCTCTCCTCAGTACGTAAAAATACATGAATTTAATGAATGTTAAAGTAAGTAAACAGAACATATTAAATGACGATTTGAACAAATTGACCGAAGATGGCAAACAACAACAACGTAGGAACTTACGTTACTACATAGCAAGACTACATCTTGCTCTCGCAAGCGGTTAGATAATTCAAACAAAAACCGAATTCTCATACTTAAAGTTAGGATTAAATGCAAAATACATATTGGTATACATGGCTAATCTTGACTTTTCCATTTGTATCTTTACGTTTTATGTTAAGACAAGTAGAAAATAAAGCAAGCGAAAATAGTCGATTTATATTAAATAGTTATTTGTGTAAAGTGATTCTTTGTTACTCGAGCACGGTAATTGCAGCGCGAGCCGAAGGCGAGAGCTGGAATAGTGCAAGAGGAACAAAGACAATTTACGCTCGTGATACACACATAATTTTTTCTACGATTGGATCTTAAAATTATTTAAAAACGTGTACGTATTGAAAATAAATTCATTCTGTTAACTGTCAATATGACAAGTTTCTGTTTTGTTTGTATCCCTGGTAACTATTGAAATAAGCGCGCATTTTTAATCTTTTTCGCGCGTTGCCATTAGAAACGCGCATATAACGTCTTTTTCGCGCGTTGCCTGGGGTCCTGGGTTCGAATCCCGCCTATGACGGCCATACAAAGGACACATCGGCATATGACGTTTGTAGTTGGTCCGATATATATATATAAAAAAGCACGCATTTAATATCATTTTCGCTCGTTGCCATTGGAAACGCGCGCATTTAACATCTTTTTCGCGCGTTGCCATTGGAGACGTGCGACAAAGATATTTTTCGATTGTTCCACAGAAAACGTTAACTTTACGATGACAAATGAGAGCGTAATTGTCAACTTTTCATAGCAATCGTAGAAAAAAGTAGTTCCACTACTGCTAGGCAATCAAGTAATACGAGTAGTATAAAAAAATTACATTTACTTCGGTATTTTTCGTTCAACTTCGACATCAAGTTTAAATTTCTGTATTTCTGTCATATAATATAACGATGATACTTCCGTCCATTGTTTATTTTTAATAGAAAATATTTCGAGTAACAAAATAAAAAAAAACTGACAGACAAACAGATGGAGAATGGTGGATAAATCGATAATAAAGATTTCTGCGCAACGTCCAAAATGTTGCCTTCTTATTTAGTTAAGGCAAGATAGAAAGACTGGGCAACTATTGCGTTACATATTTTACCTTACTTCTTACTTTACTTCAATATAAATCATTGCTAGCTCTAGTACACGCTCAACTTTTTACGTTACCGATACTATTTGCGTTACTTGTTACGTTACTTCATTATAAATCCAGCTTAACTCTTTTCTACATATACATACTTTTTTTAAATGCTAATATTCAACATTTTCTGCATTATTTTTTTGATAAAAAAGTACAATAGAATTAATCTGCTTTTCCTTCCAAGAAGATATGTTTTATGCAGACCATTTTCAAAGCATTAAAGAAGTCGTTATGAAATTGGAGTCACAATCTACGGAGCTATCAAAGATACGAAAAATAATAAAAAAAATTCTCAACAGTTAACTTTTCTAAAAGCTAATTATGTAATTGTGTTAAAAATATATAAACTTCTACACTGCGGCTCGGTGGGGCCGAACCCTATACTGTAATTGAGATTAAGCATAAATAAATAAATAGTAAATGTCACAATTGCAAAATTGGAAATGCAAGAACATAAATGAATTTAATCATGAAGACAAAAACAGGTGTCGATGCAATAAACAGTAAAGTAGTAGAAAAAAGTTCAAAAAAATTTGATGATGTATTCAAAAAAATAAAGGTTTTTTAAACGTTTGTACAGAAAATATACTTTCAGGTGAGTCCTTGATTATAAGCCAATTGAAATTTGCGCCTATAACATCTGTAAATGTAGAATATAGCTTGTCATTCTACAAAAATCTGTTATCGGATAGAAGATAATGTTTTCTCGTAGAGAACATAAAAAACATTTAATTATTAATTGTGTTAATAATATACAAACATATTTTCTGCATTAAATAATAATTGTTACTTAAAAAAAATGTTTTAATAGCATATTTTGTGCAAATATGTGCATATATCGATAATTTGAACAGCACTTATAACCTACATTTTAGAGCATATAAATCCTAACTTTTCTCATAACTAATTACTTTAATTTAATCAAGGAACAATATTAAAATAAAGTATATCTGCAAATAAATAAAGTGTCAAAGCAAGCAGGCCGTTGGTCAACGTACGTTATCAGTAAAGTGAAATACACAAGTCAGCCAATGGCAAACTCTTAATTCAACTAAATAAAAAAGAGAGATTCTAACACAAATAACGTAAGACCAGTAAAACCAAAAATACTTACACAATCTGGTCCAAGATTTCATCCAATTACAACCCAAAATCGATTTCCATCATTATCTGTTATCACAGATAACGAAGAACTACAAGAAGAAACAACCACAAGTTTTTAAACCCCCATCAATATTTGTGACAGACATACAAGATGTAAATTCATTAAAAAACCTCTTACATGAAGTATCAAACTATAAATATAATCCAAGCAAACGGCATAGATAATATAAAAATAAATATATTATCACGCCTGCCGAATCAAATCTCGGTAAGTGATATATTTATTCGCTGGGAGTGCGGTTACCAGCTGTTAAATCACGCCCCTATCAAAGATGTTAGTAGAGGGAGAGCCACAGGGGTAGTTTTAAGGGATAAGGCCACTCTAAAAAATTTTAAAAATGCATTTTTTTTTAGTTGCTTCAATTATAGTTTAAACCCTTAGGGATAAGGGACAATTAATTTAAATACCGTGCTGAAGTATTTCAGAGGGAAAAAAGCATATATCTATTAGCACTAGTATTTATATATATATATATATATATGTAGCGTCGCTATCAAGTAGTTTGGCGACGTTACATTATTTCGTCTCCAAGTAACTTCTAATTATTACTCTATTGTTTATGTTTACTTTTCTGTCAACTATTTATTTATTTTCATTCTTCTTTCAAACTTAAAAGTGTACACATCTTCCATATCTTCTATATTATATATTTCTAAATTCAATGTCATATATTTAAATAAAATGAATCTACATACAACTAAATTAATTATATTACATTGGTGACCCCCGACAAAAAGAAAAAAAATCATAATTGAGTGCCGCGAATGTCAAAGTGCTTAACAAAGTGCCCAACGTTTCCTGATATTCTTCAAGTCTACATACTTCTACCAGTCAACCCGCTTCTACCAGTTTACCCACTTCTACCAGTCTCTCCAATTCTACCAGTCTTTTCAACTCTGCCAGTCTACCCATCTTTCAAGAAATATAAACATTTTAATTTATATTATTTTGTTAAGTGTTTAATGTAACTATATCTATTTTCTATTTCTATTCTTTCAACACGTAACACATACTTACACGTACTCTAACACAATCAACTAATCAGACTTACTTGATTAGACAATTTTCTTATTACTATTATTACTTTTGCTACACATTTTGAACATCACCAAACACTACATTACATTATGTGTTACGTGCTTTTTCTTGTTATTTCCTTTCCATTTTCATCAATATCAATGTTGTGTTGTGTGACATTTAGTTTAAAGCCAATCTAGTGCTACTAATACTTCTTAAATTCTTTCAGTAATGTTTTAATTAATTCTTGATAATTTCATCCCTTCTTAATAACCCCTTTCAGCAATTTTTACTTAACTTTTTCCGTTGAAATTATCATTCTTTTAGTTTCTTCGTTTCTGGATTATATTTATCCAACGTATTGTTCACTATCTCTTTATTCTTATCTTTCACACATTAAATTTAACATTTTAGATGTTGAGCACAACATTTTTATTGTCCTTTCTTTTTCCTCTCTTTTCTTTTCTTGAGGGGGGAGTAATGTAGCGTCGCTATCAAGTAGTTTGGCGACGTTACATTATTTCGTCTCCAAGTAACTTCTAATTATTACTCTATTGTTTATGTTTACTTTTCTGTCAACTATTTATTTATTTTCATTCTTCTTTCAAACTTAAAAGTGTACACATCTTCCATATCTTCTATATTATATATTTCTACATTCAATATTATTATTGTTATTTATTTAAATAAAGTAAAGCTTTATATATATACATCTAAATTTAAATGTTTTACATATATATATATATATATATATATATATATATATATATATGGCTCGAAACTTTAAACGCGTTTTTCTCGAAATCATATTTTCAAAATCGGGCGAAAAGAAATCTGAAATACTAATTGATGGATCGTGCTGAATCTTTTTATTTCTTATTCTAGATATAAAATACTCAAAAACTACGAGGGCTTTTTTTTAAAGTGCTTCATTCGTTTTTATGGTCGTTTTTATACAGAAATTTAGTCCCGAATAATAAACTTTTTTTCAAACGTGCGCCATTTTGTTAAAAATCTAAATTTTCAAAATCCAGCCCGTAGTTTTTTAGAGTATACATCAGAGATTAAGAAAACATATCCCTTTTTGATCCAGGTCTATTGCTGTTCCCGGAATGTTTTCGCCCTACGCGCCGAGAGGAGTCGCCATTTTTTAAATTTCTGACGACAACTTTGAATATTTTCTTTAACATTTTTTTTTTAATAAATTTATAGAGCACTAAATAAAGATCCAAAAACAGTTCTTAAGCAGCACGTTTAGATTTCGTTACAAAAAATCTTGAAAATGACCCTTTTTTCCTTGTCTAGAGCGGCCTTACCCCTTAATGTGGTGCAAATTGTTTGTCGCCTGTGGGAATCATACCTGGGTTCTCAAATCAATAGACCAACTCGATACCACCGAACCACCTACTCCATAAGACATAGGATATTACCAAAAAATCATTCGACGCTTCACAACTGCCAAGGTAAGTTAAAACACCTCTCAGATAAAACAAAACCAAACATATCGCGTCTTCATTAAAAATATATACTACACAACAGCCATAAATGACCCAAAAAAGGAAATCGAAGATAAAGGACATAAAATAACAAACATTTTAACATGCTCTACCAAAATTTAGTTAGAACTGATACAAAGTCCGATCTACAACATTGAATTCTTACAATACACCAGAGTTTCTATTGAACCCCATAGACCAAAATAGGAAATTCCCAAATGTGGCAGGTGCCAAAGGTATGGTCATACCTAAACCTACTATGCAAGGCGAAAACTTTGCGTCAAATATAGCAAAATCACGCAATCAAAGACAGCAAAAAAAATAAAAACTACAGTTAAATGTACGAGGTACTACCCAAAAGTTTCCGAAATCTGTGTGTAACTTTTCTAACTACTGTAGGACACCGATTTTCCACTACATTTCAGCACTAGTAAATCTCCCAAACAATTTCTTTCGTTTAACAACATTTTGCGTTCTTCCGTCGTATCAGTGCGGTGATATCTGTGTTACTGTTTGTTGTATTCTGCGATAGCGTGATGAGCGATTTGAAAGAGCAACGCATTTGCATCAAAAATGTGAGACGAAAACGTCCCGGCCCACATATCTCTGATAGTTCGCGAATTTTTGACATCCACGCAAACAAATGTTCTTCCCCATCCCCCTTACTCACCAGACCTCGCCTCTTGCAACTTTTTCGTCTTCCCAAAAATGAAAACCAAGTTTCAGTAAATACTGTAGTAGTAAAAGAGTGTCTAGATTTAACCTAGTACCACACACCAATTGTTTTAGAACTTAATTCAACCGTAAGTAAAATGCTGAAACCTCCTACACTACACAATAGGCGCACAGACTGGGAATATTTTACCGAATATTAATTCGGTTTATTAAAACTAGAAAATAAATTTAAATATACCCTTAAAATTAAACAAAGTCATAAACAAAGCAATAGAGGACATATACCTAAGTATACAAGAAGCAATACGGGAAGCAACTCCTACTATAACTGAAAAGAAACACGAATTAAAAATTCCAAAATTAATAAAAGAAACTACACGAGAAAAACCTCGTATATGCAGAATATGGCAACAACATCGCAATCCACTAAATAAAACAAGACTGACTAAAAAAGAAAAAGAACTGAAACAAATGTTGTATAAATGGAAAAACAACAACATACAGGAATATTTAAGCACTCAAAGTAATACCCAAGCTACGGACTACTCATTCTAGAAATCAATTAAATACTTAAAAAGACATATACAAAGAATACCACCCATAAGAAAGCAAGACCCTGAGCGATCAGGAAAAATTCAGAAATCTAACCCAACACATTGCCCAAATTATCGAACAGTTCTCAGTAAATAACGATACGCCAGGATTGAAAACATAAAACAATATCTAGAAATCCCAGATCAAATGACATTACCTTCCAAAAAGTTAAACATGGACGAAGTAAAAAAGCGCCTGGTTATGATCTCATTACGGGTAGAGTACTAAAAGAATTGCCGGAAAAACAAACTACTATGGCATAAGACCATTATAAAACCCATATTAACATATAACAAAACATTTTTAAAATAGTGAACGCACCTTGCATGTAAAAAATAATACCATGTAAAATAACCTCGACATGACAATAGTCAAAGAAAAATAAAGGCTTCCAATAAAAATATATGCAACGACTAAAGAAACATTCCAATTATATTACAGTAAACTAACTAGAAACAAGGAGACTGAAACGACACAGCTTCTTTGATCTCCTCAATATATTCAATTAAACCAGAATCCACCTACAGTCACACAAAATTGGAAGTAACACTGGATACTACTTCCAATGTTATATTCCACTAGATAAAATATTATATATAACAGATATATATATATATATATATATATATATATATATATATATATATATATATATATATATATATATATATATATATATATATATATATTGTTTTAGTTAATTGTTTTATTTCAAGCCACAGTCATGGCTCACTATTCTCTTTCCGATTTGGTGTATATTAAAGTTCCCACCATTTTACTTTTTAATAATGTAACATATGGATTATTTTACATGATTGTAAAGCAAATTTGATGTACTTTTCAAATTTGTAAAAAAATATAGTATGTTCCATTTGAAATTTCAAAGTTGATATTAATTACTAATAAACCGGAAATGATATCATGAATGTACATCCGTCATCAACTAGCTTACATGTTGCTGTATAAATCATGTTATATGAAAGAAATTACTAAGTTAATAAATAAGCGAGATATTTGCTGGGTCTATTAAAATATAACACCCTGTATATAGGATGTGCACAGAAAGGCGAAACATAGGAGTTTAACATAGGATTTTAAAAATGTGGGGAAATTGGCTCCCCTGTATATTTTAAAGCAAAAGTACAAGAATGAAAAGTTGTTTAAATTTAAATTCTACGTAATAAAATGTGACATTTTTGAAAAAAATCAGATAGTCATGAATATTAAAAAGAAACAAAACAAAATATCATTCTGATAGATCAGTCAAGAATTACTGATTTTAATTGTTGTATCTATTGTATTGTTTTAATTATTTACTATTAATTATAAAATATAGTAATATAAAACAATGAACAGAACAATCAAGATTAGTAACTCTTGACTGAACTGTCAGAATAATATTTAGTTTTATTTTCATGGTTATCTGATTTTGCACTAAAATGTCACATTTTATTTTTTAAATATCTAGTACTATAGACACGCTAGTACAACAAATTAAAACTTTCTAAACGTAGAATTTAATTGTAAACAAATTATTATTCTTGTACTTTTGCTCTAAAATTTCCGCACATTTTTAAAATCCTATGTTAAACTCCTATGTTCCACCTTTCTGTGCACAGCCTTTATAGGTATATATATATATAGACACTACAGTTAGTAAAACTGAGATTTAATGGGCTTAAGTTTAAATATAATCATATTTATTTATTATATATGCTACTCTATAAAATAAACTTATCCCAATTACAGAACAGGGTCCGGATTCACCGAGCCGTAGTACACAGGATGCTAAATCGAGTGGGACTCGAACTCGGGATCTTCGGATTCGAATGCCATAACGCTCACCAATTTAAAAACAAAGTTGTTTATATGTACGCATAATGTAAACATGTAAATAAGTAGACTGTGACAGGTAAAATACGCCAAGTACGGACAATATTTACAATTCAGCCAGATTTGAACCAACACAAAAATTCACTATAGTTGGGCTGAGAAATCAAACGATGCACGTCATCAGTGTTGTTTTCAAAGATACTAAATTAACAAAAATAAATAAATAGTTTTGTTAAATGACTTATTTTAATCATGAATTTGGCTTTAGTTTAAGGATAAAAGTTGACAATGTAATATTAATTTTATTTTAATTATTTTATTATTATTACAAAAATGTATGTTTAGTGTCTAAATTATTTGAAAATTAAAATCACTTCTTACATTACATATATATTATACATACTACGTAAATGATGTCATAATTATTGATGATATGCATCGTTTGATTTCTCGGCCTGACAATATTACCTTAAATAGTGCTGTTCAGTGGGCTTTCAATTTAAAGCTTCAGTGTATGGTGAAAGATGGAATTTTCAAGTTCCACATAATAAACATTTCAGTAGATATTCGAAGTAGATACATAAGTTACTGAGTATTAGTAAAAATGCATTAGATATTTGTTCTTGCTCTTGTATACAGACTTGATTTTTATTGTGTATGTAATTTTATATATATACGTATTGATGTGTTGATTTTCAGACAATTTTTTTTCAAACATAAAGGTCTGTAGTGGAATCGCGCTATATAGAATTCTATAATAGAAAGCAGGCGATAATAAATTTTCAAATCATCAAATTAGTCTAGATTTTTAAAAGATTTGTAATAGAAATGTAGCTTACATCCTTTGGGGCAGGTGGCTCAGTGGTATCAAGTCGGCCTTTGGATCTTGACAACCCTGGTTTGATCCCCACAGCCGGCAAACAATTTTCACTAATTTAAATCTACTCTTGTGGCTTCCCCTCCACTAACATCTTTGGAGGTCGTAATTTGAAGGCTGGTAACCACACTTCACGCGAAGACATATATCACTTACTGAAATCTGCTACGTAGTAATGGGTAAAAGGCGTGATGATATATTTTTTTATTTATCATTTGTGTACTACACTACTATACTATACTATATACTATTTTTAGACCTATTCATAATTCTTACCTGACAGATGACAGCGATTAGCAAATAGAATTCTGTTATGGCGCAATTCATTGGATTTAGTGCCACTGACCCACACGAAATTTTACTCATTACTGGGCGTGGCTATCTGCTGAAGCAGACCTCGATAAGTGATATATTCATGCGCTTGAAGTGTGACTACCTGCCGTTAAATCACAGCCCTCAAAGATGTTAGTGGTGGGAGAGCAACAGACGTAATTTTAATGTGGTGAAAATTGTTTCTCGGTTGCGAGGATCGAAGCCAGGTTCTCAAATCCATAGTCCGACTCGATATCACTGAGCTTCATATCCCATATTAATTATATAATCATGTAACTATAATGTTAAATAACAAATACATAAATATAATTCTAATGCTTAACTTATAAAAGAACTGAAACAACGAGTTATTTCGTGTCGACTAATAGTATTAAAAATGTGCACTTCAAAAACCATGTCTTTTTTGTGAATTTTGAAAAACGTGCTTTTAGAATAAGACTTTTAATATCAAAAGCACGATGCTTAAGCGAGTTAAAGCGAAGTTCACTGCTTGTTGTGACGTAAGATCCATACATTCCCGAGTTTGAGTCTACCGGCTGCCAAGTGTATATGCCGTTAAAATATCGCAATACCTGGTATTTAATCACACATTCTGTACTGTAATTAAGATTAAGTTCCTGTTGTGTACAGTAACAAATAAAATAAATTTCCATTTCATTAATACGTCATTGTCTTTACTTTTAATTTTCGATAGTGGGCTAATACATAAAATTACACTTTTGTCCTGATGATAATTGCAAGTCGGTTTGTTCCCGTTTATAAATATTGTTTACTTTATTAATTAAAAAAATTCAATTGAAATTTTAAAGCAGTTGGAAACGAAAAAGTAAGAAAATAATGACAATATAGAAAATAATATAAGACCACGCCAACCGGAGTCTGAACTTCAGACTCTGAAGTGAGAATTTCTAAATTATAATAGAAAATTAATATTTTAGAAATAAATTACAACTTGTGCAAAAAGATAACGAAATGAATGTGTCCTAATCAGTAGTGTACACATTTATTCAGATAATACTTAAGAGATTTCTGCGAAAGACATTAAATTATTATATATATATTTTTTATGTATATGAACAAACAGAACAGTAATTGTTGCATTAACTCTTTTCATTTTATTTATTTAAATTTAATTTAAATACATATTTATTTTGTGAACTATAGTGGTACTATCCAAACATCTACCAAACTGGACCACTACAACCCAAGAGAAGGATAGATGGAAGAGAGAAGAGGAGGTCTTTGTCCATAATTGGAATATTTAGGCTAATTATTATTATTATTATTATTAGTGGTACTATATCGGTACCGGCATCGACAATAAAATTTCTGTGTTTGAAATAATATTAAACTAAAAACTTTGGCGCAAGTTCGTTCAAGCTGATTTTTTTATTGATTGCAAGTGATGTCACTGTGGCCTAAGGATTATTCTAAATAATTTACATAACCAAGATTCATATCTGCTATATCAGAATGTTACACCCAGTAATCGGTAAAATGGAATGATGATTTTTTAATTGTATCTTCACAATTCTTTTAAAAAGACTTTTTACCTGTAAATGACAAGAAAATAAACATTTGCCCGACCTTTAAGACTCAGGAAAGCTTTGCTTTGAATGCCTAGTCAAGAAAATAACATTTTGCCTGCCTAGGCAGGTAATGAAGGAAACGTCTTGTTACTTAACAACATAAAATACTGACTGAATATGTGAGTCAAATAATTCTTTTAATTAAAATTAATTTAAAATATTTATTATTTGTTTATAAGTTTCAAGTAAAATGTTATACGTAACACGTCAGTAAAGCGTTTCAAGCCTCGCTATTGCTTGGCATGAAACTATCTACACTTTCCTGACTTTTTACGTAAATAACTATTTTCTACTGTCATATTATGAGATTATTTATATTTTTATAATTTATACAATATAATTTAAGTTTCATTTAACTGTCCTCTAGTATGTACTCGTATTTTATATTTTATTGTGCTAATATTAATATAATATGGGGTTGGTGGCTCAGTGGTATCGAGTCGGCCTGTGGAACTTGAGAACCCTGGTTCGATTCCCACAGGCGACAAACTATTTTCACCAATTTAAAATCTACCCCTTGTGGCTACAGACAAAAGCCAACCTCGTAGTACCAGTCAATATGTGGAGAATGTCTGATTTCTGTTGATTTTTTTTCATCATTGAACCCGAACCCAAATATTTTTCTGCGCTTTTCGATCCCTGGTCAAATTACATTGTCCTAAAGTACTCACATGCCTCATTGAGGAACAAAAATTTGATAAATTTTCTTTAAATTTTTTTATTTTATTTTTTCAAAATGACGTACTGAATAAATTTTTCCGATGGATGAGACCTATCTAGATTGTTTTCTGATGCCAAACAATATTAGAATACCAAGATTCAACAAAATCGCTAGAGCCAGTTCCGAGATCGTTGACACATAAGAATTGCTCGTATTAGAAAACATTTTAAAGTAAATAATTAATAATGTTATTAATAAACTGAATGCGTACAGTTTTTCACTTGTTCTTTGTTTATATACCAACTATTTTTAGTGACGCATTTCACTTCGAAATCTTCAGTGGTTCAGTGTAATGTATACAGTTATGTGTAAATATACAAATCATCACATGTTAATATGCACATTATACCGAGTACTAAGAAAAATGCGGCATAGAAATTCTTACATTGTTATTTAATTGAAATACGTATGATTAATTTCACTTTAATTAATTTTATAGTTACAGTGCAGATGTTCAAATTCTTTGTTACACTGTTATTGTCAAGTTAGATGAATTATTAATTTTAAATTGCGATAAGTTTATAAATTGGAGCAAACTAAAAATAAATAGTATTATGCAAGTGGTTCAATTTTAACTAGTTATTTGTGTAGGAAATTAAAAAAATGATAATAGCAGTGTAACAAGGACTTCTGAAAACTAATTTTTAACTCTAAATTAAGTTAATTTTTAATTAGTTCAGTGAATTGAGTGAATTGCTTTGAATTGAGCACTCCAGATAAATCTGGTTTGACAGTGAAGCACTGTAGAAAATAATTCTTAGTAGATACTACGTGACATACAAACACACAACTTTGTTATTGTTCTTAAAATTGTTTTTCAGTATTGAATAATTTCTAGTTCTATTTAGAATCATATTGAAACAAGGACGGCAATACTAAATATTTCTATAAGGCCAGATTTTTTTCTATTGTCGAAATATATATTTACGTAGAGAAATTTTTGCTGTTCCTTTTTGTTGGGCATGTTTAAAATTATATGAGTAGTAAATTTATATTACGCAAAGCGTATTTTCTTTTAACTGACTATTAGCAGCTTGAAAACCATGAAAAATATTTACTTGGGTAAATTACTAATATCGTTTTCTAAACCAACAACAAAATGAAAATGTAAAATCCACAATTTTCTTTAAATAACATAAGTTACAAAATGCGGGAGTAAATACTTTCAACAAAAATAATTATTTTTGTATCAAGTGCGCAAAATAAGTTACGCGTGATAATGTAACTTTTAGTCATTCGTCAAAAAGCAAGAATTTTGTCCACGAAATACAAACAACATTTTTTCTACAACTGTAAATAAAGAATAATACAATAATTTATTGATTTATTTAAGTAAATTGAAGGAAAACAATCAACAATAATATGAATTTGATATTATTGATGAGTTGTAACTAATGGAACCTGACAAAAAAATATATTTGGGAGCATGCGCAAAATGCTCATTTTCCGGTCTAGGGTGCAAAAAATGTGCAAAATACGTATTGTTATGGTAATGTCAATGATGAAAAAATCAAGTACTTTGCGTATTGATATTAGTGAAAGAAAAATGAACGTTTTTTGACAGTTGTAGAAAAAGATAATTTTTTCCACGATCGAGTATAAAAATCGGATTTTGTGGCATCAAATTTATGACAGGAACTATATATTTTTTCCAACGATTGTTCGAAAAATGAGTCATTATGTACTCATGTGCAAAATAGCTATTTAGTTAACAAGTACATAAAGTTCGATTATGTATGAGTTGCATACAAAGCTTTATATTCGACTGGTGGCGACTTATTTCCTTAAAATATGTTAATGTGAAAATCTTAGTTATAACTCAAAGTGTGATTTGTTGATGCTTTTAACAATGTTTTGTGAAAAAAAGGTGGAAAAATACGTTTATTTTGTCCCAAAACTTATAAAAATTCCAAAAGAAGTTAAAGGATTGCATTAAATGCAAAGAAATTAATTAATTAATAAAGTATAATAATTAATTTTTACTTTTATTTTTTGATATTGATAGGAGACCAATTTTATCAAACATAAAGTGATTTTTTTGCACGTTTGCGTTTTGCAATAAAACATAGTAATAAAATAGTTTCAACGAAACAAACTTCACTATATAACCTACAAAATACATGTTTTTAACGTGAGAAATGTAAAAAGTTAAATTAGTATAATTAGTTTAAACTCGATCGTAGAAAAAATATTATACGTAATAAAGTGTATTTAATGTCACTTTTAATACTAGTTACATAAATAACTGTATTAACTCGCTGTGTGACTGCTAAGAGTATCAGAACTAAAATATACTTTTACTCCCATTGTTATTAAACGATAGAAGGAAAAGTGTATTTTAGTCACGTTGTCAAGAATATTTTACTTCCGTTGCCAAGGACAAAGAAAAACAAATTTTCATCGTTCAATTATTTATTTTACAAATTTATGTTATTCATAAGTATAAGTAAGGTGTATAAAATACTATTTAGGTATACATATAGCATAGAAAATTGTTTTTTGTTGTAGGTACATTTTAGATATGTTACACAAACTTTTAATCTTTTAATAGTGATGCCACTAAACGATACGATTATTTCGATTATTTATCGACAATTTAGTTTTCGTCTCAACTTTAATCAAAAATTTCGATATATTTTTGAAACTATTAAAAATATTAATAAAAAACGTAGTACTAGAGTTTTAAGTTCAACAGTTTTAGTTTTCTCGTATGTATTTCTATTTTAAAATGGAATCAATACTTTAAAATATCTACCTAACTCTAAAATAATCCGATCCTATTGAATCTAAAATTAACTCTTTGCAAAAAAATGACAACCGCCAACGCTTTATGATTATGATACAGTAGCTAGAATCAGCAACAAGCAGGCAAGAAAGCACCATGCGCCGTCCTATTTGCGGTGACAGGCTGACTGCGTGAGCTAACCTATAAAAATGTCCATCAGTCGTGGGCCGCGGCCTGAATGAAGTGTAACAATGTCATTCATGCCGTCATCCGCGGGTTCATTCACAAGGTGTAGTAGATACATAGCAGGACAGAGAGCACTCTGAACTCTGGGAACTTAGCCACATTGATAGGAGAGTAGACGACAGACGACAGCGGATGTGGTGCTTAGTGGGACGCTTGATTGAGTTAGAACGGTATAGTGGACGCGATCAACAGTGACGACACGATATAGGATGTTGCGGTGTGAAGTGTATTGGGATTTCGGGATGAATGGTTTTTAATTAATTGTTTTTAACATGATGATGAATCATACTAACATGATAAAGGAGAAAATTATAAATTTACAAATGTAACGCATCAAACTGTGGCAATGAGAACTCAGTGGCGTATCAAAGGGGATGATGAAGGTGATCACTGAAGCCCGGATATTTAGGCACTTAAAAACACCCAAATAAGCAGGTATATAGGCCAGTAATTACTCTAAAATAGGCGGGATTTTAGGCAGCCTAAATGTAAATAATTTGTTAAAAAAAAAACGAATCCTTTTTCTAATATTGGTACTCGTATCTACTCTTCATTAGAAAAAAATCAAGATTTTAAACAAAAATTAACGCAATCTGAAAAATATTAATAAAATAATAAAGTAGGGTTCTCATTTTATTAACTATTATACAAATTCAAATTATGTAGTATACTTTGATTCACATAATATTACGAGCAATTGTTCAATGAAATTTTCGGAAAGGGACTGTCTTCAGTCAGTCAGAACTTGTTTGTAAGCTGAAAACTTCGTTCGACATCACAAAATGTGACAGGGATATTCTCCATTGATTAATGGCAAAGACACAATTGAATTGCCACGTAAAATTTTGACTAAAACACGTTTTTTCTTTCGGCATTTTAAATTCACACACAAAAACTTGATTTAAGTAAGTGCTTTAAATATTATAGGTTAGGTTGAAACACTATGTCGAGTGCTGAATTAGTCAATAAAAGTTAAAATAGGCAACAAAAATAGGCAAAATAGGCTGTATAAGGTAAAATAGGCCCAATAACCAAAATATAGAAAAAATAGGCCCTAAGGCACGAAAAAAAAATCTTCCATTACACGTAACCATATTACCTATGTATAGAAAAACTAAATTGCCTGAAGTATATTAAAAATTGATTCTAGGCAATTGCCTAAAAATCCGGGCTTTAGTAATCACACACCTGTACCAAGCAATATTTAATAGTTATCTATTATTATAAATAATTATAACGTTATATTAAATAATATTTATTTAAAGAAGTAATGATATAGTTATTTATTTTATTTTTAGTAAATAACTTCCAAATTTAAATCTGAAAGCGTTCTTTTTTTGCACGTGGCATTCGTGCCTGACTAAGATCCAGAATTGGTTAGGAAATATGCGGATTAGCGATAGAAGTGAAATTTGAAATATTGATAATATATTATGGGGTAGATGGTTCAGTAGTATCGAATCGGCCTGTGGATCTTGTGAACCCTGGTTCGATTCCCACAGCCGACAAACAATTTTCACCAAATTAAAACTACCCCTGTGACTCCTCCACCACTAACATCTTTGGAGGCCGTGGTTTGACGCCTGGTAATCGCACTTCACGAGAAGAAATATATCACTTACCGAAATCTGCTTCGGCAGAGTGCCACACCAAATAATGGGTAAAAGGCGTGGTATGTTTATTTATTTATTAGATAATCTTCATTTTATTCTATATTTTTGTGTATGAATGTATTATATATTTTTGCTGAAATTTTGGTATGTGAAAATAATGTAGTAGGAGGAAATGTGAAGAAAAATTTAAAACTCAGATCCTTGTGTCGTAATACACACTGTTCTTATTTATTTTATGTTAGTACCGGTTTCGATCACTAAGTAATCATTATCACTGATACCTGATGACTACTCAGAGATCGAAACCGACAGTAATATAAATTCTATGAGAATTACATTCCTTTTTTTCCAATACAATAGTCATGTGAAATAATTAAAAATCTGCGCTCCCACAAATTAAAATTTCTTAATTCACTGCGCCACTAATGTCACAGATTAAAAATCCCCCGCCACAAGTATAATTTCTACCACTGAGAGAATCATGGCAGACAGATTTTTAGAAAATTGTTCCTATGGCTCCTCAACCAGTATTATGTTTGGGGGGCGAAATTTGACGACTAGTAACCGCATTTCATATGCGAAAATGCATTATTTGCTGTTAACAGAATGACACAGATAAAAACAACTAATAAATATAATGATGCCATTATACATGTATTTTATATTATTATATCCACAGAGATGATAAAATGACATAAGTATAGTACATGCAGTGATCATTTAAACATACGACTTTTAAATCTATCTATAAACACATATTAACATATTAATTAAAATTAATTAAAAAATTATAATAAACTAGATGTGTATTTAAAATTTACTTTTCAAGTCGGTATCTATTAGCTGTCAAACGAAGACATACAAAGTAGAAAGAATTCTGAATAGACTAAATGTGCGAGAAAAACAATTAAAGAAAGATAGCAGTGATATAACGTTAGACTTAATGCCATAAAATACTCAAATATTTTAAAACCTAATAACTTTTTGAAACTTTAAATGTCTCTGGTATAAATTATTTTGATCTAGTCTTAATATAAAAGATTAATTTACTAGTTTGTGACTATAGTGGGAATCCCAAAATTAATTACAAATTTTTTAAAACCCAAAGATTCAAATTCTGGAAAAAAATATATCCAAGTTACAAGAGTTTTGAGATCAGTATGCAATCAAACAAGAAAGTATCTACAAAAAATTCTAGAATGATAATTATTAGGCATATTTCCACAACATTGTAAAATTCGCAGTATATATCGTTTTCTCATAAGAATAACTTTTAATTTACTCTTAACATTAATTACCTACGAAGGTGAAATTCTAGTGGAATGGAATTCTGGCACGTATTTAACTAATTAGAGTTTGTTGTAAACTTTAACAATTCACCTGGGTATATTTAGGACTGTTCAAAGTTACTTTCATACCTTCATTCATATAACACGTATTTAATACACATGCAGTTATTAATTAAAGCTTAGCTGAACTAATTAACAAGCAAGTACATAAGTTTAATGATTCACATGAGAAATAAATTAAGAGCAGTTTAATTTTTTTATTTAGGGTCGTATTGAATATTCTAAAAAAGTTTGTAATAAGTGTGTCTGCTAAACAAAAAATATTGCATCGAAATCATAGTTTAAATTATGAAAATTATATTAACTGTTATTTTTATATGTGCTTGTTCAATCAGAATTTTAAATTAAAATAATTTCCTTCATAATTTCTCGCTAAAATTGAGACGAATTGAAAATTAAGGACTTAAGCAAGGCCAGCGGGCACATCGGTACATTGACGTACAATTTATAATTATAAGTTACGCTACTAAGAAGGAAGGGTTTATATGTATTACAATAAATTAAACTATAAAGCATGTATTCAAATTGCATGAACCTAGATTAGAATTTTAAGAACTACAAATATATTTCCTCCTTTGTTTAAGTTCACCAATTTAAAAAATCTACCCCTGTGGCTCCTCCACCACTAATATCTTTGGAGGCCGTGATTTGACGGCTGGTAACCGCACGTCACGCGAAAACATATATCACTTACCGAGATCTGCTTAGGCAGAGTGCCACACTCAGTAATGGGTAAAAGGCGTGATGATATATTTATTTATTTATTTTGTTTAAGTTCTTGATTTTGTTAGAACAAGCATCCATTTTGATAGATTTTTAAATTTGTAAATAGTTGCATATAAAAATATGTTCTAAATAAAAATGTATATAGGTATATTTTTCTATAAAAATAAATACTTGAATTTTCCTGCACTTATAGGATAAAATAACCGCTACCTCTGATTTTGAGTTCGAAATGAGAAATGAATTATCGTCTCAATACGCAATTTCTCTATTCATCAGTTACTTACTTATTTCATTATTTATTTGTTTCTCTGTATAACAGAAACTTATCCCAACTAAAACTCAGGGGGGTACAACTTATAGTGGGATCCAATTCATTTGGACACAATTGTATTTTTTGAATTTTTATCGAAGTGAGCAATATTTGCTAGCACGACCTCATACTACATAAGTTTTATACACTGGATTACGATTGCATGTAGGTATAGCAAAATAACCATTATTCGGGCATTTCGTAATAAATATTAAATGAATCTTGAAACCAGAGCTGTATGAAGTCATTTTTGTCAGAGGAAGGGATCGTTCTTGATTTCGAGAGACGAAGTCCTTGAGGATGTCATTTACGTTCAATTTTTTCCTCGGTTCTTGATGAACATGAAGAACTATCATTAATATTTATAAAATATTTAGAAAATATTATGCGCTATTAGGGAATATAATTACAAAATCAATTACAAAAAATGTTATACAGGGTGTTAAAAAAAGGGTAAAATTTTTTCAAAGTAGTATACATTTCGATGTGCTGATTCACAATCAAAAAGATTTTTTTTTTAAATTCGATAAATTATGGACATGCTTCTAAAATAAAAAATAATATAAATATATCATCACGCCTTTTACCCATCACTGGGTGTGGCACTCTGCCTAAGCAGATCTCGGTAAGTGATATATCTTTTTCGCGTGAAGTGCGGTTACCAGCTGTCAAATCACGGCCTCCAAAGATACTAGTGGTGGAGGAGCCACAGGGGTAGATTTTTTAAATTGGTGAAAATTGTTTGTCGGCTGTGGGGATCGAACCAGACATGCTTCTAGAAGAGTAAATTTCTAGTGCCACTGGTTCATACGTAATTTTTAATAAAAATAATTAATTTGTTATTCAACATCAGTTACGTGGTTACAAAATCCATTATTATTTTTATTAAAAGTTACGTGTAGACCAGTGGCACTAGAAATATACTTTTCTAGAAGCATGTCCATAATTTTGCGAATTTGAAAAAATTATTTTTGATTGCGAATCAGCACATCGATATTAATATACCTAGAAAATATTTTACCCTTTTTTTAACACCCTGTAGATTAAAATAAAATACAAAACTTGAAATATTTCAAAAACTGTATCATTTTCAACCCATTTGTTTATTATTTTGAACGAGCCTCCGATCTAGACTTCTGACACCCCTGCTTGAAACCAAAATACATTACTTGGAATTTTTTGTTTTGCGCATAAATTAGATGTTACAAATTTTTTACGATACTATTAATTAATTTCTCAGTTAAGTCTGTCATCACGTTCAGGCTTTCTGAGTGACAAACAAGCATCATTAATCACTTATTCAAATTACACTGTCAAAGACAGTGCCATAATTAATTATTGTCAAATACAAAACAAATTCTATATTCACTTTATGTTACATGATATACAACTTATTCATAACGTTGAAGTAATCACAATAATTATAACAGTTAAACTAAAAGAATTGACAGCAATAAAACGAAAAAAAAATGTTGTGAAAGATTTTCCATCATACAGTTAAAGTGCAATGTCCTAAAACTTAAACTTGATGAGAATGGATACAACTTATTTTTGAATAAAAGATTTCTCAGCTACAGAATATCGGGGCCAGACTCCAGACCAAGCTATTGATTTTCTAAAATTACGAACAAGTTTGTACAACTGACAGGACAACGAATTCAAAGAAATTTATCTCACATTTCTAGAATAACGAAACAACTATTGTTCATGTAAATTCAGAAAGAAAATAGGAATTTGGAAAGAAAATACAACAAATTATTCTACTAGGAGTATTTTTCATTCTGTATTAAAAGACTTGAAAAGTAGTTGAACATTTTTTAACCATATGTTTTCTCTGGTTTACGATGTTAAATTATCCTTGAGAAAAATAGTTGAAATAAAACTAGAAATTTAGTTCTTCGTATTTTACATTTTTATTTGAAGCTGGTTTACAATTTTGTGATAATATGGATAAGGTGGACTATGATACCAATTTCATCTAACTCTAGATTATAAAACTACAAAATTACAAAACACTTTAAAATTGCCCGATGTTAGTTATTGACATGATTGAAATCGATAATATGTAAATAAAGACATAAAGCACAAAGTATATACAGGTGTAATAAAATTTAAGGGTATATAGTATTAGACGCACTGATCATGAATCAAAAAGAATTTTGTTGAAAATAGTACAATTAACAGTATTTTACAAAACAATATTTTGGATACCACTGGTTCTGATACGAAAAAAAAAGAAACAAAATATATATTTTCTATTGCTATGAAAAGTTGACAATTACGCTCTTATTTGCCATCGTAAAGTTGACGTTTTCTGTGGAACAATATAAAAATATCTTTGTCGCGCGTCTCCAATGGCAACGCGTGACAAAGATATTATTAAATGCGTGTTTATCTCAATAGTTACCAGAGATACAAACAAAACAGAAACTTGTTATATTGACAGTTGACAGAATGAATTTATTTTCAGTACATATACGTTTTTTAATAATTTTAATCGTAGAAAATATTAGGTGTGTAT
The DNA here is from genome assembly GCA_947425015.1 of Pterostichus niger. Classification (NCBI taxonomy): domain Eukaryota; kingdom Metazoa; phylum Arthropoda; class Insecta; order Coleoptera; family Carabidae; genus Pterostichus; species Pterostichus niger. The sequence goes on along the minus strand of OX380338.1, from coordinate 17,745,642 downwards.
CACGAGCGTAAAATGTCTTTGTTACTCGAGCATGGTAATTGCAATAGTACAATTTATTTTCAGTACGCATTTACACTATTGCAGCTCTCGCCTTCGACTCGCGCTGCAATTACCGTGTTCGAGTAACAAAGAAACACTTTACGCTCTTAATACACAAATAACTATATGCAGTGTTGTGAAACCAAAGATTAACCGACAGATTAAAAGACAAAATTATTTGATTTATTTGTATATTACACAATACCTGTTTCATTTGTAATTACATTTTATCTAATGTTTATGTGTAATATTGTAATATGAAATGTAGTTGTCAATCCAGTGGCCCGAAACTATTTGTTTAGACTCATTTTTTAATTTATGAACTTCAACAAAATTCTTTTTTATTACCAGTTTATTCAACACTTTGCCAGTGACATATACCTACATTTTTCTTTTCTATTATGCAAATACATATGTGGATAAAATAAAAATATTCAAACCATTTTCTATTTTTAACTGTTATCAATTGAATTCAATTTTAAGAATATTCTGGCAAAAGACGAAGTGGAATTTGAGTATCAATAGATTTAAAATTTTATTCGATAACAGACGAGAACATTCCTATACGACTGAACACACAATAATAATAAAAAAGAACGTATTTCTATTCCTTCTGAATTTTTTCATTAAAATATGATAATATGAGAAAAATATATGAGTATGTTCCCAAAAATTCAAAAATAGAGTATAAACAAATTTAATATTGTGAATAAAGATGTAAACAAATATATTTGTTTTTTTATTAAACAAGTAATCGCTAATTTATAAATCTAAATATGTTTTTTACAATTCCATCATACATCATCAATTAATGAAACCGAGAGACAATAGCCGGCGAGATGAGTAAATAGATGCGCAAAACAGAGGACAAAATATGGTGTCGCGGTACGCATGCTCAAAATACGCGCAGAGATGCTCAAATATCAATACCAGAGCACAGGAACAATATTAATATTAAAGAGGACAAAGGACTTACTTTTCCTGGAAATTCAGTTATTTTCGGAGCTTTTAAATAACTGATAAAATAAGGCTACTGCTCTCAATATCTGCAAGAACAAAATGGAAAATTATTATATACTAAAATACATAGAAATGAGAGATGTATTGATTTTTTTTTCAAAATATAAAATAGTAAATATGTACTTAAATTGCTAATCTTTGTACACAAATTTATGATTACATCATATAATCTAACTACACAACAAACTAGGACAATTTTGTTACCAATTCACAAGATAAGTAAAAGAATCCTGCCTGCATGGATGTACAATTATTTACCTACCCATGTCAAGGACCTTAATTGTCTTAAATTCAAGGGACACAAAAAGTATTTTGGAACAATTCTTCTGATTGTATCAAGGAATTCAATGAATTAATGCTTTAATATATACTTTATTTTGAATTTTATTTTATATTTTTCTTTTATCCTTGTAATTATTATTTTTGTATCTAATTATAATTTGCCTGTACTTGTATGTATACTTGTTCTTGTAAATATATATTATTATTATATTGTTATATTGTATGGGGTAGGTGTCTCAGTGGTATCGAGTCGGCCTGTGGATCAGGAGAACCCTGGTTCGATCCCCACAGCCGACAAACAATTTTCACCAATTTTAAATCTACCCCTGTGACTCTCCCTCCATTAATATCTTGGGGGGCGTGATTTGACGGCTGGTAACTGCACTTCACGCGAAAAAATATATCTGCTTAGGCAGATGATATATTTATTTATTGTCTGTCAATACAGTGGTGTGGATAGCGTTCCGAAATTCGGAGATCCTGAGTTCGAATCGCACTCAAGGTAAAAATTATATGAACTACCACACTGCGCCTCACTGAGTAAGGACCCTATACTGTAATTGGACTTAAGTTATAAATTAATGAATTATAATATGAAACATTTTCCAATTATGTTCTTTACTATTAGGTTGATAGGTCACAAAATTTAATCAAAGATAATAGCTATGAACATACCTAGGAATGTTATGAGTATCATTACAGCCGCAGATGTCAGTTTGAAATTCGAGCTCGTAGAGCGAGAATTTTAAGACATGTAAGGTCTGTTATGACTCATAATATCCGTAGTTTGTTCAATAGTTTACCGGTTTCAGAATATAAACACGTTAACTTCATTAATAAATATTATTTTTTTGAAATTCTTTTATGAATAACGTCATTGTCATCATTTTAGAAGGTGATCAAGTAAGTCTGTGGTCTGTATGTTTTTATTCAACGCTAGGATTACAATTGTTTTGTATCATATTTATAAATATTTTTTTATTTAAACGTCAAAACGTGTAACGTAGTCATATCTAATTTGAAAGACTGTACAATTAATATATATATTATGATAAGCAGGAGAAGTAATCTTTGTATTATTGTTGTTTTGAGTTCCGTTTGTATTAATAGTGTTATATTTTCATTGTGTTTTATTTTCATTTTCTTGACTGTTTTGACAAGTCAGTATGGTAATATTACCGTACAGAATACAGTTATTACTTATTTACCAGCCTACTTTTGTGCATGTAAACATAGGTTTAATATCCTGAAACCGGTAAAATAATTTACCAAAACTAATCTTTGCACTAATATAAAATACAAAATATGTAGTAGTATTTGATAACAATATTCATCCACGCTAATAAATTACACATATTACATAAGGTATGTTGACAAAGCCTTCAAAGATTCAAAGTTCAAAGGAGGTCAACAATAATTATTTTCATTACTCATATTCGTGGTACGTAACTAACAAAGGATTATAAAATATTCCCGGAATGGGAATGATTTTCATCCAGTTTTATTTACCTACGTTTATATTGACGTAACCATTGTCTTAAAAGTGTCAGTATTCGTTTGCAGATGACGAAGTTAACTTTTTATGGATTTCCAATTCCGCTTATGTGAAATTTCCTACTAAGATTAAATGTTGCGATTGATAAGAATTTGCTTCCTTATTTAGGACATAAACAATGAGTGATTCATAACATATTTTGTGGTATTTATCAGAAAAATAAATGCTTTGAAATTTCTTAGAGTATAGCCAGCAAATTAAATTTTAAGAATATATTCTGCCTGAGCTAGAAATTCTTTTCATAATATTTATTCATTCATTTATGAATTATTAAAATTTATTAATATTTTAAAAAGTGAGATTACAAAATGCATTTATTCTTTATAGAACACGATCAAATCTAGTATTATTCATGAATCTACATGTTCGATTTTTTGTTGAACTCTAGCGTACACATACATAACATCTAATCAAATGCATTAGTGCAAACTCTTGAAATATACTGATTATTTATGTATTAGATTTATTCTGCAATTAATCTTCGCCGAAAATTTCTATTCTATTCGCTTTAGCCACATCCACAATTCCTTTCAAACAAACGTATTTATTCCTCCTACTTGAAGGAATTAAAACGTACAGACTATTAAATTATGCATGTGAATCAATTTATATACTGAATTTTACTTTATTTCATTACTATTAAATTAGATAGATAAAACTGAAACAAATGCAAATAAATGTGCGATATTCAATACACATCTTATGGAAATCTGATTTTAACAAAAACTATCAAGCCGAGCTGTGGAATGAAGAACCGGATTTCGATTCCCACAGGCGACAAACAATTTTCACTACATCTGTGGCCGTGATTTGACGGCTGGTAACCGCACTTCACGCAAAGAAATATATCACTTACCGAGATCTGCCGCGGCAGAGTGTCACACCCAGTAATGGGTAAAAGCATGATGACATATTTATTGCAATTTGAATCGTTATCCTTGAGAGTAACCAGGGAAACTACAGCTGTAGTGGAACTTATTTCTCATGGTAATTACCAGCTATACCTATGAAGAGATACACTGCATATCTTTTAATCAAAATATTAGTGATTCACATGTCCAAACTATCTCAATGGGGTCTGTGACCATAGTCGAATTTAAAGAAACAAATTATAAAATAACTAAATTCAATGTTATGTTATCTTATAATAATGATAACAACTATATGTAATATTATAGTTATATTGGATTTTGAATTAGAAATTCAATTATGCATTTCATGTGACGTACAAATGATTAAAAGTCTTCTTTCCTTGTTCGTCTTCTTCATTTGTAATCTGTACAGTGTTGTCAACTCGTGGAATTTTTCGTGAATTTGGGAATATTTAAAGCCCGGTATGAAAGGGGATTTTTGGAATAATCCTTGGTTTTGAGGGATTTTACAGTCTCTAACAATTACACATATTATTTAAAAATTGCATATAATGCTGCTATATATGAGGTAGGTGACTTAGTGGTATCGAGTCGGCCTGTGGATCTTGAGAACCCTGGTTCGATCCCCATAGCCGACAAACAATTTTCACCAGATTATTAAATCTACCCCTGTGGCTCTCCCTCCACTAACATCTTTGGGGGCCGTGATTTGACGGCTGGTAACCGCACTTCACGCGAAGAAATATATCACTTGCTACGGCAGAGTGCCACACCCAATAGTGGGTAAAAGGCGTAATGATATATTTATTTTTTATTTTATATTCCATGCCAAGCACTGATTTAAAAATCGGTAGATATTTGCTGAAACAGTTTAAATATGTCATAAATAATAATAACTAATAACCATGACGTCACATCTTACTACATTTATATGTAGGTACCGTAATCATATTACAGATTTTCTCCGGCTCTAATATATTCATTTAAATTGCAATGTGTTCTTGAGTTTACCGAACTAAAGACTAATTTTCAGTATTCATCGAATATTCACCACACGAATGAAGCGGACAAAATACGCTGTTTAAGAATTGTGAATAAACGCTGTAAATTCACTTTACAATTGAAGTAAAATTAAAAAATACATTTATCAATGTAACAATTGAATATCTAGTATTATTATGCAATTGTAAATATACAAATATCTATATCATACTAATATTGCAATTGGGATACTTTTTATTATTCATTTATTTAAAATTGGTAGGTGGATAGGTGCACGGTTCAGTGGTATTGAATCGGACTGCGGATTAGATTCCTACAGAATTAATGGTGTCTGTGCTTTAATTTTATATATACATAACATCACGCTATATCCCATTAAATGGGGTAGCACGAACCCCTGCAACATTCACAGAACATCCACTAAAAGATTCATAAAAAAAATCAGTTCACGTCAACATTCTCATTCTGACACACGATACTCGTTTCAAACACATCATCACGCAACAAACCTTCATTCACATCCATCCATTCGCTCCTGTACACCTGTTTCGTAAATCTTCACTTACGCCCACTTCTCTAATAACGAATCTATAAAGAAATGAAGGCAGCATAGTCTGCGCTTGTTTAAAAATACATTTAACACAATTGCAGTTAGACACTGTGGAGTAAAAACTAAAAATGAAGAAAAAAAGATGAGGAAGGAAGGGAGCATCTTTCTGCGCGTGTTTTTGAAACTGAATTGCACACAATTGCAGATAAACACTAACCAATGAACCTAAAATCAAGAATCATACGCTTGTCCTTATTCATCACATTTATCCCGCAATTAATTTTATATATATATATATATATATATATACCGGGTGGAACATCATACCTGTGTACATAGGCGATTAACATAAAAAAACAGTTTTTCTGTGCGCATTGCTCCCCAAATTATTTTAGCCAAAAATGCTTCAAATAAATGTTGCAGAGCATAAAATTCTGTATCTAAATCAATAAACAGAATTAAAGTATGATGTTCCACCCGGTATTTATAATTAATACAATTATAAAAAAGGAATATTTAAATTTCTTGTCTAGAATACCCATGACTTATAGACTGGGATAAAACTTTCGATGTGAAATATCGAAATTTAAGTTTGAAATCTATATTAATTTGTAATATTTAGTGCGGTTACCAGCCGTCAAATGTTAGTGGATTCTCAAATCTACAGTCTAACTCGATACCACTAAACTACATATTTTAATTTATATTTATAAACGAAATAAAAGACTAAAAATAAGCAGAATAAGGTACATCTCACACCAACTGATATAATTACAAAATTATATATGTAGATTATTGCAGAGTTCACATTCATCTTTGTACAAATACGGGCATAACCCAAACAAATTGTCCGAGTGAGCAAGTGGCATATTTGGCACTGACATAGAATATCTGGACTTAACAAGGGCCCCATTTACCAAATAGCTTAGGGCCTTATCAAGTCTAAATCCGGCCCAGCTTGTTGCAAATGAGCGATATGACTTTAGGCAAAACGTTCCGATTGCGCCACACACATTATCAAAGAAATGGAATTAGCCAGGAACTCACTCTACTTCTGACTGATTTGCCAAATAGTTGTTCTTTGAAGCATATTTTTTAATCGAGATGTCTTCTTTCGTCATTTAAAAATGGAATTACAAAATACAACTACTCTATAAATACTGTTAGTCGCAAAATTGTAACTACCTACAACAAAACTAAAACTGTGTCACATGTATTATAATTCTACCCATGAATGAAATTTTCTAGAATAACCAGAATTATTTCGAAATTCAACAATGTAGTAAATAGCAAACTTAACTTGAAATTGCGACTGCAGTTCTAAAAAATAAAATCTCCTACAACCAAAATTACTCACAGTTTCTACACATTTGTCAAGCAATAAAAAAGAAATGAACAAACAGAATTCACAAGAAACAAGTAACGAACGGTGCAAGTATGCATATCAAGAATCCCATATGACGGCGTCTTGCGGTCTGTTGCCAAAACGACCGCGTCACACTTGCTGTCATCGTTGGTAACATGCTAATTTGTCCCCTGTTAAGAACATTATTTTGTTTATTTTGGTCTTGTACTGCAGATACTTTGATAGAAGAAATTCACATTATTTTTATGTATTTCTTTAATATTCCACATTTGTAAGGCTGATTACGGTACCTAAATTTATTTTTTATATAAATATGTACAATGTAAATTGTAATACAAACATAAATAATAATAATAATAATATATCATCACGCCTTTTACCCATCACTGGGTGTGGTACTCTGCCTAAGCAGATCTCGGTAAGTGATATATTTTTTCGCGTGAAGTGCGGTTACCAGCCGTCAAATCACGGCCTCCAAAGATATTAGTGGAGGAGGAGCCACAGGGGTAGATTTTTTAAATTGGTGAAAATTGTTTGTCGGCTGTGGGGATCGAACCAGGGTTCTCATGATTCACAGGCCGACTCGATACCACTGAGCCACCTACCCCATAAATAAATAAATAAATAAATGCAAATACAATAATTATTATACGCATTTGCAATTTATCAATAGGGCCAGGTCTAGAGGTATGCAAGGTATACGGTTGCATATATGGAAACAAAGAGTGGCATTGTATGGACAGCGAATTAAATATATATATATATATATATATATATATATATATATATATATATATATATATATATATATTGTTTTTTTAAGTAAAATCTAATTAACCTTTTATTTGTCATTATTGTCAGTATGATATATTTTTAATAATTTTATGTTTGTTCTTTATTTTCCTCTTTTCAGTTTCTGTCATTAAAACATAACTAATGCCTAATAAATAACTTAAATTTCGTGTTTAATACCTATGTCTATGGTACATGATGCCTGTAGTATAGAAAATGAAATTTAGCAAACTTAGCTCACTTTAAACAGGCGGTATTTTGAAGTCTTGCATATCCCAACTTTTATTCTAGAATAAACCCTATATATTAATAGTATATTACATAACAAGAATTGTAACAAGCACATTACGTGCGAGTGAAAAATTTGCGCACGATCCTTGGCAAGTGCAGTAATTTAACGAGCAATGTAATTGCGTTACAATTCGAGTTGTGTATTATACTTTATCTACGTCCATAAATAATAATAAGAACAATTACAGAATATTTGTTAGGTTATATCCGTAACATTTACTATCAAACAACAGTATTACCGCCTAACAAATGAAAAATTTCTTGTGAGCAGCTATGTAATATATATATATATATATATATATATATATATATTACGTAACTTGTGCAATAAACCCTTAGCAATCTTAAACAAGCATTTACTGTTCTTGCAAATTGTTTTTAATTGCCTACTTACATATATGGTCGTAGATAAAAATTATTACATTCACATTCGGTGCATAAATGAACTTCAAATATAAAATTGGATTTACTTTTATTTAATAAAATCAATTTATTAAAACATAGTTTAAATGAAAGTTTTTTGATTGGGCTGACATCGTATCCTAACTCCTCAAGCCACCCAGCATCACTTTAATTTAAGGGTCCGTCAACAGTCAACTTTATTCTAACATTATTAACCGGCCTTTATTAAGTTTTTTTCTCTAAATTATTCAGGGAAGCAACGGTAGAGAAAGATCTTAGTTTTCATCTCAAATTCTTACTTATTAATCTCCCTAGAGCATTGGTTCTTTCCGAAATATATATTTTTAGTGCATTCCAACTACGCGTTAATCTGCACGAATGAAACATGTTGGAACGCACGATAAAAAATTCCCGGATATGAATTAATGCTCGAGGGCAGATAATCGTAGCGACACCAACACAAAAAGTGATAGCTATTTGTGTAATAACAGCGTAAAGAAATTCTTTGTTACTCGAGCACGATAACTGTAGCGCGAACCGAAGACAAGAGCTGCAGTATAGTGCAAGAGGAACAAAGACACTTTACACTCATAATACACACATTTTTTTTCCACAATTGCATCTAAATTATTAAAAAACGTGTATGTACTAAAATAAATTCGGCCTATCAATCACAAGTTTATATTTTGTTTGTATTCCTGATAACTATAAAATAAGCGCGAGTTCAATACCTAGAAAAAAAATTAGGTTTTACGAGTATGTTTCGCTTAAAATAATCAAGTTATGATAAAATAATACATACATGGCAACTTATATCAAGTTAATAAAATTGACAATAAAAAACCAATTTTAAACGCCAAACTGACATTTTTGACAAGATAAAAATTTTGCTTAGGCAAGTCAAGTAATGACAAATTTCCTTATATTACCATGATACCATTCTTAATACAATGTTTCTATTGGCTCTTAATTATTGTCGTACGTTATTCCGCAAAATATGACGGCACAAAATATACCTCACAAATAAAGTAGGCGATTTGGCTCTCATATGTCTCGACATTCATTCGTCTACAGCAGCTTTCATACGTAGAATTCGATTATTTAAATGGTCATGTTGTCTGTCAAGTATTTGCTGTTCACTCTTTCAACTCCGATGAGTATTTAACCCGGAAATGTGAACGTCATGTTTACGATAACTCCCACGGTTTCAAAGCAACTATATTTTTGAAATAATCATTTCGTCATAAGATATAAATATATTGTGCTCAGTGTGCATGTATTAGTGAGCTATTCTTGGATTCGTCAGGTTGAATCATTGTTGACGTTGACTGATATTAAGTTTGAAAAGATACAAACAAAGAAACGATTAACTAGACCATGAGTCCTCAATAGGTTTCATACGGGTTTGAAATAAAAATAATAATTGTGGAGTCTATGGTAAAGAAAAATATATGCAGCAAATAATATTAAACGTATTTAAGGTATCAGTGCAATATAAGTTATCAATTCTCTAGAGCACTGGTTCTTAACCAAAGGGTAATAGCCCCTAAAAGGAGAATTATGAATTTACTTGGGAGTAATGAGCAACTATAAATTTTCATAAATTTTATTTAGGTTTACATAAATATTTTCATTTATAGTACAACAGGTGCGTTCAAAATTATCGAATATGTTGAGTGGATCAATACAATATATTCTTTGAAGTAAAACCAATTTATTTTGAACTTCCATTATCTTGATTAGTGAAAAATACTTTGTTCAAAGTATTTTTCACTAATAAAGATAATGGAAGTTCAAAATAAATTAGTTTTAATTCAAAGTGAATCATTATCTCATAAATAAAAAAAAGCAATATATTCTGATAATTTTGAATACCCGTGTTTTGTTCGTTGTCATTCTACAACGAATAACTAAAATAGAAATCATTCAATAAGGAAATAATATTAAAATTACAATTGAAATAAAGTTTTTTACCTGAAACTGACAGGAAAATACACATTTGCCTGACCTTTAAGACTCAGGAAAGCTTTGCTAGGCAGGTATGAAAGAAACGTGAGGGTCTAGTTACTTAGCAACATAAAATACTGACTGAATTGTAAGTCAAATATTTCTTTTAATTTAATAGTTATTAACGTAAAAAGTTAGGATAGCGATAACGAGGCTTGAAACAGCTTATGAATCCTGCACGACGCTTTACTGACGTGTTACGTATAACATTTTACCTGAAACTTATAAATAAATAATAAATATTTGAAATTAATTTAAATTAAAAGAAATATTTGACTTACATATTCAGACAGTATTTTATGTTGCTAAGTAACTAGACACTCACATTTCTTTCATTACCTGCCTAGACAGGCAAATTTTTTTTTCTTAACTAAGCATGCAATCTAAAGCTTTCTTGAGTCTTAAAGGTCAGGCAAATGTTTATTTTCCTGTCAGTTTCAGGTAAATTAATTTAAAATATTTATTATTTGTTTATAAGTTTCAGGTAAAATGTTATATGTAACACGTCAGTAAAACGTCGTACAGGAATTGTAAAGTATTTCAGTCCTCGCTATCACTCGGCATGAAACTATCTACTCATTCTGTAATTCCTGACATTTTATGTAAATAACTATGACGTTACCAATAACTTTAGTTTGTTGAATAAAAACGCCGTCAAATCATGGCATTGATTGTCCCTTGTGGGAATCGAACCCGGGTTGTCAGTTCCATAGGATGACTCGATACCACTAAGCCACCTACCTCTTTATATACAGAGTGTTTCTATACCTCTGCACGAAACTTTAATGACATGTATAATTTGATATACTGATTATAGAACAAAAAGATTTTTTTTTATTCGCAAAAATTAGGGTATTTCATTCCTAGCAAATATTTTTAGTGTCACTGGTTTAATAGTACATTTAATTATTTATTATTATGTTACTAATGAAATAAAAGTATAAACACTGCCTACAAATAATCATTTATTAATTAGTTATTATGTAGGTACCTGGTGTAATGCTTTATCTTTATTTTTATTTGAGTACCTAGTTTGATTTCGTATACGGTATTGAAAGGGTACGTTGTTGTGGGAGAAATTTGAAAAAAATTTATAACAACAGTGAATTAGTGGATATGCTGTTAGTGTATGGAGAAGCGGCGCAAAATTCCGAAGCACAACGTTTTCGTGATGAGGGAACCTTAACAGAGAAATGCGGGACGAAAATGAAGTTTTGGAAATTGTGGCCGCTGAACCTACAGTCAGTACACGAAGAATATCTCGTATTATGGCTGGAGTGTCTCATCGTTCAGTTTGGATAATTCTTAGAGATTATAATTTTCATTCCTTTCATTTCCAAATAGTTCATGCACTAATTCCACGAGATCATCCTCTCAGAGTGACATTTTGTGAGTGTTTGTTAGAACAACATACTTTAAATGCTAATTTTACGTCAAAAATAATATTTAGTGATGAGGCAATTTTTACAAGAGATGGAATTCACAATATGCTCATTATTGGTCTCAAGAAAATCCGCATGTTGTTGTGAGAAGTAGTTTTCAACACAGATTTTCTTTAAATGTCTGTGCAGGAATAGTAAATGGTACATTAATTGGACCCTACATACTACCAAATAGATGAATGGAAATAATTATTTACATTTTCTTCAAAATAATTTACCGGAATTTTTGGAAGATGTTCCTTTAAATGTGCCTCAGCAAGCTTGGTTCATGCATGACGGTGCACTACCGCATTTTACAAGAAATGTTCGGCAACATTTGAATGACGTGTTCGAAGGTAGATGGATAGGTCGCGGTGGATCTGTATCACCTCCTAAGTCACTATATCTTATTCCATTGGATTTTATTTTTATGGGGACATTTAAAATCCCCTCCACTTATATCTTTGGGGCCGTGATTTGACGGCTGGTAACCGCACTTCACGCGAAGAAATATATCACTTACCGAGATCTGCTTAGGCAGAGTACCACACCCAGTAATTTGTAAAAGGCAACAAAATTCATAGCATCGGGCGTGTAGTGTGTGTTTGATACAACGTGCTGCATTTTGTAAAGCTACAGGAGGAGATAATTTTTAACAATTTTTATAGCAATGAGTTGTTGCAGTTTATTCTGATGTGAAATTAAAAATTAGATATCCTCATTTTTGTTTTCTCCTTGACCTACCTAAACAATCAAAACATTCACTTGTTACTGAAAATTACATAATACCTATAATTTTACTTTACTGTTTACTTAATTTCATTAGCAACATAATTATAAATAATAAATGTACTATTAAACCAGTGACACTAAAAATGTTCGCTAGAAATGAAATACACTAATTTTTATTAATTATAATAATAAATAGATTATTTTAATTTCCGATCCTAGAAAAAATGTGTCTATCTCTAGTTGAAAACAGACCTCTGTTAGTTGCAGCCCTTACTACGCTTGTATCCAAAAATAAGCTATAAGAAGTAATTTACTTAGGCTAAAAAGTTTTTGGTCCATAACCCATCAGCTCACGATTTTATTTTTTTATTATAATCATATGATAAATAACTATTTATTATATCTGATTAAGTGAAAAATCAAACCAAACATTAAAAAATATAGTTGTAATTTTTTTAAATATTTTTGTCAACATCCATATCAAAATGAATCAGAAATAACAATAATTCTAAAAACTCAAATCAATTATTAATAGACTGGCTGTCAGGTATCCATAATTAAATTCAGGTTTTGGTTTTATATAGGACAAAGCAAAAATAATTTATAAAATAATGATTCTACCTGCTAAATTTTCTCCGAATGTGGGCAGGAAATGCCTATTTTTATACGCAAACAATTTTACATCGCCTAATCTTATTCACTGATCTAAAATTAAACTGAAATTTTATATAAATAGATATATGTAATAACTAAGTAAATTTCACTTAAAGATGTTTTAAAAGTAAACTTCCAAGTACTATATAAAGTAAATTCCATTAGATTTTCTAACAAATTCAGCTATAAAAACTAAATGTCAAATCTCATTAACCGTAACTTGTTAATATTTGCATGTACCAAGCTACCAGTTAAAATGAGCCAAATTAATATTGTTTTAATAATATCTTATTTAAATTACTTTCTATCTCCTGTCAACAGTACAGTGTACTACGATGTCAAGTTAGAAAAATAAAGAATTATGAGTAATTATTTAGTTTTTTGCTTATACTAGTGACCTTTAAAAGTTTTTTGGAAAATTAAAAATATAAATAAATTGAAATACTAATGTTACAATATTTTTAGCATTTAGCTCTTCTAGTTATCAAGATCCCTATAATAATATGATCAAATTACATGCGGTCGTTCAGTGAATTAAGATTGATAGAAGCCTCTGTTCTACTAAAACAACGTAATAAAAAAGGAATTTTAATTTAATAAATATTAAATCTTGTTAAAAAATATTAAATTAATACATAAAAATAATTCAAGAAAACAACAAATTATATCAATCACCAAATTCCATAATGAATATCATGCGACTGTCACAATCACAAAAATATTAAGTGATCATGTATCAATAATTTGAGCATTTTTATTTTTTATATTTATGAGATAGGTAGCTCGTGGTAGTCTTGTAACAGATAGTTTCATCGAGATAAAGATACAGATAACTACTCGTTTACTCTAGATAGGATGAAAGAAAACAATTAAATAAATTATCTAAATAATAGATAAAAGGTAAATAATAATTATCTATATATATTCTATATACAGAGATAAAATAAAATTATATATATATATATATATATATATATATATATATATATATATATATATATATATGACATAAATTTTACGTAACATTTTCAAATTTGCCAACTTTACTAAAACGACAAATAAACTATGACTATGGAATGACTAGTTGGACCCAAATAAACTCAATAGTCTGTCCACTGCTGCTGATATTGGTGGGGATGATTCTTTTACGATTGGATTATTATTTAAAATTATATTAGATTTTGTATTTATTATTTTATCACTTGTATCAGAATTACTATCACTTAAGAGTTGGGACCACATATTTTGGGGTCTAAAGCGGAACTACAAAATGAGACTCCCAATTAAAAATACATATTTTTTAATATATATATATATATATATATATATATATATATATATATATATATATATATATATATATATATATATATAGTGTTTAGAAATTCGTTCTCTATATTTAATAACAGTCGCTGGCTAGATGTTGTGATTTGAATAGTAAAATCCATAACGTTATAAATTAGAACGAAGTCTACATAAACGTTTACAACTCGACAGTCTATTTTTCCTCAGAAGATCGGGCCCCTTCAAAGTAGGGCCTGGAACGGCCGCTTCATGTAGTCCAGGTCCTGGACATTTTGAAAAATTTGTTCACATGCAGTAATAAACAGCTTTTTCAATTCATAATTTTTGTCAGTATCATCTAACCACCGTAAGTTAAATTTAGGATGAGAAATCGTTGCCTGGACAAATTCTTTACTAGTAGATGCATTGTAATTTAAAATATAACCGAAATGTTTTTTTTTTCATTTTAGTACTACTACGACGAACTATTTATAAAAAAAATATTTAGTATGATTTCTTCAATAATTTACCTGTCCATCAAAACATGAACAATGTGAATAATAAATTATCAATGACATCAAAATCAAAACAACAAAAACACGAAATTCATTGAAATGAGAATTAAAATACGTGAGAAATCAAATTATATTCAAATAATTTTCCAGGAAATATAAAATTTATAATTCTAACAAACAATATTTTGTGAGCATCATGTTTAATTAAATTTTTGAAACCGGATTACATCGGTATCAAAATACATTTTTTTATTATTATTATTAAATTTATTTACAACTAGCCTGAATTTTAGGCCAACCAGCAAATTTGATACATTATGATTATCATGCGCGAAAGATTCACCCAAAGGTCATTTGTTATTTTTAATTGCATTATATTTAATTTAAACTTAAGTCTAGTGATGTTCTTCTATTTAGTCTCCTGACTTCGTTCTCATTATTTAGAAAATGTATTGCAAACTCGTTAGGATGTAGTTCAGTCTTTCTTCATATTTTATGGCAAAAGATTTTATTTGTTCGTTTACGTGTTTTATTCGTAGATCTGTGTGCAATGTTTCATTATTTACAAACCATGGTTGGTGCATTTGCAATGATACGTATCAAAATATAAAAGCGTTATTACTTACTAACATTATTTTATGAGCGATATAATTGATTAATTTTTTTGAAATCGGAGTACATCGGTAATAAAAGCAGTATTTAAATTTTACTTCGTTACTATTAAACTATTATCTTCCGTTTTATCTAATCAGAAAAACATTTTGTGTAGTAGTTACTATAACGGTAATCTCTGAGTTAGATATGATAATATAGCGTAAATATAGCAATCATATTTATCGGAATTCTTCCAGAAAATAATGTGTCATAATCTCTTAGGGTTTTTAATATTATTTACACAATTTTGAACGGCGCTTGCAACGTGATAAGTGATTGTTCGTATACCGCGAATACGAATATTTGTCAGTATCTATTATTTCATCATGTTTTATTAAATAAAATCATACTTCATTAGATAATTATCTAACAGGAAAATTGATAGTGAAATATAGTTTTACTTATAAATAAATTTAAGTAAATTAATTATAAATTGTTACAAATTAATCTTAACGCAATTATAAATTTAATTGTGGTTTATTTATGTTGCCTATCTATGCAGTATGATTGATTATGCATAGTTGAAGTAAATTTAAATAAATAAATATATTATCACGCCTTTTACCCATTACTGGGTGTGACACTCTGCCTAAGCAGATCTCGGTAAGTGATATATTTCTTCGTAAAATGCGGTTACCAGCCGTCAAATCACGGCCCCCAAAGATATTAGGGGAGGGGGAACCACAGGGGTAGATTTAAATTGGTGAAAATTGTAAATTTAATGTTCAAAAAAGTATTTTCACGCAACTGTCAAACAAAGTTGACATTAACGCGCACAATTCAGTCGCGAAATTCAACTTTTTTGTAAACAAAGCGACAATAATTCATCATCGAGATGTCAGCTACTTTGTTAGGCTGTTATATACTAATCGAAATTATGATTACATTGTCGCCGATAAATAATCAACTTGTTACATTTTCTGAAAACATATTCTTGGTTACACATTCATATTTATAATAACCATAATATCTAAATTAAATTTAGAAGTTTTTGTAATGAACATTATGCAGTTGATTGAAAAATTTTGTTTGTACTTCGGCCGTGAAATGATTTGGTGCCTAAGAAAATAGTCTGTCAAGTGCTGACTGAAGTGTAAATAAAATAGGGAGCAAATACCACAATCAAATTTGTATGTATCAATGAAGACATTGGTCTTCCATTCAATTCGAAAATAAAGATATAGACTAGGTTTCATTGAAAAAGATATTATCTTACTTTTGGATATATTTAGCCATATTTAGCACCCTCCTCTAACTAAAGTTTATCTAAAAATAGCAATATAAAAAAAATATTTGCATCAATAAATTAATAAGAAAAAGTGCAAGATAATGGGGTCGAATTCTGCCCTCTTTTTGCATCTTTTCTTTTATAATCATTGCATATGTTTTTCTTTATTTAGTTATTTTTAGGGTAGTTTATTTAGTTAAAGAAGACTGCTGAATAAGTGTCATTGAAAATTAGACTTGAAGAAAACGACTAGTCAAGAATTTTTTTACGCCATTTTAAGTTCAGAGTAATTGGAATAAAAATTTATAATTTTAAACATACAGTAGTGAAAGTGAAGACTTCAAAGAAACAGGGCCCTCAAGCTAAGAGAACCCCACCAGTCAACTGGATTATTAAGTATATATTTACAATTATTTTGAAAAACTTGATTATTTATTAATTTAAAAATAAATCATTTTTAAATTAGGTCATCTACATTCAAAACTCCCTTACTCTTTTTTGTAGGAAAGGTTACTAGAAATGTTTGAAACAGGGCCCACCAAGCGCTAGTAACACCACTATTTTTACATTCAACTTTCGATATAGGGGAAAGTGATGAAATGTGCTATCGATTGTTGCTCCCGATAAACGAGTATGTGACTGCCTCTTCATTTCAACATTTAATTTCTTATTATAATTATTATTGATTTCTGAGTCCTGGGATGTAAGCAATAACATTTAATTGCGGATTTCTCTAGTGCTGTATAGGATCATTGTTAATGTAGCGTACGTATAATTTAACTGAATATTCTATGAAATAAAAATGACCCCTACATATCAAAGATGGCCACATTAGTTATGTTGTAATGTGCAGAATATTTACGATTATATTGTATTTATTCATAAAAAGCAAACATTAATTTCTCTTCGACAGCTATAAAAAGTTGACAGTTAATTAAAGTTTTCTGTCAAGCAATTGTAAAACAACTTTGTAGCGTGTTATCAAGGAAAATAAGCGACAAAAAACTTGACGCTCGCTTAATGACATTTGTTATAAACTTAAACTTAAATACCATGTGTCACAGACAAAATAGAAACAGAATGACATTATTTTCAGTACAAATATTCGATATTCTAGTCTATTAATTTATCTTCTATAATTCAAAGTATGTATTTTCAATAACTAATTATTTATAATAATTTCTGTAGAGCTTATTTAATTTTTTCAGTATCAATTATACTTGCACTTTATTACATTCTATTATCAAATTCGTTTTATATAGATATATATAGGAAATAAAAAAGTTTTCTTCAAATAGAAGTTTTATTATATAAAATATACTATTTTATGACATATATAAATTTTTATAAAGTCAAGTTTACATGATACGACTATCAACTTTTATTTTTCAAATGGGATCCTAGAATCATTTTATTAAGATAAAAACCACAATTTTTTCCCTTTTTAACGATGTATTATTTGTCATAAATGTATATGAAAAAAATCTGAATAAATAAGATAAATGAGAAATATCTGAAATTATTTTTATTCAACTATTCTTGGTGGTTATTAATGACAAAACACGTGAAACAAGCAACAAATACATATCTGCATTGGTGTCATTAATTTTACCTTGTTACTTTTTGTTTAATTTCGCATAGCCACCTAGAATAAAAATAATTTCTGATATTTCTCAATTATCTTATTTATCCCGATTTTTTTTCATATACATTTATTACAAGTAATACATCGTTGAAAAGAGAAAAAATGGCGGTTTTTATTTTAATAAAATTTGAAAAATAAAGTTGATAGTCGTATCATGTTAATCTGACTATAAAAAATTTCTATATGTGCCATAAAATAGTATATTTAATTTACTGAAACTTTCATATGAAGAATATTTTTCTATTTCTTATAATAAAAAAGTTAAGAGAGGGTTCGTCTTCCCAGAATCACCCTTATACGAGTACATATATAAGGAAATCTATTCTTAAAGTTTTCCATTACTTATTAAATTACGCAGTATCACACTAGTGTAGTATTAGTCACTATTCGCAATTAGAAGTCTGTGGGTTCATATAAATAATTTATGTGTATGTAACTAATACGAGTTATTCTAACTTCAAAGATAATACATAGTCATTTCAACAAAACTGTATTACATTTATAAACGTAAGTTACAAACAAATTTCTATAATTAAAAATTACTTATAAACAATTTTTGAAACACTGTTAATAAGAATATTTTACATCCGCATTACAAATATAAATCAAATACGTACATACATACACACCGATTATTAATAAAATATCAGATATTTAAAATAATTACCAACAGTTTTAAAACCTCTGATATTAATTTCCAAAAACTATTACTGTTTAAAAATAAATTGTTTTAACCAATGTCATTTTGCAAATTACTTCTATGACGAAATACTAAACGGTTATTATCACTGATGATTATAAAAAAGTACGATAATAATACACAAGTAGTAGATTCATAGTTTTTATTCTTGACATTTGCCTCATATTTACACTTAATTACTAAGGAGGAAGATAATAAACCAACGCAAATAGAAACATAATTACCGACCTACATGTAAATTAAGAATTTCTGGGAACTGCAAATAATATGTATTCTACAATTATGATTTAACTACTAACCAATAAATTTAATTATTATCATTTACTTCTTATGAATTATAAAAATGTTAAAGGACAAAACTCTACTAGTCCGATTTTCTAAAAAGTTTTACCCAATCCTGAATTTTGGTTATTCAAATTACGCTAAGTTACGGTGTGAATAAACCCTAATATAATTCTGGTATCATTTGGTTTTCAGAATGCGATTTGGATTTAGTTTTTAATATTACGTTAGAACAAGGTTAATTAATCCACAATTCAGATTTAGCTAGAATTTTCTTGGGAATCAGGTGATAAAAGTTTCAAACTAATCTAGAAACCTGAAAAGTATAAATGAGTGCGAAAGCTCAAATGTTAACCGACTTTATTTTTCTTATTTATATTTACAATATTTTTGTATTTATTTTCTTAATTTGTTATAATGAATTTAAAAATGACGTAATTGTCACGTCATTTAACACAGCATATACATAGTTTACTACTTGCAACCTAAGGTTGCGTAAACAATGAAAAAAGTATCCTATTTCTTATACAATTAGTAGAAAAATGGTAACATGTATTGTTAATTAAATAAATAACATTATACATAGATACATAACATCACGCTATATCCCATTATGTGGGGTAGCACAAACCCCTGAAACATTAATGGAACATCCACTAATCAAATTTATCAAATTAGTCTTCGTCAAACATTCTCATCCTGATACACCATACTCACTTCAAACAGATTCACATTCATACAAGCTCATATATACCTCACATTCGAAATCTACCTTTGCGCAACAAACCTTAAATAACATCCATCAACTCACTTACGACCAATCCTCTAACATCGAATCGCAGATAAAAAGGGAAGGGAGCGGTCGTCTGCGCTTGTTTTTTTGAAAGTGAATTCCAGAAAATTGGAGTTAAACACTCTATAGTACGACATGAAAACGAATAAAAAATATAAGGTAGAGAGTGTTAACCTGCGCTTATTTTTGAAAGTTAATTCCATAAAATTGTAGTTAAACACTGTATAGTAAGAGATAAAAAAGGGATAAAAAGGATAAGAAAGAGAATGTTGACCTGCGGTTATTTTTGAAAGTTAATTCCACATAATTGTAGTTGTAAGAACAGAAAACGAATCAAAAGATAAGAAAAGAGAATGTCGCCTTGCGTTTGATATACACAAAACTTTTCTTAAATACATCTAAAAGCTTATTCGCATTACAATTAGTACCAATTAAATTAAATTCAATTAATAATTATCAATTAGTTGTATTTGCATTTGTATTTGCACCAATAATACTAGTACTTACGAACACTCGTACCATCTTTCTACCTGATTGAAAAATGTAACTATGAAAATTATTCTTCTTCTTCTAATGGCACTACAGCCGAAATCGGGCCTGGGCCTAACGGACACACCGAGCCGCAGTTTTTACACTGCCGTACTGCCGGTTTTCGTAGTCAAGTGCTAATTGAAAATTATTGTATTTTGAAAAAAAAAATCCTACAAAACTATCACATATTTAATAAAATATTGTTCATTTTATATTATGTTATTTAACCTAATTTTAAACTATTAAAAAGTATTAAAAATTTGTGTTCATTAATATTAAAAATAAAATATTTTTTAATAAAATGTTTGTTCCTCATCACACACGTTTTGTAGTTTAAACCGTCCATAATATATACATTTTATTTTAGTGAAACGGCACACCGAACACCCCACAGTAAGTCACAGAAAACTGGGGATAGATGAGATATATTCACAGTGCAACATATCTTGTAACTCGTGACAATTATATAATTTGAATGTCAAAATCTAATTTAAGAATTATGTTCATATAAAAAAATATCTCGTTTCCTATATAATATAAATCTATGAAATTATCGATCATCGTACAATTTGCTATCGTACATATGTCATAAATATGGTATATAAACATAATTATCGTAAATCTGGTAATGTTAGTTTCTAACCTTAATTTGCGAATACATAGTTTCATAGTTAGTATTTCTGCAAGATTAAGACAGAGCTCTACAAGTACGGATGTCATTATTTGACGACTGGTAGTTAACCTTCACAGTAATATCATCTTAAATGTTTTGAGTTTGGATAAATAGTATATTAGTTTTATACAGGGTGTTAAAAAAGTTCCGCGACGGTGAAATATCTCGAGAAATACACATCGAATCAAGAAACAAAAAACACGTGTTTCATAGTTTGCAAAAACCTATATATGCACACCAAACACAAACCCCAACTCCCACCCCCAGGGGGTGGGACGGGGCGCAACTTTGAAACCTTAAATGAGAACCCCCATTTTTTATTGCAGATTCGTATTCTGCGAAAAAAAAATAAGTTAATTTTATCTTAAACTTTTTTTCCAATTCGGAATAGATGGCGCTCTAATCGCAAAAATAAGTTTTAACATGATTCCGAAAGAAAAGTAAAAAACGGTCTAATATCACAAGAAATAAACAAGTAGCCACAAGCCTTTCACCGACTAAATGCTTGAAATAAATTTGCAAAACGATTTTATAAAATAAACGTTATTTTATTCCTTTATTATTTTTTGGGGTGACTTTTTTTCGGTGAGTCCCCTTCCGATTAGAGCGCCATCTATTCCGAATTGGAAAAAAAGTTTCAGATAAGATTAACTTATTTTTTTTCGAAGAATACGAATCTGCAATAAAAAATGGGGGTTCCCATTTAAGGTTTCAAAGTTGACCCCCGCCCCACCCCCTGGGGGTGGGAGTTGGGGCTTGTGTTTGGTGTGCTTAGATAGGTTTTTGCAAAATATGAAACACGTGTTTTTTTGTTTCTTGATTCGACGTGTAATTCTCGATATATTTCACCGTCCCGGAACTTTTATAACACCCTGTATGTTGATTTATTGTATTTTAAATTTTGTTATTATTTGTAGATACAAATATTTTTCTCAAAACCATTAATTTATCTTTATAAACAGAGCACATACATTTAAAAATGCGTAGCAATTGTACAAGTTTTCCCTTTCAAAATATTTACAGATGTCAAACAAGATAAAAATAGTAATGAAGTTCGCTGTGCATGGGTCAGTCTGTTGAATGTCTGTCTGCCTGAGTCCTAAGTGTCTGAATCATGATAAAAAATCGAACGTGAGCCAAATCACTGTACTTTTCATAATGAACGTTGAACGTGGTAGTTCTAGATTATCAAAATAGATTTAGTATAATTGTATTGCGTTAGTTTGCTAGCACCGAAAAACGTAAGACTATATTTTAAATTATTGTATATAAATCTATTATATGGTATATTTAACTTCAAAATAAACTCCACAATTTCGAAACACCGGAAAAGCAAAGATTACAACAATTTTTTTATTAGGAAATACAAAAATTATATAACTCTTTCTAGGAAACATTGATAAAGATAGTACTTTATTTAATTTCAAAGGTAGAACTCTGATAAGAATCTATTTAAACTTTGGTAACGGATGTAATTGTACTTTTAATGAATTTTGAATGAAACCGGATATTGATAACTCTAATAATAGTAACAATACAAACGACTGTATATTGAAACATTCCAATATGATACTAACATTATTTATAGAAAAAGCTCAACATTTTAACTACATTTATTTATAGTCCGTTCCAAGAAATAAAAAATATTTCTAATATTCCTTCTCGAGATAACGTAATAAATTATGAAATACGTATTGTAGAGTTTATTTAAAAAATTGAAATATGGCAAAATGTCAATTTATTAGTTTTATCTGCAGTTCACCTTCTGTTTCTAAGAAATCTTTAAATATTTGACATAACTCCACCTTTGTATACACAGTACATTTTTAAACTGTGTCTGTCTAGACATTTGGCACATATTTTAGGAATCGGATTTGAATTTATTCTGTTTGACAAATTGCCTGGGATTTGCTTCCTACAATTTCTAAACATGCTAAATGCTTCAAATGGACCATGCAAACTTACCTACCTACATGTTCTTCTGTCACCAATTTAAATATTTTAAATATGCTAGTTCTTTTACACATTTATACTCATTAGCACCAACGAAACTTAAATTTTATGACCATCTTAAATAAATTCAAGCAAATCGCAGTAAAATATTACGTATGTAACATTTACGTTACTGTAAAATTTAAGTTATGATGGTGCAAACTGGTATTATTATTCGTACTATATTTGTCTTTATTTTTGAATCTATGTATCGCTTTTATAGTTACTTTATATTACCACAAAAGAAAAATTTATATTCTTTCGGCGAATTGATATTTGCTTTTATGAATTTACTTGGATTTTATGTTTGAATTTGTCGATTTGAAAATATTTATATTTTTTTTTGTATTGCCTGTGGATCTTGAAAACCCTGGTTCGATCCTCACAGCCGACAAACAATTTTCACTAATTTAAATCTACCTCTATGGCTCTCCCTTCACTAATACCTTTGGGGGCCGTGATTTGACGGCTGGTAACCGCACTTCATGCGAAGAAATATATCACTTACCAAGGTCTGCTTACGCAGAGTGCCATGCCCAGTAACGGGTAAAAGGCGTGATGATATATTTATATTTATTTTAATGAACATAAAAAAAAATCTTTTCAACCAGTGGTTCAAAAACTGTGGATACCAATTTTGTTATTTTAAATGGAACTATATTTATTTCTTTATTCGACAGAGGGAAATTTATTCTGACTTCAGTGATATAATATTTGTATACCCTTAGATAACATTTTTTATGAGAAAAATGCATGTTTAGATTTATTTCATTATAGATCAAATAAGGGCGCCAATAACGAAACAAGTTGAATATGGATTCAAATTTTAGAGTGCTGGGACCGAAACAATAGCACTATTTTATTGTTTACTAGTGTCAGTTGTTATTATTAAATTATTATTGTAGTGTGAATACTGAATAAGATCAATAAAATAAAAAAATGCATAATTTTACTCATAATTAAAAAGTTGATATTCGTTCATGTTGTTCTTATTTTAGCTATAATTAAATAAATACGCATTTGTCTCATAAAAATTGTCATCTAAGTGTATACAAATATTATATCACTGATTTTAGAATAAAATATAGTTCCATTTAAAATAACAAAGGTGGTATCCACAGTTTGAGAACCACTGGTTGAAAAGAAAATTTTTATGCCCATTAAAATAGTCTTGTAAAATAGAAATTGTTCTCGAGATAGCAATAGTGGACAAAATAAAATGAACAGCCTGTTATATATATATATATATATATATATATATATATATATATATATATATATATATATATATATAAGAATATAAGTATATGGTATTTTTTCTACTAATATCGTTTACATGATTTCCTCTTTTCAAATTGATAACTAATGAATGCATACAAGAAAATAATATTTTCAAATCGACAAATTCAAACATAAAGTCCAAGTAAATTCATAAAAGCAAATAACAATTCTCCGAAAGAATATAAATTATCAGTAATTGTAACACTTATAAAAATCATTAGATATAAATTTCACAAATAAAATTTAATGTTTCCAGGAATCTTCAGATAATAGGAAAATACTAAAGCCCTTTGATATTCTGGCGTCAACCTTGTAACAAAATATTTAGTAATCATTAAATATCAAATTTCATTTGATACTCATTGTTTCAGAGAATAATTAGATAAAAAAATATGTCAGTGTCTCTTTTATCTGTCCAGATTCTACGCCACTGAGATTGGAGATAACGTAAAAATAAATCAATAATAGCAATAAAATATCGTGAGAATAACAAATTTGTAAATTATTATTTCAGGGAATTTTGATCGTTGCCCCTTTCTGTGTGCATGTTCTCCGCCAATGGCGTCTGGCGTCAATGTAACCTAATCAAACTTCCTGGAAATCAATGTTGCTCTTTTCTCGATACGTCAAACAAGAAGAATTCGATGTATAAGATTACGTTATCATTCTACGAGTATGCTACTCACCGTATGATTATTTTATCTTTTCGCAATGTGGAATTATATATTTTCGCAATTATTATTAATAATAATACTTATCTGACATCACAGAAATGTCAGGTGGCCAAAAATGAAAAATCTAGAACTATAAGATTTATAAGAATGACTAATGTTGACAAAAATTGCTGATGAATCATTTTAACAAGCAAATTCATAGAGCGAATTAGTAACTAATGCCATTTCTACATTTTTATATTTATTTCGTAAACAGGAATGTTTATCACAAAATACGTAAAAACTAAAATTGATCCTAAGTTGATGTTAAACATCGTTTGCTTCAAACATTTTTCGAAATTATTATCGGTTCATTTGTTTTAAGTAGTAACATTTCGATCATTTTGAAACTCATTGTTGTTGTAAAACATGCGAATAACAATTATTATTAAAATCATAATTAATTGAATGTCAAAAATGTCATTAATACAAAATGATATTTAAGTGATTGTCAATTCTTTTTTCCAAAATTTAGAACAAAATATAAAACATTACATTCAACCGATCGTCAATTATTTTCTCAAGTTATACAAAGTGTATCAAAACTTATGGTCGGGAAAGTAAGGTGATTCATTTCGTAAATTTGCTTCAATTTGACAAAAGTTAATTAGTGATATTAGAAGATAATTCGCTTTATCAATCTACCTTGAAATAATATTTGGAATGTCGTTAGTATTACAGTATTACAAAAATATGTTTTAAAGATATCTACTTACGGGAAATTAATCCATTAAAATTGTACATTTTTTGTATTACCAATTAAAACGTTAATCTCCTTTACTTTATAACATACGAGTACAACATACCGGGTGGAACATCATACCTGTGTACATAGGCGATTAACATAAAAAAACAGTTTTTCCGTGCGCATTGCTCCCCAAATTATTTTAGGCAAAAATGTTGTAGAGCATAAAATTCTGCATCTAAATCAATAAACAGAATTACATTTACATGCGTTGTAACGACAGAAATTAAATAAAAAAATATTAAAAATTACGTTCAAAATATCAAATAGCCATGGAAGTGAAACAAAAATAGATAAATGCTTGACGTTTTTCTGTTTATTTGATATTTTACCCCCGACAAATTAATCATTCAAAAAAATTCATACAAAAAACTCCATACCTATGATTACAATTTAATAATAAATAAACAATTGTACATTTCAATGAAACGTTTAGTTCTTATAGGGTTGGTAATGTAAAAATTATAACTTATCTATTATAATTCAAATATCAAACAATAATTCTCTCATTAAAATAATCACTACAATTTATTATTACAATAAATATTCAAATAAACCTCCATTTTCAGCCAAGCAATAACAAAGTCTATTGTAGAAGGAATGCCGTACATTAGCGAGCTGCCTATTTGTGATTAAAGCGCACTTATCCACGATAACTTCTCTCAAAGAATTAATATTTGGGTGGCGTTGCTTATAAATTTTACATTTAAGATGACCCCATAAAAAAATCGCTAGGTGTTAAATCAGGAGATCTGTCAAACGTCAAGCATCTTATCTATTTTTGTTTCACTTCCATGGCTATTTGATTTTTTCAACGTAATTTTTAATATTTTTTTATTTAATTTCTGTCGTTATAACGCATGTAAATATAATTCTGTTTATTGATTTAGATGCAGAATTTTATGCTCTACAATATTTATTTGAAGCATTTTTGCCTAAAATAATTTGGGGAGCAATACGCACAGAAAAACTGTTATTTCATGTTAATCGCCTATGTACACAGGTATGATGTTCCACCCGGTATAAGATTAAATAAAATCTAAGCAATAATATACGTAGTATATCGATCTTTAAAACTATTGCAATAATCTAATTCTATAGGTTTAGTGATTAATGGTGAAATTCTGTATAAATCCATAAGTTTTATAGATTCGTAAATCTGTAAATGACGAACAAAATTGCAATCAAAAGTATGACTGTATGTTATATTATCTATTTATAAACAAATATTGATGTGATTTGGTTCATTATTTACAGATTTATGAATCTATAAAGTTACAGATTCGTCGCAGAATTCCACCATTAAATATCAATAGATAAAAATAGTAATTATAATAAATATTGCAAAATTTTGGGAATACAGAAAAATACAGTTTAGGTTGAAAGTTCTGGTTTATTTGATTATAATATCGGCATTTCAGTGTCCTGAACGTATACCTTTAATTTTTTATAAATGGAATTTGTTGAGTCTCACTTTTTTACAAGCTAACACCATTTTTATTTAGTTTTAAACTCTCTTTTCAATCCTCGAAATAAGTTTATTTTAACCTAGGTTTAAAAGAGTGCTGACTACGAGGACATAGTTGTACCTATACATGAAACAAAAACGAAATAATTTCAAACAAATTATTATGTGCTGTGACATTTACTAGTACATTTGTTGTTGTATGTAAGTTGTATGGTTTCTAAATATTTGAGGTTTATTTGTCGATAAACTAAATCAAATTAAGACTGAACATCGAAGTGTTATTATTGTATTAGCCAAAATTTTGACAAAACAAGAATGATCCGAAAGCAATTCACGAAAAGATAGTTGCTGTGTATGGGACTGATGCACCGGCATATTTTGTGTCAAATTATTACGGGAGATGAGACTTGGGTAAATCATTGGAATCCTCCTACTACACAGAAATCCATGGAGTGGATTCATAAGGGCTCTCTACCACCAAAGAAAACCAAAACAATTTTCTGGTATAAACTGATGACCACAGTTTTCTAAGATGCTGCAGGAGTCTCTAATTTTTTCTACGATTGCATCTTATATTATTAAAAAACGTATACATAATGAAAATAAATTCGTTGTATCAACATGGCAAATTACTATTTTTTTTAATCCCTGATAACTATTGAATTAAGCGCACATCTATTAACGTCTTGCTTAATGAATAAAGTGTTTCAAAATTTTGGAAAAAATAAGGATATGTGTTATTGTATGTAGTGATTATAACGCAAAAATAATTTTTCGGAAATTGCATATAATTGGAAAAAATACGTGTAAAACCATTGAAGGAAGTTACGACCATAAAAAATGTGCTTTTTTTCATGGCTAGGTAGATAAAATATAAATAAGTATTCGTAGCATCAAATTTCATTCATTTCGTGAATCTGTTTAAATTTGAAACATAGGTAATATTAAGTGGTATTAGCAACAATTCGCATTCTTGAATATGCCTGTCAGGTAATTGTTTTTATTTTATGTTATACATTGATTTTTTAATAAAAATATATATATGTATACACTATTTTTTTAAATTATGCACTGTACTTCATTTGTAATATTTGGTTGTAAAATATGGTAATTTAATTTAGAGGTTATATTACAATTTCGGTGTACTGCAATACAACTGCTGTATGTTAATGATTTTAGAGCAGTGATTCTCAACCACTATGCCGTGTCACTTTTGTGTGCCGCCAAATTTTAGAAATGGATATAGTAAAAATTATAATGCTTTTTTATTACTAGTAAAGTTTAAATTAAAGAAAAGTACTTATCTCATGATAGCCAAAAAAGCTTTAAAAATATGATTCCAATTTTCTACATCTTATTAGTGTGAATTCGGATTTTCAGTATTAACCAACATGAAAACGAAAAAAAGATCGAGACAATTAAATGTAGAAGACGATATGAGAGTAGCATTGTCATTTTTACGACCAAATATAAATGAAATTATCAAAAAACATCAAGCTCAAATTTCTCAAGTAAACTATTCTTATTATTAACTTGTAATTAATCCCTTAATAAACGTAATGTTATGTTTGTAGAACATGTATTATTTTATTTTACATTCAAAATTATTATCATAAACTACGAGTATTTTACACAGTGTATTATAGGTAAGTAAACAACTTTTAAACTAATCTTTTTCTTTGTGTGTCGCCAAATTTTGAAATCGTTAAAAGTGTACCGCGACAAAAAAAAGGTTGAGAATCACTGCTTTAGAGGCTTAAAATTATATTTGAGAAGTACAATAGCCCAGAGTAGGTTAAATGTAGTAAATATTTGAAAGACACAACTGAATCTCACGGCTTTATTAAATCTTGATGCGATTGCCAATTAATTTATATCCCGAGATGACATCAAAAACACTCATTTGCTATTAAATGTTAAAAACTTCTTAATGTTCTAAATCTGAAATACGTAGTTACCTTTTATTTACAATAACAAGTACATGTAATAATTATTGAAGGTGTACACTGCAATAAGAATACAACTAAATTTTTCTTGATTTTTTTGAGCCCTCCCAATAATTCCTTCAAGTTGGTAATTCATATGACCAATATTTACTATTAAAAACTTATCTACCACCTTTTAAAAATTCATTAGGCATATTCTATAAAGAATTTTCAGAGATATCTAACATTCAAACTTAAACCACATGAAATTGTCATCAACTTTCATTCATATATGGATTTTTGGCAAATAGCAAGAGTTTTAAATTCACAATTCATGACTTGTACAGTAACGTGTTGACTTAGTCATTCATACTGTTTATTTTAGATTTTGTTTTTAATATTTTCTTTTTTCTGTGACGTCACTAACGCGTAATATTAAACAGTTGCCGTCTAAATGCGAAATAATTTATTATGTAGCGTTGTTAAAGTTTGTGTGGGTTTGAAGTGCGTAAATACGAGTGTATTTTTAATTTGGCTGCTCTTGAACAACAACATAGTTTCCAAACAAATTTGTTGGTAGTCGGATAGTTATGTGTAGTGGTTTCAGACGAATTTATATTTGTGTTAACAAGAAGAGATTCAGTGTTTTTCTTTACTGAAAATCGTAAAAATAATTTAGAGCTTTAAAAAATTTATAACCGGAAATACACGCAATTTAGTCAGATTATAGTTTCATAAATTAAACAAATGTCATGACATTATGTGTTATTTCTTTTTATAAAATTTAGAGCTTTATTCCTTATAAAAACAGTTCTTAACATTTGATCCGCATTCCCGAAGTGCCGCGTTACTCTCACACAGAGTTCGCAAAAATAATATGAATATATTTCCATATTTTTCCACACCACTTGTATATAATAATATTGTCATTATTAATAATAATATAATTTTTGATGATAATTAAT
Source organism: Pterostichus niger (assembly GCA_947425015.1). NCBI lineage: Eukaryota > Metazoa > Arthropoda > Insecta > Coleoptera > Carabidae > Pterostichus > Pterostichus niger. The sequence continues at coordinate 17,715,263 of OX380338.1, read as the reverse complement.
TTCTTGACTAGATACCTATATATCTAGTAATATGGAATAAAAGTACAAAAATTTGTGAATTTTAGACAATTTTTTTTATGTAATTTTCTACTTGTATTTTTTTTTCAGCTCAGGATACGAAATCGGTAAAAGAATGCAGAACTTTTTAAAATAAATGAACTGATATAATATTATTATTAATGTGTATAAATATAGAAAAAATCCAATAAAATTATTATAATACGAGAAATACAGTGTTCACTAACAAATTAACTTATTTTGCCTTTTTCTCCGTCCATGAAACTAGATAAATATTTGATAAATTTTAGGTTTTTAAATCTTGAGTTAAGTCTTACTGGTCCGCGATTAAAATAATTATTTGTGCATTAAGAGCGTAAACTGATTCTTTGTTACTCGAACTTCGACTCACGTTAAAGTAGTGCAAGAGGAACAAAGACACTTTCCGCTCGTGATACACACATAATTTTTTCTACGATTGCATCTTATATTATTAAAAAACGTATACATAATGAAAATAAATTCGTTGTATCAACATGGCAAATTACTATTTTTTTTAATCCCTGATAACTATTGAATTAAGCGCACATCTATTAACTTTTTCGCGCGGTGCCATTGGAAATTATTTCTACGATCTTAAATTATTAAAAAATGTGTACGGACTGAAAATAAATTCGTTCTTTCAACTGTCAATATGTCCAGTTTCTCTTTTGTTTGTATCCCTGGTAACTATAAATAAGCGCGCATTGAATAGTAAAGAACTATTTATTTAGCTCTATCTTACGAGACTTTTAACGGACCAGACCGTGTAAAAATTATAACGGGCTGTTGGCATTGTTATCATGACAACATATCTTATTTGAAACGTCTGACAGAAATATTTTTTGATTAATCAAAATGTGTCAAATATTCAAATAAATATATTGCGATTCAAATGCCCTTAAAACATTGTACAATGCTTGACCGTTACCTGAAATTTCCAGGCTCACACAGATAACAGGCTCGCTGAAGCTCGCCTGTTACTTATCTGTATTCGTCTGTAAATTTCTGTATAACGGTCTTGCAACGTAAATAACTATTTCAATTATTTCACAGAAAACGTCAACTTTATGATAACAAATTAAAGCGTAATTGTCAAAATTTCATAGTAATCGTAGAACAAATTTATTTTCGATTGTTCCACAGAAAACGTCAATTTTACGAATGGAGCGTAAATGTCAACATTTCATAGCAATCGTAGAAAAAAAAATTTTGAAGTGAGTTCATAATCAAGAAAACGTCAAGAACCGCTGCTTTATAATATACTCTTATACAGGGTGTTTCACAACTTAGAGCAAAAAATTAAAGGGTATATTCTGTACGACGTGCTGATCATGAAACAAAAATAATTTTTTTTTATTCGCAAAATTATTTTCCATGTTTCCCAGTCCAAAATTTTTCGTTGCCACTGCCACTGGGTGGATGATTATGTTAAAGTTATTAATTAAATAAAATTCTATTATAAATAACTGCTAATAATTGAATTGTGTAATTATTCTTTCGTAGTTGATACCTACTTCATTGTTTGTGTTTAATAGGAAAGCGAATCCAGTGCATTACTACAAAAAATGTTTTAGGTTAACAACTCTTAATTTTTCGAATTTAAAAAAAATTCTTTTTGTTGATCGAAATATACCCTTTAATTTTTTGCTCTAAGTTGTGAAACAGCCTATAATTATATTATAAGTAAGTCCTAAATAATTATAGGCATTTGTTATTCGTGTTTTGTCATTAATAAGTAAGAATTCAAATCACAATGGCTCCAACTAAGACCTTATATCCAAAAAATACCACTGTGACCGAGTGATTAAAAAAGATATATTAACCTAATTTTAAAATTACATATTTACAAAATTACAAATACCATATTAGAGCTGCGTAAATAATAACCCTTGCACGATACTTTGTATATAATGCAAAGGCTCTACAATTATAGATAGCATTTCCTTCTATAATACCTAATTATATTACAGATATATTATTGGAATATTAAACACGTCAAAAACTTGTTCATAAATAATGTAAATATATTTTGCATTTTTTTTTTTGCAATTCTGGAGATTACACTTCATATACTGAGAGTATGATTGAATGATTATATTCTTAAATATACAGAATTTTTAATTAAAATCATGCGTATAATTTTTGGGAAAACTGCACAATATTTTATTTAAATTTATTTTAATTAGGTACGTACCTCTGGAAATAGGTAACCTATACATATTTTAGGCGCGTGATTTGTGCTTTGATGTACATTCAGTGCGCAAACAAACATAAAAATTTCAAGTTTGACAGAAGCTGTTAGAAATAATAATGTGCATCAAAATTAGTTTCGACATGAAACAAATAAGTGATTATAATTTCCATAATTAAATAAGAATGATATTATTTCAATTTTTTGCAGAGACTATTCTCAGATTTTTGTTATTCGGCAAATTATCTAATACTCTATTGTCTATTAGAACCACAAGAAAATGTAATTTAACGATAACAAATTGTTATATAACGAACTTCAGGCCGAATGTTTCTTCTTATGAATATATCATTAATAGACAAGAATTTCTTCACAGAACTATTTTTTGAAAAATAAATGTGTTTCTTATAAAAACTTATTTATAATTTTAGAAAATTATGTATAAGTTTTCAAATCTTTTACTAATGTTAAATATCGTTCTGTTCACATATTATTCTATAATTAAAAAGAAAATACCAGTTTTTTTGTTAAATACAGAATGACGCAAATTGTAAACAATATGTTCTACGCACCAACATACTTTCTCCATTTCGATAAATATTTTTCAAAGTTTTTAATTCATTTAAAAACTTGAAATGATTATATAATGTCAATATTGATTTATTTATACTACTACTATTACATTTTTTTATTTGTACGATATTTGTAACTACGAACTATCCTTGGTAAATATATAATTTATTTCTTAATTTCTAAGTAGAATGATAACGAGAATTTTTTAATTTTTGATAATAACAATTTTTTTCAGATTAGCTACCTTCAAGTTTTAGATATGAAATGAAAAATATTAACATTAAATAAAATTATGTTATCTGTATCTTAAAATAAAATTAAGTACTTATACCTACATTTCACAAAACGGGGATTCCCGATGTTGTATATAATGAATTAAAAAGATAGAATTAATAATTATAAATAAATTTCCCCTTGTTCATAGAGGAAGTTCCATAATAGTAAAAATGATCTAAAGTTAAGTATTATGATAGCGAGGATTTCCATGAATGAATCAACGCAATAGCAATGAAACGAGTAACGAGTGGTTATTCTGTTTGTTGTTAAACCGGAAACGCAGCATAAACTAGTATAATATCCTATTTAAATATATACATATAGTTTTCTGTGAATTACAATGGAAAAGTTTTTATCTAGGTCACATACCGTTAGTTTGCTGTCATTTGCTTGTGTGCATGTATTTAGAAACCGTTGTCCGTCATTTTAACCCTGCCTAGTATTAATCATATGTACAATCAAATAGAAAATATATATTTTGGTTTGCTTGACATGCACTCAAAATTGAAAAGATAATTCATTGTTTACAAATAACATCTTATTATGGAACAAAACAAGTAGGCCCGATAAACAAAAACAAATACCTAAACAATAATTAAAATAAAAATCAGATGTAATACTTATAATGTCGGTATTACACGGTAATAAGTTTACATGTATATCTTCGCATTTAGCAATGAGATTCTCATACATTACAAGATCATATGCTTACAGAATCTTATGTACAATAAGATATTATAGAATATTCTTAATTTGCTTCAAATTTTGGAGATTTCTAGGAATTTTGGTTTGAATTGTTTGAATGGGGTCGGTGTCTCAGTGGTATCGAGTCGACTTGTGGATCTTGAGAACCCTGGTTCGATCCCCACAGCCGTCAAACAATTTTCACCAATTTAAATCTACCCCTGTGGCTTCCCCTCCACTAATATCTTTGGGGGCCGTGATTTGACGGCTAGTAACCGCACTTCACGCGAAAAAATATATCAGTTACCGAGATCTGCTTAGGCAGAGTGCCACACCCAGTAATGGGTAAAAGGCGTGATGATATATTTATTTATTTATTGTTTGAAAACTTTACACAGTTTACCGCCCTAATCTATAGGTAACTGTCAATGTTTACCAAAAGTCATTTGATTTTTGTTCGTTTATATTTACTTCCACGTTATTTGCGTTTCCTTCGCTGTTTTATTTGGCTTTATGAAATATAATAGCATAGCTAAGAAAAACAAAAATCTATAACAACAGTGAAATTTTCTGAATACGAACAGGAACCACTTCAAACCAATATAAAAAATTAAAGCATGTAGGTTATATGTACAAATATTTCGAAAATATTTTGATCATGTAAAATGAATAATATTTGATGTAAAATATATTGTAGAAATATGTAAATACATGTAAACTTATTACCGTGTAATATAGATTATTTATAAAAAGTAATTAGATAATAAAAGTCGGATTCTTTGTGGCATTTGAATAGTAACAAATATTACATGATTCATATAATTGTGTTAAATGTATTTTTAAACAAGCGCAGGCGATGCTGCCTTCATTTCTTATAGATTCGTTGTTAGAGAAGTGAGCGTAAGTGAAGATTTACGAAACAGGTGTACATGAGCGATTGGATGGATGTTAATGAAGGTTTGTTGCGTGATGATGGATTTTGGTTATGAGGAAGGAAAGAGCTCGTATGGAGGAAGTGTTAATGTGGTTGAAAGGAGTATCGTGTGTCAGGATGAGAATATTCTGTGAATGTTTCAGGAGTTCGTGCTACCCCATTTAATGGGATATAGCGTGATGTTATGTATGTATGTATGTTTTTAAACAAACAAAAATTATATTTTGTAGGTTTATAAAATGTTAAAAGAAAATTAAAATATTTGTAGTTGTCAGTACTTTTAACAATTATACTTTCTCACCATATAGAAATAGTAACTGTCTACGTTTACTTTATGTTAAAACAGAAAAAGTAGATTCGCTAAAGCCAAAAGTGAAGACTTTAATAAAAATCAGCCAAATTTGGATTTTTGTTATTCTGAGTTTGTATGTTCACTACTGTAAGTTTTCTGATGACGCAAGTTTAATAACAAAATTTGCATATATTCGTGTTTATCAAAAATTTTTGATTTTAACAAAAATTCAATCAACATGATTTCATTGTTGTATTTTATTACATTCAACTTGCAAGGAATGAAATACTCGTATTTCAGATCACAGCAGTACGTCTAGAACAGGCGCAAACATTTTAGATGTACCCCTAGCTACGTCCCTGTTTTTATGAAAGGCATAATGATTGTGGCTGAAAAGAAAGTGGTAAATCAGCATAGGAATGTTTGGCAAAGATAAATTGCGCAAAATTATTGTTTTTGGCACAAGATTATAGTTTTTAGATTCCTTATTTAGTTAGTCGCAATTGTGTGAAATTCACTTTCAAGAACAAGCGCAAACCGATACCCTCTTTCTTATATTTTTTATTCGTTTTCAGTTCTTACAATAGAGTGTCGAACTGAAATTGCGTGAAATTCATTCTCAAGGACAACCGTAGATCAACACACTCCTTCGTTCTTATCATTTTAATTTGTTTTCAGTTCTTACTATAAAGTATCTACTGTAATTACTTTCAAAAACAAGTGCAGAACCCTTTCTTATCTGTTTAGACTCATTGTTAGAAGAGTAGACATGATTAAGTTGAGATGATTTGAACATATAGAACATAAGTTGAATAATATATTAATGAAACTGGTGCATATGAGCGAGTGTATGGATGCGGTTAAAGGTTTGTTGCGTAATAAAAGAGTCCGAGTGTAAGGAATAAATGGCATTTTAAGGAGGGAACCATGGATTAAAAATTATTTGAAATATCAGTAGTACGAGTATATAGTTTTTACTTTTTGATGATATCCTTAAAGCAGGGTAGCTTACTTAAAATTTGCAGGGTGAGGGGGGCATAACAAAAAGCGCCGCTACCGATCGCAATTCTAAAATATACAATTCAAACTAAAAGACAAAATATGTATTGTCCATATTGTGAATACTTGGTGAAACTAGGTTAAATAAAATATTTCAAAAACACTTGTAAAGTTTCACCATAAACAAGTCTATGTGCTGGCCGGTCTCTGAGATGATGACCTGATAAGTCGACTCACATGCTGAAATTTTGTGAAACTTTTACAAGTGTTTTTTAAATATTCCAAATAAGAAATATTTGACTTACATATTCAATCAGATTTTTATATTGTTAAGTAACTAGACACTTTTGTTTCTTTCATTACCAGCCTAGGCAGGCTATATGTTATTTTCCTGCCTAAACATACAATGCTTTTCTGAGTCTTAAAGGTCAGGCAAATGTTTATTTTCCTGTCAGTTTCAAGTAAAAAGAATTATTTCACTATTAGTAACGTGGTTCTTTAAGTGTAAAATTTTACTGGCACTGGCCAAACAAACAGTCATTTATCTGATGTTCTATAATGCATAAACTGACTATTGTAGTGTTTAGAATTATAATTTAATTATTAATATAATAGAAATAATTTCTAAATCAATTGAACTAAAAAGGTTTACTTACGGTAAATCACTCTTAATGTCGTGAATAAAAAAAATCTTCAATTTTTTTTTCAGAAATATAAAAACACTATGTATATTAAATAATTATTTGATAAATAATATAAAACCAAATTCAAATAAATTTTTGATTAATTAATATTTTACAGAAGAAGAAACTTCTTGAAATCAGGGAAAATTTTCAATATGAAATAGAAATTTTGTATGCATGATACGCAGTTACCAACCAAAATATTGATTTAGTAAAGATAAACATAAACAATTTTCTCCGAAACTGTCATCATTACCCACATTTGACTTGATAAAACGCAAAACTTTACTTGGAATTATCACCATTATCTTCCGTTGTCATGGAGACCATCAGTTAAATAAAAATCAAACGATATCTTGAGAGTAAACACAAATCACAAACGAAGTTTCCGATTTACTGAACAAAACAAATAAATTATCAGAATTTGACGGATACCAGAACTCGGGAAAACGGCAAACCAAATGTTTACTTCTGCATCCGAATCCGCTCAAACAAATATCAAATCGCCCACATTTTACCACGCGTAGAAATGTTTATATACCATGTTTATTTAGAATAATAAAACGAGTTCAAATGCATTAAAATTGTGAGTTTCAAATTTAAATTATTTTCAATCTTTGCTCATCATTTCCATGTCTAAACATTTATTATTTGCTTAGTATACTAACGCAACACAATCAATATATAAATACTTAATAACAATAATAATATATTGTTATTGATATAACCTAACATCAATTCTTAATAGATACTTATCAGTGGCGTACAATGCATGGAAGCGTTGGAAGCAGCGCTTCCCATACAATTTTTAAAATCATTTATTTTTTCTATTTATTGTATCTATTTTCTTCAACGCATCTATTTGCTTCCTGCTTTCGGTTTACTATAACCGAGTTCAACCGATATTTGAGAGTGCTCCTGGGAAGCTGTTTGCATATCGTTTCCACTGTTTTATGTTAAGGTGAATCATACGTTTGAAAATTCGTTACACCATATATTAGTGTAAGTAAGGTTTCTTGGAACCCTTACAAGAATGTAGACCTGACCAATTACAGAAAATCGAGAAAATGTTACATAAAATAATGGTAGATATATTAATTTGCGTTTTAAAAATAAACCTAATAATTTTCAAATTAATTAAATAATATTACAAAAAAATGCACACCTATCACTTTATAAGTAAATTTTGAAATGGCCTGTTCAGTTTCTTCTAAATAAAAAAATATACATACTTCAAATAAAATATCCTGATTTTAGAATCGCAGTTTCCATATATTTTCTAATCACTTTCTTTTACTTGAGCCCTATAATCTACTGAAAGCTTGCAATAGTATCTATGAATTGATCAAAACACATACGATCAGCAATAGGAGAGTTGTAGGTACTATTCTAATATAAAAATTCATTTTTCCAATAACATTTGCGAATTGTGGCAATATTTGTATGGTTTTTTTTTACATTTATCTTGCAAGTTGTAAGCAATATGCAGGTGTATCTGTATATCGGGAAAAAAATAGTGAGTATATATTATAAAACGTAGTGATCATGGAATAAAAACAATTTTTTTTACATTCGCTAAAACTTTTGCATCGTAAATAAAGGTAATATTTGTTAGTCACTATTTTTAATAATTTTATTTAAATCTTCTTACAAGTAATTTTATACACAACACCAAATAAATGTCTGATGTTGTATAATTATCAATTTAATTTAATTAAATGCAGCAGGTCAAGTAATAAAGTACGCTAATCCAGTGGCCATAAAAATATTCATTTCAAGTAAATCGTCCTTCATTTAGAGAATTTTAAAAAAAATTCTTTTTTGTTCCATGATCAGTATGTCTTATAGTATATACCCTTTAAGTTTTGTTCCGAAGTACAGATACTATATACACTGCTAAACAAAAAAAAACTGAGACTCTTTTTTTATGATTGCCATTAAACGGAGGATAATAGCCAGTGGAAAGAGAGTAAAATGAAAATGTAATAATAAAAAAACAATATCATTTTAATTAAATAAACGTATATTAAAGTAAAAAACTAAACTTATACAAAATTTAAACAAAAGGATGAAACAATAATAAAACATTTATAATTAAATTTATGCTTAATTATTAACGAATATTCCCTCTTCGGGCCTCGATAACAGCAACCGCCGTGGCATACTGAGAATTAAAAGAAAAATAACACTTTGCACCAGAAGCTCCCATTCTTCCACAATTACTTGACTTAGCTCGTAGAACGAAACATTTTCGCGGTATCTTATAAGTCTCTTAAGTTCATCCCAAACGTGTTTGATGAATTTAGGTCCGGACTACGTGCTAGCCAATCCATCCTAGTAATCCCAACTTCATCGAAATAATGTGTTACGATGTTTGCGATATGAGGTCGTCGGTAATATTTGGGCCTATATATGAATCGTAGGGCACAACATGGTCTTCTAAACAAACAATGATATATCTTTGAGCTGTTATTGCCTCCCTTTCCATTATGACGAGGTCAGTACGAGCTTCTAAACATATACTACCATGCACCATACTACCCCGCCTCCAAAAGGTATTTTTATAGAAAAACAGCACTGTGCGTATCGTTCGTCTGGTCTTCCCCATACACGCTCGCGACCATCTGATGAACACAAATTTAATCTGAACTCCCCTGAGAACAGAATGTCTTGTTGTTGCTCCATGGTCCAATTGAAGTGTTCCCTCGAAAAACGTAACCTATGCTACCGATAATATGGTAGCAAGTGTGGACATGTACTTAGCAGCTCTTCGAGATGACAAATTATGTTCGTTAAGTCTATGAATTGTTCTTGTGGATACATTAGTGTCACCTTCATTTCTTATGGGCTACAATATTAGAGCTAACACCGCGATATCCCAAAACATTAATGCAGATTAAGCGATCATCTTGGTGTGTAGTGCAACGATTTCAATCAGAACCTGGCCTCCTTGTGAATGAATCGGTTTCATCGTATCTTTTAATGACGTTATAAAGGCTACTTCGTGATAAATATAACATTCTTATCATCAGTACGGTGATGTGGAAAGCAATACGGAATTCGAATCCGGAGATCCCGAGTACGAATCTCACTCAAATTATAAAAATTATATAAACTACCACACTGCGGTTCGGTGAGTGCGGACCCTGTACTGTAATTGGGTTTAAGTTCCTGTTGTACAGTGTAACATAAATAATAAATAAATGTATCTAATACTCCGACCATAGCTATGAAGAGTAACTGTATTACCTCTTCAAGTCTCATTATTTAAAAAATAAACCTTTTTATAATGCAGAAAATATTGACAACGATATTAAAAATAATAAAAAATGCTATAGAATCAAACAAACTAATTGTGTTGTCTTTTTCGATAAGAAAAGCATTAATGATTAAAATTCATGTAAATTTGAGGGAACAATTTCATGAAAGTTGTTAAGAAATACACGTAAATGACTAGCCAATTATTCAATGTAACTGCCCAGAGTTCATAGGTTTCTTATATCTAAATAGCGAAAAAGAAAGTGTCCCATTTTTTGTCCAGCAGTGTATATATTGGTTAAATATTTGAGGTTAGAATATAAATTACTTTCTATAATCATTAAAATAAAAACTTTCTTAAAAATTAATAAAATATCCTTATATTCCAAATCATTCTGATCTGTATATACACATATTACGTAACTGTTCTCAAGAAATTTTTCATTTGTTAGGCAGTAACACTGCTGTTTTACAGTTGATGTTACGGATATATATATATATATATATATATATATATATATATATATATATATATATATATATATATATATATATAGCTATAACTATAATGATTGAAATACTCATTTATTTTTATAAAGTACATCACGAAAAATATCATTATGACAGCTGTCAATATTGATGTTTATTTTTTCGTTCAGTATGGGGTAGGTGGCTCAGTGGTATCGAGTCGGCCTGTGGTTCTTGACAACCTTGGTTCGATCCCCACAGTCAACAAGTAATTTGCACCAAATTAAATCTATCCCTGTGGCTCCCCCTCCACTAACATCTTTGGGGGACATGAAGAAATATATCACTTACCACGATATGCTACGACAGAGTGCCAGACCCAGTAATGGGTAAACGGCGTGATGATATATTTATGTTTATTGTATACGACAACGCACACAACTATTGCGTAAAATGAGAATTGCGAAAAAATAATTTATATATTTATTCTCATCTAAATGAAGAAACAAGTACTACTGCATAATCTTTAAACATCCTATTTTTTATATGAAAATAGAAAAGAGAATGACATCTTTATAATACATTGGAATTGACGCATAGGAGACCAAGATATCAAAACTTTTAAGTCTGACTTTCTTAAAAATGCTAGGTACGAATTTAATTCAAAAAATATTGCATATTTGAAAATAAGATCTTCTATAACACAGTAAAATTTTATTAAATTTAAACGAGGAACTTTTAAGAAATGAAATAAAGTATGTAAAAAAGCCTACTTTTAAACATTTTCTGCATATTTATTTCTCAAAGGTTTCTCGTTTAAATTGGATAAAAATTTATTATATTACTGCAGATGTAAAGTAAAGTTAAATGTATAGAATTTGTAAATTAAAATATGAAACTCAATTTTTGAACGTAATTTCTTGCATCATTTATGCTTTAACTTAATTGTATCTAGTTTATTAACGTACTTTGAAGGTTTGGTTTCAAAATTATGTTGAGTACATAATAAATTTCATTCATTATAACAATAATATGTTGTTTCAAAGAGATAAAAGCTGTTATTTCGAGACCAACTGTATTCCTAGTTATATCCAAACTGATTTCGTTACTAACGTTACGGTTACCAAAATACACTGGTTTGAACTACAATTTTTTTTCAATTTCATTTAAGTTTTACAATATCGCGTAACAACAAAAAGTATTATTGTTATTCAAATTGATGAAAGATATTACAAAATTTATTCAATTATTAGAAATAATAAAAAATAGTAGTGATGACAAAAATCTTGCACCTTTATACAATATAACTTTACAAAAAGATCATGTACGAAAAAATGAGTTTTATGAAAGTTGGATAGAGAAATTTTTGAAATATGATTTTTTTAAATTTACTCTACATGAATCAAACAACATTTCAATTATAATAAAAGAAACTATAATGACCTTAAGTGCATAACCAGTGATTCAACAACACAAAGCAAACGTCAGCGAAATGCCTATACCACTTCTTTGAACTGAGTTTCAAACCACCGCTTCGGACTAATTTGAAAACAGTTCGTCACCGTTTCAATCGTATTCAATCGCGAAAATGGAACAATTTGAAACATTACGAACTGTTTTCAAACCAATGTATCGCGAAAAAACAGATCAAGTCCGATCATAATTCTGATACTAACTTCAGATATTATGATTCACCTATATAGATTATAATTGACGTATGCCCATTAAGTATTAATCAACTCAAGTATAGTGCATGGAAATGTTTTTTAAAACTCTTTCTCATTGTATTTTTATATGTGCCAAGTTATTTCTGAAACTGATATCCAGCTACATAAATTAAGCTCTTAAATGATATTTGCTGTAGTTTTCATTGATGAATGCTAATTTAAATTAATTTAATAATTGTTATATTAGCTATACAATGAAAGTAGTAAGGATACTTCATATACTTGTTTATTTCATTTTAAAAAGTATTCTAGTGGTAAATTAAATTAATATGTACTTATTTTTCGAAACACATGCACAAGAAACACGTTCTTATTCCCTAATTTTAGAGAGAGAAACACTGCTTTTCTCCCATAGGGGGAGAAACATTACGTTTCTCTCCCTAGGTAGGATGTGTCTCTCCCTAGGTAGCATGTTTCTCTCCCTAGAGAGATGTTTTTCTCCCTACAGACTACGATTATTAGCTGTTTGCGGCGTTTCCTAGGTAACTAGTTACGCAACCCATATTTGACATTTGTCCCGATAAGACGGTAATTTTTGTGCACTTGTTACGAAAAGTATAATATGCTTCACGGAAGGGCGTGATTATCCCTTGTGTGAAGTAGGCAAACCTCGACTTCACACGCGGGAATAATCGCTTGTTTCCCTCCCTTGATGCATGACATACTATTTATTATTCACATTATAATTATTTGTGTTGTCCCGCGTGGTGGCCGCGCGGGTTGAGGGCCTGACTGACGACCATAAGATCGTGGGTTCGGGTCCCGTCCGTTGCGGCCATACAAAGGACATATCGGCATATGACCTGAGTAGTTGGTCCGGTATATAAATTATAAAAAATTATTTGTGATGAATAAGTAAGGTAAGTTTTCCGCTTCACCTCCTCTAAATATCACAACACACCTCTGGAACCTAAGTAAAAAGTACAATCTATGTAAGAGAGTAATGGGTAAAAGGCGTGATGATATATTTATTTTAAAATATGTATTTTTTTCATTAATATCTTTGATCAATATTAAATTACTATCCAAATAATTCTTCTAAAACCGAATTCTAGAAAAAAAAATTAATATGAACCATATTTTGAAACATACAACAAATTTGATTAACTCATATACTATGATAAAATTTGAATCACTTAACAGCATGTTTATGTTGAACTTCCTCATTGAAAGCGTCTTGAAATATCTCAATAGATGAAGGCAATATGTGAAGTCAAGGTCAGTTTATCGCATCGCATTTATACAAATTGAAAATTGATTTTCACTAAACCATACTAGAGAAGCGTTCTGTCACGTAGTTTCCAGCCCTAGGGCAACGCTTGAAATAATAGTGCACGCGTATTCTCCAAGTGTCACGTACACCTTCCAAATATTCGAAATTTATACAATAATGTTAATTGCTTATATGTGGATTTTTATAAATAGACATTCCTAGGATAACGGAAAACTTTGAATATAGAATTATGATTATGTCAGGCGTCTTTAATTTTCGTTATCAAATTTAAAAGAAAGACAATAAAATATACCGTGCCATCACAAAATATAGTTTATAAGTTGTAATCCAGGCATAAAGTATATTACACTCGCGGCCTACATTGACTTATAAAACTAAATCAATTTCATCAGTCAACATTTTTTTTTGGAATATAGATTCCAATTTTATTGTTTTTCTTTTTGGTGTAGACCAAATAAAAAAATTATAAAATAGAAAAATATTTATACCATATTTACTCTTTTATATTTATTCAATAATTTTATTTTCAAAACATTGCAATAATGTTTATGTTTATTAAAGTTTATTACTGAATAAAAACAATAATGACATTGAATTCACGGACAGATTACAGTAGTAAGTACCACTATGGTTGAGTTATAGTGTTACAGACATAAGTTCACGAAATCAACTTATTTTAATTGTCTATAACTAAGAAAAATGTTGATTCAGCGAACCCAATTTCTTTAACCCGAAACTAATGGGTTCCGGTTTGAGTTCAAGTCGACAAAGAAACAGGTTCACAAAAAAAAACATGGTTCAAACGGTTTTCGGTTCGGTTTCCAGTCCCTGATTCAAATTCTTCTGTACTATAATTAGAATTAATTCCTTTTTCTGCAGCGTAATTTAATAGATGAATAAACAGCCCTAATAAGTTTACTGCTATTATAATTAAATACTTTTATTTCATTTTTTTTAAATTGTATACCTATTCAATTTTGTACCTAATCATGATTTTGCGAAAGGACATGGTTATAAAATACGAATAATAAATCCTGAATAATACTTTTCCAAAGAAAATTTACAAATATTCAATGACGCACAAAAAAATTAATAACTTAAAAGAAACTGACTCATTTAGAAACAAAGCCCGTTATAATAAATTCATTTATGTGAAAATTATTTCTAGAAATTGTCACCTCATATGACTAAGTTATTACGGAAATAAATAAATAGAAGCAAATGACGTACGATAAAAACAAATATGACCTTGACAAACTGTTTCAAAATATCTACAAATACAAACAATTTTAATTTAGTTGCTTTGCATACCTTATTCAAATATCGCTATAATCAATTAAATATGTCATTACCAGCGTGACTTCTCTTCCACTAACTTAGGGGCCCTGATTTGACGGCTGGTGACCGCACTTAACGCACATAAATATATTACCTACCAAGATCTGCTCCGGTCAACTGCCACACTCAGTGAAAGTCACGAGATATATTTATTTTAAAAAGACAACTTATCTTATTTTTTATGATATATTCAATAAAATACAAAATAAATATATCCGCCTTTAACCCATTATTGGGTGTGGCACTCTGCCGTAGCGGATCTCGATAAGTGATATATTTCTTCGCGTGAAGTGCGGTTACCAGCCGTCAAATTGCAGCCCCCAAAGATGTTAGTGGAGGAGCCACAGGAGTAGATTTAATTTGGAGAAAATTGTTTGTCGACTGTGGGGATCGAACCAGGGTTCTCAAGATCCACAAGCCGACTCGATACCACAATAAATATATCATCACGCCTTTTACCCATCACTGAGTGTGGCACTCTGCTTAAGCAGATCTCGATAAGTATTATATTTTTTCACGTGAGTGCGGTTACCAGCCGTCAAATCACGGCCTCCAAAGATATTAGTGGTGAAGGAGCCACAGGGGTAGATTTAATTTGGTGAAAATTGTTTGTAGGCTGTGGGGATCTAACCAGGGTTCTCAAGATCCACAGGCTAACTCGATAAGTTACTTTTTCTATGATCAGTATAAAAGTAACATTTTGAAACGTCATTTGCTGATAGAAAATGAAAAATGCTCTGGTAGCACCACAGTTGAAATAACAAGAATTAATGATAAAAATACTTCAAAATAAAGTTTTACTCCAGAGATATAGGCGATTAAATATATAATGACATCACAAGTATGAAACGTTTATATTGGCCAATGAGACACGTCCGGAGTAGAATGTAACTAACTTCAATGAACTATCACTGGGATCTATCGTATTTATTTACTTTGATTATATGTTTTTGTTACTTAACAGTGGCTCAGTGGTATCGAGTCTGCCTGTGGATCTTGAGAACCCTGGTTCGATCCCCACAGCCGACAAACAATTTTCACCAAATTAAATCTACCTCCACCACTAACATCTCTGGGGGCCGTGATTTGACGGTTGGTAACAGCACTTCACGCTAAGAAATATATCACTTACCGAGATCTGCTACGGCAGAGTGCCATACCTAGTAATGGGTAAAAGGCGTGATGATATATTTATTTATTTTACACAAAATATGTAAATGAATTTTTTTTGTTATCTCAATCTATTTGTCGTATGTATATGTTACATAATTATTAAAATAATTTAATTATCTTTGCTTGGACATTCAATTATTTATGATTTTTAACATATATTCAGATTATTTTTCAAAAGTTAAATCGTTATTTGTGACGTTACGACTTCTTTAAAAAACATATCTCTTGTAATATAAGGAATTTTAAACACGCATTTTCACTGATTATCATAGTTAATCATGAAGTTGCATATTATTATTTTGTAGACCACAAACTCTTTCTTTCAGTTTTGTTTTATATGTATTGTTTTCCTAATTACCTATATTCAAAGATTGTATTAATGTACACCTCTAGTTGAAAGTATCTTTGCAAATCTCGACTAGATGAAGTCCTCGTTTCGTTCGTGCTATAATCACTAAGCACTATCCGCAAACTGTACTATTTACATAAAAAAATATCACTTACCGAAATCTGCTACCATAATGCCACACTCATAAATGGATAAAATACCAAAATGATGATATTTTTCTTTATTATATTATTTTCTTCGTTACTGAAAAGCCTAGAACTGAGATCCACAAAACTGAATCGAATAGCGAATTGCAACATTGCAAGGGTCAAAAGTTGGATACAATATTTATTTCTTCTTGCTAAATGTAGATGTACATAAGTATTCCTTTATTATTATTTATAATAATGAATTCTAATAGCATAATTTAATATTTACATAAATATAAATAATTTATACTGACTGGTAACCGTACTCCACGCGAAGAAATATACCACTTACCGAGATTTGCTACGGTAGAGTAACACACCCAGTAATGGGTAAAAGGCGTGATGATCTATTTATTTTATAAATGGACTTGAAATATGTCATAGCAAATAATTAAACATGTGTAGAGAAGGATGTCAGTTATTCTAGAATGAGAAATAAATAAACTGCAGGTCTATCGTAGACAAAGATTTGATTACTACTGGTATAATTTGATGATATATACCATTCAGTATGTCTTTCTCTCACTGATTTTTTTAACATAACCTAAATTTCGAAGTAAACAATATTTAACAATCATTTTAACTTATTTATAGTTAAGAAATATATTAGATATGTATTTAAAATATATCTATCTATTCTGTATATAACGATGTAAGCCCAGAGTAAGGAAACTGTAAAGGCAGTGCATGTGTATGGAGTGAAGTTCAGCGGGATTTCATCCGCCATCTTATTCGGTTCTTTCGTGTAACATGTGTTACGCTTGCTTATAAGTGAATTAATAGTTTTTTTCTAGTCTCGTTATTAAAATGTCATTGAACGCATTAGTTTCCATGGTGCTAAATAACATCTCAATCACATGTTGACAAACCGTAACTTCGAACATTTTAGTTACGACTTGAGATTTAAAGCACTGGGTTAAGTTAGCTTCAGACTTATATCATTGTAACATCCTTACTTTTTAAATCATTCATAAAACTTTACATTTTTTGTTGTTTTAATTTGAGATCGTAGAAACATTATACATAGTATATGTGACTCGTTTTATAAACTCTTTAAATAGTCGTTTTTATGCACTCGTAACTAAAGAGACGTTTATAAAACTTGTTAAAGAAAATACTATTAGTTGGATTTCTGGCTTTAATTGGAAATAAAAAGGGTAAAATTAAATATTCATTTTAAATCCTTTTTTATTTATTTCTTCTTGCTAAATGTAGATGTACATAAGTATTCCTTTATTATTATTTATAATAATGAATTCTAATAGCATAATTTAATATTTACATAAATATAAATAATTTATACTGAATCATACGATAAATGAATGTTTGCAAAACGGTGCTTGAAATTGCATTAAATTATTTGATCATATACGGTAATAAGAATTTAATGAATATGGCGCCATAATATCCCTGAGTGCTTGCTGGTAGACGACATGTCATGTGTAATTAAGTTAGTAAACATTACTATTTTCCATGAACAGTTTTATATGAAAAGTGTTAAATAAACACAACTTATAACGTAAAAATCATAAGTTATCAACATCTGGAAGTAGCATGCATTTTAAATACAATTTTTATTTAAAGTTCAATCATTAGAAGTCTTCATACGCAAAAATATATGATAGCTATATTGAGAGAAAATTGCGTATTATACAGGGTGATTCTGCGAAGACGAACCCCCCCCCCCATAACTTTTTTATTATAAGAAATAGTAACATTTTCTTCATATGGAAGTTTTAGTATATTAAATATACTATTTTATGACAAATATAGATATTTTTATAAAGTCAGGTTTACATGATACGACTATCAACTTTTATTTTAAAATGGGAGCCTAGAATTATTTTGTTAAAATAAAAACCGCCATTTTTTCTCTTTTCAACGATGTATTACTTGTCATAAATGTATATGAAAAAATTAGAGATAAATAAGGTAATTGAGAAATCAGAAATTAATTTTATTCACTTATTCTACCGAAATTAAACAAATTGTAACAAGGTAAAATTAATGACAACAATGCAAATATTTATTTGCTACTTGTTTCACTTGTTTTGTCATTCATTTTACCTTGTTACATTGTGTTTAATTTCGCATAGCCTCCTAGAATAGTCGAATAAAAATAATTTCTGATATGTCTCAATTATCTTATTTATCTCGATTTTTTTCATATACATTTATGACAAGTAATACATCGTTGAAAAGAGAAAAAATGGCGGTTTTTATTTTAATGAAATAATTCTAGGTTACCATTTGAAAAATAAAAGTTGATAGTCGTATCATGTAAACCTGACTTTATAAAAAAATTCTATATGTGTCATAAAATAGTATATTTAATATACTAAAACTTCCATATGAAGATAATTTTTCTATTTCTTATAATAAAAAAGTGAAGGGGGGGTTCGTCTTCGCAGAATCATCCCGTATACAGTAGAATTTTCCCCAAAAATGAAAAGGCAATAACTGCCAAACAAAAAAAAAAACAGTCGCGAGTTATTATTAAAATATTTTTGTACAAAGCACGTCATATTGAAAATAATAATTATCGATAGCTTTTTTTGTGCTTATTATACAAGTTTATTATCACTAGGACTCTTCATAATAAGTGAAATACTTAACTTTAAAATTTGTACTTGTTTTTGTTTTGTACTAGAATCAATAAAATGTATATTAAATAGAGCAAAAACTACGCACCACTTCCAACTGAATATGCTATTCAAGTGGCCAGGATGCTCGAACTAAAAATTTGAAACATTACGATTTAATTATATGCCATATCAAATAGACAGACAATGGGTTCCGCCACTATTTTTTTATGAAACTGCATCTAAATTGAAAACAATGTACAGTTTTTGAAAGTCATAATTGTTATTCATTAAATCGTAATGACTATTTTTTTGTAACATCAGAAATGGAATATGGGTTAGATGGCTCAGTGGTATCGAGTCGGCCTGATTCTATCCCCACAGGTGACAAACAATTTTCACCAATTTAAATGTACCCCTGTGGCTCCCCCTCTACTAACATCTTTGGGGGCCGTGATTTGAAGGCTGGTAACCGCACTTCATGCGAAGAAATATATCACTTACCGAGATCTGCTATAGCAGAGTGCCAGACCAAGTAATGGGTAAAAAACGTGATGATATATTTATTTATTTATAGAAATGAAATCTTCATACAGGGAGGCTCGCATTTTTTTTTTAGTAACAATCGAATTTATTAATTTACAAAAATATATAAATGGGGTAGGTGGCTCAGTGGTATTGAGTTGGCCTGTGGATCTTGAGAACCCTGGTTCGATCCCCACAGCCGACAAACAATTTTCACCAATTTAAATCTACTCCTGTGGCTTCCCCTCCACTAACATCTTCGTGGGCCGCAATTTAACGACTGGTAACCGCACTCCACGCGAAGAAATATATCACTTACCGAGATTTGTTACGGTAGAGTAACACGCCCAGTAATGGGTAAAAGGCGTGATGATCTATTTATTTTATAAATGGACTTGAAATATGTCATAGCAAATAATTAAACATGTGTAGAGAAGGATGTCAGTTATTCTAGAATGAGAAATAAATAAACTGCAGGACTATCGTAGTCAAAGGTTTGATTACTACTGGTATGATTTGATGATATATACCATTCAGTAAGTCTTTCTCTCACTGATTTTTTTAACATAACCTAAATTTCGAAGTAATATTTAACAATCATTTTTACCTATGTAACTTATTTATAGTTAAGAAATATATTAGATATGTATTTAAAATATATCTATCTATTCTGTATATAACGATGTAAGCCCAGAGTAAGGAAACTGTAAAGGCAGTACATGTGTATGGAGTGAAGTTCAGCGGGATTTCATCCGCCATCTTATTCGGTTCTTTCGTGTAACATGTGTTACGGTTGCTTATAAGTGAATTAATAGTTTTTTTCTAGTCTCGTTATTAAAATGTCATTGAACGCACTAGTTTCCATGGTGCTAAATAACATCTCAATCACATGTTGACAAACCGTAACTTCGAACATTTTAGATACAACTTGAGATTTAAAGCACTGGGTTAAGTTAGCTTCAGACTTATATCATTGTAACATCCTTACTTTTTAAATCATTCATAAAACTTTACATTTTTTGTTGTTTTAATTTGAGATCGTAGAAACATTATACATAGTATATGTGACTCGTTTTATAAACTCTTTAAATAGTCGTTTTTATGCACTCGTAACTAAAGAGACGTTTATAAAACTTGTTAAAGAAAATACTATTAGTTGGATTTCTGGCTTTAATTGGAAATAAAAAGGGTAAAATTAAATATTCATTTTAAATCCTTTTTTACTTCCTTGTACGAAGTAAAGGAAGTATTGTAATCGCGAAAATTTTCGGTTCTCAGATTTCAACGGAAATAGGTGTTTTGGCCCTCCCTGAATCCATTTTGACTAATTTCGTCATGCCGTCTGTACGTATGTACGTACGTACGTACGTATGTAGGTACGTATCTCGCTTAACTCAAAAACGGTAAGCCGTAGAAAATTGAAACTTTATATTTAGGACTGTTATAACATCTAGTTGTGCACCTCCCTTTTTGGTCATTATACAACTACCGGAAGTGGTACTTTACTTGAAGCCTATAATAGATTTTCATGAAAAACTATATTCAAATATAATTTAAAACTTTCCAAATTTGGTATATAAGAGTACTATATCAATGGAAATAACATAATAGATTTTGGTTAAAATAGACTAACCGGAAGTGACACATTACATGAAGCAGCTAACAGTTTTCCTTGAAAAAAATGGTATTATTTTAATTTTAGAAATAAATGCTGCAAATACAAGTTTTAGAGAATTAAATTCTGCGTCTAGCACATTAAGAATTTTTAAATTAGCTTTTTGCATAAACGAGATATCTAAATTTAAATATTATATATTTTAAATGGGGTAGGTGGCTCAGTGGTATCGAGTCGGCCTGTGGATCTTGAGAACCCTGGTTCGATCCCCACAGCCGACAAACAATTTTCACCAATTTAAAAAATCTACCCCTGTGGCTCCTCCACCACTAATATCTTTGGAGGCCGTGATTTGACGGCTGGTAACCGCACTTCACGCGAAAAAATATATCACTTACCGAGATCTGCTTAGGCAGAGTGCCACACCCAGTGATGGGTAAAAGGCGTGATGATATATTTTATTTTTATATATATTTTTAGATTTTTTTAAAAATTAAGTTTGCTATGGATTAGAACAAAAACTAAAAGATTTAATGTCAAATATGTGCAATTAAAAAAATATCTATAGTTTAATACGGGTACAAGGAAGTCATGTGGTGTCCACATCAGATATTTATTAAACTATGAAGGCAACGATTCGGCCAATATTTAGGCCATTTTCAAGCAAATGTTAAGTATTAATTAACAAGTAACAATTTAAATTTTATAATCAAAGGTAACATAATTGAATAAATAAATAAATAAATATATCATCACGCCTTTTACCCATTACTGGGTGTGGCACTCTCTCGTATCAGATCTAGGTAAGTGATATATTTCTTCGCGTGAAGTGCGGTTACCAGTCGTCAAATCACGGCTCTCAAAGATGTTAATGGAGGGGGAGCCACAGGGGTAGATTTAAATTGGTGAAAATTGTTTGTCGGCTGTGGGGATCGAACCAGGGTTCTCAAGATCCACAGGCCGACTCGAGACCACTGAGCCACCTACCCGATAATTGAAGTCAAAGAAAAATTAAAAAATAAAAAACTTGTTGAGGTGTACACCTCAAGTCACATAGTAATTGACTTTGACTTCAATTATGTTACCTTTGATTGTAAAATTTAAATTGTTATTTGTTAATTCATACTAAATATTTATTGCTTGATAATGGCCTAAATATTGGCCTTTTTAGTTTAATAACAAAAGTTTAAAAATGAATATTTAATTTTACCCTTTTTATTTTCAATTAAAGCCTGAAATCCAACTAATATAAATTTTCTTTCAAAATTTACAATTCAGCTTATTAAAAACGAATTAAAATCTTTCGATTTAAAAAAAATCCAATATACAATTAAATTACATACGCATCGGAATGATCTGACATTAGAGTTAACTCCATTAAAAACTCAAATATCGTAACTAATAATATTTTTGAAACTTTGATTGTCTGTTGTACAAAGTTTTTGGATATATTTTTAATAAAACTGACATTCTTTCATTGTTAAAACAATGGCAATGTAACAACAAACGAAATACTTTGTTGCAGTCTTACAAAATATTGAAAATGTAAATGAGTGTAGTGTACGTGCATTACCACCAACAAATGTAATTACCTAACAACCACGCTATTTGACATGGGATATTAGATTACAAATTAATTTCCATCAACAATATATTTCAGATAGTTCTCTAATATGTTATATAATTTAAATTTCATATTAATTATGCGTTGCATACGTGATAATATTTGCTATACAATCATTATGGTACTAACTAACTGATATAAACTATTTAAAATATATGCTGTACTCATGCACGTACTTATATGTTCAAGAGGTCCAATATAGGTGCCTCTAGTTATCAAATCGCTTTATTAATCGTATTCGTCATATGTTAATTAGGTACCTCTGCAACATCCAGATTAGATTTCCTTCTACTTCATGTTATATGTTTTTTTTTGTGTTTTAATTCCATTGCCATCTGTTTTTTTTACAAAAATGTAACATTTTGATTTTCAAATATCTAGTACTACAAGTTATTACGTTAAATTTAAACATTTTAGAAGTAAAATTTCATATTAACAAACTTCTTATTCTTATACTTGATGTTAATTAAAACATTGATATAGTAACTCTAACAATACATTAATAATAGCAAATAAGTACTTGACAGATACATGTACAACAGGAATTTAATCCTAATTATAGTACAGGGTCCGCACTCACCGAGCCGCAGTGTGGTAGTTTTTTTAATATAATTTTTAGCTTGAGTGCGATTCGAACTCGGGATCTCCGGATTCGAATTCCGTATCGCTACCCACACCACCGTACTGACGGACTAAATATCTAAGGCATTTGCTTTTCGCTGTTGGTAGTAAAAAAATGTGTGTACCGCAAACGTTAAGTAAATTTAAAGGTCTTCAAATATATGTAAGAGAGTTCGTAGTCGACATTTGATGAAACATGATTAACAATTGATCTAATAATACATACTTGGTTGTTTCACAATTCACATATACAGGGAGTGCATAGGCGGAACATAGAAGTTTAACATAGGATTTTAAAAATATCCGGAAATTGGCTCTTCTGTACATTTTAGAGCAAAAGTACAAGAATAATAATTTGTTTAAAATTAAATTCTACGTTAGAAAAGTTTTAATTTATTGTACTAGCGTGTCTATAGTACTAGATATTTAAAAAATTAAAGTGCCATTTTTGCGCAAAAGCAGATAGCCATGAAAATAAAACACAAATAAAACAAAATCTCATTCTGACAGTTCAGTCAAGAGTTACTAATCTTGATTGTTCTATTCATTATTTTATATTACTATATTTTATAATTAATATTAAATATTAAAATAATATAATAATTAAAATAATACAATGGATAATTAAAATCAGTAATTCTTCACTGAACTATTTGAATGAGATTTTGTTTTGTTGGTTTTTAATTTTCTTGGCTATCTGGTTATTCACAAAAATGTCACATTGTATTTTTCAAAAATCTAGCATCACAGACATATTGGTACAATAAATTTAAACATTTTAAACGTAGAATTTAATTTTCAACTTTTCATTCTTATAGTTTTCCTCTAAAATGTACAGGAGAGCCAATTTCCGCACATTTGAAAAATCCTATGTTAAACTCCTATGTTCAGTCTTTATATGCATACCTGTATTAATGTGACGATCATTTGGTCTTTTCAGGCATCTTCATACAACTGGTTATGCAAGATATTGTTACACTATTTATATGTTAAGTAACGGTGAATCGCTTAGATTTACCTGTTCATTATGAATCCATTGTTAGCAACAGTTTTAAAGTATTTTACACGTTGCTAACAAGCGACTAAGATTGAACCTTTTGGAAAACTTGTCTATTAGGAAAGCTGTGAATGCTGGTAAATTTATTAGCAATGACCAAGTAGATATAAGCAATTCAACATCACATTAACATAACGAGACGATTGTCACATTAACAAACGCAGAATTTTGAAACAATCTAATATGTATTTTTACATCAATTGTTAATTTTTATACTTAAATAAATAACTAAATATATAAAATCATCACGCCTTTTACCCAATACTGGGTTTGGCACTCTGCCGTAGCAGATCTCGGTAGGTGGTATATTTCTTCGCGTGAAGTACGGATACCGGCCGTCAAATCACGGCCCCCAAAGATGTAAAAATTATTTGTCGGCTGTGGAATCGTACCAGGGTTCTCAAGATCCACAGACCGACTCGATACCACTGACCCACCTACCCCATTTGCTTAGTTTAAAGAAATAAAATTACTCGTATATCGAATGTTTCACAGCAATATCAATTATTCTATATGACATATAACTTCGATTTGATTTTATTAATTTAAATGGAGTTTAAAATTTAAGTTTTGTTGATATAAGTTACCATTACCGCTCTTGATACATAAATCACTCTTTTAAAGAAATTTAGAGCAGTATATTGCTGTTTGCAAACTCTAGCACCGACTACATATTTTTAAATGAATAGAAAAATATGAATATGGAAAATATAAATTTAATCAATTTAATCTGCAATAAATAATTGATGAGATTTCAATTTTTAATTGTTAAAATAATGTAAATTATTAATGTAAGAGTAGGAGTACCTAATAATGAAGAACTCATGTTTTTTTAAACTTATTCATCTCCCATAAACCTTAATCAACTTTGCAGCAGTAGCGCCAGCATTGGATCCTAGCGATTCGTAGAGCGCAGGTGTGCCATGACGTCACGCACACGTTCCATGGTGACGTCAGGCAACGTCACGGTTCGATACCGGAGCCGGTTCACTGCCGGAATGCGGTATTGGGAAAATACGAAAATAATCTTTGTGGAACTCCGGCAGACGGCATTCGGTCCACGTCTACAGCGCAACGCGGCCAGGATGAAAATAGATTTCCAGGACAGGAGTGCATTCAGGGAGAGGTACTTCATTCTGAGTCGCTTGGTAACGAAAACACGGGATTTATAAAATGTTGTGAAATATCTTACAACATAAAATAATAATGCAATAGCCAGATTTACAATAACAGTAGAATTTCAGTTTAACACATAGTATTAGAACTATTTATAATAATAAACCACTTGTCGTATTAAGAAACAATCTAAAATTTCTCGCTTAAAAGCTTAAATCCAACATTTCATCGGGTTTTCAAAGATAGGTCGATATAGGTACTGAAATTTTGGTACTATGTTTTTGAATTCAGTATACTAAAAAGCATGAAAATAAATAAAATCAAATAAATAAATATATCATCACGCCTCTTACACATTACTGGGTGTGGCTCTGTAGTAGCAGATCGCGGTAAGTGATATATTTCTTCGCGTAAATTGCGGTTACCAGCCGTCAAATCACGGCCCTCAAAAATGTCAGTGGAGGGGGCGCCACAGGGGTAGATTTAATTTGGTGAAAATTGTTTGTCGGCTGTGGGGATCGAATAAGGGTTCTCAAGATCTGCAGGCTGACTCGATACCACTGAGCCACCTACCCCATAATAATAATAATAATTACATCAAAATCTCGAGATCAAGAAAAATCACCATCACAATACTTTTTCCATTATACATAGATTGCGAAATTAAAAATAAAATTGGAAGGTTGAGTGGAATCCAACTCGGGTTCTCATTTCTCCAATGAGATAAGTTGCCACTGAGCTGTTTACTCATTAAAAGTTTATAGTACAGAGAAACAGAGAA
The DNA here is from genome assembly GCA_947425015.1 of Pterostichus niger. Classification (NCBI taxonomy): domain Eukaryota; kingdom Metazoa; phylum Arthropoda; class Insecta; order Coleoptera; family Carabidae; genus Pterostichus; species Pterostichus niger. The sequence continues at coordinate 17,688,936 of OX380338.1, read as the reverse complement.
ATAAACTGTCAGAACTATTTCTTTTAAAACTTAAAACGGTATTCATAAGTAGGACTTCTATTCTGTGGGGTCACCATTACGATCTTGATATCGAGAACTGTAAAAGCTACGATTTTAGAATTTAAACATGTAATAATATTTAGAAAATGAAATGATAGACTTTTTTGGAATTATTATTATTAGTCCTGAAGAAGGCTAAAGAGTTGGCCGAAACGTCGACTTAATAATAAAAAATAAAAAAACTGACTGAACTCCAAAAAACTATATCATTTCATAATTTAAAAACAGTCGAAATAAAAAAAATGTATATCTTTTTAATATTTAGAAAAGTTATTCATATAAGAAAAGTAGATATTTTTATTTTGTATTATCATCGGCATCGACTAGTAATTTATGCATTAAGAGCCTTAGGATGACGGTATCCAGCCCAAGGGGCCTCTGGCTCGACAGATAGATATCGCCCGAGGTCATTATCACCTAGTAACATCCGCGGTGCATACATAATTTTATTTTTCATTACAAAATAGTTTTAATTTATATTAATTATGATTATAGTAATGTGTATAAGAGTATTAATCAACAGTGACATTGCATGAACAGAGAGGGAATTATGAACGAAGCGGGCGGTAAGAATTGTAATGCCTTCATATAATGCCTCGGACATTAAGAGTTGTTTATAAAGAATGTTTCACAACTTAGAGCAAAAAATTAAAGGGTATATTATGTACGACGTGCTGATCATGAAACAAAAAGATTTTTTTTAAATTCGAAAAATTAAGGGTTGTTAACCTAAAACATTTTTTGTAGTACTGCACTGGATTCGCTTTCCTATTAAACACAAGCAATGAAGTAGGTATCAACTACGAAATAATAATTACACAATTAAATTATTAGCAGTTATTTATAATAGAATTTTATTTAATTAATAACTTTAACATAATCATCCACCCAGTGGCAGTGGCAACGAAAAATTTTGGACTGGGAAACATGGAAAATAGTTTTGCGATTTAAAAAAAATTCTTTTTGTTTCATGATCAGCACGTCGTACAGAATATACCCTTTAATTTTTTGCTCTAAGTTGTGAAACACCCTGTATATTTCGTATCATAGCAATAAACAACAAATTATGTTCAAGTGAAAATAAAAATATGTTCAAGTGAAAATAAAAATATGTTTCACGACCGACGGTATTATTTGACCGTTTCTATGATACAAAAATCGCGACAGAATAAACCATTATTTGATGATATATGATGAATGTTATTTAGCTACAAATATATTAATAATTTTTACTACAGTGTAATTTCCGACTAAAATGACATAGTTAATATGAGGTATGGTCTCTGGCTATGCAATATTTTTCGTTTAAAATTTAATTACATAGAATCTAGAAAATAACTTCAGAAGTAAACTAAAAAAATACATTAAACTATACTGACGTCGAGTTAATTTAATCTTTTTAAGTGGTTGTTCAAAATATATATTATTTTCTACTTTATACTAATCTTCTATTACCTTTTATAAGTTTATAAGCTTGAAACATTTCCAATCAAGAAAATATTTTAGTATTCTAGACACGCACACTATTCTAAATATCGAATTTGAACAAAAAACTATGAATATAATAAAAGCGGAAATGCGGAAAATAGCTGTTAGTATATAAATCACGAAATCCTAAATATAATACAAAAACAAAAACACTTTATTTCATGCAAATTAATCGCTCCAAAAACATCAATTCTTGAAATCGGCCAAATATAACCGGCAGCAAATCACAAATAGCATTTCGTAAAACTAAAACGGCAATCATCTAAAAATAGCTTCGCGCACGTTGCAGAACGGAATTACTCCCACCCCCCGCGGGTGCAAATATTCCGGGCATGCTCCTATTTCGGTGTATATACGAATCGATTTCGCCGAGTTTATATAAGTTCTCGTATATTTTCGTCAACGTTCAGCGTCAGCTCGTAACCCTCACCCGCCTAAAGGGAAATATACTGAGATATAAAAGTAAACAGCAAATGGCACTCTAGAGATTATGCTATTCCATGGGCGTACGTGGTTTAAGTTAACGGCCATTGCTTACTAAAATTAAAGTGCAAATTTGTTAATATTCCAAATCTCCAAATTGCCGAACGCATTACTGATTGAATTTTGCTTTGCTCGCTTTCGGTAAATTAAAACTATATCTAAACGGTCAGAAAACTTATCAATAAACTCAAATCATTCAATTGGGATTAATTAACATTGTTGTTATTTGATATTTACACTAAAATAGCAAATTTGAATTATGTTAATCAAAGTATTATAAATATCATCCTTTATAATTTTCTTTTTTAAGTTCATGCCAAAACGATATTTCAATTTAATTTTTTACAAGTAAAGTTACTTAAAGTTTCATCTTAGGTTTCTAAAATAAATAAAACGACAATAACTTTTACACAAGGCTAGCCATTATTATCCTTCGCTGAAAATTTAAATATAAATGTCATAAAAGTTCAATATAATATATAACAGACAAACTGCACATTATTTTCTCATCATTTTCTTAGAAATTACCAGTAAAATTATACAATTTATTTCAACAAATAATTACAAGTTATACCGTCAGATGCAGATTCTAAAAGGAATTTTACGTAGAGATTGTTAAACAAGAAATTAACGGTAAACATTTTAATGTCTTATAAATCACAACTATTAATATCTTCGTTGAATTTAGAAAATTTACGATTATTTTAATTTTAAAATAAATAATATTTTACACTTTTTGTTCGTTTAAATAACAGAAAACATAAAATGTATATTTGCTTCATTCGTAGAGCGAATTTGAAACGGTTTAATACACAGACCCGATTGACAACTGTTAATTAATTAATCAAGAATTTTTACAGAGCGAACAACTTGTAATTCACTTGACACAATCTACAATTTTTCTGTTATAATATATATATATATATATATATATATATATATATAAAAATTTCTAGTTCATCTTCAACTTATTTTACAAACGAATCACGAACAGATATCCTTTTTTTAACACTAAATAATTTAAATACTACCAGTGCATGAATAAATAAATCATATTGGCTAGTTGAAAAGTGTTTGATATCATCATTTTCTTACTATAAGCAACAATCTGGTAACTAAAATTGCTGATTTGTTCTTATTACAAAAACCAAATAAAACAATAAAATTATTAAAATTAAAATATAATAATATTATTTTACTATTGCAATGTCAAATATATGAAAATAGATTTACTAATTTAATTAAAAACACGTTGAGACTTAAAGTTTTCCTGGAAAATTCAAACAAAACAATAAATAAAGGGTTCGTTACACGATTCTAGCACGCTATTGTTCTCAGGCATAGCGTGCCTATTAACGTACAATACTCAAGTTATTTTTATGATAAATTCGCCTAATACTATAATTATTTCATGGTATGAAAACATTTTGTTACGCCACCTTAACATTAAGTTATAGTTCAAGGACGAGCAATTATTCATAATGATATTTTCAAGATATTTAATAAATTCTCAGTAGCAGTAAAGATACGCATATGTGCTCTTTTATTAGAATCTCATTATGGTCTCTCGCCATAAACCCGAGCGGATTTATTAATTATTTAATTTTTTATTTTAATTATTGTTATTAGTAAAAATAAATAAATATATCATCACGCCTTTTACCCATTACTGGGTGTGGCACTCTGCCGTAAGCAGATCTCGGTAAGTGATATATTTCTTCGCGTGAAGTGCGGTTACCAGCCGTCAAATCACAGCCTTCAAAGATGTTAGTGGAGGGGAACCCACGGGGTAGATTTTTAATTAGTGAAAATTGTTTGTCGGCTGTGGGGACCGAACCAGGGTTCTCAAGATTGTTATTAGTAATATAAAATTAAAAGGTACGAGGAGGGTTTGTTACATTTTTTTGAATATTTTGACTTCATTTTTAATTTAAGGTAAGGAAACATTTAGGACTATCCAGTTCCGTTCAAGAAGTACTACTTCCCGTTTGAAAAAATATAACTTTAATTTCTTCCGACACAGACCCCTTATAATTTTATTTCACTAATCATCCGTACTGCATAAGTCCAAGTATTTAATTTTTCTCTAAAGTTACTAATTAGATAGCAAAGCTGATTGGTTATTTTAAAAGACATGTCCTGTATATTGGATACAAGTTTTGTCGGAATTTGGACAAAGAAATAAACTTTTGCGGAAAATACGTTCACATTTCTGCAATTTTATTGCCTTCTTCAGAGCTGTTAAATCAGACAACAGTTCAGTTTGCCGTTTAACTAACAGAATCTGTATGTTACATTTTCAAAATAAATAAATAAATTTATCATCACGCTTATTACCCATTACTGGGTGTGGCACTCTGCCTAAGCAGATCTCGGTAAGTGATAATTTTTTTTCGCCTTAAGTGCGGTTACCAGCCGTCAAATAACGGCCCCCAAAGATATTAGTGGAGGAGGAGCTACAGGGGTAGATTTAAATTGGTGAAAATTGTTTGTCGGATGTGGAGATCGAACCAAGGTGCTCAAGACAAGAAAATCAATTTTTTTCTTCTTAGACATTTCACAATAACTTTTCTGCACTTATTTAATGTATGAAAAGTAAACATTTGCTGTATAGCATACAGAAAATAAGTACTTTCCGTTGTTGTGCAAAAAGTGATCTTTTATGAAAGTATTAAAAACAAGTTTACATTTATGTATGCAATTTTGTCAATGTAATTCATCCTTTTCTATATTACTTTCTATACGACTGTCTGTAAAGTAAGATTTTACGTATGCAAATCAGTATATAAAGTTAGGCATTATGGCATTAGTGCGATAATGCACAATGACTTAAATAATTACTATTGTACTTCAATAAAATATGAATAGATTTATCAGTATTCAAGTATAACAGATGACATGTATGTGTATATCTGTGTCTTTATAGAACTCGTAAATATTTAACACTTGCGACTAATATCGAAATATTTCTACTTTACTCACATTGTTACGTACGAGTAATACAGTATTATTGTTTGCTAAAATACCAAATATTTGTTTTCAGTAAATGTATTTACTTAAATATAATTACCATTTTCTCGGTTATATAATAAGTAAGTATAAAACAATTTGAAATAAATTTTATAGTTTTTTAATAAACATAATTCAGTTATCGTGTGTGAGCTCGTCCGTGAAATGCATTTGATGAAGGGACTCAAAATAACATCTACTTCGGCAATAGTCTAGGTCAACAAGTGTATTCTTCGATACACCAGTCATTTTAAGGCCTAGATAAACGAAGAATCATTTTTTAAGATTTTAATGCCGTAGAAAAAATCATGTTTGTACTTCGAGTAGAAAGCGTCCTTGCCATCTTGAACAAATGCTGTTCTCGGCTGCCACGCGTAAGTGACAACTCTCTACTAAAGGCATACAAATAACTATGCTCGTTTTTATATTTATAAACGAAATATAATCAATTTTCGTCTTGTTGCAAACTTTCGATATTTTTAATTAATTGTTTGCATGAGCTTATTATGGATTTCTTGGTGCTCTACATTTATAGATCTTGATGGTAGTAAGTAACCGGTCATAAAATCATGCCAATGTTGAAATGCTGGATTCGAATCGGAATTTCTCAAATTATAACCCATAATCTAGCCTAGGTCATCAACCCCGTTCAAACTATGTTCAATGTTAATACCAAATTTTATATTTAGAATCTTTTAATTATGTTCCATGTAATAGTCGCATTAAAAGTTTGTGAACCACTGATACAAATAAACAAGCAGGTACTAATAAATAATGAATATTTATGGTCGCAACAAGTGCCCCGAATACAATTCCACGTACGCCCATGCATACAATTAGGGTCGCGAACCAGCGAACTGGCGAACATTAAAGGCTATTCGTGTCAAAAGGAAAACATATTGCATATCACCGCGGTCTCCAACTCCACCTGGGCAGGGGGCACCATTCTCGGAAAAAAAGCGAATTAATTACGTCCGGGACAGAATGAAACTTCGTATTTGGAAATGTATTTATAATTTAGTGTGAGATTAAAGAAACCACCTTGATTGTTCCAGTCAGCTACAAATTCCGAGAACTGAAAACAGTTATGCGAAACTGGTAGAGATAGAGATATAACAAACTATGATTGTTTGTTGGTTGTTGTTGATATGTTGCCGATGTTCAACTGTTGCTTTGTAGTTTCGTTACTCATTTGTTCCGTGATATCTAGTGTACCGATATGCAACGCAATGTGTTTGTTTTAATGTAACACTGGATTATGCTAAATTGGATTTCGAGTTTCGAGTCCAGGTATTATACAGTGGGAATAGGATTCATTTACATGTATGTAAGTTCATTAAATTTATTTTAATTAAATCTAACTTTGATGGTTTAATTGAAACATATGATAACTGAGAAGTAAAATATTATTTACGTGATTTTACATTTTCCAAAATAAAATACAGCAGACATCAGACCGGTGGAGGACAGATAATAATCAATTTCATATTTAATATAACTAAAACATTGACACTAAATATCATTTATTTTAGACAGTAGTTGTCAGCTAAGAATGCTAACTGTATTCTGTCCGATCATAATCTGCGTTTATTTGTGAATTTAGCAACTATTATATTTAGCAACTCATGCACTTTTTGACCGCAGTTCTAACATGTAATTATTATTTTGATCTCAAGAATAACAAAGCTATGACTTCCATTAAAATAGACAGAAATTTTCACAAAAAAATATCTAGTAACTATGAGCAAAAAACAGGTTATGGTCGATTTTTTGTTTTCAAATAAATTATAAGATATTGAGAAAAATGTTTCATTTTCATTTTACTATGATATTTTTCATTAATTTATAACATGATAATTTTGTAACTATATTATCTACGCCACTGGTTGGATAGTAAAATATCTATTTTTTATTTAAATTTATTTATTCACTAATTAGTATTTTTTAAGTAAATGCTTACCAGTTGATAATATTAAATTAAATTATAGACAAAAAAAAATATTGCCTGGATTTGAAGTTGGAACCTTTGAACTCTGAAAAATACATATGAATAGTATACTAAACGTACAACAGATTTTCAACTAATTTGTTAATTACTAACAGAACTGTTACAATGACTGGTCCTAACTCATATTCTAAGCATTTTTACTTCCTTGTACGAAGTAAAGGAAGTATTGTAATCGCGAAAATTTTCGGTACTCGAATTTCAGCGGAAATATCCATTTTGACCATCCCTGAATCCATTTTGACTTATGTATCTCGCATAACTCAAAAACGGTACGCCGTAGAAAGTTGAAATTTTGAATTTAGGACTGTTATAACATCTAGTTGTGGACCTCCCTTTTTGGTCATTATATAACTTCCGGAAGTTGTACTTTATTTGAAGCCTATAAGATATTTTAATGAAAAACTATATTAAAATATAATACAAAACTTTTCAAATTTGGTACATAAGACTACCATATCAATGGAAATAACATAATAGAAATAAATATATCATCATGCCTTTTACCCATTACTGGGTGTGGCACTCTGCCTAAGCAGATCTCGGTAAGTGATATATTTTTTCGCGTGAAGTGCGGTTACCAACCGTCAAATAATAATAATAGATTTTGGTTAAAATGAACTAACCGGAAAAAATGGTATTATTTTGATTTTAGAAATAACTGCTGGAAATAAAAGTTTTAGTGAATTAAATTTTGCGTCTAGTACTTTAAGAATTATTAAATTAGCCTCTTTTATAAGCGAGATATGTAAATTTAAAAATTATATATTTTTTGTAATTAAGTTTGCTATGGATTAGAACAAAAAATAAAAAAAATAAATTATGTCAGTGTCAAATTACGTCAAATATGTGCAATAAAAAAACGTAGATATAGTATAATACGCGTACAAGGAAGTCATGTGATGTCCACATCAGATTTTTTATTACTTTTCCAAAGAATGAAAACTAAGAAAATTGTAGCTTTTTTTGTTTTACGAAATTGATAAACATTACAAAACATGAAATCAAAACTGAATACAGATTTGTGAAAGGTTGTAAAAATTAGAACGATATAAACTTACATTCAATTTGTATGTTACATGGCCCTATTTTATGGTTATATGTTGGCATCCCTTCACTAATATAGTGAACTCCTAACGTTCGAAATATTAAAATATTGCAATGGCATAAAAATATTATAATAAAATATGAGTATTTTCAATACAAGAAAACAGAATATTTATAGATTTTAAATATAATTGTAAGTAATTATAATTGAATTTGCGGTGTAAAATCCAAATAAAAATATGTTGATTTTCAGGTTATAATACTGGAATGAAAGGCCGTGAAATAGTCAAAGAAATGAATTATGTCTATTAAATAAAGTGTACAGTCTAATTAAATTTATTAAAGATAGTGATTTGATGAACAATAAATTAAAATTGAAATTCTGACAATTAGAACTGTTAATGTTAGGCAATTGTAGTTTTTGATTTTTTAAGAACATAATCAACCTTGCTCCTTTTTAAAATGCGATCAATTTCGTGTAATTTTCTATATTGATATTATGTTTGATATTGAGAGTTGATTTTAGCATTGAAAAAACAGATCATAACGCCGAAGATTTCAGAGTTTCAGATTTGAATTTGAAGTATGCATGTAAAACATACTCACTGTAAGTACTTGCATCATTTTTATCGCACAACTTTATGACAGTTCATATTCCTTCCAGTACCGATTAGAAGATTTTTGTGACAATAAATTACTAATTATATTATCGATAACTTCTTTAATATGTACTGGAGTATTCATTATGAAATAATAACCACAAAATCAACACTATTAAATAGAATATTCATTTATGAATTAATCAGAAATAATATCATCGAGAATAACTAGTGAATTGTTTATGAATTTAAAATTTAAATATTGTGATAATATTTCCCTGACATTTAGAATGTGAGTAATAAATTAAACTTATTTATTAAATTGACGAACAAATCGGCGCGAAAAATCTTGTGTTACACGTCCAGAAACTATTTTGCGAGTGCTCGTATTTAAACGCCTCGCCTACGGGGCTCGTCTTATCAAAATATACTCGCACTCGTAAAATAGCAGTTTCTAAACTAGTAATACAAATAACTATTAAATAAACTCTAATACAATCCTGTTATAGTTTGTTTTTCAAAATATGATTTGTGTTATTTCTTAATATCGGGTTAGAACAATGGTATTCAACTTACGGCCCACTAATAAATTTTATCTGGCCCGCCCGTTCGAACGAGTCTTTTCTTAAACTGTCAGAAATATGATCTGATTTTTTTTTGTGATAATTTGTTTAATTCTTTATATTTTCTTAATTTTATAAAGTTTACTAAATTAACTAATGTAAAAGTACACTGCCCAATATTGTACAAGGATATTTTAAAAATTAGATGTAAAATTAAAACTATAAATTATATTCAAATTTTTGTAAGAATACCTAAGGTATTATTTTTCTTAGAAACATTTGAATATAATTTATATTAATTTTTATATTCGAGTCTTCGTAAATACATATTTATAATAGATTTATAGTTTAAATTTTACATACAGTTTTTAAAATATCCCTGTACAATTTTGTGCAGTGTATATTATAGTTTTTATTTTTATAATTTACTAATATACGGGTATGAATAATTATTTGGTCATTGAACATTGATTTATACTTTTCTTTGTGACAATAAAAAAAGGTTCGGTCCGTAAAAAAAATTTAAGAACAAATACAGATCAACTGTAGAAACAACTTGGACACCATTGTATTAATATTAGAATAAGGTCAATCAATTCCATTTTGTCGGCAAAAAGAAAAGTATCTCTAGTGGCCTCTAAATATATTTAACAATAATTATAAATAAAAATCTGATGTGGACACCACATGACTTCCTTGTACGCGTATTAAACTTTAGATATTTTTTTTAAAGCACATATCTGACATTAAATTGTTTTTTTCTTATTTTTTGTTCTAATCCATAGCAAACTTAATTTAAAAAAAAATCTGATGTGTACACCACATAACTTCCTTGTACGCGTATTAAACTATAGATATTTTTTTAATTGCACATATTTGACATTAAATCTTTTATTTTTTGTTCTAATCCATAGCAAACTTAATTATTTTTTTAAATCAAAAAATATATAATATTTAAATTTAGATATCTCGTTTATGCAAAAAGGTAATTTAAAAATTCTTAATGTGCTAGACGCAGAATTTAATTCTCTAAAACTTTTATTTGCAGCATTTATTTCTAAAATTAAAATAATACTATTTTTTCAAGGAAAACTGTTAGCAGCTTCATGTAATGTGCCACTTCCGGTTAGTCTATTATACCAAAATCTATTATGTTATTTCCATTGATATAGTAGTCTTATATACCAAATTTGGAAAGTTTTAAATTATATTTAAATATAGTTTTTCATGAAAATCTATTATAGGCTTCAAGTAAAGTACCACTTCCGATAGTTATATAATGACCAAAAAGGGAGGTGCACAACTAGATGTTATAACAGTCCTAAATACAAAATTTTAACTTTCTACGGCTTACCGTTTTTGAGTTATGAGAAATACATACGTACGTACAGACGGCACGTCAAAATTAGTCAAAATGGATTCAGGGATGGCCAAAATGCATATTTCCGCTGAAATCTGAGAACCGAAAATTTTCGCGATTACAATACTTCGTACAAGGAAGTAAAAATCTAAAACATAAATAATTGTGTTATGTAATTTAAACTATAATATATTTTTTTTAAAACGATAGAAGTATATGTAGGGACAAGTATTATAAATAGAGAGAATTAGCGACACCTACTTATTTTGTACAGTCGTGTTTCTTCGGCCACTACTGTATGAATTGGTGATAATTCTCGACCTCGTCGGAAAATAGAGCAATGCGAATCGGAAACTATTCGTTACATACAGAAATACAAATAAACCAGAGGCGGAACAGAGAGCTTTTCGTGGAAGCTTTATCTCTCAAAGTGATTACTTATTTGTCTTGCTATGATAGATTATCTAGAACCAATCACGTTAATGTTGTGTACTAATTTGTAAACCAGCAATTGCAAAGGAGATTATTTCAAACAGATTAATTGATTAACTGATTGCTGGTTTGGTTTCCAATTCTGAGATATTTGTGGTTTGTGTATCGTGAATTTTATTTTCCTACATCTGCTCCGCTACCGCAATTATTTTATACATTGATAATTTCAACATAATTTTAATCTACTATTATTTGCAAATATAACAATAGTTATTGGTACAAATATAGTATACATGTTTAAGACATTCACTTATGCCATTAATAGTGAACAAAATTAGTAACACCATAAAAAAATTAGCTATAAGTATAATACAATACTGAAGTAAAGAAAAAGCATGAAGATCCAAATCTTGAAAAACAATATTGAATGTTAATTAAATTTGTTATGGATACATGCGTTATTAATAACTATTTTTCATTTTGAATGATTACTATATTTTTTTGTCAACAATTTCTGTTTTTAAGATTGGCAATAGCGATGCACGTTTACATTTCTAGCTATACTCGTAGTTGTCATTCAACTATCAATTGATTCGTGGTTGAGTTTGTTACATTCAACATTTATTTCAAATCTCTTGCTGGTTTGTGAAATTTTACACTCCCTTAAACATTTCTACCATAGTAATGAAAACAATACGTTTTTTCGCTAATTTGAAGTTTGAATTTGAAATTTGCAACTGAAGTGAAAGAACTTTTCAACACATTTTCTTAGGCGACTATGACAAAAAAATTATAAACTTTAATTAAAATAGTTATTTTTGATTATAGATTGCGAAATGTTACTTTTGCATTCGAGAATGCAAAAGCATTTCGCAATCGAGTATCAAACAACGTTTTTTCGAAAACTATGTCCCAAAATTAGTAATAATGTAATGAGAAAATTTTGACATTTAGGATTAATTAATGTGACATCTAATGACAACAATGTATGTAATATAATTGCTATCAAATCTAGTATTCTCTGACCAGCAATTCACAGCTGGTTGGCAATAGAAACCAAACAAACGTTCTAATTTTTTTTCTGCGATTTATTGGGATTCACATTGCATTTCTCAAGAAACTATTCCAGTACACCAGTTAGGTTCCTCAAGCGGGATAAATATGAATAATTGCTCAATTGGAACATTAAATATAAATTTTGTTAAAGAAGAAGCAAAAAAAATAAAGTGACAAATTTTATTAAATTGTGAGCCTTTCTTCTATCAAAAAATTTGCAGGATGCAAAAAACTTTTGCATCCTGCATGCAAAAGTCTTTTGCGTTCTGTAGACAAAAAACACTCATTTCGCGTGTTGATAGTTGTCATGTAAATTTTAACTTTATATGACAGTTTTCGAAAAAATAAATTTTATATCTAATTGATTCATGTCACTTGTACTTTGCTAACAATACAATAATTAACAAAACAATTTGTTTATGCCAAAATATTTTAAAACGTAAAAGTAAAAATAAAATAACTACATTAATTAGCATAGCATAGAAGCGAGGTAGTTTTGTTAGACGAGAAAGGAACAGGAAAGGACTGGATGAGAAAGGTTGACATTATAAGGACGGAGGCGGAGAAAATGAGATATAATTACCTGTAAACCCAAAATTAGCAACCATGTAGGTATGAATTAAATAAATACAATACAATATAATACATTAATTAATTTGTTGAAGAAGGAAATGAGCAATAGCGAGAGCGACGAGAAGCTGTAAATAGAGTAATATTACCAAAACAGCTGCTGCAAACTAGTCTGACAAATGTCAATAAAAAATATATATATTTCATGGTTGTCAAAAAATACGAAAATAGTTATTTATACAATTAATAATGTCAAGTGTATGTAATATCTCTAGAATGTGCCCTACCTATAAAAAATATATGCCTATGGCAGTAGTTATGTATCAATAAAGTCAATTTTTTGTATTTCAAATTTTTTCTATCTATTTAATCATTTACGAATTATTTACTGACATAAAATTTATTTAAAAAACAAAAACACATTTTACGTGCACCCAATTGTGCACAAAAAGTCTCATTTGACCGACTTCGTATCTTTTAGTTCGTTGAACAGCCTATATATCAGCTGGCGATGAAACAATTAAACTCTAAACCAGACTTTGATTTAAAGGCAGAGAATCAAACCAGGCACTAATAACTTTATAGAGCGACGAAAATAAAATGAATCATAATCATTATGTGATAAAAGTAAGCAAAACTATGAATATAAAACTTAATATACATTTTACGTTTTCAAGTTACTATGAAAGTTCAAAGTGGACTAGTAAGCATTTGAAAAGTTTTTAATGGTATTCGCTTCACTTGTAATTGTAACAATCTCATTAAACTTAACTACGTCGAACAAATTCAAGTCGTTATATCTGATTTTAATACAAAGGAAAAATAGTACGAATAATATTTTGAGTTTTGATCGATCAATGAGGATTGTAAGAACAACAAAGAAACAGTTTATGTATTTCGAAAATTTACCTGTTCAGTTAGTCAAATTGAAAACTAGTTTGTTATACTAGAAAGTGATTGCGTTTCATTAAATTAAAATTGAACTATGCGAATATGTATTTATTTATTTTATTTATTATTCTACATCAGTGCTCCCCAATATTTTTCGCACTAACGGTACACTAATAAAATTATAATATGTTTGCGTCACATCTACCACTTTTAAATACCTATATTTTGCTTAATTTCTCCGATAAATTAAAAAAATAAGCAAATACGATTTATAACACCCAGCTTGACGATAGGTATTATTCATAATAATTAATAGTGTAAGGCGAACACTATTTAATTCCTATTATCAATGTTGTTTTATAAAGTAGGAAAGTACATAAGCAAATAAGGAAATAAGTAAAGGAGAGAAATATATTTTTCTATAAACACCAGTATTATTCTTATCACGTTCAATTGGTAAAATCTAAATGTGATGATAATGACCACTGTGGTTATGGAAATATTGTTTAACAAGCCCGTTATGACTGTAATTTTGAATCTTCGTTGATATTTTAAATAAGCGTAGGCGATGCTGCCTTCATTTCTTATAGATTCGTTGTTAGAGAAGTGGGCGTAAGTGAAGATTTACGAAACAAGTGTACAGGAGCGAATGGATGAATGTTTGTTGCGTGATGATGGATTTTGGTTGTGAGAAAAGAAAAAGTTCGTATAGAAGAAGTGTTAATGTGGTCGAAACGAGTATCGTGTGTCAGGATGAGAATTTTGACGGGTTCGTGCTACCCCATTTAATGGGATATAGCGTGATGTTATGTATGTATGTATGCTGGCATATTTTTAATTAAATCGATAGCGCGGAAAATACTCAATCGTTATATGCTTTAAACAAGACTTGAAAATTTAAAATGTTCGTTATTTTTTATCTGATTTTTCTATCTTTTTCCCGTTTTGCCCTGATCTTGTATTGTAATATATTATATAATGTACTGATCTTCACTCCTAGTAGCCTTTTACATCTAATATCTAATGGCAGAATAGTTATTTCTGACAAACTATTATTATTTTGTTTAATAAATATTAGAAAAAGATTTATAGCCTCAGGAGGGAGTGTCGAAACGAACTGAGGATTTGAGAATCTAGGTTCGATTTTCACAACCGACCTAACTTTTCACCACTGTGATACCCCCTAGAATTACATCATTGTTTACTTTACGCATATACATATATTCACTTACTACGGTGGAGTGCCACACCTCCCAGTGATAGGATTAAAGGCATGATGATATATTTAATCATTTTATTTTGTATGCAATTTTTTAATTAAATTATAAAGTGATCATAATGCATCGTGAAAAAGTTTAAATTTCCATTACGCAAATAAAAACCATTTAAAATTATCTCGTTGGTTCCCCCTACATAACATCTTTGGGGCGCACTTCATGTGTTTAAATATATTACGAGATTTAAAACGGCAGAGTGCCACAACCAGAAATGGGTAAAAGCCAGGATGATATATTTCTTTAATGCATTCCAAAACAAAGGTTTTGCCTAATTAATGTAGCTTTTAATTAAATTTATGTGTGTCAGACAAAGTAAGTTAACCTCATTTAATTTTACAAACCGTACTTACTGATAAACCTAGTTTCAGTTGTTTATTTGCTCGTTTTGTTTCAAAAACAAACGCTTTCCGGAACTTAAAACAAATGAACTCCAATAAACAGTTGCTGATTTACATATTACGCGAGTTTACTGCGAAATTTACAGTTCCTAGTTTTTATTTGTCTATTTACTTTATTTCATTATGTTTAACAACATTACCCTTTGCAGTAATTAGCACAGGAAATTAAAAAAGAAATAATGGACAATGAAATGTAAAACTAAACTCGTTTTCAGAATTAAAACCTCGAGATTTCAGGGAGATACAGAATTTAATGCTACGAAATGCAAAATCAGATTGTGCAAATCTATTGTTCTGAAAATATGTTGAAAGTGTTATGCAAACTTTCTAAGAATTAATTAAATGAGACAAAAATAACAACATTTTTTGTATTAAGAGACAACTAGTATATACATAAATTTACTAAAATTTATGTTTATTGTTACAACTAGATAAAATATTTATGCAAAATCAGTAATTTACAAATCAAAATTATAATAATTTTGTAAATCAAGTATTCGATGTTTATAAAAAAAATATAGACAAGTGATAAATAAGCAGAAAAAATTTGTGATAATACAATTCAATAATTAATCATTGCAGTCAAATACAAAGTAAGTTTCTTTAATCACAAAAAGGTTAAAATAATAAATAAGATTTCACTTTTCAGGAAATTATCTTAGTCAAATCTTTTACCGAATATTTGATACAGAATTACATGTAATAGAGTTATATCAGAAAGTAAATTAGCTATCCAAATTTACACAACTGCAATTATTAACGTATTTTCAATATTTCTCATTAAAAATCTGTTTTATAATTACAGTGTAACTAATATCTATCTTTTTGACAATAATAAATCTTCTCAGAATCTGAGATATAATGAAAATAGTTGAAATCTTAGAAGTGAAGAACATACAATCCGTGGAAGACTATGACACATTAGTGTATCGACCTAACATTAGTTTATAATATAGTGACAGCAATTGGTGTCAAATGAACGAATAAAAGCACGTAAATTCAATTTCACTTGTTGCTTTACCGTCTATTTAGGTTATACTGGGTCAAATTATTTCTATTTTTTAAACCTTTGGCCTAGATACTAACCAGGTAGAACGGTTCAATATAAAAGAAAATCATTTATTACGAGTATAGCTTTCTATTCTATTATTAAGTTTAATTTATAGCGAGTTGAATTTTATATAGATAGATAACAATTAAAATTTCTTTAAGACTACCATTTAGTACAAATAGCAGTGACGTAACAAGGGGATGCAAAACGATACAACACATCCGGGCCTCCGGTCTAGATAGATCTTTACGACCTCATAAAATATAATAAATAATAATTGTTAGATATTATTTAAATTTCTCGCCATATTTTGTAAATTCTATTCCGCACAACTCAAGTGTAATGTTCCTCTTTTGTTTAATAATTGCTTTATTGTAATAATTGATATCGGTTTAATGTATTGTATCTACAACCATATATGTAAGTAGGCCATTAAAAACAATTTGCAAGAACAGTAAATGCTTGTTTACGGTTGCTAAGGGTTAACTGCACTAGTTACGTAATATATATATATATATATATATATATATATATATATATATATATATATATATATATATATATATATATATATATATATTACGTAACTGTTCCCAAGAAAATTTTCATTTATTAGGCGGTAACACTGCTGTTTGACAGTTGATGTTACGGATATAACCTAACAAATATTCTGTAATTGTTCTTATTATTTATAGTCGTAGATAAAGTATAATACACAATTCGAATTGTAACGCAATTACATTGCTCGTGAAATTACTGCACTCGCCAAGGCTCGTGAGCAACTTTTTCACGCACACGTAATAAGCTTGTTACAATTCTCGTTATGTAATATACTATTATATTGAGACAATAATTACTTTTATATACGACTAACTAGTAATATTATCATTATATATGCGTTTTTTGCTATATAATGCTATATATTAATCCCGCCGGGAATAATGGCCATTATTCCCGCTCGTGAACCAATCAAAATGCTTAAAACATGGATCATTGTTTATTGTGCCATCGGAACAGTGTTGCCATAGCGACTCATATTTAAATTAAACATGCTCGTTGTTAAGTTCTCTGTTGTTTACGAATCGGAAACAAACAAAACGAAATCATCATTGAGAAGTTGTCAAAAACGGTCTTGCAAATTATGATAAATTATTGTTTTAACTGTAATTGAAAAAATGGACAGTATTACAGAAGACAGTAT
This sequence comes from Pterostichus niger, assembly GCA_947425015.1. Lineage (NCBI taxonomy): Eukaryota > Metazoa > Arthropoda > Insecta > Coleoptera > Carabidae > Pterostichus > Pterostichus niger. Next base: position 17,671,446 of record OX380338.1, on the reverse strand, counting down.
ATCTTCTACACCACCAGAAATAACGAAAATCGCTGACGCTACTACATATGGTTTATTACCGCAAAAGTCTAAAAATTTCTATGACAAAACATACCAAAGTTTTATGGACTGGCGTATTAAAATGAATATTAGGTAAATAGATGTAAAATTAATAGATAATAAATAATATAAAAATTGACTAATTTTTATTAAATTAGTCGTATATGTTAGTCGTATATAAAGTATAGTATACAACTCGCTATTATGGCTATTATTACCTCGGATGATTACAACCCTTGCTCGCTCCGCTCGCTCGGGTTGCAAACTGCATCCTCGGGAATAAGAGCATCCATTATAGCGTCGTTGTATAATATACTATTATTACCTATTTTAATTCGTTTCATTGTGTTTCGCCTCAAACCCTAAAAGGTTATGAGCCCAGGCTCAAGAAAATTATGAAACGCACAAAGTAAGGTTTTATGCGATGAACAGTAACGAGTGACATAGTGTTTTGCAAACGCACGGAGACGAGTCGGACATCTTGACAACCTCGTACAGTTAGAAACACGATGTCACAAATCATGGCGCGGCGCAACAAAACGTGATGAGTTCAGTGAGGTTAGAGATGATAACAATTTCGATTCGTAGAAAATTTATGCACAGGCCACGTCAGAAACGACATGTGCGGTTATGTGTTTGGTGTATTAGAAAGACCCATTCTACCTGCAAAGCCGACAGAAGTTCAAAAGGCAGCTCACAACGAATTAAGCAAACAAGATCTTAAAGCCAGGTTCGATATAATCCTAGCGATCAATTTTTTAGCGGATGTATGTCACGAAAGAAAACTCTTCACAGAATCAAACAACGTCTCAAACGGCTTGAATCTCACTGATGGGATCAAAACTCTGGTCGTAACTAAAGGTGATGTGAAGATCATCGCTTTTGTCAATGAAAACAACAAAGTTATCAAGCTTGAAAACATTCTCTTCGTACCAGAGCTGAAGACCAACTTGATGTCCAAGCAAAAATCGTGGCAACAAGGCACGATGTTCTTTTCACACAAAAAAACAGGGCATCGTGAGAGATCCACAAGGTAACGTCAAGATCATTGCAGATCGAGATAAAGACCTATTCTATATAAGGACGCAACAACCTCATGCCCTCATGACAACAATCAATGAGCGTTCCGATATGGTATGAGCGGCTCGGACACATCAACAAAAAAAACTCATTATCATGAGCAAAAACAACATAGTCATTTATCCAAAATCAAACCATACTCCTTGCAAAGTTTGAACAGCTGATGCCAGGCTATTTCATCACGGCCATTAATGATTGTTACGGCAAGGCAATAGATGAAAATTAAACTGGTCGCAAAGTAAAATTCCCACAGTCACACAGCGGGAAAGAGTACTGCATTATTCGACAAGGTACTCATTTAAACAGGCGCGGTGGCCAAGCGTGTTAAGGCACATCTCTTAACATACTGTGACGTCACTCGAACCAAGGTTCGTCAGTTAGAATCCGCCTGTCGACAATGTCTGATTTGTCGTAAAATATAAAATACAGTTACATGTATTTATCACACTCCGGCGCTATAAACTAGTCACTTATAAAGCTGAAATAATGTAGCATTCGACTACGAAAACCGGCAGTACGGCAGTGTAAAATCTGCGGCTCGGTGTGTCCGGTAGGCCCAGGCCCGAATTGGGTTGTAGTGCCATCAGAAGAAGAAGAACTCATTTAAACAGTTCAAGTTTGAGTCCTGTAACAATCAAGATAAATACGTCTGTGAAACAAGTAAAACAGGCTGTTTTCCGGTTCTGGAGTGTGCTACAAAATTTCACACTTACAACGATTATCTCATTAAGAATCCAGACACTATGATGAAAAAATCCAGCACAAAAAATTTCATGTCCAAAAATGATTATCGTGAAGCTGATTTACAAAGATTTTCGAAAGACGAAATCAAATCCATGGGCGTTCGAATAACAGAGAATGTGCCAGAAACACCTCAGAAAGATGCTAAACCCACAAGAAATGTATCAGAAGTTTCACTCAAAAAAGGCCCTGGACCTCCAAGAAATTTTAAGATTGGGAAGAGAGATTATTCCTCAAAACAATTCAACGTACAAGTAGTCACTCAGACGAACGATGATAATACTACGTCTAATCTGTACACAATAGACGAAGAGTCAAACAAATCTTGTGACAGCGCACAATGGTAAACGCAGAGATATCCTTGTTGGTATCGGAGGTTCCCTTCAATAATGTCGTAAATAGTCCAGACAGCGAAGACTCAGAGGATGCAATCTTTTCAGAAATTAAAAGCCTAATTTTGATGGGACCTAAGACACACTGACAAGTTCAAGGCTGATGGATCATTGGAAAGACGAAAAGCACGTGTCGTTGCTTAAGGTCCTCAACGCCCTGGTATATAGTAATTTTCTGAGAATCCTGGCTGTTCTATCCGCCGAAAACTCAAAGAAAATAATTTAATTCGACCAACCATCTTAACGGTATCATGGATACTACTCTATTTATGAAGAAGCCGAATTTTATCGAAGAAATGTTAGGTAGGATGATAATCGAGGAAGGTTTCAGCAAACTTGGACTGTAGGCGAAAGACATGCTATCACGTATACATGATGGCGATTATATCTGCAAGTTGAAAAAATCTCTTGAAGGCTTAAAACAATTTGGCAGACAATGGCACGCAAAGCTCTACATCACTCTCAAGGCATAAGCTTTAAACCTACAAGCGTATATCCATGCGTGGACCTGGACAACGATAGACAAATCATCATACAGTTCAAGGAAAATCTAGGAATAGAGTTTTCGATTAGAGCGTTAGGAGAGGCCAAATTCTGCTTGGCAATTAAGATTACTCAATCTGAAGGTAAAAGCTGTACGGAAATTCGGTTATCTCAAACCGGATATATTCGTGTTACTGTCTTGGCTCTGGCCAATAAACTTACAGAAGACTCGAATCAAACAATACAACGAAAGAGACACTTCGTGCGCTTACCGCGACGTGATTTGTGCTCTCATGTGTCTCGGCACGGAAACTCGTGCCGACATTGACATTATCTCAGTCAGTTTAATACTAAGTTCAACAGATCTCACTGGGCTGCTGCAAAAAGAGTTCTCAGATACCTAAACAGTACGTTGGACCTAGCAAACACATTCAAGAAGATTGAAAACTCACTAGTAGGTTTCGTTGACTCTGAATGTGGTGGATGCACAATCGACCGTCGATCCTACACCAGTTACATCTTTCTATTGGCTGAGAAAGCATTATATCCTGGAAGAGTTGCAAGCAGAGAACAGTTGCCTTGTCCTCAACTGAGGCGTAATATATGGCCCTCTCAGAAACCGTTAAAGAGTAAATATATTTAATCAAGTTTTTGTATGAAATAAGATTCATATAAAACTTCACGGCGATAATGAAGCTGCAGGGAAACTAGCACGAAATTCAAATTTCCGTAGTCCATCAATTAGTCCGACAATCTGTAAACAAGCAACCGATCTCCAGTACCTATACAGCGAGAAAATGCCAGCCGATGCCTTAACGAATGCGCTACCTAGTTCGAAGCTGAAATATTGCGACTTCACTAGTTATGCCACTTTATTAACTCAATTTAATGCCGAATTGATGAAAGAGCTGTCCCATTGGGCAAAGAAAACATGTTCTCCTGATTTGACTCCCTGCGACTTTTTTCTCTTTCCAAACATGAAGAGATTGCTTGGTAGAAAAAAAATTGCATCGAAGCCTATTTTTCACGCGAAATCCTACGTATTAGAAGGCCTAAAAAAAATTAAATATCGTTGAACAAAGTGTATCGAGCTAAAAGTAAACTATATTAAAAGATAAATTGAATTGTAGTAAAAAAAAAATCACTAACTTATCAAACAGCCCTCGTATTTATCGTAATTATATGAAACAAGATTTATCTAAGTAAAATACATACATACATAACATACATACATACATAACATCACGCTATATCCCAATAAATGGGGCAGCACGAAACCCTGAAACATTCATAGAGCATCAGTGTACATCAACATTCTCATCCTGACACACGATTTTCGTTTCGACCACATTAACACTTCCTCCATACGAACTCTTTCTTTCCTCACAACCAAAATCCATCTTCACGCAAAAAAACATCCATCCATTCGCTCCTGTACACCTATTTCGTAAATCTTCACTTACACCCACTTCTCTAACAACGAATCTATTAGAAATGAAGGCAGCATCTCCTGCGCTTGTTTAAAAATACATTTAACACAATTTCAGATAGACGCTGTATAGTAAAAACTGAAAATGAAGAAAAAAAGATGAGGAAGGAAGGGAGTATAAATAAATATTTCATTACGAATTTTACCCATTACTGGGTATGGCATCCTATCATAGCAGATTTTAGTAAGTGATACATTTATGTGATTAATAGCCGTCAAATAACGACCCCCAAAAATGTTCCCAGGTTCTCATCTACAGTCCGACTCGCTACAATTACCTCAGGATAAACTAAGTAATCTTTTTAAATAAATATATCATCACGCCTTTTACCCATTACTGGGTGTGGTACTCTGCCGTAAACAGATCTCGGTAAGTGATATATTTCTTGGCGTGAAGTGCGGTTACCAGTCGTCAAATCACGGCCCCTAAAGATGTTAGTGGAGGGGGAACCACAGGGATAGATTTAAATTGGAGAAAATTATTTGTCGCCTGTGGGAATCGAACCAGGGTTCTCAAGATCTACAGGCCGACTCGATACCACTGAGTCAGCTACCCCATAGTAATATTTTTTTTATTATTATTGCTACATGAATAAAGTTGCTAGTAAATATGATTTAAGTAATTTGCTAGTATGAAGGAAAAATATAATATTAATTTATTTTTATTTTATAGCTTATGAAGTTATTTGCCAGCATTATTACTCAAAATATATTTTTGTTCAAATTTATGCTTTTATCTATTTATTGAAACATCAGTAAATGGGTCCCTCAAGTGCCCTGTCGGGGCCATCAATTTATAGTTACGTCACTGACAAAAAGCTTCTTAAATGGTAATCATTAAATGAAAACACATATAGCGTTTTCAAAATATGCGATATCTAAATGTAGGTGCCTAGCTCGTCCTCAAATTTTGACATCAATCGCTTGACCAACCTTAGAACAAGAAAAAATCTATTATTTTTTTTCGCCGAATTAACAAACTAAACTGTATAATTTCATATTATTTATGTAATATATAATAAAAACAGCTAAAATTGCATTTATATATAAAAATTATCTAAAATTATACTATTTTAAAAGTCCTTTTAATTCGACAAATATCTCTTTTTTTCTGGTGCGCTGTCAGTAAATTGCTTCATTCCTGCTTTACAATTTAAGGATTTAAAATATGACGCAACTTGACTGATTCAGATCTAGATATTTTGAAAATTCTATAATATTAATTATTTACGTATACCTATGTAGATGGAAGCTCAATGAGCTTCCATCAAAAATCACATCTAAAATTACAGAAAAGGATAAATCAAGCCTGGAAGAAGTTCTGGAGCCTACGTTGCATTTTCCAAGGAAACGGTACTATAAAATTAAAAGCGAAAATATTCAACCAGTGTGTTCTCCCATCTTTATCCTATGGATGCCAAACATGGTCTCTTACTCAAAAATGGCGCTGACCGGGACACATCCAGAGAACCAACGACGACAGATGGACCAAACGTATCACAAATTGGATTCCAAGAGACAAGAAAAGACGACGAGGAAAGCAAACAAGAAGATGGGAAGACGACATCTCGAAAGTGGCTGGAAGAACATGGCCACGCACAGCTCAGAATCGCGACGAATGGACGAAATTGGAGGAGGCTTTTGTCCAACATTACACGAATTAGGCTCTTATTATTATTATGTAGATGGATTATTAAATAAAAACACGCGTTTTATCGTTAACAATCAATAATAAAGATGGCGGGTTCGTGTTAAGCAGATTCTCAATCAGGGATACATATATCCCCAAAGGTACACACTTGGTTGTTTAGGTGTACACGAAAAAAAATTAATAATGGTCCGTCATTATTAAAAAGAATTCAAATATTAAAATACAAATATTTTTATTATTATTATTTATTTACAATATCAGCATCTATATAAATTTTCAAACAATTTTCTAATGTGAGAGGTGCAATTTAGTAAAATGGATTGCCAACGGGTATGTATGCAAGTTAAAAAAGATTGGGAACCGATGTATGTTGGCACCAACGATTAAACCTTCCGAAAATAATTTTATATTTTATTTTTTGTTTATATTTGTTTTGCCTACTCTTTTCATAGGCTATAAATATAGGTAAATAATATAAAACGCAGTATCATTTAATGTACATATAAAGTACAATCTCGATTTAAATCTCAATATTGTTTTATCTCATAAATATTTTCTCTATTATTAATACTTTAATCTTTTCTCAGTAAACAGTCAGCAATATCTTTTAAAATATCTACAAAACAAATATAAGTATAAAAACAAAGTATCTACTGAATAAAATATCAAAAAAATATTATTGTTTTTTTACCTTTCTTAGTTCGCAGAAATATTAAAAATAGATTCGTATAAAAAAATAAATACTTTCTAAACGTAAAATAGTCATATAATACGATAACCTTGCCAATAAATTTTTACTTTGTAATTTCTTAATCTATGTCAAATATTACAAATGCAGCTATTGTTTATCAAATTAAAAATCAAATGTGATATTGGTTCACTTACAAAGCAATTGAAAAATTAATTTTATTTATTTATTTATTTATGTTATTTATGATACGCTGTACAACAGGAACTTAATCCCAATTACAGTACAGGATCCGCACTCACGGAGTCGCAGTGTAGTAGTTTATAAAATTTTAGCTTGAGTGAGATTCGAACTCGGGATCTCCAGATTCGAATTCCATATCGCAATCCACACTACCATACTGACGATATCCTATATAAAATAACAAAAAAAATAGAATAGCTAATACGCCAACTATTGTCTAACCGACATCGTATAACTCTTATGATTAGTTGCAACAACAAAATTTAAATTTAAGGATCACTGCGATGAAAAATATCGAATCAATTATTTAATAGCAATATTTAGTTATAGTTTTTTCATGACTCAAAATAGAAAATTATAGTGCAAACTAAAAAAAAAATTAATATTGTTCATTTTGGTAAGCCTGTTTTCAAATATCTTTAAATACTGTATTATTTTTTAAAGAACCGGTAACCGAACAATTATTTTAATAATTTCACGAACCGGAATAATATTTACCACAATTTCACCAACCTTAACGCTATCCCGATTTGCGTCGATATATTTTGAGCTCTGACTATTTGCTATTTTGTCACGATTCGATGTTGTTCATTAAACCACATTCAAAATGTAAGTTTCGTAGATACAACTACAGAGGATTTCACAAATAACAGGAATCTCGAGAGCCGAAAGAGATACAACATTGATTAAATTAAACAAAAGTTGACGTATTAGTAGATCATCTCAATTTTCTTTATTTTTGTATGCATTAGTTACGAGATATAAGCAAAATTAAATACGAGTATTACAACCTTTATGTTTGACACTTTTTCATAGTATTTTCTAGTTGTTATTAACTTCATTTTTTTTAAATACAAGTAATAGTTAGTTATAAATGATTGTATTTTGTAAATAAAGGTTTAATTACAAAAACGAAAAAATGGTAATAATATTGAACAGAGAAATTAAGAAAATAGAAAATTATCGAACAAAATTTAAGTAAGCAATAAATGTTCATAGTATCGTTTATAAAATGATGGTTCAAATCGGTTCAGTAACCCAGAGGAGTTCACGCACCATGTAATACAATCCCGATCTAAAAAACTAGCGGACATACGGACAAGCAACAGAACGGACGCACTCCGACATCAATTTTCCGAATCGCAAACAAAAGAAACACGACCAAGCAGCACAAATGGTACTAACGACGCAACGGTAGAAAAAAGTGCCAAGTATTACATCCACGAAATTGAACAGAAAAAGGACGTGAAGTTGATGTCTTATCGAAATATCAAGCAGAAAAACTGATTTACAGTTTAAGACTTATTAAGTTATTTATAAAAGAAAACAAAAAAGTGTAAACTATATTGGTATTCAGTCAGTGGCGTAGCTAGTGTTTTGTGGGTCCCGAATCAAAATTTCCATCGCTGCTCTCCATTACAAAACGTGGTTGCCGCGAATTCAACTAAAAATTATAGGTTCTCAGGTTATCAGTCTGACTATAAGAATAATGTATTATAAATTGTAGGGTAGGTGGCTCAGTGGTATCGAGTCGGACTGTGGATTTCAGAACCCGGGAACGATGTCCACAGCCGACAAACAATTTTCACCACATTAATATTACCCCTCAATTATCATCTTTGGGGCCATAATTTAACAGCTTGTATTCGCATTTCACACGTATAAATATATCTCTTACCGAGATCTACTACGGCGAAATAGCCACACCCTTTAGGATAAAAGGCGTGATGATATATTTTTTCTACGATTGCTATGAAAAGTTGACAATTACGCTCTCATTTGTCATCGTAAAGTTGACGTTTTTTGTGGAACAATCGAAAAATGTCTTTGTCGCGCGTCTCCAATGGCAACGCGCGAAAAAGATGTTAAATGCGCGCTTATTTCAATAGTTACCAGGGATACAAACAAAACAGAAATTTGTCATATTGACAGTTGATAGAACGAATTAATTTTCAGTACGTATATATATATTTTAAAATGCAATCGTAGAAAAAAATATGTGTGTATCACGAGCGTAAAGTGTCTTTGTTCCTCTTGCACTATTGCAGCTCTCGCCTTCGGCTCGCGCTGCAATTACTGTACGCAAGTAACAAAGAATCACTTTACGTTCTTAATATACAAATAACTATTTATTTCCTAAATAGTGACAGATATAAAAGTTTCAAATCTAACTTTTAGTTATAAAGCCTATTTACACTGGAGAATACAAATATTTTTTATATGTCATACTTTTCCAAATACACCATAAAACTTTAAATTGATATAAAAATATGCTATTTTTTCTCTATTCAGCGATATTATACTTTTTTATTGTTAATTGTAAATATTGAATGCAATATTTCGTCGAATGATGTGAGATTGAGTCAGGTGAATGAATTTATATACTTGGGTAGTATGTTGTCGAGGGATGGTACATATTGTTCGAGAGATTGAGAAGAGGATATCTGCGGGTAGCATGGCATTGAGTGCTCTAGGTTCCTGAATGTATCCAGAAATACTCGAGTGAGTGTTTATAATGGTGTGTTAGTGCCTACTTTGATGTATGATAGTGAATGTCAAAGTCAATTAAGATGGTTAGGGCATGAGGCACGTTGAATGAAAGATTGGTGAAACAGCATGTATGTTGGTGCAATTGAGGATGAGAGATTGCGTGGACGACCTAGGAATAAATGGATAAATATCATTGAAGTATTGTGAACGGATTCCGAGTGAGAAGAATAAACGAGCTTATATGAAAGAAATTATGAATGTGGTTGAAGCGAAAGGATAGGAACGTTTGGTGATGATTAATTGCGTGATCAATCTGATGATTTTCGTTGCATTGTGTGGCTATAGAAATTTTTGGGAAATAAAAACTAGTCTTAACTTTTACAGGCTCCGAGGTACTTCTAAAGTATAGGCGTTATTATGAATTTGATTATGTGTCCATGCAAGGGGCGATCTCAAATATTTTCTTAGTTTCCCAAATATTGCCATTACTCACTACGTAGATAATGACGAAAAACTAATTTTAAATTATTTTTTCATTATCAATTAAGCCGTAAACGGTTGCATATGGAGAACAAAGTTGTAAAATTTTTTTGGAAGTATTACAAATATTTTTATAGCGGCACATTTTCAAAATAAATCATAAACCTATGATTTTTAATTGGAAACTATAATTTTCTATTAAAATTATTTAATTATTTTTAATTTCAACAATGTTTCTTTTATAAATATGGAGAAAATTTATAACATATTATTTAATTGTGGCATAATTATTAATATACTATTGAAATTATTTTGAATTGAAAGTTATAACCATTTAAAAAAATAATAATAATCTAGAAAATGTACCCCTATAAAAATATTTGCCTGCGCCACTGGTTAGATATCAATAGTGTTTCTGTTTTGTTTTTTTTTTGTAACTTATTTTATGAATTAATTGAAAAAACTATCCAAAATATTTTTTAAGCCATTATCTAGTGACATATGGGATTTTGGAATATTTGGGAAAACAAAAACACGTTTCAAATGTCCCCACAAATGTATACAAAAGTTCTATTTAACCGAATTCGTATCTCTTATAGTTTAAAAGTTAACAATGATAGCCTCTCAAAATGAGACACTGTGTATATCTAAAATTCCTAAGTACCTAATGTAAGTGAACATTAATATTTCCCCAAATATATTATAAAAATAAAATAATGCATATAGTATCAGATTTTATTGAATACTAATAAAAATAATGAAACACAAGTCTTTTAAAAGAGGTATTATAATAAAAATCCTTCTTTAAAAAATTATTATAAAACTAAATCATCTTTATTCTTACTTGATTGATATCAAGAATCGACATTAAGAATTATATCGTATGTCCCAAATAAATACGGACCATTTAACCTTTTCAGGCCCAAATTAATATCTTTTTTTTTCAATTATTCCATTTCTCATCTTCAAATAACAGATCATAAATAAATGTATTAGGCTATTTGGTCAAACGAACATTGGAATAATGGCGGTTTCTGAGAAAAAAATTAAATAAATATTTTGAATAGTGATTTCGTAGTGAAATCACTAGGAACGTAACGGATAACACACAAAACTTTTTTTTTGTAAATCAAAAATGATCGATACTAAATTGCAAGATATAGATATATAGATTACCTGGGGTAGGTGGCTCAGTGGTATCGAGTCGGCCTGTGGATCTTGAGAACCCTAGTTCGATCCCCACAGCCGACAAACAATTTTCACCAATTTAAAAAATCTACCCCTGTGGCTCCTCCACCACTAATATCTTTGGAGGCCGTGATTTGACGGCTGGTAACCGCACTTCACGTGAAAAAATATATCACTTACCGAGATCTGCTTAGGCAGAGTGCCACACCCAGTGATGGGTAAAAGGCGTGATGATATATTTATATTTATATTTATTTAGATTACCTGATTTCACTGCCACAAATTTTAAAAAAGAATAATAATTTTTGGAGACAACTACGCCATATAGAAACAATTATTGTCAGTTTATTATACATATTCGATCCCCACAGCAACAAACAATTTTCACCAATTTAAATCTACCCCTGTGGCTCCCCCTCCACTAACATCTTTGGGGGCCGTAATTTGACGACTGGTAACCGCACTTCACGCGAAGTAATATATCACTTACCGGAATCTGCTTCGGCAGAGTGCCACATCCAGTAATGGGTAAAAGGCGTGATAATATATTTATTTATTTTATTTATATTATACATATTAGAAATTAGTAGGCGTTTTTATTGAGATACTGTACTATTTTTTACTTTCCCGGCGAGGGAATACTATCGTATTGTAATGATAATGTCTCGATCTCAATATATTGTTGAATCTTCACGTTTTAGATTATTCCACTGAATAAAAAAAAAAGACCTAAAAAGTAGGTCTGTCGGTCTGTATATCTGTCTGAAAGTAGGATAACATTTTGAATTGTCACTTTATATTTAGGTTTCTAAGCGAAAAAGTTAAGTTTGTTAATGAGCTATATACAACCAGTGGTACTTTACTGATGATTTTTTTGTCGTAAACGGGAGTGTTTATAAAAAATACGTAATAACAAAAACTGACCCTGCAACTTTATTATCAAAATGATAATATAAAATTAGAGTCCCCATGACTCAAAGTTCATTGTCAAAAATTACATTTAAGCGATTATCAATTAATCTTGCAAACGTTATTTAAAATATGTTGTTTTTAGTATCAAATTAATGTTTCTGGGCAGACAGTTTTAGTAAAAGTATCAATATAGTTATTTTTGTATTAAGTGCGCAAAATGAATGTTACTTTTAGTCGAGACCGCAGGTCGAGACAATAAAAGTCATTGAAACGCGATAAAAAAACAAGAATTTTACCCACGAAATACAAACAACATTATTTTCTACAACTGTAAATAAAGAATAATACAATAATTATTGATTTATTTAAGTAAATTGAAGGGAAACAATCAACAATAATATTAATTTGATACTATTGATGTGTTGTAATTAATGAAACCTGACAACAAATAATTTGGGAGCGTGCGCGAGATACTCATTTTGCGCACTAGAATACGAAAAATACTTATATTGCGCACTAGGGTGCAAAATAATGCGCAAAATACGCGTTGTCATGGTAATGTTAATGATGAAAAAATCACGTACTTCGCGTATTGATATTAGTGAAAAAATGAACATTTTTGACAGTAGTAGAAAAATAATATTTAAGCAAGTCAATTTTTATTTTAAATTTGTTTAAATTAGGCTTTATTTGATATGATATTAAAGCTCTCAGCTATATGGAATTTTGATGTAAAGTTGTCTGGCCGAGATTTCTTGTAATAACGTTAAAAATAACATTTAAGCGATTTTCAATTGTTTTTTCCAAAATTTGTCCAAATTATGCTGGTATAAAATTAAAGCCCTCACGAAGGAAAATTATCTAAACATATGGTCGGGAAAATAATGTGGTGGCCACAGCAGATTTGTCTATGCCATATGGTATAATAATTATTGCTTAATGCAAAATTTTAATTTTTCAAATCCATTCTGAGAATTAATCAACTGCCAACATTAAAAACCTTACTATGTGCAATTTTCCTTATTTACTATCATCTTAAAACACTGTCATTATTCCCAAAAATTAGTTTTACAACTTTCAAATGTTTCCTCACGAGAAAATCTCAAAGCTGCTTTCTAGTTCGTTTTCCCAATTCTTGAGAACTCATCATCATCATCATCATCTTATAGATGACACGGTTAAGTCATTTTCCGTTTCGAGAATTTGACAAGTAATTACCGATCGCACTAAATAGGGGAAAGCGTTAAGCGGAATTACGAAAGAGCTAACTTTTCACTTACTACATACATCAGGTATACTTTATCTCTCTCTCCGTCATGCATGTGTTTGTGGACAGGAAACGCAAATGGGAACATAATGAACAAATGAACAACGTTGTTGTTGTCTTTGTCTAGTGAAGGCAGCTGTACGGACAGTACGAAGTACTGAGTGTAGTTTTTTTTTAGATTTGCTGCATGTTGTATTTAAATAATCTATATTTTGTCATGAGTTTCTTGTTAATAGAAAGGCCCGTAATCTCTCGCTGTAGAGTGGGGTATGAACCGCAACTCAGTCGGCCTGCATTCAAAACGTTGACCATTTTCAGAAAGACGGTACCAGTGAATCCAAAACTGTTTGTTCGATTATTTTAATTCATTTTTCGTATGTACTTCATTCTATGCTGCTTTTACCGTGATCATTTATATTTACTTACATGTTATTTTGTAATCATATATTGAATCGGTAGTATATTATTATTAGTTTGTGGTCTAGTGGGTATGCAGTCGGCTTGCGGTTCTTGAGGACCCGAGTTCGATTCTCACAACCGACAAACTGGCTTTCACTAATTTAATATAAACTCCTGTGACACCCCTCTCCCCCAATCACTAACAACTTTGGGGACCGTGATTTAACGGCTGGTAACCGCACTTCATTTACCCAGTAATGGGTAAAAGGCGTGATGATAGATTTATTTATTTAATTAATCATAATTTACAACATGTTTATAATATAAATCAGAATTTATCATTTCTGTTATATAGGTAGGAATATTCCCATTATCAATCAAATCAAAGTTTAATTTCAAAATAAGTATTTCAATAATAAAATGCGTAACAGTTTATTACAAATTACAATATTATTCACATATTCAGATATTACGTAAACAATGTATATTTATTAGATGATTTAAAATTAAGATTATCTTCTGTGCTTATCATCTTGGATGCTCTGAAAACATGGGTACTTACGTTATAAAAAATTATTTCGTTTTTATCAATCTAATGACGTCATATTTATCAAATTATCTATTTCATACTTTCCTAATTATTCTGCTATCAAACTTGTGAAAAATTCTTGTAAATATGATTCTTACATTTTACACTTTATTTTTCTTTAAAAATAAATAGTTATATTATTTAGCAATATAACATAAATTAGAAAATAATGAACGCGTCATAAATCAAATATACGAACATAAGATTTGATTAATTTGATAAACAATGCGTAATATTGTAAAATGATACGGTTCTCGTTTCCCAGAATAACATAAGTTGTTATTTTCTGCTTCATCAAACATTAATTTGCGTTAAGAATTATTACGCCATAGTCAAGAACAATGGCCTAATCAAAAAAGTTAACCCTACTTTTCTACAGAGTTATGTAATAATAATTACGGATTATGTTACATAAAAAGTGAAAAGAATTTGACGTTAATTCCAAAGGTTGATAATGAATTTTTCTAGGTTTAATAATTTAAATTAGTTTTAAATGTGATGAATAATTAAGATTAAATAATTTGAAGCATCCAAAAAGATTGTAGTACATTAATCAATTAACTGTAGTATAAGAAAATGGTGTAATATTGTTAAAAAATCTAATTTAATTCCAACACTAATATTGAATGAGAACGCGATATTGTTTGAATACCGCTGATAAAAGGTTGAGGGTCTCGCCTGAAGCTATATATACGTACCTTCTACGAAGCGTGGTTTCCCTGAAATACGTTGTCCCCACTATATCCCATTTAACGTGAAGTGAAAACACGTTTCAACTGTTTCTGGGAAGTTCGGCCGCGTGCGCCGTCTCTCTCGAGCGCACGGCGCACGCCCATGCCTCCTTCTCTCTCGCTCTAATGGAGAAGACCGTCAACCGTGGAATGGAGTTAGTTGCCTGCTGCCAGAAACTGTTCGTCTGTCGCATCGAGCGAACGAAAACGCAGTGTTCTGTCAGCGATCAGTACAACTCCACTCATGCATTGAACAACATTGCCAAATACACAACAAAGTGTCTCTTTGCCACAGAAACAATCAATAACCAGGAATTATAACCTCAAAGTGAGTGAATGTAAAAAAGAATGTGTTGTGTTCACAGCGTACCATTTGTGCGGACTAGTGTTTAAAGTTTTAAATAGTGACATCTAAACGCGAGTTTATAACCCTACAACAATTTCAATAGGAGAATGTTCATAGTATATTGTTGTTATTCAGCGAGAGAATCATAGGTAAGCATCACTATCGAAGTACCATTTGCAACTTGGAGAAAAGTCTCTGTGCCCTGACAAATGAAATAGGAAGTGCGGTTATGTTAGCTACGACATACGTTTAATCATGATCGTGGTTTGAGTGACAAAGAAAACAGGCAGCACATTCACAATTTTCATTCATAATATCATAATAATCAATTTCATGTTACTATGTGAGATTCGTCTTGTTTATATTTACACTCAAGATATAAATAAATCATGTTGTTCAAGAAAATATTACGAAATTATTCACTTTTCTAAATACAAATTCTTCGAACGAAGAGATTGTTTAAAATTTGTTTTTAAATTTAGCTCACAACATTTCATTAGAAACAATGAAATGTTTTATGAACATATGCACATTTCACTCTTGTTACTACAGAACCTTGCATTCTTATTATAATTGCTAATATTTCTCCGATTAGCTCATTTGTTAAATTATGAAATGTTTATTTATGGTTCAAATCAGTCATACAACAAAAAATTAATATAAAAAACTTTCTTACATTTCTTTAATAAGTTCCGCATTGAATCCATACTGTATATTTCTTTCAAATTAATTTCATATTTCAATAAAACAATACTGAACCTTATTGTTCAACCAGTCCATAACAAAAGAACATCACAAAATAACAATAGCGAAGCAAATCATTTTCCACGAAAAGACATCAAACACTTCTATTTTAAACTGAACAAAATTACAGTTTCAATAATATTTCCTTTATTCATCTTTTTCTTCATTTAATTCAAAATAATTAGTCATTTATAGGCCTATAGATATAAATATGTAGAAATAAAAAAAGTCTCTCTGTTCATGCATCTCTTATGAAAAAAATGGAATTTATCGTATTTTTTTTAAGAATTAATAATTTATAACACGGTGTAAAGTTAGAAAGTAGAATGTCTAACGCCTGTTCGTAGAGAGATAGACAAGCGAACAAGAATTATAATTCACACAGCTGAAGGTCCGACCGTGCAGCTGCATACCTGAGACGACTGATGTTTTGGCGCTTCTAGGAAATAGCGATGTGCGTTCGTTCGCGGAATCGTACCTCAATACGCTTTTCTTAAAAATCTCTACCTCCTTTCAACACTGGTTTCTTTCCAACTGGTTGAAGCCGATTAGTTTCAACAAGTGTTTGTTGAGCAAACTGTTGAAATTGTTTTTAGGTTAACTTTCATAACTATTTCACTGTTCACATTATGTGTAATTTATAATTATAAGTTTAATATACCTGATACGGTACGAAGCATGTAATGGACGTATTACATTGTTTAATAAACATATGTTTTATATAAACTTGTATTTAAACAAACTTGTATTTGAAGGTAACACTTAATTTGTTGTTGTTTAGCAACACAGAAGTGACAAGTAAGTCAATTCAGTGCTACCAATTTTAGCAAAATTTTGTTTCCTCTTTACAAATTACTAAAAATTTATAATAGGTATTATATTAAAATTCCAAGTAAAATTCATTTAAAATATAAATTTCTAATTAAAGTTTACATTGAAATCTGTCCGTATAATTCGATTCTGTAAATTGTAATTTATTTCCCACATTATTCAGTTAATTAAGATGAAATGCAAGATAGCATTTTTTGTAACGACAAAAACGTGGATAATCCGCTTCGGAAAATTTATTTTTTAATGAAATATTCGCGGAATTATTATACGCAGTTGTTTTATATTTCAGTTTGCGAATTAAACATTGAACTTTTTTGTTCTTTAAACTGATAAAAATACTATAAATTTCCATTTGAAGTCATTTATAAATATAATCGGATTGTTATACATTTGATGGAGTGTAAAAATATGAAATTTATCAGTTTGTGGAAATCTGTATTATAATTATACAATGATATAATGAAATTTAATAAATTTAGCGCTGGTCATTCATGGTATTGATTTGAGAAAATATGTCAAGGACTTGTACACAAATTAAAAACTGTATTAAGAAAATTTACTTTATACATTTCCTTACTCATTTTTTATTATTTTTTTTTTCATATACAAAATATAGAAGTTGTTTAAAATATTAGGAAGTATATATGATTTATCTGTACAGTATTGAATATATTTAATGAAAGTAACTACAATATGGCGGATATTATAAAGTAAAATTGTCAGGGCATATCTTCAGAAATTTAGATCTGTAAATTGGCATATAAATAATATATTTGTTTTGTTCTAGTTTTGTTGCGGTGGAATTTCACCGGGCATGGCATGCGCCTGCAATGTTAGGCTGTAACACCGTCTGCCCAAAATGCCGGCACGAGTTCACGTGCTGCCCGGCGGTGACAGCGACGCCGACGTCGTGCTGCGTGGCGAGTCGACGCTCGCTACACGCGATGAGCGGCGGCGGCCTCATCAGCCCCAACGGCAATGTCGCCAGCTTTTCCGACGACAAGTCGTTCTTAGCGCCCGCCTTCAACTCCAGCTCCTGCCGCTCACCGCAGATCTCGCCGAGCGCGCCCTTAGCCTTCGTCTTACCGTTCCCACCGAGCCCAGCCTTCCCGCCGAGCGACGCGCGGCCCGAAACCGAGCTGCGACGCCTTGCGGAGTCGGTACGCATGTTACGCGAATCCGGCTGGTACCACGAGGGTCTCACCTGGCAGCAGTCGCAAGCTCTGCTCAAGGGCGCAGAGCCCGGCACCTTCCTCATCCGGGACTCGTCCGACCCACGGTTCCTCTACGCGCTCAGTGTGCAAACCGAACACGGACCGACATCAGTGCGATTGCATTACGTAGACGGCAAGTTCCGGCTGGATTCGGAACCTTACCTGGCGCCGTTAATGCCTTTATTCGATTCAGTACTGGACCTCATCAAATACTACGTGCAGTGCAGTGCGCGGAACGGTGTTGGCGGGGGTACGGCGACACGGAACGGCGGTGGACAAGTGTGGGTGGATGCCAACGGTTGCATGTTTTCGCGCATCCTGCTCCGGCGGCCGCTGCTGCGTGCTGATCGAGTGCCGCGCCTGCAACACCTGGCGCGCCTCGCCACTCATCGCGCGCTGGACGCTAGCGTCCGTCCGCGTCTTGCGTTGTTACCGCCGCCGCACACCCAGCTCGAGCTGCCCGCTCGCCTCGTCGACTACCTCGCCGAGTACCCGTACTCCTTCTAAACGTCAACGTGCACAACGAACACTGGCACATGTAACAGCGGTCGTTTCTACTACTGCTATACTTTTTAGATTTTACTAAAAAGTGCAAAATATACATTTACGCCATCTTAGCACTCACACGTGATATGAGAGCCTAATTTGTTATTAAGATAACAAGATCTATCGCAACATTTCTGAAACTATATTTTGTTTTTCTTACAGAAAAATCTGCTATAAATCTGTTTCTTAATTAATCAGAATCATTTGAAAACCTTTGGAAGTCTTGTTGTGTAGAGCTTTATTTAAAAGTAACGGAGTAATATTGAGGAATAATTTAAATCCCTCTTAAATAAATTCTCTAAATTGTGGTAAAATTTGGAACAAAAAATATCTCATACATATCGAATAATTAACGAAGAAGGATAAGAAAATATTATATTATGGACAGAAAATATAAATTCATACAAATTATAAAAATTCCATTGTTTCCACAAATTAGAAAAATATAAGAGGATCAAGTGCCTAAAGTACGTATCATATAAGTTTGTAAAGAAAGTTACAATTTATAAAAATTTCGTTGTTAAACCAATAATAGATTTACGAGGTGCTAAAATGGCGTCGGTAAGCCATAAATTTGCTACAATGTAGCGCGTGTTATGTGTATGATTATTAGGTAGCTACATGTGTCAGTGATGATTCTCGTGTGATGACCAAAGACTGGCCAGTTCGCCAGGTGTGGGGCCCAGCATTTGTGGTACCTATACATACCGCCCTGGACCCCTCACAAGCAAGGCCCAGCGCGTCGCTGTTGTCTAATCAGGGATAAAATAATAATAAACCGCACAAGTATTCATTCACCACTTCATAACTACGCGAACAATGACATCTAAACTGAAAGAGTTGTTGTTCTAGGCAAATTTACCATTATACATACATTACATACTGCATTATGTATAATATTACATAACATACCTAGTTAACTATACATTTATGTAATCTCTGTGTGTCCTTATTTATATAAACTGAGAAAAGATGTGTTTTTGTACGTATGAATGGATGAGATTGAAAAACGTAAATTATTTCATAGTGAAAATAAATTTAATTTATTTATTACAATAATTAAAGTGTTTTAATTTTTACACATCTCACCTGTCATTTGTGATTTCTAGCAAATTTATATGAAAATAACTCATAAAATAATACCTGGAAACAGCAATAAAACTAAACAATTAAAAACATTAAAACCTATAATTTCCCGGAAAAACAAAACATTAATTTATATTTCGATAAACTAAAAATTCTCATTTCCCGTGGATACATCATTAAATTTCGAATCAATAGCTGCTATTAGCATTTTATGATGTACGCAAACATTTCAACTCGAACGTCACGCGTTTCAAAAGAATTATGACAGAATGTTTATTTCTTACCACTATACGTCGAAATTACACACTTTAAACAATTCGCAATAAATATTTCAATGTTTAATATTGTGAAATAGGTAGGCATTTGGTAGAAACAAATTACTGTATAAACCAGATAACAAGTAAAGTAAGTAGTAAATCAATCTATTGGACAATACTGACTCTCTTCTCCTTTGCCCATTTGCGAATAACCTTGGCGATTTGGTCGGCCTGGGAGTTTGCACTATTCCTCAGGAGCTGCAAGACATCGCCTAACATCTCCACTGGGAAGATATTCGCTATCACTCCCTTAGTAAAAAGAGATCACATAATTCAGTTATTTTAATATCATATTCTCAATCAAATTCGTTATTTTGAAATATTTAATAAATACCTGAAATACTCCAACAGCAGCTCCGCGTTTTCCTTCCCAAAATTCGGGATTCGGTTCTAACCTATCAAGCATATCAAACGCTTTTGCAGCGTACCAAAACTCCCCCATCCGATAACAATCATTAGCAATCAATAACAATAAATTAAATGAATCAGCGCTTGAATCCATTTTCAAATAAAGTTCCCAAGCTTGCTGTGGTTTTTTGTTCATCACATAACATCTCGCTAAATTCGAAATAAAAACATAATCATTTCTTAATTTAGGATCCTGAACCAGTAAGAACGTTTCTTCAGCCTCTTTGAACTGTTCACAAGCAACTTTGGCTTGAGCATAATTAAAATTGAAAGTGTCATCTGAGTGGAAATAACTTTTTATTGAGCTTAAGTAAACTAGAACTTCTTCAAATTGACCGCTAAGAAAGTATGCAGCTGCCATGCACTGTCGTCCAGGAATGGTGTCGCACTCGCTTGCCGAATTGCCCACCAGATGGAAGCACTCCTCAGCCGTTTTAATGTGCTCCGCCTAGAAAAAGATACAAAAATCAGTTTTTTTCTTTAAGAAATTTCTATATTTTGTTACTGTGAAAAATTTCTTTAACTTAGGTAAACCGTACGATCCCTTTAGAAGTAAATCTATTTTAATTTAATATAGCTTCTTTAATTTTATTAAACAATTCTAGAACTCTTTTTTGGCGATATTGTCAAAGGTTTTCATGGTTCCAATTGAATCATGCACAGATTACAAGTCATTTCAATATTATCATTCAGCTATGTAGCATATGAACATGGTACTGATTCCCGACTCTTTTAAAATCTTTATACATTCACCGTGGTTGATTTTTTGGTACTTGCCTACTGCTTAGGCAGTTAAAAATTAAATAAAGCTGAAAAGAATAAGGATTATTTGCTAGTAAGGCAATTCAAGTGAAATTGCATGACAGAATCACCAGAAACGATTTCTAAAAGATAAAACTGCTTTAAAAGAAATAATATAAATTTGAACCAGAAATTAAGCCAAGTACTTTTGAGAACTTTTGGAACATCATATACATTAATTCATTTCATTTTGAATTTTTCATCTGTTACTTTGTTGATAATTACTCACCGAAGATAATTCTTGCCCAAGAGCAGCATTCACAACACCTTTCAAAATATATTCTTGCGGGACAGCTGGCTGCATATCTTTTAACAATTGATACGCCTCTTTAGTTTCATCTTGTTTCAAATAATAGATAACCAAATTTAATTTCGCTTCATTTACAATATCAACCAATGGTGGTAAAATTTGTAAAGAACCTTCTCCATTTCGAAATACAACTAAATTGTGTCGAACTAAATCGTGACCAAAACATCCTACTGATGATTGTTCAACTATGGATCGTAATTCAGTTTCCGCAGCCGCACCATTGTATAAACGAAAATTATTGCATGCCTATAATTTATTTTCATAAGAAACTTTGTGGCAGCTGATAGAGAAACATATTTGATACTTACTTTTAAATTCGTAGCAATAACAGAATCAGGATAATGATTTAAATATACACTTAATACTTCCTGCGAAACATCGTAATAATCAAGTTTATAGTAACATAATGCGACATATACATTTAACGCCAAATGTTCTCTAAAATATCAAGAAAGTTATTTGAAGACCATAATATAAAAATAATATGAAATTAGGGACATATTTGCGGTGCAGGATAGTGACTAAAATATATTAGTGTACAATGAGTATTAGATTGAGAAGAATGTTATTAGAGTTCTAGAAGATTGTAAAATGAGTCATCAGTTGAAATTTATTTGTTACTCAACACAACAGTAAATGAATCCCAATTAACAATATCGGGAGCTTTCAGCTTATAGTAGATTTCGAGTCATTTTATATATTTTTTTGATACAAGTTGATATCAACGAAGTTTGAGATCGCGTACTTTTGCTTGGTAAACACAAGATGCATTAATTAGGCAACATCTGTCTGTAGGTACAATTAAGAAGGAGGAATAAATGTTTAATAATTTTGAGTGTAATCAATAAGTTTTATTGGATTTCAGGATTTTATTTATTTTGCTTGTTTGAAAATAGTCCAAACTTGTAGCCAAAATGTTGCATAAGCATAAAAAAGAAACACAAGTCTGAAATCCAAGAAAACTAAAGTAGGTATTTAGATATGATTAACGGTTTTAATTTATTTTCCTAATTGAATGACTTAAAAGAATACGCGACTTGCATGAAACCAAATTATGATTGTCGAGGAGGTAAAAGTGGAGTATTCAGTATATACTACAGATGTTTTGAAAATTGATTATTTGTTGAGTATATTTAAGAGTTAGTGCTATCTCATTAGTAGGATACAGCGTGATGGTGTATGTGTATGTAAATAAATAATAAAAATATACCGTGAACCAGCTAGAAGGACTTCCAGAAATTTAAGATAGGCATCTCTTGCAGTAAATTCACCTGGTTTTGATTGGTGCAAGGAATTTAAGGTTGAGGATATGTAGTAATGATTATCTAGAATTATATTAGATGATGATGGAGTAACCTGCCTGTTCTGCAGTAGAATACGTTTATAAATATCTATAGCTTCCTGGTAATGAGCTCTCAAATAATGAATAGCTGCTAAGCTTAATTGATCTTCTAATACATCTTGTAGTTGTTCATGGTGTTCCATTAAAGCAGATTCGTCGCTGAGTTTGTGCGATAAATGAAAATTTAAGCGTGTTTTTAAACTATTTGGTGGTGCTGATTTTAATGTTTCTTTTGACTCTGTGTACATTCCTACAATCGTACAAAAGTAAGTAAATCATAATATAATATAACTTGTATTTATATATTACCTAAATAAAAGTAACAGCAAGCAAGATTAACGCGGACATTACTTAGATCTGGATATTTGGCCAACAAATTTTCATAAATGGTCATGGATCGTTTATAATCTCCCAAATGAAAAGCGCAATATCCCATCCATAACTGTATTTCCGCATTAGTATCAGTACCTTGCTTAAACTATAATAAATATTTGTTATGTTAAAATATTCATAAATAGTATTTAAGATAAAATTACATCAAGCAACGTTAGTGCTCCGGTGTAATCTCTCTTTTTCAAAAATTCTTCAAATTTCGGAAGTTGTTTGTTGGATCCAAATGAATTATGCGCAACATTTTTATTTGCTGAGTCTAATGCACCTAGAGCAGGTTTTGAACGAGAAAGAATCTAAAAAATATATAAACATAAAATACAAATGATAAATACTCTGTATACATACCATTTTGTTCAAAATTGATATTGTTGTGATTGGTTTCCTTGACAACCTCATTCATTCGAAGGTCATGTCGTGTGGATGACATTGGCAGTTCCGTATAAAATCCTTTTACATTATTTTATTGCTTATATGAATATATACAATGTTGGACGGTGTTAAACACGTTATTTTAGTTCTATCTGGAAAAGGTGGAGTAGGAAAGTCCACTGTAAGCACTCAAGTAGCTTTAACTCTTAAGGAAAATGGTTTTAAGGTTAGATTATTTTCCTCATGAAAATTAATAATACATATTAATATTTATGGTCTTACTTTTTAGGTGGGATTATTGGATGTAGATTTATGTGGGCCTAGTGTACCTTACTTATTACAATTAGAAGGGAAAGATGTTCATCAATGTCCCGAAGGGTAGACACATTTTTGATAATCTAATTAGATGATAACTAAAATAAATATTATTTCCAGTTGGGTTCCAGTATACCACGATTCTGACCAAAAACTAGCTGTAATGTCAATCGGTTTCCTACTAAAAAATAGAAATGATGCAGTTGTATGGAGAGGTCCAAAGAAGACAGCAATGATTAGACAGTTTCTTACAGATGTTTATTGGCAAGACATTGATTATTTAATTATAGACACACCACCTGGAACATCAGATGAACATATAACAGTAATGGAAAATTTAAAAACAGTTTGTTGCGATGGTGCTATTATTGTTACATCACCTCAAGAAGTTGCAATTGAAGATGTTCGCAAGGAAGTAACATTTTGTAAGAAAACAGGAATACCGATTATAGGCGTTGTTGAAAATATGAGCGGGTATTTATTTTAATTCGAGTCTTCTAAGTTAATAGACTACCCTATTTATACTTTTCAGATTTGTGTGTCCTACATGTACTGAATGTACAAATATATTCAGTTCAGGTGGCGGCCAAGCGTTAGCTGAGATGTGCAAAGTTCCATTATTAGGAACATTACCTATAGATCCGCGGGTTGGATCTTTGTTAGGGAAAGCATGTGTGAAAGAATTACCCGATTCACCCAGTGCCAAAGTATTTCAAAATATTGTCAATTTGTTGATAAAACCTGAAGCCAAGTAAGAAGCAATTGTTTGTAAATTATTATTAATAATTATGCAATATACATTTTTTATTATACATTTAAACTGTAATTTAGAAATAAATATCGTTTTATTATTGAAATTAATGCTATTATTTAGTATCAAAAATTAATTTATATTTTCGTGATTAAATTAATTTATAAATATTGCAATAAATATGAAATTTTATAAATAATTTTCGTTTCACCTTGATATTTATTATCAAAAATATATCTTATAATTGAAAAGAGTTCATTCAAAATTATTCATGTCCAGGTTTTTTTTGGAAAAAATATGAAGAAAAACAATTACTTTGAAATACTTTAGAAACAAGTTTGTGAAATTATGATGGTAAAAAATAGTTAATTACATAACGGCGGAAAGGATACTTTACTCCAGAGGTTCTACGGTCATTCTTTCACGTTATTTATATAAAAAAAATATACTTACGATATATGAATAAATATCTAAGACTGCTGACAGTTGCTAGAGTAACTAAATGAAACTAAGAGTACGGACAAGTCACTGGTCTTTTGGTGGCCCAAACTATGTTTGCAATTGTTTTCAAATATTACTACCTGTAGAATTTTTTTTAAATTTATATATCGGACCAACTACGCAGGTCATATGCCGATATGTCCTTTGTATGGCCGAAACCTGTAGAATTATTAAATATATTTGATAGTGATTGACATGGATAAGTAATTTGTCAAAAAGAAAAATTACATACAAAACGAAAGTTCCAGCTTGCAGTCCTACAAATTGCATTAATAGGACAGAAAATAATAATATTTAATTGAAAGTGTAAAAAAAGTAATAACAAAATTTGAGAATTATGTTTGTCAAATACATCGAAAATACTTAAATTCAAATCTAATACAAAATTATTTATTCTAAAACATTTTAAAATGAATTTATTATTTTTATTGTACCGAACTAATTAATATCTATTGGTGGTCCAAAGCACGTTTGAATTTGTATCTAAATGTTACTATATGTAGAATTAAAACATATTTGACAGTAATAACTATGACAAGTAATTTGTCAAGAAAATAGTAACTATATTTCTGATAAATGTATCAAGTGCAATTAAAAATACTTAAATTTAAGCCTAAAATTATATATTTTAAATAAATAAATCATCACGCCTTGTACCCAATACTGGGTGTGGCACTCTGCCGAAGCAGATTTCGGTAAGTGATATATTTTTTCGCGTAAAGTGCGGTTACCAGCCATCGAATCACAGCCCCCAAGATGTTAGTGGAGGGGGGTCACAGGGGTAGATTTAAATTGGTGAAAATTGTTTGTCGGCTGTGGGAACCGAGCCAGGGTTCTTAAGATCCACAGGCCGACTCGATACCACTGAGCCACCTACCCCAATTAGTAATAATAATAATAATAGTTTATTCCCAACAAGAACACAATTACAGGGAACAGCAAAAGCATAAGTAAAAATAAAAACAAAAATTTAACTAATTGCTATATTTACAAAATTACAAACATATATCATCATAATGACGTTCAGCATTATTGCAGATAATATGGACAGGAGATCTTCTGTAACACATCGGACTTTGATGAGAATAAATGGAACGAACGTCCAGTGATGTCTCGAAGCCAATCTGGGAATATGAAACAGAATACAAGATAGCAAATATGGCGCATCAATGACATTTTTTAATAATAAATACAGAAAATAAAGTTCTTTTCTATCTAACAGGGAGAACATTTCATGATGATATAACAAAATGTCATAAATACCAAGCACCGGATAAACAGCATCACCTTAAATGATAAATAGTTCAAAAATCTTCTTTGAATTCTTTCAAGAGCGATAATTTGATAAACATAAAGTGGATACTAAACTAAGGACGCATATTTTAGCTTACTAATGACGTTTTCAATAAAGAAACGTCAGAGAAAGGTTTAGAGATTCTCATTATAAACCCTAAAATTTTACTGTCAGAGGCACATACGAAATTAATTTGAGCCGAGACACTTTGTGTAAAGATGACACCCAAATCTTTAATCGACGTAGTACATGAGAAAGATTTACCATTGAGAGTGTAAGAAAATGTAATAGGGTTGTGACGACAAGTGTATGTGATTGTGTAGCACTTATTAAATGACATAGACTTGACACGCATCAAGAGCTTCCGAAGTATACTGTATGAAAGAAGATTAGTTGTAGTAACATCGACCACGTACAAAAATGCGTTTTGGTTACAAGAGATTAATGATCAGTTGCCATAAATGCATAAAGTACTTTTTCAAACAGTTTAACGAAGTTTTTGAGTAAGGAAATAGGGTAATTCTGAATATTATTCTTATTATTTTTCTTATGTATGGGACAAATTACTGTCCTTTTCCATCTATCGGGGAAGGTATGAGTTTTTAGAGCCAAATTAATTATGAAAGTTAGCGGACGAACGAACACAAATCGGTAATTCTTAATTAAATAGCATGGTAGTTGATCTTCACAAGCAGATGTTTTGTTACAAAAAACGAACAATAGATTAATTAGGTCATCCTCAGTAACATAATTAGTGCTATAGTGATTCTTAAATCTAAAATAAATAAATATATCATTACGCCTTTTACCCATTACTAAGTGTGGCACTCTGCAGTGACAGATCTCCTCGGTAAGTAATATATTTCTTCGCGTGAAGTGTGGTTGTCAGCCGTCAAATCACGGCCCCCAAAGATATTAGTGGAGGGTAAAAATTGTTTGTCACCTGTAGGAATCAAATTTAAGTCCACAGGTCGACTCGATACCACTGAGCTACCTACTCCATATTCTTAGATCTAATATTGTATTTATTCTCGGGCTTAAACCGGATAGGGAAATTGGAATTTATCGGGACGGGCTAATGTAGTCACCAAGAATAGTGTAAATTATGTTATAAAATAAGTTTAAAACTATGTTAAGCGAAGACCAATCGTATGAATAAATATCATAGAGCTTAATTTAGATTTAGTTAGATTTAGAAAAATTGTAGCGCTTAGTTTTGTTGAGTAAAAGTTTCTGCGGCTTAATATGTAAAACATAAAATTTAATCAAGACAGCGGTATAGTACTTATCTCCAGATCCTGAACAAGAAGCGACAAAGATTTGCAAACATAAATATAAAAATCAAAGTTAGTGAATACAAGATCAACAATTTCATCAAAATCATTTTTCACTTTGTTATAATTGTTCAGATTCAGTACATCACAAAAATTAGAAAGGCAAAGAGATTTTAGAGTGCTTGTGGAAGAGGAGACAAAATTAGTAGCGTTAAAGTCACCCACAAACAATACATATTCCTCAGAATATATAGCTATTTACATAAAAATCAATAAAAGGAATTTATTATTTTTTTGTACCGAAGATACATTTAATTTCTTTATTGACATGGAATTTATTTTTAGAACCAAGAGAACGATTTTAAAACGATAACATTTTGATAAAATATCTGCACCATTTGTTGATATTGAAAATTTTGACATTTAAAGAATAATTTAGAATGTGAATTCAGGAAATAATTCATCATCTGTGGCGCTACAGACCGAGATTGGTCCTGGGCCTACCGGACACACCGAGCCGCAGTTTTTACACTGCCGTACTGCCGGTTTTCGTAGTCGAATGCTACATTATTTAAGACGTATAAGTGACTAGCTTATAGCGCCCGAGTGTGATAAATACATGTAACTGTATTTTATATTTTACGACAAATCACACATTGTCGACAGGCGGATTCGAACTGACGAACCTTGGCTCGGGTGACGTCACAGTATGTTAAGAGATGTGCCTTAACACGCTTGGCCACCGCGCCAGGAAATAATTAACCGAATATAACTCGAGCCAAAAATTTATTTGGCAAAATTTCTCATAATTCCTACGTAAAAATGGCAACTCGTGTCAAAAATAACACTTAAATCCCTCGGGATATAATTAGGTCATTTCAACGCAAGAATTATTATAAATTCGAGGTTCTACCCAAAAGTTTCCGAACTCATTTTTTTTTAAAGCTGTATTTATTAAAACTTTAAACCATCAAAATAATTCCTTAAAAATAATACCCCCACCTACAGTTATACACTTGTCCCATCTTTTTCTCCACTGTTCAAAACACTTTTTGTACTAATTTTTTCAATAGCGCTTAGAACCTCCTATCTCTGTCCTACAAAGTAGTTTGAAACTCCTCAAATCTCTTACCTTTTAGCTTAGTTTTCATTTTTGGGAAGACGATAAAGTCGCAAGGAGGTTTTTGTCATATTCGGCACGTGTTTTCAGTTCCTGCCAAATGAGAACACGATTTTGCTTTTGATCATGTGTCAACAAACTGGGAACAAATTTTGCAGCAATTCTGCACATCCCAAGTTCGACCGACAAAATTCTTTGGACTGTGCCATAGGACATTCCAACTTTATTACAGATGTCAAGAATTGTTTGTCTACGGTCTCGGAGAATTGTTTCACGCACAATTTGGATGGTTCGGTCATTGATGCCAGTTGATGGGCGTCCAGAGCGTTCATCGTCTTCCACACTCGTCCTTCCATTCTTGAACCTCTTAAACCATTGAAAGGCTTGGGTTTTACCCATGACTTCATCACCAAATGCTTCTCGAAGCATTTGGTGAGTTTCGGACGCCGTTTTCCCGACCTTGAAACAAAATTTGATGCAAATGCGTTGATCTTTCAAATCGCTCATCAAGAAACAGTAACTCAAATATCACCACACGATACGACAAAAGAAGGCAAAATGTTGTGAAAACAGAAAGAATGATTTGGGAGATGTACTAGTGTTGAAATCTAGCGGCAAATAGGTGCATTACAGTAGTTTGAAGAGTTACACACAGAGTTCGGGAACTTTTGGGTAGCACCTTGTACATATATAAAAATAAATAAATATATCATCACGCCTTTTACCCATCACTGGGTGTGGCACTCTGTCCAAGCAGATCTCGGTAAGTGATATATTTTTTCGCGTGAAGTGCAGTTATATACATATTACAAATTTACGCGTCAGCTGTCAGCTATTTTGGCGGGCTGTTTCAAACTAATCAAAAAACAAATAGATTGTTATTTTTTTCTGGAAATATATCCTCGGTTACACAATTAATATTTATAATAACCAACATCTTCAAATTAAATAAATTAAATAAACTTATCATCGCGCCTTTTACCCATTATTGGGTGGAGAGGGTGCGCTACAGGGGTAGTTTTAACGTGGTGGAAATTGTTTCTCGGCTTGGAAAACGAACCCAGGTCCTCAAATCCACAGGCCGACTCGATATCATTGAGCCACCTACCCCATTATGCCGTAAAAATGTAATTTGTAATAAATTTTTAAATTTTTAAATAATGCAGTTGTGTTTAAAATATTGTCTGCATCTCGGCCGTGACATGATTTGATGCGCTGAAAAAATAAACTCTTTCTTCGGCGCACACAAACAATTATTTTATGGCCTAGATGCACAAATAACTATTATGATTTCTGTTTAATAGTAAAATAGTTCGTTCACAAGTAATCAATACAAAATTACACCGAGTGTAGAATTAAAATATGTAACATAATAAATACAATTACATTTTTTAATGTGAATATTGTTTCTCTAATTAATTTAGACCAAAAGTGTAATTACAAAAAAAATGTTAATTATTGAAAACTGCATCTAATTACTATCTGCTTTTGCTCAATGGCTTTAATCTTCTTAAATATATCGTCTGCGTACAGTAATATTTTGGAATTCTGAATTGATTGTGCTATACCATTTATAAATAAAACAAGCAGTAAGGGGCATCGATTTGATCCATGAGATATATCCTATACAGTAAAATAAGGGTTAGATTATCCAGAAAAAGTAAATTTATGGGTTGGTATTTTTTGTATTGATGCAAATAAATTTTTAGATTTACTTCAAAATTTGGAACACAACGCTGGTGAAAATGATACTGTCTGGTTCCAGCAAGATGGTTGTCCTGCACACAATATTTTAATCAATGCTATCCTAATTCTTGAATAAGTCGAAGTGGACCAGTAAATTGGCTAGCGATATCTCCTGATTCGACAACGATTTTTATTTATGGTCATATTTAAGAGAAACTCAGATTCA
Organism: Pterostichus niger; assembly: GCA_947425015.1. Taxonomy (NCBI): domain Eukaryota; kingdom Metazoa; phylum Arthropoda; class Insecta; order Coleoptera; family Carabidae; genus Pterostichus; species Pterostichus niger. The sequence goes on along the minus strand of OX380338.1, from coordinate 17,640,710 downwards.
TTATTCAAATAAAAAATAAATAAATATATCATCACGCCTTTTACCCATTACTGGGTGTGGCACTCTGCCTAAGCAGATCTCGGTAAGTGAAATATTTTGGCGCGTGAAGTGCGGTTACCAGCCGTCAAATCACGGCCCTCAAAGATATTAGTGGAGACGGAGCCACAGGGGTAGATTTTTAAATTGGTGAAAATTGTTTGTCGACTGTGGGGATCGAATCAGGGTTCTCAAGATCCACAGGCCGACTCGATACCACTGAGCCATCTACCCCATTATTCAATAAGACAAAAATACGAAAACATAACAGCGCGACAATTAGCTGCAGTTCGCTGGAAATTTTTCGATAGATTAAGCCATTGTTTAGCTGCGTACGGAAACATTTTTGAACTTTTATTATAAATAATTTTTTTTTCTTTCAAAATTATTCATGAAGTTTTTATTATTATCAATTTCATTATTACTATTATTATTAATTTCTTGTTATTATTATTTTGAATAAAATATGACAATACATGTTCAAATATAATTTATTATTAATTTCGGTTAAGCAATTTAATTAATTTATTTAATGAACTTGTCAAATTAAAGCTATAATTTTCTTTATAAAAGCCATTTTTCGTTTCCCAAACAATCGCGATTTCCCTGAATACCTCATAAAATATGTTGAGGGAAATAGTCACCTCAAGTAATCTCAATAACATTTGGTTCCATTAGCTTTAAGCACTTAAAACGAATTCCACAGAGTGTAAAATATCTTTTCAATACAATCAATACTGTTTTTACATAAAGCTTCAATTTTATCATCTCTATTTCTTTAAACTTGTTTCCTAGTCCTTTATGCTCAAAGTACAGGCGAAATAAGTCAAAAGTTATGTGATTATATTTATAAGGTCGTGGGTTCAGGTCCCGTCCGTGGTGGCCATACAAAGGACATATCGGCATATAGCCTGACTAGTTGGTCCGATAAATTAAAAAAAATAAATTATTAAATTGATATATCTAACTGCTATTTATAAGCATAAAAAATTTACTTTATAATATAATGAAACCCCAAAACATAAACATCCATTTGCCGCAAATAAAGTAACAAAACAGACTTTTTCAGTTTCAAAGTTACGTATGCTTCAGTAATAGATTTATCTATGTTAGTAATATTTCAACAACTATATTCAGTTTACTTTACAACTATTGCTGTTTTCATACACTGATAATAAAATTTGTTTTTCTAATAATTACTTTCTTTTCAGTTACTTAATTCTTTTAAAGTAGTATGCATATTTTAGAAGTCTTATATTCAATTTGTAATTTTAAATTAGATTTGTAAGCTTATAAACAAATATTTAAATTTAAAGTTTTAATGGTTCCAAAAATTATTTGAAAGTATTTTTATGTATTTGATTGCTTAAAAATTGCGCTACAAATGAGTGCACAAGTATTTAATGGAAGGCAATAAATGATAACAATTAAATTAAATTATTACAAGTTTATTTTTATTTGATGATTAAAATCTGATGCAAATGTGACAATGTATAAATTACAAAAACTCGCAATCTACAATAAAGAAATAAATGGAATGACTACAGACTATTTTGACAAATCAGTAAAAGCCAAGTTGCAAATTCGCACCATGTAACTTTTATCAAAAACAGCACGAGTTCCAAAGTAAATTACTTTTCTGTTTGAATATTCAAATTGTATAAAAGTATTAAAGAGACCACCAACTGCTAAGATTGATTGAAAACTTCATATCAAGTGTTATGAAAATGAAATAAAACAACAAATATTTTTATTATTTTACAGTTTTTTTTATTTATTTCTTTACTGTTATCCCATAATAATAGCCTAATAGTAATATAGTCTTCGTATTCTGCACATGGGAATAAATTATTACAAATAAATGTAAGATAGTATAATACTTTGGCGTAGTGCGTGTATCCACCCAATGCCCGCCGACCAGCTCTGGCTGATCTCAATCTTATCGCGATCAATTATAAAACATGGCAGTTCTGTTGGCGCCCACTTGCGCCGGATCGTGGTTAATTCATATATCGCAGGTATAATACAAAAGTTGGAATGCTCGAATAAGGAATAAGGGAATCGAGGATATAAACAAGGAATAGAGAATATGAAAGAGCAGTGTCGATGGAATGTGTATTGAGGCGCTTAGAAGCACTTCCTGTGGACAATGGAAGGGCCGGACTCGTCGTATTCCTGCTTGGAGATCCACATCTGCTGGAAGGTGGACAGGGAGGCCAAGATGGAGCCACCAATCCAGACGGAGTATTTCCTTTCTGGGGGCGCGATGATCTTGATCTTCATCGTGCTGGGAGCCAGTGCGGTGATTTCCTTCTGCATGCGGTCGGCAATGCCTGGGTACATGGTAGTGCCTCCAGACAAGACAGTGTTGGCGTACAAGTCCTTACGGATATCCACGTCACACTTCATGATGGAGTTGTATGTGGTTTCATGGATACCACAAGCTTCCATACCCAAGAATGAGGGCTGGAATAGAGCCTCGGGGCAACGGAATCGTTCGTTTCCAATGGTGATGACCTGTCCGTCGGGTAATTCATAACTCTTCTCCAACGAGCTAGAGCTGGCTGCGGTAGCCATTTCCTGTTCAAAGTCCAGAGCGACATAGCACAGCTTTTCCTTGATGTCACGAACGATTTCACGCTCGGCGGTGGTGGTGAAGGAATAACCACGTTCAGTCAGGATTTTCATCAGGTAATCAGTAAGGTCACGACCAGCCAAATCCAAACGGAGGATGGCGTGCGGTAAAGCGTAGCCCTCATAGATGGGGACAGTGTGGGAGACACCGTCACCGGAATCCAGGACGATACCGGTGGTACGACCGGATGCGTACAGGGACAGCACAGCCTGGATAGCAACGTACATGGCGGGGGTGTTGAATGTCTCAAACATGATCTGAGTCATCTTTTCTCTGGAAGATAAACACTACATTTATACAACTATTCATAAATATTATTTATTAATTAAAATTGTTGAAGATGAATCAATAAATCCATTAATTATATATGAAGTATATAGCCCATTTTTACTTCAATCTAAGAATTAGATTTTAAAGCAAATTCATTACACAAATTAGTCGCTAGGTTCAAATTAATAAATTATATTCAAAGCCCTAGCCATAACTCCGCATTTATAAGCAAACTTATTTAATTTTACATAATAACTATTAGTTTCAATTCGGAAAAAAGGACTATTTTCAAAATGTAATTATTTTTGTGAATCAATAAAAGATTTTCTTTTACAAATTTCAGGTCATTGACATCTTGCGAATCGAACTCAAACATGTATTTTCATGCTTTTTTTTCAATATATTAAACGAGAGAAACGAACCTGTTAGCTTTGGGGTTGAGGGGAGCTTCTGTCAGGAGAACGGGATGTTCCTCTGGGGCGACACGAAGTTCATTGTAGAAGGTGTGATGCCAAATTTTTTCCATGTCATCCCAGTTGGTGACGATACCGTGTTCGATGGGGTATTTCAGTGTAAGGATACCTCTTTTGCTTTGGGCTTCATCCCCTACGTAAGAATCTTTCTGTCCCATACCAACCATGACACCTTGGTGGCGGGGGCGACCGACGATGCTGGGGAATACAGCACGCGGGGCATCATCACCGGCGAAACCGGCTTTGCACATACCGGAGCCATTGTCAACAACCAATGCGGCAACTTCTTCGTCACACATTTTGAGTTAGTACTGAAATATAAAATAATCCCATTAGTATCATATATAAATATTTGATTTTGTTTGATAACTTTGTGAAAAAATAAACTAAAATAATGTCGGTAAATTGCAAGGGCAAACTACGCAAAATTTCAATACAATTGAAGAATTATATTGAAATTATTGATCAATAACTGTATTAAACTTCAATGCCGAAACTGGGCGGTGGCTATCACGAGACTCTCGTAGATTTAATCAAAAATATCAAAACTGGGAATTTTATGTAGACTGATGACTCAAGAGTCAAATATTGAATTTTAATCAGTAAATTCACGATAACATATAATTTTTTGAAGCACTTCGACCACACCCAAAGCACGAACTTTGAACACCCACGAACACTATCCAAAACGAATTTCTTTTGATCACTGAATGAAAACTGCCCTCACAAATAAAATAATTTAAGAATACAACTTACTTTGGTATATAAAAGTATAAATATATATAAATAAATTTGTATTAGCACAGCTGAAACAACTGCACTGAGTGAATATCACAAGCACTGGAAACTGAATGACTCGATGGACTAAGGTTGGGTTTTATATGAGACATGCAGGGCTATCACCCCCTCTCCCCGAGGAAGAGCTTTCTGCGCGTTACGAGAGCCAATCGCGAGCAACATTACCATATATGGTCTTCCAATGCAACGTTTCCCCTTCTACACCCAACTGTGATCATCCATTTTTGACACACTTCGCGCCATAGGAATATATATTTTACTTCATTCAATAAGAGTTTGTTTTATTCCAACAAATTCTTCGCACGTAAAATCACTATATACACTAACGCAACATATATTTTTGTTTTTGATATAATTTTTTTCACATTCAAATTGAAGTTTACAGTTTTACAACTTGCTTGTCATAAAAGTTTGACAGTTAAATTTTTGACACAAACCTATTTCATAAATTTATTAACTTTTTTTAGCAGTTTATATTTGGCTATTTTCTACAGTAAACTGATAAAACTAAACGAAAAATATCAACAATTTTAATTATATATTGACAATTACTTAAAATAAATTGGGGTTCATTTATTAAACATTTAAAATATTGAACAACGCGACATTAATATGAATCAAGAAACGACATGCTTCGTAACTCGCATTCGACGAAGATATACTGCTTGTACGGTTGCCATTTATTGAGTACCGGCCGGCATATTTTGGATATTAAAATTTAACTATATATTCGCATTACAAATAACAACTATGTGTTAAAACATGCGTATATTTACATAATCCTAAAGTATATCAACATAGAAATCAAAATAAAGCACATTTAGAGCAATGTCAAACATTCGAAGTGGCTAATGCATTTCTGTCGTACAACGGATCTAATTTTAGTTGCAACCGCTTTAAAATCTATTTTTATTCTTAGCCACCTGTTTCGGAAGCAACCTGTTAACTATTACTACATAAATGTTTAGACTACGCCCCACAATCTAAATTCTGTGAGACAACATCGGTACAAAATATTTTTCTTACTTTTGTCAACATTTATTAAATATGTGAAAATACAATGTGTTATTAATTAACACTAGTAATTAGCTAAATTATATGTGAAAATAAATAGAAATCTTACCGTTTCTAGAGGACACGTCACGAAACAAGAGTGTACAACAAACGAATGAAAGAAGTCCGTACCAATACCAAGTTCGAGGAAGTGGCGCTCTCTATGTGGACTATACCTACGTCGGGTTGTGGGACAAATTATTTAAATTTTATTTTTCGTATTCGCAAATAGAATATATCAAAATGTATTCTTTACAGCCGTCAAATTTCTTACATACATTTATTTGTTGACATAAGTTTTCATTTGTTTCATAATAATCGACAAGAGAAAGTTATTCCATAGTGGCCTCCCCTGTCGCCGGCAATGAACTCGTCCATAACCCCTTCCACGTGCTGTTCGGCTACACCATACCATATATGGGCATAAAACGGATAGTACGCTGTCATTGGTCGGTTCCTTACTAACCTAACTCACAGTAAATGCGCGTCCATCCCGCACTGGGTAAGGCGCCCGTTACAAAGTTATCCATGCCATGCCGCGACCACCAGCTTTAACCGGCCGGCGAACTCAATGTTACCGGGGCCCCGTTCTCATTTGCTCTATAGGTAGAGTCGACCTTCAAATTCACGAAAAGAATTTGCTGTACTCTTAGCTTCACCTTCGTACTCAGAACTAGTGAGAACAAATTTGTTTATTTAAACGTAAATTTTTCTGATTCATTGATTTAAAAACGTGAATCATGACCGTGAATATATGGGCGATTATATCGCTATCACTATGTGACTAAGGTGTCATCTGTGATGCTGTGCACTGTGACATATGGCAAACGTATGTTTTGTTGTCTTTTTGATGAGTTTTTAGTCGCTAGTGTAACAGGATTTAAATGTTTGTTCTTCCGCGTATAGGACTTGGTTGTCGTGGTACAGAACGGCTGCCAGACGCCGCCAAATCGATATCTCACGTCGGTCACTGACATAGCATTCCAGTTCCCCGTGTTCAACGTGTTCCGGTCTTACTCGCATACGCAAGTCGAGGGTTCGTACTTGTGTTGTTCAGTGTATACACCTTATTTCTTTTCGCTCCAACTAATCTTCCTCTATACTTCTTCATTTTGAAAACATGTATTCTACTTAAATTATAAACTAAAGACACGAAAATTGGCAATTCGGAACTCTTACAAAAATTTTATAGTAGTGAGTAAATATATTTTAACTTATATGAATTTAATAAGAATATATGCAAGTCTAATAAGATACTAAAACGATTGAAAGAATTTTTTTTTGAATTATTTAATCGATTAAGGAATTTTATTAAAATCTAAATATTTGTTTAGTGCAGTACAATAATATCAAAAAACGATAATTTTTACTATGAACATATGTTAAAAACTACCTACTTAAAATCTCACATTTTTTTATTGCAAATGCTTGTTTAAATTTTCAACAATGGTTTAATCATGGACCAAATTACGACAACGACAACAATCACTTTTTAGTATAGCATGCTCCACTGCCTAAATATGTTTGTGTGTCGAGCAATTCTCTCTTATTGACAGTATGATATCATCTTCGTTCCAAACAGCGTAAATATCTGTTTGTAAAATTTCGTTGGAAAGAAATTAAACATTCATGTAACATGCAGAGACTTAAAAAATTGAATAAACCACAGATACAAGCTTATCTTGTCAGACAGAAGGAAATGCTGTGTTGCCAGTGTAACTTGTTGGGCCCTTTAATATTATTTGTTATTCTTTCCGGTCGTCTCTGTTTATCTGTTTGGGTGCGGCTGCGGCTGGGCCGTATTAGATTTTTTTCGAAATATGATGCTGAAACATTTAACACTTCATTATAGATAATGTTGATATAAACTTTGAGCTTCAAATTAATTTAAAGATAAATTATTTTTATATTTATTTATTACTGTGATAAATGTAATTAATTCATAATATTACTGTTTTCATGTTGAACATATGATATAAATATTTTAAGAAATGAGTCATATTTATAAGATTTGCCAATTTAAATTACATTAGTAGAATGTTAATCATATTTCAATTTATATTCTTTGCCTGGAGGAAATAATTCTAGAATTACTCAGGAACATTTTCTATTTTAGATAATCTATAATTTTTTTTATCATATTACTTTATTGTTAAATATTAAATTAATATATTTTTGAAGAAAAAAGTGAAATGATTACTAAATAATACAATATTTTTTAGAATAGATACTACTAATTAAAGTGTTTATAAATACATGCAAATATTTACACAAAACTCCTGTTCATAATAAGCATTTGAAAATCAATTTTTGATATTTTCTCGTTAGCAACCTTTTTTTTTATTAATTTAAGACCTGTCATATTGTTATGTATTCTGGTATATGAAAGCTCTCTGAATAACCTATTAATTCCGTAGCAGCCCTTTTGCTTTTACTATTTGTTGTGTTGTAGGGTTAGGCGACGCCCATGTTTACACTTTCAGTTTCATTTAAATACACAAAGGATATTGAGCTGTTAGTACATGCTGTTTTATTACTTTATATCAGTAGTGTATCTAGAATTATACCTTAGGGCTTATCTGCATTCTTGTGTATGTACAAATTATTAAATTAATATCGAGATTTACTACGGCAGAGTGCCACACTTAGTAATGGATAAAAAAATAGTACTTGAAGTAAATATTATTACTTATAAAATTTGAGGTTGATTCTTAGTTTTTTTCTTTAATTATTGTTTCATGCATATTTTAAGATAATAAAATAAATAAAATGTTAGTGGAGAGGAAGCCATAGTGGTAGATTTAATTTGGTGAAAATTGTTTGTCACCAGTGTGAATCGAAGCCGGGTTCTCAAATCCACAGGCCGACTCGACACCCATTCAATTTCATGATAAAATAAAAATTAAGAAATAGAAATTCTAAATATAAGTAAATTATAAAATGAAGTTCTGTGACATTTGCAATAGGATTATATTTTTACACGACAGTATTATCAAATTTATAATTATCATCGTCAATAAACATACAATCCCACCCTGTGCTTCACTCATATCAGGTCTAAGCTACAGTCACAGACCTCTATCAATAAAGGGAGTGGCACTCCAGAATTTTGATTGAATCATCGAAAAACATACGACAAGAAAATCTTGAAATCCGTACATGTTTTTTATGAATTTTTGTTCGTATGTAACTTGGAAATATGCAGACAGAATCTGGTTCTTATCATGAAGTCGGCTTGAAAATCGAAAAGTTAGGTTATGTTGAACTTGATTTTATACTTGACGATACAACGATACTTGACATGAAATTGGGGATGTAATTTATGAATATATAACCATATATAATTTAACAATAAACAAGTCTATTATTAATGTAAATCAAAAAATTGTTACATCAAAAGATTTTAAAAATATGTAAACTCTGCTATTAAAAATCACAAAATTTATGGTAATATTTTGTTTTGCTTATTGTAACAATCACACTTTATAATGATAATATGCAAAACAAAACAAAATAAATATTAAGATCAAATAGCAATAAACGAACACTGAACATACCTACATTTTACTTGTTTACTTAATAACTTCTCTCTTGGAAAGAACATAACTTGACATATTTTCTTAAGAATTGTTTGAATAAAACTACTTTCAAACCGGAAAATCCTACTTAAAAGATAGAATTATAGAATCATTATCAATAACTTTAAATGATTCAATCTTTCAAGGAATTGTTTTTCGTGTTCTTGGGAGCAGTGACTAATTTGTAACAAGCATCGAGATTCATAAAATATCTTTGTGTTATCAATTTATGTCAATGGAAATTGTAGATTTATATAAATAAACAAGAAATTATTAATTATTTGATAAATACTGTAATTATTATTAATATCTGTTTATTTCTTTGATCATTTATTCATAAAAAGTAAAATGAAAATAAAATTAAACTTAATGATGTGTTTTCCAAGAAATACTTCTTTTTTATATTTGTAAATGTGATTTACGAGAATTTTGTTTCTTTTCATCAGAAAATTCGTCTCACGCTTCAGCAATGCAAAGTTAAAACACTTGCTTTGATAACAATCATGAGGTTCTAAAATTAGTAAAATGACACTGTTAATCTAATTTGATTTGTAATTTCCACGATACAGTAGCTTAGTAACGAGTAATGACGTAACATTTAGAGACTCAGACAAAGTATAACAGAGCGAGAGAGAGAGAGAAAATTAAAACGTCTGTGATGTAAAATCAGCTGGAAAAGCCAGTTGGGCAGGACAGTAACTGCAGTCTTGGTAATGTATTGAATTATGATATTTTTCAGTTGATTTTAGCGTTTCAGGAAGGTTGAAAATCTATTTTTTTCAAATTTATTTTCTGCTCATGGCAGTCACTTGATGCCGTATCGACGTATTCATCCTTAGGTGCAGTGGTGCATTATGAAGATTAGGGGCCCAGCGTCTGCAGTCTGCCACGTCATTCGGGGCCCTTGCGCCTCGCGTGCAGACAAGTGACTCACGCACTTTGTCAGAGCTTGGGGTAGAGCCTGATGCCACTTGATTATGCTAGTATTGATGGCAGTGACGGCCACGTTTGTGAGAGTGTGCGAGCGCTGATGTGATGTGTCATACTCATACAATTCCAACTTCAGACAGACTGACCGGAACCACTGAAGAATTTCACTTGATACTATTGGATATTGGTGTTTTTCAAATTGAGATTTTGAGAGATACAACATTTTGTTAACTCATTATTAATATTATTATGAGGTAGGTGGCTCAGTGGTATCGAGTCGACCTGTGGATCTTGAGAACCCTTTCACCAAATTAAATCTGCCACTGTGACTCCCCCGCCACTAACATCTTTGAGGGCCGTGATTTGACGGCTGGTAACCGCACTTCAGGCGAAGAAATATATCAGTTACCGAGATCTGCTCCAGCAGAGTGCCATACCCAGTAATGGGTAAAAGGCGTGATGATATATTTATTTTATTTATTATTTTAAAATATCAATTTTCTATTCAAAAATAAGAACCAAATTAATAGATTAATTAAAATAGACAAAAAATAATATCACAATAATTCCTCATGTTGTTTATTGCACAAGAAATACTATATTGGATAATGAATGTTTCATTCATACATTACTGATTGCAGTTAAAATACTAATGCCTCTATATTTATAATAATTCGTTTACCGCGACAATTACACTTTCCTCTATACAATTACATAGAAAACTGTCAAAATTTAACAAATCGTTGCTTAACCGATTCGTTAAATAGTTTTATAAATCCGACCATTAAATATAAACTTTAACCAAACTTAGAGTCCTTAAAATTCTTGATCAACAAGGCAGCGTTCTGATTGGTCAAAAAATTGGGAGCTAAAGTAGCTCATTGTTGTAAGATAAAAAGAATTGAACATCTGAGTTCGATTTCCACAATCGAGAAACTGATTTTCACCATATTAAAATTATCTCTGGGAGAGTCCTCTCCTAACATCTTTGGCAATCCTTATTTGACGGCCAATAACCGCATTTTACACGTATATTACTTACGAAGATCTGCTACGGTAGAGTGTCACACCCAGTATTAAAGGGTAAAAAGGTCTAATGATATATTTATTTTTGTAACTACTCTTAAAATATATAATTTAATACGAATAAAATAATATTAATGGTAGAAGATTTCATTGTGTGTAAGTATATCTATATAGTATTTGAAATGACATTTGATTTTTTATGTAATACGAGTATTTCACTTAATATCTTCTGATATATAAGAATTAAGATGCAAAACACATTTTATTATATTCTGATAATATTTTTAAATAACCTTAAAATACTGGCACAATTAGACATGTTTGTTCTTTTATTTAATAGCAAAATTTAAAGACATCATTCATAATTATTTTATCTACAGTCAATTAAATTAGCAGATACAATATTTCAAGTAAACAAAAAAATATATACAGTATTGAAATTGCTGTGTATATCTTCATCTTTCCTGTTTATTTATCTAATTGTCGAGTTGCATTTAGCGACATTCTTTGGAACATACCTAAGGCGGTGAGTCGGACAGCGCATCGTACCTCGTTATACCGCGTGCCATGATGATTCACGATTCATGTACAGTTGTTTTGCTTTGCTTTAATGTGTTGTACTGTTTTGATGAATCTTCAAGTTTTAGACCCTACTAAAGAAAAAAAATATTTAGGAACAGGATAAGCGGTGAGATTTTGAATTAAAATTTTATATTTAAGCGAAAAATTGAGGTTAAGTTCGTTAATGTTTTTATGTTTATTTCGTAATGTTTATCGCAATAAGTAAGTAATAACTAAAGTGGAACCTAATTTAATTTAAAACAACTTTTGTTTGAAACATTTTTTCGAAATTATTATTTATTTTTTTAAATTTTTAGTTAGGCGGATCTAGTACTAAGGTCTTTACCATCATAGACTAATGAAGATATAAGGTTCTATTGATCCGTAGTAAAGTAAAGTAGGGTTCCTATAATCCGTAGTAAATAAAATAAATAATAATAAATCAGATAAAGCATTGAAGAGATTCAAAAGATAGGTTCTTATAACCTATTATAAAAGTAACTATTTTAATGAAATTATTATTGGTTCGTTTGTTATAAAAAGTAACATTTTATAAATCGCTATCGGAATTATATAAATACATACATACATACATACATAACATCACGCCATATCCCATTAAATGGGGTAGCACGAACCCGTCAACATTCTCATCCTGACACACGATACTCGATTCGACCACATTAACACTTCCTCCATACAAACTCTTTCTTTTCTCACAACCAAAATCCATCAACACACAACAAACATTCATCCATTCGCTAGTGTACACTGCGCTTGTTTCTGAAGATCGTCTCCGCACAATTGCAGGTAAACACTCAAAACATCTAACCAATTAATCTAAAAACAAGAATCATACGCTTGTCTTCATTCATCATATTTATCCTGCAATTAATTTTCTCCAAACATTCCTATCCTGACACACCACTTTTGCTTCAACCACATTCATAATTCTTTTCATACAAGCTCGTTTATTCTTCACGCTCAGAATCTTTCGCTCACGCAACAACCCTTCAATCATATTCATCCATTTGTTCCTAGGCCGTCCACGCAAACTTTCACCCTCAATTTCACCAACATACACCTGTTTCACCAATCTGTCATTCGACATACGTTCTACATGACCAAACCATCTCAACTGACTTATTCCCACTCTTCTTACAACATTCTTCCCAATCTCACATTCATCATACACCAATGTATTCCGGACACGATCTCTTCTAGTATATCCACACACACCCCGCAAATATCTCATTTCCACAGCAGTTATACGCCGTTCATGTTTCTTCATCCATACCCAACATTCACTACCATACATCAACGTAGGCACTAACACACCATTATAAACACTCAATCGAGCATCTCTGGATACATTCACATTCCGAGTAAAGGTTCCCAGAGCACCCAATATCTTACATCCAGCAGATACTCTTCTTTCAATCTCTCGATCAATACGTCCATCCCTCGAAAACACACTCCCCAAGTATACAAACTCATTTACTTGACCCAATCTCACACCATTCACCGAAACATTGCAATCAGTCACCAAATCACTCTTCTCAAACACTAACACTTTACATTTATCAACATTCAGTAATAGATTTAAACCTTTTCCTACTTCATTTATACTTAGAATCATTCTTCTCAATTGTTCTTCAGATTCACCCATTACAAATCATCATATAAAATCAGAATTTTCATGACTTATTCATAGTTAAGTCTTAAAAATTATATTTAAGCGATCGTCAATTTATTATTTATTCAAAATATGCTGTTTGGTATCATATTAAAGCACGCAGGCAGCGAATTCTAATATACGGGTCAAAAGTGATATAAACGATGATCAATGATTTTTTTTTCAAAAATTAATCAAATTATGTTGGGTTTGATATTAAATTACAGCTCTCGCGCAGAGGATTTTAGTAAAACTGCAGAGAATTCTAATAGAAGTGATTTTGGCCGACGAAGCACAATGGTGGGCACAGCAGATTTTTAAAATAAAGTGATACTTTTATTATAAATGAAAATCAATAAAGATAAAATTCAAACTTTTATAATAATTATTAAAAATTTAAATTACGTTTATACTAATACATGAATTTTAATTATTTATTATTTAGTATAGGTATGATTTAAAATACTTAAAAATGAATTATACGATCTCAATAAAAAAAATTACAAATACACAAAAATTATTCCATTGGTGGATTTTTTGTATATTTTATGTTTTTCTCGAAGTTGATGAGTTTAATTGTAACAAAAGTGTACCAAGGTGGGTATAGATCACTATAATTTTATATTATCTTTCCCCCAATTACTTTTAAGAAATTTTATTGGAATTTTAAAATCATTTTCTACCATTATTTACACATAATTTAATGTTTTCAAATTTATTACAATACTTTACACTTTTATCTTGAAATATATATTACAACATGTCTAGTCGTATTTTCTTGGTCGCAATGAAGCAACATCATTGTTTACTTTTTTTTTAGAAATTTTCATATGAATTATTTAATTTGAATTTGTTAAAATAATATAAACAAGATAATTACAATTTAACCAGTAAAAAAGCAAATGAACAGTATATATTTGAAATATTGAAATAGATTTTTGATACAATTTGCTTCGCTATTCGATCACATTATCTATAATAAAATTACAATGCTTCCAATTAGCCGAAAAAGTAGTTCAACATTGCTATTTATGTAATGAAAGAAAAAAAATTCATTGCAATCTCTTTCTTTCATAAAAATGGAGTCATCAATTCTATACAACTACTAATTTATAGAAATAATACCGTATTCGTAACACGCACAGAACATAAATTGTAAGCTGCTCAAGAATAAATAAGAAATCACCTTTTATAGTAAAATGTTTGAAAGTCAAAGCAGATGATACATAGAAAGTCAAATAAAATGCATGTACAGTTAGTCGATTTTATACGAATGTAGGAACGTGAAATCTAGGATAAGCAAGATGAAAAAAGATGTATACATACTATATAAGCGGCACACGCATACACACATATCAGGTGACTGGAACGTCTCCTCTCACACGTTCACTGGCACAACAGTGGCTCTCAAACTTCAACGGAATCTCTGTAAGAATATAGCTAATTAAAATAACATGAGTCGAGTTTCCATATTTGACAGAAGAAGAAAGAGAACAAAGTTTTATTGGTACTTATTTGAATATATATATACAGGGTGTATCTGTATTTCAGGAAAAAATTAAAGGGTATATACTATAAGACGTACTGATCATGGAACAAAAAGAATTTGTTTAAAATTGTTAAAAAATTTGCATCGTATTTAAAGGCAACATTTTGTTAGCCACTGGTTAATAGCTATTTTAAATAATTTTATTTAAATCTTCTTACAAGTAATTGTTTCCACAACACCAAATAAATGTATGATGTTGTGTAATTAATAATTTAATTTAGTTAAATGCAGCAGGTCAAGTAATAAAGTACTCTAATGAAAATGCTCATTTCAAGTAAACCATCCTTAATTTAGCGAATTTAAAAAAAAATCTTTTTGATCCATGATCAGTACGTCTTTTGGTTTCATGTTCATATTTTTTAGATCCATTGATTTGTTTTAGAATAATTTTATTATTTCATAAATAATTGTAATAACCTTTGCATGAAAAGTTTTTAAAATTATATTGAGCCATGAGAATACTGTTTAATTTGTTTCTTTCATCTGTCCATTCTGTATTCATCAACAAAAATATTCTTTCAGTTGGCATTGTAACTTGGAATAGCAATCAAGAATTGACAAATTTTCAATAATTCAGTATGCGTTCCTTGCACACAGACTCTCTGAACGTATATTTACCATTTTTCATGTGCCAGTAATCTCTTGAAGGAATCGGCTTAAACGTCTAAAGTGATTTTTTAACAAAACGTTTTAAATCGCAAAATTCATCAAATAATCGTCAATATTACAACCTTTGTCTAAAAGAATGATATTGAATTTTTGACATTATTCCATTCTGGAATTTCTCTAGAATTCATTCGAGTAAAGTTTTTAAATTTTTGGAAAAATACTGTTTATAATTTTAATATTCAATGCATTTCTCGTAAACAGTAAAAAAGTGTTTCCTGAAAATATCCAGTATCCACCTCTAATATATCATTTTTTTTTTAAATTTCTGTAATTTTTAGTGGCTAAAATAATTCAAGTTTTCTGGTTTCTAATTGATCTTGAATAATATTTAAGCATTCTATGATTTCCAATATAGAATTGTTTTCATTCTCAATTAATTGAATTTTATTGTGGATTATAAATAAAACATAAGTACCTAGTTCTCATTAAATTTATTTTCAAAACATCTCTAATAAATCTAGGAGATGATGGATTTGATATAAAATAATATTCTAAGTTCTCATACATTTGTAAAATTATGTTAATACAAGGAAATAAAAAAGCCAACGTGTGCTACAATGTCTCAACAGTGTTTTGGATCTGCATATACACAGAAATTGAAAAATGATTAAATATTTTAAAAATCGTAGTGAATCGGTTCCGTAATGAACACAATTATTTATCACGTGCGCCAACTAAAGAAGATGTTAGTTTTTTTAACATGGTAAATACATTTTCTTTTCCAGCTCTTTTAACACCTCCCAAATTTGTATTACAATAAATTGTCTCCTGCAAAAGCAATACAAGTTCTTCTTAGTTAGTACATTAATTAAATAATTGGTGATCATTTCAGCCTTTAATTTTCGCAGTAAGGCCTTGATCTTGATCAAAATATCAAACCACATCCGGAAATACTTTTAAACATCCGTGATTACTTGCATCGATAGTTATGCCTATACAGGGTGAGTCTGTGAAAACGAACCCCCCACCCCCCCATTAACTTTTTTATTATAAGAAATATAAAAATTTTCTTCATATGGAAGTTTTAGTATATTAAATATACTATTTTATGACACATATAGAAATTTTTTATAAAGTCAGGTTTACATGATACGACAATCAACTTTTATATTTCAAATGGGAACCTAGAATTATTTTATTAAAATAAAAACCGCCATTTTTTTCTCGTTTCAACGATGTATTACTTGTCATAAATGTATATGAAAAAAATTGAGATAAATAAGATAATTGAGAAATGTTAGAAATTATTTTTATTCAACTATTCTAGGTAGCTATGCGAAATTAATCAAAATGTAACAAGGTAAAATTAATGACAACAATGCAGATATTTATTTGTTACTTGTTACTTGTTTCACGTGTTTTATCATTCATTTTACCTTGATATATTTTGTTTAATTTCTTATAGCTACGATACCTAGAATAGTTGAATAAAAACTATTTCTGATATTTCTCAATTATCTTATTTATCTCGATTTTTTTCATATACATTTATGACAATCGTTGAAAAGAGAAAAAAATGGCGGTTTTTATTTTAATAAAATAATTCTAGGTTCCTATTTGAAAAATAAAAGTTGATTGTCGTATCATGTAAATCTGACTTTATTAAAAATTTCTATATGTGTCATAAAATAGTATATTTAATATACTAAAACTTCCATATGAAGAAAATGTGTATATTTCTTATAATAAAAAAGTTAAGAGGGGGTTCGTCTTCCCAGACTCACCCTGTATAATGGCACATACATACAGCAATATTTACAGAATATGGAGGCAAATTTTCAGTGACAGTTGCTTTAGTGTTAGCACAAGATATTTTTTTTACCAAATCGAAATCGGGTATAATTATTTGCAAAAGTTTCCTTATGCAGTCAGAAGATTTAAAACTGAAGTGATGCTTATTGTATAAAATCCCAAAGTATCTTCTGCTACATGAACTTCATTCTTCATTCTTCGAAAATTTCTTTGTAAAAGAGTCGCTCACCCTCGAACTTTCTGCCATACCTGCCACATAGTCTTTATGTTCTTTGGTACTCAAATGAAGTTCCAAATCAGATTTCCTCTTATTACTTATGGAAAATTTTAATTTACATATTATGCAGTAAACATCAGATATGGGGTGTCGTCGGGGGGCCGTGATTTGACGGCCGGTAACCGCACTTCACGCGACGTAATATGTTACTTACCAAGGTCTGCTTTGCCAGAGTACCACACCCAGTAATGGGTAAAAGGCGTGATGATATATTTATTTATTTTAAACATCAGATTTAGAATCGGTTTTGTTAAACATTCTATATTTCGATTGTAGTTCGTCATTAAATTAGCATTTACGTTTCGACATATTTTGTAGCTTTTAAATTATTAAAAATATTTTGTTTGAGAAAAAGCTTACCAATTTACGGGCGTTAATAACTATAAACTATGGTTGTGACGTTACTGACGTTTCTCTAACAAATATTTCTTATTAGGAAGACGAAGCAGTCTCGCTCCATCATTGTTCCCAATACCAATATTGAAGTGTAATCACTTTAGTCTAAATTTTATTTGCGAAGATAAAAAAGAGAACATATTGATTGAAAATGAAAAAAGAGAACAGATTCGGGCATTTACATTAAAAAATCTGATGTGGGCACCACATTACTTCCTTATAAGTGTATTATACTATACCTACATTTTTTTATTGCACATATTTGACGTAATTTGACATTGACATTAAATTTTTCATTTTTTTCTTTATTTTTTATTCTAATTCACTTAATTACAAAATATCTGATGTGGACACTACATGACTTCCTTGTACACGTATTAAACTATAGATATTTTTTTAATTGCACATATTTGACATTAAATCTTTTATTTTTTGTTCTAATCCATAGCAAACTTAATTTTTAAAAAAATCAAAAAATATATAATATTTAAATTTAGAAATCTCGTTTATGCAAAAAGCTAATTTAAAAATTCTTAATGTGCTAGACGCAGAATTTAATTCTCTAAAACTTTTATTTGCAGCATTCCTTTCTAAAATTAAAATAATACCATTTTTTTCAAGGAAAACTGTTAGCAGCTTCATGTAATGTGCCACTTCCGGTTAGTGTATTTTAACCAAAATCTATTATGTTATTTCCATTGATATAGTAGTCTTATATACCAAATTTGGAAAGTTTTAAATTATATTTGAATATAGTTTTTCATGAAAATCTATTATAGGCTTCAAGTAAAGTACCACTTCCGGTAGTTGTATAATGACCAAAAAGGGAGGTGCACAACTAGATGTTATAACAGTCCTAAATATAAAGTTTCAATTATCTACGGCTTACCGTTTTTGAGTTATGCGAGATACGTACGTACGTACATACGTACGTACAGACGGCATGACGAAATTAGTCAAAATGGATTCAGGGAGGGCCAAAACACCTATTTCCGTTGAAATCTGAGAACCGAAAATTTTCGCGATTACAATACTTCCTTTACTTCGTACAAGGAAGTAAAAACAAAAAATATATAATTTTTAAATGTACATATCTCGCTTATACAAAAGGCTAATGTAATAATTCTTAATGTGCTAGACGCAGAATTTAATTCTGTAAAACTTTTATTTGCAGTATTTATTTCTAAAATTAAAATAATACCATTTTTTTCAAGGAAAACTGTTAGGAGCTTCATGTAATGTGTCACTTCCGGTTAGTGTATTTTCACCAAAATCCATTATGTTATTTCCAATGATATAGTAGTCTTATATACCAAATTTGGAAAGTTTTAAATTACATTTGAATATAGTTTTTCATGAAAATCTATTACAGGCTTCAAATAAAGTACCACGTCCGGAAGTTGTATAATGACCAAAAAGGGGAGGTTATAACAGTCCTAAATATAAAGTTTCAATTATCTACGGCTTACCGTTTTTGAGTTATGCGAGATACATACGTACGTACGTACAGACGGCATAACGAAATTAGTCAAAATGGATTCAGGGAGGGCCAAAATACCTATTTCCGTTGAAATCTGAGAACCGAAAATTTTCGCGATTACAATACTTCCTTTACTTTGTATAAGGAAGTAAAAACATGTTTACCTTCATCATTATAAATTGATCATTATTTGCTTCTTTAATAAATGTATGTATTCGTATCGTAATGTATTAATACGAAACTTAATGGGTTTTCCCATCCCGTTTTGTAATATAATATTACGATACTTATATCGTAAATAACTATTACCTTACTTACATATTTACGAATAATAACATTTTTTTAGCCGTGTTTATAATCATTTAAACTTTTTACAATAATATTTTTAATTTCCGTTTTTTAATATATTTAGAATTTGATATTTTATAATCTCTAGCTGTAGTATAATTATTAAGCAATATATTTGAGGTTGTTGAAATTATAATGTTTAAAATTTTAGACAGATTATTTTCACAAGATAAGCAATTTTCTTGTATTATATAATTCAATGTAAAATATGAAAATACACCTTTTTCGAAATACGCAATTTACCCATAGAAAATGGATGGATAAAAGAAACAGATAGCTATAGTTACCTAGGAGTAAAACTTACTTCGGATGGAAGAGACGACACAGACATCAGAAATAAAATAAATAAAGGACGAATAGCTACAGCAAAACTACACTCTCTTCTATGGACTAATACCATAACAAAAGATACGAAACAACAATAATTTTTGTTATATTTAAATTAATTTGTGAATATACGTTCAACAGTTGCACAAGAGTGTGGTAAAGTACATAAATTTAACATTAAATCAGACAAAAGAGGACATGTAAAATAATTGTCCCCCAATTTTAATTATAAAATTTTTGTCCAAAATTCCTGAACATCTAAATTATTAAATTCGGTTAAATTAGGGAGCATTATTGTAGTAACAATACAAACTTACAAACTTTTTACTTTTATCTTTATTATAAACAATTTTTGAAATGTATTTTTTACTTTTATATTTATTGTAAATAATTTTTGAAAACGCCCAAGATTTATATAATTTTTTATTAAATTCCCTTTCTCCCTAGATGAACCTTAATATCCCTAGATCTAGACCATTTTCCCTAGGTCTGGCAACACTGATGCTTAGTACAAATGAGATGGAATAAGATTCACACTATATCGTTCTAACTAATGTAACGACGTATAAAGCCTTCTTTGTTTATTTTAGATTACCATCAGCGCCATCTGTTACAAAAGCGTTGAACTATTTCGTGTGAAAAATCAAAGCAAATCGTCTGAATTCTTCAAAACTTCACAGTTTTAAGAAAATATAAACAAAGGATTTAGTTCACACTTGAAAATAATCAAACTATAAGCAATTCGCTAGGTTTTCATGAAAAGTTTGGAGTAAATAAGGGCTTCAAATTTAAAATATTAGCATTTTAAATAACACATTTTTGCATCATTTTATGTTTTGGCTCACATATTTTTTCCCAACAAAGTTAGAGTGAATTCAATTACATGAAAACAATCAGCAAATTTTTAGCTATCTTTTGGTATATTACTTAATAATATGAAGTATATAGTTTCGTTTTAAACTGTGAAGTTCTTCAAAAGCTCTTTCGTAGACTATCGAAACGCCACCTTAATAGGTTATCGCCTTTGGAAATATTCCTATTGAAAATAAAGCCCAATTCACAAAAAAATGTTTCAGCTAAACCGGAATTTTAAATTAGATAATTTTATTCTAACCCAATATTCTAATTCAAATTACATTGTGAACACTAGACAGTACCAGAATTAAATTAGGGTTTATTTAAACTATTTTGAGAATATGGTTTAACTTAACTTGAATAAACTGAAATTGAGGATTAGCGAAAATATTTGAGAATTAGGAATAAAATTTATTTTACAACTACAGATGAGATTTTACGTCGTAAAATTTATAGAAAAATAGGTTCCTAAGTAGGTAATATATTTCCTTATTTAATTTTTTTTAAATTAGGGTTTATATAAATAAAGAAATAAAAACGAAAATAATTTTTTTAAGTAATAAAATATTAATGATTTGCTTTAAATCTATTAACATCCTTCGTGGTTCGGGAGATTCCATATTTTCTTTTAAATATATTTTACTTAAAGTACCTGGAATGTTAAACTCAAACGCGGTGACATTGCTGTTCATGCTCGATGTATACAACCACCTGCACAAGATTGATTTTAATGCCGAAAATAATAAAATTTGTAATTTGGTGAAAATTCAGAAGAAAAAAAAAGAAAAACCTAAATAATCACAAAAGAAATTGATTTAGTTGGTAATTAATTAGAATAACTTTTCCATATAAAATAGGCTAAATGGAGATAGATTCAAATGAAAACATTTTCTTCTAATCAAATTTTTGGTCCCATCTCTAATTATGACTAGACATAAAGTTTAATATTATTTAATCAATTTTGTAGTAAGTATACAGTTTATTAAAAAATATTATTGAGAAGGTTGGGTGCTTGTTTGTATATAATTAAATAGTATGTTATGCATCAAGGGAGGGAAACAAGTGATTATTCAGCTCGAGTCATCGGCCCTCGCTTACGTCTCGGTTTGCCAACTTCACACAAGGGATAATCGCGCCCTCCCGTGAAGCATATTATACTTTTCGTAACAAGTACACAAAAATTACCGTCTTATCGGGACAAATGTCAAATTTGGGTTGCGTAACTAGTTACCTAGGAAACGCCGCAAACAGCTAATAATCGTAGTCTCTATGGAGAGAAACATCTCTCTAGGGAGAGAAACATGTTACCTAGAGAGAGAAACATCCTACCACATTATGTTTCTCTCCCTAGGGGAGAAAAGCAGTGTTTCTCTCTTTAAAATTAGGGAATAATAACGTGTTTCTTGTGCATGTGTTACAAAAATTATAATTGGAGTAAAATTTGTTATTTATTTTTACACAAGACCAGGGTTTCATTAGCAATCAGCCACCAGAATTATATATTAGTGCAAATATGGATTTTTTATATTACTCTATTTATGGGATGGATAGGTCAGTGATATCGTGTCGACGTGAATTTGAGAACCCGAGATCGATTCCCATAGTCTAGAAACTTTGTTCCATATTAAAATTATTAGTGTGGCTTCCCTAACTCTAACATCTTTAGGAAGCGTAATATGATAGCTGTTAACAGCATTTCATGCGTAAATATATATCATCTACCGAAATCTGCTACACTTCAAATTACCCTTGTCACTCCTCAACCACTAACATTTTTTGAGGTCGTGATTTGACGGATAGTAACTGCATTTGTAAAATATGTAGGTATATTACTTATCGAGCTCTACTACGGCAGAATGGACCGCCCAGGAACGGGTAAAAGGCGTGATTATATTGTATTTAATTAGGAATACATACATAAAAAATAGACAATTTGGTGTTTATACGAATTGTTTAAAAAATGTAATGACTGATATACACCATATTTTGTATTTTGTACTTACTATTGTATACTTACAATTTGTACAATTTTATTTACCAGGTTTGATTATTATTAAGTAGACTAAAGTTTGTACAGATGAATGATTTGACTTGATCTCTTAAAACAAAGTATTAATGTTATTTTGAATGAAACATATTATGTTTTGTACTTAATTTTGATGTAAAAACTTCAAATTATGGTACTAAACTAGTAGTCATTAAGTTTATATACAACTACACTCAAAAATATTTTTAAATATGCAGAATTTTTAAAATGTATATAGTTGCTAACATTTTTGAGAAATTAAACTCAGTTTTTGAGTATAATTTATTTCACAATTTGTATATAACTTTAATGGTGTATAGTTTATTGCAGTACTTTTAAATTTTTATTTTAAAATTGTATACAAAACATAATAAGTTTCATTCATAATAATAATATTTTGTTTCAGAAGTCAAGTCAGAGCATCGTTCTGCACAGACTTCAACCCGCATGATTTACATTAACAGTGTAATTGTGATAATTTGTTTGTTTCATTCTCACTTGATATTTTTTGTTTTAACAGTTGCATTCTTGCATTCTCTGATTTTTTTCTTTTCTAGTTTTAAGTCACTACAGTCTGCAGTAGAGAAGTAGATCATTTCACATTGCAGAACTGTAGTAAACTGAAGTAAAGGAAGTATTGTAATCGCAAAAATTTTCGGTTATCAGATTTCAGCGGAAATATCAATTTTGACCATACCTGAATCCATTTTGACTAATTTCGTATGTATCTCGCATAACTCAAAAACGGTAAGCTGTAGAAAGTTGAAATTTTGTATTTAGGACTGTTATAACATCTAGTTGTGCATCTCCCTTTTTGGTTATTATATAACTTCCGGAAGTGGTACTTTACTTGAAGCCTATAATAGATTTTAATGAAAAACTATATTAAAATAATAATTTAAAACTTTTCAAATTTGGTATATCAGACTACTATATCAATGGAAATAACAATAGATTTTGATTAAAATGGACTAACCGGAAGTGATACATTACATGAAGCTTTTACAGTTTTTCTTGAAAAAAATGATATTATTTAGATTTTAGAAATAAATGCTGCAAAATAAAGTTTTAAAGAATTAATTTCTTCATGTAGCACATTAATAATTATTAAACTAGCCTTTTGAATAAACCAGATCCGTAAATTTAAAAATTATATATTTTTTGTTTTTGGAATTAAGTTTGCTATGGATTAGAACAAAAAATAAGAATAGTATATTATGCATCAAGGTAGGGACACAAGGGATAATCGCGCCCTCCCGAGAAGCATATTATACTTTTCGTAACAAGTGCACAAAAATTACTGTCTTATCGGGACAAATGTCAAATATGTTTTGCGCAACTAGTTACCTAGGAAACGCCGCAAACAGCTAATAATCGTAGTGTCTAGGAAGAGAAACATCTCTCTAGCGAGAGAAACATTCTACCTAGGGAGAGAAACATTCTACTTAGGGAGAGAAACATTCTACCTAGGGAGAGAAACATAATGTTTCTCTCCCTAGGGGAGAAAAGCAGCGTTTCTCTCTCTAAAATTAGGGAATAAGAACGTGTTTCTTGTGCATGTGTTACGAAAAAAATATGTGCAATAAAAAAACGTAGATATGGTATAATACGCGTACAAGAAAGTAATGTGGGTCCACATCAGATTTTTAATTTGTTAATTTTCTACTTGCTTGTGTAGTTATGTTCAGATTTTTATTGGGAATAGAATACGTCAGTCTTAGGTAAAATGATAATTATTCATTTAATTTTACCGGTATCCAAAAAAACAGGCTCACCATAATATGAATATGGATATTTATAATGTGTTGTCCAAATGACTCAATAACCAGAACATAATGTATGATATTTCAAGTTAAATTTATGACAGACACATTTAACTGGCGCCTGGATTCGAACCAGGGACCTTCTGGTTGTCGGACAGAAATGCTAACCGCTAACGTCACCTAGGCACGAGGTATGGTATCAACCGAATTCTTTTGTCATTGTGTCTAACGCAGCATCGATCCCAAGACTCCTACATGATAGGTATTAACAACGGGTTTCGTCTGCAACGACATATCTTCTGATTTGAAGGAAATCAAACCATGAAATCTTTTTTTTTGTCATGTCATATGACAAAAAAATATAATGTATGATATTGAATTTTAAATGTATTTCTATTTTAGTTCGTTCTAACATAAATACATATTAAACATTTTAAATATTTTCTATAATTTTATTATATACCTATATTCACATTGTAATAATAATTACATCTGTAATAATATAATAAATTAATACCACATGAAAAATAAGACACAAAATAAAATATATTGTAAAAAAATCCTTTCGCACTATTATTATTTGATCATTTATAATTTATTCGAATCGAATCAGACAGAATAAATAACCTATCCTTTATCTATAAAATGGCGCACTTAACTTAAAATATCTCGATAAATTTCCGATAAAGCAATGTCAATACTTACTTGTTGTGAACACGATAAACGATAACTCTTTTTTTGCGAATAAAGTGATTATAATTATCATGTGGGATCTATAGTACTGTAGGATGATTTTGTTTTAGAATACTTTGATCCTACACTTTTGTAGTATAGTAACCATATATATTGGTTTTACAGAGATTATGAATCAACGATCAACATTTGTTTTTTATATTGGTTAAATTTTTATCATAACGTAAACTGTAAACATGAAATTCGATAATTAATTTTAGTAAATAAAGACTGTATAAATTAAATTTTGGAGTGCTTAAATTCAAAAATAACTAACTTATTACCCAAGTTTCAGATCTTGTTTTTTATGAGTAGATAGGCAATTTTCTTTTCTATACGACCATTAAGTAATACCTTCATTAAATATGTTTCTTGACAGCTAATGCAGTACATTACTCACGTATACTATGCTGTGATAACCGTGAGAATAACAATTTATTACTTACGGATTGTGGTGAATCACATCAAGATTGCTATAATAATGAAGCGCAATAAGGTTATACAATAAAAAAATAGTATATTACATAACGAGAACTGTAACAAGCATATTACGTGCGTGTGAAAAAGTTGCGCACGAGCCTTGGCGAGTGCAGTAATTTCACGAGCAATGTAATTGCGTTCCAATTCGAGTTGTGTATTATACTTTATCTACGATCATAAATGATAATAAGAACAATTATAGAATATTTGTTAGGCTATATCCGTAACATCAACTGTCAAACAGGAGTGCCTAATAAATGAAAAATTTCTTGAGAACATATATATTACGTAACTAGTGCAGTAAACCCTTAACAACCGTAAACAAGCATTTACAGTTCTTGCAAATTGTTTTTAATGGCCTACTTACATAGATGGTCGTAGATAAAATACTTGTTTTTTTTTTATTTAGTATATTTACAACTTTGCTATCAAACCAGTAAATTTGATACATGATTTAATTGTGCGAGAATATAATATTTATAATATTAATTCATTGAACTTAATGTTTGTTTGTGGTTATAGGTTTATTTCTCTTTAGTCTTCTTACTTCTTCTAGGTTGTCTAGTAGGTTTAGAGCCTGCTGGTTAGGGTGTCTGTTGAGTCTTCTCTGATATCTGGTGGCATAAGCAGATATTTGGTCATGGATGTATGGACGTCGAAGGTCGTTGTGTTACTAACATACCACGGAGCATTTGTTATAATCCTGAGTGCTTTCTTCTAAGTTCGTTTTATAATATTGATGTTTGTTCTTTTGGCGCAACCATACATAATTGGATGCCATAAGTCCAAATTGGAATTATTATGGTTTTGTACAATAATAGTTTATTCTCCAATGAGAATACATCCTACTAGCCAGTACATACTCTTTAGTTCTAAGTCCTGTTGAATGCGTTTTTTTTTAAGGTATATTATAAATTAGTTTGTCTAGGTGCATACCTAGGTATTTGACGCTGTATTGTTTCGGGATAATGTTATTATTTATTGTAACATTTGGACATGTGGTTATTTAATTGGAAATGTTACGTGAGGACATTTTTTTTCTTTTATTTTAATACGCCATGTTGACCAGTTATGTATTGTAACACGAGCGGGTGGATGTAGAAATGGCTAACTGGACTGTTAATCTTACCGGGCTGCGCCAATTGTACACGAAAGGAAAGTTTAAAATTAAGTAAAACGCGAACACCGCGTGATGTGAAGATCTACATCTTCACGCTTTGAGTCGATGGACGAGACGGACGGTTTCAACCAAAACACTTGCTGTCCTGGGTACAATACCCACATCTGGAATCCATCCCCCACACATCGGGGTGGACACAAATGTCTCAAGTGTTTTGGTTATGTAGTCTGACACTCTGGCACTGCAGATAAAGCGAACATGAAATCTTGTTGAAATTCTAAGAATGTTAACTATAACTGTCTCTTTTTATAATTTAATGCACTCAGCCTTAATGTCACATGTGGTCACGAATGGCAAATTACACGAAACCAATCTTACCTAAACGCAACATAACAACAATGAGATAGCTCATATTGTTACAGTATTTCATTTAGCGTAATTTAAACGAGATTTCTTGCACTTTCTGGGATGGTATGGGAAGCTAGGATTACAGTATCGTCTGCGTATGTTGTTATTAGTGTACTAGTTTTAGATGGTAAATCAGCCGTAAATATCTGGTGCAGACCCTGTACTGTAATTGGGATTAAGTTCCTGTTTTACAGCGTAACATAAAATAAAATAAAATAAAATAAGATCGGGCACAGATCACTAGGTACACTGTAGTACTGCAGCATTGAATAAATAAATATATCATCACGCCTTTTAACCCATTACTGGGTGTGGCACTCTGCTATAGCACATCTCGGTAAGTGATATATTTCTTCGCGTGAAATGCGGTTACCATCCGTCAAATCACGCCCCCTCGAAGATGTTAGTGGAGGGGGGAGACACAGGGGTAGATTTAATTTGGTGTAAATTGTTTGTCAGCTGTGGGGATTGAACCAGGGTTCTCAAGATCCACAGGCCGACTCGATACCACTGAGCCATCTTCCCCAGTATTGATATTGTGTATTTTAAAAAGTGTGCCTTGATTTGTAACTTGGAATAATCTGTCACATAAGTAAGATTTGAGCAATATGTAGTAATTACTTGCAACATTTTATTTAATCTTAAATGACAAACATTGTGCCAAACTTTGTCAAAAGCTTATTTTATGTCGATGAAAACTCCTGTGCATATTCTTTCTTCTATTAGATCTTGTTATGTTTTATTTACGATTCTGTGTACTTATTTTATTATTGAGTGTTGAATACGAAGGTCAAATTGATGATCTGAAATAAAGTTGTTTTTGTTAATTATAGGTTTTAGACGGTGCAAGATTAGTTTTTCTAATAGTTTAGAAACTATTGGTAGCAATGAAATCGGTTAATAAAATGTCGCTGCATGAATTGGTTTGTCTGGTTGATTAATTATTACTATATAAGCAAATTTTCATTGGATTGGGAAATGTTGAAGACGAATTATTTCGTTAAATATTATAGTAATGTAGACTATTGTTTTTATTGGCAGTTCTTTAGCATTAGGGCAGTTATGTAGTCGTACCTTGGGCTTTTTTTTTAATTGTTCAATAATTTGATTTCTGCTTCGACTTATTTTGGTGCAAAATATTTAATTGGAAATGCAGGGGAGTATTGAAAAAATTTCAATTTCTTGTGTTTCTTCTAGAGAGTTCTCGGCATTTGGTTTGAATACATTCCCAGGTGTTCAGCGAATAATTTAAACTTCTGTAGATTATTCTTTGCCCAAATTCCGTCAGTTTTCCGAATTGAAGCATTGTGTTGTTTTGGTCTGTTTAATTTTTGTGTTGCTTTCCATAATCTATAGTTTTGATATTTATGGGCTGATAGTGTTTGGAGATACTGTTGAAGATTTTGTTGTTTTATTTTCCGAATATTTGTTTTTAGTTCTGTAGACAGTTTTAATTTATTGTTAGGATTTCTGGATCTTTGTCAAATTCTTCTAGCTTTTCATTTTTCTGTTACAAGTTTTTGTATATGGCTGGGATAGTTTGGAATATTGTGATCGATAACTTTGTCGGGTGTAGATAATACTGCTATACTTCCCGGATGTTGTTTATTGTTTCTTCGATTTCTTTACCTGTATTTAATCTTATAGGGATGCTTGTTGATTTATATAGGTGTTCACAGTATTTTTCCCAGTTGGTATGTTTGCTTGTAAATGTGAATTTTTCTTCTTTTTTGATTTTAGAGCTACTTATTGTGAGGATTATTGGTGAATGATTAGAGTTCAGATCGCAACAGGATTTAATGTCGTTGTAGTTTGTGGAGATTCCATGCATTATAAAGAAGTCGAGTAGATCTGGTAGTTTGTTTTGATCGGTTGGCCAGTACGTTGGCGTGCCGGTATTTTGGTATTCACAATTTTTTGAGATCATAGTATGGTAAAGCTGTCATCCTCTGAGATTTATAGGTCTAGAGCCCCACTATGCATATTTGGCGTTAAAATCGCATCCTACTATGAATTTATTTTCCAAAGTTTTAAAGATATCTTTAAAATACTTTGTTGTTGTCGTGTGTTTGTGGGAGGGGAGGGGTACATTAGATGGCTGTATCTGTTAGATATATACTCGTATATATATTTGGTTTGTATCTGCACACTGGTTGTTTGGAGGTGTTCTGCTTCATATTTATTTGTTTCGAAGTGGTTTATTTTTCGTTAATTATTATGTCTGAACCACCATGTAGTCTTGAACTTTGGAATCTGAAAATAATTTCGTTCCGTGATATGAGTTTTAGACAATAATACTACATTTAATTTTTTGTTCAATGATAAAGAGCTTAATTTCCTGGCGATATTGCGCTAGTTCATTAACATTCCACAGACCAATTCTGAAGGTTGGACTATGCATTTTTAGTTAAATTGTTTATACTGTGGTTAGTAAGTTTAGTATCATGTTGTTTTGGTTAAGTAATTGGCTGAGATTTTCTAATTTGGTTATTAATATGTTGATTATATTGTTTGTTTTATTTTTGTCGGAATGGGATTCTATGCCTTCTCGAGTTTTATTTGAATGTCTTTTGCAGTTTGGGCAAACGTGAAGTTTCCTGTATTTGTTTCTTTGGTTTGTTGATTTGTTGATGTGTATACGTTATTTTTCTTGAGTTAGTGTTGTTGTTTTTTGCTTTTTGCAGTAGATGCTACACCCTTTTAATTAGCAGAGTGAGCACTGTTACATAACGCACATGTGACTGGGTTGTTTCTGGGTTTCTTGCAATTTTTGGTTTGGTGATTGTTACCGTACTTAACACAGAGGTAGGGTATCGTGCAATAGGATCTTATGTGGCCATATTTTTGACATCTCATGCATTGTGTTGTCTCGCCGTTTTCTGTTATATTGAATGTTATATATTCATATGTTCTTGCTGTTGGGTGTTTGATCCACGAAGTAAAGTGTGAGGAGTTGTTTGGTTTTCCAGCTCTTTATGTTTGTTACGTTTCATATTGTGAACCCTTTTTCTGTTAATTCTCTTTTGTGGTTAACTGTTCTATAGGATCTATCTTCTCTAGGTTGATATGTGTAGTGTGCCACTTGGTTTAGTTTTCTATATGCATCTGGGGTTGTAGTATTTATTTTAATATCTTTCTTTGATTGAGTTTTACAAGAGAATTCTGTAGAATTAAGAATAGTTTCTATGTGTATCTTCATAAGTTTTTTTAATATTTTGGCGGGTTTGGAGTATAGTTTATATCTTCTACTTCGTAGTGTCTTTTGAATTTATTGTTGGTTCTGGCTACTTTCCATTCTACTATATCTTCGTATTCTTCGATTGTTTCAGATGTTAATCTAGGCGTTGATTCATTGTTGCTTTGAGCCTTTGGAGATAATAATCTGTAAGTAGTAGAACGTTGAAGTGTGACTTGTTTGTATACTGTTCTCGAGGTTGTTATCTTCAAAGTGTGGAGTTCGGATTGGTGATGTAACTATTGATGTTATTTTTATTTTTTGTTTAAATTTATATATCGGACCAACTACTCAGGTCATATGCCGATATGTCCTTTGTATGGCCGCGAAGGGCGGGACTCGAACCCACGACCTTATGGTCGTGAATCAAACCCTCAACCCGCGCGGCCATCACGCGGGACAATTGATGTTATTATTAATTGTCTTATTAACGGGGTTGTAACAGTGGATATAAAAAAAAATGTTATCTAACGAGAGTTATATAATCTTTAACGATGATTATTTTCGTCAAACTTATCGAAATCTAGCAGTGAAATATCTTGTTAAGTACTCGTAGAAAAAATATAGTATTTTAACTTGCGTGTAATGATTATTACTCATACGGATAAATTAAGAAACTTGTCCACGACACGTGTTGCTAACTTCATCCTTATATCCAAATGCTAACATTAGATATACGCTCGTTGCATAATATACTATTTTCTTTTCCAAAGAAACAATTATTTCCATATTTAATTAATTTGTAATTATAACAATTCAGAAGATACGAATATAAATTAAAATTCAATATTAAACAAACAAACCTGTAGGTATCGCAAACAGTATGTGTTCGGTACAGCGTATTCTACGGTGGCCTATCATAGAATTATATCCACAGATCATTAACTTTGTTTACGTTTTTCAGCGGTGATCTGGCCAGATCAACTGGTCGGTAGGTATATCTACGGAACACGCATACTCCATGTATTCGGTTCTTCATTTTATTGAAAAATTTATAGTTTTCTTCTAGATAAAATTGAAGCTATTTTATTTTTTACAAATTTTATATCTCGATCTGAGTCAAGCTTTTTTAAAGAGAAAACATGTTGTAATATTTTACTTTAGGTTTGATATAGTAATTTTGGCAAATGCAAATTACCAAATAAATAAATACCAACAGCAGTAGTATCAAACTGAATTAGACCTACAGCTATTTTCCATAAAAACTTATATCAAAAATTTTTAGACTAAAAATACTGCACCTGTTACATTAATCGAAGGGAAGTAAAAGATTGAGTACCTATAAATAAATTGCAAAAGCAATCATTTAAATTAAATTTGTTCTCTGTCATTACAGAATACATTTCTATAAAATAAAAGTGTAGTTAATGAATATAAAAACTCAAAAAATATGTTTATTATAATCTTTGGAAGCCATGATTTGACAGATGGTCGTTGCATTTCACGTGCATAGCTATATCACTTACCAATAGAATGCAACACTCGGTGGTGGATAAAAGACGCGATGGTATATTTATTTATTTTTATTTAAATAAAATACAAACTTAAAATTTCTTATAGGAAATATTATTTTTGAAAAAATTCGGCTTCGATTCCTACAGTAGACAAACAATTTTTACCACATTTAAATGTGGCTCCTTCTCTACTAACATCTTTGGGGGCTGTGATTTAACGGCTGGTAACCGCACTTCACGCGCATAAATATATCACTTACCGAGATCTCCTCCGGCAGAGTTCCACACCCAATAATGAGTATAAGGCATGATTATATATTTATTTTTAAATTAAAATTGATAAATAAAATATAAAATAAAGTGTTTTAATAATATGATTTATGGGCTACTCTCTCATATGCAACAAAATCCCTGTAATTTTTTTGGGATTTTAATTTCCATAAGGAATAAAAATAAAGCCATATCCACGGTAACTGAAAAACAACAGCATAATTTGACATTAATGACATCCAGATGATATCTGTCAACAAAACAATCAATCGTTTATAAATTTTTAATTTATTTATGAAAATGTGAATGTTTGATAGTGTAGTGAAAAAATATGTACACCACGTGAGGAAAGTATCATTCTTTTCTAACTAGAGAGCGGAATATATGCATTTGTATATTTGTTAGGTTTTGTGTATATTATATACGTTTCATAGAAAAATGAATAAATTTTGCATATTTCAAGATTTTTAGCATATTTATAATTAATTAATCCTTCATATTTTTTAGCTTTTATATAACATATCTTGAATTTAACATTTGAAATTCAATATACAAATTGTAAATTGATTATCAAAAAATATTATTATTAATAATTAGAGAAATTTGTATTATAAAGAGAGAAATTGAGGTAGCACCAGGATTTGAATCTGAGATATTTTGCTAGTCAAACGTTCTAGTTAACCTAAGATATTTGAACAAGAACGATTTTTTAAATTTATTCAGAATGAAGGGGGCGATATTTTTAAAATGACATGCTATTCTTTTTATGGTAGTATTCCAAAGAAATTTTATATGCAAACTTGTCAAAATATAGATAACTAACATTTATTTCCGATAAAAAGCAGTAAATTAAAAATATGATTTTCCTGATTTTTAAATGAACTAATATATTTAACATATTTGTGAAAAAAACTCTTTAGAATAGAATTATAAAAATCATAACTTTCCATTTAAAAGCTATGTGGCTCTTTCATTGTACATAAATGACTACCGATAAAAATATCTGTCCTTGTCCAATTTTTTTGTTGCATTTCTTATGATTCATTTTTAATTACATATGCTGATAAACTAGTACTATGATTCAGAGATATGCTTGTGATATTCAGAGTCAAAATAAGATTTGTCTAGCATAAATAAATAATACATTATTATTTTATAAAGAAAATTCGACCAATGCAGGTATTTAAACCAGGAATTCTATATCTTCGGCGTTTTCCAACTAAATTAAGCAGGCTTCGCATAGTCATTCCGAAGTCACTTGAGTTTTACTTTTTATTTTTTGTTATATAAAACCAGCTTTAATTCTTTATATATATATATATATATATATATATATATATATATATATATATATATATATATATATATATATATATATATATATATATATATATATATATATATATATATATATATATATATATATATATATATATATATATATATATATATATATATATATATATATATATATATATATACAAATAACTAAAGAGCGGATTATATGCATTTGCATATTTGTTATTCAATACACAAATTGAAAATTATTTATGAAATAATATACCGGGTGTAACACGAAAAGTGAAACATAGGCGTTTAACATGGTAAATTAGTTTTTCCGTGCGCATTGCTTCCCTACTTATTTTAGGAAAAAATGTTTCAAATAAATGTTGTAAAGCATAAAATTCTATATCCTAATCAATAAACAAAATTCATTTTGACTACTTCATAAGTGCAGAAATTAAATTTGAAAATTAACATTATTTCAATTTAATAGTAATAGCCATGGAATTAAAAACAAGAGATGAACAAATGCGTAACGTCTTATACGTCAAATTATTAGTATTTATTTTGACAAACTGTGATATTAAATCAATATTAGGGTTTATTATTATCATAGTACGGCAACTATTCAGAGGTTTATAGTAAAGTTTGAAAAGACAGGAACACTAAATTTCAAGAAAGAAATATATGAAAGAATTTATAACAATGAAGAAAATATTCCTGCTTTAATAGAACTGGAGCCAACAATGAGTGTGCGGGAAATTTCCAGAGAACTAAATATAAATTTTATGACAGTGCATAGAATTCTCAAAAAACATAAATACATTCCTTTTAAATTTCAAAACCACCAAAATATTTTGGAACGAGATTTTGAACTGCGTGCCTCATTCTGTGAAATAATGATGGAGAAATCAAATTGTAATAGAGAATTTTTAAGTAGTATTTTATTCACAGATGAATGCACAATTACCATGAATGGCGAACCAAACTGTCATAATTATCGGTACTGGTCACAAAATAATCCACATAATATTGTAGAATCGAGGACACAATATCGTCATTCTGTCAATGTGTGGGCAGGAATGTTTGGTGATAAAATCATTGGCCCATTCTTCACCCAACGAATAAATTCAGCATCATATTTGAATTTATTAATTAATGCTGTTGGACCACAAATTGTTGAAACAAACAAAGAAAATGTGTGGTTCCAGCATGATGGCTGCCCTGCACATAGCACTAGAGAAGTTGTGGAATATCTAAACCATGTATTTCCTGAAAGCTGGATAGGACGAAATGGACCAGTTAACTGGCCAGCACGGTCGCCAGATTTAAATCCGTGCGATTTTTTCTTATGGGGCCATTTAAAATCTTATGTTTATAAAAACCAGAATTTAGAAGAACTTAAAAATGCTATATTACAAGAATGCCAGAAAATAAGTAATCGACAATTAAAGAATACTCGAGAAAGCTTCTACAACAGATTAGGTTATTGTTTAGCTCAAAACGGTGGACTATTTGAACATCTAATTTAACAATTTAAGAATATTTAGTTTGTTGATGTTTTTATTGAATTAAATTTATGTTACATTAATTAATTTGTTAAATAACAACCTACCTTCAATATTTTATCGAGTTTATTATTTTATTATTCTTAAATACTAAATCTAAAAAATATTTTGCCTTATTATTCTTACATTTTTATTTAGAAAATAAATATTTAGTACGTAAAAATGATTTTGACAATTTATTCTGACATAGACGTATAAAACGTTACGCATTTGTTCATCTCTTGTTTTTAATTCCATGGCTATTACTATTAAATTGAAATTACGTGAATTTTCAAATTTAATTTCTGCAGTTATGAAGTAGTCAAAATGAATTTTGTTTATTGATTCGGATGTAGAATTTTATGCTTTACAACATTTATTTGAAACATTTTTTCCTAAAATAATTAGGGAAGCAATACGCACGGAAAAACTGATTTGCCTTGTTAAACGCCTATGTTTCACTTTTCGTATTACACCCGGTATATGGCTTAGAGATTTGCGCATCTTAATACAATTAATATAAGACCGCAACTTTGTCCGTCAGTATGGTGGTATGGATAGCGATACGAAATTCAAATCCGAAGATCCCGAATTCGAATCTCACTCAAGCTAAAAATTATATGAACCGTCACACTGCGGATCGGTGAGTGCGGACCCTGTACTGTAATTGGGATTAAGGTCCTGTTGAACAGCGTAACATAAGTAAATAATAAATAAATAAACTGGTGCCGTGCAAGTATTTCAGATTATAACAATTAAATATGAATAAAATAGTTTTTTGGCTTTACTTCTGTGAAGAAAAAATAAACAATATTTTACTTAGAGAACAATTAAATATATACTTTTCGCAGAACCGAATATTTTAACATTAAGAAGAAAATAGTTAAGACTTGCGAAGCAATAACACCTAAACAATGTGGTGCTATATTTATTTATTTATTTATGTTACGCTGTACAACAGGACTTTAATCCCAATTACAGTACAGGGTCCGCACTTACCGAGCCGCAGTGTGGTAGTTCATATAATTTGTAGCTTGAGTGCGATTCGAACTCGGGATTTCCGGATTCGAATTCCATATCGCTATCCACACCACCGTACTGACGTCAGAATCAGAACCTAGAGACGGTCATGAAAAATAAAAAAGTATTGGAATTGAAAAAAAAATCTGACGTGGACACCACATGACTTCCTTGTACGCGTATTAAACTAGAAATTTTTTAATTGCACGTATTTGACGTAATTTGCCATTGACATTAAAATTATTATTTTTTATCCTAATCCATAGCAAACTTAATTACAAAAACCAAAAAATTCTATAATTTTTAAATTTACGTATCTCGCTTATACAAAGGGCTAATCTAATAATTTTTGATGTGCTAGACACAGAATTTCATCATCTGTGGCGCTACAGACCGAGATCGGTCCTGGGCCTACCGGACACACCGAGCCGCAGTTTTTACACTGCCGTACTGCCGGTTTTCGTAGTCGAATGCTACATTATTTAAGACGTATAAGTGACTAGCTTATAGCGCCCGAGTGTAATAAATACATGTAACTGTATTTTATATTTTACGACAAATCACACATTGCCGACATGCGGATTCGAACTGACGAACCTTGGCTCGGGTGACGTCACAGTATGTTAAGAGATGTGCCTTAACACGCTCGGCCACCGCGCCTGTAGACACAGAATTTATTTCTCTAAAACTTTTATTTGCAACATTTATTTCTAAAATCAAAATGTAACTATTGTTTTACAGAAAAACTGTTAGCAGCTTCATGTAATGTATCACTTCCGGTTATTCCATCTTAACCAAAATCTATTATGTTATTTCCATTGATATAATAGTCTTATATACCAAATTTGAAAAATTTTGGATTATATTTTAATATAGTTTTGCATTCATCTTCTTGTCGTTTTTCTGCGATATACTTCTTCATTCTATCCTTTGTTTGCTTGTATTATTGTTTCTTTCCCATTCTTTAGTTATTCAATAAATACAAAGAGAGGTGCACAACTAGATGTTACTCTAATGCAACGACATTGACAAACTTACAAAAACAAAAAATATATAATTTTTTAATTTAGATATCTTGCTTATTCAAGAGGCTAATTTCATCATTCTTAATGCGCTAGACGCAGAATTTAATTCTCTAAAACTTTATTTTCATTGCTATAATAGTCTTATATACCAAATTTGAAAATTTTTGGATTATATTTTACTATAGTTTTTCATTAAAATCTATTATAGGCTTCAAGTAAAGTACCACTTCCGGAAGTTATTCAATGACCAAAAAGGGAGATGCACAACTAGATGTTATAACAGTCTTAATTAAAAAATTTCAACTTTTTACGGCGTTTTTGAGTTATGCGAGATACATACATACGTACAGACGTCACGACGATATTAGTCAAAATGGATTCAGTGATGGCCAAAATGGATATTTCCGCTGAATTCTGAAAACCGAAAATTTTCGCGATTACAATACTTCGTAGATGGAAGTAAAAAGAAACAAATCATTTAATTTACTTTATAATTATCAAAATTAAATATATTTTTTGTGGAATATGTTGATCCTGTGTTTCAATTTTGGAAAGGAATATATGGTTTTTGGATCCTTGAATAATTTTATTTATTGAACGTTTCGATGGTTATACCATCATCTTAAGCATTTATTAACAAAAAGTTATTTTTCCAAACCTAATAAATATGTGTTTGTTACAATTGGCAATTTTTATTACATTTCAAGATGCATAATTATCTTAGTATTTAAAAAATACAACCTTTTGTTGTCTTTATTAGCAAAAGTATTAATTATGTGTTTTTTAGTACATAGACAATGGAGGGATTTTGTCTACCCGTGCCTCTCCTAGGCCACGTCACTTGTGTTATAACTATTGAAATTGTAAAGAAGCGATGCAATTCCAAATTTTATAAGAAAATATGGTAATATTTAATTTTGTAAATACAATTTTTGAAATTTATTTATATTTCATTACTATACTAAAAAATATTTGCACGACGCCAGTTGCACTCTTATTATCTTCAGATGCGAATATTTAAGTTTTGTTTCATCTTGAAACATTTATCTTCAACATATAATATAAAATAGAAGGTTATTTCGAGACCCGCTTTGTCTAGTTTGGAAAACTCTTTATGGGAATTAAAGAGTCCCGGGGTTAAATCCCTGAGTCGGCTGAAGTTTTTTTTCTCAAATAATAAGTAAGACAAGAGTAATAGTAAATGATGGCGGTATATGATGATTGTGACCTGCGTACTCTAGCTGGAAAAATGCTTTACAGGAGATAGAATTCCAAATTCAAATCCTCGTATCGGTCGTATTTTTCTCTCTACAATAATAATTTATTTAATCAGTTGTTAAATTCCCTTTAAAATTAACAACAAAATATTTTTTACGTTCAACCTATATTAAAAATACTCATTGAAAGTTCTCATAGCATTTGCGTATTACAACTATATAATTAATTTAACAAATTATTTTAATTTATTTGCTTGTTTTATATTCACACGCTATTATTACATTGAACTGAACCAGATCCATACCAGGTACAATAAGACCGACCTCTAAAACATCTGATTTTAACTTTGACCTACATTTTAAATATTAAAGATGAGCATGTTTAATTAATACAACGAATTACATTTCACTTTACTGTATAGTGCATATTGTATTTTAATCAGTGTTTTATATTGATACATGATATATGTCTGCTTGTCTGGCGTCTGTGGTATTTGCTATTATATATGATTCATTGTTTATTTGCTTCATTAACAAGGAATTTTATTGTTGCATATTTATAAGCAAAAACTAAATATTTATTCAATATTTCTCAATCTATATAAATATTTTTAAATAATTAGCAATTAACAGAATTTTATGTTTTAGAATTTGGAGGCAACATATTTAGTAATAATTTTTAAATCGAATTATTTGCGTTCTTAATGTATAAAGACCAAAAAATGTCGCTCTTCTAAAAGGGACATTACTTACCATAAAAATGTAATTATAATACCTACTCATAATATCCGAATATAAAGGATTTCATTTGACATATTTATATCGTTGCAATGGTTGTCATTTTATAGCTATAGAAACGAAAATAAAACTGTAGATTTTTATATAAATGAAATATGTATTAAATTATCGAAAACGGAACTTTCAGTATTTTATTGATTCATTAAAAAATAAACTTCCACTCTCTCTTGTTATTTTTTTATGACGTAGCCACAAAGATGCTTTCCACTTTTCGTTCCATTTGGTTCAAAAGATATAACAGAACTAGTAAGAATAATTGGTGGAAGATATATGGAGAATAATAAAGAGTTATCCTTGTGTTTCATAGAGTTAGAGAAAGCTTATGGTGAAGTGGATTTGTTGAAATTATGGAAATATTCAAGATGAAAGGAGTGGACTAGAAAGAAAGAACATACGACACATGGTGTTGTCTGGTATCTTCAGTTTATAATCTGGTGGTTTAAACAAGTTAGAAACAACAGGTGGTTTTGTGTTTAGGTATGTACAAATGTAAATATCAATAAATATAGTTAATAATGTATTTTGAAATAAAAGAAGTATTATCATACTAGTAAATGATTAGATTCTTCACTTCACTACATACGTATCTTTACTTCAAGTAAGTATATTTGTGATTTGTGAATCTGTAAAACTTTTTTTTCAAATATCTTATCTGCTTTCTGAAATTTATCTAGATAACTCTTAAAGTATCTATTATCTTTATCTGGATAATTAACAATAAGCTAACTGTCATAAATTATCTATTTAATAAAAATCATTATTTGGTCCAACACGGATCATGACTATAGAAATAACAATTGATAGGTTTAACAATAGAAGGAGAAAAACTGAAAAAGTGAAATGGATATTAAAAATCTGATGTTTCACCACATGACTTCCTTGTACGCGTATTAAACCATAGATATTTTTTTAATTGCACATATTTGACATAAAATTTTTATGTTTTTTTTTATTTTTTGTTCTAATCCACAGCATGATTTAAAAAAAAACAAAGAATATATAATTTTTAAATTTTCATATCTCGCTTACACAAAAGGCTAATTTAATAATTCTTAATGTGCTAGACGCAGAATTTAATTCTCTAAAACTTTTATTTGCAGCATTTATTTCTAAAATCAGAATATAAAATGCTATGTATGGAGTATGTTATAATATGGCTCTGAAAGATGATCAATGAGAAAGGTACACAGAAAAAGAATAGAATCTTTTGAGATGTGAACTTGAAGAAAGAGAAGAGAATTAAGTGACGAATAGGATAAAAAATGAGAAAGTATTGCGAAGAGTAAGAGACAAAAGAAGACTATTAGAGATAAAAAAAACTGGACTAGTCATTTTGTGAGTCATGATGATGTATTGAAGTCAACAGTAGAAAGAATGGGGGACGGAGAGAGTGGAATGACGAGATGAGCACAGGACAGGGAAAGTTGATGTATGCCATAGAATCTGCTCAAATGCAGGGAATTTGTTGATGATAACCTATGTTTACCTACACTTATTTTTGCAAATTTCGAAAAAAAAAATCTTTTTTCTACGATTGCTATGAAAAGTTGTCAATTATGCTTTCATTTGTCATCGTAAAGTTGACGTTTTCTGTGGAACAATCGAAAAATATCATTTTTGCGCGTCTCCAATGGCAACACGCAAAAAAGATATTAAATGTGCGCTTATTTCAATAGTTACCAAGGATACAAACAAAACAGAAACTTGTCAGATTTACAGTTGACAGAACGGATTTATTTTCAGTACGCATACGTTTTTTAATAATTTTAAGATGCAATCGTAGAACACATTATGTGTGTATCACGAGCGTAAAGTGTCTTTGTTGCTCTTACACTATTGCAGCTCTCGCCTTCGGCTCGCGCTGCATGTACCGTGGTCGAGTAACAAAGAATCACTTTACGCTATTAATACACAAATAACTATTTTGCTACGACAGTGCGAAAAATAAGTACACATTTAAGTTCGAAAAGTGATTATTTTCTGCACTAAAATGTCAACAGAATGACATTAATAGAATGGAATCGGCAACAACCTTTCATATTATTTGAAATAATTTAAAATAAAATAATTTCTTATAGTGTAAAATCCTTAATTGTCGTAGGAAAAATAATATGTAATACACGTGTTGAAAGACCATTAGAAAACTTGTGTGAATGGAACACTCTTATGCGTTCGTGTTCTATCTCACATACAAGGTTTCCAGTGATACCATTTCGACACTTGTATCATAATATACTATTGTTATAGAATCAGTACAATTATGTTACCCGTTAACCTTAATGTATAAGTTGTAAAACACCTTATTATTTGGTAGGTAATATCCAAAATTTCATTTAAGAAATACGATTTTGTTTAAATTTTCAACAATTTCGATATACTTTTGATTAAATTGGTATTTCAGAGGTTAATAATATTCTATTCCTATGTTCTGTATAGTAAATTTGATATAAACAAAATTTAAGTTCATAATTTTACTTACTATGAATTAAATGTACACAATTATGAAGAATTATCAATATACACAATATCTATCTAATAAACGTGTAAATGTATATAATCCGCTCTCTAGTTATAAGATGTTTCTTTGTATTTTGGTTCGAACCGAAAATCTAATATACTTACCCAATTACTATTATTTATTGTGGTCATTCGTAGTTTCGTGAAATCGTATATAGCAACTTAAAAATCAATTAAAGATTTCAACAATTTATATAAATCTTGTATTTAGACTGGTTTGGATTTCACTATAATCCAATAAACTGTACTGGAATTAATTTCCAGTTGCATAGTTTAATAATGAAAAAAAAAACTAATACAAAATAGATTTCATTTATTTTAGTAAATAATACTTTGTTTTGTTTAGTAAATAATACTTTGTATTTACTTCTACATAATGTCAGTTTTGAATTAAAATATTAAATTTAAATTAAATTCTCCAAATTCTCCTAGAAGAACAATAAAATTTAAATTTCTATTTTGAAGTAAGAAACACTTTATTTATGAGTCACGCAATACAATTTAACTTCCAATTTTTTAATTAAATTAATCGTGGTCTTAAATATGTCATTCATTCACTTTTCTAAATAAAAAACAACAACAGATTTCGCTATAAGGTTTTATTAAGCAAAATAATATTTTATACATTTGTACTAAAGTTTAAACTAAAAATAAATTGTCCGTAATTTACTTTCTTACAGCTGTCTACTCTTCTTTGAAGAATAAAGATGACAGTTTTTTGTACTCTTTATTTTAATCGCGTTTCGTCTAATTTATTTATAAAATTAATCATTATTTTCAAGAAAACAAATACAAATATATGAGGTATTTATTTATATTTTCTAAGTTTTTTCGGTTGAATTTTTATTTTCTATGTACGATACAGTATTTGTTTCACTATACAATAATTTGTTTAAACTATTCAATACTTCTATTTTAAATTTCATTTTATTTCTTTCATCCAATTGAGCCATATCTGGCAATAAACTTTTCATAAACAATAAATCCGGATTATCTAGATTTTGAAATCTACATTTTTTTGTGTCAGGTTCTTCGTTATTAAATTTGCATTGATAAGATTCCCATAATCTTTCATTATCAAATTTCCCTTTATATTGATGCGTCTCCCACATTTTCTTCGGGTTTAACTGTTCATACCTGTCATTCTTGTTGATAACTTCATTGTTGTTATCGACTCTGTCGTATACAACTTCACAATGATCGTAAAATGTTTCTCTTTCAGGGTCGTCAACTATTTCTGTTTCACAATGTGAACCATTTGGGCTTTTCATATTTCCTGAGTGAGATCGAGATTTAAGAAAAGGAAGTAAGAAATCCATGTATTTAGCTAAGTAGTAAGGTTTTTTATGTGCAAGTCCAGGGCCGTTTTCGTCTTTTTTCTTGATGTAACGGTTGTAACCTCCCCGAAGGATTCGCCACTTTTCTTGACAAGCCGTTCCTAGAACAGATTCGATCATTTTTATAAGGAAATTTACGCTACTGTCAAATAAATCTTAGTTTGCCAGAAACGTTAGAAATCAATTTTACTTTTGAATTTTCTGTACAAACTCAGTATAATAGATTGAGTTAGCTGGACATAAGTTCAATGGATTTTGAATTTGAGTATTAAATTTATACTTAATTCAAGCGTAACTTACAAATATGACATTCAACTTTAACTTTATACGTT
Source organism: Pterostichus niger (assembly GCA_947425015.1). Classification (NCBI taxonomy): domain Eukaryota; kingdom Metazoa; phylum Arthropoda; class Insecta; order Coleoptera; family Carabidae; genus Pterostichus; species Pterostichus niger. Next base: position 17,597,457 of record OX380338.1, on the reverse strand, counting down.
CATTCTAATAAAGTAACAGTATGAACGTGATTCATTTGACAAAATAGTTGATTGAAAATATAGTAACAAATTGCTTAACCCTTTCCGGGCAGAATTAAGGGTTGTTAACTTTTTTTGATTTTTTACAAAAAATAATGGTTCTAAGTACACAATTAACGATAAATTGGTATTAGATTTTTTTTTAATTGCACCAAATTATAATTATGATGTGGTATATCCTAGTAACCACTAAGCAGCAAAACATATTTTTACATACAAAGAACAAACTACAAATAACATGAACTAATAACAAAATTTGCAGGAAGAACAAATATTTATGTATTATAATAAACAAATTTTATTACTACTGTATTATTGCTAACAAAATCACAATAAAATTTACTCTTTTTACTACTTCTTATGATAATTTTGGAAACAATTTCTTTTTTCTGATAGGCATAGGCCAACTTTACAAATTGTGCAAGACCATTTGCTTCTTTTTTGATCAGCACGTGTGCTGCAATGAGCACATCTTCTAGAAGTGCCATATTCTAGCATATGTAACATTACGATTCCACAAAAATATATCTTCTTGTAGAAATAACTGCGCAAGTGGAAGGTCGTCTTCATCACTAAAATCGCTATTACTGATATTTTCATTTTCTATTAGTATTTCCGGAAGCTTTGGCTCTATGTCGAAATCATCAGTTTCACTATTTACATCGCTACATAAAGATTAATTGTCCGACGGAATTTTCGCTAACAAAACATCAATCTCTACTTGTTCTAGGTTTTCCAATTCGGAATAACGCCAAAATTGTTTGTCTGAAATAAAATTTAGATATTTAGATCTGCTTGGTGGTACATTCACGATACCACATAATTTTCATGGTATAAAAATGAGAAGTTACATTGTATGATTCCAAAATTACCAAATTTCTATTGAATGTACTACTAATAATGAAATATATGCATACTTTCTGGCCATAGTGACAAAAAACATTTAAAAACACTAATTTTGTTATACGGAACAACCACCTGTAAAATCTTGCATATCTAAACAATATTAAATTCGTTTTTACGGATATAGAGCCACAAAACCCAACAAATTATTTTTTTTCTCAATAGATAGCGACACTATATACTAATTAAAATGTGGTAACTACAATATACCATCAAGCCGCAACAGAATTGAAGTTTGAACATGTGGAATAGCTGTTATACCAGTAAGCTTGAAAGGGTTAATTATTAATTTTAAACCTATAGTTGTGCACAAATATAAATCTTTTTGATACAAAAAAGATTCTGAATTGCACTTACGATTATGCCTGAAGCGATATCAAGACTAATTTTTTTTTTAAATGTAATGTTGCATTTAGTACTTAATTAGCTTATAATGATAGTATACGGGTGTAGAATTGAAATATGTAACATAGGAAATATAATGAGATTTTTTTAATTTGATGATTGTTGCTCTCTTAATTAAATTAGACCAAACGTGTAAATAAAAAAAATGTTAAGTGTTATAATTGCATCTAATGAGTATCTACTTGTTGCTCTAATGTTTTTATGCACGAGTAACAAGTAAACGAAAAATGGCTTTTATAAAAATAATTATAACTTTAATTTGACAAGTTTTTTAAATAAATGAATTAAATTACTTTAGCCAATTTACTGGTCTACTTCGACGTGGCTAAGAATTAGGAAAGCACTGGTTTAAATATTGTGTGCAGAACAATCTCTTGTTGAAACAGTATCATTTCAATCAGCATTGTATTCTAGGTCTGAACCAATAAAATTTTGAAGTAAATTTAAATATTTATTTGCATCTAGAGACCCGTCAATGACATATGAACCAAGTATTTGAGAATTAAAATACCAGACCATATATTTACTTTTGAAAATTGATTCAACGAATTTCCATCGTAATACTATTTTATAAATAAACTTTTATGATTATTAGAAAATATTTAGATATTTTAAAAAGTTGACAACAATTAATACGTTAACTAATGCTTTCAGTGTTATTTTTCATCCATTTGACATTGATATTTCAGTAACTGTCAGAGATTTTAATAAAAATTATTTTGTTTCGTTGTTTTCCATAGCTTTCTCAATCCCAAATTTTCTTTATAAAAGCCTTTTTTCGTTTGCTTGTTACTTTTGCATAAAAAAATAACGACAAGTAGATACTCATGAGTTGCAGTTTTGAATACTTAATATATTTTTTGTATTTATAGTTTTGGTCTAATTTAATTAGGGAAGCAACAATCATCATATAAAAAATACCATTGTATGTTACATATTTCAATTCTACACCTAGTATGTTTGCTAGCACTGTGTGTAGATCCGATTCGTTCATAAGGTTAATTGGACATTGACCCTAAAAAAATCTGAAATTTGTATGTAGATAGATTTATATTTGTTTATAAGATTTACACTTTTTACAAAACGTTAGTAGTATAAGGGAAGTATATATGGAAAGACGACCCCCCCCCCCCTTAACTTTTTTATTATAAGAAATAGAAAAATTTTCTTTATATGAAAGATTTAGTATGTTAAATGTACTATTTTATGACACATATAGAAATTTTGTATAAAGTCAGGTTTACATGATACGACTATCAACTTTTATTTTTCAAATGGGAACCTAAAATTATTTTATTAAAATAAAAACCGCCATTTTTTATCTTTTCAACGATGTATTACTTGTTATAAATATATATCAGTATATACATAAAAGGTCACTGATTTTAAGATTATATTTTTTAATGTCCTACCTATATCAAAATAATTAGATTTTAATTCATAAAATTTAGAATAGTTCATATGAGCGAATTTTTTAACAAAAGTAATAATTATTTATTTGATGTTGCATAAGGAATAAATAATATAATTTAATTTATTATATATATATTTTTTAAAAATCTCTCAATTCTAATGAATTTTACAAATCAATCTCTCCTTCGCACTGGCCTTTAAATATCCTTCAATTCGCGAAAAATTCCACGAATGGGCAATACTGAACACATGATAAAATTGACCTCATAGCTTTAAATGGAAAACGAAACTTGTATAAGATAATACATAAATGCTAGTGACAAACAGAAATATAGCACGGTAGACAAGATAACAGAGGATAGAATATTCTCGCCTATCTCGCGTACAGAAGCTCACGAGCAATGTTCCATTATCATACTACCTGTCTTGCACTTGCAGATAGTAAATATTCTGTATATACATTCGTTGCACCGTTTGTAAATATATATATATATATATATATATATATATATATATATATATATATATATACCAGTAGATACATACGAGTATATGTATATAGTACCTAAGAATATGATAATATCCGTTTTGTCAGTTATGCGCAATAAGAATATTTGTCTGTATCATTTGTTATGTTTGTCAATGTACCTATATATGTAATATTAAAAAAGACATTATTGTTAACTCGTATAATTATTAAAGTATTATTAGACTTCTCTGTAATTTTACTCAGAGCCCCACTTGTCAAAGCACATCACATCACATCAAGTTATCTTAATTTATTCTTTATTCAAATATTAATGTTGGTACTATATTTACACATATTTATATATACAGAGTGACTCTGGGAAGACGAACCCCCCCTTAACTTTTTTATTATAAGAAATATACACATTTTCTTCATATGGAAGTTTTAGTATATTAAATATACTATTTTATGACATATATAGAAATTTTTTATCGTCAAGTTTACATGATACGACTATCAACTTCTATTTTTCAAATGTGAACATAGAATTATTTTATTTATTCTCTTTTTAACAATTTATTACTTGTCATAAATGTATATGAAAAAATCGAGATAAATAAGATAATTGAGAAATGTCAGAATTTATTTTTATTCAACAATTCTAGGTAGCTATGCGAATTTAAACAAAATGTAACAAGGTGAAATTAATGACAACAATGCAGAAATTTATTTGTTACTTGTTTCACGTGCTTTGTCATTCATTTTACATTGTTATATTTTGTTTAATTTCGCATTACCACCTAGAATAATTGAATAAAAATAATTTCTGACATTTCTCAATTATCTTATTTAAATCCAATTGTTTGTCGATAATTTTAATCTGTAAATTTAAAGCAGAATTTATTTCTCTACAACTTTTATTTAAATCATCAAATAATCAGACTTTACGGATAAACTCAATTCCTACGATATGTATGTATGTTTAATGATTATGAATACAAATAGATTTTTTGCAAAAATGTTTCGTGAGATAAAAATAATAATACATACACTCTATTTATAACATAGAAATGAGTGAATTACTATTGATCGAGTAATATCTAAAAATAACAAAAATATTGATCTATTTGTGCTACAAATTAAATAAGATAACAAAACTCAAATAAGAGATTTCAATGGAGCCTATATTCAGCTTTAGGGAACCATTGTGTCAAATGAGGGTTGAGGCATTTAATAAGTAAGATATTATTTATTAAATGGTTGAGGACTAAATTTCAATGTACATATTTTCTTTTCTAAATAGCGATGTAAATCTAAAATACTTGCCAAAGAGTTCCATATTGTAAAAAATGTTTCAAATTTCAAAAAGTAAAGTAAAAAAAAGTGACTAAGAAAAGGTCCTATTAATTTGTATCCTAGAGTTCTACATTAAATATAAATTAATACCGCAGTTCCCTAACATCAAATCTATTTTCCCTACTTCATTAATGATAAGTATGTCTGTTATAAATTCCATTATTTATAAATGTAGTTTCGTTAATCCATTAAATAATGCTATTACAACTTTGATTACGCATCTTATTTCTGAAGGAAATGCAAAATTGATAACATAGGTTATAGACTGTACTCTTTGCGATAGCAGAATGATGTGAAAATTTCAATAGGCACCAAAACGTATACAACAACATTTTCTTTTAATCCATATTCAGTGAAACTAAAAATGTTCGCTAGGAATGAAATACTCTAATTTTTGAGAATTTTTAAAATTTATTTTTGTATAATATGTCATTAAAGTGTTGTGCACAGGTATAGAAACCCCTATATACAGGGTGAGTCTGGGAAGACGCCCCCCCCCTTTAACTTTTTTATTATGAGTAATAGAAAAAAATGGTTCATATGAAAGTTTTATTATTTTAAATATACTATTTGATGGCAGATGTAGATATTTTTTATAAAGTCAGGTTTACAAGATACGACTATCAACTTTTATTTTTTAAATAGCAACCTATAATTATTTTACTAAAATAAAAACCGCCATTTTTTTCTCTTTTCAACGGTGTATTAGTTTTTATTAATGTATCTGAAAAAATTCGAGAAAAATAAGAAAATTGAGAAATACTAGAAATAATTTTTATACAAATATTATAGGTGGCCATGTGAAAATAATTTGTTTTAAGTTGTTTTTGTTACTGAATTTGTTGCTTTAGTTTGTTAAGTTGTATAACACTGTTACATTTTGTTTATTTTCACATAGCCACCTATAATATTTGTATAAAAATTATTTCTAGTATTTCTCAATTTTCTTATTTTTCTCGAATTTTTTCAGATACATTAATAAAAACTAATACACCGTTGAAAAGAGAAAAAAATGGCGGTTTTTATTTTAGTAAAATAATTATAGGTTGCTATTTAAAAAATAAAAGTTGATAGTCGTATCTTGTCAACATGACTTTATAAAAAATATCTACATCTGCCATCAAATAGTATATTTAAAATAATAAAACTTTCATATGAACCATTTTTTTCTATTACTCATAATAAAAAAGTTAAAGGGGGGGGCGTCTTCCCAGACTCACCCTGTATATATAATGAAGTTTATTGTAGGTAGTAATCTGTAAAATGTGTTATACACTACAGTTTCATCGATTACGAGATTTAATTTTTTTGTTATTAGAATCAATTCTGAGGTATTTTTAGCTCATCAACTCTCATAAAGACGACGTGCAGCGATTGGTGCGTTGTATCTAACGAAAATAATTCAAAAAAAAATTATATAGAAATGCTGGATAGTGTCCCTCCTAGCTTACGAATCCAATATTAATATATATATATATATATATATATATATATAAATTTAATTTTACATTTGCATAGCAATAAATCTAATCTTATTTTCGACTAGAATCACCGCTTATAAGAATCAAATGTTATTATTATAATCAGCATTGTTTCAATGTTTTTTCTTTATAATGCATTTTTTTAAATTTTATTATTTTTTAATGAAGAAAGTATATGTTTGTTAGATAAACATTAGAAATCCAATGTAACTCAAAATAACATTGTGGCTGCTAGCAAATATACAAATTTTATGACATTGATGGAATTTACGAATGTAGTAGATATTTCCGAAAATAAATCATTCACTAAATTTAGCGGCTTTCTAAAAATAGCACAACATAAATTTAAGTAGCACGATAAAAATAACTCTTCAGTAATATATTTACTCTAAACATAGAATTATAAATAATCGGTTCTGAGTTTGTATAATTGGATTTCAATTTTACTTCATATATTTTTTATTGTTACAACTGCAATGTCAGTGAACATAAAATTATGTGTTTAACCTTTAACCTCTTGTAGCAGTATTTCACTATTTTCGATCGATTTGAAACAGGTCTAAAAATGTATCAACCTTTCTCGATTAAAATAATGTGATAGCTAAAAATTCAATAGAACCTCTACAAAACGTGGAACAAAAGTGAATCTATTTTAAGATATAGGTCACAATTATAAGAGAATAATAGTTACTCTACCTCTATAATTCTAATACAATTCTAATTCTATTCATACTGAAGCGTCGCGTATCCTTGAACGTCCTTGAAAGTAATTTTATTAGAATGAAGAGAAAAGCAAAGTGAAAAGTTGAAAGATGACGATTCCATGAAATAGAGTTGACGTTGACATAGAAATTAATATCAGTTATTTTTTATGTAAATCTGAATCGATTTTATTTTCTTGAAATCTTGAACGAGAAAAGCATTAGCTGCTTAAGAAAATTTAATTATAAATATAAAACGATACAATAAAAATACCACGCTCATATAAATTACTCTACGACTGTTTGGATTTCGACTCCATTGATTGTTATTTGAATTAGGTAATAAAGTTTATTACCACACTAGATATGTAATAAATCTATCACCTAACGCATTTTATTTACAAAATAATAGTCACAATTTATTGAACAAAACAAAAAATATATATTTGTTATGAATATTGATCACACGACTGCATTTCAACAATTATGAAAACATATTTTTGAAAATATCAAATCTAATGTTTTAATAAAAAAATAAATTTTATTAATTTTGAGCAGTAGTGGATAAAATGTATATCATAGGTGGGTTAAAGCATAATAATGCTTTTATCTCACTAGTAACATAAATGACTATTATGTAATTTAGGTAAGCTTTATTGGTAATATAATAATATTAGCTTCATTTTTTTACATAAAATCTCAACTCTAGTTCAACAAATTTAAGATTGACTAAAAATATATTGCATTTACTTATTTATCAAAATCTCAATTCAGATTTATTTAACAATCTCAACAATAAATTTTGTCTCGTGCGTGATTTTATATAAAAAGTACTTAAATAAAAGTTTTAAAATTAAATTCTACAAAATCTAATTTTTCTTGTTGAGCGCCTATATGGCTCGCTGTTTAAAAAAACTGTCTGTAGGTCTTTATAGTTCTATAACTATATTTATAATAATAATATTTTCTGATAAATAGGTAAATTGAAAATGAAAAAAATTAGTACTTAGCTAAAAAATATCAAATATATTTTTTATTAACCTGCATTAGGTTCTCTTGTGGGAATCCCTAAATAAGGAAAATAATGTTTTATTTACTTTATTAACTTGAATATGAACTAATTTAAATTTGTTGCATCTTCTAAAATGTTAAACCAGAAATGTTTTAATGAATTAGAATTAATGTGAATTAGTTCCTGCGTATGACGTCCATCTAATCTCATTCATGAATCCACAACTTACATCCAAGATTCAAAAATCAATATTTACCTGATTCATTGAACACAGCACCAATATCTGCCCATGCCTTCTCCACTTCCGGTTTATTGGAATGTCCTGTCAGTGTGTAGTTATACAACACTGGATACTTCTCCACAAGTCTTACGAACTCGATGTTGAACTCTGGGTCGTTTTTCATTGTTGCCAACATCAACAATCGCACAACATAATGTGGGAGGCGAGATGTTAGTGGATGCTATGCTTTACTACTGCAGTGTCGTGCGCTTGCGAGCCTGCGCGCTGCATGCTCGATGGCATGATGCACGAATCATGCATTTGCTTCATAGTCAAGTTTCGACCGCGCGAGAACGTTCAAGACGATCGTTGCGAGTTTGAAACGCGCCGGGAGAATTAACAAGAGGTTGCAGTTGATTTGCGCAGTAGGACTAACGACAACGTGCTTCACATATTTTGTTTTATTTGCTACATTTTGAAATTTAGAATCAAATAACATGTATGCTAATTGTTTTAGGATTAGTATTTGAATTAACAATTTAATGGTCCTATTTATATAAAAAAATTCTATTAAAATATCTAAATGAACAATCGCCATAAGAAAGTAAAACCAATATTATTTATGCACTTAATATTAATACAAAGCAGAAATTCAAATTCTCAAAATTTATTTATTTATATTTACTCGTGTTTAGTGGCCCTTGATATCATAATAAACACACACACACACACAATGGTTAAAGTGTTCTACTAATGCGGTAACGTAAGTATATTTTAACAAACATCTATCTTTTATGGTTCTCGGTATTCTCATAAATTATATAATTATTTAAGAGAAGTAGAAAATAAAAACTTGATTTTGAGATTTTAATTTTGCAAAATGTATAAAACAATGACGTAGCCAGAAATTCCTATACAGGATGGTGATTGCGAGAACCGGAACAGGACTTTAATATGTTAGATTATATTTTTATAATTTCCTGTTTTCCTTATAATTTTACAGAAAAAAGCTTCATATAAATATTGTAGAGCATAAAATTCTACATTAAAATTAATAAATAAAAATTTGCATGCTGTATACCGGCAGAAATTCAATTGAAAATGTTGAAAATTATCTTAAAATTAGGGATAGCCTTGGAAATTAAAAATAGAGGGCAAATTGGAATAAAATCAGATTTAAATCACAAGCGGCTGTGGTTTAGTTGGTTAAAGCATATGACCGGAGTTTATAAGGTCTCAAATTGAAATCCTGGTGGTATAAATAGTCCGTCAGTACGGTGGTTTGGATAGCAATATGGAATTCGAATCCGGAGATCCCGAGTTCGAATCTCACTCAAGCTAAAAATTATATGAACTACCACACTGCGGCTCGGTGAGTGCGGACCCTGTACTGTAATTGGGATTAAATTCCTATTGTACAGAGTAACATAAATAATAATAATAATTTAATTTAAATTAATGCCAATTTAATAAGCATTTATCTAAAAAATTTAGCAATGCGAGAAGAATACTGAACTTTGTATTCTTTGAATTCAGAATAAAATAAAAAAAATAGGTTTCCATTTAATATAAGAAAATTACACTTCGTATTTTCAAAACCTCTGGTCTAAAAAATTGTTTACTAATTTAACCGACTTCGTAGCTAGTACGCCACTGAAAATGAGTACCCTATATACTGAGTTTTAATTTAGAGGCTCACTATAGAGATCTCGAGAACTATAAGAGCTTCTTTCAACATTTAATTTTATTTACAATAACAATGAGAACAGTATTTAGTTCTCAACTACACAAATCAGGAGCATGTTTCACCTTAGTATTGCAATATTTAGAAAATCTCCGTGTATTATTCTTTATCGTGTGTAGTTTAAGCGACAAAATAATACAACAATTTAGCAAAGTTAAGTTTAAACCATTTTCATAAAATTTATAAAATGCTTCTCAAAATTTTATTAAATGCAAATATAGATAGATATACATTTCTACACAGTATTCTGTTGTAGGTTGCACTAGTATACTATATTCATTTTAAACTCGAGGGATCGGCGTAAAACGATTAAACGTCCCTGTCCCATATAACTACAATGAAATCCATTAGTGCGGCTACCCCATATCGCTTATGATGGTCAAAATAGGTAAATTTTCAAGGGTCGTATTCAGCCTAAAATTATTCTTGTTTTTTTCCTATGATTGACCGTACCGGCCAATGGGGCTGTGTGAACCTTGTGAAACCAGTTATGACGGATCATATTTTGGGTTCCTTTGTAAACGTAATTGCGGTGCATTTAATCGTTTTATGCCGATCCCTTGAGTTTAAAATGAAAATAGTATATCTCTACTTTACACTCTATATTTCAGCACCTATGAAATCGAAAGATGGTCGTGGAAACCTACATATATGAAAATAATCATAATAAATATTTTTTTATCATTATAAAACGTGCAAATCCAACATCTGTTCACAGCTTGTACTACATTTTCAACAATTCAATCTCCAAAAAAAGTAGCACTGCAATTACCCAAAAAAATATCTACAATCGGATTTTAAATATATACAATTCCATAAATTCAGACCATTCACACACTCACATAATCCTCTAGAAATGATTACTAACCAACAGACACACCACACACACTAACCAATGCGAAGAAATGCTTCCAGTTGCTGACTTCTGTGAGATAATATGTAGATGTGTATGTGCCGCATATCTGTAATTCTTTTTCTCATCGGAAACAGAAATACATGGAATGAGTGCGTTGTCTGTGTCGGTGTGCTGCTTCCCGTCCTCAACGGAAATGTGACTCTTGTGTCTTTGTCTCTCGTTCGTCTTGTGCTTACCACATGCTATAGCAAAAATTACTTGCAGTCGAGTAGAATGTAGATGATGATGGTATTTAATGGCTTGTTAGATGAAATCGTTTCACTTTTCAAGGTCATGTACGTATGTAGATCGTAGAAAAGATGTAAATAGCAGGGATGGTAAGGATACAAATTATTTGTTTGGGTGTTTCGGTTTTGATTATCGTAACAATCAAATTTTGGTATTTATAATAGAATCGACAAACAATTTCCACCAATTTATATCTACCTCTGTGGCTCCCCCTCCACTAATATCTTTGGGGGCCGTGATTGGACGGCCGGTAATAAAAAATAAATAAATAAATTGGTTAAATATGAAAATTAAATATTTTGATGTGCTATTTTTTGTTTGTTAAATAGATAATTTTATAGGGAACTTTTTAGGAGATTGAAATATTCTAGCCCTTAGGAAAAAAAGAAATAAACTACTTAAATAAATAAAACTAATTATTATTCTATTTATGAAATAAATTACCTATAACTGTACAAGTTTACAGCGATTTTGATAAAAAATTAATCTTTGATAATAGCCTAATACGGGAAAGTATGAATTTAAAGTTGATAAAATTATTTTAAAAATATATATATTTACATTTATTTAACAAAAAATCTTTATTTTACTGCGGTCAACCGATCAATAAATAAGGGATTTTCTTTCGGTTCTTGTTTTCTACCTGTTTCCAATTTCGGTACAGGTCTTGGTTTCAATTGTGGCTTCGGTTATAATTTTTGATTAAATGAATTGTAAAATATGATCTAAGAAAGGAATTTATCTGGAAATGGTAACATTGCAAGATTTTTTGCGAACAGGGAAATATATAATTTGGTACTTATATATTTTTGCTTATGATCAAGGTCAAATAGGTTTTAAGTTTATTACTGTAGGTGTAGATTTCTAAAAATATTGTCGGGGGCCATTTCAATAATTACTAATAGATATTATAATTTTTTATCTACAATGAGTACAATTTTATATTCTCAGCTCAGGCGTAACAATAGTTTGTTTTAGTTCTGATTGCATTCCACTAGAAACATGGGCGCTCGATAGGGGCTCCAAAGGATCTCTGGAGTTTAGAATTTTATATTCAACTTCAAAACGTATTATAGTGAGTAGTGATAGGCGGCTTTATAAATAGGCAATTCCAATTTTCTCATCTTATTCAAAAATTCCAACCTACCCTGTGGGCACCTATAATTAGGAATCATTCTTAGAACAATAAAATACATTTTTAACTTTTAACTATGATTAAACTAGAATTAATTTAGCATTAGTAAAAACCACAATGTCAATAACATTTACGTATTTTATGCATAACTATAGATTTGCAAATTTTCGTAAATATTTGGTCGTACCCGACGTACTACAATTTCATTAAATGTAAGTGCGCAGGAGGAATTCTCATGTGCTGCTCGTTTGACATGATGGTTAAAACTGATCTCATTATAATATGAAAATTTAAATTTTAAAAATTAGTAACGTGTCAAACAATAAATTTATTTGGATATTAGTATTCTAACTCGGTTTGTCGGTTTCATTATATTTTGAAAATAAGATCAAATGTTTTTCAATGCAATAAGAAGAACTTATACTTACGAAATGTCAAAAATATCGCATGCCTACAATACTATTTTATCATGAGATCTTTTATGTGGTTCATACATAGTTTTATTTTAGCTCTAACTTAAAACACCAACTTATTATCGTATTAAATTTCACATTAAAATAAGTACAATTTTAATTATAGTGACAAACGAGCTTTACTCATCAGAATGATAAAGTGGAAATTTTACGAAATTTGTGAAAATATTAACATTAAGTGACAGTATTACAATATTAAATAAATATACAAGATTGTCAGACCTATGAGATAAATTTCATATATAGTACAGTCCAATAAATGTCTCTATAGTTTATATAATTTTTTTTTATAAAACTGAAACGTTACAAATAACTGGTTGCAAATATTAATGAAAACAAAACATAATGTATGAAAACCTGGAAAAAGAGCACAGCAGCAGTGCATACAAAAACCAATATCTGCTAAACACTAAACCAGCGAATAGCGTCTAAGATTGACTTGATTACGATAATTTGCCAGCTGACGATGGTAGACTGGAGCCAGTGGCGTAGTGTTGAAACGAGTCAATGGTAATGTTAAATGAGAACAATGGCTGGTAGCACAAGCTCTGTTTTTGCTTGTTTTAAGAGCAGTGTTTTTGGGTGTTTTAACTATCTAACCATGCTCTTAGAATACCCAAAAACAGAGCTTATACTACCTGCCAATGTATATATATATATACATAACAAAATGTATTCATACTTATCATATGTATCTTTGGTGTATATAATTTTTGTGGTTAGGATTTAGGAATCTTATTACTAGAGAGCGGAGTTACGAAAAAAGATTCATATAAATCTTAATTATAGACACTAACGCCGTATTTGATTTAAAATATAAACGCTAGCCTTTATACTAGATATTTACTTTTTTTATTAGATAAAAATCATTAAAAAATTTTCATTTGGCTCATCCTACTAATTTTAAAAGATATGTATAAATACAAAAGAATTAAAAACAGCATCTAATGAGCTCAAATTTATTTCTATAATATACATGTTGAGAGAGATTTTTTTCAATGAACGAGGTATACCAAATTAAAAAAAAGATTCGTAAAATTCAGGTTGTTTATAAAATATTTTACATGCTGTTAGCTATCAATTTAACATAGATTTATTCAGCTGGGTCCTGGAACAAAATTTAATTGTCAACACATTCAAATTCAATCAAGAGTAAGTATAATAGTTCTTCGGCTCGCGCTACAATTACCGTTCTCGAGTAACAAAGAATCACTTTACGCTCTTAATACACAAATAACTATTTATTAAATTTGGATATATTTTGAAATACAATTTAATTTTTGTTTATTGTTTCGGTGTGCATTATATTTAAAAATATTTTATAAAAATATATATTTAAAATGCTATTTTAGCAAAATCTTGTGTTTTTTAAAGTACTTTTTCTTTTAAAAAAACTGGTTATTTATTCGTTCTTTACTTATTATATATAGCATACTCATGCTCGTAACTAATAATTGTTAATACAACTACAATGAATTTTGCGGTAAACAGTGTGATAAAGACTCATTATAACAAAATTGCTCTAGACTCGCCTGTTATGAATAATAAATAGTGTTAAATTAATAGCCCCTAGTGTAAAATATCTTGTTACGGTTCTGTTGATGTTAAATATCCCACTAAAGATTCGCTCCATTGCACTAACTCAAGTTGCTCTTTCTACCACCTGTCATGCCAACAGTACACAACAGGAAACTAAAAACACAAATAATTTCTTCATGCATCTATACCTTTTTAAAATTCCGAATATTATTATTATGCAAAAGACACACCGTGACTGAAAATGAATGTCGTTTATCAAGGGTGATTCACTAACTAGCAGACTAATTTGCCCAACAGTACGGTGGTGTGGATAGCGTTACGGAATTCGAATCCGAAAATCCCGAGTTCGAATCCCAGTCCAGCTAAAATTATGCGGCTCGGTGAGTGCGAACCCTGTACTGTAATTGGGATTAAGTTCCTGTTATACAGCGTAACATAAATAAATAAATAAATTTATTGTTTCATTATTTAAGAAAATTACTTCAAATGAATGTGATCTGCATCTTTTACGTCAAGAACTTTACTCTAGCATAATGAGATCTTGCACGAATTTGTTTTCTTTGTTTTAAACGAAATATCATTAAAAAATATGTATCCGGTATTTTGTATTATCGTTAATTATATCTCAGTAAGCTAATATTAATTTTTAAAAGTAATACTTTCCAAAAAGCGGCTGTATTACCCTACTTCACCTCTTAAGTAACGCAATAACTTTTGTATCCAATAACAACACACCAAACGCACGTGTATCTTCTGTCTTATTTCATTATGTTGATACTTGTCAAATGTCAAACCTTGTTTACATGTTTTGTTGATATCAGATCTTTTCTTTAAAAATGCCTTTTATATATAATATAAAACAGTCATAAAAGAAAACAGAATAACAATGAAAAGTATCGCTGTCAGTCCTGTTTATGTAAACGTCAAAAGAAAAATATCATAGATATTAGATGCATTGATGTGCTATTAAATAATGTTAAAATTTCTAAATAAATATTTTGGCTTATACTTAGTATGCCGCTGGTCATCTATCATTTATAATATATATCTGTAATCTAGAATTAAATAAAGCGAAATACCTTAAAATGACACATTTTTTTTAATCATTTGACGGCGCGTCGTTTCGAATTAAAGGCGGCGGTGTGGCTGCGCACCGTAATTTTATTTTCGGCGGCAGTAGCGTGCAAAATATATCGGCGGCGGCTACGGGATACAGGTCTAGTTCGAATCGAACCGTTGGTGTGAGAACTCGGGTACGATTCCCAAATCTGTGGGCAGCCGACAAAGAATTTTCACCACATTAATTTTACTTCTGGGGCTCCCTTTTCATTTACATCTTTGGTGCCGTGGTTTGACGGCTGATAACCGCACTTCACGCGTATAAATCACTTACGACAGAGTGCCACACCCAGCAATGGGTAAAAGGAGTGATGATATATTTACTTATTTTATTGTACTAGCTTAGGAGCAAGAAACCTAGCTTTACACTCATCCGACTTTATTGTATTTATTTGAGACAGATTTACTCATTACTTTGAGCAAGCTACGATCCTAAAAAATTATGTATGTAGTTAATTAAAACTATAGAATCAGTTGATTAGTTTCTAAATTTGTGTGTTTTTGTATGTAGTTACATACATAGATCTCGTCGTATGCCACCGACAAACATCAAGCTGACAATTTTCTTTTTCAGTCAGTTCAAGTTTCTCATGGGACAAAGGATACACTGGCTACCGACACTAAAAATGTCTACATTTGAGGAAGATACATTTTGCTGACATTCTGTATAGCATAATAGTTTGCATTTCGATACTAATATAAGATCAAAACAAATTTTAGCAAAGCAGATTTATACATATATGTACGAATAAAGTAAATTGATACAATTATAAGAAAAGATGTTAATGTGGGTCAATAATTTTAATGTTCCAAATATGAATATAAATTATTTTAGTCATTCTTTGATTTTTCTATTTCTTATACTACAACGACTATAAGTAATCAATTTATTAAATTAAATTAATAAATATCACTTTTCAAAAGAATCCAGTTTATAGTTAAACTCAGTTTAACTGGCCGATAAACTAAGTTTAAACTTTAAACCGTTGATGTAAAACAGCTTTTGTGCTCTGTCAAAAATAATAAATTGCTTCATTTTTATTTAGTATTTTAACATTTTGGTATTAACTATAAACACTGTAAATGAAACATCATGAAAATTCTTGACGTACGACAGGACACAACTTCATCGATTCACCGAGACACCTATACACTTCTTTTCTGTTTTGTACACAACTAGCACTGATTGCAATCTAGCTGTTCTCTCATGTTGTGGCCAGATGCATCAGTGCCAGAAAGAGAAAAACACTCACATTGCTTGTTTATTAACCGCTGTTAAAATAGAATATCTCTGCTGACTGCAGACTTACGGACTTGTATTCTCTTATTTTGCTAAACGAGACTATACACTTCACTGCGCATGAAACGATGTTTACATTGTATTCCAGTGTTGCATTTGTTGCTGAATTTACCACCGTTGTTTGTTGGTGGGAACAGGTGGATTATATTGTGTTCTAAACTCAAAAATAGGCAGCAGAGTGGATAGTCGGAAAGTTATGATTAAGTATGATGAGTAAGGGTTGATTATTATGTGAATTTGTATTGTTTGTTTGTTGGTCGATTTACTTACTTCAAATGTAGAGAAATAAAGTCTAGTTAATTTAATTAAAATTATTCCTGTAATCCTCCCTCCACGAACATCGGAACATCTAAAAAGATCTTAATTCGACTGATTCTAATATATCTTTATTACAGAGTGTCATGTCCTATAATGTGTAATATGGTTTTATTTTATATTTATAAATAAATCAGTTAAAAAAATTATTGTTTTAGTGATTATAGCTGCTAAAATCTTACCCCGAAAACAAATATTTACGTTTTTAATTCGTCTACTCGCAATGCGACGAGACGTGATCGGTACGGATCTGTATCATCGACAAAAATTACATATTTTTATATAGAAATCCCTAGATGAAAAATCTGACTTTGATGTAGGGGGATGGTCACGTATGTATGTTACCTATATGTATGTGATTCAATGAATCGCTCGGTTGTCAGTTATTTGTTTTTGATCGAGTTTATCAATATATATTTTTTTAATATTAATAAGAACTGTTTTTAAAATTAATTTTAGGATTTAAAAATCCTAAAATTAATTTAGATTTTAATGTTATAGATATTTAAAATTTGTTTATACAGATAATAAATCTATGTATATATTTAAAAAAAATTCATTTCTAACAAAGACAAAGACAACTATTATGATGTAATGAAATAATAAATTTTGAAATATATTAAATATTTTAAATTTCAAAGTTGAGCAAAAATGATATCCGTCATCTATTAGCTTACATGTTGCTGTATAAATCATGTAATAAGAAATAAATAAGCGAGATATTTGTTGGTTCCCTACAAATATAACACTCTGTATACTGTATAATTAAATTTTATCCCAGAAGAAGTTGTCTATATTATCATTTAAAACATTTTTAGAGAAAACAATCCCATAATTAGATATTAGTCAGTAAATCGAGGAGCTTAAGATATGGTACTTCATACAAACATAACATCACGCTATATCCCATTAAATGGGGTAGCACGAATTCCAGAAACATTCATAGAGCATCCATTAAAAGATTCAAAACCAAAAAATCAGTTCTCGTCAACATTTTCATCCTGACACAGGATACTCGTTTCGACCACATTAACACTTCCTCCATACGAACTCTTTCCTTCCTCACAACCAAAATCCATCAACACGCAATAAAGCTTTATTCGCATCCATCCATTCGCTCCTGTACACCTGTTTCATAAATCTTCACTTACGCCCACTTCTCTAACAACGTATCTATCAAGAAATGAAGGCAGCATCGCCTCCGCTTGTTTAAAAATATATTTAATACAATTGCAATTAGACACTGTATAGTAAAAACTGAAAATGAAGAAAAAAATTGAGGAAGGAAGGGAGTAACTGTTTGCGCTTGTTTTTGAAACTGAATTCCATACAATTGCAGCTGGACACTCTATAGTAAAACAGAAAATGAATCAAAAAGATAAGAAAGGAAGAAGGCATCTCTCTGCGCTTGTTTTTGAAGGTGAACTCCACACAATTGCAGGTAAACACTCGAAAAATCTAAACAATGAATCTAAAATCAAGAATCATACGCTTGTCCTTATTCATCATATTTATCCCGCAATTAATTTTCGCCAAACATTCCTATCCTGACACACCACTTTTGCTTCAACCACAGTTATAATTCCTTTTATACAAGCTCGTTTATTCTTCTCGCTCGGAATCTTTCGTTGACGCAACAACCCTTCAATCATATTTATCCATTTGTTGCTAGGTCGTCCACGCAAGCTTTCACCCTCAATTTCACCAGCATACACCTGTTTCACCAATCTGTCATTCGACATACGTTCTACATGACCAAACCATCTCAACTGACTTATTCCCACTCTTCTTACAACATTCTTCCCAATATGATCACAAGCTTGTACGGTAGGAATATAATATTTTCAGAAGAGCTTGATATATGTCGAATATTTCCAAATTATTTTTAGTAATACAAAAATAATTCACAATTATTATCCTGCAAATTTCAAAATGAAGTAATAAAAAACCTGATCGAATTTAGTAGATAGAGAAATATGCTGATCCATTTTTTATTTGGTACGGCACTGGACTGGTAGTATGTAGCTAGTTGCGTCTGCGTCCCACAGTGAAACACAGTAGGTACCACATACTCATATATGGTTTGAGACATTGCTAACCCAAAAATCTCGTAATACCGCTACAAACGCACCCATATATAATAAACCAACAAATGAAAAGGCGGCGCTGTGCCGACTGCAAATCAACATTGATTTAGTTTTATTTTTAATTTATTTGTTTAATTATCAAACAGAAAACTGAAATGAAAATATTATTTTGTTGTTACAATCATTGTAAAAGTTATTTTTAGAATTAATACTTCTATTCTTCCGTTTATGGAAATAATCAGTCAATAAAATATTTAAAACAAAGTACGCTTTTAAAATTCATAAATAATTTGAAATAGTTATTGACACATATCTTATGTATCGAATTTTTTATACGATCATTAAAAATTTCTTTATGGGGTAGGTGGATTAGTGACATCGACTAGATATGTGAATTTGAAAACCCGGATTCGAGTCTCTCAACCGATAAACAATTTAACTACATTCAAATAGACACCACTACTACTTACATTTGTGAGGGGTGCGATTTGATATCTGATAACCGCATTTCTCGCACATAAATATATGGTACGGCAGAGTGTCACACCCAGTAATGGGTAAAAGGTATAATGATATACTTATTTTATTCATTGCTATATCTTCAAAAGAGATGATTAAAAAAAGGATTGTTTTTTTTTGTTTGTCATTTGCTTGAAACTGTTGACAGTTTTTGTGTTAGATATGTAGATTCATGGGGTAGGTGACTCAGTGGTATCAAGTCGACCTGTGGATCTTGAGAACTCTGGTTCGATCCCCACAGCCGACAAACAATTTTCACCAATTTAAAGCTACCCCTGTGGCTTCCTCTCCACTAACATGTTTGTGGACCGTGATATGACGGCTGGTAATCGCATTTCACGTGAATAAATATATCACTTACCGCGATCTGCTACGGCAGAGTGCCACACTCAGTAATGTTTAAAAGGCGTGATGATATATTTATTTGTACTTTTTACACATTAGTGCGTAAAAGATACATTTTATACACGCTTTTATGAAAAGTGCTTCTTTACGAACTGTAAAAAGAGTATAAAGTATGTACTTTATGTACGGTCGTATAAAAAATAATTGACACCTTTATCATTTCTCTTATATACTTATTAGATAGTCAAAACAAAATAATTATATTATTAATATAGATTATGGATTTTTATTAACGCTCAGTGACACGCGACAGACTGTAAATTTGATTCCCATAGTCAATAAATTGATTTTCACTACATTTAAAATTACTCCTGTGCCTCCCTCAAAACTGACGTCTTTGAGGTCGTGATTTGAGGGATGGTAACCGCATTTTACGCGTAAAAATATATCACCTACCGAGACGGCAGAGTGCCACACCCAAGCTTGATAATATACTTTACACAATTAATTTTTTTTTAAGTAATTACACTTATTAAACTTTCAAAATATTTATCTTGTTTTTAAAGATAATTTTTAGAAGGTATTGCTCTAAATATTTATCTTACATTAATGAATTCCATTGAAATATCTGATTTGTAAACAGGTTTCCTCAATTATTAGTGGGTAAAAGTAGTGCAATGCAAAATCATCCAATCTTTCGGGTCAAGATTTTGATATTTGTACTGATCGGTCTGTCAATAATAATTTTGTATGTGTGTCCCAATGCTGTGAATATAGTTACATAGAAACTGGTTCCCTTACTAACTATAAACAATAATTCCTACTATAATTGTTGCATGTTTCAATTTAAAGTTGCCATATTAGTGCTGATCATCACATTTTCTACATACTTAATTTAATATTGTTTATATCCGATCGAACGAAAAATTACATTTGTCCGATATGTTTTCGATTCGCAAAATTCATTCTTCCAATACATTATAATCGATGATAGACAACAAGATATACAATACAAGAATAATTTTTTCGACAACAAGAAATATTAATACTGGGATAATTTCTTGTTTTTACGATCATTAAAATATCTGCTCATTGTATCAGTGTAGCCAGTTGCAAAAAAAGTAAAATCTGTAATGTTGGTTAAAAATGTCTGTAGAAAATCTGTTGAATAAATACCAGTGGCATGCAACATTTTCCTAGTTTATTAGAAAATATTTTAAAAGTGTCTTGTATCAACTAATAGTGTTTATAATTATACAAATAAATTGATAAACATATTTTCTTTACAATAAATATATTTCTTCGGCTCATGCTACAAACTTTACGAAAAGAGTACGTTATACAATATACTACCAAAGACTATAACTTAATAAAATAAATGATTAATTGATAAATAAAATAATTAATTTATATAATAAAATAAACGTGGACGTCCCGAACCCTGGACTCCTACAGTTGCAGCACTGTTAGGTAAGCTATACACCAGAGAAACATAAAAATTGAAATGTTAAATAAAAAACGTGAAATATGAGACCAGAATTATTTTTTCATGTTATATAACAAAAATAATAGTTTCGCCCTAGAAACATACAAAGTCCACTGAAATGACCCCTTTTTAATGCTTGTATTGTTTTAAAAATAAATATATCATCACGACTTTTACCCATTACTGGGTGTGGCACTCTCCCGTAGCAGATCTCAGTAAGTGATATATATCTTCACGTCTGTCGTCAAATTATGCTACCCAAAGACGTTAATGGACGGGGAGCCACATGAGTAGATTTATAATGGTGTCGGCTGTGGGAATCGGACCCAGGTTCTCAACTCCACTGGCCAATTCGATACTACTGACAAGTAACACTACCCAACTGTCACTCACTGATTTAAATTAAACTTGGCATACTAATAGAACTCTAAAAAAATATTCCGGAAGTTGCTTTTTAGGGGTACAAACCACTTCTGAAAGGTGGTAAAAGCAAGCATCGCCAAAAATGAAATTAAATAATACCAAAATATTACGCGTTCAACATTGGTTACCCAAGGGTTTTTGATATCGCCAAAATCTATTTTCGGGGTCAAGTTTTTTAAAGGGTTAAAAAGGGGATTGGGGGATGAAATTACGACATTCAATTGAAATAGAGTTTTAGGTAACCAATGTTGAACGCGTAATATTTTGGTATTATTATTCTATTAATGTGTCAAGTTTCATTTAAATCGGTGAGTGACAATTGGGTAGTGTTACTTGTGAGTCACCTACCCCATAAAGATGCCGAAGATAGATAACGCAGTGATTGCTATAATAACAACACTTTTATGAATAAAAATAAACTACGTTATTGACTGCATCCTGATAACGAGATAAATCGTAAACATAGTTCCTATTTAATGTCAAGAGAATTAAATGATCATCCAGAGAAATATATATCATTTTATAGAAAATATCTGCAAATATTGACGAGGTTGGTTCTCATTGTTGGACCTCACATAATCAAATCGTTTTACTATCATACGGCTGTACTTATTTAATAATGTGAAATGGTTTGAAACTGAAACAAACAAAATAGAATAGGATATATGTCATGAAACATGTTTCATTGCTGAGCGGATTCAGTATCTAACCAATGTTTCATTGCTGAGCGGATTCAGTATCAAACCACCGTGTTGTATTTTTATTCCTATCTCTCGTTTCTTTTTTATGTCTCTTTGGTGTGCGACCGACCTTATAGTCTCAGTTGAATAAAATAATACTAGAAACATAATATACGCATATCGGCATATTTATTATTACACATGTGTAGATTGCTTTTTGAAGTTGATCGAAAGTGCTAGCATAAGAAAAAATATGCTTAAAAGGCGTAAAGTAATTAAAATGTTAATGAGTGTAAAATAGAATGTGAGAGTTACTGTTTGTGTTAAGTAGACACATAAATTAGGCAGACGAACGAAACGAACTACTTGCGTGAAAATATTCTATTGAGAGATTCTTAAACGAGTTCTAGGAAAATATCCAATTGCACTCATAAAAAATACAGAATTCAGTTGTCAGAATAATTAAATGAATTAGATGATATAGTTTTGCATCTTTGAAGTAAAAGTTTAGTTAAAATAGAGCACTTTATTAAATGAGAAGTAATGATTTTTCTTTAATATTTTATTTTAAATTAGTATTCCAGAAAATAGTTGGCCCTATTGTCCCTTCGATTAAAAGATCATAACACTAATCAAATCTTTCTTAGGAAGTGCAAATATTTTTAAATACAAAATATTAAAAAACAATGTATGGTTGTATTTCAGAAATTGTAAAAATCACATTCTATTTATTCAGATATATAATTTTTTTTTTAATTTTTCAAATGATTAAATGTCAGTTCTATTTAAAATAATAAATAAAATAAAATAAATATATCATCACGCCTTTTACCCATTACTGGGTGTGGCATACTGTCGAAGCAAATCTCGGTAAGTGATATATTTCTTCGCGTGAAGTGCGGTTTTCGGCCGTTAGATCACGGCCTTCAAAGATGTCAGTGGTGGAGGAGCCACAGGGGTAGATTTAATTTGATGAAAATTGTTTGTCGGCTGTGGGGATCGAACAAGGGTTCTCAAGATCCACAGGCCGAGTCGATACTACTGAGCCACCTACCCCGTATTTAAAATAATAAAATATTTGAGCGAAATTAAAATACATGTAATGTAGCGGAAATTTTTATCTCTCGTTCCAAAACATAGTAGTATTATTAAGATTTTTTGTTCCAACATTAACATTTTTTAAAATATATGTCTGTATTATTACAAGGACAAATTAAAAAAAAAACGTTGTAAAAGAATCTTGCATTAATTACAAGTTTTAATAACTGGAATATGTGTTTTAAATCAATCAATAAAGACTCTTCTTCTTTTGGTAGACAAATGTATTGTGATATTAATTTTCATGTTCTTGAGTTTTTGACTATAGTGAATTTTAAAAATAATTTAAAATATTCTATTTATCCGTCGGTTTGTCTGTCTGCATTATATATTTCAAATTCGCGTTGGAATTTTTAGGTTTTCAAATGACGTTATTTTTATGTTCATATCCTTTTTTTGAATTTTTATGTTTATATGCTGAACAGTATAGTTGATTACAAGTCCGTAATAATTAAAATAAACCATAATTTGATTCTAATCAAGTTTTACTTCAAACTAATTTCTAACTTATTTATTTAATAAACATATTCAATACTCATTACATACAAGATTTTGTGTATAATCGCCAAATTTTTATAATAAATGGTAAATATGACATTTCTAAAAACATTTTGACATGTTTTAAAATTGACAAGATTGTAACTTATTTTATTATTTTTAAAGTTAACAGTAGGCCAATAATTTGTGAAAAATATCGGTTACTTAGCCCATATAAATTCAAAAAATGAGTGATTCTGATGTCGACAATGCAGCAGAGAAAAACCAAAATCAGCGTATCGAATAATTTGAAAGAATTAAAAAAAAAATCAATGAATTCTTTAATAAAACACTAAAATTGAATGAATGCAATTAACTAAACAAGATTAGTTACAAATGACTGCCTCTGTAATTACAAAACGCAGGCTAGCATTTAGCAATTTACTGTTAATTTTATGTAGTAATCATTCACATCAAATAAACATTTTTGTATCAAAATGTAGATGTTTATCTTAGTTATCTGTACATATTTCAAGCAAGCTAGTAATGCTTAATGAAACGTAATATCATTCTGATAACATCAAGTTGATTAATAGGAAAATAACATATCTCTGTAAAATAAATATTAAATAGAAACCTTATTTGAACTGTTTTACGATTAATATTTTAATTCCAGGTATATTTAAGTTGTTTATTACATGATAAATAAATTAATTTGCTTTTCAAAGAAAAATATTTACTAGATAAATAAGGAAATGGCCATTTAATAACTATTAATTAATGTTTGTACATTGTAATTGTTAAAAGTCCTAAATAAAATTCTGAAAACTGTAACTGTTTCTGTAGACAAAAATATTTTCTCAACATTTATTTAACTAATTATAAGGTAAAGGAAGTTCGCACGCAATTATTGCAATTTTTATTTCAACCTTGAATAGTGAATGCCACAAAATTTAGAAAATGATATTTGATTTAATAATATTGTTAGGCAATCATGATTGTTTTTATTAATTAAAAAAATTATGGTAACTAAAATCAAAAAAAGTGCTTACATTAAATATTAAATTAAATTATTTAAAATACTTCTGAAACAATTAAATTATTGGAATTTTTCAATTACCAATCGAGATCGAGATCGTGAATGATACTGCGAGTGGAACATTCTACTACAATGGAATTGTATAAAAACCAATGATGGTATATTTAAAATATTTTTGCACGATCGTTTTTTTACTGGTGTCTGATAGAGATTCCAATCGGGATTAAAGATAAAAGCTATTTACGTAATAAAACTGGAAAGTAATGCTTTACTTACAGGCGTGGTGGCCGAGCGTGTTAAGGCACATCTCTTAACATACTGTGACGTCACCCGAACCAAGATTCGTCAGTTCAAATCCGCCTGTCGACAATGTGTGATTTGTCGTTAAATATAAAAAAATACAGTTACATGTAATTCTCACACTCGGGCGCTATAACCTAGTCAGTAGTCACTTATTAGCCTTAAATAATGTAGCATTTGACTACGAAAACCGGCAGTACGGCAGAGTAAAAACTGCGGCTCGGTGTGTCCGGTAGGCCCAGGCCCGATTTGGGCTGTAGTGCCATAGGAAGAAGAAGAAGAATACTTTACTTAGTAAGCAAGCATATCACAAAGCAAGGCGTAGGCGAGCTTTGGAAGCTTGAGAGCCCGTTAAAAACACATTCAGTGTGTATTACGTACATTAGTTTTTTGCAACCATTTGTAACAAATTATTCGCCAAATATATAAGCTAATCACCATAGAAACATTTATTTTCTCATCTCATTTTTCAATTTAGGGATCGGTAAAGTTTTATCGATACCTCTTGTTGATCTTTCCAATCTAGATCGGTAAAGAGGGATTTTCCGGTCAGGAAGAACTAATTTTCTGGGCGATCACGATAAAATAAATAAAAGCTCCGTGGTAATATAGCAACTATCAAAACATATTTTAAAAATTACAACTCTGACTACTAAATATTTTTAAATGTGCAAATAATTTATAATATTTAATTTCGATCGTTCATCGATCGAGCTAAAAATGTAATAAGCATTGTGGTCTGCAAAATTTGGTATCAGATGTATTAGCTTTCGTCTCGATCCATAAAATCATCTTTAACCAGCAGGAATTACTTACTACCCTTAATTAATGTATTTATATCAACAACTTAATCTCAATTATAGTACAGAATCCGGACTCATCGTGAGGTAGTTCATATCATTTTTTTTTGCTTGGGAGAGATTCGAGCTCGGGATCTCTGGATTCAAATGCCTTGATTCTACCCACAGCACCGTACTCCTAGACAAATAACTATTTTTATTATATACTAACCTATAAAAATATAATACCAACTTGATAACCCTGCTAAAGAAAATTGTTAAAAACTTAAAGAAAATCACCTTTGTGTCTCGCAATCCACTACTGTCTATTTGATATTAGAATATTGTGATTTGATGGGTAGAATAGAAGCAAACAGGCGTGCTGATTTGTTACATATTTTACACTGGGGTATGAATTTGAGAACCTGAGTTCGAATACCGCAGTTGAAAAACTTTACTCGATATTAAAGTTATCCCTGTGATTGCTCTTCCTCTAATATCTTTGGAGGGCTTGAATTGACGGCTAATGACCGCACTTCACATGCAAAATATATCACCGAGATCTATTACGGCAGAGTGTCTGGCACTCAGTAATGGGTAAAAGATGTGATGATTTTTTTTATTTCGATCGGACTTAAGACTTGAGATTAGTAAACCTAAAATTTAGATATGTCACCTCGAATCAGCATTCATTTTTTTTTCATTTAAATAAAACAAAAATTCAAATAACATAATGATGAAGTGCTGTAAGTGATCATAAAAAGAAAAAGTAAGTATACCTCTAACTTTTGTTTTATTTCATTTTTTTTACAAATTTAGTTGAACATGATAAATAAGAAAATTGCCACTCCTTTTCTTCAAACTACGTTTATATGCACATATATCGCACTCATTGTGTTTATCTTTGAAAAAATGTTCACGCATAAAACCGTGCCAAGGAAACAGTATGTCTTAAATTCATGGTCGCCGTTGGTTCTAAAACTGCATTTAACATTTGTATATTATATTACATGAAACTTCTGTTTGGAGAATTGGTTTCAGCAGTAATATTTCTGCTAACAAGGGAACAAATTTGGCTTCTGATAAACTTTTGCCTGATCTCGTGTCTCGTCATTAAAGAATTTTAATTTGCAAAGTTATAATTGTGTTTATTCATGGCTATAGAAATATATCATATTTCATGATAAAGTGAAACCGAGTAGTTATGATTTCACATTTTTACTGTAATATGTATCTTTATTCTCGTATTTTAACATGGTAAAATCATCATTAGCCATAAATATTAAGATAACATATGTTACATGAAATATATTTACAATAGTTACTATGCTGTCAAAGACATTATTAACAAATTTCTTATGAATCTTCGCTTTGCAATACGTAGCTTAATTATTATACAATTGTTTCAAATTAATTACAATCAAAGTCAACGTCTGGTAAGATAATAGATTTGGTTTTAAATTTCAATTCTCTGTATTCAAAATATACTCGTAATGAATTTATATCTGACATATTAATTTCTTCTGAATATGAAAATACGAGTAGTTGTATTGCGATTTTATTTGCGTATTTACTGAACTGTAATGAGCATGTTCCTTTTTAATGTATATGGCCAGAATTAAAAATATTTAGCACTATAGAAAAACGAGACATAAAGAATATGTGGATCACATTAGAGCAATTCACTGCATACGTATTCATTGTCTGAAGGTGAATGCCACACAGAAACCTTTCTTTCCGCCTGCGAATCATGTGTTGCGAGCGCGAGCAGAAGGTTTAATAAAATGAATAATTAATTACAAAACAAGTTCGAGGACCTCGCCATCTCGCGTGGTTTACCCGGTGTCAGATTTGAAGGTCACAAACTGTCTGACAGAGAGCACGTCACTGCGTCGAATCGAACGACAAAGATAGAAAGATGTAAGAACTTGACGGATCAAAGTTTGGTTATGTGATCAACGTTACCATAAAAAGAATTCTGTATCAGCGGTAATATCGTTTTATTATGACTATTTATAGTTGTATTCTTGAAGAATAAATGGTATCTAAAGTTTGTAGAATGAAAGTAGTTCACATGTACGTGTAGCCTATTCAAGATAAATTGATTTCTAAATCGGTAAAATGAATCAAGACCTCTGTCAGTCTTTCTGTTCAAGCGGTGAAATGAATGAAAGTACAGGTGACTAAAATAAGTAGTGAATTTTAATTAGAAAACTTTTAAAATGCATCTCAAGTCTAGACGTAAGATTGCAGTAAACAAAAAATATGTATGTCGCCAAGGTCAAAAGCGTTTGCATATAATGAAAAACCATGTGAATGAAACGTGATTTACATACATAACCTAAAAAAATATCTGACTAACTAAAAGGCATTTATACGATTATAATAGTACATTAAAAAGACAAATATTTGTCTATTTCTGTTTTATATACTTACTAACGGAAAAACTGAAAAAAGAAACTCTCAGTACATAGTGAAGGTAGACAATTGAGTAGTTTTTCTTTATACAAAAAATAATACTAGTAAAAATGAGAAACATCGTATTTCTTACAAGTAGTTTCGGTTGCCATAGATATAATTTGATAAAACATAAAAACAATAAAAATATTTAATATAAGTTCATTAGGGTACGGTAATTGAGTGTAAAATCATAAAACTTATCATCTATTTAATCATGTATCTTTAATGGTGAATATAATACCTGCAATTATATGTCATTCAAACAATATTTATGTTTTTTGATTAATAAAATAAAATTAAAAAACACTAGGTTAGTTTCAAATAATGTAAAGTTTATTTTACAATACGTATTTCGGTCGACTAGACCATCATCAGGTGAACAAGATATGAATCATATCTTGTTCACCTGATGATGGTCTAGTCGACCGAAATACGTATTGTAAAATAAACTTTACATTATTTGAAACTAACCTAGTGTTTTTTAATTTTATTTTATTATAAAATGTTTCAACGAGAACCGACAGTTAAATCTATCGAATTTTTTGATTAAATTAAAATTCTGCAGACGTTATTCCATACTTCATGTATGTATCTGTATATAAAATACATTTTATGTTAATTACCATTCTAGTTTTTCCTCCACTAACATCTTTGAAGACCGTGATTTGACGGCTGGTAACCGCACTTCTCAAATGATATTACTCACCGGGATTTTGCAATTCCCACCATTGAATAAAATGAGTGATAATATATTTATTTATTTTATTATTTAGTATCATTTAAAAATGTAAAATATTTTCTAAAATTCTTTAATTTATATTTTTATAAATGTCATATATCCAGAAAATCAAATATATAATTAAAATAGACAAATAATAAGATAACTTTTGTTTAATTTACTTTAGTTCGTCACTTTTATAATTATCAAAATATCTTTAGTGGCTTAAGTTAAATAGACATTCTGTATATTAATTAAGCAATTTGTGTTTACAAATAGCATATTGGAGGCGTTCAATAGGTTAATAGGTAAATGCCAACTCTTTAGTTTACACAGCTTATTAAATCATTTATTACAAGCAAATAACGCCAAAATAGAAGCCAGATGGTTGCCATTCATCTCAGGAATTAAATTTGAATTGATGATTATATTATTGAAATTAAAATAAAATAATTATTACGAGCAGGAAACTTACAAAACATTTCTACAATATGTAAATTTTATATTATTTTTAAAAATAAAATTAACTTCTTTGCAAATTGATGTTACAAGTAATTAAATTATTAGAAACATTATTATGGATATGATGTTCAATACTTCCTAATGATTAAACATCCAGTTTCCTCGTAAATTTTCGAATATATTTCTAGGAGTATATACAATTATACAAAATGGAAAATCCAATTTTTATTTAATGATTTCTTATTATTCTTCAATTATGAAAATATCTCCTAATCAATTAATTGTAAATAGTGATATATCGATTATGTTTAATTTACATTTTTATTGTTTCATAATATTTTGATCTCATTTGCGATAAACAGATATGTAAAGATAAAAATATGATAGCTGAGGTCTCGTGGAATTCTTATTATCTAATTTTTCTTTCTGTAAGATTTCTAGATAAATATTGCGATATTTATAAC
The DNA here is from genome assembly GCA_947425015.1 of Pterostichus niger. Lineage (NCBI taxonomy): Eukaryota > Metazoa > Arthropoda > Insecta > Coleoptera > Carabidae > Pterostichus > Pterostichus niger. The sequence goes on along the minus strand of OX380338.1, from coordinate 17,567,352 downwards.
ATTAATTAAAGTTAAGATAAAGTTTCAAGTGTATATTTTACTTATTATTGATATATATAATTACTCATTTTAACTTTGAATAAAATTGAAATATCACACAACACTCGTACCCTCGTAGGTACATATAGATCATGTGTCCATAATCCATAACGTATGAGAAATACGCACAGTACCGTAACTTTCATCTCCACATCGAAGGATGTGTTCAAATTAGGAAATTAATCCGAAGTGCATTCGGTTCGAAACAAACCAACAACCGTTCTGAGTCACTGGTCTGCGACACTGGAATCGGGGCCACGAACCACGGTACTCGAAATGCCTGGCCTTATAAGGGCATCGCGAACATTATGTCACAGCCTTTAGCCCATAACAGCATAGTCACAGCACACCATGATAACATATGTTGAGAGCGAGTGTATGTAAACATTGACCATAATTGTAGATTGTGAACACAGTTTAGGTTGAGGATGAGGTTTGAGGACATTTATGGTCTGGTGATAACATTCAGATTAAATTTACTGAAAATAGTAGAAGGCTTTGTGTTTGTGGCTTTGTTATTACATACTTAATTTAGTGTAAACGAATTTTAAAAATCATGATATTGTTATATTTTTATTTTACTGTAATATTGAAAATAGGTTTTATTTGTATTTTTAAAACTTAACAACTGATGAAATTAAATTTTATTATAAAGCGAAACATTTTGATATCACAAAAATTAAACTTGAACCTTTTGAAATTTAGACAAAAGCTCTGTCTCTGAGCTATGCTACCCATTAAATTCAAATATGATGTCATTCTAATTTCTTCTTTCGGTTTTTGTTACATGTCGAAGACAGCCTCATCATAAATTAAAGACTTGACATAGAGGTAATCTGCAGCGATTCTATGTGACCGAAAATATTTAAAACTTCTATTATATACTATCCTAAAATTTTTCCTATGATGTATAACAACGTTGATGTATATTGGTTTAAAATGAATTCCTTGCATATAGTGCTCATCTATATAAATATAGCGATGTCCTAAAAATGTATTAATTTTATATTGTCTTCTCCCTTAAAGGAAGGAAACTAACGTATTGACCAACCGATACCAACAAAATTCTAGACTTATTAGATTTCTTTTTAACAAAACTAATCTTTTCTAATTTATATTAAGGTAGAAGAACGTTGCACTTAAGCCATTTACTAATTTTAATCACAATTAGTACAAAAATAAGCAAAACTCTCTTTATGTATCAAATTCACCAAATTGGAAACATTTAGGACAATATAAATGATCTACAAAGATAATATTTCTAACTACACGAAATATATTCGGGATCTAATCTGTGATAAAAAAGAAAACACCCACAAGATAAAACCATTCTCAATAATCTCAGCACTAAACTTAAATGCCTTATAATAAATATTAAAAACGACTCGCTTGAATAATATATTAGGAATTTATCACTAACAGCTGATACTGACTATTCTTTGTGGAAAATCAAAAAGAAATGAAATAGACCTAAACAACATATACCACATACACTACTCCTGCGAAAGATTAGATTACGAAAAGGAAGAAATTTTCCCACAATACTTATCTGAAGATTTCCAACCACATAATATGGATCAACGACAACGACATATTTAACTTTTTGAATATTCCATTTCAACTTTACTTGCAAAAAGCAATAACTGCTTACGGTACTAAAAAATCTTCATAAGAATTGCCATAATTTAAATCTTTGATACTATATTAAGATTACAGCGTTTTACAAATCAGTAGAAAATTTCTCATATAATCTTTATATTAAAACCAGGTAAATTTGTTCAGGAACCTTTACTATATAGGCTAATATCGTTGTTACCGATTCTGTCAAATTTAACTGAGAAATTAATCCTGAAGAAGAATAAAGCTAATTATAAAATAATATAATTCCCAATCATCAATTTTGCTGCACGGAATAACACTCTACACGAGAACAAATACATAAAATCGAGAAAATGATCAAGAATCATCTGTAAGAAATAATAGATATGATCAGCGGTATTTCTTGACATCAGTTAAGTTTTTGATCAAGTTTTGCATCCTGGACTGTTATTCAAAACTAAACAACACGAACAAAATAACTTTTACTTGTTAATAAAATCTCATCTTACCAATAGACAATTTCGAGTGGATCATGAAAACACCTTGTCTCAATATTAGCAGGTACGCCAAAAGGTAACGTTTTGGACCCAATACTATATTAAAATTACACGATAAACTTACCTTGCTCTTATAATGTATCAGTCGCAAAATACCTAGATGGCACAGCAGTGCTTTTCTTTAGTAGAGATCCTGCCATTGTCGTATAACTTCTTTAAGTTGCATTGGAATGGGCCAAAAAATAAATTAATTAAACCCATGTGATATTTACTACTAAGCAAGTATGAGTACAGTATACAGCGATAAACATTAACAATCGTATTTTACAACAAAAAAATATGTGAAATACCTGAGATTGGACCTAGAAACAAGAAAAAGCATATTGTTGGTAAAAGACACCAAATAAGATCTAAAAACAAAAAGATACTATTGGTTAATTGGCTGTAAATTTAAATTATGCTTATACAATAAACTATTAAACTATAAAGCTACTATCATACCATACATATGAAATTTAGGTGTGGGGTGTCTCACCATCAAACAAACATTATTCAACCAATACAATATAAGTGGATTAGGATTATAGCCAATGCACCTTGGTATGTTTGAAACGAAACCCTACACGATTTAAAAATACAAGCAGTGAAGGTTTTAAATGTAATTAATAAATAGAACATTGCTCTTCTTACGTTTATTTTATAAATAGTACTTTATATTTAGATCACATTTTTTCTGCCGTAACACTTGATATCGTAATTACTAATTATTTTTATGAATTGTAAATTAATAAATGCAATGTCATTTATTCCATTTAACATATAAATCCACTTTGTATTTATTTAAAGAAACTTTACAATTTAACTTATGATGGTTCAATTAGTGTTAAATATCTCATAATAGGTATTTACGTAAAAAGACAGGAAAGTGTTTAATTACAGGATGAGTAGATAGGATCATGCCAAGCGACAGCGAGGCTTGAAACAGTGTACGAATCCTGTACGACGCTTTACTGACGTGTTAAGTATTTAATTTTGCCTTAAACTTATAAACAAATAATACATATTTTCAATTAAAAGAAATATTTGACTTACATATTCAGTCAATATTTTATGTTGTTAAGTAACCTGCCTAGGCAGCCAATATGTTATTTTCATGACTAGGCATGCAAAGCAAAGCTTTCCTGAGTCTTAAAGGTCTTAAAGCTGTGACGATCGAACCAGAACTCTCGAGACCCACAGGCCGACTCGATACCATTGATTCACCTATCCCAAAATTATGTATGTTTGTATAAATATTTTGTACTGTATATTTTATGTATTAAACATATATTCATCGTACTTTAGCTCCGCTCTTTTAAGGATTTGCACGAAGTAGTACACGTATATGAAAAAAGCACAACGCAGGATAAGCCGTGCTTGAATATTATAATGATGCTTACATTCCTCTAGATTCCATGAATGGAAGTACTTGTATCTGTTATGGCTCTATTTATAATCTTTAAATCAAATCTATATTAAAAGTAAAATTCCCTCATTAATATTCCACCAACGAACTATTCACCTTCTATTTATGGTTGTCAAAAAACTCATTCAATTTCAAACGAAAAAAATGATAAAACCAAAAGTGAATTTCACTTTTCATTCATCGAGTCCTTATACATATAAACTAAGCTCCTTATTCATAAATACAGAATATATTTATAAACATGCAACTAAATTTAAACTCGATGGCCATATTGAAAACCTCACTTCACTGTCTGTCAGGTGTTATGTATTTCTCTTTCGTGTTTGGCGCGTGTCCCAACGCTGTGACGTCATTTGACCTTGACAGTGTCCGTTGGTCGTTTTTCGTTTTGCAGCGGGTGGAACGGATGCCAGATGCAGGTTCGAATTTAGGAGTGTAAACCGCGGATTCGTATTAATCAAGTAACTTAAAGTAATTTACTTCAAAATTACTTGGCTAATGTGAATGAGGCTTTCCGTCCAACAAATTCAAGTTCTTATACATATCTGGTTTTGATATAAAGAGGATTGATCGACCCGCAAAATTTCACCTAGACAACTAGCCAAATTGTAGCTTTGTCTTACATATTACGAAGTATTCATTTTTTTAAAAATTTAAATGATCAAAAAATAATTTTGATCGTGCTTAAAATTTTGCATTCCGGGCCTGATCAAATGAAACAGTTGTAAGACGCGTTTTTTTTTGTTTAAATTTGAAACTGAGAACAGAAAACAGAAATAGAAGAATCAAACAAGTGACTGTTGAAAATATATAGACTTTTTTCTATTTTTTCTTTTGTGGTGCCAAATAGTTTTGAGAGTCTGAAGTTTTAAATAGCCGGTTAGGTTATTTCTGAATTTCATTTGTATACAGATTCAATATTTATTTTTCTCGTTTTCTGTTTCACGATGTTATTGCGTTTATTTATTTGTTTTTATTATTCTTATACATCGTGTAATTCTTGAATACAAAAATATTTCATATAAAAACGGTACATCCTTTTAAGATATACTTAGTGGTGTAGGTAAATATTTTATTCTGTGGCACAGAATAAAATATTTATGAACTTGGTACGCAATGTGACAGTTTGTAAACGAGTGCAACATAAATAGAATGCAAACCGAGGTATGGCATAATCTACGATTTGAGGAGGGCGAAAAAGGCACTTTGTGAACATGTTTACATAATATTTTTTATACAAACAAATTTCCAATTTTGTTTATAGAAAGAATAATTGAAAATAAAAAATAAATATATCATCACGCTTTTTATCCATTACATTGTTGTAGCAGATTTTGGTGTAGTTACCAGTTGTTAAGATTGAAAATATAGGGACAAATAGTTATTTTCTATTTATAATTACAAAGTTGCGAATAAATAATAATGCCGCTTTTTGATATAAAAAGATCTTAAATTGCATTTCCGGTTTTGCCGAAACAATATTTGTATTAGGATTGATTTTTAAAATGGAATGATATACTATAGCAACAAATAATTATTTTGTGTGGATTTAAAGTACTGCATCAGAAAACAACTTAAACTATAAAAAATAAAATTAAACTACGAAAATACAAAAAGTAGTTTTGAAGAAGTAACTTCATATGTTATAACATGATTTTTAAGCCATAAGAGAAAAAAATCATCACTACAAACTACAGCTAATATATCTTTTCGTATTTAGAGAAAGTAGAGGTAACTTACAATAATTGCAGTAGAGAGAAGCTAGCTATTTTCAAACTTCGTTTATCATTATGTCTTTTACCTATTACTGTGTGTGGTACTCTACCGTAGCAGATCTCAGTAAGTGCCCGTACAAATGCATAGGTTAGTAAATATGCTCAAAAACTGTTTCGCTCGATTTTTCGTTTCCAAATAATTTTCACATTTGTTAATTTCGAAATCTGTTAAAATAAAATGAAGAAATTTCTCCTGATTAATAATTTTTATACCAAAATTACTGCTTTAAACATGAAATTTAATTCATTTCAAATTAAAAGAAAGTATTCAATATTGACCTGTATTAAAAATACAAGTTTTAGATTGTAAGTTATAATTAGTACCTATAAATTTGTTCTAATTTATATTTATGTATTTGGAAATTTCAATGACGAGTAATAACACATGAAAAGCACGCATCTTTTAATTATGTAATTCTTTTATTGATCATTTCATTTTTCTAGCACTAAATAAATAAAATTGTAATTCAAAAATTACTTTTACGGTTGAACGTAATTCAAATATGATTATATGAAAATTTCTGTCTGCATATTATTTTATTTATTCAAATTTTTTTTTGCTCCCATACTTTAATTTTCTGATTAGTATGTATTATCTAAACTTTAATGACGCACATTAAGACACAGATTTTCAGTATGATACCTATTTTCATTACGAAACAGAGTTGATAAATAAAATAGTTTCTTTTAAATATATTTAAGAGTGAAATTAATTTTAATAATTTTAGATGTGGATTTGGTCGTAGAAAATAGTGTATGCTAATCGTGTATAATGGTTGTTATAACATTCACCTACGAATTTTTGACTTATATGAAAAATCGAAATTTAGTTTTATATCTATTAGTAAAGCCGCATTTTTTTACTCATTTAAAATATAATAAGTAATACCTACTTTTTATTTGAATACAAAAAAAATGTATTAATAAAAATACATTGAATTGAAAGAACTTTATTTCATACAAAAAATAAAAACTAAATTTCAGATGTCAACTCCATGCTTCTGTTAAGGTTTAATACATCATGGATATTGTAATACAACAGCTAATAAGCATATTACGCAGTAGAAGAATGTATTTAGTTTCTAGATCTGTAATAGTATAAATACCATACCTAATATTGAATAAAAAGCGTCATTATATAATTAATATTATGGGGTAGATAGCTCAGTGGTATCGAGTCGGCCTGTGGATCTTGAGAACCCAGGTTCGATCCGACAGCCGACAAACAATTTTCACCAATTTAAATCTACCCCTGTGGCTCCCCCTCCACTAATATCTTTGGGGCCGTGATTTAACGGCTGGTAACCGCACTTCAAGCGAAAAAAATATATCATTTACCGAGATCTGCTTAGGCAGAGTGCCACACCCAGTAATGGGTAAAAGGCGTGATGATATATTTATTTATATTATATAATTTCCATTTAGCCCCTTTAAAATCTTAAAAAACTGTATCATTTTATTGGACATCGCATACACCTGTTCGTTTTTTTTTACGAAGAATTACCAATGGAAATAATCGAAAACCGTTAGCAGCGGACCATGACAAAGAAACCATTGATACTCGTTCTGAACCGTGCAGGGCCGGTTATCGGTTGTCAATACGACTTTGTCTTATTCCTTTTTGAGCACCGGCACAGGCTCATTCATTTCAGGCCTTCCATTCTCGGTTCTGGAATCAGGATCCAGTTTTTGTTAAATATAACGCTCACGTTCCTATTCATTCTGAAGACATTGTATATTACTGTATTTGTGATGTGTATACCTACATATCAGGAAATAAAATAAGTACAGAATCAGAATATTCATAAAAAAAGCATCAAAATTTATCTCCTTTTCCAATTTATAAAAATGATTAGATGCTAACTAGAATTATCGCTAAAACCATTTTAGTTTTATTTTTAATATCGCCAAACTAACGCCAATGCGAATTCATAAAATTCAATGGATTGTTTAGTTCCAAAACTAACAAGTTCATTAGAGTATTTTAAACAAACAAATTGTAAATTAAACACTTAAGTTAAGTTGTGACCAAGCGTACAGACCTACAATTGATAGATTGGATCTATACGATCGAAACGTACGTACAATCTTAAAAACTCGGTAAAATATTAAAAAAAATCAAAATATAAAACATTAAAAATATGTATTGTAAACTGTAAGTATTAAATTTGTATACTATAATTTATTGAATGTAATTTAATAAGTTATTTTACACGCATAGTAGTCATTTTATCAACTAAAAATTAATATAATTTTGTTTCGTACTGTGGTAGAAATAACAATTTTACATAATCCTAGTTAAGTTCTTTTGCAATTTACATTAATAATAAGATTCATTCACAACTACCAAAACAGAATAAGGTTGGAGTTATCGCTAATTCTTCAAAAATCTCATCCAGTTCTATGATGTATAATAAGTTAGTATTGTTTTTCGTCAACAAGTAACATAAGCATTTAGGACAGATTACTACGTTACTATAAAGTTTAGGTATTTCTGTACAAGGTTTAATTATATTTATAAATAGTACATGGGATAGGTGGCTCAATTGTATCTAGTCGGACTGTGAATTTTACAAACAATTTTCACCACATTCATATTACCCCTGTGGCTTCCCTCCATTAACATCTTTGGGTATCATGATTTGACGGCTGGTAACCACATTTTATCTGCTACGTGATGATAATATTTAAAAAGCACAAATGTATTTTATTATTGCGTTTAATAATAATTTAATTTGTAAACATACATTTATTTATGACATTATTTTGAGGCATACAATCAATTAGTTGTATTATTGCAGACCGACTATTATCTATCTTTTGAAAATATTCAGTAGATAGGTATAATATTTCATATTCTTTCTAATTACGTTTAATCTTATTGCATTACGTAGCTTATTTGAGTACTACGTTTTTAAATGTACCGATTATTTTTATCATTGATAAATCTATGTTTCTTTCGAAATATTATTGAGAAAATTAGGTACTTGAGATGTATAGATTCAATAGAATTCGATAAGATGTTATTATGACAGATTAAAATGATAAAAAAAATATTGATAATTGCAATAATGTAAATTATCCTTATTTGTTTGTTGAACTAAATTAAAGTAATAATTATGGTTTATGAAGTTAATTTTCCTTATTTGGTTGGATACTTGTTTTATTACTGTATTGATAACGTATCTGTTTAGGTACCTTACATATCATAATATTATAAAAATTTATTAGAAGCATTAATTTATAACAACAAAAAATTTATAGATTAGGTTTATTAAAATAGTTTCTTATATAATTTGTCATTTTTACTGGTTTTTAAGGAATTTATTCTTTTTTTTTAGATATACGAGTAAATCGATAAATTTTATTTAAATCAAAACAGTATGAGAATACTATTATCAAAGTTACAAATTAGAAACATTACTTTCGTAGATATTATTAATTTACTTTAAATAGTAAATATTTGTACATATGAAACATTATTTAAAAAAAAAAGGATAGAACAATTTTAATTATTCATTTAAATTATTGATGTGCCCTTTTTCCATTGATGTCCTATGTACGTGCTTAGTTTGCGTATTGAGTAATCCGGCCCTGCTCATGAACTTTGACAAAACTCTGACATTCATAAAATTTAGAGCATCTTCAATTAGAAAACTAATTAAATTGATTTATATTTCTGTCTGTTTACTTTTAATTAAACTAATTTACATTGTACAATCTGTCTAATTTCAAACACACATCAAATATAGTACCAGACTATTTCTAAATACCGTATTTGAAACATTTCATACAACACTGATTTTCACGCTTTTTGCATTAGTGTGCATGTATGTAACATAGTTGTAGATATAAATTATTGAGCATAAAAACTTTACCAAAATAGGAAATAATGCTTCAAGAATTTCTTTTTAGTAAACGAAGGATTTCTGTTAACCTAGATTTCCAGTTTTAGTTGCAGGCCACTTGGTAAACTTTTTATTGCTAATTTTAATGTGTTTATTACACTATTTTTAAAAATATTTATAATTATAGGTAAATATAAAAATTTCTAAACTAAATCATGTACTTATTTTAGTATGTTATGCATCAAGAGAGGGACACAAGGGATAATCGCGCAATCCCGTGAAGTATATTATACTACAGCTAATAATCGTAGTCCCTAAGGAGAGAAACATGTCCCTAGGGAGAGAAACATGCTACCTAGGAAGAGAAACATCCTACCTAGGGAGAAAAACAGTGTTTCTCTCTCTAAAATTAGGGAATAAGAACGTGTTTTTTTGTGCATGTGTTACGAAAAAAAAATTACAAATTAGTTGCCTTACAGTAATAATAAATAATTAGCGTTAAAGTAAAGGCAAATATGCATTATATTGTTATTGTTATTAGTCATTAAATCACCCATATTATGTTAGTAAAGAGTGAACCACTGACCATAGGAAATTTTCATATGATTATATTTAGTCAACAGGATGTAGTACTTGAATTCAATACTCTTGAAAAGTAAAATAAATTAATCATCACGTTTTTTATCTATTATCTATACTATATCAACACTACTATTTGTGTGACTAAAAACAGAAAAATTACAAACATGGAATTCCAACTCAAATCTTTCGGAAATGTCACATTTTCAAAAATATAGTTGTAAATATTTATTTAACAGATATACATATGTGATTTTGTATAACACCGGGGTTTTCCTGGTAAAAATGAACTTACTCCGGAACTCGAATGATAAACACGGAAAAATGTCTCGGATTATCATTCAACAACGTAATTTATATTATTTTTAATATTGGTTTACCCGAGTTTATCTCTGGGGTTTGTGGTATTCCACTTAAATTATTTCCTGGCAAACTTCATGATTGCAGTGCATGCAAACTATCACGATATTTTATCGTAAATGGTTACTTTTTTGGTAATTATGATAAATACAAGTGCAGTAAACTTTTAACTTTGAAACTGTTTAACTTTTATAAAAAGACAAAAAAAAACTTTTATTAGATTTCTTTTTGTTATATAAAAGCCAAAAAGTTCAATATTGTTTTAAATCTCTTAGGAAATTTGAAATATATAAAAGTATTTTTCCATTCTCATATTTCAAAACCAAATATTACTTTAAAAATATAAGTTCTGAAAGAATTATTGTGTTAGTAGGGCTTCTTGTGGTTGTAATAGAATAGAAGATTTAGCCAACTTAATCACAGAAAACTAAGAAAAGTCTGTCCAAAATGCATAGTTTGGATAATGGCATGCGTTTAATAGTAAATACAAATTTTAAATATGTAATTTATTTCATTTATATGAATTAAATTTTAATGTGTATTATAATTTCTTACAGCTCCTGTTAGTCTTGGAATCCCTATGTTTGTTTGCACAGATTTTATGATAAAACACATAACAATAAATTTAAGTTGAAGCGTAAAAGTTTAATATATCAAAATTTTGAGACTGGTTTTCTCAAAACTGTTAGGAACAATTTTAATTTTTTAATAAAATAAATAAAATATATCATCACGCCTTTTACCCATTACTGGGTGTGGCACTCTGCCTAAGCAGATCTCGGTACGTGATAGATTTTTAAAAAATTTTCTATATTTAAGAATAAGATATTTCTCAAAAGTTACAAGTTCAAATTGGATAAAAAATTATTGTGTCATAGATGACCCTTTTTAAATTATACTTAATATTTTGTATTAGAATCGCATGAATTTTTTAACTTCAAGTTTATTACAATACTTTAAAGTTTTACATTATGTACACTGTATAATAAATTTTATTAATAATAATAATGATATTTTATTTCAAAGAGATCAAGTCAGATCATATTTCTAATAACCTATATTCAGTCCAAATAACTCATTTTGAGTAAATAATTATAATAATTGATTACAGTCATCTGATTTGTAGAACATGGTTAAATTACCAATTTCTCGTTTTATCCGAAATGTTATATTTCTAGTTAGTTGGCGCCTAACCTTTTTTCTAAAAACTAATCAGGTTAATTATTTTTATCAATGAAGAACGACAAATATAGTATGTTTCTTATACAAACTTAGTCATAGCTGTCTTTTTTGGTATACTTGTCGTGTGACTCATGTTGTGTAACATAAAATAATAAATAAACTCGATTAGAATATAATGTGATACTACATTATCATATTTGTCTAAGTATTAAATAAATAGTTTAATTTTCATAGTATTTTTTCTAGTACAAAATAAAGTTAAAATGAACAAGAATTAAAAAAATAAGGTAATGAAATAATAAAATTTCGTTTAGATAGATTTGAATTCCTGAAAAACAGTTAGCCTACGACTACGTAATAAAATTTAACGAAGCTTGAAAATAATAACCACAAAACATGTAGTACAGAATATGTGCAATTAAAATATGAACATATAAATCTATTATTAATATTATTAAAATGTAATTAAGTACATAAATTTTAAATTGTGCTTACACATTTTAATTTTATTTTGAATAAATTAATTAATTCGTATACTCTAAAATCTACATAATTAAAGAAACTAGTTTCGCAAATATAAATTCAATTGCAATAATAAATGATTTAAATAAAAAATCAAAATCATTTAATTTGAACACATACAAATTATATGTAAATAAGTGTTATTGCTTCTCGGGAAAAATCTAAAACGGACGAAGTTGAGCTATCTAATTAATCACATTTTATTCAGCCGAAATTAATTAATTGCCTTTTCCGCTAGTTTCGTGTGAAGATAAACATTTGACTAGATGCGGAGCCCGATTACCCAATAGGAAAACTAAGTACGTGTTAGGAACATCAAAGGAAAATGAGCACTAAGATCATCTTAACTTAACTAAAATAGCTTTATCGTTTCTGTTTTTAGTAATATTTCTTATTACTATTTAAAGTATATAAATATTATCCTCATACATATATTACATACCTTTGAATTGTATGTGCTATGTAATTAAATTAAATTGACTAAGAGTATGTAAAAGCCTGTGAACCACATCTATTATAAATTCTATAAACATATAAATGTAACTTTTATTTCCTTATAATATTGCAGCAAATAATAGTATTAAGAGCCTAAATACAAGTTGCAAATATTCTTGTTATGGCTGATTTTATAAAAGATAAATTAATTTACTTCCAAAGTAAATTAAATTAATTTATTCCAATCACAGTCGAACTTTTGACAATAATGTTATATGTGCCATAAAATAAATAAAACTTATTCGTGTTTATTAATTTAAATACATTTGCATAGAAGTAAATTCATTTTGCCCTTTGTTAAACTTAGCATTAGTTTGATAATTTATATATGTATAAAACGTAAATAAAACGTTTCTTATGAAAACGCCTAAAATTTATTTAATTTTAGATCTAAAAAATATATTTTTCTTAAAATACGCCTATATGGTAGGAATAGGGTATTTTAATATATTTTTTATGCTTTTGGACCCAATTATTAATTGAATCCAGCGTATGCATTAAAATTATCTAAAGAATTTACCGTTGCAAATTAATTTCTGAACGTTTAGTTGCGACTTTTTAAACACCATGAAATTATGTCCAAAGTATCATAATTGACGTAACAAAACGTGTATATCATATTAAATTACTTAAATTCACGAGGGCGCCAGGTGATAATTACAAGCTGATAACGATTTAAATACTTAGTAAGTACGTGAATAAGAAAAACTAACGATAACATTACAATTATCTAATACGACTTTTGAAGGCCAACTGTAAGCCAACACCCGAACAACTGACAAACGTACGTTAACATGCAAATGAAGACTGAAACTTTTTACAAGTGAAACGCGACATAATGAATGCAACGACCGTTTGCTATTTTAAATTTTTTGCGGGAGGTTGTTGACGTCATGAAAGAAACAAACAAGTGATGTCGAAGTCTTCTAGATAATAAAAAATTATCATTCTTAAAGTGTAAAGGAATCTCTATAAATAATTTAGACATCATTGTTAGCGTCATTTGCCGTGAGATATTTTATAATCAGTTGTAGAACTGAATTAAATTATCTTCATAATACTTTAATATTTTTAAGTTATTTTACACTAATATGAAATATGTTATTCTACAATTAATTTTTGAAATTTTTTTGGTACATGAAAAACAAAAGTAATGAATACGGCCCTGAATTCTTTTCTGATCAATTGATAAATAATTATTGTTGATTATCTGAAATATGTGACAATGAAACAATTAATTAATTTAATGGATTTAATAGACTTTGGTCTACTTACATTACATACCTATATATATTTTTTAATTATCAGTAAAATTTTAAAGTAAAAATTTAAACTAATGGTTAGTTGGTTTCAGTTTTTTTTTGGTTACAAAATAATAAAATAAATATTTTAATAAATTTTAAATAGAGTAAATACATATTTATGTTATATGTTAAAAATGTATTTTACAACGACAGAACATAAAATGAATTGTAGTTTATAGATTAACATTAATAATTATGTTGATAGTTGGACAACATTAAAATATTGCTAAAGTCGTCTTCTTCATTTGATTCCAAGTTGCGAGGCTCAGTTGAAATCAAATAATTCAAATTGATCGCGATTGCTGCAGCAGCCAAACCGGTAATGTGACTTTCACATCCGTGTTTCATGGGGGAGATTTCTCGCTTGAGTCGCCACCTACTTCGAGAATGTAAAACTTCTTTGCCGAAACAGCCGTAGGTCGATTGCCACATCAGTAAATGTTCGCGGGATTTTTGAGTTAGGAATTCTGCGAAGCCTTCCATTCCGCATAACACCACTGTAATGATGGTTGAAGTATTATAAAAGAAGGACATTTACTAATTTGTTAGCTACAGCTACTAAATTATTAAATTTAAATATCTGTAATTTGAAACACATTTTTTTTTCTATTTGCATCTCTTTTAACTCTTTCGAGTATCAAGATGGCCAGGCTCACCAAGTCATTTTTTCTAATAAATAATTTTATCTGAAACTGACAGGAAAATAAACATTTGCCTGACCTTTAAGACTCAGGAAAGCTTTTCTTTGCATGCCTAGTCAGGAAAATAACATAATAACAGGTAAGTGTCTGTTACTTAGCAACATAAAATACTGACTGAATATGTAAGTCAAATATTTCTTTTAATTTAAATTAATTTAAAATATTTATTATTTGTTTATAAATTTCAGGTAAAATGTTATACATAACACGTCAGTAAAGCGTCGTACAGGATTCGTAAGCTGTTTGAAGCCTCGCTTTCGCTCGGCATGAAACTATCTACTTGTCCTGTAATTGAACGCTATTCTGACTGTTTAAGTAAATAACTATAAAACAAAGGCAGAAGGATCACTTCCAATTACACGATAATTATAAAGATCAATAATTCCTTTATACATGAACTTTTTGTGATTTTTTTTCTACATCCATGTTTATCTTGGCTGTTAATAATAACAAATTAAATATAAATTAAATTCGCACTCATATTACAAAGCGAACTCTTCTGCCATTAGTTTATAAATACTATATTATAACTTACTTTGTTCTAAATACAAATCTTGTAAGTACACATTTTTCACAGGAATATTTGCAATAGCACGAAATTCTTGTAATATTCTTGAGCATAAAATATGTACACTAGAGTTTAATTTTTCTTCATCAACTCTGCACTGTAAAGCTTTTGCCAATTGGATATATAACAACCTGAAAAAAATAATGTACAGTATAATCAAATTTAAAGGTTCTCATCGCAATATCAATTTATATTTTATTATGTTCTTTGTACGATTATATTGAGATTACAATATTTTTTAGTACCCAGATTTGTTATTGTTATTGTATGTTTTGGTAGTTGCTATGAATTAATAGTTATTTACTATATAAGTGCGTAAAGGTAGTCTTTAGTCACGAATGGGTAAAATTTAAAACGGGAGCAAAGCGATTGTTTAATACCCGCGAATATATTTTATCTACGATCATTCAGAATCACTACAAAAAGAAGAAGAATTTTGACAGTTCTTTTGATTATAAATTTTTTAACATTTTTAAATAACCATGGATACGATGACCTAATTAACTTTGCCTTGACAGAAAAACCCTCATCTCAGCGACGTGTTATTTCTTTTTCTATTACTAATATGTCAAACAATAATTAATTTTATTTATCGCGTTGTGTAAAAGTGCAACAGTAAAATAATTATGTGGAACAACGATGAAGAATTATTGCCTTCTACTCCACCAGAAATTGTGGAAACAGCCGAAATCACTACTTTGAATTCATTGCATGTCAAATCAAGGAATTTTTATAGTAGAAACAGTATATGGCCGTGTCAAAAAATGGTGCATCAATAAGAAAATTAGGAAGCACAACAGAGAATGTCTGTTTGGCTTACTCTTCCGTGCGATGTAACCAAATTCTCTATGGTCTGAGTACTTCATGATAAAAAGTTGTGTCTTACTCAAAATAAAATGTTCATATTAAAAACTTCCAGCTAATAGCATTTTTAAAATGCCAGTCTATTTTTTATAAGTCTAAAAACCTAAAATATTGTCGAGAGATAAAATAAATAAGTAGAAAAACAAAATTTGACATATTTAATGATGCAGGTAAGTTGTACCATATTTATTAGATTAGAAACAACAACAATTAAAATAAATGAACTGTACGTAATATAAATAATTCAAATCATTTTCAAATTATTTATAGTACAGAAATGAGAAATTGCTTTGCTTCAATAAATATTAAAGAATAACATCTTCTTGATATTATATATGTATGATTCACCATTGTACCACAGTTCTTAGAATCGCAATCGGTAAGATTTACAGCAATAACTATATAATTTGTATTCATTTATTTTTTAGTCTTCCTTCTTGGAAGATTTTGTAAAAATGAATGACGATGAAATTTGCGGTAGAAAAATCGTGGATATACAATATTCTTTCAATGATCTAAAATCTATAAAACATCGTTGTTTACAGTATTCCTTTTTCGACATACAGAATGATTAAAAAGTATTTTTAAATTCAAGTGTAATATTTGTGGCATAGAAAATCAAATTCATTCTGAAAATTCAGAGATAATATCGGCTGTCAATAAATTAGTTGTGATATGGCTGTTGTTTCCATGAATTCGAAAGAAAATTTTCATGAAAAAATTCAATTAGGTATGGGACGTAAAGTTATAAATATACATTGAAGTATACAGAAAAAATAAAAATAAATTTAAATCAAGGCGAAACCGCGGATATCTCAAAAAAAGATTACATGTTGTTAATCACCTAGTTATGAATTATAGTCCAAATGCCAAAAATTCGGATCCTGATATAAGCAACAAAGAATATGAAGAATCGAATTTTTTTTTAATATCATATATTAAAAATGCTGACCGAAATTATATTTTCCAACACACTATTGGACAGTTTACTGAACAGCTTTGGAACGAAGAAAGGCAAAAACATATTACTGCCTCGCATTTCGGACAGATTTGCAAAAAGCAGAAAGCAACATCCACAGCGAATATAGTTCAAATTATGTTGTATAAATTTGTTTACCGGTTGTAAAGCAACAGAATACGGTATTAGAAACGAAAGTAAGGCTATTGAAATCCTGGAAGACAAACTTAAAAAAAAAACAAATGCGGCTTTTTGATACATGAAGCCATATTATTTTTAGGTACGTCGCTGGACGGACGAACCGGCTGTGTTAAAATCTGTGAAATCAGTTGTCCCTACAGCGCACGAGACATGAAAGTGATTGAAGCAGTATAGAAAAAATTAGAAATGGCATGATAAATTAAAAAAAGACGATATTTTTTGTATCAGATACAGGGACAATTAAATATTTCAAATAGAAATATGTGTTGTTTGTAATTTGCACTTATATTGGCAAATACCGGGCGTAGAATTGAAATATGTAACATAGGAAATGCAACGGTATTTTTTAATATGGTGATTGTTGCTTCCCTAATTAAATTAAACCAAAAGTGTAAATTCAAATAGTTATTTGTGTATTAAGAGCGTAAAGTGATTCTTTGTTACTCGAACACGGTAATTGTGTAAGAGGAACAAAGACACTTTACGCTCGTGATACACACATAATGTTTTCTACGATTGCATCTTAAAATTATTAAAAAACGTATACGTACTGAAAATAAATTCGTTCTGTCAACTGTCAATATGACAAATTTCTGTTTTGTTTGTATCTCTGGTAACTAATGAAATAAGCGCGCATTTAATATCTTTTTCGCGCGTTGCCATTGGAAACATTTTTCGATTGTTTAACCGAAGTTATTAATAAATTATCTTGAACGTGTATTGTCATATTTTTTATTGATAATAATAATAATAACAATTATAATAATAAAAATTACATGAACAATTTTAAGGAAACACAAAATATTGATTATAGTAAATGCTCAAAAATATTTCCCTTTACAGCTGTGAGCTGTGTGAGTTGCGATCATCAAATGTGGATTTTCTTTACTCCAATACCTGCAATTTTGTGTGTTGGGTTCACTATTTAATGAAAATGTTTATTCATGAGAGAAAGTTGAAAAAATTTCTATCTAAATTAGATTTTTCCATTATAGCTTCACAGAAATCATGTCTTTTAACTTTATCTTGTTCATAAATGTCTTGAATATTTATAAGAATAAAATTGTTTACTTTTTAATATTTTATGGACAGTCGTGTGATGCATATTTAATTGTCTAGCTATATTTTGTACACTATTATTTTGATTCTCCTCAATGCAAAGCAATACATTTAATTTATTCAACATCTTGGTTATGATTTTGATCTTTACACTTTTTACGTGGTTTTAGAACGCTACCCGTATCTTCAAATTGTAATAGAACTCTACTAATGGTAGCAGTAGATGGGATAGGTGAACCTGGATGCAGCGCACTAAATAGATCAAGCACTTAATGCAATGAATTTCCCGCGTAATACCATTTAATGAATAAAATTTTATCGTTCTTAGAAAATATTTCCATACTTAAAACAGTTTACAACAATTAATCCGTTAAACAAAGTTATCAGTGTTATTTAAAAATCATTTGACGTAAATATTGTAGTAACTGTCAAAATGTATAATAAAAATTATTTTGTTTCATTGTTTTCCATAGCATTCTTAATTCGTAATTTTCTTTATAAAAGCCTTTTTTTTGTTTGCTTCTTACTCTTGCATAAAAAACAATTGAGCAACAAATAGATACTCATTAGATATAGTTTTTAATTCTAAATATTTTTTGTATTGACTTTTCACAGATTACAGAGCATTTAAATATACAATTTGTATATGAAATGAAAAGTTATGAAAAAATAAAACTTTTTGTCAGTCAAATTTGTTTAAAAATGTCACGTTCAAGAGAAAACTGTATATTTGTTTTCGATTTTTACATCATATTTTCATGTTTTAATTCCCAAATGTACAAAAGTATGCAACCAAACTAACACCTACTAACCATAAACTTTTACCACTGCAGTTCACAATATTTTTTGTCAAAAATAGTCTGAAGACTCAAGATATTCCTAGCAACTGAACAAGAAAAAGAAAATCGAGAATCAACTAATTTGTGCAACAAATAATTTTGATAAAAATATGCTAGTTTTGGAACCAATATTTCTTCCCAAAATACAGAATTATTTTTTACTTGAAGTCTATAATAGATTTTAATGAAAAACTATATTAAAATATAATCCAAAATTTTTCAAATTTGGTACATAAGACTATTATAGCAATGGAAATAACATAATAGATTTTGGTTTAAATCGACTAACCGGAAGTGATACATTACATGAAGCTGCCAACAGTTTTTCTAGATATAATTAAAAAATTGTTTTGTTTTGATTTTATAAATAAATGCTACAACTAAAAGTCTTAGAGACTTAAGTTCTGCGTCTAGCACAGTAAGAATGTTTAAATTAGCCTTTTGTATAAGCGAGATACCTAAATTTAGAAATTATATTTTTTTTTTTGTAAGTTTGCTATGGATTAGAACAAAAACTAATAATAAAATAAAAAAATTAACGTCAATGTCGATGTATTAGAGTAACATCCAATTGTGCACCTCCCTTTGTATTTATTGAATAATTAAAAGATCGGAAATAAACAGTCATACAGGCCAAAAAAGGATAGAACGAAGAAATATATTGCAGAAAAACGACAAGAAGATGAATATAAAAAGGTAGAAAATTTTACCTATAATACAGTTTAATGCAAAACTATATTAAAATATAATCCAAAACTTTTCAAATTTGTTATCAATAGAAATAACATAATAGATTTTGGTTAAAATGGAATAACCGGAAGTGGTACATTACATGAACAGTTTTTCTTGAAAACAATGGTTACATTTTGATTTTAGAAATAAATGCTGAAAATAAAAGTTTTAGAGAAATAAACTCTGCGTCTAGCACATCATGAATGATTAAATTAGCCTTTTATATAAGCGAGATATGTATATTTAAAAATTATATAATTTATATATATATATATATATCTATGGGGTAGGTGGCTCAGTGGTATCGAGTCGGCCTGTGGATCCTGAGAACCCTGGTTCGATCCCCACAGCCGACAAACAATTTTCACCAAATTAAATCTACCCCTGTGGCTTCCCCTCCACTAACATCTTTGGGGGCTGTGATTTGACTGCTGGTAACCGCACTTCACGCGAAAAAATATATCACTTACCAAGATCTGCTTAGGCAGAGTGCCACACCCAGTAATAGGTAAAAGGCGTGATGATATATTTATATAATTTTTTGGTTTTTGTAATTAAGTTTGCTATAGATTAGGATCAAAAATAAGAAAAAAATAAATTTTTTAAGGTCAATGGCAAATTAAGTCAAATACGTGCAATTAAAAAATATCTATAGTTTAATACGCGTACAAGGAAGTCATGTGGTTTCCACATCAGATTTATTTTCAAACTTATGTCATTTCTAATTTCTACCGATTTTATAATTTTTTCTAACACGTTTTCATCTTTCTTCCTTCCAAAGCTGTTCAGTAAACTGGTCAATAGTGTGTTGGAAAATATAATTTCGGTCAGTATTTTTAATATATAATATTAAAAAATATTTTTTCGCTTCTTCATATTCTTTGTAGCTCATATCAGGTTCCGGATTTTTAGCATTTGGACTATAATTCATAATTGGGTGATTAACAACATGTAATCTTTTTTTGAGACATGTGCGGTTTCACCTTGCTCTTAATTTAATTCTCTTTTTACTTCCTTGTACGAAGTAAAGGAAGTATTGTAATCGCGAAAATTTTCCATTCTTAGATTTCAACGGAAATAGGTATTTTGGCCCTCCCTGAATCCATTTTGACTAATTTCGTCATGCCGTCTGTACGTACGTACGTATCTCGCATAACTCAAAAACGGTAAGTCGTAGAAAATTGAAACTTTATATTTAGGACTGTTATAACATCTAGTTGTGCACCTCCCTTTTTGGTCATTATACAACTACCGAAAGTGGTACTTTACTTGAAGCCTATAATAGATTTTCATGAAAAACTATATTCAAATATAATTTAAAACTTTCCAAATTTGGTATATAAGACTACTATATCAATGGAAATAACATAATAGATTTGGTTAAAATAGACTAACCGGAAGTGACACATTACATGAAGCTGCTAACAGTTTTCAATGAAAAAAATGGTATTATTTTAATTTTAGAAATAAATGCTGCTAATAAAAGTTTTAGAGAATTAAATTCTGCGTCTAGTATATTAAGAATTTTTAAATTAGCCTTTTGCATAAGCGAGATATCTAAATTTAAATATTATATATTTTTTGTTTTTTTTTAAATTAAGTTTGCTATGGATTAGAACAAAATATAAGAAATAAAAGATTGTATGTCAAATATGTGCAATTAAAAAAATATCTATAGTTTAATACGCGTACAAGGAAGTCATGTGGTGTCCACATCAGATTTTTTATATATACTTCAGTATATATTTGCCAACTTCATTATAAATCCAGCTTTAAAGCTGGATTTATAATGACGTAATGCAAAATGTAACGCAGTTGCAGTAAACTAGAAAGTAAAGCAAGCGAAAATAGTTGATTTATATTAAAAAGTAATACCACTACTGCTAGCCAATCAGGTAATATTATAAAATATTCACATTTATTTCGGTATTTTTCGTTTACTTCGGCATCAAGTTTGAATTTCTGTACTTCTGTCATATCATATAACGTTTGTTAGGTGATTTGTTGTTTATTGAGTTTTATGACTTTTGATGACTTATCATACAGTATTTTATACATTTCTACCTGCTCGATGATACTTCGGTCTATTATTTATTTTTAATAGAAAATATTTCGACTAACAAAATAAAATCTGACAGATGGAGAATGGTGCATAAATCGATAATAAAGATTTCTGCGCAACGTTCAAAATGCTGACTTCTTATTGGCCAGCGGTAGAAGTTTTAGTTAAGGCAAGGTAGAAAGATGAATGTTGGGCAACTATTGCGTTACATATTTTATCTTACTTCTTACTTTGCTTCAATATAAATCATTACTAGCTCTAGTACACGCTCAACTTTTTACTTTACCGATACTTTCTGCGTTACTTCTTACGTTACTTCATTATAAATCCAGCTTTAGTCCTATACCTAATTGATTTTTTTCATGAAAATCTTTCGAATTCATGGGAACAACAGCATATCACAACTAATTTATTGACATCCGATGTTATCTCTGAATTTTCAGTGTGAATTTCATTTTCTATGCCACAAATATTATACATGACTGTAGACTTTCATGAAAATTGTCTAAATTTCGAGCAAGTATAGCTGCATCACATCGCACATTATATCCATTTCTCAGCGAGAAATTCACTCTTTTGCCTCCAACAAATTTAGCAACAACACTATTGAATGATTCTGAGAAGTTGTTATTTCGACCTTCAATTAAACATGCATTGCTGGCTACTCTTTGAACTGCAGCCATTACTTTAAAAAAAATGTCTTTATACTGTCCAAAGCATTAATAGTTATTTATCGCGAGCGTAAAGTGTCTTTGTTCCTCTTACACTATTGCAGCGCGAGCCGAAGGCGTGTTCGAGAAACAAAGAATCACTTTACGCTCTTAATACACACATTATTTTTTCAACGATTGCATCTTAAAATTATTTAAAAACGTATACGTACTGAAAATAAATTCGTTCTAACAACTGTCAATATGACAAGTTTCTGTTTAGTTTGTATCCCTGGTAACTATTGAAATAAGCGCGCATTTATAATCTTTTTCGCGCGTTGCCATTGGAAACGCGCGCATTAAACATCTTTTTCGCGCGTTACCATTGAAGACGCGTAAAAAAGATATTTTTCGATTGTTCCACAGAAAACGTCAACTTTACGATTACAAATGAGACTGTAATTGTCAACTTTTCATAGCAATCGTAGAAAAAGATCATTTCGTTTTATACAGAAATAATTTCTTTCTTAGCAATTATTATGGTCTCTAAATATGTGGGATGGACCATTTAAAATATCTTTTCTTAATTCTCGTACTTTTTCGGTGATTGAAACTTGCATTTTTTGTCTGTATTCGACTGCGTTGGTTACAGCCGTTCGAACTCATAATTTTTCCGGTACATACTTTCGTACGTTAATATTTTAAGATTAGATAATTACGAATTGAAAAATTATTATTTAGCTTTTATTTTTTACCTAGATTTTTTTTTCGATATTTATCTACTATCGTATACAGATTAATAATCGAATAGTTATCTTTATCTTCATCTGGATTAAATATATTATTATCTATTACAACACTGTTTATAGCATTATAATTTAAAACAGATTTGATGGGGTATTATATCTACTGTTTCCATATGAAAACAGCTGTTTGCATAAAATTCAATGAAACTCAGAAATATATTCATGAGGTAACAAGTTTTCAAATGTTGGTTGGTATTAAAATATAGAACAAGTCGTCACACTGAAAAACTTGTTGGAAAGCATTGCAAGTTTTAGTTTTACCCGCAGGGATTAAGTTGTAAATTTTATGATTTATGACCGGACCCTTTTGTGAAGAACTCAAATACAACGTGCTATGTTGGGCTGGTTGTATAAGTGCACGGCGAATATTTGAAAATGAAAAAACTAAATTTTATTTTAGGGTCGAACAGCCTTAAGAAAAAAATTGAATAAAAGTTATAGAGATTTAAAGTCTGCATCTGAATCATTTAACCTAAAGTATATAACTGAGCTCAATCAAAAGTTCAACTGTCAAATAAATATTTAAGAGTGTAATTGAATACAGCATAAATATACTTTCGAATGGTTGATAAAATTTAGTCCAAAAATTGTCGGATCAATTGATTTTTTTTAAATTTAAAAATAAAGACTAACCTCGCGGTTGTTATGTGATGAAATTTTGATTGATTTTTTATATTCAATTTTACAATGTGACTGAGTAATCAATTACTCAAAATAAAAATTGCAAATTTCAACACATACAATCTAGATTGTACTTTTATTTTTAAAATAAGCCCTTGTTTGTGAAAATTGGTTTGTATTTAGTATCAATTTTAATCACGCAACGGCATATTGTTACTTAAAAACGATTCTTAGTAGATGGTGTGAGCTACCGCTGCTAGTGGTATAAACTGAGACGAACATTAGCTTTTTACATTGTATAGAGACTTGTCTTTTATACATTTCTCTTCATTTGCTGTTTCGGTGGTAAAAATATAACTGTAAAAATGAGATCACTATGTATAACGTAATTATCTAATTTTGCACTAAATTAGTTTTATAATTGTATTAATTGTAAATTCTGAATTGCGGTCTGGCATATTTTCTGAACTTTTGTAATAAGATCGAAATAAATTTACCACGATCCAAAAGTCGCGACACGTTATTTTTTAAGGCTGTCAAAATTCAAATTAATATTTATCCGATTTTTACAAAATCGGAATCAGAAAACCATAATCCGAAAACCGGAATTCTGATAAACCTTGTCTGGTATTTAGAAAAACTGGTTTCCAGATAGTTTAGTACTATTTGTAGAAATCGGAGTCTAAAATTTCCGATATCTAAACGAATTGGTAGTCATGGTGAATAAATTAACAATTAAATAACATATTGAATATTGTCAGGATATAAATAAAACAGTCGTATTCCGGTTTTCACCGAATTCCAATTTTTAAACGTACATGCGAGTTTCTACAACCGAAAAACTCCGAATACCCTTGAGCTATGGGTTTAGATAATTTTAGAAAAAAAAAATCCCAACGTTTCCTGCTATCTAAAATTACTTTCTCATAATATAAGAAAGCTGATGAGCCAGACTTTATACCCGATTCGAATTCAAATAAATCCTCGGATAATAATTTTGGCGATGATACTATTGAAGAAAATAAACTAAAGTTTAGTGAAGCTCCTGAAAATATATGTAAATAATAAATCTACACAAATTATAATAATATTTAATAATCGTTTTGAGAATTTTACGGTTTGTGTAAAAAAAGGAAAGAGAAACAAATATAAAACAACTGGTGAAGGTAGAAACGTCAATAAATCTTACATGGCAAAATGTAAGAGAAAGTACAATGATTTTTTTTTCCATAACTGGGCAGATTTTACATATAATTATAAACCGAATAAAATTAAATCTAGACCTTATTTGCAACAAATACTGTATTTGGAATTTACAAGTTTTCCTAAATTGACTCGGTTGAAAATATAGCAGATTTAAAAAGAAAATTAATTTATAAAAGCGCAAAATAGAAAAAATTGTATAAATAACTAATCTTATAAGACTTTTATCGTATTTGTCTTTTAGATAACTCACCTGAGTTCGTTTGAATGAATTAACAGATTGAAGATGAAGGGGAAATAATATTTTAAGAAGGTATTAAATAAGATGTAAAGATATATGAGTATGCATAGAAGAAGTAAAATGTGCAGTAACATAAATGAAAAAGTGACAGGAACAGACCAAATCCTGGTAGATATACAAGGTGGTCCATTTTAAGTTGCGTTTGGAAATATTTCGAAAACTACGCATCGGGTCAAAAATGTAAAAAATACGTATCAAATATTTTTGAAGGGGCTATCCACTGACACCAAAGTCGATCCCCCAATCCCACCCCCTGGGGATGCAGCAGGGGGCAACATTAAAATCTTAAATAGGAACCCCCATTTTTTATTACAGATTCTACCTTTTAAATTAGGAAGGTTTTGTTCGAAACTAATTTTCGATTCGCGATAGATGATATTTAACTTCCCCAACAAATTTCAATACTGTCCCTTGTTCTACTCTAGCGAAGAATTATTAAAGAAACCACAGAAGGCGTGATTTGATGGCTGATAACCAAATGATAATGATAATCAAATATATTACTTACGGAGATCTCCTCGAGTAGAGTGCCATACCCTGTAATGGGTAAAAGGCGTGGTGATATATTTATTTATATTTTAAATGCGGGTTGTTCAATTAATGAAAGGGAAGCTATGGAAAGACCAGTGATGCTCTATGGAGCAAAGACATGATCAGTGACACGGGCTCAAGAGAGGAGTGGCTGACATGAAGATGTTGAGATTGATGTAAGAAGTAACAAGAGAATATAAGATAAGAAATAAATAAGTCGCAGGTAGGATCCAAGAGCAAAAAGGTACAGGACAGTACAGTAAACATGTGAAGCGAATGGATAAAGGCTCTACTGAAAAAAGGTTTGGGAAACTGAAAGTGAAAGTAAAGAGGAAAGGAGGAAGGTCTAAGTTAGGATGGAAAGGCATGGGACAAGAGGAAATCAGATGAAGGAAGCCCTGTGAAGATAGGTTTCGAAAAGAAGGATTGAGGAAGAAAATGCCGACCCCATATTATAAAAAAGGCAGAGCAAAAGATTAAATGGTTCACCTTTTTCCGATATGCAGTGATTTATGAATTTACTGAGAATCGTCCAAAATACGTTTTTCGCCAGTAACCTAGGTGACATGTACAATAATTAACAAAACAACCTGTTTACTGTCAAAATATTTTAAAACATAAAACTGAAAATAATAGTATATTATTCAATGAGTAAGTAATATAAGATATTACTCAAGAGAATGAAGTTTGCAACACGAGCCGAAGGTGAGTGTTGTAAATCATTCGAGTGAGTAATAGCTATTACTTGCGAATAGAATACTATACTTTATCTACGACTATATGTTTATTATGTAATAAGATTTTACAATTATTTTTTTATGTTACATTATGAATAAGTCAGATTGCTTAAATTTTTTGTTTTTATTTTTATTTAATAAATGTTAACACTACATAACATGGAATAAGTAGCCCATAATGACGATGATTTATATTTATCAGAAAGTTCGCCAAAATATACTATAAGAACATTTTCCGAAAAGGAATTTACATTTTTGCGTATTCGCCAATCCATAAAAGCTTTATAAACTTGTTCATACTTTTTTTTGATTTTTCGGGCAGTAAATTTAAGAAACGTACGTGTGCAGCTTCTACAATATCTGCTGGAGTACAAATTTCAGTTTGTTCGCTTTCAGAATCCATAACTCATTGTAAACAAAAACATTTAAACTAATTTTGACAGATAATTAACAATAGCGCGCTTCACTGTTTCATAGCATACTTAACAAGCGGCAATTATCGTTATTTTTTGATTGGCTATTTAAGTGTTAAGTAATGAAAATTCGGACATGTGATTGGTCGTGAAGTGTTGAGTAATGAATTATTACTTAATACTGTCAATAATGATTAGTATTACTTATCATAAATTTTATAAGTAATGAATACATTATTTAATAAGAGTAGATAAAATACATTAATTAATTTCAAGAACAAAAAAATTAACAATGGGAAGAACGACAATGTGTTTCTCAACACATCGCATGGTTAGAGACCGTGAAGTAAATGCGATAATAAAGTAGGTTTTGACAGATATCAATAAAAGAAACACTTTACGGTTGTCAAAGGATACATAAAACAACCATTTATGTATAAGCCGCCTAAAAATATTGTACGTTAATATAATCTGAAAATGTCTTTACTGAGCTTTCAATCTTCCAAAACTCTTTTATTACGAGTACAGCTCTCTCTGGAAAATGCTTGCTCGCCCAGTGATGAAATATTACTTTCAGGTCTAATTAAGTAAATAACTATTAAATAATCTCAACTGTGCTTTTATACAAATACAAAACGTCTAAAAATTATTGACATATTACATTGTATTACATACGTACTTGGACGCGCGAATCTTATTAATATTTACCTAATTCCGTTATGAAAAGTTCGGTTTTACATTAATTTTTGATGTTATGAAATGTCAATTTTTTCATAACTGTCATTTAAGATGTATGTATGTTATGTAAAGAATTATTTACATAACTAGTTACGTAATAAATATTGTCAGTTTGAACTTTCTCAAAAATGTTTGCAAATAACGGAAAAAACTATGTATTACAATTTTTAGGATTTATATACATTTAATAATTTTTCTAGTATTAAACAGTTCACGGCCAAATTAGCAGATTCTTCGATATTAAATGAAAGGTCTGTCTCGAATTCAGAACTCATTTTCATAAGCTTTAAATTTAAAAATTGTATTCATTTATTTTCACGGCAACGCTTTGGTAAATTGATTTATTGATTTTGAAATATATTGAGCTGTCATAAACCTAGAATTTTATGTATTTTAAAAATTATTTTAGCGGAATTAGATAAATGTTGTACTTAATACGTTATGAAAACGTGATATTGTGTTTCTTACTTGTGTGTTAGCGGGTATCCATGAGAGTTGTCCAGTTGCGACATAATTAGGGTACATCCTATAGATGGGAGACAATCATGTTCCTTATCATAATTAACTTTAAGATCTATAATTTCGTTAATACATATTTCTGATTGTCTCCCATTTGGAGAACCATTGTAAAGCACTGTTTTGATTAATGTCATTATTGGTACAGTAGTCCAGTTGTAAGGAGGATAATATCTTAAACTTCCATTTACAAAAGTAGCGTCCAATTCCCAAATATTGGTGTTTAGTACATTTTTATATACTGAAAAATAAACATAAAGATATTATTTATATCGCAATGATGTCGTCGTAGTTATATATTAAATAGATTAAATTAAACATGTTGAATCATAAAAAAATAATAGACCCTAATAAAAATAATTATTATGACAACTTACTTTTTTTGTATGATGAAGAAGATATTTTTACTTTAGATTTTAATAACTTTATTAAATTATGACATTTATTTTGCAGATCTAGAACTCTATCAAACAGCATGCTTTTCACAAGAAGTTTTTGTATTATCATGTTTAATTGACCTGAAATAAAGATTATTATATTAACGGTTTTTATTTATAGAATACACATAAAACATTTAAAAATAAATAAAGTTAATGGACGGGGAAAGCTCGCTGTTCGTGAACACCCAGTATATATTATATATAAACAGGATGATTCACAATTTACGGTAACGATATATAGTATTATTATTATTATTTTTAATTTGCAATATTAAGGGTTGTTTTCTCAAAGAGTAAATTTTTAGTACGACTGTGGTTGCATATTCTTTTTTACTTCTTTGTACGAAGTAAAGGAAGTATTGTAATCGCGAAAATTTCCGGTTCTCAGATTTCAGCCGAAATACGCAGTTTGGCCATCCCTGAATCCATTTACTACGGTAAGCCGTAGAAAGTTAAAATTTTGTATTTAGGACTATTACAACATCTAGTTGTACACCTCCCTTTTTGGTCATTATATATAACTTCCGAAAGTGGTACTTTACTTGAAGCCTATAATATATTTTAATGAAAAACTATATCAAAATATAATCCAAAAATTTTAAAATTTGGTATATAAGACTACTATAACAATGGAAATAACATAATAGATTTTGAATAAAAGGGACTAACCGGAAGTGACACATTACATGAAGCTGCTAACAGTTTTTCTTGAAAAAAATGGAGTTATTCTGATTTTAGAAATAAATGCTGCAAATAAAAGCTTTAGAGAATTAAATTCTGCGTTTTTCACATTCAGAATTATTTAATTAGCCTTTTGTATAAGCAAGATATGTAAATTTAAAAATTATATATTTTTTGTTTTTTTTTTCAATTAAGTTTTCTATGGATTAGAACAAAAAATAAGAAAAAAATTAATAATTTAATGTCAGATATGTGCAATTAAAAAAATATCTATAGTTTAATACGCCTACAAGGAAGTCATGTGGTGTCCACATCAGATTTTTTATAATGAATATAATATTAATTAGTTATGGAATTACATAATAAAATAATCGTAAAACAAATTGATAAAATTTATTATAAATAACTTATACAACCTTACACCTAACGATAAATGGGTGCTGACTATTTATATGTATATAATAAATTACCTATTACTTGTAAGATTAAATTTTCGAATCTCGCATAAAGTACCAGAAGTATATATCGTTAAAGTATATTTATTTCCAGGATGTCCCATTTTTTATTGCCACCATTAGAGTCTCGGAAACTATGAGAGCTACGATTTCGGTTAAATATTGTACCCCTTTCGAAGTAATCTCAGAGATGACATAGTTTTACCAAAAATTCCCATAGGTCACTAGGTATTGGTAACATAGTTATTTTTGTACTAAGTGCGCAAAATGAGTGTTTTTTGTTGTTGCACCTACATTGTTTTTTACGTAGATAATAGTCTTACTCGTATTATTACCATATACAAATTTCAATTTATTTCTCGATTTCTACCACACATCCTATTCTATGCAACAAAAAAGGTAGGCAATTTGTTATTTCTTATACGATAGAAGGCTAATAGTGTCCTCTATTGCCATCCCTAATGGGCGCCCATGTATTAGAGAAAGACAATTAATTTTTGAAATATGAAAGTGGTTGACAAATTTCAATAGAAATAAAGGAATTACAAATTGCTAATAAGACAGAATAAATGTATTGTACAGAACAACTAAATAGTAATTATGAATCAAGGGTGTTAGGTAAATGCACAGAGGGCGATGGTATCCAGATTCGAGAGATGGATGTCGCCCTCTGTGCATTATCATCTAGTACATACATAATTTTATTTTCATTAAATATGTAAAATTAGTTTTAATTTATAATAATTATGATCATAGTACAGGTATAAGAGTATTAATCAACTGTGGCGTTGCATAAATGGAGCGGAAATTATAAGCAGGCGTTATGAATCATAATGTTCGCATATCATGCCTTGGTCGACTTGTTTTTATACTTCGTATCATTGCAATAAACAACTCCATAACAATCGCGGTATTAAATGCTGACATTATGATTCATACTGCACGCTCATAACACCCATTCCGTTCATAATGTCTGCTTATAATGCTCACTCATAATACCCGCTCCGTTTACGCAACACCACAGTTGATTATATATTATACGCATTACTAAAATCATAATTATTATAAATTAAATTTAACATATTCTATTATAAAATTATGCAAAATTATTCATATTTTAATGAAAAATAAAATCTCATGGGCACTACAGACATTAGATGATAATGCTCTCGAGCGTTAAATAATGATCTTGCAACAAAATAATCGTTATATGTCGTATGTAGAAGTTTAATTTAACACTTTTTTATTTAAATATTTTAAATATTTATCTTCAATATAATGCGATTATTTATTTTTAACCGTACCCCACACCTGAAACCAATTGTAACGTTTGTAGGTTTCAACACTTTTTATTGAAACTAAAAATCTCAATAACAACAAATAATAATAATTGTAATAATAAAAAAGTTTACACTGTTTATAACTAAAATAACTGACACAAAATCTTACTTGATAAGTGTTAACGTTAAACAATACACGAAAAATATACTATTATTTATTTAAACCAGCCGAGCGATATCTACTTACGACGATCAATTTATTTTCAACTGCACTGTATGGTAACTTCCAACGGAGTGAACTGACTGCCTCAAATGTACTGAACCCCGTTTTCCAGACGCGCTGTCTTTTATCTTTCTTCCTTGTTACTGGAACCTTCTACACGTGAGATGACACAGACCGGTCCGTACAGACTTGTCAGTTACGTTCGTTACAATAATATTAGTCTAATTCTGACTTTATACATGAAGCATTTTGTTTTTCTTGATATAGCGTGTGACTGCAAATGCCATTTCAATCCGTAGTAAGCTTTATTCGCTAGGACTATTCTTCTTTTTATCTCAGAACTGTTATTATTTTTATTATTTACTTCTGAACCCAAGTAAGCAAATTTCGAGACATATTCAATTTGGTACTATTCTATGTGAAGATACCGGTCCCCAAACTGTTGGTCTACATTTCTACGTGGTACATACATGTACTTCGTTTATGTGCATTGATCGTCAAACCCATATTCTTCGCTGTTGCTTCTATTTTTGTGTACCAAGGTACATTCTTTGTCGCGTTCTTGATATTATGTTAATAACATCTGCATAGGTCAGTATTTGATGTGGGCCGTTTATAATAGTGTCTAGTATTTTCTTCGGCTTTCTTAATAATATTTTCCAACGCAATGTTAAATAATAGACATTAAAGAGGATTACCTGTATGCAGTCCCTTAGGTATGTTAAATCCTAGCGAGGTCTCATTTTGTATTCTTATGCAGCTTTCGGAAGCATTCATAGTTTCTTTTACTCATTCCACAATGTAAACGAGTGAATAGTGCTTTTCTATTAATACTGTCGTATGCAGCCTTAAAATTTACGAACAGATGATGAGTTTCTATATTGTATTTCCTTGTTTTCTCCAGTACCTGGCTAAGAAAAAAATTTATCTGTTATGTATTTTTGCCACATTGATAATTTCCGACAATATTTTCTGCATACGGTCTAAAACGTTCGTAGAAGATTGTTGATAGAATTTTGTAGTTTATATTAAGAAGCGTTATGTGTCTGTAATTATCACACACTAACTAGTCCCCTTTTAATACAAAGTAATTATAATTCCTTTTCTCCATGCTTGC
This sequence comes from Pterostichus niger, assembly GCA_947425015.1. Taxonomy (NCBI): domain Eukaryota; kingdom Metazoa; phylum Arthropoda; class Insecta; order Coleoptera; family Carabidae; genus Pterostichus; species Pterostichus niger. The sequence continues at coordinate 17,534,991 of OX380338.1, read as the reverse complement.
GGCATTTTTCTTTGTCTCCAAATTTCTGTTATAAGTGTATGTATACAGGTTTTTAATGGTTCTTCTCCTACTTGATCAATTTCTGCATTTAATCCATCCGGTCCCGTTGCCTTATTGTTCTTCAGCTTCTTTATTGCTTCTTGTATTTCACCGAGTGTAGGTATCTCGTTTATGTTTTCTATGTTCATATTTCCGATGCTGACCTGGGTATTTGCATTTGTCACTATCTCTTCTTGGAATACGACTTCTACCTATCTCTTTAGTATTTCTTCTTTTACTGTTAATATATTCCCATCTGTCTCTATACATATTTGCTTTAGGTTTATATTTCTTTCTATTTCTATTTAGCTTTGGTAGAATTTTCTATTGTCTGTGATTCTATTAATCTTTCCAGATTTAAACAACCTTAAATCGTTTGCCTTGTGCTCACGTTGTTGTCTTCGGGATAACATTCCGGTTTCTTTCCTTGAGATTCTCGTGATTTTTTCCAGGATGGAGTTGTAAGCACCACGTCCAACCCCCTTTTCGGAGGACCATTTCATCCGCTTCCGTTAACCCTGATCTCTCAGGTTTCAGAGGTTCATCGCGAAGAGGTGAAAATCGGGATTGAGTAGGAAAGGTTAAGCGGTACCAGAAAGATCTATTCCGTATGTTGCGTATCTCTACCCCTTTGGAATCCAGAAAACTCTTCCTAAGCTCTTCCATATAATATATTTTGGAGTATATTAAATTACAACAATTGCCGATCGAAAAAAAATGAATTTCTGCACGCCAGCTCTTGTAAAGCCCTTTCATATGATACCAAACACTATATGATACGGATTACTTTTTGGCCGATCAATTGACAATAGTAAAATTTAAATTTTTTAATGTCGTTTAAAACCCTTTCTCATCCTATGATACCAAATACGACATATTACGGAATAATTTAACAGAAAAACAATTGTCCATCGAAAAATAAAACTCATGTTTTGATCCAGCAGGGCCTAACATATTTTTAACCACATACTTTATTTCATAGTACCTTGTAATGCCATTTTATGGGTCTAAAAATTTATTTTTTAAATATACATGTTCACTGATCAATGTCAATATATATATATATATATATATATATATATATATATATATATATATATATATATATATATATATAACATACTCGTATACTTGACAAATGAGCTTTTGTTCTAGGCTTACAAATCTGTTAATTTTTATAAATCATTGCCTACAATATTAATGTAAAAAAAACACGTGTTTTGGTTGATTTTTATTATTTAAATTACTAATATTAAATAAGTATCAAGAATAACAAAACGTAAACTACAATACCAATAAATTTTTATTTTACAAAAATTAAAGATTAAAAATTAGACAAATAATTATCTCCACAATTGTTGTATTTAAGCAAACATTGTAATTCTAAACATCATTTTGTATAAGTTACTGTACTATATTTTTAAACTATACTTGAAGCTAGAAACCGAAATTTGATCTTTAAGTGCACGTTGTGTACGATAAATGTAATATTTTTTACATCTTTTGTAGTTTGAAGATAAGCAAAAAGTTTTATAGGATTTAATAAAAAAAAATGGGGGTTAAGTTCGGTATTGGCTCTGGGGGATCTAGCAATGCCAAGGTGCTTCTTCCACTAAAACCCAGAATATGCCTACTGAAATTGTCAAAGGACATGCTCGGAACACCTGAGTCAGCTCTACCGGAAAATCCTACTCCCACGTCCACGAAGGCAAGTTGCCGCGTAACCTCTGGATACCGAGCGGTCAATGGATGGCCGTGAGGGAACTAACGGGAGAGGGTGAAAGGCGAAACTCCGGCGCCTTAAAACTGGATCATCTTGGCTAAGGGAGTAAACCCCGACAGAAAATCCTGGTCCTCCAAGTTGGGGGTTGAGGCGATGGGCCTGCTCCTCATCACTCGGAAAAATCTTCAATATGCAAAACATCCCACAATATTGCCTCGGAAGGACGGAAGAAATTTTAGACGAATTAAAGCTAGGAAAAGGGAAACGAGCGTAGGATGCTGGAATGTACAAGGAATCAGTACCAAATACAAAGAAGTGTTTGAGGAACTAGAAAGATATAAGATCGAGATAGCGGTACTGTCAGAAACGAAAAAGAAAGGCAGCGGAAACGAAATAAGAGGAAAATACCTACATTTCTATAGCGGAGTAGACAAATCTAAACGATCCAAAGCAGGGGTCTCAATTGTTATACAAAATAAACTTCGAAACCAAATTAAGAATTGGAATGCTATTAACGAGAGAATTATTACCCTTGAATTATTGTTATCAGGTCAAGAAGTAGTAATTATAGGGACATACGCACCTAATGATAGCGCATCTGGTCCAGAAAAAGATGAATTTTATAACACCTTGACGCAAACCTTAGATAACATTAGTCTCAGAAAAGAAATAATCATAATGGGGGACCTAAACGGAAGAGTAGGGAGTAAACAACATGATAAAATAGTAGGCCAATACGGTGAAGTTACTGAAAATGATAGCGGAGAAAGGCTTGTAGACTTCTGTAAACATGGACTCTTAAAAATTCAAAATGGATTTTTCAAACATAAAAACATACATCGATACACGTGGTTCCAAGCCACGAAGGGACAAAAATCTATCATAGATTACATAACTACAAGACAAACTTCTCGTATAATAACCAAGGATGTAAGAGTTCAAAGAGGAGCTACATGCGGGTCAGACCATTGGTTACTGAAGGGGACAATTACAACCAAGTATTATATTCGTAAAACGAACGATAATATTAAAGAGCGGCAAAAACTAATTACACCTAAATACAATATAGACAAACTTCAAGACAAATCTATTGCTTTCCTATATAAAATAAGATTAGCAGGGAAAGTAAAAGACATTGAAGCCAATAATATAGAGAACCTATATAGTAACCTGAAAAAATGTATACAACAGGCGGCCGCAGAAGCAATAGGAGAAGCGCCATCCAGAAAATTGAAACCAAACAAATATTGGTGGTCTCAAGAAATAGAAGAAGCAGTTAATGAAAGAAAAGCACTGTATCAGACTTGGTTATCAACAGGCTGCAGTACGGAGTATCGAATGTACGCAAGGGCTAACTATACAGTTAAAAAACTAATAAAAAAAGCAAAAAACTCCTTTTGGGACAAAAAATGTGACGATATAGATAGACAACTTGGACATTCTAAATCAAGAGTAGCTTGGAAAACATTAAAGTCTCTAAGAACAAATAGAAATGAAACTGGAAATTGTGATATGATAAAATTAGAGGAATGGAAAGACTATTATCAAGAACTATTAACAGAAAACCGTAACTCGTACAAAAATGTGAAATACGACAGAAAACACATTAATGAAGAATTTGATGAAATAACCGTAGAGGAAGTACTTAAAGAAATTAAAGGCATGAAAAACAATAAAGCCGCCGGCCCGGGAGGTATACCCATAGAACTTATTAAACACGCACCACTGGTAGTAATAGAAATACTAACTGTGTTATTTAACAAATGTCTACAAGAAATGAGAGTGCCTTTAGAATGGAAAAAAGCATATATAAGTTCGATATTTAAAAAAGGAAAAAGATCGGAATGTTCGAATTACAGGGGACTGAGTGTACTAGCGTCTGTGGGTAGACTGTATGGGCGCATAATCAAACAACGAATAGAAAATCAAATAAACGATATTGAGGCGCAAAGCGGCTTCCGATCAGGAAGGTCGTGCATAGATAACATATTTTGCCTAAAACAATTATCAGAAAAAGTTCTCGCTCACGGTTCCGAAATGCATATAATTTTTATAGACTTAAAAAAGGCCTATGATAGCATTCCTGTGAACAAACTATGGGAAGCAATGGAAAATAATGAAGTTGACGAACAGTATATAAATGCAGTAAAAGCATTGTATGAAAATACAATAAGCTACATAAAAGTTAGGAATGAGCTGTCAGAAGAATTTATAGTGAATAAAGGACTACGGCAAGGATGTAGCCTTTCGCCAACTCTCATCAAAATTTATATGCACGAACTACTAAAAAAATGGATTAGGAAGTGTAGTAACATGGGCATTCAACTCGACGATGACACCATCTACACTCTTTTATTTGCCGACGATCAGGTAGTGCTAGCTGAGGACAAGGACGATGCGAGCTATATGGTGCGAAAACTCATTGAAGAATTCGACAATTGGGGATTAGAAATGAACCTCGAGAAAACACAATACATGGTAATAGGAAATTCCATTATAACAGATGGCATAGAAACGGAAAAAGGAAAAATCGAGCAAACTAATGAATACAAATACTTGGAAAGTAAGCTAATAAAAGATGGAACTGACCAAAAAGACATAAGATCGAAAGTAGCACAGGGAAGAGGAATTACTAGACAACTACACTCAGTATTATGGAATACAAGTATAACAAAAAATACGAAGATTCGAATATATAAATCATTACTAGAGAGCTGTGTGACATACGGATCAGAAGTTTGGACACTAAATGAAGGATTAAAACAAAGTTTAAATGCTGTAGAAATGGGGTATTGGAGAAGATGCTGTCAGTACACTCTTTTAGACCACAAAAGAAACGAGGACATCAGAGAAGAGATGGGTATCAAAAGTTCAATATTAGAAGATACAGTTAAAACAAAACAATTAATGTGGTATGGACATATGATGAGAATGACGGATGAATGGCTCCCTAAAAAAGTCTTCAACTGGAAACATCATAGAAGAAGAAAAAGAGGACGACCAAGAAAGAAATGGGTCGAAGAAATCAAAAAAACCATGGAAGAGAGGGGCCTAGCGGAAGATGAATATTTAAACAAGGAAAGGTGGCGAAAGGGATGCAGGATATGGTCATAGGACTGTCTAAACCCTGCTTATATATATATATATATATATAAATGGCATGGTTAGCGTTACAGCATTCGAATCCGACAATCCCGAGTTCGAAGCAAAAAATGTATGAACTGCGGTTCGGTAAATCCGTACCCTGTGATGCAATTACAATAAAGTTCTTGTTGTACAAAGTAGCATAAATAAATAAATAATCACTTAGAAGTAGTTTGAAATGGTCCTATAATTTACTATTCTTAATGTTAAGTTTTAATACGGAAAGAAATTATATAACGGCATAAGCGACACTTTTACTTCATTTGTCGTTTATATTGCTTATTACAATCAAAATAAATTACGGATTAGGTACTTAAGGTACTAAAATCTAAATCAACAGAATATCATATTACTATAATTATAAAAACATTTAAAATACATGTTATTTATATATCTAAAATAGTTTCTTTAATTTTAAATATCTTCATAAAATAAAATATTTATTTATTATAATATAAATGTACATTATACAAATAATTTAGATATGTATTTATCTGGAAATTAGCTTTACAGTGATCAGACCTGGAAAAGTTACAGCTGCTGCTACTCTTTAAAAATATAACGAAGCTATTAGCTATATTTTGTAAAGAAAATAGCGAAGCTACAGCTCAAAACTAATGTTAAAGCTAGTAACATATAATTACTTTCCATGGGTTGCTAAATACGAGCACTGAATTATACTGAATCTTAAGAAATTATTCTTTAAAATTTAAACTCCGAGTCTGGTTTTGACTGCCAAAAATATCTTCAGCAGTACAACTGCGAATAACCCATTTCATTGTGATGCTATTTTGTTCGCTATCTTCACTCTGTTGTTTAACTTTGTTGAAATTTTTGGTATATATTTTTAATTAAATTAGATACTTTTAAATTTTTATATTTCAATCTTGGATTTAAAAAAATATATTTCATATTTTTTTAAAGTTATATGGTTTAATATTTCATTAATAGTCGAAAAATATTTTAAAGAATAAAAATTTTCAAATATTTATTTCTGACCGTCAACAGTACCGACTTTATATGTATCATATATTTTCAACAAAACACGCAGTTTTTACAAGACTCAGACTCTAAACTGTATTATACAGGTGTCCAAAAAGTCTGGAAACGCTTAAATTTCTCGAGAACGAAGCATTCGATGACAAAGTTACAAAACACGTGTTTCTTTAATTTTTCTAAAACTATCCAGGCATACCCCCACCCCCAGGTAGACGAGATGGGGGAGTTTCAAAAACTTAAATGGAAACCCCCTTTTGTATTGCATTATTGTATTCTCCATAAAAACTGTAATTGATCTGCAAATTTCAACCTCATCCCACCACCCCCTTGGAGTCCGGTCCGCCAGAAGTCTTGAAACATAATGCATCGTATTTTACAAATAAGCAAGACGAAAATAAAGTCGAAAAATTGTCGTTCCTCAAAAAATTTTCGATTTTCCCTCTTTCCACCTCAAGGGGGTAGGGGGATAAGATTGAAATTTGCAAATCAATTAGGTACAGTTTTTTTTTATAGAGAATGCAATAGTGCAATAGAAATGGGGGTTTCCATTTAAGTTTTTGAAACTCATCCCTACCACGCCTAGTGAATAGTTTTAGAAAAATAAAAAACACGTATTTTATAACTTTGTTATCGAATGCTTCGTTCTCGAGATATTTAAGCGTTTCCAGACTTTTTGGACACTTGTATGTCACCGGCATTAGATGCACAATCAACTACATCATTTAGTCAGTTAGTCTATCAGTGCAGTGATGTGGATAGCGTTACGGTATTCGAATCCGGAGATTCCGAATTCGAATTGCACTCAAGCTAAAAATTATATGAACTACCACATTGCGGCTCGGTGAGTGCGGACCCTGTACTGTAATTAGAATTAAGTTCCTGTTGTACAGTGTAACATAAATAAATAAATAAATTACTGATATTTTGGTGACTACGTGACAACAACTCTATCAACTGACAAGTGTACTAATTCACAAGTTTTATAAATTATACAGGTAAACCCAACCAAAGTTGTCGTCGAAAATAATATACAGTAAAACCAAGCAAATTTTCCCCACGACAAAGTATATTTAAGAAAAACAGATAACTTGAATTGGAATCATTAGGGCACTCCTAATTTTTCTATGGAATTTTGTTTTATTCTATCTATCTTGTTTGGTATCAAATGAAAGTTCTGTTGAAGGGCTTGCGTGCAAAATAGATTTTTTTCGATCGACAGTTGTTTATTGGAAGTGCTTCAAACTCTGTTGTGTTTAGTATTATATGAAAGGCAGTTTAAAAGGCTCGAATACAGCATAAAAAAAATTTGATGAGGAATTGTTTTAGTAAAAGTGCGTTAAAACTTATACTTTATATCAAATGAAAGGTTTTTGGAAAAGCTTGCGTTTAGAATTTTCTTTCGATCGAAACTGATTGTCAATTGTTTTTCCTAATTATCATTAGAAATCTGTCATGTCTGGTTTTTAACGTAATTATTAAAAATTGTGATACACTGGTTGTCAATTGTTTTTTTTTTCTAAAAGTCTTTAGACACCTAACGTGTTTGGTATTGAATGAAAGATTTTGAAAAGAGGTTTTTAACAAAATGGTCAAAATTGTGATCGACTGATTGTCATTTGTTTTTCCCAAGAGTTAATAGAAATCTATCGTATTTGGTATTCAATTAAATGTATTCAGAAGAGATGTCGAGTATAATGAGCTAAAACCTCATCGTGTTTCATATCAAATCGAAAGTTATGAGGAGAGACATCCAATGAGATTATAACTGACTAATTATCAATTGTTCTGATCTAAAAATTATTGAAAATATCCTTTTTTTCAGTTCTAATGAAAGGTCTGAGAACTAATGTAAAAATTAATAAACATTGACCATCACTTTTTAAAAAATTTTAAACAATATTTTTTTACAACAATAATACACAACGACTAGATGGTGTATAAAGTAACAAGTTTAAAAAAATATTTTTCTTTAGAGTCCACGGAACCTAGTTGAGGGTCGGAGAAGCCGACCCGATTGTTAGTTTAAGTTACAAGGAATGTAAGTACATTATAACATTCGAAGAGGTATGAGCCGAGGTTCATGTTACCGCACGAGAATAGTTGTAGTACTTATATTCCGAATCGCTTATTATATATTTCACGATATCAGTCAAATAAACTTGACAATTTAGATTTATTTATTTTCAACTTTTTATATGTAATTTTGCTCGTTGCTGAAAACTAAAAATAAACAAGCTGTCAGAAAAAGTAAAATTTGTGAAAATATTTCATATTTTTACATAAAAAATGAAGACATTAATAATGCTGCCAATGTGGCTTGTATGAATTTACTTTCTGGAAAATCAAGAGAAAGGTAAGAGAGAACATATATTGTTTTAAACATTAAAACTTTTGTTAATTACATGTAAATTATTAATTAAAATAAATATATCATCACGCCTTTTACCCACTACAGGGTGTGCCATTCTACTGAAGCAGATGTCGGTAAGTGATATATTTATTTCTCGTGAAGTGCGGTTACCAGTCGTCGAATCACGACTCCCAAAGATAATAATAGAGGGAAAGCCACAAGGATAATTTTAATGGGGTGAAAATTGTTTGTCGGCTGTGGGATTATAATATAGACTAATCAAAACCGATAGTTCCGTAACCTGTCAAACTGCCAGTGATAATTTAATTTGTTTTATTAATTAATTTAGATTATGTAGATACTTTTCTTCCTAGAAGTTTAAATATTTTGACGTTGACAGGACACGTGACTATCAGTTGGTTTTGATCACTTTGTATAATATGTATACTACTAGGACTGTTATTTTCCATAACACCCCGTTGACAATGGTAACCAAATAATAAATGTTATGAGCCATTTACATTTCATGTTGCTATAGACGTAAGTTACTTACGTATTTGATCGAGCGAAAAATGAATAACTTATAAAATGACTAAAAAGTGTAGGTAATTATTGTTTATGTAGATATGTGAAATAAGCAAGAAATTCGGAAGAAGCAGTTTGTATGATGCTGAAACGTGTGCATTTAGAAATGTTTAATTTTTCTATTATCTTCTATTGTTCTCATTATTTTTCCTTGCTTAATTTTTAAAAATTTTGTTGAATCTGTTCAGTAATTAAATTATAAAATCAAACTTACCTTTTATTTTATGTATAACATTAATAATTTGACGTTTTATTCTTTTATCATCAAATTTTTGTAAAAAGATATTTTTTCAATATAGATAGCGAAAAATAAGTCGAATAAATTATTTATTTTTAAATTTAAAATACTGAACATTATAGTTTAATTTACTTAATTTAATTACTTAGTTTACTTTTGTTTCCAAATTTCGAATCTTGTTTTATTATTTAATTTCTTAATTTAGTTAACTGCATACCCAGCCTTAGACTCTTATTATTTGGTTATTATAAAAATAAACATTATAAAATAAATAAACAAACATACCACCACGCCTTTTACCCACTACTGAGTGTGGCACTATGCCGTAGCAGATCTCGGTAAATGTTATAGTTCTTCCTGTGAAGTGCGGTTAGCAGCCTTCAAATAACAAAGATGTTAGTGGGGTAGGAGCCACAGGGATAGGTTTATAATGTGGTGAAAATTGCTTTTTGGGTGTGGGAATCAAACTCAAGTTCTCAAATCCACAGGCCAACTCGATACCACTGAACTAATATTTTGAGTACATTGTAAACGTATTCACGATTTCATATGTTCTCATATACAAATTTAAAAAAATTGTCGTTTTACAAATAATAATTAGTTAATAATGGTAACGAGTCGGTCTGTGGATCTTGAGAACCCTGGTTCGATTCCCACAGACGACAAACAATTTTCACCAATTTAAATCTACCCCTGTGGCTCCCCCTCCACTAACATCTTTGGGGGCCGTGATTTGACGGCTGGCAACCACACTTTCCGGGAAGACATATATCACTTACCTAGATCTGCTACTGCAGAGTGCCACGCCCGGGTAAAAGGCGTAATGATATATATATATATATATATATATATATATATATATATATATATATATATATATATATATATATATATATATATATATATATTTAATTATTAGATTATTTAGAATAAGTATAGTAGTAATATGTAATTAATATCAAGTTAATGAATAAAAAACTATTAATACTGATATCCTTGTACTGCATTAATTTTTTTTAAATTATAAATAGAAAAAACTAGTATAAATAGGACTTTAATATTAACAAATTTTATAGGATTTTGTTTTCTTTATCTATCACCGTATAAGAAATAAAATATGCATTTCTGCCAGAAAACGAAAACATCATTGAAATTTTTTTTTTAAACATAAATTAATTGAAATTTTGCCAATAATTTTTAAAAGATACAAAAGTAGTATACAAGTACACCAAGGAAAGAAGCGAATGTGTGTGTTTTTTTTTAGAGGTGTAAAATTGAAATACGAGGTGAAGTCCGTTCGGTAAGAAATTACTGCGTTGTTTTAATTCAGATTGGCTGACCAAAATGATCAAATGACGATATACATAACATAAACAAAACAATTTTCTGTCTCAAATTTTTCTGAATGTTTGTAGATAATATTTTAAAGTTTCATACAATGAATCCCTAAGACATTTTAAAATACGTAACCAAATTGTTCAACATATTTATTTGGTGGACAATTAGCGTTGTCACAAGATTTGTATGCTATGTAAACATGTCTTCATTTTGATGTTTTGTCAATCAATCACAGTGGCGCATCCAGTAATTCGACTAAGTGGAGAGGGAGGTACAACTAGTTGTTATTATTAAATAATACAGTTTTAATTTTGGAATACTGACAATAATGAATAATGATTGAAAGATGGCAACGTTTCGTATTGTGTTTAATTATATTATAATTTGATAATGGCTTAAAAACAAGCCGAAATGTCATCTTTATTAATAAAATCTTTAAAGCCAGAAATCCAACAATCATTATTTATTATTGTCAATATTCCAAAAATATCGTAATGGCTAAACTATAACTTTAACATCATTATTATTTTTATTACAAATTTATACCTTATTTTTGCAATATTTATTGATAGACATTAAAAATTATCGTTAGATATCTATATCGATTAATATAACTATTGATATTGTTAAATTATCAATATTTCGTTGATTAAAAAAATAGACATCGGAGGAACATGATATCGATATTTATCGGTATATTGATATTTTACCCAGCCCTATTTATAACATTAATATATTACATATTGTTAATAAATTAATAGGCAAATTATTGTTTCGTAAAATGCAAAGCATAAATTATTATTCCTTTTAAGGAAGAAATAAACAAAATAAAATTAACTAAATTAGTAGATATCATTATACATAAATTAATCATAATGACATTATTACACACATATTTAATATTTATTTAGCATTCTGTTGGAAATAAAGATTGGAAAAAATCTAGTTTGACTTTTAATTAAAATTATTTTTGATCAAATAATATTATAAAATTATTTTATGTACTTAATAGTTCGTAAAAATAATATGTATTTATGTACCTAGAGCGGTAAATGATGTTTTAAGATCAAAGGTTTTGTTAGGGACACGATGAGCCCAAAAAACCTTAGATCTTTCAATTTACTTAACACTAGTGATTCTTACAAAATGTTTTCTATCTACAGCGAAAAATAAATTAAAAGGATGGTAAATTACTTAACCAAGAATGTAACGATATACTTACTGTGGTCGTGATATAATATATAAATAAATCATCACTTTATTTTACATATTCCTAGGTATAAGCAACTCTTTTATAACATATCTCTGTATGTTATTTAATTTTATATGGGAACTGCAGTGACCGGTAGGTAAATTGAAATATGTTAGTAGATATGTATGAATGCAATGAAAATTTCAGCTATCGACTACAATTCTTATTTCTACAGTTCGATACATTATCATGTACCTTCTCATGTTCACTATACATAAATGAAATAGTTACTAATGTTTTTGTATTTTTATTAAGTAATTTAATACTCATTTTCATAGTATATTAGTAAGGTAAATGATCAAATTTACATGCGACATCTGTATTATCACCTTACAAAAATTATCCGTGTGGCTAACTTTATACTATTATCTTAGGGACCAAATAATGAAAGCACTTGACAGGTACAAAAATGTATCATATACTGCAATCTGTTTCAGCCAAAAAAAAATATACCCAGAAATAGTTAAAAATGTATGATGATTTATTTTTATTTAATAATAATAAACCAACCTTCAGCTATAATAATCCCAAGTAGTCCATCAATATTAACCCTTTCAAAATCAGAGAAGAAGAAATTAAATATTCTCTCCAGCCCTTCAATCAAGTCAGATTCTACTGAGACGTCACTGCTAAAGTAATGGTACAAATCTTCATTTGAGTCGACGTATCCGAACAGACTGCTGGAGCACAGAGGCAGAAACACCGCGAGATGAACCAACAACGCCAACATTGCGAATAATCGCATGCACATCGCGCGGGACGTTTATATACTACCCTCGAGGAGAGAAAAATACGGATTGAGAATGGAGATGAGAAGAATAAAATAAATATATCATCACGCCTTTTACCCATTACTGGATGTGGCAACTCTACGGTAGCAGATCTCAGTAAGTGATATATGTATGCGATTGAATTGCAGTTGCCAGTCGTCAAATTACGCCCCCAGAAGATATTACTTAAGGGGGAGCCACAAGGATAATTTTTGCAAGGAGAAAATACAATTGTGGATGATATAAATACTATTGAAAGGAATTATGAATGTGAATTGAGCAAAAGTGGTATGCTAGGAATGTATATCGAAGATTAATTGCCGGATTAAACTAATGAATAAATATTTGATAAATATTTCAAGGGTTCGTGCACATTTGATAGGGTATAGTGTGAAGTATGTTATGAAAGTATAAATGGTATATAAAATAATGAAAATTCTATACTTGATAAAAATTGCATTTGGTTATTTGCAATTACGTTTTACCATAGTGTGTTCAGACTAAGAGTCCTATAATTTTTTTTAAATATATTTTTATATTATATCTTTGAAAGCGTCTGATTTGTTTAGAAAATTATTTAAAATCCAACATATCGACCGAAATCAGTTATTCACCCGTATTTAGTGATCTAAGCAATTTTTCGGAAAAAGGAAAACAATAAAATTAGGATATGAATTTATTTTTTGTTTATTTATGCTACTCTATATAAAAGAAACTGAATCTCAGTACCGTGTGGTAGTTCATATATTTTTAGCTTGAGTGGGATTTGAATGTGGGATCTTTGTTTTCGAATACTATAAGGCAACACCGTATATATATATATATATATATATATTATAATTAGAATTCAGTTCATTTGTACAGAGTAGCATAATTAAATTAATTAATTAATTTTAATATTAAAAATTAAATTCATTTAGTTCTAGTTTAGAGTGGAATAAATAAATAAATATTAATTCAAAAATAAAAAACGTTTAATTAAATTTAGATTATTATTAAACTTATTAGAAAATAAAAATATGGTACTATAATGATAGAACATACTATACAACAAAATACGTTGTGACTCAAACACGAACGTCGGTGTGTGACAGATCACGTACTGGTGGGCGGAACTTGATTCACCGCAAATTTAAATTAGATATTATTGTCTAAAATCAACTGAGCCTCGTATGTTTTGTGAGAGCTGTTGAAGTTATTGAAAAATCAAGACATGAGAATGTTGGGATATTATTTTTAATCAGAAATTTCGAAAAATTCTTTCTTTATTTTTAGCGCTTGAAAGCCATAAATCTAAAAACTTGAAAATATATACCTGCTGTAAATTTAATAACTTTATTGTTTTATAATATTATCGGGAAGTTATAAAACTATAATTTAAAGGCAATGTTTTCAAAATCTAATCTTGTTTATAACAAAACAGATTGTTAAATATTTTAATGTGTTAAAAAATTTAATTTTAGTATTTACGTTAAATTGGTTGCGTAATATGTAGGCGTAAATAATAAAGTATTTTAAATGAACAGAAACTACACTTCATTCCCGCGCAGAATTTATTCCTAGAAAATTGGGACTCAATATTTACATTTCAGTATGTTGGGAGGATACAAACATAATGTCTATAAAATTTATGGACGTTTTATTTTTGACGTTATTATCGTATGCATCTGTGAATATCTTTAATAATATATCTTTGTCCGTCAGTACGGTGATGTGGATAGCTATACGGAATTCGAATCCAAAGATCCAGAATTCAAATCGCACTCAAGCTAAAAATTATATAAACTACCACATTGCGGCTCGGTGAGTGCGGACCCTGTACTGTAATTGGGATTAAGTTTACAGCAGGATACAGCGTAACATAAATAAATAATTGTACGTACTAATACACACTGCTGGACAAAAAAAATGCAACACTTATTTTGTTATGATTGCCGTTAAATTTAATAAAACGGTAGATAGCCTACGAAAAGTTTGAAGACAATAAAATGAAATTAATAATAAAATATCTGATGTGGACACCACATGACTTCCTTGTACGCGTATTAAACTATAGATATTTTTTAATTGCACATATTTGACATTAAATCTTTTATTTTTTGTTCTAATCCATAGCAAACTTAATTTTTTTTTAAATCTAAAAATATATAATATTTAAATTTAGATATCTCGTTTATGCAAAAAGCTAATTTAAAAATTCTTAATGTGCTAGACGCAGAATTTAATTCTCTAAAACTTTTATTTGCAGCATTTATTTCTAAAATTAAAATAAAAAGCTCTTAACAGCTTCATGTAATGTGCCACTTCCGGTTAGTCTATTTTAACCAAAATTTATTATGTTATTTCCATTGATATAATAGTCTTATATACCAAATTTGGAAAGTTTTAAATTATATTTGAATATAGTTTTTCAAGAAACTAAAGTCAAATACGTGAGAACTTATACAAAATTAAATCAAGAGGATAAAACAAGAATAACGACATAAAACAATTAAAATTAAATTTATGCTTGATTAATAGTGTGTATTCCTTCCTAGGAGCTCAATAACAGCTTGTAACCGCCGTGGTATACTGAGAATTAAATAGGAAATAACATTTGCACCAGAAGCTCTCATTCTTCCACAATTACTTGTCGTAACTCGTCAATTGTTTCTGGAACGTTTTCACGTCTCTTTAGTTCATCCTAAATGTGTTTTGTTTGATTTAGGTCAGAATTATGCTCTGGCCAATTCAACTTCGTCTAAATAATGGCTGGTATCACAAGCTCTGTTTTGCCTTTTTTAAGAGCAGTGTTTTTGGGTATTTTAGCTGTCTCTAACATGTTAAAACCGTGCTCTTAAAACATTCAAAAACAAATCTCGTGGTACCAGCCAATGATGTTTGCAATATGAGGTTGTGCATTGTCATGTACGAAAATAAAATTTCGGTTATATCTTTCAACAGTTATTGTTCTCTTTTCTATTATGACGAGTCAATGCGAGCTCCTAAAGATATACCACCATACACTATAATACCTCCTCTTTAAAAAGGTATTCTTTTAGAGAAAGAGCACTGCGCGTATCGTTCGTTTGGTCTTCTTCATAAACGCTCGCGACCATTTGACGAACACTAATTAAACCTGGACTCGTCTGAGAACAGAACGTTTCGCCATTGCTCCAGGATTCAGTTGATGTGTTCCCTCACTAAACGTAACCTATGCTACAGATAATTTTTTCTTTATCAGTGCATAAAAATAATAATAAAATTAACTATTAATAATTATTACGCATCTGACACAGAGTTAAAATAGTATATTGCGATATAAGGTTGGTAAGTGCAATATAACAGAATCGAAGAAAAGTTTGACTTTCCGAGATTCGGTTATTAGCACTTAACAATCGTGTATTGCATACTATTTTTTGCATAATCGATTTTTTAGTTTATTTTAACAAATATCAAAGTCAAAAGTTTCATTAAATCACAATAAACATCATAATTGCATGTCGTTGCTAAGGAATCAAATTTTTATAATAAATAACTGCTTTTATTAGAAAAGTGACATTTATAGAAAAATTCATAAATTAAACATTATCAGAGAGAGTATTATGGACTGTGAAATAGAAGAAGCTTGGAAGATTGGTTGTGATTCTTTAATACCTGCGAAATCCAAGAAAAATAATATTTTATAATGATTACTTTCATTGAGTTATTACTTACCGCACTAATTAGAATATAACTTCTAACAGCACTAATTAGTTTATAACTTCTAACAGCATTGTTATTTTGCTCGTTTCTATAGCAACTTATCGCAGTGCTGTATATTCTACTTACATGGTATATAAACAACGTCTGTAAGTACGTTAAAACCACGATCGTGCGAAAACGATATTAAGTCATATATAATTGTTAAAATATATTTATGTAGTTTGGCATCGAGATACAAGTTTTTTTTAATAGTCCTGTAAACTTAGAATTTCTACATATTTGAACCTAAATATCAGGGACTAATTTTCTACAGACGAACTTACTCGAGGACTAAATGTCGGCGGGCGAAATACTGGAGACCAATTCTTCGTAAACCAAGACATCATGATACCAGCAATATCTTTTCATTACAGTTAAATCCCGCCTCAAGGATATGGATAACAGTAATGAAATTAAATTGCCAAGTTTTGTAAGTCCTATTTCAAAAATGAAAATAGACGATTTAAAAACAGCATTTGTTTCAGTTTATTGAATTGCACTAAAATTTAAAATCAGATTGAAATTCAGTTCTCACTTTAATAGCTGCATTTGTAAAGGATATTTTTGCATTCTTATTTCGGATTAATATATTTAATTTTAAAACGTTAGAAATTATTATGTATGTAAAAAGTCATTAATATTTTATTTTTTTAAACCGAGTGTCTCAAAAACAGGCTCATCCAAATTAAAACTAAACATATTCTTATCTGTTAATTCCAGTTCTAACTGTTTCTTTTCTAGAAGATTTAAATTAGCTTTTATTTCATTTTCATCTGGATTAACTGCCTTTAAATCATTTGCTAATTTATCATGGATTCTTGTAAATGCTATCCTTATAGCTCTTCTGTTCCTTTTTTCTTTTTCCATCTTAATTACAACCAAAGTATGTATATCCTAACTTTTTCCACGAGGTCCTGTCACGGTCGCCAAATTTTAGGTAGAATTAAAAAACCTCGTGTAGTTATTTTCCTACTTTATTTGAATTAACTTTCTTCTTTACAAAATAAATATTTTTATTCTATATGTCAAAATCAAAAAATTTATTAACATTAAACAAGTGATAATTTTTTTTATTTCAATGTCACCAACTCTAGATACTAAAAATTCTTACAATGTTCTCAACACTCCCACCTAGAGCTGGCAGCATTGTGGAACTTAAGTATTTAAATCAAAATCATTTAATTTCTTCGGAATCTGTACTTTTCTTCCCGAACGTGTTACTGTTGTCTTCTTTTCTTCATTCGGAGAGATGTTACTTTCGGCTTTTCTTCTTTGTTTAAGATTTTTCTCTATCTTCTTCAGAAACTTCAAGTGGATAAACTCGTTGTATTGGTCTGAGGATTTTGCCTCTATTAGTTTTTAGTTTCACAATTCTCGCAACTCCATCTTTTCCGGAGATAACTTCCATCACTCTTGCCATTGGCCAACTAATCCTTTTGACGTTATCATCGCCTATCAAAACGATATCTCCTACTTTAATAGATTTAAAATTTCCTGTGCTTTTTAAAGGTTGTATTAATTGTCCAAGATATTCAATTCTGAATCTTTCTCGTAGCTCATTTCTTAATTTTTGTCGATACCTCAACCGTTTATTCAAATGCTTGGCTTCCACCAGGTCTAGATCCACCATACCAATTTCTTGAATCTCTACTAGAAACATTGCAGGCGTTAATGGATGTATTTCAGGATCGCTGTCATATAAATAAGTTATCGGACGACTGTTCATCACTGCTTCGCAGTCGCATAAACAAGTATTCATCTCTTCATAGAATAAATGTGCTCTGCCTAGCATCTTCTTCAACAGGTCTTTCATTACTCTAATGAGTCGCTCCCACCACCCGCCCCACCATGCTGCACTAGGTGGGTTAAATTTCCATTGTATGCGTTGAATGGTAGCAAATTCTTGGACTCTCTTCCAATCAAGTTGTGTGAGCGCATTTTTAGTACCGACAAAGTTGGTTCCATTATCACTATAGATAGTTGTAGGTCTTCCTCTTCGAGCTACAAACCGTCTAAGAGCTTGTATAAATGCTTCAGTAGAAAGTGAGGTTACCAATTCTAAATGAACTGCGCGATAAACGGCGCATGTGAATAAACAGACCCATGCTTTCATACCCCCTTTTAATAACAACGGGCCGGCGTAGTCTATTCCAACTATTTCAAATACCAACGCGCTTCTCATCCTATCAATAGGTAATGGACCTGGTGCAACTTCAATGCTTTTTGCATGTTGTCTTCTACATATTACGCATTTTTTCAAAATATTTCGTATACATTTTCGACCTCTGGTTATCCAAAAATTTTCACGAATGTTATTCAACAATATATGAGTACCAGCGTGTCCCAATCTTCTGTGATGATCTATTATTAATAATTTTACCACCGTATGATTTGAAGGTAACAACATCGGACATTTGAAATTTTCCGTATCCTGCTTTAGTGTGATCTTAGTTTTCACTCGTATAATACCTTCTTCATCTTGATATATAGGTATACTATTCTTCTCTTTGTTTAATGATTCTTCTTGAATTAGTTTGACTATACTTTTCTCAGCTTCTTCAAATTCTTCTACCGAGAGTTCTTCTTTCTTTTTATTATTAGTATGTCTACAATTATGATAAAATCGCCTAATCCAGGCAACCATTCTGACTATTTTTTGGTACTGTGAAAAATAACTATAATACCACTTAAAGTTTTTCTTTGTTGTAGTTAAAGTGGTAACTGTTTCTTCAACTATGTTTTCTGACCTTTTATCTGGCCATTCTTCAGGTTGTAGTCTCAGCCAGGCTGGACCCTCCCACCATTTTTCTTGTACTAGTTTCTTTACAGTACACCCTCTTGAAGGAATGTCCGCAGAATTTCTTTCGCTGGCTACATAACGCCATTCATTTTCTTTTGAAAACTGCCGAATCTCTCGAATACGATTTCTAACGAAAACTTCTCGATTTTCTTCCTTCTTGATCCACATTAGTACCGTTGTCGAATCGGTCCAATAAGTACTTGATATCTTCTCTAACCTTTCGTCACTTTTCTTAATTTCTTGAGTAAGTCTAATTCCCACCGTTGCAGCAAGAAGTTCTAGACGTGGAATTGTATTTTTTTTTAGGGGTGCGATTCTCGTCTTGGCTTGTAGCAGTCGAACACTTACTCCATTCTTGGTACCAGCTCTGAGAAACACAGCTGTAGCATAGGCAGCTTGGCTCGCGTCACAAAAAATATGTAGGCTTCTTCCCAGGAGTTCATCTTCTTCATCGACCAGCCACCTGTGGATCTTCACTTCGGACAGCTGCTTCAATTCGCTAACCCAGTGTTTAAACTTCTTCTTCACCTCTTCTCCCACCTCTTCATCCCATCCAATCTTTTTTGCCCAGGTATCCTGTAACACTAACTTAGGAAACAATGTTAAGGAACAAAGATATCCTATTGGATCATATAGTTTATGAGAGATAGATAGAATTGTTCTTTTTGTGATAGTCTCAAGCTTCAACGAATTTAAAAAATCAAGATTGATTTCCAATGTATCCGATTCGCGATTCCATTTGAGTCCAAGCACTGATGAAACTGGGTTCTCCTTGCTCATTAAATCAGAAGAATGTTCCCAACCACGTAAATCGAAACATGCCTTTTTCATAACACATTGTGCTTCACCTATAAATTTATTCAATTCTTGTATATTCCGTACACTTGTAATACAATTGTCTACATAAAAATTGTTCATTAATTTTTGTAATGTTTCTTTAGAATATAATTCTTCTGTATAATCTTCATTTAGTTCGGATAAAGTCTTTTTCAAATGATATTCAATAACAGAAGCTAATAAAAACGGACTACTTGATACTCCAAACACTACACGTGTGTGTCTAAAAATTACCAATTCATTGTTTTTGTTCCACCACAGAAAACGTAAAAAGTTTCGATCATCTTCGTTTACTTCAATTTGTAGAAAGGCTCGTTTAATGTCTGAAATGACCCCGATTCTGTCCAATCGAAAACGTAATAATGCTGTCGGGATCAATTCAATCATATTTGGTCCCTTTTCTAGAAGTTCGTTGAGAGACGGACAATTTTTCATTTTTGCCGAAGCATCAAAAACGGGTCTAATTCTCGTTGTGCTATTTTCTTTTATGACGGCTCTATGAGGAAGATAATGTACATACTGTTCTTCTGTGTTTTCTACTTTTTCTATTATACCTTCTATCTCCCAATCCTTTAAAACGAGACCGTACTCATCGAATAAACCTTGTTCTTTTAATTTCTTAGTTGTGTTGTAGAGACGTTTCTCTGCGATTTCAAAATTTGATGGAAGTTCTAAATAATCGGTTGTCCAAGGCAGTTGAACCTTATATCTTCCATCTGCTTTAATCGTAACTGTTTTTCTAAACTGATTTATCGCAGCTATGTCTCTTTCTTCTCTTTGTCTAACTTCTATAGGATCTCTTATTCCTATTACATCTAAATCCCATAATTGACAGATTTGTGCCTCCTTTACAAATAGTGAAACAACTGTCATAGCGGTACAATTACCTCTTCTTTCATTCAGTGTAGCTCCCATGATTGTCCAACCAAGTTGAGTTTCCACTGCTACTAATCCACACTTTAAATTCTCTTTTCTTCCCGTGAATAAGTAACCAGCAATGTCTGCTCCTAATAAGATTTCTATCTCACCCTTTACAATCCCATTATCACTTACTTGAATACTCATTTGACGTAATTCTTCCATCCAACGACCATTTTTTACATGAGGTATATCTTTTACTATCGTTGGTTGATCTATTACATTTAGTATACATTTGTACTTGTCATTCATGTCGGTCAAACATATTTCGTAACGATTATGTGTTTGACTTACCGTTTCCATCCCTCCAAATAAAACATGTTTCAGATTTTCTTTTCTAGTACTTGAAAATCCCATTTCTTTCGCCGTTTTATCCAAAATATAAGAATTTTGTGATCCAGTATCAATTAATATTCTAACAAATCTGGTAGCATTCTTACCTATCAGTTTTGCAACCAAAGTTTGTAGAAAAACTTCTGAAGTTGAAGAATTTTGTGCTGAAGCACTTGTGCTTTGAGCTGTGACCTTCCCATCCACTTTAAAATCATTCGTAATTGTTTTATGGGCAGGTAACTTCGGACACATAAGTGTTAAATGTCGTTCCTCACATATGATCCATCTTTTGAGCTCTAAAGCAATCTGAACTCTCATGTTTCTTCTCACAAAAGATACAGCTTCTTCTGTCACCCTTGTTTGCATTTAGTAGAACAGCTGCTGTCGGAAATTCTTCTTCCTTTTGAATCATTTTCTTTTTTCTCGATTTCTGATCATTATTTAGTCCAAAACCGGCTGTCGCTAGAGTTATTCTCTCCTCATTTTCAACTTCAGATCGTAGGAAAGTCATGAGCTTTGTTAGACGACTTTTCGTACCCGCCGTTTCTTGATTCTCAAGCTCACTTGTACTAGGATTCCTTTGCCAGGCTCGTAGCAGTTCCTCAGGCAAACACGACTCGACCAATGGGAATAACATGGCTGCATATTTGTCAGATGTAACCCCGAGCGAATCTAACGCTCGTAATTGTGCTTCTAACTTATCATACAAAGAGCACAGTGAAACTGTTTCATTCTTATCTATTACGTTTTTTAAGACCAGCATAAGAAGTTCACGTACATAAACCTCTACCAACATATCGTCCCGACCAAAACGATTTTTTAATCCCTCTATTGCTTTTTCGTAATTATCACCAGTCGGTGGAAAACTATTTATGAAGTCACGTGCTCGACTTCCTTCTACGGTCGCTTGTAATAGGTATTGAAACTTGTCTTCCTGAGCTAGCTCTCTATCTTCATGGATTTTCTTAAATAGGCTCCAAAAATGTAACCATTCTTTCTTATCTCCGTTAAATTTCTTCAGCTCAATATCAGGAAGTTTGTATCTTTTCTGATTAATGTTATTGTTACCAATTTCTATTTTTTGTTCATTTCTTGGTATTAAAAATTCATTAACCTGCAACATAAGCTTGAGATATTTTCGTTGATACTCCTCAACAGCTAACGTTTCATTGTCTAGATCATCATTTGTAATACTACTATTTTCTAGCATAAAACTAAACATATTCTTATCTGTTAATTCCAGTTCTAACTGTTTCTTTTCTAGAAGATTTAAATTAGCTTTTATTTCATTTTCATCTGGATTAACTGCCTTTAAATCATTTGCTAATTTATCATGGATTCTTGTAAATGCTATCCTTATAGCTCTTCTGTTCCTTTTTTCTTTTTCCATCTTAATTACAACCAAAGTATGTATATCCTAACTTTTTCCACGAGGTCCTGTCACGGTCGCCAAATTTTAGGTAGAATTAAAAAACCTCGTGTAGTTATTTTCCTACTTTATTTGAATTAACTTTCTTCTTTACAAAATAAATATTTTTATTCTATATGTCAAAATCAAAAAATTTATTAACATTAAACAAGTGATAATTTTTTTTATTTCAATGTCACCAACTCTAGATACTAAAAATTCTTACAATGTTCTCAATAGTTTTAGAAACTACTTCAAAAATCGCGCAAAACTACATAAAAAGTAAAAATATTCTACTTCTAGAATAATCAAAAGTGAAAATGGAACACTATACATTTTTTTTTAATTTAGATTTACAAACTCTTTATTCAATCTACCTAACGTAAGTCTTGGCCCACCCAAAAATTTTATTACTCTTATTTAATTTAATAAGATAAAATCTGTAATAAAATTGCTAGACTTGTAACAAATATATAAGTTACATTTTCCGGAAACATACTCGTATAAACTGGTAGTAATTGCAGTAACAATTCCAGTGTCGAGTGCTGCGTGTAGGCGTGCATTTTTCCCACCTCATACATTTAGCAATAATTATTGAAAAGGATATTGGCAACTTAATATCAAATGAAGAAATAATTGATGAATTTGATGTTTTTCATCAAAATAAAAGAATTCTGTTATATTAAATAAAATTATATGTTTATTTGGTTATTTTTTTAAAAATGTTTTACTTGTAATTTTATATAACTATTATAATAAAAAAATATATGGCCCATATGATGTCAGAAATGTATTTGGCAAGCCCCAGAAAATGGAAAAAGCAAACGGAAAACTAAAGCAGGTTGGTGCGAAGGGGCAAACATCAATCCATTGCATTGAAGCCCCAAAAACCGCCGAACAAACGAAAATACGTGCAATAGACAAGTGACAATTTTCGAACCAAAATACAGTGACACAGAAACAGGACGCGGCATTTTGGTTGCGAAAAGTATTATACTGACAAACACCAGAATACCAGTGCGACTGATGAATATCAACCATTACCCCGTACTAATGAAGGAAGGTACAGTTCTGGACAACTGTTCGGCAGTCATCTCAATTACGTAACCATCTGAAAATGTAAAGATAGAATCTGCAGTATCGTCTGAACAAATCGACAGCCTAATTACCACAACAAGCCATGGATTAACTGTGAATCACAAGGCGAAGATAGAAGAATTAATTAAACGATATCCTTCCGTTTTAGAATTTAAGAATAATACTTAGGGAAGGACAAATATTGTCCAACACAAGATTGACACTGGCGATTCGAGACCGATCCGTCTAATACGTAGATACCTCTGGCCAAACAACAAGAAGTCGATTCAATAATTAATTAAATGAAATTAGATGGAGTAATTGAAGAGTCAAATAATCCATAGGCTTCATCTGTGGCATTGGTAAAGAAAATGGACGATTCTATTCGCTTCTGTGTCGATTATCGACAACTAAATAACGTCACTAAGAAGGACAGTTAGCCTCTACTCCGGATTGACCATACGTTGATATACTTGCGGAATCTAAAATCTTTTGAACTTTTGGTTTGAAAAGTTGTTATCGGCAAGTGGGAATGGAGAAAAAAGATCGCGAGAAGACAGTTGGATCTGGACTATGGCACTTTACTGTAATACCGTTTGGCTTTTTCCATGTTCCTACTTTCTTTTAACGTCTAATGGAATCCGTACTGAAAAGGTTGTCCTGGAAAACTTGTCTGGTATATCTGGATGATATAACCGTGGTCGGTAGAACATTTTAAGACCATATTAAAATTGAGAAGAAATGTTCCAGAGATTGAGAAGTGCTAACCTGAAGCTGAGCCCTAAGAAATGTAACCTGTTTCGTAAAGACGTGCATTATCTTGGTCATATTGTCTCTGGTGAAGGAGTAGCTGTAGACCCAGAGAAAGTAATAGCTGTCAAAGAATGGCCAGTTCTAAAGGATAAACACGAAACCAGAAGTTTCCTTGGTCTATGTACGTACAATAGCAGATACGTAATGAGTTTTGTAAACGTTGCAAAACCATTAACTCGACTGATATAAGAGAGCCGAAATTTTGAATGGGATCAAGATTTTAAGAATGCTTTTGAACAACTAAAGCGAATTGGCCGATCCACATACAAAGCGCTAAAATGATCTCTCACTTGCTCAGCAGAATTTCCTGCAAAATACCACTCAATACATTGAATTTATTTCATGCGTGCTAAGATTATTCATTATTTCTTTACAATATTCTTCAAAAACTTGTTCAACAAATATTACAACACTGTAACAAACAAATGTCAAACTCTTTTACAATTATGTCAAATATTCAGTCCATTTGTTTAATTTTCCAACGCAATCTACAAAAAATTTGAATAAATTTTGAATTTCATTTAATTAATATCTCGTGAACTATTCACATTTATGTAATGAAATTTACTTTATACGAAGCGTTTTTAATTTCTGAACAATTTTTGTATTTACGCTTTTGCTCTAAAGTGAATAGGTAAAGAGATACAGCAATATTTAAAAAATAACATTGAAATCCCTATACGCCACATTTCAATTCTACACCCTGTATATATATACCGGGTGTAACATGAAAAGTGAAACAGGCGTTTAACATAGCAAATCAGTTTTTCCGTGCGCATTGCTTCCCTAATTATTTTAGGAAAAAATGTTTCAAATAAATGTTGTAAAGCATTAAATTCTACATCCAAATCAATAAAAAAAATCATTTTGACTACTTCATAACTGCAGAAATTTAATTTAAAAATTCATGTAATTTCAATTTAATAGTAATAGCCATGGAATTAAAAACAAGAGATGAACAAATGCGTAACGTTTTATACGTCAAATTAATAGTATTAATTTTGACAAACTGTGATATTAAATCAATATTAGGGTTTATTATTATCAAAAATGAATAATTATTCAGATGAAGAAAAGTTGCAAATAATTAAATGGCATTATTCTGGCCATAGTTTACGACTAATTCGTGACTATATTAGCGCTATTTGGCAGCATCATGATATTCCTAGTACGGAAACTATTCAGAGTAAAGTTTGAAAAGACAGGAACACTAAATTTCAAGAAAGAAATAAATGAATGAATTTATAACAATGAAGAAAATATTCTTGCTTTAATAGAACTGGAGCCAACAATGAGTGTGCGGGAAATTTCCAGAGAACTAAATATAAATTTTATGGCTGTTGAGGTTTGTGGAATCCGAGGTTGCCAAAGAATAAAAAGCGAATAATAGTCGAATAAAATTTATTTGGTTTATAACAAAGCCAAAGTGACACGACTCTCTGAAATAAATAGTTTGTTTAATACATTTAATTTCTGTGTGTTCTAATCTCTAAATATCACAAAATAATTGATTTACGCACCTCGTCGTTTACAAAGATTATATATATATATATATATATATATATATATATATTTAGAACGCAACACTATCAAACAAATAGCTTATAATAACGGTTACAACCCTTGTATAATCGATAAGTTAATTTCTAAGAAGAACAAGAAAATCATGTTCAATAAAATCTACGGAGATCATTCTTCAAATTCAGAGTGTAAACCATATTGTAAATTGTTTTTTGTAAACAATATCAGTAACAACATAGGTTATCAACTAAAGAATTCTAATATTAATGCAGCCTGTTATAACAACTATACTATTAAGCATATTTTAGTCAATAACAAATTAACCGTTAAAGATAAATTAGATAATAGTGGTATTTATAAACTAAATTGTAACGCTTGTAACGCTATTTATATTGGTCAGACACTGAGATCTTTTAAGATTAGGTTTTACGAACATATGAGATCCTTCAAATTTAAAAAAACTGACTCCAATATGGCGATACATCGGAATGAAAAAAAATCATATCAACGTTTGACGTTGTGATAGAAACGTTGATGTTTTGACAGATAAAACATCAAGCATTTATTTATTTTTTGTTCAATTCCATGGCTATCAATATTTTTAACGTAATTTTCGACATTTTCATATTTAATTTCTGTCGTTACAAAGCATGTAAAAGTAATTCTGTTTACTGATTTAGATTCAGAATTTGATGCCCTAAAACTTTGATTTGACGCGTTTTTGCTTAAAATAATTAGGGAAGCAGGAAATTGCAAAAAACTGATTTCCCATGTTAAATCCCTATGACCGGCTGAGCGA
Organism: Pterostichus niger; assembly: GCA_947425015.1. NCBI lineage: Eukaryota > Metazoa > Arthropoda > Insecta > Coleoptera > Carabidae > Pterostichus > Pterostichus niger. Next base: position 17,508,324 of record OX380338.1, on the reverse strand, counting down.
GTCACCACCTTGTATATATATATATATATATATATATATATATAATTATTTATTAATATAAATTAGATTAGTCCCTGTAGGAAAACAATTTAAAATTGTATAACACTGCGTGAAATTAGATCATCCGGTAGAAAAACTTGTACTGCATATATGTGGGTATTTTACTTTAAAATTAACTTTGTTTAAAAAACATTTCGGTAATATTTAAAATAATCGAGTAAAAAAAGTAAAGACCGATGAACTATTCTCATACTGGGACGTGCCCTAGTGGCGCAAAAGCATGCCGAGAGTGAGCGACTAACGGGTATTTGTGTCCATGAATGATGACTTGTTCAATTGACAGATTTGATGATTGAAAAAATTACAGTTTTCTAACTAACATCTGTTATATTTTGTAACTTAATTTTTAATTAATTCGTACAAACACATACATACATACATACAAATTAAATAATTTGATTTAATATATTTGAAAAAAAATGTTTTTATTATCAACTTGGTTACATGTGTTGAGATAGAAGAATACAGGAACAATGAACACCTTATCTTAGTTACAAGGGTTTTTATTACCTAGCTTATCATAATGGAAATATACTGGAAGAATATGCTGACATCGCATAATTATTGTAGAATAGGAATACAGCCATTACATAATTTACATAATATCACGTTATATCCCATTAAATGGGGCAACACGAACCCTTGAAACATTCATAGAACATCCACTAAAAGATTCATAAAAAAAAACAGTTGGCGTCAACATTCGCATCCTGACACACGATACTCGTTTCGACCACATTAACAATTCCTCCATACGAACTCTTTCCTTCTTCACAACCAAAATCCATCATCATGCAAAAAACATCCATCCATTCGCTCCTGTACACCTGTTTCGTAAATCTTCACTTACGCCCACTTCTCTAACAACGAATCCATAAGAAATGAAGGTAGCATCGCCTGTTCTTGTTTAAAAATACATTTAACACAATTGCAGTTAGAGACTGTATAGTAAAAACTGAAAATGAAGAAGAAAAAGATGAGGAAGGAAGGGAGTATCTTCTGCGCTTGTTTTTGAAGGTGAACTCCAGACAATTGCAGGTAAACACTCGAAAAATCTAACCAATGAATCTAAAATCAAGAATAATACGCTTGTCCTTATTCATCATATTTATCCCGCAATTAATTTTCGCCAAACATTCCAGTTAAATTATTCGACCATTTATTCAATCCCGACAGCTGAACAATCCATTATAAATTATGACTATTGAATATTTAATCACTCTTTAAATGAAAAAAAAAACAACACAGAGATAAACAGAGATCACATTTGAATATTATTACTGTGTAATTCGAATTTATATTTAAGCAAAATAATATAATAGTATATTATAAAAGCGTGTGTAACTTTTTTACAACTTAAAGAATTACGATAAAATATTCAACCTGAAGTTCGTTAACCAACAATTTATTATACACAAACTACGCAATATGTACAGACTCCAGTAGTGTACTCCTCAACATTAAAACAATGTTCCCAAAAAATCCCGCCATTAAAAACATACAAAAACTTATTCACGTAATTAAAAAAGACCAAAACACCAATGTAGTATTTATTTGGACACCAAGTCACGTAGGAATTAAGGGAAACGAAGCAGCAGACAATGCAGCGAAAACCACAATAGATCTAATGCCACAAAAAATCCCAATCCACACATCTGATGTAAAAACAAGAATAAAAACTAAAATATCAGAGAAATGGAAAGAAACATGGTACAACAACAACAACAACAAAATGAGACAAATCAAAGACAATACTACCCCATGGAGACAATATGGAACAAGAAAGGAACAAATAACCATGACCAGACTAAGAATCGGACACACAAGGTTCACCCACAGCCACATATTTAAGAAAACTGAACCCGAAATTTGCACAACATGCAATAAAAACATAGATGTCCAACATATCATCATAGAATGCGAACAATACAGAGCAGAGAGACAACAATACAACATACCCAACCAGCTAAAAGAAGCCTTAAAAGACGACCCAAATACAGTCAAGAGGATACTCCAATATCTACAAGCCATAAATCTAAATAATGAATTGTAACATATAAATAACTTGTAAACGATTGTAACAACCACCTACTGTACCAAGAGGCTAATAACCTTGTAGTTGAAGCCTCTATAAACATTTAAATAAAAAAAAAAAAAAACAATTTATTATCGTGTACGTAAGGATGCTAGTGGTTTTGACAAAAATGTAGACCTGACTAATCATAGAAAACCAAGAAAGAGTCTATGCAAAATAGTGGTAAGGTTATTGGCGTAAGTTTCGAACAATACAAACATACCATATTTCAAATCAAAGTATATGTTTCTATGTATTAAATGACAATACAATATAAAATAACATTTTAATTTAAATGATACAACTCTACGTATTGTAAATAAATTATTTAGAAAAGATCAATTATACACATCGTACATCCCAGTTAGAATTGCTGGTGATGACGCAGAAGGGATTTACTTGTATCTTCTCTTCATTACAGTACACGTGTATCAGACATACACTAATCGCCTAATTCGACATTTATTTGTAATGGTATTAGATGTCGTCAAATTTTATTTTTAATATCATCACCATGACAGAACCTGCATATATATGACAAGTATAGAATTAGTATACGAAATAGTAAAGAAACACCCAAAGATTACCGTCCATGAAAGAGAATTTTAAATAAGGCGCTTAATCACACCAACAAAAAGACTAATAATCTCGAACGTATGCCCCACAATTCCTCACAATGTAATCGAAAAAATACTACTTGAAAACCATATAAAAACTATATCTCCGATAAATTATCTAAGAGCAGGGATACACGAAAGTGAATACGCCCATATATTAAGCTTTCGGAGACAAATTTATGTAGCTCAGAATGACAAAATACAAATCCCCGATTCACTAATGGTAAACTACGAAGAAACAAATTACAGAATCTACCTCACTGACGACGATATGGCATGCTATAAATGCAAGCAAAAAGCTGTCCTTCTACTACAGATAATACAAAAAACACCCCAACATCCAAAAGACCAGCAGAAGAAGACCTCGAAACAGTAGAAGAAGAAGAAGACGAAGATTATGAGAAAGAACAAGAACAAATACAAATATAAGACTTCCCAGCACAGACACCAAATACCAATACCCAACCAGACAATAACGAGGAAAATGAACGGAAAATTCCAGGAAAAAGAACATAAAACCAAAAAAACAAAGTACACAGAGCGAAAACCAACAATTAGAATCACTAGAAACAGACCTTGGACCACTTAAAGAAGAAATAGAAAAGAATCAAATGAACTATCCATTAACATATAACGAACTAGAAAACTTTATACAAAACGCTCATGGGTCGAATGAGAAATTGCATATAGCAGAAGAATATACAGTTGAACCAAAAAAACTTCTAGATATGATGCAAAAGTTATACCCACTGCTCCCAAACAAATATGCAAAAACAAGATTTACGAAACTCTGTACCCGACTCCGAATGGAAATATATGAATAACTGCAAAACTAAACCAAAACTAACCACTAACCAACAATGACCCTAATACAATGGAACTGCAACGGCTTCTACACTCATCTTGTAGACCTACAAACAAAACCAAACAGCAAAATTACGAAAATACGAAATATGTAGGAAAGACAGACAACAAAATACACATGCGAGTGGAGGAGTTACTATAGCTGTAAAGAACTCCATACAATACACAGAAATAACACTAAACACAACACTTGAAGCAAATGCTATCAGAACTAATTATCCTGAACCAATAACAGTATGTTGCGTATACATCCCACCAGATACTAACCCAAACCAAACAATTATTTCCTCTCTCATAAATCAACTACCAACTCCATATATTATACTAGGTGACTTTAACGCCCATAATATAAATTGGGGATCTACATACGATAATAGAAGAGGAACAACAGTTGAAAAAGCAATGGAGAACCTAACACTTTTAAATGACGGATCTAGTACTCATTTCTGTGCCAGAACAGGATCTACATCTATAATAGACCTCTCATTTGTAGACCCAAGAATAGCCCCGAATTTCACCTGGCAATTCCTCCCTTATTATCACGGTAGCGATCACTACCCAATAAAAATAACACACTCCATCAAAAACACTATTCCTGACACAATCCTGCATATAAACGGATGGAATCTAACAAAAACATGAACACAACAAATATAAATGATACTAATATCCACACAACAACCAAAAACCTTACCAAATATATTACACTAGCAGCCAAATAAGCCATAGGATACAAAAAAATTAATAAGATATTCAAACCAGTCCCATGGTGGAATACTGAATGAAAAATAGCAGTCAAAAATAACAAAAAAACATATTATGAATACAAAAAGGACAGAACCCTAGAAAAACTAATAGAGTTCAAAAAAGCAAAAGCAATTGCACGACACACAATAAGAGCAAGTAAAAAGTTGTCCTGGAGAGAATTTGTTGAAGAAATAAATATAGAAACAACACCTAAACAAGTATGGGAAAAAATTAGAAAAATAACAGATAACAAAACACAATACGACGAAGAATTCTAAAAACACAAAACAAACATCGAAAATGAAGAATTTAACATTCCAGAAGAAACTGACACAAACGATATACTAAATATACCATTCAAAACTTGGGAACTCACTACAGCAATCGCTGAAACAAAAAATAACAGCAGTCCAGGACCAGAGAACCTACCAAACGAAATTATCAAACATCTACCAACAAACACCATCCAATATATCCTAAAAATATTCAACCACATCTGGGAAACACACACCTTTCCAGAACAATGGAATATCGTCACAATAATCCCCATCCTAAAACCCAATAAAAACAAAACAGACCCAAATAATTACCGTCCTATCGCACTTTCCAACTCCTTATGCAAAATCCTCGAAAAAATTATAAATAGAAGATTAATGTGGTACGTGGAAAAAAAAAACAATCTGATAGGCAATGCACAAAGTGGATTTCGCAATGGAAGATGTACAACAGACCACTTAGTAAATATAGTGTCTGAAGCCAATAAAGCCATTAAAAATAAACAACACCTCATCACAGTCTTCTTCGATACACAAAAGGCGTATGATACAACGTGGAGACGACACATTTTAAATACCCTAAAAGAATGCCAAGTCAACGGGCATATGCTACATTTCATCAAGAATTTTCTAGCGGATAGAACGTTCCAAGTACGAACAAATGGCACTACATCAGAAACAATGATACAAGAAAATGGAGAAGTACAAGGATCTGTAATAAGCGTCACACTATTTTGATTGGCAATGAATAATATCTTTATAAATATATACAGAAACCGGTCCAAGAACTTCTGTTTGCAGACGATCTCGTTATTCTATGTAAAGACAAGAATCTAGAGCTACTAAAATCAACAATACAACGAACAATTGACGAACTACAAAACTGGGCAACAAACACAGGCTTAAAATTTGCGCCAACCAAAACAAAAGCTCTACACTTTAAAAGAATAAGAAAAGGAAATATTCAACCAAAGCTAAAAATACACGACATAAACATAAATTTTTGCCAATCTGTCAGATTCCTTGGTATACAAATAGACAACAAACTAAACTGGCTCAACCACATAACTGATCTCAAAGCAGAATGCTATAGAAGGATCAACATACTAAATGTCTTGGCAAACCATGCCTGGGGGGGGGCAGAGAAAAATACACTCTTAAAAATATATATATCTTTAATCAGATCAAAAATAGACTATGGATGTACAGTAAGTATATGGATCGGCAAAACCATCTTACATAAAACATCTAGATTCAATTCACAACACCGCTCTTAGAATAATAACTGGAGCATTCCGCACCACCCCAGTGCTAAGTATAGCAATAGAAGCAGAAGAACCGTCATTAAAATATAGAAGAGCTTAACTAACCATGACATACTTAACAAATATAGCAAGTAAACCATCTCACCCAACCTACAACCATATATTTGAAAATCTTCCACATACAAATATTACCAGAAACAACAACTCCTTCCAACAATATCTAAACGAAACTTCGAAATCCCTACTCCTCACCTTTCCAAAACTTTTAGAAAGAAATAGAACCCTGGTTCCTTGAGATGCCCCTATATAGCTGCCAGTTAGCAGAAAACACGAAATCAGAAACAAGCCCAGAAGTCTACAAGAAAAAAATTAACGAAATATAAAGTTAATATCACAACCACAAGTTTATCTACACAGATGCTTCACGGAAAAATAATCAAGTTGGTGTAGCAGTAGTATCAGACCAACATACATATAAGTACCGACTTCCAGATAACACGAGCACATTCACAGCAGAAGCATATGCTATACAAAAAAACTTAGAACACATCATGGACAACACACCTCGGCTACCACATGTTATCTGTACAGATTCTCTAAGCAGTCTACAAAGTATACAAACACTGTATACAACTGTAGCGTCGCTATCAAGTAGTTTGGCGACGTTACATTATTTCGTCTCCAAGTTACTTCTTATTATTACTCTGTTGTTTATGTTTACTTTTCTGTCAACTATTTATTTATTTTCATTCTTCTTCCAAATTTCATACTGTAAACATCTTCTATATTATATATTTCTAAATTCAATGTTATTATTGTTATTTATTTAAATAAAGTAAAGCCTTATATATACATCTAAATTTAAATGCTTTACACAACAAACCCAATTATACAAGATATACACGAACTACTGCACAAACTAAGGACGGAGCACGAAAATAATATTATATTTCTATGGGTACCATCCCATATTGGCATCGCAAGAAACGAAAAAGCAGACTCAGCTGCAAAAAAAGCAATAAACTCATCACTAATAGATATCCCAACACTTCCCGAAGACTTCAAGAACCACATAAAACAACAAACCAGACAGATCTGGCCAAAACATTGGACAGAAACGAATAACAATAAACTCCGAAACATCCGAGAAAACACAACACCCTGGAAACCTGTTGGAAATAGAAGAGACCAAATCACCATGACCAGACTCCGCATTGGACACACCAGAATAACACATAGCCACATCTTTACCAAGGCAGACCCAGTCAAATGCGAAACGTGTAACAAAATACTAACCGTGGAACATATAATCACAGAATGCACCGAACACATAAAGGAACGAAGAATACACAAGATCCCAACAACCTCAAAGTGGCACTATCCGAGGAAAACACGAATAATGTAATTAACTTTATGAAAACAATATCACTGTACAAAAAAATATACAGCAAATATTCAATACGTATACACTTATTGTAACTAGATACAAATAGCCCTAGCAGCTGAAGTATCTGTAATTTTATTAAATAAAAAAAAAATAATCGTATTTTATTCACTGTATTATTCCATGTTTGTCATGTCGTAAATAAAATATAAACTGACATGCACCATATCCATTGTATGATGGTACAGAGCGTCATCATAACAGAATTAAGAGTGAAGATAAAAAAAAAGCTGATATCTGGTACTGGGTGATCGTTTTGCACATTTTCAGAGTGTACGTTATTATCATATCTAGGATTATGAAATAGGAAACATAATGTACAGCTTCACCTCAGTAGAATTACAATAATATTGTAACGTTTATTACAATTTCGGGTTCGGTGAAGTTTATTATTAAATAAAACACGAGTAATGAAAACACTAACAAAATATTTATTTAAAACGAAACTAATGTAGTACAACTACTAAGGCATATATTTATATTCAACACGTATTTATATTCACAACAAAGTATTTAGCAACGACTTGCACTGTTCACACTTCGAATACAGAATCCCTCCTCCCGGCCGAAACTCTCCTTTATATATTGCAACAATGTATTCGAGAATATTCGAGAGCTTCTGGCACACGGTAGAAGCATGACGCAGAGCGAACAGGTTCGGACTTGTCTATTGCGTCTGAGACAGCGGTGAACGTGCAGCAGACATGTCGACTGTTCCAGACGGAACAGGGCCGTACTCTCTACAATATTGACTGGTATATAGCTTAAACGTCGCCAGCTAAAAATGTCATCCTCAGTTTTTCCCAAACGCATCCACCTCACCTGGGTGTCAATATGTTACTGAATCACGATTGCTGTTTGTACTCAGTTATATAAATTATATAAAAGTTTACAACTATTGCCTTTAAAAAAAAACAACTTTATTTTGACAGAGGTTGGTTACAGTTAGGCTTGTTGATATAGAATGCCTTATCTTATAGATAACTTCATATTTATGCTCATATTTATGCTGAGCTAATGTCTACACAAGAACAAAAGAATTATCAGTTGTGTATTATTATCTTCTTAATTTTAATCACATAACTTATATTACAAATAAAGCTAGCATATTAATATAATTCGCTGTTCTAGGGAGAAAATATAATAGTTTTGAAATATTGGCGTTGTAGACTGAGAAGTAATGATAAAAGGGTAATACCTTGGTCAGTGGCGTTCCCAAGATATGTGCCGCCCATGTGCAAAAATAATTTTTCAACCCCTCTCCCCCTTGTTGATTAAGTAGAATGTTTCTGAAATATTTTTACCTCAAATAAAACACCGACACAAAAATATAAGAAATATACATTTTATTTATTAAAATCATAAATTAATACATTACCACATACAATTATTATTGATATAAACATATAATAACAAAATATAAAGAAAGTAAAATACATATATTGTGATACAATAATATAAAGCACATACATAAACTAAATTCATAGAGAAGTACGTAAACTAAATATACAAAAAGTTTTTAAAAAGTTTGATTTTTCTACAACTGTCAAAAATGTTACCTTTTTTTCACTTATATCAATACGCGAAGTATGTGGTTTTTTCATCATTTATATTACCATGACAACGTGTATTTTGCGCACTGTTTTGCGCTCTAGTGCGCAAAATGAATTTTTCGCGCACGTTTCCAAATTATAATTTTTTACGTTTTATTGGTTAAATACATTAATAGCACTAAATTCATATAATTTTTGATTGAATAAATCAATAATTATTGTATTATTCGTTTTTGACGTGAGAGAAATTCTTGTTTTTGGTTCGTTCGAATAACCTCAGTAGCGGGACTATTGGTGCTCGGATGATTATAATTAATTGGCATTTAAATATAGTAGTGTTTGTACCATACAATGATTTACTAATTATAAATTAAGTAGATAATTGTGCAAGTTGCCATTGAAACTAATTTTTTTATCAAATGTTATTGAATTGTTATTTTGCGCTATGCTCACGATTATAGAATCGTGGTTGTAATGTTTGGTTTTTAAATAATGTCCACAATATTAGTTTTATGAATATTTATTTAACTATGAATAATATACACATTGTTATTTTTATATGTCAGATCTTCAGCTCCGCTGTTTCCATGATCTGCTCTATATAAGTATGTAACATGTCTTAAGCATATTCTGCGCCGGGGTGCCGGGTGGTCAGCCTGCGCCCCGGCTCTTGTCTACCAAAAAACGTAATGTAATTTTTAATGTTTCATTTATTTATTTCTCAAAACTCTTAAATTGTACAAATAAAACAATAAATTATACAAATTAAAAATAAACATATTTTTTTTCGGAAACAATACATCAGTAATGTTTTATTTTATATTATTATTTAATAGGTACCATTTTATTCTGATTATTATTATTTATAATATATATTTTAAAAAGGATTCAATTATATAATATATTAAATAAAGAAAAGGCTTTGGAATCCAATGTTTTAATCAAATATTTATTTGTGGACGTTTCGAGCAAAAATATTAGCTCATCATCAGCACCTTAAAATATAAATACAATAATTATAATATAAAACTAGCAAATTTATCAAAATGTCAAGCCGGCTAAACCTGAAATTGGCCGCAGGACACTAGGGACTTCTGGAGGAAAATGGCAGTTCGAATGGTACAAGTTCGACATAAGAAGCAAGCGGTTTGTTACTTTTTACCATAAAAATACGTTCTATACTAGGTTAGGCATGGTTAGTGGTGTTTATTATTTTAAAAAAAACATCCGACATTGCTAACAAAACGTTTTTAAATTTTCTTGCCATTCAAATTTGCCCTTTTTACCATAAAAATACGTTATACTAGGTCAGGCATGATACAAATCATAGTGCTTTAACTCGTCATCATCAGGAGAGTGGACATATTTGTAATTTTTCTGAAGCCAAAATTATTGATGTTATGGAAAATAAAAAGCATAGTTTTATTTTAGAAACGTTACATATAAATTTACACCATGATACCTCGATTAATTATCAAACTTTTATAGGGAATTTAACAATTTAATTTTTATATATTTTATTTTAATTATTTATTATTTTTTGTTTTTCTATTTTTATTTTTTATATGTATCTTTTTTCTTTTTGTTATTATTGACATTTTACAAATATTGTTTTATATTTTTACGTTTTTTAAAGGTTTGACATTTTGATTAATTTGCTAGTTTTATATTATAATTATTGTATTTATATTTGAAGGTGCTGATGATGAGCTAATATTTTTGCGCGAAACGTCCACAAATAAATATTTTATAAAAACATTGGATTCTGAAGCCTTTTCTTTATTTAATAGATTATTATTATTATTCTGATCCATTAGCAACTCGAATCTCTCATTTAATTTCGAGATAGCCGTGTCAAGTAAATAAAATAAAAATTTATTTTAAATTTTTTCATTGGGTCTAAAATGGGCTCATCTGTAGCCTCGTAGTTAAAATGTCTTTTTCGGGGACGTGGACGAGCAGTTTCGGTAATTGTTAGGTGTGTAGTAATAAGAGCTATTTTAACTTGTACATTGTGAGCGGTATAACGAATGCCGAAAGCGGTATGAGGTGTGTTTAATAACAATTTATTATTGGTGTCTATATTTTTATTTTGTGCACGAAACGGTACAATGACGTGGTCCTTGAATGACTTAGGGTTTAATGAAATATCGAAATTTCTAGCGCTCGTCTTGTGTACGCCCCTAGGACTCTGCGCCTGGGTGCGCCCGCACCCCTTGAGCCCCCGGGTAAAGACGGCCCTGACATGTTCCTTTTTTTAAAAACAAAACAAAATACTACAATTAACAAATTATAATATTACAAATTTAATCAACACGTTGCCTGAAGCACAACTTTGGCGATACGCGGTTGCTTTTAGGTGGTTCCGTATTTGGTTTCGTTTCTTGTTCAAGTTTGGGACTTAGTAATGGAAGTTCTATTGCTCTGATTACCTTTTCCGTTTCCGCTTCAATTCTGGGTTCTTGTGTACCCACTTTTTTGGCTGGACTACTTGTTTCTCCTCTCCTGTTCGTAATTGGGACGGGTCTGATATGTGTTCTATTTCTTCTGTATTTATTTCTCTCTTCTGTCTCTACAATGTATGAATCGAAGTCTTCTACCTCTTTAACGATTCCTTGTTTCCAATTCCGTGTTCCTTCTTGTAATATCACCTTTTGATTTTCTTGCAGTGGTGGTAGAGTATAAGCGTTCTTGTTATAGTGACGTTTTTGTAAATCTTGATTCATTTGTAAGGTTCTTCGAATACCTTCAATATCAAATTTTGGTTTAGATACTTGTCGTGGAACAGGAAGTAGTGTTCTCAATTTCCTGCCCATTAATTTCACATGGCGCTAGAATATTGTTTTTTGGTATTGTATTATATTCTAGAACTGTCACTAGTGGATCTTGATTTGACTCGAAACTTTTTATCAAAAGTGCTTTGACTATTTGAATATGTCTTTGAATAATGCCGTTAAACTTTGGATATCTTAGACTACTTGTTCTTAATCTATATCATACTTTTTTGCAAATGATTTGAACTCTTCTGAATTAAACGGCGGACCGTTATCAGAAAATATTACTAACGGTAAACCATGTATTGTAAATATATTTTTTAAACATGAAATTATTGTCTGACCTGTTTTGTTTTGTATTTTGTTGACTATAGTGACCTTGGAAAAATAATCAACAACTACTAAAAAATCTTGATTTCTGAAACATTTGAAATCAATTCCTAACTTGTCCCACGGAAGTTCAGGAATTTCTTGAGGTTTCAATGGCGTTTTAGTATTTGATCTGGTATAAGATTGACATATTTTGCAATTAAGTACCAGTTCTTCAATGTCCTTTGTTATTTGAGGCCAATAAACAGCGTCTTTGGACTTAGATTTACAAGAATTTATACCTTGATGTGCTGAATGTACACAATGAAGTATTTCGCTTCGTAAATTCTTGGGAATCCCTATTCTTGTTCCATAGAACAGTAAATCATCGTTCGGATAAATCTCATTTCAAATTTTCCAATACTTTTTAAATTATAGGTTTACAGAACCTTTGTTTTTGGGCCAACCGATTGAGCAATATTTTTTATCTGATTCAGTGTTTCGTCTTCTTCCGTTTTTTTTATAAGTCTTTCTATTTTATCTCTTGATGTACTTAGAATATGATGAACAACTGCGTTCTCACCATCTAGATATGTTGTATTAATTTCATCTTTCTGAGGATCTCTACTTAGACAATCAACTGCTAGGATGTCTTTTCCTGGTATAAACTTAAAATTAACACGATATTTCATTAGTCTTAACACTAGTCTTTGTAAACGTGGTGTTAATTCTGTTAATGGTTTCTTTATGATCGCTAATAATGGTCGATGATCAATTTCAACTTCTATTTCTTGACCAAATACATAATAATGAAAATGCTCAGAATCATGTACAATGGCTAGAAGTTCTTTCTCAATTTGGTTGTATCTTTGTTGCGTTGTATTTAATGATACAGATGAATACGCTATCTGATGTCCTTTTTGTAAAAAAACTGCACCCAGTCCATGTTGGCTTGAATCCACTGAGAGCGTAATTTCTTGCTTCTGGTCAAAATAAGACAAGACTGGCACAGATCTGCCTAATCTCTTTAGTTTATCAAAACATACCTGTTCTGGGCCACTTTGTTCAGAGATCAATTCATTTTTATTACTTATGAGTCTTCTCAAACAGCTGGTTTCTTCCGAACTATTCGGAATAAATTTAGCTAAATATGTTATTAATCCCAAAAATCTCTGAAGCTCGGCTTTATTTTTTTGAAGCTTTTAGGTTCAAAATTGCTTTCGCTTTCCGTTCATCAATTGCTATACCATCTTTGGATATTCTATGACCTAAGTACGTGATTTCACTTACTGCTAATTGTAGTTTTGCTTGACTTAGTTTTAGATTTTCGTCCCTCGCACGTTGAAGTATGGCCAATAGATTTCTGTCATGTTTTCTCTATTTTCACCATATACCAAGATGTCGTCCATATATGTGAGGACACCTGGAAGTCCTTCAAGAACTTTATTTATTGCCTTTTGGAAGATTTCAGGCGCCGAGTTGATTCCGAATGGCATTCTGGTGTATCTATATCACCCAAATGGTGTTGCTATTGTACACAATTTTGAACTTTCCTCATCCAATGGTACCTGAAAAAATGCTGTAAAATAAATAAATAAATATATCATAACGCCTTTTACCCATTACTGGGTGTGGCACTCTGCCGAAGCAGATCTCGGTAAGTGATATATTTTTTCGCGTGAAGTGCGGTTTCCAGCCGCCAAATCAAGCCCCCCCAAAGATGTAAGTGGAAGGGTAGACTTAATTTGGTGAAAATTGTTTGTCGCCTGTTGGGATCGAACCAGGGTTCTCAAGATCTACAGGCCGACTCGATACCACTGAGCCATTAAACTATTTTATTAACTATTAGAAGGTGGGTAATGTAATTATAACAAAATGGAATGTAATATATAATACTTTTTATTTATAAAATGATAAGATATTTACAAATGTAAAACATTAGTTATTTTTTGTCTATGGGGAACGCCAATAAAATTTCTGTATATAAACTTTAACGTATAAAATATTAATACCCTAATAGAGAAATTCAACAAAAATCATTAGGGGAATATAGACATAGATGAGGAAAATTGATATTAATGACTAAAGACTTTAATTGGCGGCCAACTTTTTTTGTACAATATTCGATGAAATTATTTGTGAAAATTATTTCAAGCTCATGATTGTAAAAAATAAAAGATTCATGAGGTATTTCTAAATTCCCAAAAGTATCAGTAGAATTTAACTCATATGCCTTCATGCTACCATATTGTAACGTTTATTACAATTTCGGGTTAGGTGAAGTTTATTATTAAATAAAACACGAGTAATGAAAACACTAACAAAATATTTATTTAAAACGAAAATAATGTAGTACAACTACTAAGACAAATATTTATATTCAACACGTATTTATATTCACAACAAAGTATTTAGCAACGACTTGCACTGTTCACACTTCGAATACAGAATGAATCTTGCCGTCCGAAACTCTCCCTTATATACTGGAGCAAGATATTCCAGAACATACGAGTGCTTCTGGCACACGGTAGAAGCATGACGCAGCGCGAACAGGTTCGGTCTTGTCTATTGCGTATGAGACAGCAGTGAACGCGCTGTAGACTATGACGCGTCGACTGTTCCAGACGGAACAGGGCCGTACTCGCTACAATATATAGTAGACAGATAAAATTGTATTTGCCTGCGAAAAATCTTCACATTCTTTGCACGTATATCTTTCTAACCACTTCATTATTAAATACCCGCAAAAATATGTAAATGCATTTTTTTCTGGGAGATCTCTATTTTAATAATCATTAATATTAATTATTAGTGACGTATTTGGTAGACACGGAATATTTACATAGTTTTTAATAAATCCCCATCTGGTGCAAATTCAGATAAGAGAGTATCAAAGTCACGTATGGACTTTTGCCCCTCAGAACTAGACAGATAGTTTTTTTTTGTAATTTTAAACGACCTGGTAAATTGTATCAGGGTGGAATTTAAACAATTCCACCTTGCTGCCTAAATGCCCCGAAAAAGTTTTCAAGGCAATCATGATTCAGTCGTCTTGTATATAATTGGACAACTATGGTTTCCTTTAAATTTTCCCATAAACAAATCAATTCCGTAATTGTTATTAAAATTCATTTAATCCTAGGTGTTATATCACGACCCGTAATATCAACAACTTGTACATTTTGAAAATAAAAGTACATTTTCTCTAAAAAAAATCATTTGAAATTCATTTCCATTGAATGGATCGCCATACTTTTCTCGCTGTCATGTCACGACTAATTTAGAATTTCTACAAATTTATCTACCAAATCTATAAATTCAATCGTCACACTTGCAATAGCTGACAAGACACCTAGAGCTACGTAAGTCGACATTCCAGCAGCTACTGAGTTACTAAAAATCTTAGTGTCATATTTTACTTTCATTTCTTGAAAATTTGTAGGATTTAAATGAGCATCAGTCAACTTAGGCGCCTGGCTTATTGATAACATAAATGCAGAGTATCATATATAAAATAGTTATATTTGTATTAAGAGCGCTGCAATAGTGTAAGAGGAACAAAGACACTTTACGCTCGTGGTACACACATAATTTTTTCTACGATTGCATCTTAAAATTATCAAAATATGTATACGTACTGAAAATAAATTCGTACTGTCAACTGTCAATATGACAGTAACTATTGAAATAAGCGCGTGTTTAATATCTTTTTTGTGCGTTGCCATTGGAAACGCGCGCATTTAACGTCTTTTTCGCGCGTTGCCATTGGAGACGCGTAAAAAAGATATTTTTCGATTGTTCCACAGAAAACGTTAACTTTACGATGACAAATGAGAGCGTAATTGTCAATTTTTCATAGCAATCGTAGAAAAATGACTTTTTCATTATTAACGCTGAAATATGGTTTCTCTGGAATTATATTAAAGTGGCTGAGAAATTTAATAAAACTTGATCCTTGATCACTTACCAGCGCTAGTAGTTTCAGTCCAATATCACTCAAGTTTTTCAAGTAATAAAATATAGCATTTAATAGTTCCTCGCCGGCACATGACGATTTTAAGAAGAAATACTCCAATGGTTGTTTCCATTACTTGTGGATTCCGCACGCCATCAAAAATTATCACATTATTCGAAAGGTTGGCATTGTTCATGTTGAAAATATTTAACATAAATTAATATTTTGACGCCAGAATTGCAGAGCCATCTATATGATAGTTTTTAAGATCTGAAAAAGAGATATATGCCTTTTTCCGTTTTTTTTGGCTGATTGTTTTTTCAAGTAATTAATTAATAAATCGTTAATTTATGTTAGATATAAAAAGGTGTTTTATTTACTAATTATAACAAACAACAGGTTATGGGCCCAGGCCTCCTGTAAAAGATCTACAAGCGAAATTAAAGTGAAATAGACACATTTTTTCGAAGAAAATTGTATCATGCACTAGTTTACAGCACCATATGCATCCCAAGAAAACGGAATTGCTGAAAGAAACAACCGGACCATAATAGAAATGATGAGAACAATGTTATCCGATTCACAACTACCAAATCAATTCTGGGCGGAAGCCGCAAATTATGCCGCATACATAAAAAACCATACTTTATCGGATCGGATTAACCCCCAACGAAAAGTTCCTTTAATAAAAAGCAAAGTATCAATCATTTAAAAATTTTTGGATCTCTTACATACTATTGATTGTCTGACACGAGCGGAATGGGTGCATAAGTTGATCTTTCTGAATTGCGTCAATTGTAACACGAGCGGAATTGGGTGCAGTCTTAAAATTTTATTAAACATATAACTATTAAAGTTTAAAATTAATTAAACGCGAAACGTTATAATTTAATAAGAAGATGGAAACAGAATAATGATTTAAATTAAATTTTTATTGATTATAATACTTAATTCACTAATCTAGTTTAAAATTAAAGTAAACGCGAACACCGCGTGATGTGAAGATCTACATCTTCACGCTTTGAGTCGATGGACGAGACTGATGGTTTCAACCAAAACACTTGCTATCCAGGGTGTACGATACCCACATCTGGAATCCATCCCCCTCGCATCGGGGTGGACACAGATGTGTCAAGTGTTTTGGTTATGTAGTCTGACACTCTGGCCCTGCAGATAACGCGAACATGAAATCTTGTTGGAATTCTAAGAATATTAACTATAACTGTCTCTTTTTATAATTTAATGCCCTATATTCGAAAACCAAAAGATGTCACACTCAGCCTTAATGGCACATGTGGTCACGAGTGTCAAACTACACGAAACCAATCTTATCTAAACGCAACATAACAACAATGAGATAGCTCATATTGTTACAATTGGCAAAGGCACAACGTAAAGATAAGCTTTCAGAAACAACAAACCAAGGTATATTTTTAGGATTTGAGAATTTATCCAAACATATGAGATTATTTAGCATCAAAAAACAACAAGTTATAATAGTAAGAAACGCTAAAGTTGTTGAAGAAGAATTAGGATCAGAGTTGCTAAATATTGTTGATGAAGAACAAATATATATGAAATTACCCACTTATATTTCATACGAACACGAAGAAAGAAAATAATAGTATTCGTTAGTATTCTTTGAGTTTGACAGTTTGTGTTCTTTTAATAGTTACTTTGGTTTCATTAAGATTAAAATAATGAAAAGATTTACAACAAATGAAAATGAATTCGGTATGAAAAAACAATTAAAATGCAGATTTTTTTTCTCTATAAAAAACTATTAAAATATTTTGCTGAGAAACAATTAAGGCAGCCAATATTGGAACATTTCAAAATTAACAATGAAATCCCTATGGTGCGTTTTCTGACGCAACACCCTGTATATATCGTTCTGTGTGAGAACATGTAAGAAAGTTCACTTCAACGTCATCTTAAAACGAACATACATACACATATAAGTAATAATTTTCAATGCTTTCATGAACAACTACTGGAAGATACAGTAAACTTAAGAAATATTTACTTATTATGGCTTCAAAAATTGTTGGAATTACCATAGGTAAAAGTTTGGAATGGTCTATATTCCAGTACATGTTATCATCTTCAAAACGTCCACTGCAGAGTCGATAACGATTATAACATTGTTCAGAAGATGCGTCCAACAAATCAGATCTTCCACAATTCTGCAGTTCATGTTCTTTTGAAAAACGGAAGAAATTTAAATCCTTATGTATTCGAGTATTATTCTGACATGAAGCAGCTCGATACCAGAAACCCCCTCTTTGCTTTACAGACATGACGATCTGAAAAATAAAATCATATTATTTATATGAAAAAATAATATTTATTTAAGATACAAGTAAAAGTCATGTTTTATTGTAATTGTATTACTGACAATCACGAAAAATATCTAAATATGATGAATTTATACACAATTTTACCCATAACAGATAAATACCTACATGTAAAATAAATAATGTTATACTGACATTGTACTCGTATGTTGCCGAAATACTCGTTATATTCAACACTGCACTTATGATACAACACTAAGAAAAGTAAGTAAACTAACAAACACTGTACAACTTATCGAAAATCGAACAAATCAAACAAATATTAAATAACAACCATCCTAAGGAAATGTTCATTTGAATATGATTTGAATTTAAACATTCTTTCGATTGTGAAGACATCACGCGGTCGGTTTTGCAACTAAGTTGGAGCTGCGAGCTCCATCTTCTGGTATGCACAAGGTCAAATTTTTGAGTTTCAGAAAAACAAGGTAGTGCGATTACTGGTAGAAGCTTTAAATAAAATGACTTTTTTCTTTTTATTCAAAGAGTAGAAGGATTTATACTGGGGAATAGGTATTACACATTCCTGTATTATAATAATCTATATCTATCTACTTAGCGTATTCGCTAGAATTGGTAAACCGATATCACAAGCATTAAATGTTGTGATGTCGCTCGGGGCGGCATGAAAACGTTCAGCCAATGAGACGTTTCATTTCAAAATATGTATAAATAACATTACAATATTTATAAACCTTAATCATTCAATTAAATAAACTTTTTATAATTTTGCTTCTACTAATTGTAATTTTAAGTAGTTTACATTTTTGGTTCAAATTTGCCATACATTAATTATGGTTGATCAGTCCATTATATTTTTTTGTTCTATATTCTTATATATTCGTATATGTACATATACTTTTTTTAGTTGTTGTTTGTTATCATTTAAATGACCTTCCATGACATTAATCACATTCCAATAGTTTAACGAGAAAGTTAAATTGGCTTAATATTCTTATTATATTATTTCAGTTGCCATGGAAATAACTTTTACTGGGAAACGCATTTTAGTAACAGGTGCGGGACAAGGTACAACAATATTTCAGTTTCTAGTTAATTACTATTTCTGTTTTAACTTTAACATTTATTTGCAGGAATTGGACGAGGCATAGCAAAACGACTAGCACAAAATGGAGCTAAAGTAGTAGCATTAGGAAAGACTAAAGCTCATTTAGGTAAATTTTATTTTAATGTGGTTATGTGAATAATATCAAGATTTATGCTTTAGATTCCTTAAAACTCGAACATACAAACGTAGAAACCATTTCTGTAGATCTGGAAGACTGGAATAAAACAAGGGAGCTACTTAAAAATATTGGACATGTCGATGCTCTCGTTAACAATGCAGCAATTGCTCAATTAGCTCCTTTCTTCGATATTAAACCAGAAGAGATTGATAAGTATGGTTAGATTAATTAAATTACAGATAACATATTTAGGTTTAATTATTGCAGAACATTTTCCGTAAACGTTAAATCTGTAATCAACGTTAGTCAAATAATTGCAAAAGAATGGGTTGAAAATAAAACTTGTGGTTCAATTGTTAATATATCATCACAAGCTTCGCAGGCAGCTTTGAAAGATCACGCTATTTACTGTGCTTCTAAAAGTGCTGTAGATGGACTTACCAGAGTCATGGCTTTAGAATTAGGGCCTCATAATATTAGAGTCAATTGTGTTAATCCTACAGTTATTATGACTGATATGGGACGAATTGGATGGAGTGATCCGAAAAAAGCTGCTCCTATGATAGCGAAAATTCCGTTAGGAAGGTAGGAAATCAATACGTAATAGTAATATTTGTGTTATAAACTGAGTTTAAATTTCGCGCCATTATGAGTATCAATATAAAGGAAATTTTTAATAAATATATTCATTTCAGATTTGGAGAAGTTGATGAGGTAGTAGATGCTGTACTTTTTTTATTAAGCGATAAAGCTTCAATGATAAATGGAGTTACTTTACCCATTGATGGAGGATTTTTAGCTACGTAAAAATTTAGGTTTTAAAGATTTGTAAAGATCTAATGTATGTTAGTTAAATAAATACTGAATAAAATAAATTAATAAATAATTTCTTTTTAGTAATAAAATTTATGAATAAATGAAAGTGTAAACTAGAGTACATAGTTTTAGAGACACTGGTAGTAAACAAAGACACAAATAGAGAAAGTAGGTCGGAACTTGCTACATTTGTGTACGTCACTGTCATGTGTCAGATAATTCACATCAAAATTTAGTTGTGATTCTAGAAACATTGTTTTGAGCGAAAAAGAACAATAAACATACTGTAAAATGTCTTTAAATACTGCACATTTAAATGGTGGTGTTTTGATACATGCAGGAGAATGGTAATATATTAAATAAATTATACAATTTTTTCCTTAAGCAAATATTTGGAAGAAAGAGAATGTATTGTGTAATTACGTTTTAATTATTATTTGTTTTAGTATTTTACTATTTTCTGACAATGTGTCAATGGAATGGTCGGGACAAGATGGACAAGAATTTAAAGGAACTAAATCCGGTCGTTTATATTTAACAACACATAGAATGGTATTTAATAGTAAAAACAGCAAAGATTTGATGCAATCGTTTAGTTTCCCTTTCATTACTTTAAGTAACGTAAGTATAAAAACTATCATATAACATTCATATTATTGCGTAATAATATTAGAAGTAAATCTTATTGCAAGTAATCATTAATAATACAGGAAATAGATTTTTTAAAAATCCCGGCGTTGTAATACAAAACAGAAATTGTGAAATTGGATAATTTTCTTAAAAAGTTAAATTGACATAATGTACTGTATAAATTGACTGTTCAAGTAACATGAAATTGTATTTTTGTTGTAGGTTGAATTGGAACAACCATTATTTGGTGCAAATTATATTAAAGGTAAAGTTCGTGCTCAGCCTAATGGAAACTGGATCGGGGAGGCGAAATTTAAGTTAATGTTTAAATCTGGAGGTGCCATTGATTTTGGACAGGCAATGCTCAGAGCTGCTCAAATGGGTAAGACATTTTTTTTAAAAAAATTATTATATATTACATGTTCAATCTATGAAATTTAAATAACACTTAAACCATTTATTTACTTATACTTGTTGACTAAGATGATTTTAACGTTAAAAGATTAAATTGTGTATAAATAAACTTCGTTGATAAACGTCCTTATTTATTTGTAATTTTTTATCTTTGAACAGAAAACTTTTTGTGTACAAAAGGAATATTAGAAATCTAATATATTATATTTTTTGACGTATGCATAAATGCAGTAATACAAATAATTATAGTTTTAGATTGTTTTGAAAATTCTTTTCTTTTCTTCAGCATCACGTGGAGCAAACAACGACGCACCGCCACCATACGTCCCACCTCAAAGTCCTTGGTATGCGGCGCCGCCCCCGGCCTATGCACCACCACCATCTGGGTATTATGGTTGGGTGCCGCCTACTAATGCATTTCCAGATGCCCCGCCGGCAAATTCAGTCTTTATGACTGACAGTCCGCCGCCTTATCCAGGAATCAACGGCTACGCAGGGTATGCTAATCAGCCTGCTGGAGCTTCGGGTGGATTTGTGCCGCAGCCGTGGCCACAGCCAAATCATGCAGGTGATGAACTTATCACTTTTGAAAGTGTTTATTTAGTTGGTAAATTGTGATGACATTTCAATTTAGAAATAGATTCAACGTGTTGATCCAAGTATCAATTTTAGAGACAACTCTACTCTTTCTGTATGCGCGATTCACTTTTACATTTATTTTTATGCTCTTCACATAAATTGAAAATTATATTGTTTATTACAATTAAAAGTTTTTTGTATAAAATTAATAAATTACAGTATAATAATACAAACGTACTGATAATATTTAACAATTAGGGATTATATTTATTTTATCTAAAATAAGTCAAGGTAAACAATTTTTTTTCTGTACTGCATTTGCTCAATATACTTTTTTATTCAAGTTCTAATTAGTATATGCGAAAAACAAAAATATTTTCTTTTTTGTTTTGTGCTCAACTACAAACATAAATTCTGCTGGAAGAACACGGAACTGTCAGTTTTATAACTTATTTATTAAATTTTATAACTTTCTATTCATTTATTAATATCGTATAAATAAAATCTATGAAAAATATATTAATACTTTCTATTGTCATTTTACGTAATATAAGTGCAAATTGCAAAATAGTATAATAAATATAAAAATCGTTTATAATAAATAGTAGTGGACATATTTTATTTTTTTAAATCTTGTATTTCATGTTTTTAGATGCAAAAGCTGCAGAAGCAGCCCAGAGTGCATATTATGATCCGAATCGTCCACAAATGGCCTATGTACCTCCACCAGCATATTACGTAAGTACTTTTATAATATCTTGCTTCTTAAGTTATTCACTCAGGCAATTTTAATACACTTGTTTTTGCAATAATAACATTTTATTTGCGTCACGGAAAATTTAATTTTTCTGTTACAAACATCGATTCACATATTAATACTATGTTGCATTTACAACTGTTTTGAATTAGGCTTCTTTTTTTAACTAGTTCTTTTGATAATTACCTGTAAACTAAGTACAAATATTAAATGTGTTAATTTTTACAGGAAAACCCTCCCAGCTATCATAACGCAACTGGCAAAAAGGATCAATAAAAATGTTATTTATATTTTGTCGACGGTATTAATTTTCTAAATTTTATTTTAATATACATATTTTGTTACCACAAGCAAAGATAATATTTAAGAATATGTGTTACACTAGCTCGTTAATTATTTTAAATTGCATTTTTAAATCAAAGAAGAATATTAACGCTTATTCAGCAGTGTAGTTTACAATAGTATTACACAAGGTAAACTACGATGAAAAGAGTTGAGTTGCTTTCTTTGTAAAATAAATGGTCGTGGTTTGATCGAGGTCAAAATAAACTGGATCCATAAAAATAGATTAATTTTGGTGCTGCAATAAAGCACTTACATATTACTTTAAAGATTTATATTTTAACAAATTATATGCTGACAAAATTTGTTTTTTTATTCAAATTGTTTCGTCTTGTTCGAACAGCGTTCAGCAGGTGAAACATTCCCTACTGAGTAATGATAATGTCTAAACTTGTAAAAAATAGTTGTTAGTTTCAAAGCCTTTGATCAAGCTATAAAATGTTAAAATTACACATATAAAATGTGTTTATGTTTGTTATACATATATGGCACAGTTCAATGTAATATATATTTTAAAAAGTATCTGTCTACAATAAAGTATTAACTAATATTTGCGCATTATACAAAGAATATTAGTTCCAAGTTTAAAATCTATAGTTTTGTATTTCAATTTGCGAAGATGTACAAATTGGATATCCATCTTTCTTGTAAGTATTTTCTATATCGTATATTTTGTATTATAAAACGTGTTACTTTTAAGGGATTGTATTATTTTTTTCTTCAATTTTCTCAGTTATTCTCTTCGTTTTTATATGTGTTTGGTAAGTAAAAAATTGCACACACAAAGTACAAAAATCTAATTAAATTTTTATGGTCCTAATTACTATTTTTTTTAGTTGGAAGGGCAGAAAACGTCAAAGTCAGTCATATGTAATGAATTCAGAGAAAATAATAGGCACATCGAATTTAGCATCAAATTCAGTATCACAAATTATTTTAGACAAACCAAAATACTTTTTACATGATGTACAATATTCATCAATAAATCATTCCGGTAGTCCATCTTGTAATATAAAAACGAATGATCACTTCTCGTATAATATTTTAAGTATATTTAAGAATATACAAAAAAGTAAATTTAGCGATACACCAGATGATATGAGAAAAATGTTACCAGACACTTTGGAAGATTCTTCCACTGACGCCATGCACAAAAAGTAAGTTTATATTATATGTTTTATAAAATATTTTATTTTTACCCGTTTTTTTTTTCTGTTAAAACGGATTTTTCATTAATTATTTGTGTATATAATGTGTATTTTTACCTCAAATATCAAATTTATGTATTTCTAATGCCTATCGTAGGTTGCTGCGTATCCGATTTTAATTTTGAATTACAAAATTCATGTTTTTAATTTCGTACATCATTACAGGCGTGGTGGCCGAGCGTGTTAAGGCACATCTCTTAACATACTGTGACGTCACCCGAACCAAGGTTCGTCGGTTCGAATCCGCCTGTCGACAATGTGTGATTTGTCGTAAAATATAAAATATAGTTACATGTATTTCTCACACTCGGGCGCTATAAGCTAGTCACTTATACACCTTAAATAATGTATCATTCGACTACGAAAACCGGCAGTACGGCAGTGTAAAAACTGCGGCTCGGTGTGTCCGGTAGGCCCAGGCCCAATTTGGGCTGTAGTGCCATCAGAAGAAGAAGAATTTCGTACATCAAATTCATTAGGTACATACGGTATTTCGTAAGAACCGATTTTACTCTAATCATCACTAAGTGATGATATAAGTCTTATACAGTTCTAGTTAGATTTGTATTATAAATTTATTTTTATCTCTAATAAGATTCTAACTATGAAATTAGAACTTCATTCATAAAAACTAACAATTTAAAAATGTTTCAAAAATCGTATAATCGTAACAATAATTTAAATGGCTTTATTTCTCGTTTCTGTAAATTAACAATAAAAATTATTGTTGGTTAAAATATAATTTTCCAAAATATAAATAAAAGTAGTGAGATCTCTGCATTTAAAAAATAATTGTATCCAACCTTTGTAATTATATATTAGAAAGAAAATTAACCGTTATAGATGAAACTAAATTTAAAAGGAGTTATCATGGTACATAAGTTTTTATAAATTTTACGTAGCGTTATCATTTCTAGAGAGTAGAATTAATGTTGTTTTTATTGAGTGTTTTACCTAAAAACCATATTTAAAAAGTTTGGATCGGATATTTTATGTGAATTTCGGCTCAGAAATTTAATCCGAACTTCATATAGGCTGTTGCGGATATGTTTGCCGCCTCTACTAAAATAAGAATGTGCGTAATTTTGCAGTGAAAATAAAAGCAAATATAATTTTAGTTTCGACAAATCAGTTTTATGCTTGCAATGGAACGAAACACCAGAAAACAATCGGTCAAACGAAAGAGATGAAACCTATTCATGTATAAGTACAGACTCGAAAACAACATTTACATCAGTAAGTAAACATATAATAAAACTTCGTTGTTCAAATTATTTACGAATTTTTATTTTAGGTCGTTCCATTTTGCAACCGCTCTCATTCAGTAGCTGAAACTTTTAAGAGTACAAATTCAGATAACTGAATTTTATAATATCGAGATTATACTATTGGCTATATAGATTTAAAACGGCAGTGGTTTGTTTAAAATTAGTTTACATTAAATAAATTTATAAATAGGTACACTAAATATTAAAATATTAATTTAGTATACATCGATTTGAATACTTTTTGAATATTAAAATATTAAAAAAAAAAACAATTTAAGCTAATCTTTCAATCAAATGATGTCTAAGTTAGTATATTAAAACAAAAACTAGTTAATATAAATATTCAATTAAATCTTGTATGTACAAATATGCTATTATTCGTATATATAAGTAGATAAATATATTTGGAAATTAAATTTTTATTGCTACTTGATAGAAATGCGATTGAAAGGTTGGCATTTTAAGAAAGCATAAATTGTTCGATTTTTGAAATTTTAAATGTTATGTTTGTACACTAAAATTCTTGAAAATCAAAATTTATTTTAATCTTATATGTTATACATCATAAATATATATACACGCTAATTTTAATAACAAAAAAAATCAATTTTCGTTTGTAATCAATATATAAACAGCAATAAACAACGAATAAACATACAAATACAGTGTTATAGTACGAAAAATCACTGAAAATAATAAACAAAAAGTTTTAAATACTGTTTTGTACAAAATTCTGCAATAACTGTTTTGTTTTCTCGTATTTTCTTATCAAAGCCTACAGTCACTACAGATAACAATATATAATTATTATTTACATAGATAACTTTAATTTTTATTAATTAACATCTAAATTTATGGAGAGATTCCGGTACTGGTTTATTTTCAAATGCAGACGATTAAAAGAAGAGACAAATGAATAAAGTATTGTCTTTTGTTGATTCCATCAGTATTGCTTGCTCTGTACGTCTCGATAATTTCACATTCTGAAGCAGTATCACTTACTATATGATATGGTTATACGTTTGACTCGTTATTACCTACGTTGTAGTCAGTAAATCCTTGTACAAAACACGTCATACTTAATATCATTTTCCATAAACATTTCCTATCATTTGAATACAAATCTCAATATCATACTTTTAACTAGCAATATGCACAAATTTTGGCCAGAATATGAATTTGGCAAGAATTTGTAATTGTTAAATTTTGCCATCTATTTCAAGAACAACATTTTAATTAAAAGAATCCTATACTTAGTATAAAATCGACTAAAATTATAATTATTCTGTAAATTTTTTTTTTGTTTTTTATTGTTTTTTTTTTTCTGAAATAAAATCTGCGTTGCGTATAAAATAAGTGTAAAATAAAGCAAATGTTGTTCTGGAAATTGATAAATAATATTTTAATGGTTAATTTTAATTATGATTTTGAAATGACTTTAACTAATCATGGCTCATGAGAATAATGACGACAGTAATAAATAAGCTACTAATAAAATTAATGGTGCCATGTACAGAAACATAACATTGTGAGATCGATTCGCCAACACATTATACTCTTTATGTAACGAATCGAGATTTTTGTTCAACTGCAGTTTTTCAAGGTTACACTCTGCATAGCGTTCTTTCATTAAAACTAATTCCTCTTCTAGTTCTATAAATTTTTCTTTTTCCTTTTCATCTAATATTGATACAGTGCCATTGATTTCAAGTTTTAAATCAACTTCAGTGTCTCCGTTTTCTGAATTTGCTCTCATCTTTGTAAATATCTTTTCAAGGTTTTGACATTTTAATTTAATATCTTCGTATGACTCAACAGTAGGACGTTTATTTAATTCAGTAGTTAAATTTTCCAATTTAGTTTTCATTAAAATTTCTTCATTGGAATTGGTGTTCACCATTTGTTGTGTAAACAACAATTCTTGTTTTAATTTTTCTGTTTCTTTTTTGTATTTTTGTGAGTTTTGTTTTTCTTCAACTAAGTCATTTTCCAGAAGATTTATTTTTGCATTGACTAAAGCGGATGTTTCTAATAAATTCTCAACTTCTTCTGACATTTTTGTGATTGTTGTCGTTTTTTCTAATATATCGTTTTGCGCTACATGCAATTTGTGACGTAATTCGGATATTTCTCCTGTATCTCTTTTAACGTATTGAGAATTATCTAGTGCCTCGTTTACCAATGTCACCTGTAAATAAGAAATATTACAATTTAAAAACTTGTCGAAAACTTTTTGATGAAAAATACTTACTGTGGATTCTTTTTGGGCGGTCAAACTAGACTGTTCTGCAAGACGTGTATTCCAATGTGAGATCTGCTCTCGTAAACTATCTAAGTCTTCAGTTTTGTTATCATTCTCCTCTGAGCTATCTTGTAACTGTTTCAGTTCGTCTTGTAATTTTAACAATAGAGCTTCAATTTCTTTGTAATCCATTGATTCTCGATATTCTTCCCTTAATTTAATAGTTTCAGTCTGATGGAAAAATGGCACATTGTTTTCTTTATGATTATCAACTTGTTCGAAATTATGATCCAATTCGTCTGGATCTTCTGATTCTGTCTTAATGTTTGTGTTTTTTATGTCTTCCATTAAACCTTCATTTATTATTTTTTCCACTTTAAATTTCAGTTCAACGGGGCAGTTATTTACAGTGCATTTCTAAAAAATATAAATATTTAGTCACAAATTTGAGAATTATAAGGATATTACTTACATCTAATTCAGTGATAAGCGTGATCATAATTGATTTTTCTTGTTGCAACTTTTCAATTTGTTTGTGCACCTCTAATAACGAATCTTTTTGTGATTCAATTCTGTCCAGTAAATCTTGAATTTTTTGTTCCGTTTCTCGTTCCCTTTCTTCAGATTCTGACAATTTGCTTGTCAGTTCTGCTTCCAGCTGTTGTTTTGTACTATATTGTTGTGCTAATTCCTAGAATTTAGACATATTTAAAATATATATATATATATATATTTTATTCTTTTTGTTTGTACCTCCAAATCTTCTTGTGCTTTGTCACGCTGCTCCTTGCAAACAGCCATTTCTTGTTCCGTCGTCGCCAAAGTTTGTTGAAGTGTGGTCAATTTTGAGATAGCATCTAATCTTTCTTGGTGTATTTTTCTGAGGGACTCTTTTGCTGAATTCTGATAAGAATTCTTGTCCTCTTGTAATCTGACTAACTCCTCCCGTATTTTATCATCAGAGTAATTTTTTGAATAAGCCAATAGTTGTCCTTCTAATATTTCCACTCTAAAATAAATTTAAAATTACAAAGATAATAGAAAATTATAAATTTTACAATATTCCGTTATCCTGACTGCAAAATTATTAATTGTTAACTAAACAGTTTTCTATTTAAAAAAATTTATAATTCAAATAGACTTTGTAATATAAAATATGAAATACCTGGATAAAAGTCTATCTTCCCCAATAAATGCTTGCCAACTTAGGTTAGTGGCCTCCCTTGCTTGCTCAACCAAATTATGAAGCGTATTGAGTTTGGATTCCAACAACTGCTCTCGTTGTAAAGCATCCTGCAGATACTGATTAAGCTTATAAAGCTCATCCAGAGGAACCGAACCAACGGTGGAACCGACCGACAGCGAGTGGCTGGCCTTAGCTTCCTTGCCATCGTGCAAGTAGAGTTTAAGTGTTGCAACAATACATCCATGGGTAACTTTACGATTGTTTTCCACCACATCCACACCAAACTGAACGATATCGCCCGAACAAACTTCATGAGGAACCGATTCTACTCCGCCAGCGCTCAAACGGTTATTGTTCACAAATGTACCGTTGCTGCTTTTAGTATCCTGAACGACAATAATTAATTTTAAATTATATTAAAGAATAGTGAACGGTTGTAAATACCTGTAAATAGAATTTTCCATTCTCATACCACAACAAGGCGTGGTGGCGAGAAAGAACCTTACAGTCAAAAATTGCATTTGTGGGAGTAGCCCGAGCCCTAGCAACAGATCTTCCGACTTTGACAGGTTGATCAAGTGTTAAAGTGCGCTCCTGAAATGGATGAGAATTTGGTCGACAGATGAGAACAGCTTTCGCAGACATAGTGGGCGTAGAAAGCGGCACTATGATATCATTGGATGTGACAGAAGGTGGTTGATTGACCACATTTTTAACCCAGGTCCTAATGTCAACCACCATTGCCCGTTTGACATTTGGTTCTCTGAAATATTGTTTAGCACTGATCTACGCCAGTACGTATGAAAAACAATATGGACATAGTAAGCTTCTGAAAAACACCATAAATTACACGATAATTACATGCTATTTAACTAAGTACACGCACTATTTTCACTTACTCGAAGAAAGATTCAGATTTTGCAAATATACCAATTTTCTAAATTATCGTATGTCAAAAAGGGTGGGCGTGAACATAGTCACCATTCAATTTAATCAAATACTTTTTATACCAACATGCTATTATTACTGATTATCATTTCGCCAGATATTACGTAATTGAAGAAAATATACAGGTAGAGTACCTTAAAACGTTATATATCTATTACTAAATATACCATAGGCATTGAGAATATTATAAAAAGTAAATAGCCAGGGTGAAACATAACAGGGATTTTACAAATTTTTCCACAATATATTTTTATACAACTTCACTGCAATTGGTGACAGCTGATTATGAATCTAACCTTAATTTAAAAACAAATTAACGGAGTGTTAACAATTAAACATAACATTTTTTTATAATGAACGTTAGTAACAATAAGTCAAGTAACAAAAATGAAGAACAGCGGCCTGTTGTTATCCGAAATACAACAGATTTGCAGCGATTGAAATTAGAGAAATTAATGAAAAATCCAGTAAGTTTATCTTAAAAATAAATGCAACAAACTTTATAAATACTTCTTTAGGACAAACTTGTTGTTATTCCTGAAAAACCAAAAGGAAGATCAATGCCAAGTGTACCCGATTTTGTAAGAAATGTAATGGGTTCAAGTGCGGGAGCAGGATCAGGGGAATTCCATGTTTACAGGCATTTACGTCGAAAGGAATACGCAAGACAAAAGTTTATACAAGAGAAAAGTGAACGTGTATGTCATACAATTTATTTTATCTGAAAATATCTAATTGTCACCATTTTAGGAACGACTAAATGACGATTATCATCAAAAATTGGATGACAATCGTAAGGCTGCGGACGACAAAACAGCAAAGAAACGAGCAAAGAGACAGAAGAAAAAACTAAAAGCAAAAGATCGATCTAAGAGACCTAAATCTGAAAAGCTTGCTTCAAGTTCATCCGAAAGTGTTCCAAGTGATTCGGAATCTGAAAGCATAATGCAGAATGATGATTTAGATTGCAAAAATAATGATAATAATAGTAACAAGGCAGAGTGGGAAATCAATTTAGAGACAGAAAATAGAAATGATATCAGTACAAATAATGCCGCTGGTAATAATGAAAATAAATTTCCTGAAGATACAGATGTCTCAAAAAAATCAATTCATGATAAAAATGAAGATATAGGACAATGAAAAAAATCTGAAGAATGAGTTTTTAATGAAATATTTGAATCATGTAAAATTTATTAATTTTTATTTTTGTAATATATCTAGATAAATAAAATAAACCGATTTTTAAACAAGAATGATTCGGAATATATGTATATATATATTTGTCTTTCTATCATATTTCTGTGTACTTTTGTAAATAAAATTAATTTTAAAATTTAAATATGGCGGGTCAATCTATGTACGTCAAATAAAACAATGTTTTGCCGCAGTTGGCGCCACAGTACAAAAGACGACACCTACAGAATAATTTATCTCTAGTTTACGTGCGCGATCTGTGTCTTGTGGCTTTGTAGTTTTTGTAAATTAAAATAATCAGTGTGTTATTTAAAAGAATATTATGGATTTTTAATTCTGTAAGTATTGGAAATCATATCCAATAATATTATCTGCTGTAACAAAAGATTTTGACAGTTGTCAAACGGATTTGGCGTAAGCTAGTACAAGATGGCCGTTAATTCGATAAGTTCGCTTTATTGAATTACAGCACGATTTTATAAAAGCCTGTGGGATACTCCACATACAATTTTAATGTAAAACGGGTTATTTATAAAATTATTTAAAAACAGTTGTGTATATTTAATTATATTCTTTAAAATAGTAGTTTTACTTAGTAGGCAAACATACCTTTATAGAATTTTTAAGTTAGCCAAATAAAAATTAAAATAGTAAAACTAGTTAAAATCGCATGTTTATAGTATAATATTAAAAATGTATTCCACATGAGGTAAATATCGAGTTATTAAAGTGTGACAGTTGTGCTATTGCGTAGAGTTTCTATTCTTATGGCATAATATTGATTTCGCACATTCCATAAAACTTAAATATAAATGTCATGGAAATATTTTATATGCAAAATTCCATTATATAATAATAAAAACGGAAATGAATCAGTTTTTGTATAGTTTTTCTTGAATGGTTAACACTTATTTGGTATCTTCTTTTATTAGTCACTTTGACAGGTGAAATACGAAAGAAATATAAAGCCTGTCTACATGAATATTTATAGTTAAAGTAATACAAATTCGCTTTAATAATTAATTATTCGTTGTCTACAGTATAATATATATATATAAATTAAAATCATACATTGTATTGTAAATTTTATTAATTTATCATAAATAACATTTATTTCTATTAGTTTTTGTTTAATAAAATTTAACAATATATTTCTTTTCTGTATCTAAGTATAATCAGTTTTGGTTGAATGGAATATATATTTTGTTTAATATGTAATCATTATTAATCATCGGTTTCACTAATAGTTCTTTTTCAACCTTGAGTAAATTTCTAACCTAATTATTTATCCCTCGAAATATCAATTAAATTTACGAAAATACAAAGCTATTGAATTGAATAGTAAGAAATTTATTGATTATTTCTAATTCGAAAACTTCATAACGTGTTGAATTTTTTGCAGAAATAGATAAAATGATACTAATTTCAATGACATGTGCTTAGGTGATGGCCATCGTGTCTACGACATATCTGTGATTGCCAAACGTCACTGCGGGTGAAGTGTTTGACCTTTTGACAGCAAACGATCATGAAAATGGTTTTGTCACAACGTCAGAGGGAGGAGTTGTAAGTACAATTGTTTTTCATTTCTTCATTATTTACATATATTTTGCGAAATTACTTTTGTTTTCCTATCTTCATTGCAGTTGTAAAAATGATTGGTATGTCTTTTTATTAAATTCATTGTATCTGTAGGAAAATAAGTATCCGGTGATAGAAATATTGTGATTTTTAAATACAATGTCTGAAATGTTTTTAAATATTAAGTTGACAAACATGTTACTTTTAGATAAATTAGTCAAATATTACTGGCAGTTATAATGAGATAACTTGAGCGACAAGTAAATGTTGTACGTATCAGGCAACATTACTTTGTTGCAAAGAAAATAAATTGCAAATTATTTGGCATATATTTAATTCGTATCCATGAACCTATCGCCTATTTATTTATTAAATAATTAAATTAAAAATTCTATGTAGGTATTATTAAATATGAATGAAATACATTCTTATCTTAAGTGCACTGTGAAATAAAAAGTGATTCAAGATCTTTTGTTCACATGTAATCGTACTTAGTCATTCTCGGTATTCATCTGTCTACAAAGTATGTTGTATTTTAAAATAAAAATCTTCACATCAAAAACTTTCACTTGATAAATATAATAACGAAACATTCAAAGAATATAAATAAATAACAGTGACCAGAGAGAATAAGGATTAGTGAAATAACAAAGTTACTTTTATTCAATTGTTCGTATTAGTTTCTATTTTTTTGTTGATAAACATCTGAACTGAATTTACGAAGAACGTTACCGTGGGAACGTACTCGAATATTTTCTCGTTTGTTTTGTAATCGCGAGAGCACTTGAACTTCAAGCAAAAGCTCAGAGGCGGAGATAGCCAAATTTTACCAACTCCAAATATTCTATTACAAAAAAAATTCTGAGATTTATAGTATTATAATTTCATGTGTTTTTGTTTAGTTTACAAATTTAATTCAAGGTATTACTAAAACACAAGAATTATGTGCAAGAATTATGTTTTTGCTATGCAAGAAATCTTCCCGCTCAAATTAATTGTTTTAAGATGTTTTTGTGAATTATATTTTTTAATTATCTGGAACATTTGCCAATATATTTTTTGCTATCAAGCATTTCTACTTTATTTTTGAAAATGTCAAATAATGAAAATAATAATAAAATACTATATTTTAATTTTCTGGGTAAATTGTAACATATTTTATCTATTAATTAAACTAATAATTTCGCTTCGAAATAATGGTTCAAATCATATATACTTTCACATGCGTTATTCGTCGGTTTCTTGACGTACTGTTTGTTATTTGAAGATGTTTTAAAGTTTCAGCATTATTTTCTGTCGTAACCTGAAGTTGTCATGCCACTGTGTTCATATGTTTTTTTTTCGTTATTCAAGTTTTTTATTTGCCTGTAAACATTTAGCGAGCATGTAAACCACATATGACGTCATATGTGATTCATGGACGAATTAATAGATGATGCCAACAGACAAGTAGTCTCGTTGACAAATACTGTTGATTTTGTAACGTCTTTATATCCTGAATCCGTTTCGTTTTTGTTTTAATTGAACATTTAGAAATTATGTCCTTACTGACATGAATGTAACTAACGGATATGTTGGATAAATACATTTAGTGAAAAATGGTGAATAACTCCGAAATTATTAGTTTTTGGCATAGGGTTAGGATACCCGTAATAAATATGAAAGGTAATACAAAAAGACACACAACAGAATAATTAAGTATAGGGTGTTCCATTTGAAAATGACGAGTTATTGTCATTTGAAGTGGAAGAATTTGATTCGCTTTACTGAACACCCTGTATAATTACATTTAAAAGAAATTATGTCAAAACATAGAGTATAGTTACAGTTGTGTAGAAAAAAAATCTTAATTTTTACTATTAAATTAACTTCAGTACGCCTTCTTAAAGCAATGTGTGTATTATTATTATTTTTTATTTTTTTTTGAGAAAAAACATAAAAACTTGGCAACGCCGCGAAAACTAAAACAAAATTCATATGTATAGGTGAATAAAATACAATTCAAAATATATAAAAATATATAGGGTGTTTTATTTTTAAA
Organism: Pterostichus niger; assembly: GCA_947425015.1. Taxonomy (NCBI): domain Eukaryota; kingdom Metazoa; phylum Arthropoda; class Insecta; order Coleoptera; family Carabidae; genus Pterostichus; species Pterostichus niger. The sequence goes on along the minus strand of OX380338.1, from coordinate 17,473,634 downwards.
AAGACAAACAATTCTCGCCAGGCCGTCACGCAACACCCTGTATAGGTGGACATAATTTTACGTTGCTCCTTGAGTATACGAATAAATTTTGTTAATAAATTTATGCTGTATTTCTAACGAGCAGGGATATATCGAAGACAGGTATTTCAATGACTCACCCTGTATATACATTTATGGGGTAGGTGGCCTGTGGATCTTGAGAACCCTGGTTCGATCCTCACAACCGACAAACATTTTTCGCCAAATTAAATCTACTCCCGTAGCTCCCCCTCCTCTAACATCTTTGGGGACCGTGATCTGACGGCTGGTAACAGCGCTTCACGCGAAGAAATGTATCACACCCAATAATGTAACTTTATTTATTTATTTAATGCTTTGTTTTCATGTTTTACAGCCCGCGTTTTATTTGCATGGTTAAATGATCCCGTTTCTTCGAATTTTGTGTTGAAATCCTGAGAATTTTACAATGCGGCTAAAGAATATAAATTAAATCTCTAATTTTTCTGTATCTCTCACCACTATAGGCCCATTTTATTATCTGTAGCTTTTCTTCGTGTGAGAAATCTTTCCATTTTTACTTTCTTTTACTTCTTTGTCTGTGATTAAATATTAACGTCAATTTTTTTTACGAATATTACAAATAATTATTTTTTGCGCTTTTATTAAATATACAAGTGCAATGTGTTATAGAAAAAAAATCGTAATTTTATTTGAAGTATTTACCTGTAAAATGAATTGAAAGCAATGCGCACTAAAAAACTGATCACATGTTATAAGGCTATGTTTGGGTTTTGGATCTACACACTGTATCAAAATTTGTAAACATTAAATGAACTATTACACAACTTTATTAAATAAAATAAATTTTGATGTTTAGTAGTTTTTATTCGTTCCTGTAATATATCTGTCCAGTGACATGGAAAATGTTTGCTTCAAGTAATGTGCAATCTTTTTGCTTTGTAATTAGTACTTCAAATAACATATAACCCTTAAATATCTTTGCAAAAACAGTCTGTATAACCTATTTTTATTTAACAAGTAGCTCACTCATATTCAGGGCACGAGGATATCTATCAATGGATATTTATCCTGATATAGGTATATCATGATACATATCAAGATATTTATACGTTGATATATATCAAGATATATACCCCCACTCTCAATAGCACGGGATCTAGGTTCCAGCCGTCTCGAGCCACTCTGTACTTTGGGGGAATTCCCGTGTTCACATCTAGTTAATTAGTCTTGCAAGGAATATCCTGGTTACAAACAACCTACTGCATTTCAAAAAGGGGGCACCATCTTGAAAAATGTGTATTCGGAAATATTAAAAGAATGTAAACATAAATTGCAAGGAGAATCAATGGCGTTGTCATTAGACGGGTGGTCAAATGTGAAAAATAAGCCCCTTGTGTGCTGCTCGATTGTTACACAAAATGGAGAATCAGTTTTAGTTGATACAATTTATTCTTCAGAAAACTCACACACAGCAGCATATCTAAAAAAAAGTTGCTGTTGAAGCTATAAACAAAAGTGAAGAAAATTTCCGAGTCAAAGTAATGAGTTTTGTAACAGACAATACCGGTATTGTGCTAAAAATGCGTAAAGAACTTGCTAGTGACGATGATCTGTATATAATACAGTATGGATGCTCAGCTGTCTCGTTTAGTCGTATCATTCATTAAATTAATTTTAATTATTAAATTTTTCCTATATTGTTAATTGTTTTTATTTAAAAAGAATAGTCATGTTTATATTATATTTATTTATGTATTTTGAACAAATTAAATTATTTAATTAATTACTGTATTTTCATCAAAATAAAAAAGCATATAACCAAATTTAAATAAATATCAACATTTGGATTATATCTGATATATATCGTTATATATCCGATATTTTGATATTTATATAAATATCATGATATTTTTGTGCCTTGCTCATATTGAAAACTTAACGAACGTAACCACATCACTTAGGGGGTAGATTATCGTTATAAATGTTTTAATCTTTTGATTTTTAATGTAATTAATTTAATATAAATTTTATATACTAATAAAATTTGAAAATTATACATAAATAATCTTGTATTGAAAAATCTTTTTTTTTTACTATCTAGACAGGAAAGTAGTAGATTACATGACGATTTCACTTATGATTGAAAATTAGGAAGGAATTTAAAAAATCAGATATATATACAATACAACAAAATCGTTCAGAAATGTTATTGACAGTGCGAATTCTGAATTCCTTTTTCTTTTATGGATTCGTTTTTGCTATCAGAACAAATAATTTTATCTCATTATGAACTTGTAACGTTGTCTTTCACATAATGAATCATAGTTTGAGAATGTATTTTGTGTTTTGCATTCTGCATTGTTACAATTTCAGCGTTCTTTAAATATTTCTGTATCGCTGAAAAATAATGTATGCAGTGATAGTTTATTCTTTATTAGCGCTATTCGTTTGATCCCAAATAAATTTTTGTATTTGAGAAAAAACGTTATTGTACTTTTTATAGATTTACCGAATTAATCATCAATTGTTTTTCGAGATTAATTTCGGAAATTCAATTTTTACTTCCTTGTTCGAAGTAAAGGAAGTATTGTAATCACGAAAATTTTCGGTTCTCAGATTTCAACGGAGATAGGTATTTTGGCCCTCCCTGAATCCATTTTGACTAATTTCGTCATGCCGTCTGTACGTACGTATGTATCTCGCATAACTCAAAAACGGTAAGCCGTAGAAAATTGAAACTTTATATTTATGACTGTTATAACATCTAGTTGTGCACCTCCCTTTTTGGTCATTATACAACTACCGGAAGTGGTACTTTACTTGAAGCCTATAATAGATTTTCATGAAAAACTATATTCAAATATAATTTAAAACTTTCCAAATTTGGTATATAAGACTACTATATCAATGGAAATAATAATAGATTTCGGTTAAAATAGACTAACCGGAAGTGGCACATTACATGAAGCTGCTAACAGTTTTCCTTGAAAAAAATGGTATTATTTTAATTTTAGAAATGAATGCTGCAAATAAAAGTTTTAGAGAATTAAATTCTGCGTCTAGCACATTAAGAATTTTTAAATTACCTTTTTGCATAAACGAGATATCTAAATTTAAATATTATATATTTTTTTATTTAAAAAAAATTAAGTTTGCTATGGATTAAAACAAAAAATAAAAGATTTAATGTCAAATATGTGCAATTAAAAAAGTATCTATAGTTTAATACGCGTACAAGGAAGTCATGTGGTGTCCACATCAGATTTTTTAAAATTAAGTTTGCTATGAATTAGAACAAAAAATAAAACAATAATAAAAAATACCATGTCAATGTGAAATAACGTGAAATAACGTCAAATATGTGCAATACAAAAAATGTAGGTATAGTATAATACGCGTACAAGGAAGTCATGTGGTGTCCACATCAGATTTTTTCATTTATTAAACGACAGCAAAAATTTTGTAATAATTTAATTTTGTTTTATGGTTTTATTATCTATATATGAATTTGTTACATAACCAGAAATATCAAAGGTGCATAGATATAATTTACCAGATAAGTTTGTCTCATAGGTATATAAGTGAATCATAAATTGTGATAAAAATATACTTAGGTATTTTTGTTCAACTTTGTTTATTGTGCAATAATGATACACTGATTCAAATTTCCTGATATTGTCTAAGTACTTTTGATTGCATTATGAACTCATACATTTAATTGATTTGATAGTTATTTCTTATAATCTGTATTCAATCAGTCATTTATTTATTTACTTACATCAGTTCACCAGTGACATTTAAAAATATCTGATTATCGGGCGTATTCTCTAACTGTAACTGATTGTTAATTTTTGTTAAAGATTTTATCCAATAATAATAGACGACACTAAATAATAATATTTAAAAAAATACGAGTTACAATCAAAGTAGTATTAGTTAAAATTTTAAACGAACATCAAAAATCACCAGTCAGTTAAAGAATACGCCCATATACAGCTTGATATACTCTACAATAGTAATTATAATTGCAAAAGGTTAAACAATATGACGGTTCTCATGTGATTTAGACGTTTTGTTATTTTTCTTCAAAAATGTCGATAGCGCAAAAACTATGCAACACTTAACCATTAAGTGCTTTATGCATATCTCGTTGTCATTTTCTCGTTTTGTTATGAGACACTTAACTCTTGTGTTGTAATTTTATGATATCTATTTATTTTTTATATTTAACAGTCTTGTTATTGTCACGTTCAGATTAATTTGTCCGATAGTGGAAACAATGCAAAACAGGTCCGTTTATGATTCTAGTTTGACTATCATTTCCTTATTGATAAGTTCTTATCCTAACATAGAAGATGTTTCTGTACTTCAAAATTAATTTTTATGTATTCAATGAAATCATGTTTTTACTTTGTACGTACACTTAGCACAACGCTAATAATGATTTTTTATGCTTTTAAAGCAAATTCTTTTTGTTGGTCTGCAAACTTATTGTTGCTTCCCTTTCAAATATTTTTTTAGTGTGGCTAAATCTGATGAATAAAGGGGTTGGTCAATCAATTCAAACCCAACTTCATTAATTTTCTGCATCACAACCAAGGACTTGTGGGCGGGAGCATTGTTTCACAAGAAAAGCACACCTTTGGATATATTTTCACGATGTTTCTCCACATTTTTTCATGAAGCTTTATTAATAATGTAGAATAATACGCGCCCGTCACAGTTTTACCCTGTGAGGGCCTTTCTTACCGATTTCTGGACACGAAATTTCTTGGGGAGATCCATTGGCTGGTAGCACGAGATCTGTGTTTGGGTGTTCTAAGAGTACGTTTTTAACATGTTAGAGATAACATCCAAAAACACTGCTCTTAAAACAGGCAAAAATAGTGCTTGTACTACCAGCCATTGTGTTTCCATTCCTTTGATTGTCCTTTTGCGATTGTAATAATGGATCCATGTTTCGTTCACAGTTGCAATACGATCTAAAATATTTAAAGAATCCTCTTAAAAGTGTCTTCAACGTGACTCGGAGACGTTTTTGGATCAGCATTTAAGCATTTGGGGATCCAATTAGCAGATAATCATGATGCGCGATGTGAAAGATACGTTCGTACAAAATGTCTCTGCTATTACATTTGAGTCCAACTCACCGTTCCTCCAAAATAATATCATGCACGAATTCAACATTTTAAGAAGTGGACACAGAAACGGATCTCTCATCACGGTGTTCATCATTGACGTCTGGTTTTCTTTTAAATTCAGGAACCCATTTTTTATGGTCGCCTATGAAAAGTAATGATCCTCCAATATCATCATGCTCTGTGGCGCTACAGCCCAAATCGGGCCTGGGCCTACCGGGCACACCGAGCCGCAGTTTTTACACTGTCGTACTGCCGGTTTTCGTAGTCAAATGTTTCATTATTTAAGACGTATAAGTGACTAGCTTATAGCGCCCGAGTGGGATAAATACATGTAACTGTGTTTTTTTAATATTTTACGACAAATCACGCATTGTCGACAGGCGGATTCGAACTGACGAACCTTGGTTCGGGTGACGTCACAGTATGTTAAGAGATGTGTCTTAACACGCTCGGCCACCGCGCCTGATCCTCCAATATATCCAACCTATTCGCATAAATTACCTTGCCGAATAACCCTGTCAAAAAGGTACTACAACATCAATCGATATTCAATTTTATTTTTTTAAATTCAAACTAAAATCGGCAGATTTTTTTATCACCAAAATTGCAGGAACTATTTATCAAATTTGTTCTTATGGTAACTGCTTTTGGTTTTATTTTTGGAAAAGTTTCAACTGTTTATCAACATCCCCTCATATTTTCATTTCGTTACTATAGTTTATCGGTCATAACTTTTTATCTCTGCTTTAGATAAAAAAGTTGTAAAATTATTACTTATTATATTTTGAAGTTATTTTGATTTTTGTTGGTGTGTAGCATTTTTGGGTCGTGGCCATTATTCTTATTTAATCCAAGGAAGTCACGGTGCGCATACATAAACAAAGTTATTTGCAAACAAATATTTATTTTTTCTCTGTTTTTGGTAAAAATGGCGTACAATTAATAAATAAATAAGTTGTTTTGCCTACACTTTGTGCACCGTGGATTAGCATTTATTCAGTCCAAGTAGGCTACGCTGTTCAAATAAAATTATTTGCATACAAATATTCATTTTTATATTATGTAATATTTTATAATCAATCGAAAATATGAAATAAAAATTTTAAACACTGGTGCATAACTTGTATGAATTGGGATCAAGAGCACTAGCGTTATATTCAAACTTTAGAAAAACATATCCTATTTCAAGTGTATGTCTGACAAATGTAACGCACCAGTAAAAAACCTTTGACGCCGTGGCCGCTGAGAACGAAAAAATAACATTCATCTCATACTTTTACTTCACTAATTTACTATATTTTCTTAAACAATTCTCTAACTCTCTAGAGGATATATTATTTTTTTTCTACTCAAGTAAGTCCCAGCTTTTAAAGTAAAATAAACAATAACAAAATTATTCTTTTCTGATTAAATGTTATCTGTTAATGGCACCAATTTTTAGAATTTGATATTAATCTATTATATATTATTTATTACGAAATAAATCAAATTAATTTTGAAACATATTTTTAATCAACTGCCTATGGGGAAATAAAATAAAATTTGTTAATAGATTTATTATAAGCTGTCCAAAGCCAAAAGTTTTTACCGAACTGAATTAGGTAGAACAGTTTTATTTGGTAATAAAAACGAAATCTGCAAATTTAATGTTTCTGAAAAATTGTTCTACTAATGTTGTAAAATGCTTTAAAAATAACGTTGTTAAATGAGGAATTTAAAATATTTTTTTACTCTCATTATTAAAATGTCAATTAAGATATTGGTTTTCATGGCGGTAAATAACATCTTAATTACTTTGACAAGCTGTGGCTTCTAAAATTTTAGTTACTGCTGATATATTAAATACGGGGTGAAGTTAGCTTCCAGCATCTGTAATTGTAACAACATTTCTTATTAAATAACTCATAAAACTTTATATTTTGTGTTGTCTTAATATGCGATCTTAGAAAAAGTATAGGTATTACGTTTTATATACTCCTTAGATACTTTTAACCATAGTAACGTTTATAAAACTTGTTACATAATAACAAACAAATGCTCGACTTAAATCTGTCAAATATTTATTACACATTGAAGTTTTGCATTGTTTAACAGAGGTTTAAATATTTTTATCGACAGTCCTAATGTTTCTATCGACAGCGGTTTTATTGGAAATGCTTCAAAACCTATCGTGTTTGGTATCTGTTGACGGGTTCGCGTGCAAAATTGAATTTTTATTGATTGGCAAATGTTTTATTGAAAATTCTTTAAAATATATTGGCTGGTAGCACAAGCTCTGTTTTTGCCTGTTTTAAGAGCATTGTTTTTGGGTGTTTTAGCTATGTGTTTAGTATCAAATGAAAAGCCTTTTGAAGGGCTTGCATACAGTATTAAAATTTATTCGATCGCCAATTGTTTTACTAAAAGTGTTCTAAAACTTATCATGTTTCGTATCAATTGAAAGGTTTTTGGACGGGCTCGCATACATAATTTTTGTCGATCAACAATTGTTTTAGGGAATGTGCTTCAATACATACCGTGTTTAGCATTGGGTGAAAGATTTTTTAAGAAACCCGCGTTCATGATAATTTATTTTCGATCTGATAATGTTTTAGTGAAAATGCATTAAAACTTATCATGTTTGGTATAAAATTAAAGGTATTTTGAAGGGCTCGCGTGTAAATGAATGTTTTTCGATCAGTAATTGATTTATTAAAATTTTCATAATCTATCGTTTTGGGTATAAAATGAATGACTTTGTAAAGAGCTCACATCTGGCAATAAAATGTTTTCGATCAACAATTGTTTTAGTATATGTTAAGTACTTATCGTATTGGTATCAAATAAAAAGTCTTTGGAAGGGTTTGCATGTGGAATTGATTTTTGTTTCGATCGGCTATTGTTTTAATGCACTTACTTTAAAATCTATCACATTTGGTATTAAATGAAGGACTCGCGCATAGATTTGAATTTTTTTCGATCAGCAATTGATTTAGTAAAATTGCTTTAAAACTTACCGTATTTGGTATTAAATAAAAGGTCTTTTAAAAGGCTCGCGTCCAAAATTGATTTTTTAATCGTCTTTTATTTTATTGAAAGTGCTTCAAAATCTATCGTGTTTGCTAAAATGAAAGTTCTTTGAAGGGCTTTAAAACTGATTGTGTTTGGTATCAACTGATAGGTCTTGTACTTTAAAACCAAATTTATTTGATATTTGTTTCGTTCGGAATTTTTTTTATAGTGAAATCGTATTGATATCAAATGAAAAGTTTTTTGCAGGGTCTGTGTGCAGAATTTAAATTCTATCGATCGGCAATTGTTTCAGTAAAAAGTGCTCCAAAACCGTATTTGGTATCAAATTAAATGTCCTTCGAAGGTTTGTGTGCAAAATTACATTTTATTCCCATCGTTAATTGTTTTAGTAAAAAAAATCAGTTTATATTTTCATGAATTGTTTTACAGAAGAAAACTTTTCTTCTGTGTACGCGGACGCGACTGCTAGTATACTAGCAAATCTCGGTAAGTGATATATTTTCGCGTGAAGTGCGGTTATCAGCCGTCAAATCACGGCCCCCAAAGATATTAGTGGAGGAGAAGCCACAGGGGTAGATTTAAATTGGTGAAAATTGTTTGTCGACTGTGGGGATCGAACCAAGGTTCTTAAGATCCACAGGCCGTTAAGGTTAAGTTACAATATAACATTAGATGCTGATTTCTTGATTTAGTTGGTAATAAACTAACAGTTGCTAATGTTACTACTTACTTAATTTAGGGTGATATTCTCATTAAAATTTATTCTTCATCGGGTGACTCTATTTTTTTTTTGTAATTTTAACGCAATAACAGATAGTCCGCAATATCTGCACTAACGCGATCTATGGCTGATGAAACAAAATCTAAATCTGATGGAACTAGCTTCAGTTCTATCAGCCATGTATCCAAATTTGTAACAAATCTTAAAAAAAAATAACTAAAAAGTTAAAAGATTTAGAAAAATATTGTTGCTCTCGGCGAGTATTATTACTGGTTAAATTCAATGTATTATTTTTGTTATACCCTGTATAGTCGATATTATTATAAACTTTTAGTAGCTGTAAATAAATAGCAGTGGAATGGACGACGCAATAGGCGCAGTATTTAAAAAGATTAAAGTTTACTTGAAAGATTGAATTATGATTGCATAGGAAGAATTTGATTCTGATTCTGATTTGCACACCATAAAATATTTGTGAAAATGACAGCAGTTTTTGTTCTTCCAATAAATATGTCTTACAATTTGGTTACGTGTGTTAAAATGCCATAGTTTCATTTCATGAAACATATCTTTTGACTCTTTGGTCATCCAATCAGAATCAAAATAAAATACGTCCTATACAATCACTTTGTAATCTGTCACCGAACGATCTTTAGTGAAAATTTGTACTAAAAAAATGTCATTTGTGGGGACATCATATGAAATACACTTTTTTTAATCTACTTGACACCATGGCTCATGTTTTAATAATAACCAAAAAAGAAAACTAATAATAAAGTGCATGTTAGTTTCGGATATTGAATTTAAGATATAATAGAAAAGTAAGTACAAATTTCAAATAAAAAAATCTTTGTACTTGTTTTTTTTTTTTTTCAGAAACATGGTTTTTTAAAATCAGATTTATCTGAAGTAAAATATAACCTTAATTTTGGCACTGTATTTAGCTTATTTCGATATTTATTTTTTATAAAATGTTGTATCCGGACCGAGACGAAAGTGAGAAAATCAACGGGTGCCAAATGGCTGAATCCAGTGCAGTATCTGAATATCTACTGTACGTACAATATTATTTTTTTTCGTGTATCATTTAACTACGAGCGCTTATCCCTGAGGTACACGGAGCACGGGTTGAAAACCGCTGATATAATGTAACCATGTCAATTGGAAACTAATTTGTCTAAAACTTAAAATTAAAAAAAATATGAATGTGTGATCAACTTGTATTGTATTGTCTTGCATGTTATTTTGTCTTTTTTAAACTTTAATTAGTTTTTAATAATTGCTGGACAACAAATACATTTAATTAAAAGTTCTATCATACGTATCTAGTATGTTATAAACGGATTATACTCTTTACGAAACTTATATTCATATTTAATAAATACAATGCTTTTTACGCATTTTTAGAATAATAGGTTTATATAAAAAAAAGGATAATTAACCTGTAAATGTGTATTCGTATCGGAGTCCGTCAAGTGATGGAATTTCGAGGGACGCGATCATTAATTAACCAAAAAGACTTGATTGCTACTTTTAAAATGACTGTGACAAAAGTAAAGTCACTCTAATTTGAAGTTGAATTTCTCCTTTAAAAATTATCAATAATTTGAAAAATTTGTATTTACTAATACTGAGTTTTTTTTTATCAATATAATAAATATAACAACGAATTATAAAAAAATAAACGAAAATGTCAGCATATATTTAAAATGATCAGCTACTTAGGGTTGTGCCGTGGTCAATTGACCGGACAATTGACCAAAAATATTTGACGGCCAAAAACACGGTCAAATAATCTAAATGGAACCGCCACGACATCTGTTGTTCAATAGAAATAGCTACTTACTATTATTACATGAATATATCTAGTTTGGTATTCTGGGTTCTGGAGAATTTGCTTACTTTACTTTACAAATAAAATAAATACATATTATTTCATTTCATTACGTCTTTTACTTTATTTTGAATTTTATGTGGTTTTGTTTATTTGTTGTTGTTGGTTTTTCATTTTTAGTAATATTGGATGTAGTAAACAGTACTATATAGATAAATTACAATTTTAATTGTGATTTTTATTAAATGTTTCTTGGTCAATTGACCGGTCAAATAGTCGGTCAATTGACCGAAAAATATTTGACTGGTCAAATGCACAACCCTACAGCTACTATATTCTGATGCAGACATAAGCTCTAAATGAATAATATAGTACCCTACTATTTCATATAAAATATAATAATATGTTCCTTGTACATATCATCAATCATGAAAACTAATTCGATAATAATAAATCGATATGGAAGCAAACAACCCAAGATTTTCTTTTGTCGCTGCTGGTTATAAATGCTAATTTACATATTCTAGGGCGAGGAAAGAACATGGTTTGTGACGGCGTTGCCAAACATAAGAAATAAAGATTGAATGGGGTCGGTTTTACATGGACGCAGAAATCTGTGGAAAGATCAGAGCATATACGCTGAAAAATATTTTCTCCAGAGAGGTTTTAGATCGTGACATGATTAACAATCAGAAATGGCCTGTTTGCTCCACGTCATAAATAAATGACGATGTGATATCTTACAACTTTTATATATAGGTTCCATCATTATTTTAACTGATTGCTTGACAAAAATATAAGAAAACATTAAGGGGTGAGCAATATATCGATATTTTTTCGATATCGAAATATATTGATATTTTTAATATATCGATATTTTTGATATGTTAATATTATCAAATTTAAATAATTATGAATTCATCATTCATATTGAGGCTACAAGGTTCAAAACCTCATTTTGTCAGTGCTGAACTGTCTTTCTATTCTGTCATGTCAAATTGACAAAAGTTTGAACTACTAACTTGTCTCAAATATGTATCAAGAGCGTCAGTTTATACGAAATAATTTTTTCGTAACACATGCACAAGAAATACGTTTTTATTCCCTAATTTTAGAGAGAGAAACACTGCTTTTCTCCCCTAGGGAGAGAAACATTATATTTCTCTCTCTAGGTAGGGTGTTTCTCTCCCTAGGTAGCACGTTTCTCTCCCTAGAGAGATGTTTCTCTCCCTAGAGACTACGATTATTAGCTGTTTGTGGCGTTTTCTAGGTAACTAGTTACGCAACCCAAATTTGACATTTGTCCCGATAAGACAGTAATTTTTATGCACTTGTTAAGAAAAATATAATATGCTTTACGGGAGGGCGCGATTATCCCTTGTGTGAAGTTGGCAAATCTCTACTTCAGCTCGAGTCTTCGGCCCTCGCTTGCGTCTCGGTTTGCCAACTTCACACGCGGGAATAATCGCTTGTTTCCCTCCCTTGATGCATAACATACTATATCACAATCCAAAACAACGATGCTTGGTAACCATCCGATCCCGTAGGTATTCCGATATTTCGAAAATCCAATATATTGAAAATATTGATATTTTGACGATATCGAGATTTCAATTTCGCCCACCCCGAACTAACATAGAAGATACACCTGATACCAATAGAGACAAAATTCAAAAAAAATACATTTATCGATACTTATAACCATTCAATTATGATTGTGTAATAGCAAATATATAAATATTTATATCAAATATATTTTTTATTATTTCTATTTTCCAAACTTATACTCAAGTATATCATAATTATTTTAAAAATATATAATTCAATGGAAATTATTGAAATACTTTTAATTCGCTTAAACAAAATATCCTGCTTAAAACCACTTATATATACAAAGTAGATATTCCAACCATGTATAGCTTGACCTATGATATGCTTGAGAATTGTTGAAATAGATGTAAGTGCGATTGTGTGTACGACCTAGGAATAAATGGATGAATTTGATTGAAGGTTTGTTACGTCAATCTCCATTTGATGGGTTTTATCGTGACAATGTATGTATGTCGTACACTTGCTTCTATAGGTACACGATCGTTTGCTTTTTTTTCTTTGCCTTTGCTATTTTTTAAAGGATTTCAACCAAAATACAAAAAAATAATATGTGCACTCAGCTAATAGCTAATCGATGTACTAAGATATGGATAGTTTATTTTCATTACTACATAAATTTGTTTAATAGTTTAGGTCCTTAATATGTAATTTTATAAGGATTATTGAAACTGAATGATCAACTTAATGAAGTATTCAGCTTCATTTGTTACAATATGTACTTATTTGTAAAATATCCTTATAAAATCTGTGTTATACTTTATAATATATAATTACTAGAGTTCTTATAAAAACAACAAAATATTGTTTTCTTTTATTATTATAATTTTCATTTGAGACAGGTATAGTGTCAAATTTTTCTGACACTTGGAAAAATCATCTTAAAGTGCAAAATTTCTACGTTCTAATAAAAATTCCCATTTCATCAGACCCTCATAACTCTGCGTCAAACTCACGAACAAATGTTCCGAGAGGGGAAACGAAAACGTGACTGCGTACGTCTGTAGTTGATTTAAAGAAAGTAATGATATTGTCAAAAGTTAAAATATCGATGCTATTACATCGCCTGTGAAAGTGATATGAAGAGACATGAAACTTTAATAAATTATTAAATACTAAATAAAATGTTGGGATGTTAGAAATACTAGATAATAACATTTATTTAGCAAAAACCTTTACGTTCCTATTTCTCGCTTAAAATTAGTTGCCCGATTCGATTTTCAAGATTCTTGAAGCTATATGAAGAATATGACTGTATTTTTAAATCGAGTGTAACATTCGGTGTATAAATCTAATCTCAACGTTCAGCTGTAGTCGAATAATTTTCCTCCATCTCAATTCCACGAAAATAGGATCTTTGATTTTTAACATATGACTTCGACTGAACGTACAGTAATGAAGGTAATTTTAAAGTTAAATTTTTATGAAAGAAAAATTCGGATGACGCCTGGATTCGAACCAGGGACCCTCCGCTTGCCGGGCAGAGTGGTGTAGCGGTTAACATCTCTGCCCGGCAAGCGGAGGGTCCCTGGTTCGAATCCAGGCGTCATCCGAATTTTTCTTTCATAAAAATTTAACTTTAAAAAGGATCTTTGATATTTGTGAATAAATTTTCATGAATTTTGAAGCAAACATCGAAAATGATGTTTTCAGGTTTAGCTAAATCTTATTTGAGAATTTAGTTGTCACGCCGAATTTTTCTAGAAAGAATTAATTAAATAATGTAAGTTAAAAGAAAGGTGTTATTTTTATTTTTTCAGCACAGACTTTTCACTAAAAAATAAATTTGCAAAAATTTGTTGCGAAATCAGCTAAATCTAAATATTTCATAAATCTACATGTGTAATCTACATTGCTTTCACAATGAGTTACCCTACAATTAAGCACTTTATCAGTATCGTTTAATTGTCCATTTCACCCTCCGTCAATCAGTGTTCATTACATACATTACGAGTACATTACATCCAGAATATTTTTTAAAGATATTTTTATTTTATTAAATTTATTGTATTCTTTTCTTTAACAATTCTAGATACAATGAATTGTTTTGTAATAAAAAAATAAAAATGTATCTAAATTCTAAATTGATTTGAATATACTATCTTTCAATATATCAGCATTGTGTAATATTATCCTGTCTTTGCGAGTTGACTTCGCCGATTCATTCATAACTGAAGCAGTCGCAATGCCACGTCAGGGGAATACGTTGTGATGTGGCGTTCCAACCAGAGAAAACACTGTCTTGTTCTTGGAATTTTATTAATTCAGAATATAAGTTGATTGGCAGTATTGAGTCGGATTGTAGATTTGGGAATCCGGGTTCTATTCTCACAGCCGACAAGCAATTTTAAACAAATTGAAATTACTTCTCCCGCTCCACTAAAATCTGGTGGTGGCGGGGGGCATTTTGACGGCTGGTAACCAGTAAAGGCATGATATATTTATATATTGGGTATCGTGTTTGTGAATTTGAAAATCCGAGTTTAAATACCACAGCCGACAAACATGGCTTCACATTTAAATTACCTCTGTTGCTTCCCCATCACTAAAATCTTTGGAGGTCGTGATTTTCCGGCTGGTAACTGCATTTCACACGCAAAATATATCATCTACCTAGAACTACTACCGCAGAGTGCCATAGTTAGAAAAAAGTGTGATAAAATATTTTATATTACCTATTTAAATTGTTTTTTTTAACTTAACAGAAGACCTGAGTTTAGATTAGTGATAGGTCAAATTTTATATCGATTAAAATTCCCTATAAGGAACGCTTTAATTATGCTGTCAAATAAATTAACAATTAAGTTTTATAAATTTGAGAATTGACAATATGGTTGATTTTTAGAGTTAATTTTTTAGTTTTTCACCGTACGTTGGCGTGAAATGTCATTTTTGTTCTTTTAATTATTATCTTCATATTTTGTTATATTATTGTTATTTGCGATAATAATATTAAGTTTTTATCTTTAGTTTACGCTAAGGGAAATTTTCTGTTTGGTCGTCTATTTGTTTAATCAACTTATACATACATATCATAAATAAAAATAACTAAAAATGATGACGTTATATCTTATTAGGCATATATGCAGGTATCATAATCATTATTGGTTGCTATTATAGGAAAAATTAAAAACTACTTTTATATCAAAATTTATTTAATAATATATGAAACCTAATTACATATAGTAAATAATTATCCAAAATTTTATTTAAAAAAGAGAAAAAAACAGGGTATTCAAATAATTTCCATATGCCGCATCAACCAATCATTGTACTCAATAACAGTGAAGATAACATTGACTTTCGGCACTCAGTACTCATTTTTCTTTCTTGGTCTAATAGACAAAGCTAACGCCACAAATCTATATGTCCATTTGAGCAATAAGGCGCCAAAGGAAACTTTTCCTCGATCTAACAAATTGAGACACCAGTCAACGTGTAAAACATACTTTTAAAAAACAACATATTTCTGGGCGAATTCGCACTACACAAAACCGCTAGTAGCAACGACGGGTGGCGCAGACGGTCACCAAGGTTGGTTATTGATCGGAACCAAGCGTCGAGACGTCGGGGGCGGCACGAGTCAACATCACGCGTAGGCGTCGGAAATAAGAGGAAATACGAGACTGCCAATGACGCGTCTGGATTCAGAATTTTGTAGCCTGGTCGTGTGTTTATTGCAAAGTTGGGATATTTAGGGGTGCGATGTTGTTGATGTTTTCGATTTTTGGTTGGTGTAAAGTTATGAGGGTTCGAAAATGTTTTTAACGGCTTTTCACTTAGTGTCTCGTAAAATATATTAACATCTCTGGGTTGCAATTTTCGGCTTAAAATACAGAAATCGTGTGAATACTGAAAATGAAGACTGCGCTTTGCAAATAATTAATTTATTAACAAATATTAGCTAGTGCAATTATTAAGACAATTGTAGGTATTTGGTATTTTTCGCATTTTTTATTTATATATTTAAGTCTCAAAATTACCAATTTGAAACGCAATAAAAATTTGCTGAAGTATAAGATTTTAGATATTTATAAATATACTGCTAATGTTTTTCTTTCATAATTATTTTGAATGTCAAAATAGTTGAGAAATAAATTCAAAAATTGGAAAAACTTAAAAAAAAAATTTTTGGGTGATAAATTTCAATATTTTAATATCTAGTAATTTGCAATAATTCTAATGTTTTAGCAACTATTGTTTATGGCATCGCCTACTACTTTTGCATTCAGAATAGTATATTTCAATTTTCAAATGCCTACTATTTTATTTTATGCCAATGTAAAATATAACTTTGTTGTGTGTAAAGCAAAATGTACCTTTAAATATGCAAAAATATGGTACGTTCTATTTGAAACTTTAATAAATAATAAATAAATATGTCGTCACGCCTGTTACCCATTATTAGATGTGGCACTCTGCCGTAGAAGATCTCGGTAAGTGATATATTTCTTCGCGCGAAGTGCGATTATCAGTCGTCAAAACACGGCCTCCAAAGATGTTAGTGGAGGGGTAGATTTAATTTGGTGAAAATTGTTTGTCGACTGTGGGGATCGAATCAGGGTTCTCAAAATCCACAGGCCGATTCTACTTCTATTTATACTCTATGGTATCTTACATGTTTTTGTATAAATCCTGAATTTAAAGTATATCTTGCTATATCCCATTAAACGGGGTAGCACGAACCCGTGAAATATTTACAGAATATCTACTCATCAGGTTAGATTCACCAAGAAATCGTTCATCTTATTCTGACACTATACTCGCGCCCTTCCTTGTAAACTCATTTATTTATTCCTTATACTGAGAATATTTCATACGCAACAAATCTTCAATCACATCCATTCATTCGCTGCTATACATATTACTATATTCGAAAGTCCTATAAAATTGATGTTTCTAATTTAATGAATTTGTACGTAAAATAGGTTATTTCAGAAAAAAGATTTCTATACAAACTTTCTAGAATTATACCCGGAAATTCATTTTGAAAAATTACCAAAGACTCAAAGAAATATATGCAGTCATTTATCATTTCCGTTTTAGAAATTTACTCGTTTGCCAACATTTCGGAAAATAAATATTTAAAGAATGTTTTGTTTAAAAACTATTTGTACAACAGTATTTTCAGACAATAAGCCTGATGGTATCAATTAGCAAATTTCAGGTTGATTAATTATTAAATGAAAATAATAACTATTAACAATTTCTTTGTAACTAGTCACATTACTGTTTAACAAACATACAAATTTCAGAAGGAAGTATTTTTAGTTAAATCTTCTTTATGCTTTTATATGAATTCCCTGAAATTTTATTCATTTATTATTAATTAAAGGTTCATTTATTTGAATGGCTTCGTAATTGTTTGATGATCACGAAAGGCATCTGTTATAAAATGTCCGCCAAGGCTTCTGTATTATAATTTCCTAGGACGAATATAGGATAGTACTTAGGATATTGAATTCAGAAACGCTTTCGTGTTTCCTTGAAGCACAGATGTCTGAATACAGGTTAATTGAAATAAAATACCGACAAATAGTTATTGTTATATACAAACCTAAAATTTAAATTACAGAGTAACTTTTTGACAGAGTTGACAGATTTTAATTAAGTTAATTGAAAACATGCGAAGGAAATAATAAAATATTAGATTTTTACATTTTACACATGATGTGTATCTTCCATGGATACGTATAATAAATTTGACTGTATAAAGTTATATTTATTCTTTTATGATATGCATTTTACCACAGAAATTTTCTACCATCTAAAAATCAAAGTTATAAAATGCAAATAAGAAATGCGAGTGGCCTTACCTTAAAAGCGACTCGATGGGATTGTGCAACTAAATGCATTTTTCTAACACATAAGAATCGTAATTTGATAGTTGATAAATACACTTTAAAGCAAAAAGTATTGTCATTTGTAAATAGTAAATTTTTAAAACAAATTTATTTATTTGATTTCTAAAAGTACATACTTATCTTTCAAAACTAGATATATATAATGTTATTGAAAATTGTTATTTGCAGCCGAATTCACCAAGATATTGTTAATTATTGATCAACATTGTATTGGATTTGATGACTAGATTAGCTTTATTTTTAATGGTGATTTACATCAGTGTTGATTAATGAATCAAGTATTGATTAACGAATGATGAATTCGGATGTACAAAATTGTTTCATGAACAGATAAATGACATTTTGACAGTATCATATCAAGTTAATGTCCTCGTATATTGACACAGGGCGGGGGTATATACTTCAACGCTACTTAATACCAAGGGTGAAACATATAACAGACAATATTAAGTTAGGGGTTGTTAACATACCACCCCTGTGTTTTCATATCGACGCCACAGCTGTCATTTCGTTGTCTTGTCGAATGACTAATTATTGAAAGAAAAGCAATCACGTTTTTGTATGTGTTGGCTTTAAGGGTAAGGGAAGTTAGAAAATTATCCTATATTTATGGGCGTTTCCTACTTGTCTTGGCAATCTTTGTTCTGGCAGAGAAGATTTATTTTTGCGGAAACAATTATGAGACAAAAGTCTGTAAACACTTGACTTTAGATTTATTAATCTGTAAAACCTTCATTAGAAGTTTCTTGAAAATTTATAACTTTCGAAAAATATATATGCGATAGCAGAGCGCTTGAAGGCTTGACTTATGTTACAAATTTATATCAATCTGTGACTAATACCTACCGTGATGGATCCAACTTACTATAGCATATTAAGTATCAAGAACGGTCAAGTTCTTTACCAGTCTTCAATTTTGTCTGAGATCGCTATAACCCTTAACATTCGTCATGCTTATATTATTTTTTATGCGATCAAAAAGAAAAATTCAAATAAAACAAACTAATACTATTGGACAAACAAATAATATTATATATATATGAAATAGTCATATACATATACTATCTACATCTGTCATAATGTGCAATTGTTCAAAATTTTCGTTATTTGCTGATATACAAGAAACTAGTGAATAATGATCATGGAATATTGGATGCTCGGCAATTATTTCTGAAAAAATCTAAATACCGTTGTGAAAATGCCTATAAAATTTTCAAAAAATAGTGTGAAAAATAGAAGAAACGTATTAATGAAAAACAACTTGCTGGCGTATTTTTTTCAAAGCATTAAAAATGCCAGGTAGTTTATGAGACGAATACTCTAAGCTAAAAACCATAATTTTTCCTTTATGATTCTGTTGATGATAACACTAATTACATTTCTATGGGGTAGGTGGCTCAGTGGTATCGAGTCGGCATGTAAATCTTGATAATCCTGGTTCGATCCTCACAGTCGACAAACAATTTTCACCAATTTAAATCTACCCACTAACATCTTTGGGGGCCGTAATTTAACGGCTGGTAGCCACACTTCACGCGAAGAAATATATCACTTACCGAAATCTGCTACGGCGGAGTTCCACACCCCGTAATGGGTAAAAGGCGTGATGATATATTTATATATTTATTTTAATTATATTTCTATCACGAAAAAAATGTTGGATACAGACCAAGAAGATTTGTAATTCAAGCATCACATGACATAAATTTAATTCATAAGTTAAATTTAAATTACTAAATATAATAATATAATTCATTAAATATAAACTTAAATGTATTTCTAGGTAGAAATGACTTGAGGAGTAACGGAAACATGTAGAAGAGAGAAGTTGTATAACATAACCATTAAAAAATATAAAAAATAAAAAGAATCTATGTAGAAAATTTAAAATTTTGTCTTATTCTTCTATGCTATTTCAACATGAATTTACTTAACATTCGGGTGATCGGTAAATCACTTACCATCGTGTTAGTCCTGGAAACCAGTGAACACACCTTACCGTTATGGAAACAAGCACAAGAAAGTAACAAAAAGAAATATTATGTATAATTATTCTCCAGAAAGAAATTTTGAATCGGTTATTTCATCCAGTATTTATAAATTAAATCCTGCAGCTAATTTGAGCATTTCTTGTCCGCCTGTGTGTAAAGGATCTCGACATTTCCTCTACCAATTTTGATACAATTTGGTATTCTAATGTTTTTAGACCACAAAAAAGCGATCTAGCTAGATCTCATCCGACGGATAATTCATTTAAATTGAAAATTAAATATATCATCACGACTTTTACCTATTACTGGGTGTGGCATTCTGCTGTAGCAGATATTAGTAAGTGATGTATTTATGCGCTTGAAGTGCGGTCACTAGCCGTAAAATCACGGCTCTCAAAGATGTTAGTGGAGGGGTAGTTTTTATGTGGTGAAAATTGTTTGTCAGCTGTGGGAAATCGAACCCGGGTTCTCAAATCCACAGGCGGATTCGACACCACTGAGCCACCAACCCTATATAATTTAGTTATTAAAAATATATGTGAGTGAAAATTCGAAGGAAATTTCGGAAGAAAAGAAGTTTTATCTATTTCTTGTTTTTCATTTTAAACTTCCCATCTCCCGTCATTTCTCGAGCAAAGCAAATATTAATTATGAATATAGTATGTTTGCCTATGATATTATTATCTTCATAAAGCTAAAAATAAAATTCTAGTATGAATGAAGTCTGAAGTTTATTTCAAGTGTCAAATTTATTTATGGATACTTTAGTTTATATTTTAATTTACGACTATAAACTTTATATATGTGATCTAGCGATAAGGAATGGGAAAATGATATATAGTTTCCTTTAAAAGTAATAAATTTGTGTTCACTCCAAGCAAATTTATGTTGTTCTCTCAAATATAACTATATATTGAATTAAATCATAATGCTCATAATTTAATTTACTTAAGTGGCCAATAATATCTTTGTATATAAATTTAGTGAAGTAAAACTGTACCGTTTCGAGCACACTTACTTGCTATTTGACCACTTTCTATATGAATTATTGTATGGCAGTAAAATATTCCATTTCCTTCAGCTACAGGAACATGATAATTAACACGCATGTATAGCAAATCTTACCTTTGGGAACCAAATGCATGAACATAAAAGGTTTATAAATATGTCTACATGCTTGTGTAGTTGATGTGCTTATTTGCAATTTATTTTACTACTTACGTTATAAATTATAATTTAATTACTTGGGGTGTAAATTATAATATTTTGTATTGTTCTTTGTTTTATACATTTTTAGAAAATAAATAATGAAAAGACTACACGTAAATTCATAAATGTTCTCGTAATAGAAATTAATGTATCTCACGAGATATATATTCTATTTATCCACGGTCCCCGTATGTAAAACGAATGCTTATTCTTATAAATAATATACAAATTTATATGTCTCTTTAATTACGGGTGGATAAAAAATATGTTTCTAAACAGTTTATAAAACTAGCCACTACAATAGTTTTTCTACGATTGCAAATTAAGATAACAAAAAAATTAGTTTTATGAATTCTTTAAAAAGTAGGGTTAAGCAACAATGACATATGCCTGACGCTAAGTTCATCCTGTGATTAATATTTCAAGCCGTGACTAAAACATTCGAACCCACGGCTTGTAAACATGTGATTAAGATGTTACTTAGTGTCAGGAAAAGAAGTACGTTAAATGACATTTTGGTAACGAGAGTAGAATAAAATATACATTTTAGTCCCATATTTTAATTTACTTATTTAATGCGTATTATCTGTATTATATCGAGGGTCTCCTGCCATAAGGGCGTATCGAAAAAACACAACTTTACAGGAGAGATAAAAAACGTTTCACAAATCGATTATTATTCATTTATTAACTTGAGGTCATCAGAGCTATCGTTTTCAATATTTGTAACTTTATGAGGCAGGTTAAAATAGAAATTATGATATTCCTAAGTAATGACGTTCTCCTTACACATTTCCACAAGATTTTTATATTTTATTTCAGTTATAGGTAGCCTTGCGTTGTATGCTTGAGATGGTATCGAGTTTTGCAGGGCACGTCGTCCTTTTCGTACATCAGTTTGAATCTCACCATAATTACCATCCTAATACTCGTTTTTAAAAAACAATTTATTTTGACTATTTTTTTGAACTTGCAGACATTTTACTTCTTTCCAATTTAATGCTGACGAATCAACAGCTTTGTGTACATTAAGAATTTTAAAATTTCTGTATGATTTAAAATCTAGAAAATCTTGGAAAGTGAATAACGTCACTTTATTTGGTAGTCCTCTTTTCTTGGCCATTCTGACAATATTTGCCCAGTCATTAGGCAAATAAATTTTTGCATACTCTCTAGCACGCTCTATTGCGGAATGCATGGAATCGCATTGCATGTGAGTATGCCTAGGTTGTAAATAATTGATCTTAATAGTTTCCAAATTTTCGTTCAATGTTATTGCGTACTGTAACTTACAAGCTATTACGGAGTTTTTATTTTGACGAAGACAAGAATCCGAATATAGAATTAAGTGCTTCGTGTGCTGTGGAAGACCGGAAATAAACTGGAGTAAGCATGATGCGATCTCATTGGCTCCTCTTTTTTCATTTATTTCGTCCCATATTAAAGTATGTCCTTGCTTTTTTTGCTACTTCGTACACTGTAAGATTGAAAACTGCAAATTTTCTTTTGTAGAACATGGGTTTGGCAAAAAATATAGGGCAATATAGGACAGCCTCTAAATCGAAGTTAGCAGTGATTATTGTTTCGTTTGACAGAGCATGTAGCTTGTCATTTTCCTTTTGCTGGTTGTATGCAACATAAACACAAAAACGGCGTATGTACATAAGCTTACAGTTTTCCTTCCAGTTCAGATAATAAATGTCGTGCCAAAAAGATGTATGTATGACTTTCTGCATGTCACTAGAAGCAACTTAAGCTGATATGCCTGTATTTTTACATCGATTTTAGCTAATACCACGTGGAATTGTCGATATGTCTTTGTGGCACGACATGTATACTGCCACAAGAGGTAAATTTATAAAATTAAAAAAAAACCGCAAAAATGTTGATACATACGCCCTTCTGGCAGGAGACCCTCGATATGATACTTATTAAAAAACAGATTTTCATTACGACACAGATTATAGACCAACAACAGCAAAGCATTTATCTTTTATATATATCTTTTATATTTATCTTATATATATATATATATATATATATATATATATATATATATATATAACGAAATATAACAATTTCTTGTAGTGTAAAATGCTAAATTATCATAGGAAAAATAGTATGTAATAAACGTATCGGAAAACTTATGAGAATGCAACACGCGCTTTCCAATGACACCCTTTCAACACTTGTATTATAATATACTAATCACGAATTTGAAGCAGACTTTATTATTTATTTTATTAAACTTTACGATTTCATAAATAATTTTTGGGCGAAAATGTTAAAATTAAAAATTCTACCAATTTGACTAGAGTAAAGAAGTAATATCGGCGTCGGTATGATATGATATCTCATATCATACTCCAGTCAAGTTTAAAACGCCAAATGCTTCTGCAAAATTCAATACACAACAATATGTTTGTATATCTTTAAAGTTGAATATATAAAGAATAGATGATCGCAAATGAAAATCAGTCGACGCTACCGTTTCCTGCGTATTCTGATAACAATGCCCCCACTTAGTTACAGCATGTTGTAGAATTGGATAAGGAGTTCAAGTTTCTTCCTATTTCTCTTTTAAAATTAAATATTGTGTTCTAACATTAAACAGTTAACGATTCTTGAAGCTATTATCTATTTTTGGGTAAGTAGCACCTAAATATTTGAACGGAACCATAACTCCTCTCTGCACTTTCTAAAAGAAACAAACTTGCAAAGAGAGAGAAAACATTTTCTTTTCGTTTATCTGTCGGTATTGTTTTAACAAGTTTATGTTCGAATACTTTTCGTATAATTTTTGTCATAAGAAAATTTATGTTTAACGAATTTAATGTCGATTTTGGTAATTAATAACATGCTATTGCGTTTATGCAAATTGTTCGTATCCATTTAAACTTTTTTTAAAGTGATCTATTCATGGGCTATCTACCAGCGCCGTCAAAAATCGAGGATATAAAATAGACCGGTCCTAAATGAAATAACCCGATCCCAAAAAACATCGAATTAATAACTGGTTAAGGGAGCGGTAAAACACCGATGAACAAGTGATTAAAAGGTCGTTTTTAAAGATATGTCAAAAAACCAAAACTAATTTCAATACCAAATAAAATCCACAAGTACAAGATGAGGAGCAGTAGTTTATGATGAAATTATAATTGTAAATTTTCTGCAATTATAATAATACTTTTATAGAAATACCCTGCAAAGCATGTTACCAGGTTTTTGCGCTTCATAATATTTAATCCATAACGACAGAATTAGAGGATAGACGTGTCCTTTCTTTGTATTTGTTATAACAACAAATTGTTATTATTTGTAGATACATACCAATTCGATTTAATGTATTTTCGTGAATTCAAGTTAGATAAAAGATTATGTTTCATATATTTAAATATAATTAATTTAAATATTTCTTATTTGTCCATTAAGATATCTCTAAATATTGTGAATTTGTATCAATATACTTATAACTGCTAATTACGATGTATTGCTGTTACTAAGTAAAAGATCGGTTAAAAACTTGTTGATAAAAAACCTGAAAAAAAACTGGTTAAAATACTAGTTGGAAAAAAACCGAAAAAAGACTAGTTGAAAGACCGGACGGACAATTGATTGGTTAAAAAGATCGGTCAAAAAGACAGATAAATAAGATTGATTTGTTAAAGATCCGTTAAAAAAGATTTATAAAAGACCAGTAAAAAAACTGATTTAACAAATACTATTTAAAAATGACTTATTTAAAAAAGTCTGGTTAATAAATCGGCTAAAAAGACCAGTGTTGTCGGTCTCTCATAAATCGGACCAGCACTACAAAATTTTAAGTGGGGACAGGTACGATAATAAAGAATTGCAAATGAAATATAAAATGGTTACGGTATCACTGATCCAAATAACAAATTACACACAAATGAAAATCAGGATAATACTTTGTTTCCCCGGAATTGCAAACATTGATCTCTCGTCTTCCAATTAGTTATAGTTAGTTATGAAGTACTATAAAAATAATTTCAAATAATGATAATAAAATTGTTCAGATTCAAGAAAGAAATTGTGTGTATTTACAGTCGTCTATAGCAATACAATTAATCTCATATTCCAAGAGAACATTACACTCAGTTAATTCAGACAGACGACTGTATGCTGCATTATTAAACATTTATATCAAACGCAGTTAGTAAGGCAGAATAAAGTATTTAGTGCCTTTTATAGGATTGTAACTGTATATTGAAAAGTGAACATCTCTTTCAATAGCACACGAATATGATCTTTGAACAATAAACATAACTTAGGAATGTAAGTCGATGTCATGTTATAAAATGATCCAAGAGAAAATAAAATTGTGAATAAATTGCTGGAAATGAAATTAAAATAGATACTTATATAGTTACTGCTATTATTTTACTTTTTACTTGATAATTCTACTGTTATACCGGTAATCAAATAATCGACTAAAAATTATAGTGAAATTCTGTCTTGTTCACAGTAAATGTCTTCTTCCTTAATTACTTACATCCGCCGTATAACTTATTCATATAACCATATAGTAACCTAACAATTATTATCAAATATCTAGATTCGTGATCAAATGAAATTTTAAAATTAGAGGAAAATGATTTTGGATTTAATTCCCATAACCATAAATTATTGCAATTATATAATTTTTCCTTATATATTATTCAATTTTAAAGGGGGTTCTGTTATGACAGTGTTATAACAAAATATAGATAAATAAAAGAATAAAAAAAGTATTAATTTTTTTGTTCGTTTTAATTTTTATTATAGAGAAACTTTGAAAAGAAAATGTTCTTTACCAGTTAATAGTTACGGGGTAGTTCAATGTAGTCACCATAAAGTTATCATGTAGCCTTATGGTTAAAGTAAATAGCCGAATATATCCGAATATTTTCAAAAATATAACCAAAGATCTTCTATTGAAAAAAAAAATCATCCACTTTATTTTTGACGTGTCTTTATGGCATTCAACGACTTTTGCTAGATATGTATTATTAATCAGATTTTTTTATTTTTATCCATGTTGACCACGGATTTCATCCAATAGTACCTACTAATGTTATAATCGAGTTAACTGTTTTCTTTTTGTTTTCATTTATTTATAGGAATGAAGGAATGAATATTTTTTTACAATTTTTTAGAAATCGCACCATTACATTGTTCAGTACAAATTATTTATGAAGATTTTCTATAAATTCGCTGGTCGACCACACAGTCACTCTCAAATGCTTTATTTCATAGAACTACATATAGTAACTGACATGTGAAATATTAATTTTAATTTGATTTATGTATGCAGAATTGATTAAAATAAAGTTTTCAAGTTTCATATTAAAATGGTACAGGTAGTATTGATTCGAACAATACGAGTGTATACTACATTCAGGATGGCGACTAACCTGGAAAACCGGGAAAAGTCAGGGAATTTTATATTTCTGGAAAAGTCAGGGAATTTTATTCCATGTCAGGGAAAAAGGTTTTTTGTTCTTTCAATTTTTTAATTTAATTTTAGAAAAATAACTACAAACTTTTATTTCAAAATGTATTTAGTTATTTTTAGATTTTATTGGCAGAATACCCTTTATTAAATAGATAGTATACCTATATTGGCAACAAATACCCTTTATTGCTTCTTAAGAGTGAGAACCGCCATCTATGAAAATATAACCGAAGGATGTTTACTAATTGAAAACTGTTTTGTCTAACGTTTCTACCGCTATGTTTTTTCTGTATGCAATATTTAAGGTCGTGTCTTTGCCTGTATAGAAAGACAAATTGATTTAATCGCAAAAAGATGCGTTTACGATGCTGTTACTATGCTCGGTGGTATAGAAAATGTAACTATTACTAGACGTATAATTCAAAAAGTGAAAGAAAATGAAAATTCGAGATTGACACAAAAGAGGGTAGCAGCTTTACAAATTAAAGAGTTCCAGACGAAGAAAGCTAAATTGCTTGATGATTACCGCAACCAAATAGATTCGATAGATGAAGAAATCGCAAGTTTAAAGAAACTATAAAGTTTTTATTTTTGTTACGCGTAGAGAAGATATCACTACTTAGTGATACTTATATGTGATTAGAATAAAAAAATGTTATTTTCTGTGATCTAAAAGTGACATAAATGTAATAATATGATTATAACATTATATATATTTAACATTATATATGTATTATATAGTTATATAATATTTGTATTACTATAAATTTAATAAAACAAACAATTATATTACAATATATGATATAATATATGAAATGTAACCATAAATTCATAAATAAGTCAATATTCTAGAAGTCAGGGATTTTTTTTACTTAGTCAGGGAAAAGTCAGGGAATTTATTAATGTTACTTGAATCGCCACCCTGTACATTCCCCAGGAGATAATCTCAGTAAAAACTTATGAAAGATAAAGTATTTAAATATCTTATGTTTCCACCATAGTCCTCTCTCAACTAAAATTTTAATAAAATAATTGTTCTGAACTCAGTTCGTATTTTATGTTCCTTTTTTATTAGCTTGTAAATGTGAACGTTAAAAGTCTCAGGATCGATACCATATCCAGAAATTTATTTCAGAGTTAACATTTTACTAAGGTTCTTTTTTGAATCTATACTCTGACTCATCGTGCTCCGTAGGTTTTTGGGTCCAGGATGACCCGAAAGTATTTTGTCTACGTGCCGGCGATGGTTTCTATATTAGTATATAATTCCTCTTCGCAACATGAATCCACCTCGACTGTGCAATGGAATCGGACTTGCTATGAAAAAACTGATGCTTAACGTCATCTCAATGGCAAGTCCAAAGGAGAAGATATCCTTATTCCATGCATTGCTATAATCCCCACCGGTATGCCATTTGATTTAAAATGGTTGCATTTCCTTGTTCGTCTTGCCTTTTCGATGTACAGATTAAATCTTGAAAATCCATACTTTTCGCATGGTTAGTTATATGTTGCATGCTCATAAGTGGGGCAGTCTACAAAATTATTCATTTTTACACTAGACAAAAATACTAAAATACTTGTTTATGGATTTGAAAAATAAAATATGTCTCCTAAATAATAATAAAATATCAGTAAATAATAAAAAAATGTACACGGGCGAAGCCGAGTTGCCAAGATTGAATCTATTAATTTTGTTTTAATTGTCATCTTATTGAAATTATTTGTAAAAATTTTCTGCAGTGACAATTAACGCAAGTCCACAAGGTCTATACAAACAGATACCATATTTGCCCTTGCTTCACTGCGGTATACAAGTAATTTTGTTTATCTTAAAGCTTCATATTGAGGGTCTATTTCGTTTTCACATGTAAATTCATATATTGCCTCTACGCAAATAAAAAAAACAATATTTTGCACCTTCATAAGAGATCCCAAAAGCACAATTTATAGGTGTTGCGAAGCGCACGGGATACCACTAGTACATAATATTCTTTTTCTCTACAATGCATATAAATATTTAAATCACTGTTATGTAACTAATTGTTCTGTTTTTGGATATTGAATTGAATTTATACGTACATACAGTGTACGAAAATTGGCTCGCTTGGATACTTAAATGTGTTTAAAATGATATTTTACATCTAAAATATTTAATTTTAACGTAATAAGCATGTCTGTAGTACTATATATTTGAAACATAATATATGATATTTTCGTCGAAAATCATATAGTCATGGATATTTCAACGTAACAGTTTAGAGTTATTGATCTTAATTGTTGTAATCATTGTTGCAACATTATTGTAATACCGAAGTATTATTGATCTTAACTGAGACTGAAATTTGGTTTTATTCCATGGCCATTTGATATTTGATGAAATTGTCACATTTCTTCAAATATCTATTACTACAAACCTGCCATGATGTTCAATATTCCGTTCTAGGGAACTTTTTATTCTAGTAGTTTTTCTTTAAACAGTATAAGAGAGCTAATTTTCGCAAATAATTAAAATTGAAACTACTTGCACACGCATAAAAAACTAACATATCACAAATATTTGAATTCACACAACGGTACAGTAACTCCGAACCGTTACTTGGATTACTTCAGTATCGAGTGTAACTCACTTATATAACCAATGAGCAAACACCGCGCCCACTAATTACAATTTGCAAACAAAGCGTCTCTGGTTGCCGGACATCCATGTGCTCGTCTTGGTCTTTACGTACACCAGGTGTCATTAGCTTCGTAAGAAGAGCCACTTCCGGTTTAGGGGGAGGCAGTAATATGATTTTTGCCGTATTTGGCGTAACGAGAAACATAAAAAGTATGTCTTGTATTGAACAGTAGCGTACGGAATATTTTTACTTCCTTGTACGAAGTAAAGGAAGTATTGTTATCGCGAAAATTTTCGGTTCTCAAATTTCAGTGGAAATACGCATTTTGGCCCTCCCTGAGTCCATTTTGACTAATTTCGTCGTGACATCTGTACGTACGTACGTACGTACGTATGTATCTCGCATAACTCAAAAACGGTAAGCCGTAGAAAATTGAAATTTTATATTTAGGACTGTTATAACATCTAGTTGTGCACCTCCCTTTTTGGTCATTATATAACTTCCGGAAGTGGTACTTTACTTGAAGCCTATAATAGATTTTCATGAAAAACTATATTCAAATATAATTTAAAACTTTCCAAATTTGGTATATAAGACTACTATATCAATGGAAATAATATAATAGATTTTGGTTAAAATACACTAACCGGAAGTGACACATTACATGAAGCTGCTAACAGTTTTCCTTGAAAAAAATGGTATTATTTTAATTTTAGAAATAAATGCTTCAAATAAAAGTTTTAGAGAATTAAATTCTGCCTCTAGCACATTAAGAATTTTTCAATTAGCCTTTTGCATAAGCGAGATATCTAAATTTAAATAGTATATATTTTGTGTTTTTTTTTGTAATTAAGTTTGCTATGGATTAGAACAAAAAATAAAAAATAAAAGATTTTATGTCAAATATGTGCAATTAAAAAAATATCTATAGTTTAATACGCGTACAAGGAAGTCATGTGGTGTCCACATCAGATTTTTGAGGATCAATAAATAGTCATAAATAACTTCTTATATTGATTTTACTAAACTGTAACTATACGATTTGACTATATTGTAAATATGATTTTGCTTGTTTTCTGTAGGTATTGGATTAGAAATTTCATTATCACATTTATCTAATTAATTATCTTATGACTATGGAAGTATATGAAAGTGTCATGGGATCGAGGCTGTCTTTGACTTATAACAAAATAGAAAAAAATTTAATCAGTTTTGAATTACATGGCGACCGTAGCTCAATTGGTTTAAAGCATTTTGCATTTTCAAAGGTTAGCTTATATTTCCTTTTTGAAACTGTTTTTTTTTTAATTTTGGAAAATGTTGTCCTTCGTTCTATTTTTTAAATTTATTTAACGAAAAAATATGTAATATTTGGTAGTGATTAAATAGAATTCATTATTCTCATCTCCCTGCAAAATTAATTTATTTAATATTTCAAATAATTTATTTTACAATACATGTATGAAAACAATATAATATAAAATAATTATCTCTTATAACAATTTATAATTTATTAAAAAAAATATATATCATCTATTGAAAAATATATATTTCGGTTACATATATATATATATATATATATATATATATATATATATATATATATATATATATATATATATATATATATATACAGGGTGTTATATTTTAAGAGACCCAGCAAATATCTCGCTTATTTATCAATTTAGCAATATCTTTCATATAACATGATTTATACAGCAACATGTAAGCTAGTTGATGACGGATGTACATTCATGATATCATTTCCGGTTTATTAGTAATTAATATCAACTTTGAAATTTCAAATGGAACATACTATATTTTTTTACAAATTTGAAAAGTGCATCAAATTTGCTTTACAATCATGTAAAATAATCCATATGTTACATTATTAAAAAGTAAAATGGCGGGCACTTTAATATACATCTAATCGGAAATAGTGAGCCATGACTGTGGCTTGAAATAAAACAATTAAATAAAACAATTGTATATATATAATCTTCAACTCTTCTACCCTTTAAAGAGTGTTGAGTATTGTTCTTTTCTTCTTTTCTTCTCTTATTTATGTTCCTTTGTTAGTTTTCTCCAGTTTTTTCGGTCTTTCGCTATATTTTTCGCTTCTGCTGTGCTCATTCCTATGTTTACTATTAGTTCATTAATTGTTGTATCCCATGATTTGCTTGGTCTGCCTCTCGATTTCTTCCCTGTGAACTTCGTTTTCCATATTCGTTTCACTTGTCTGTTTTCTGGCATTCTTATCAGATGTCCGAACCAATTTAGTTTTCTCTCTTCAACTGTCTTTATAAGTGGTTTTATATTAAATTCTTCTCTTATTATGTCATTTCTAATTCTGTCCCGTCTTGTAACCCCTTTTATTTTCCTCAAAAATTTCATTTCTGCCGCCTGTATTTTACTTTTTTGTCTGTTATTGATTACCCATGTTTCACACCCATGAATTAAAGCTGCTTGGAATACTGTTTTATAGACCATTATTTTTGTATTTTGGGACACTAATTGGTTGCTCAATAAAGAATTGTTGATAGCAAAATAGCTTCTGTTTGCTGCTAGCAATCTTTCATGAATTTCTTCTTCTATATCTCCTCTATCGCTTATTATTGCGCCTAAATATTTAAAAGAGTTTACTTGTTCTATTTGCTTGCCGTTCAGGGTAATATTCATTCTCGATTTTATTTTTGATATTTCCATTACTTTTGTTTTACTAACATTAATTTCCATGTTAAAAGTCTTTAGTTCTTTACTCCAAATTTCTAGATTTTGTTGCAGATGTTCTTCCGATTTTGCGTATATTGCCAGGTCGTCAGCGAATGCACTTTCCGCTATGGTGCAATTCTGTAGATTTAGATACCCTATCGTAATTTTGTTACTTCTAGCATGTACTCTTTTTGTTATTTCATCTAGATAAATAATAAATAAGAAAGGGCTTAAAGATCCTCCTTGTCTGAGTCCTTGATATGTGATGAATTCATCTGAATGACTGCTGCCTGTCCTTACTATATTTCTTGTATTCTTGTATATGCTCTGTATTGCTCTTAGTAATGCTTTGTTTATTCCTCTTGTTTTCAGAATGTTCCATAGCATTTGTCTGTTTACTTTATCGAACGCTTTAGCAAGGTCAATAAAAGCAATATATAAAGTTTTGTTGTACAGAGTCGTCTGATATATTAAATGCCTTATTGAAAAAACATGATCCTGGATGCAGTATCCTCTCCGAAAACCACTTTGTGACACTTCTAACGTTCGTTCTAGTTCTCTTAATTTTTCTTCTAGAATTGCTTCATATAACTTTGCCGTTGTACAGAGTAAGGAAATTCCCCTATAGTTGGAGCATATTCGATTATCTCCTTTTTTGAAGATCGGGAACGTTATTGCAATTTCCCATTCTTTTGGTATTTGGCCCTCGTTCCATATAGTATTTAGTAGCCTGAGAAGTAATTGTAATCCTATTTCTCCTAGGGTATTTTGTGTTTTTTTTTGTAATTAAGTTTGCTATGGATTAGAACAAAAAATAAAAAATAAAAGATTTTATGTCAAATATGTGCAATTAAAAAAATATCTATAGTTTAATACGCGTACAAGGAAGTCATGTGGTGTCCACATCAGATTTTTGAGGATCAATAAATAGTCATAAATAACTTCTTATATTGATTTTACTAAACTGTAACTATACGATTTGACTATATTGTAAATATGATTTTGCTTGTTTTCTGTAGGTATTGGATTAGAAATTTCATTATCACATTTATCTAATTAATTATCTTATGACTATGGAAGTATATGAAAGTGTCATGGGATCGAGGCTGTCTTTGACTTATAACAAAATAGAAAAAAATCAGTTTTGAATTACATGGCGACCGTAGCTCAATTGGTTTAAAGCATTTTGCATTTTCAAAGGTTAGCTTATATTTCCTTTTTGAAACTGTTTTTTTTTTTAATTTTGGAAAATGTTGTTCTTCGTTCTATTTTTTAAATTTATTTAACGAAAAAATATGTAATATTTGGTAGTGATTAAATAGAATTCATTATTCTCATCTCCCTGCAAAATTAATTTATTTAATATTTCAAATAATTTATTTTACAATACATGTATGAAAACAATATAATATAAAATAATTATCTCTTATAACAATTTATAATTTATTTAAAAAAATATATATCATCTATTGAAAAATATATATTTCGGTTACATATATATATATATATATATATATATATATATATATATATATATATATATATATATACAGGGTGTTATATTTTGAAAGACCCAGCAAATATCTCGCTTATTTATCAATTTAGCAATATCTTTCATATAACATGATTTATACAGCAACATGAAGGCTACTTGATAAAGGTTGTACATTCATGATATCATTTCCGGTTTATTAGTAATTAATATCAACTTTGAAATTTCAAATGGAACATACTATATTTTTTACAAATTTGAAAAGTGCATCAAATTTGCTTTACAATCATGTAAAATAATCCATATGTTACATTATTAAAAAGTAAAATGGCGGGCACTTTAATATACATCTAATCGGAAATAGTGAGCCATGACTGTGGCTTGAAATAAAACAATTAAATAAAACAATTGTAATTATTATTATTACACGAAATAATATTTTTTGTCATAATAATACAGAGAATAAGAATAAGGAACACTTAAAAACAACAAAATGATTTTATAACTAATATTCAAGATGGCTTTGAACCTCTTGCATTTTTTCCCGATATGACCACTTGATTTTTGTGTGGAGTTACGTGAAAGATTTTGTTTGTAATGAACAAGTAAACATATTAAACGGACTGAAGAATAAAAATGAAGCAGCAATTGAATCTTTATCTGCTAACCAAATATAAAGGGCTACTTATTCTGTTTCAAAACGTTGTGCAAAATGTATTAAAGAGGAGTCATTTTGAATATTAGTTATAAAATTATTTTGTTGTTATTAACTGTTTCTTATTCTTATTTTCTGTATTATTATGACAAAAAAATATTATTTCGTTTAATAATAATAATTATAATTGTTTTAGTTAATTGTTTTATTTCAAGCCACAGTCATGGCTCACCATTCTCTTTCCGAATTGGTGTATATTAAAGTGCCCGCCATTTTACTTTTTAATAATGTAACATATGGATTATTTTACATGATTGTAAAGCAAATTTGATGCACTTTTCAAATTTGTAAAAAAATATAGTATGTTACATTTGAAATTTCAAAGTTGATATTAATTACTAATAAACCGGAAATGATATCATGAATGTACATCCGTCATCAAGTAGCCTTCATGTTGCTGTATAAATCATGTTATATGAAAGATATTGCTAAGTTGATAAATAAGCGAGATATTTGCTGGGTCTCTTAAAATATAACACCCTATATACAATAAATATATATATATATATATACAGGGTGGTGACTCGCTCAGCCGGTCATAGGGATTTAACATGGGAAATAAGTTTATGCAATTTCCTACTTCCCTAATTATTTAAAGCAAAAACGCGTCAAATAAAAGTTTTAGGGCATCAAATTCAGCATCTAAATCAATAAACAGAATTACTTTTATGTGCTTTGTAACGACAGAAATTAAATATGAAAATGTCGAAAATTACGTTGAAAATATTGATAGCCATGAAATTGAACAAAAAAATAAATAAATGCTTGACGTTTTATCTGTCAAAACATCAACGTGTGACGTTGTGACAGGTAAAATGTCAACTTTGACGTTAGACCTGCAGGAGAAAATATTTATATTTTATAAAACATTCATAATTAAGTAGGCAAGTTAACAGTTGCTGGACTGTAATATTCCTGAATTCCTCTGCAATTCTTTGTTTTAGAGAATCCACATTTGGGTGCCTACTTTTGTAAACTTTATTTTGTCATTAGATGACAAATCCGGTGATCGAGCTGGCCATTCAGTATATCAAATTATATATGTCATTAAAGTTTCGTGCAGAGGTATAGAAACAGCCTGTATACATATATATTAAATACAAATTTAATAATTTAAAATTTTGTATGCAATTTTTCTATTATATTACTAACAATGAAATTATGTTTGGTCTGGCTCCTTTCGTTTGCTTTTGCAATCTTATCGAAAGCAAATAAAATGCTCGCCCCTAAGTACTTACTCGATAACTCCATGCCAACAAATGTCAACTGAACATTGTTGCACAAATATTTCCTAGTACAATAAGTTAATAACAATGGTTAATAAGGCCAGAACCAATTTACGAATTTTATCGACTGGCGACAGAGTGAAATTGTTATATAATAAAAACTCTGGTTAACAAATATATTCAGATTCAATGATTAATTATTACAAATATTAGATAAACAATATTGTCTATAATTACAAATGACATTATAAACATAACTTCGCATTTTCCAGTTCTTAAACTTTTACCAATAGTTTTAAATTTGCATTTAGTTATCAGTGACATCAATATTCAATTACCCTTGAAAACAGTTGACACTTGATTCTCGTTCGAGTGACTTTGACACAGAAATACAACATTCACCTGCCAAATACGACCATAACTACATGCTAATATACCTCCTTTATTGAATGATTTATCTGTAGATCATTTCTGATTCATTTTAAGTTTACTTATTGCTACAGGATAATCTGATGGTTAAATTTTCTGGGATTTTGAAATATTGCATATGAAATTGACCTCAAATTAATACTGCATATTTTTCATATATTAGTTTGTTGATTTATCGAATTTATAACTGAGGAGGAGATTATGCATTTTAAGCAAAATTTAGTTTAGTTTACCTAAACTTATATCACTAATATAGAAAATTAATCTGAATCATATTATTCTAAAAAAATAAATAATTATAATGAACGGAATAAATTAGAGTTTGTTTCAAACCCTTTTGCGGCAATTCTTAATAATTTGACAATACTAATTGAGAAAAAAAATTGCTGCATATTCTTTGTCTTAATTTAAGCACAAATTCATGTTTTTAATCTCATACAATTTTAGATCAAGAATCTTGTTGCTTTAATCAAGTTCCTGGAATAATAGTTATTTTATTTATTTGTCTTATTCCTATATTCATAACAATTCATTAACGTTAACGCTCCGTTACCGTGACAAACAATTACATATCGCTCTATACAATAAATAGGTAAATGTCAAAATTTTACAAATCAGAACCTAACTAAACAATTCGTGGAATACTTTTATGAATATGAGTGAGCATTAATGAGCAATTGCGCAGTTGCACTAATCAAAATAAACAAAACAGTGTAAAACGAAGATACGTTTCATGTAATTTCAAATTGTATCAACTTGTTTTGATAATTTTATCTGATACATTGTAAAATCATTAAGCGAGTATGGTATAAATCTTGTAAGAAAATATACGTTCGCAAACAATTACTGATGATGGCTATAAACTGTAAACATAGTAACGCCATTAAATTTTATAGGTATTTTGATACTCTGCCTACTATTATTATTACTGTACACAGTAGATTAAAAATATTAAGATTAACAACTAGTACCATTAATTATTTAAACATAATTCAAAGCAAAATTTTACTGTTAAATTTATTTCACCGTTGATATTTGATGTTTTCATGTATTAACAGAGACTAAAAAGGAAATGTATGGATATTTTATTATATACCGTTGTATAACGTTTATTCCCTAATTTGAATGTTAAAACTGTTTTAATGTTATGTGCGTAAATATATGAACAGTTTATTTCCTTTATTTTTTAAAATTTTATCTAATACTGAGCTCAACAGGAACTTAATCTCAATTACAGTATAGACTGTGGGATTAATGCCGGATATTGCAGTATTTTAAAAGTATGCACACCTACTACGGATAGACTCGAACCCGGGACTGTACGAATGTCTTGATGTAGGAAAATTATGTAACATAAATGTTGAACTGTAATAAATTAACATACTTGTCCTTTTCAATATGACAACTGTAAAATTACATCAGGGTAGATATATTTTCCATATTTGTTCACTACTCACTATTATTTACACCAGTGATTCTCAAGCACTGTGACGCGATTTTTGAAGTGTGCCGCTAAATGTTATACAATAAAAAATATTATTACAATTTTCTATACCTTATTTGTGCGAATTCGGAAAAAAAGATCAAAATATTTAAATGTAGTTGACGAAATTAGAGTGGCGTGATCATTTTTACGACTAAATATAAACGAAATTGTCAAAAAACATCAAGCACAAATTTCGTATTAAATGTATTCTAATAATTAATTTGTAATTAATCACTCAATGAACATTCTGTTGTCTTAGTAATACATATTATTTTATTTTACAGTATAGTCCAAAATTATTATCATAAACTATTTTACACAGTGTATTATATGTAAGTAAAGTGTACCGCCAAATTTTGAAATTTTTAAAAGCGTACCGCGACAATTTACACCCATAAATGTTGATGATAAAGAACTCCATGGTATTGTATCAAACTAAAAATTAAAATTTCAGTTCGAATCGCACAGAAGACAACTAAAAATAAATTACAAAATAATTGCCTTTGTACTCGTAACTCTTCCCCTACACTTATCTTGGTTGTTATGTGAAACGGTTGCCATAGTAATGCATAAATCTAACCATTGGCTGTTCATTTGTTCTTTATCCAACTCTAACCTAGTTCTCTTGATGCCATTTATTGACATTTGATATTTAAATAACCACCTACACACGCGCGTTTTCTTTCTGTCTAATTGCTAACACAACTTTAGAAAGAGAAAGAGAAAAAAAAGCTGTATAGGTGTACCAGAAACTCGATTCCCTTGTGAACATTAAATTATTTTACTTTCTTGTTTCTTGACACGTTTATTTAAATTGTTATCGTGGGTGTTTCGTTATTTACATTCTAACTTGAAAGCAAAATTATTTGATGTTTGTATTCTATGTTTTTTAATTAGAAAATTATTTCATGTTGCAGTGCGAGCAACTTTAATTATTTAATAGTTAATTTTATTTATTTGTATAACAATAATTGTTGTAATTATTTTAAGTTTATTTGGTTTAAGATACTACATTATAATATTTATACCTAAGACTCATGCTAAATAATTTGTTAGTTTTTTTTTAATATTTCGATATCTCTTGAATGATGCATATTAGTATTCATAAAAAAAGTCAATATTTTAATAAATGTTCAGTACTTTTTTTATAATTGTTCAGCGTTTGTAATAAAGTTTCAAATATTTTTCATTCATATTGTAGATTATAATATAAATTTATAACAAAAGTTATAATTTTTAAGTCCCGAACGCGTTAAAAAAATTAATCTATATATTTTTGAATGTAAATATTTGTTCTCGTGGTAGTGCTCTACAATGTCAATTCCGTACTCTAATAAATATATTGTTTGTATTTTGGGCCTTATGTACGTTCATCATTACTACTGTCACAAATAAATTATTGGATTTTTCATAATTTTTTCGTTAGGGATGCAAGATTCAAAAATTTTAAGTACTGCTATAAATTCCTCACAACAAAGTACAAGTTACAATTTCATATAAATTAAAATTTAAAAACAAATATAAGCAAAAACCAATTCGGTAATTTTTACATTTTTGTTTATATCTAGTGACCTATGGGCTTTTCCTGAAGAGCAACTTTTTTTTTGTAATTTAACCGACCTCATATATCTTGATATATGGGTCATCCTGCATATGTCGGAAGAGTAAAATTAGATAAAAACTAGACTCCAGATATAAAAAGTGAAGTCCGACACCCAGTCAAGAACCCTCTACGGACGCTCATAGATATCGATACCTTAAATGTGTATGATATCGATACAATATCGAAATAATATCGTGTATTAATATACTTGATATCAGTGGCGTGCGGCCACTCATGTAATTTCTAGAATATTTCTAGGAAGTGTACCTACTTCGTGTAAGCAACAGTGCACTGTGGCCGTAAGACAATCAGTTACGGTTCTTTTAAATACCAAAAAGTATTAAAGGGCTTTTATAGTTTTTATAGCCTACAGTAAATCATCAATTGAAACTGAAAAAAATCGACATTAGCCTTTAATACTTTTTTTCAATTTGAAAATAATCTAGTCAGTAGGATCGGTATTGTTCATTCATTTTTCTTCTAAGTCAATATTATGTTAAAGCAGGATTTATACAATTAATGTAGTAACATGACAGATAACGCGAATGATATCGATAACGTAACAATTGAGCACGTACGAGAGCTAGTAATGGGGTAGGTGCCTTAGTAGTATCGAGTCGGCCTATTGATTTGAGAACCCGGGTTCGATTCCCACACGCGAGAAACAATTTTTACCACATTAAAAACTACCTCTCCATCTTTGGAGGCCGTGATTTGAAAGCTGGTAACCGCACTTCACTCGCACCGAGATCTCTGCCAGACGAGTGCCTTACCCTATAGGATAAAAGGCGTGATGATATTTTTTTTCTAATGGATTGCAAAATTATACAATTCATAAATTTATAAATCCATGTCGTCATACTACTAGTCACAGCATTATTTGTTGTGATGCAGTGTAATTAAATTTTTTGTAATGTTCATTAGATATCAGTTCCATAGATGACATTTGTATCTAATTAAATAATATAAAATAAATACTGCAACTAAATAAATTTAACAAACATAAGCAAATACTTATAATATAAAGCAGAATATAAACAAACCAAAAATGAAAAATACAACTATATTTCAAACTAGGCATGCCAGTACACACAGTCGTGTCGTCTTTATAGACCCTTTGCTATTCTTCGTCGTAATTAATAAGAAGTCATTAGTACCAATCCATAGTACAGTTGATAGATTAGTGCCGAAATTCAAACAAGATTCCGAAATCATATCATCCGATGGATGGTAACAACTTGTGCGTTTAATATAAATCACCAATTTCGCTTGCGTTGCTTCTTACTTGTCTCCAACTTCATTATAAATCTAGTTTATTTCAACTAAACCGTCGTACGTCAACTGTTTTGCAAAACCGCGTAACATATTACGTATAACTAATAACGGTAATTACTGCTAAAACAACAGTACTACGGTACTTGCGCTGTAATATTCTCCATCACACGGTTTCCGAATCGTCCGTTTTACAGTGTATTCTATTTGGTGAGGTAATTTTTGTAATTTTGTACATAACCTCGTAAAGTTGACACTTGACGTAAATTAAATTTTTAATTGAGATAAAACATGCGGCCCGATGTTCGGTAACCAATAATTTATTGTCGTATAAGTAGGGCTTCTTGTAGTCTTGACAAAAATATAGACCTGACCAATCATAGAAAACCCAGAGAGAGTCTAAGCAAAATAGTGATAGAAGTATTGACGCGCGTTTCAAACAATACAAAAATATTTAAAGAAATGTATTTCAAAATAAATGTTTCTACATGAAATGACAATACAATGCAAAATAATATTTTAATTTAAATGATGCAATTTTCTTATAGCTCTACATATTGTACATAAATTATTTATAAAAGATCAATTAATTATGTAATCACAAATAAATTGTATATCCCAGTTAGAGTTGCTGGTGGTGATGCAGAAGAGATTTATCTTCTCTTCATTACAAAACATGTATGTTAGACTTGCACTAGGTTAAATATAAATAAATTTGATGCTAATCACCGAATTTAACATCTATTTGTCTTGGTATCAGACGCCTTCAAATTTTACTTAAAAAACGTAGTATTTTATTCACTGTATTATTCCATGTTAATCTCATCATAAAAAAAGAACATGAAATGACATACACCCAATGACTTAATATCCTTAGACACCGCATGCGAGCGTTTGTTGTGAAGCAGAAACTCAAAGCAATGGGGCAAGAGGGATAAGTCCAAGCTTGTTGTGCAGGTTGTGTAAACTACAAATCTAAAGTGATAGCTGCTGCTCAAAAAATGTTATTATAGTGGAAACTAGATTCCAGCGGTATTATTCGAGTTTAAAATTTAATTATATCATAATAAAATTTATTATTATACATTTTAAAAATTTTTAATATGCAATAATCATATTTCCTCACATTGTATCAAATTTTGAAAACAAAACATAATTTAATAGCCTCACATTCGTCACTTGTCACAGATCGTAAACAAACAAAAACACGTGAGAGAACGATGAACGCTGTAAAAATCTAAACTAGGCATTACGCATTACCAACTTGGGCATACGTCTTGTTCCCCACCGACCCCTCACCTATTACTTCAAAACAAACTATGTAATACACGCCGTGCGGTGTCTAAGGATATTAACATACTTATTCTGTAAAAAATATTTTAACGACTCGTTATTTAACTACAGTAGTTATGGTTTTTTTCATAACGATTTATATAACGATAGTGACCAGAAAAGCTATTCTCTATATATTGTCTTTACGTTTGTCCTTGAGCGAGCTCCATAACGACGTTGCAAACGTTATTGAGATGTGTAGTATATTTACGGATAACTTCATATATATTTTGAACTGTCACTTTTGTCAGCACAATAAAAAGGTTAGTTATTTTGTGAGTTGTCAATAATGGATAAATCTAGAAAACGTGATTTTGAAACAACCACGAGTGATAGATTCGGTGAAG
The DNA here is from genome assembly GCA_947425015.1 of Pterostichus niger. Lineage (NCBI taxonomy): Eukaryota > Metazoa > Arthropoda > Insecta > Coleoptera > Carabidae > Pterostichus > Pterostichus niger. Next base: position 17,431,543 of record OX380338.1, on the reverse strand, counting down.
CAGTAAAGAAACGTGCGGGCAAAACTACTTCTCAGCAATATAAAATTATTGTGGAAGAATTAAAACATAACGTTGCATTCAAAACAAATAAAAATAGTCCTGAAAATCCAAATGCACTCCAAGAAACGTGGGACAAACTTACCAAACAACTCAATTCGGTTGGTGGACCCATAAGAACAATGGAAGCTTGGAAAAGAGTGAGCTCATGTTTTTTTACATACGATCATTTTTACCAATTACTTATTTCCACACAGGTATTTGTTGACTGGAAAAGCCACGTAAAACGAAAAGCTAGGCAATATAAAGTTAATCAAAATAAAACCGGTGGTGGTCCTCCACCACCACCATTAAATGATATAGAAAATGAGCTTATTGATGCAATTGGGACTGTAGCAATTGATGGCCTCAGCAATGTACAAGAATTTGGTTTGACTTCTGATGAGGATCCTCCAATAATAATTGAATTTGGTGAATGTGAAGATGAACCATCTATGTCATTAACTGATATATTAAATCCCGCCGAAAATGCTTCTCAAGATGTACAATTATTACCCCAGGCTCAAGCGAAACAAAATAAACCGAAATCATATGTGAAAAAACATGGAATAGATGCAGTAGTGGACGCGTTTACCCAAAATAATAATAAAGGAATTGAAAACGAGCTGCATGGAATTAAAGAACAAATGCGTAAAGCAAATAAAATTAAAAAATTCAAAATTAAATTAGAATATGAGATAGCCAAAATAAAATACCCAAATTTGAATTTAGATCAAGCTATAGATAATTTTTTAAATGATTCAGATTAAATTGAATACGTTTTTGAGATTACATTCTTTATTTTTTTAGAAAAAAAATTTTATTTTAATAATTCTGCACATTATTACAACTTTTTCTACGATTGTAACAAAATAATTATAATAAACAAAAAATTATTGACAATGATTGCGTATGTATTGGTTTCGAACATTCCTCCCCTCCTGCAATAAGTCATTGTTGTCATCCTGGTGAAATAAATCTTCATTAATATTATTATTAATATCTAAAAAAAATTAAACTTAAAATTTTATCAAAAAACAAATATATATATATATATATATATATATATATATATATATATATATATATATATATATTAATATATATATATATATATATTTAGTTTTTACCAATGATATCTAAATTTAAATCGTGAATTCGACGATCAACTAAAATGTTATGAAGTACTGCACAGCAGTTAATTATTTTCGCTACAATTGGCGGTTTATAATGCAGTACTCTGTCTTTTCTTAAACATCTAAAATATGCTTTTAAAACGCCATTACATCTCTCGATAGTATTTCTAGCACGACAATGTCTTGTAGTATACCTTCCCTCTGGAGTTGCAGGATCAGCACCTATAATAGGAGTTAAGAGAAATGGTTGAAGTGGATAGCCCGAATCACCTGTGGAATAAAAAAATATATAAATGCATGTGTCAATGGATAAAGAAAAGTAGTGCTAAAATATCGAAATTTCTTTAAATTTGTATAGATTTACCCAGAAGCCATGTCGTTGTATCTCCAGCGTGCCAATTGTTTTCTAAAAATTCCTTTATGGTGGACATCATCCATATCGCTGCGTCATGTACAGATCCTGGATAACGAGCGTTTATTGATAAAATTTTCAGATCTGAGTCACAAATCTGTTATAAAAAAACATAATTATGGTGTACTTATTAAAATTGAAATAGATACATACTATTTGACAATTAATACTATGGAAATTTTTTCTATTAATAAATGCATATCCTGGATATTCAGGATGTTCGGCCGGAGGTGGAAATATGGCAATATGAGTACAGTCAACTGTGCCCACAACACCAGAAAAATTATATTTCTGAAAAAATCTGCCGTACATATCCAATCAGAAAATTTGTGATCAATTAGTTATTGAAATTGTATTTACCCATTTTTGATTCTCAACATATCTTCGATAGTACTTGGAAATTTAATATAATGAGGTGCAAGATATTCTATTACGGTGCTGATTTCATTCACACATCTACTAACTGATGACTGACTTAAACCCGAATGGAAATCTTTCCCCACCGCCTTCTGGTAACTGCCATGGGCAAAGAAATGTAGAGCCGTGAACATCTAAACGAGAAAATAATATGAATATGAAAAATTACTATTAAAAATTAATTTTGCGACATAACTTTTACAATATTAGGTATAGCAGTAGTCCTTCTTATATTTTTTAAATGCGGCTCCACTTGTATAAAAAGATCCCTAGTACTTTCTTTATTCAATCTATAAAATCTTCTAAAAATTTCCTCTGGTAAATTAAATGGGTTACTTGCATCCCTTAACCTACGATTTATGTCACGATATTGCTGTCTAAAAATAATTAACTTTTTCAATAATAACTGTGTCACTGAAAATTAAAGATTTATATATTATCAATTACCTTCTTTCTAATTCTTCTAAATAAATTACAAATAAAAGTGGAGCTCCGTTAAATGCCATTTTATGAACACAAATCGTAATGTAACGACAGCATTTGACTTGTTGTTAAATTACTACTAAATATAACGATAAACTGAAAATGTCGTTGTAAAATAACGACATGTTAGAGTTACAGAATAGCTCTATTAGAATTGTCGCTATAATAACGATAATTCTCTTCATAACAGGTAGTTATATCGTAACGATATTATACAGAATAAGGGTATAAGTCATTGCATACACCATATCCATTGTATGGTGGCACCTTTCAGTGGTACAGAGCGTTATAATTGCAGAATTGAGAATGATGGTAAAAAAAGCATTGAAATTTGGCCCTGGGTGATCATTATGCACATTTTTAGACTACGTTATGATCGTATCTAGAAATATGTTACATCAAACTTCAAACATAATGTTCAGCTTAGCCTGTCGTATTTATAATATACTGTATTTTTAAATTATGATCGTGCGATATGTATCATTTATAATAACGATATTTTATTTGAAAGAAATCGATCGTTCCACCATCGTTCTATTGCTATCTTCAACCCGGTTGATTCGTCTTTATTTCAAGTCAGAAATACTTATTTTGCCTGAGTTATCTTTGTATACGCAATATTTTTTCTCTAGCAGATTAAAGTAACTTAAATATCTGTATTATTCATATTTCAAACTAAATATAATTTCGTGAAAACAATTTATATTTAGAACAAAGCTAAAAAAACTAGAAGATATAAAAAAAATAACATCGACTTAACAATTTATAAAATAAATTAATTTATATTTCAAACATTATAATTGAGCAAAATGATACAACATATAAATTTTTATTTTTCACATGAATATTATTTACTGTTTATTGCTATTATACAAAATATATAAACAGTACTATAACGACTGGGGCATAATGAGCGGGCATTATAATTCATAACGCTCGCTCCTTTAATATGTTTAGTTTTAATTTTATGTTTTAACGTAAGTAATATTCACAAAAAAATAGTTTGTTGTTGGTTTCAATTAGAAGCGACATCAGTGTCAAATATTATACGGAAATTTGGAATAATCGGTAACACTTCACCCGATTTTATTTACTGATTCGAAAACCTACCTTCAGAACTGTCAGATAATATTTATAAGGTTAATTTTATTGGTATGTATGTTAGTAGTTACAATTACATAATAATAGTGTTTATACTTTATGAATTTTGTAGATTATGATGCGAAAGAAAAAAATGATTATGTAGGCAGAAATATATCAGAAAGGAAAACATTGACCTAACCTCATCTGTCAAAACTTTCGATTTCTTTGAAATTTATCGTTTTGATTTTTTTACCACTAAACGAAAAATGTCAAAATTATATTCTTTGCTCTCACTAAAATATTTTTCTAAATATCAAATTCTTTTTCCATTATCTGCAAATCTTGCATAGTTGTCATTCAGCAACGCGAATTAAGTTCGAGCACGGTTTTTGAAACTTTGGCACTTTTAAACTACACGGGCAAAATCAACTTTCTTCAATTCACTCTTAGCGTATTTTGTTTGTGCTCAGCATTTCGCACGACTCATCTCGCCTAGTGATCAACAAAACAAATGAAAGCCGCGCCATTCTAAATAGAAAGCCAGGCGTACCCCCAGTTATATACTGTCTGTTCATATTTATGGTCCTATTCTATAACTTTCTTCTGTAACGATGTGTCTCTATACGCTTTGTAAGCGCTCTGTAACTCCGATACTTACAGTGCATCTCTTTCTGTAAAGGACTCCATTGGTTCTCGGATAGAACAGCTAACTTCATTTATATTTATTTTCGGTAATCAGGATACCGATATGTTTTGTTTGATATTTTATATACTTGTCAGTGAAGATGAACAGGTGACGTCACAATTAAATCAAATAAATAAACTATATACAGTTTTCAAAAATATGGGAGCGCTGAATGGTAAGAATGTACGGACTGTTTCAAAATGATAGAAGGAGATTTTAAGAATATTAAGGATATGTACATGCTATCCAATAAGTCTGGAAACGCTTAAATATTTCGAGAACGAAACATTGGATGACAAAGTTACAAAACACGTGTTTTTTTATTTTTCTAAAACTATTCAGACATGATATGCAAACATACCCCTCACCCTCCTGGTTGGCGGTTAGTGGGTGAGTTTCTAAAACTTAAATGGAAACCCCCATTTTTATTGCTCTGTTGCATTCTCCATAAAAACTGTAATTAATTTGCAAATTTCAACCTCATCCCCCACTCTTTTGGGGGTGAAAAGAGGGAAAATCGAAAAATTTTTGAGAAACGATATTTTTATGGGGAAAAAAACGATGAAAAATGATCGGATCTTCGAAAATGTGCAATTTTCCCTTTTTACTCTCTCAAGGGGTTTGAAGGGGTTGGGGTACAATTACGAAAATATTTTTTATGATGAGAAAAACTATAAAAAATGATCGCATTTTAGAAAATGTGCAATTTTCCTTCTTTCCAGAGGGTTGGGGTGGAAAGGATGGGGGACAATTGAGAAATCAGAAAATATTTTTATATACTACCGTTCAAAAATGTTCGGTTTCCATATTCATACGAGTTAGGAATGTAAATCAACTTTTATTGTAATAAAAACTTTATTTATTGTAAATAAACAGCAATATTCTAACATTTAGAAAATGTAACTTTTAAAAACCAACGTACGAAGAGAATTTACTATTTCAATGGAAATGTTCAAGATTTGGATCTCGTTGAAATATTTTCTACATATTTCAACGAGATCCAAATCTTCAATATTTCCACTTGAAATAGTAAATACTCTTCGTACGTTGGTTTTTGTGTTAGGAATCTCAATCAATATAAATGATCCCATGTCTTTGATGTTTGCAAGCTGAAGAAAAATTAATTCTTCTTGTCGACATGCTCCGCTAATTCCAACAATCAACACTACCTAAAATAATGAAGGAAATAATTAATTATTATTGAAGTATATGTTAAATTTTAAATTCAAGTACCTTCATCATCAAGTAAATTGTATCACCTGCTTTTCTGTTTCTAATTTTGTTAGAACACTGGATTTCTTGGCTTGATATCCTGTCGATTTTCTTTTAATGAAAGCTATTAAATTAACACTTTATATCAATATTTTCTTTCATTGATAATGTCGCTCTCAACATTAAATAAATACTCCACAATGTGAAGCTATTCAGGGCCCTGGATATATATGCTAGCAACATTTTTTCATTACACCAATTTTTGAATTGTTGATAAGTATTTTCATATTTTTCCTTAGATTTTATGGGTAACAATGATTGAAATGCTAACGCTGTTGATTCTTCTATATCCGAAGATTCAGATAGATCACTATTAGACATTTTTAATTAATTACCTTATTTTATAAACAAAGCGTTTTTATTTATAAACAAACAAAATCAGTGTCCAGTAAACAATACATGCTATCTACGATTCCCTAGTTTTCCAAAACGTCAAAAAGACAGAAAACAAAAAATACCAAATTCAAAATTTTGAAAATACTCTTTTTCTCAACCGTAGTATAAAAAATCACAAAAACGTAGGAAAAGTGTTAATTTTCGCATACGGTGTGTTTTTAATCTCGGCTACGCCTCGATCAAAAATTTCACACCTAATACGGAAAAATATTACTTTTTCTTACTTATTGTACAAATAGCTATTTAAGATGAAGGAAATGAAAAGTTTTATCTTTTTCTTCAAAAAAAATATTTTCTGATTTCTCAATTGTCAATTATCTATTTATTGATTTTCGTATTTGAATATAATTATGGAGAAAATCATAATAATATGATGATGTGTAGTTTGTAAGATATTAGGAAAATTATCATTTGATGTTTGGGAATGATTATTTTTACTTCATACAGTCAACATTTCATGACTGTAAAATTTATAATGATTCTGTAGCTCTGCAGAACTTACATAGATATTTCCTTGCATAATGTATAACCATGGGAACCATAACAGATACTACAGACAGTTACAAAATAGTACTATAATAACCATTTACACCATTACAGTTTAACTCTGACGTGTAACAAAGCCTAGTTTAAACTAAACCAAAGCTTACATTTTCAGACGTTTGCAAAGTTGACATTAAACCGCAGCTTAGTTAAATCAAACAATTTATGAAAGTGAATATTTGCACACAGCCCTGGTCTGTCATTTGTAGAGAAATATTAGTTCTCCCTAAAAAATTTTAGATTTTTTTAGAATGAAAGTTGTTTAATTTTTTTATTTAACATCTTCATTGTTTTGATGTGCAAAAACATGTAGAAATACGTCCATGTTTACGTTTTGATTTGTGTTTTGAATGTTTTGTATGGAAAATATGTTATTGATAAATTTTACATTATAACTTATACCTATTCTTTTATAAATTACATAATTTATTTCTTTATATCAGATGGTAGATGGTTGAACATTAGACTTACTAATTATATGAGTGTTCTATACGGTTTTCTATTAATGGTAATAAATTATAAACACTTGCTTTTCGTAAACGAAATCTTTTAAGAATTCCGAATCATTAAATTTATAGAAATAATTGCTTCTTTCATGTATCTTTCTTACGTTTAAATTTTCTATATATTCCATGTAATTCATGCAAATCATTTTCTATTAAATCGTTATCAAAATTTTCATCCATTTCTTTAACCATTTACACATTCATGCAATTATAAATTTATTTTTGAGGTTAGATACACGCTTAAACCGTAGACATACAGCGACTTAATTTAAACCATAGACAAGTAGATTAAATGTACGCTTAAAAGACTGTGCAAGAGATTCGCAATTTCACCAATAGGATATTGACAAATACAAGACCCAACATTATGACATTTTATTTAATACGCATAAAATAAGCAAATCTTAGTTTAATATAAATTTGATTTCCACGCAACTGTCACACAAAGTTGACATTTACGCGCATAATTCTGCCAGCGAAATTTATCTTCTTTTACAAACACCTCGACAAACATTCATTATTAGTCGATTACTTTAATGGGCTGTTCTAAACCAATTACAAAATACCGTCGAAAAAACAAATAAATTGTTATTGTTTTCTGGAAACCTATCCTTTGTTACACATTCAAATTTCTTCTTCTTCTTCTGATGGCGCTACAGCGCCCGAGTGTGATAAATACATGTAACTGTATTTTATATTTTACGACAAATCACACATTGTCGACAGGCGGATTCGAACTGACGAACCTTGGTTCGGGTGACGTCATAATAGTTAAGAGATGTGTCTCAACACGCTCGGCCTCCGCGCCTATACATTCATATTTATAATAACCATAATTTTGAAATTAAATATATAATAAATTTTGAAAGCTTTTATTTAATGTAATGCAGTTGCGATTTGGTGCGCTCAGAAAATAGTCTGCCTCGGATACCAAACTCTTTTTTTCGGCGCACACAATCATTTCGCGGTTTAGATTAACAATTAATTATTATTATTAGCAAAATTATTCATTTTATCAATTCAACTTGGTTTATCTAAATACAGAGAAGAAACAAATTTGATTTTTTTTTAAAACTATTAATTGCATTTAAAAAATAATAATTTTAGGCATATTTCGAAAATGAACCTAAGAAGAATTATAAAAATATTTTTCTTCATCATTGATTAGACAATAATATATGCCACTATTATTTAAACTATTAATATTTCTCTCTTAATATACAATTAAGTATTTGAAAATTTAAAATATTACCGAAAATAGTTTTTGTCCATATTTAACGAACCTATGCATTTTTTTTTCAGGGAAAATAAAATATTAAATTATACTACTGAAGTCATAGTTTCATAGTTTTCGAGATCCTAATAGTGAGCCTCTAAATTTTCACCTACCAGATGTGTTATTTTTTGTTATAAATGATATAAATAGAATATATCGTCAAGTTCTGAAAACTATGACGCATTGTCTCTTATGCTAATATTTGTTTTATTATTCAATTTCATATGTCAAAGACTAGTAATATTGTAAGAAACATTACATATTTATTATAGGTATTTATATTGCGCAAGTTTTGAAAATAAATTACCACTATTTTCTTTTTCTACTCCCGTTAGTAAAATGTCATTTAACGTACTGGTTTCCATAACATCTTAATCACATGTTGACAAGCTGTGGCTTTTAACGTTTTAGTCACGGCTTGAGATATTAAGCACAGGGTAAAGTTAGCTTCATTGTAATTTAACCTTACTTTTTAAATAATTAATAAAACATTAATTTTTGTTGTCTTAATTTGCGATCGTAGAAAAAGTATAATATGTGACTCATTTTATAAACTCTTTAGATACTCGTATTTTTATACATACTCGTAATTAAAGAGACATTTATAAAACTTGCATAATAAAAGAGAAATTTCAAAAGAAAATAAAAATAAAATAAAAACAAATAATGGAAGACCTCATTCATTATACAGAGTGTTATTTAAGTAAACCTACAACGCTTGACCTATAGTATACTATTTTCATTTTAAACTCAAGGGATCGGCATAAAACGATTAAATGCACCGCAATTACGTTTACAAAGGATCTCAAAATATGATCCGTCATAACTGGTTGCACAAGGTTCACACAGGGTTGTACAGCCCCATTCGCCGGTACGGTCAATCATAGGAAAAAACAAGAATAATTTTAGACTGAATACGACCCTTGAAAATTTACCTATTTTGACCATCGATAAGCGATATGGGGTAGCCGCACTAATGGATTTCATTGTAGTTATATGGGACAGGGACGTTTAATCGTTTTATGGCGATCCCTCGAGTTTAAAATGAAAATCATCATCAAAAGTTGTGCTGATGTAAGACGGCACAGAGAGGTATTCCTATACAGGGTGTTTCTATACCTATGCACGAAACTTTAATGACACATATAATTTGATATACTGATTATAGAACAAAAATAATTTTTATTGAAATTCGCAAAAATTAGGGCATTTAATTCCTAGCGAACATTTTTAGTATCACTGGTTCAATGGTACAATTAATTATTTATAATTATGTTATGCTGTCCCGCGTGATGGCCGCACGGGTTGAGAGCCCAACTCACGACCGTAAGGTCATGGGTTCGAGTCGGCCACACAAAGGACCTATCGGCATATGACCCAGTAGTTGGTCCTATATATATATATATATATATATATATATACAGGGTGTAACATGAAAACCTGGCCATAGGCGTTTAACATGGGAAATCAGTTTTTCCTTGCGCAAAAGTGGCCAATTGATTTTAGACAAAAATGCTTCAAATAAAAGTTGTAGAGCTTGAAATTATAGATCTAAATCAGTTTTCAGATTTTATTTTGCACATTTTGTAAGCGAAATAATCGCATTAATATTTTATAAGAATTTCTACTTTATAGTGATAGCCATGGAATTGAGACAAAATGATAAACAAATGTATGACGTTTTAACTGTCAGAAAAATTTAGTTTGATATGGATTTGTGATTTATTTAAGTGACAAAGGTGATTGTTGTTATATCATTATTGTTTATTCTTTTATTTCATTAGTAACATAATAATAAATAATTAAATGTAGGTACTATTAAATCATTGACACTAAAAATGTTCGTTAGGAATGAAATACCAAAATTTCTACGAATTTCAAAAAAAATCTTTGTTCTATAATCAGTATATCAAATTATATGTCATTAAAGTTTCGTGCAGACATATAGAAACATCCTGTATAGATGTAGTTTTTCATTGCGGTGCCAATGATCTTATATGTCAATTGTGATAGTTCCGTGTTTTTTTTGCACAAACGATTTCAATAAATTCGGAATTATTTCTCATTGGTCAACTTCAAACTTGTTTTGCTGCTATATGAAAAGAATTAAACATCGAATTACTGCAGATTTGGGTTCCAAGTAATCAATCATCTTGACATTGTATTAACCTATGTCCATTTACTTACATAACACTCTGTATACGATAATAAAATAGTTTGTTTTTATTTTATCAAAATATGCAACTCTTCTTATGCAAAAATTAAATAATAAATATATAATATTTATTAAAATTATTTTGTAACGAATATTTATTAACTAATTAAATCATTTATTCATTTATTATTAGAGAACATTATAAAATATACCAAGATTTTCTACGTTGACCGAATTATTTTTTTCGAAAATAAATGAATATAAAATTAATTTTTGTAAACTGATATTTGTCATTTGATTTTTTTGAAATTTATCTATTTGGTATTTAATGAAATATTTGAATTCAAAACAAATTAATGAAATATTTGGATCCATAACAAGTTTTAATTATAGACTGGAAAGCACATGGAACAAAGATTAAAAATAACTTCATAATAAATAATTAGTCCCCTTAAGTCCTGCAACCAAATGCACAGCATTGCATACTGAAGGAAATATAACATTTTGTTCTGTAGTCTTCAAATTACTTCATGTTATATTAGCTTTGCAACTAAAATATTTATGGGATATGTAAATTAGTTTTATAAATAGATTATAACACAATCATGGTATAGACGAAAATATTTGAATATACAAAAATCAATGTCAGTAAAATGTTTGTAGGATCGTTAATCGAATAAACCAATCCGTCGTCCATTTCCTAGCAGATCTTGATAAGTGATATATTTATGCGCTTAAAGTGCGGCTGCCAGTCTTCAAAACACGGCCGCCAATGATGTTAGTGGAGGGGAACCCACAGGCCATCCCGATACCCCATAAAATATCTATAAATAATGAACAAAATTAGATCAATATTTGATGATAAGTAGAAAATATTTCATAAAGCCATAAATTTGTTTCAAGAATACCGAAATCAGTTTTGTGCAGATCTTTAGTTGGAAAATTGTACATAAAACTAGTTTAAGTCATTTATCATAGATTTTAGTCAGTAGTCATTAGTTTGATTATTCATTTGAAATAATTAAATAAATGTTATTTCGACATTTACATGTACCTACCGTATAATACTATTTTATCACTCTATCAACAATTTGGTCGCTTGGCAACATCTTCATAAACGGAGAGTCGCCATTTCGATTTCCAACAATAAGTTTTTTTTTTCTATGACGAAAGTAGGTTTTCTGCCCTTATATCCGGGTCAAAAATAGGCAATTCTGTCCCAGTAGCAGAAAATAGAATTCACCTCCCTAGGCGTAGAAAAGTAACTATTTTTCTTCTTTATTTATGATAGGTTTCATACTAGATATATATTTATTCATATACCGTAAATAAATTTTCATTATTATTTACGACAAGAAAGTCGTAGAAAACAAATTATATGTATACCCATGGAATAAGAGTAAAGTATCATTTCCTTAGCTACGATTCGGGCATTAAACGTCACCCGCGGAAGAAAAAATACACTTTCCAGTTTCCTCCGTCGTTATACAAATAACCAGCGATTATTTTATTTTCGAAAAAAAAAACAATGCCCAAAATATTAATATTAAATAAAAAGGTAATATTTATACAAAAACAAAATTGATGTATTTATTTTTCTATTATCGATATTTAAAAATTATTACAAATAACTAAAATCTTTTCAGAAATAAGGCAATTGCTGACTACCTCAGCAGCAATGGCTACATGGACGCCCTCGAAGCGTTCAAAAAGGAAGCAGATATGCCGGGTGAAGTTGAGCGGAAATTCGGTGGTCTACTCGAAAAAAAGTGGACATCAGTTATCCGGTTGCAGAAAAAAGTCATGGAACTCGAATCCAAACTATCTGAAGCGGAGAAAGAATTCATAGAGGGCGCACCAACTAGAGGAAAACGATCGCCGGGAGAATGGATCCCAAGACCACCAGAGAAATTCAGTTTAACGGGACACCGGGCACCTGTCACTAAGGTGAGACAATTTGACTCTGGTAATCTCATAAATTTAAAATATAATTTTTCAAATACTAACATTTCTGAACCACCATATTTAGAATCTAATAGAGATACATAAAATAAAAATAAATATAGCATCACGCGTTTTACCCATTACTGGATGTGGCACTTTACCAAAACAGATTTTGGTGCGTGAACTATGGTTACCAGCCGTAAAATCACAGCCCTAAAGATGTTAGTGGTACATATATTCTACTTGTATTCATTTGGATAAAAGTACAGTTCGGTTACATGTTCCCTTTTTAACCACGCCTACACTAATAATATCGTAATGTTTTGTTGTAGGTGATATTCCACCCAGTGTTCAGTGTAATGGTCTCATCCAGTGAAGACGCAACTTTAAAAGTGTGGGACTTTGAAACCGGCGAATACGAACGAACATTGAAGGGCCACACAGATAGCGTGCAAGACATCGCTTTCGATCACACCGGCAAGCTGCTGGTTTCGTGCAGCGCTGACATGTCCATCAAGCTGTGGGACTTCCAACAGACGTACGAGTGTATCAAGACCATGCATGGTCACGATCACAACGTCAGTAGTGTGTCCTTCATGCCCGGCGGAGACTTTGTCATCTCTGCCTCAAGGGATAAGACAATTAAGATGTGGGAGGTTGCCACTGGGTAAGATTCCGTTTATTTTGTTTAATCACGAATTGAAAAATGGACCTTAACGTGAAACATCTAATAAATTCGTTAAAAGATAACTGTAATCGTAACTTAAATAAAATCTGGAAATAAATTAGTAGAAATGAAAACAAATTTCCATGTTTTATGATTTATTCAATTTAATTTTTAATATTCAAATCTCTCGATTGAGGCTGACTAATTATATTTTTACAACAAAATGTTTTCAAATTTCTGTTTCTCAATGTATTTTCTTACACATAATCAAAGCACGAATAATCTAGTTTATTCTTTAATTCGTTTCCTAATACATAAACACATGGTTTTAAGTCAAAAAATCATTATAAGTTATATGATTAATTTATTAACCAACTTTTACTTTACGTTTTTTTAATTACCAAGTAAAATTACAGATCACAGATAGTTTTTCTCAGATAAATGAAGAAATATCGGCATTTAATTAATTACCCAAATTGATACTGTTAATTTATTTACGCAATATTTTTCATTTATCTGATAGATGAGTTATCCGGTACTTTACTAGGACAGAGACAATAGATCTTATATCATGTTTTTTGATAATTTGATGTTTGTGTGTGTGTGTGTAGGTACTGCGTGAAAACATTTACCGGTCACCGCGAGTGGGTGCGCATGGTGCGTGCGTCGCCGGACGGCTCGCTTATCGCGTCGTGCTCCAACGACCAGACGATCCGTGTCTGGTTGACAGCCTCCAAGGAGTGCAAGACAGAGTTGCGCGACCACGACCACGTCGTAGAGTGCATAGCATGGGCACCCGACTCCGCCTTTGCACACATCAATGAGGCCGCTGGTGCTGACAATAAGAAGGGCGCGCATCCGGGGCCCTTTCTGGCCTCTGGATCTAGGGATAAAACACTCAGGGTGAGTGTTATTTATACGAGGGTCACGCTATAATTATTCAGAATAAGAAAATCAGGTAGGCCATGGAAAACAAAAGAAGCATTATAATTGTATGCAGTATCTGTTTTATGAAATTGAGTTTCAAAAGTTAAATTAAATATATCATGGTTTATTAAATATTTAAAGTGTCATTGTTGGTCAAAATATGGAATTAACCAGAGAACATATTCGAATTATGATTTTAAAAAAGGTTTAAGCGCACGTGAGTAAAGATAGTTTAGATTCAGTTTTTAGTGAACAAGGGCCTTCTTTGACTACAATTTACCGCTAGTATAAAAAATTGAACAAGAGAGGAATTCTACGGCTGTTACCGAAAAAAAAACATTGTTGCTGTTAAGAAATTAATCGAAGAACATAATAAAGCAATTTATGTGGTAATAGAACATCAACTTTAAATTGGATCCTCAGCTATTTAAAAAATTATACACGATCACTTGCATTTAAAAAAGGTTGTCTGTCGATTTATGCCACATCAGCTTTCTGAATTTCAAAAAGCAGAGCGTGTAAACATTTATCATGAAACGTTAAATCTTTTAAATAGTGGCGGACACCATTTTTTATATTTATTTTTTTTCAAATATTGTGACAGATGAAACTTACATATCCTTTTTCGACGTATCTACACGCCAGGAGATAATAACTAAAAAGGAGCGATCCATGAAAAAATGTATGCAGTATGCTTTAGACGTACGGACCTGGTAAATGCAATTAAGCTGGATGGATAAAAGGCATTTACTGCTACATGATATATTGAAAAATGTTCAATGTGCTCAATAAAATTCCTAAGAAATTAATTATTTTACATTATGATAATGTGTTTTCCCATACGAATGCTACAACACAAGTAAATAATAGAACACCTGCCATACTCACCAGATTTAGCAATATGCGACTTTTGACTATTATTTGGACTTTAAAAATATACGGGGTAAAAGATATTCGTCTGAGGATGATATTGATTCAATTCATCATTATTTTATAAGTTCCGAACGAGGATTGGTTCGGAGCTTTTAAGAAGTGGAAGGAAAGAATGATGAAGGGTATTAATGTTGAAAGGAACTACTTTGAACATATTTAAAATACAATTCTAAAAAAATAAGAAACTTGTTTTTTATTCTTAATAATTATAGCGTATGTACAAATATTTACTCAATTTATAAATTAAAATAATATTTAAATAAATAAATATATCATCACGCCTTTTACCCATCACTGGGTGTGGCACTCTGCCAAAGCAGATCTCGGTAAGTGATATATTTTTTCGCGTGAAGTGCGGTTACCAGCCGTCAAATCACGGCCTCCAAAGATATTAGTGGAGGAGGAGCCACAGGGGTAGATTTTTTAAATTGGTGAAAATTGTTTGTCGGCTGTGGGGATCGAACCAGGGTTCTCAAGATCCACAGGCCGACTTGATACCACTGAGCCACCTACCCCATAAAATAATATTTACAATTTATAAATAAACCTATACGATAACTGAACTACAGAACTGATATCATATTAAGAAAATTATTATTGGTATGACAGTAGTTTTAAAACTTGAGTTTCTAGATCAAGCATTCTCTTAGCGTAGTGTTTAAGATGATTAATTTTGATGGTTGTTGCGTTTCAGGTATGGGATGTCAGTACAGGCATCTGTCTATTCCTTTTGACGGGACATGATAATTGGGTGCGTGGCGTAGTTTTCCATCCGGGTGGCAAGTTCATTGTTTCGGCCAGCGATGACAAAACTCTCCGTGTCTGGGACACGCGCAACAAGCGTTGCATGAAGACACTTGATGCTCACAAACACTTTTGTACGTCAGTTGGTAAGTACACAAATATTTTTCTTGTATTAGCGATGACAAGATAGATACCAACACACACATGCGGCAAATATTCGAATCTTAATACTCGGTATTGTATGTTCTTTACATTATGCAAGTAAAACATTCTGTCAATATTTCAATATTTTTTGCTTATTTAATTGAAGTATTATTCTTACAGCATATTATATGTTAAACATTAACTAATCTATAAAACAAGGATTAATTGCATATTCTAAAAAGATTTAAAATCCATACTATTCCTAATTGATTAACAAATTATATTTATCAAGTTTCGAGAAATTCGTGAGAACTATTTCCTAACTTATTTTATCTCACGAATTACTCTTTGGGTTACAATGCATATTACTCATTGTTAAGAAGAATACAAAGAAAATACTCGCTACACAAGGCAAACACAATAAAGAACTATGAATACAATACCTGGTATAAGGGTTGCAAATTTATCCACCAGATGGCGAGCGCTAGCTTGACATCGACAATTGTTAATTAATTAATTGTTCTTAACATAATTTGCGATTCATTTCTGTATTTATTGTGGTTAAAATGTAGCAGTATACGGATCATCCAGAAAAAAAAACAATTCCAAAAATTACGACTGAATTATATGTTTCGTATTTCATGTAATAAATAGCCCTAATGAAATAATAATAACAAAAAAATTTATCAACATAAAACTAAATTAAAATGTAGACAGAAGTATTGGTACTACAAGTTCGGGGTTTGAATGTCCTTAAAGCTTTATAGCTAAAGCCACCTTTACATCCAAAAGCCGAGTTCGTAGTATCAGCAGTTCGTAAAATCTATTGCTAGACGTAAATTTATTTATTCAAGTCTATATTTTTTATTGCTCTCAGTTTGCTCCTAATATTAAGAGGTTATACTAGCAATCACAAAGTTTCTCAGAGATCCAGTGTATCCACTCAATTGCTCCCACTACGCTGAATAATATAGCGTTCTCACTCTGTTCTGTATCACATGTTAGTCCAAACAAATCCAATCGTAAAATTTTAGATATTAGGAAATTTAGATATACATATAAATATATCTCTGCCGTAACAAATCTCGTTAAGTGATATATTTCTTCACATGAAGTGCTCTTTACCGGTCGTCAAGTCATGGCCCCCGAAGATGTTGTGGAGGGGAAGCCACAGGGGTAGATTTAAATTGGTGAAAATTGTTTGTCGATGTAGGAATCAAACCAGGGTTCTCAAGATTCACAGGCCGACTCGATACCACTGAGCCACCTACCCCATATACATATGTCTGGAAAATATCTTAATCGAAGTAAATCTATTTGCTCTATAAATTTCTAGAAGGGTATAATAGTTCAGAATTACGAAATACCTCAAAAAATTAATTTTCGCTCTTTTTAAGAAATTTTCTTTTTTCCCGAATTTTAAAATATATTTTCTGATTAAGTAGAAGGCTCGTACCATCCAGAAATACAACATAAATAAATCTATAAATAATTAATTTTGTTTAGCACATTTATATGCCTAGTA
Organism: Pterostichus niger; assembly: GCA_947425015.1. Lineage (NCBI taxonomy): Eukaryota > Metazoa > Arthropoda > Insecta > Coleoptera > Carabidae > Pterostichus > Pterostichus niger. Next base: position 17,414,259 of record OX380338.1, on the reverse strand, counting down.
GTTCGAGCTATTTTTATATAAAATATAAACTTTCTACACCTTCATGTTTCCTAGTAACTCGAATATAAATGTAACAAATTTCATAACGTAATATCATTATTACAATACTAAAATGAGTTCTATTACGATACAAATACTGGAATGAATTTTAATAGAAAATCATAGTCTGATACGAAAATTTATTATTTATTTTAACCATTAAGTACAAAATTTTTGCAATCCAGATATGGATGCATTACAATTTATGTTAGAATTATTAACGTCTAAATTTTCATTATTTTCCAAAAATGCCAACAACCAAAACTACTTTCATCATCAGGAACTGTTCATCATTTGCATTAACTAGAAATTTCCGTATATCTTCTTTTGAAAATATTCTTGATTTTTTTAGTTTATCCGTAAGAATCTCTTTTAAGAAATATTATTAGCTGACTATATTTACTAATATCAATATTCTTCATTACAGAAATGGTTGGTCCACATTGTAGATGACTTTTGGTTTGTACATTACAATACGAGATGGAAAAATTATCGAACGAGGACTGTAGGGCCGAGTTTGATAAACCATCAAGAATTGTACAATACATTACAATTCGTATATCGTACAATATTAATATCAAGAAATTAGGTATTCATGATATGAGAAAAATTATTGCAAAACTGACATTTTTTAAATATAACAATTTTCTTTATTGTTCTTATTTGAGGCATGAGTAGATTGATTTGGATCAAAATCTACCTTTCATTGTTTGTGTTCGTTACGCAAAAAAATACGCTGTTTGCAGAAACTGTCTAACAAATTTTAAAATGATTGATTTTGAAGAAACTCTGCCGTCAGATATTCAAATATTAGCTAATGGGGCTATTTCGATGCTTATTTCCTTAAAATTGAGAACCAGATATAAGCTTCATATAGAACAAAAAAAAATGGTGTAAAACGAAAACATTTAAAAATAAATCATAAAATAACTTGGTTATTTTTTCTGAAAAAGTAACAAATCAAAAGTCATCTACAGTATATGGCCCCATTACTCAATGCTAAGAACTACCATTTATGTGATGAAGAATATTGACATTGGTAAATATACTCAGCTAATAGCATTTCTCAAAAAAAGTTTTGATGAATATAAACTCGAAAAATCAAGAATATTTTCAAAAGAAGATATAAGGAAGTTTCTAGTTAATGCAGATGATGAGCAGTTGGGAGTTGGAGAGCCTCCAGCGTTGCTGAAGGGTATATCGAAATTTCCGTAGAAAATTATATATATATATATATATATATTACATAGATAAAAGATTAAAGTATAGGGAATAATCAAAATAATAACAAGTTCAGTAGGAAGTTCCAGAAAAATACTTCTTTTTACCCCATGCGTATAGCCTTTTAAAACTATTGTATTCAAGTCCACAAAAATAATTAAATCCAAGCAAATCGTCAATATATATCACTTCATTAAATATATAATTCATTGATATCTATAACTTGCTTATGCAAGGAGGATCCCGTATACTACTACATTTCTGCACACAGACACGCAGTTTCAAATCCAAGTATGGTATAATTTTAAAATAATCTTGCTTATGAAAATCTTTCGAAATAATTATTTAAGTTTTTTTTTTTAATCTGATAGTGATAACATTGTAATTATGTGTTGCAGATTTCCATAAATCAAGTCCATATGTGATAACAGGCAGTGTGGATCAAACGGTGAAGGTTTGGGAATGTCGTTAAAGCGGGTTGTTTAGAAGCCAAACCAAGTTATGAATCCAGAACACTCACCAGCATAACGATCATTACTCTCCTGCCTGTAGTAGTTTCTCCGGAAATGATAATTATTTCAACAAAGTGAATTAGTCAGTTCTATCGTCAGTACTCACTGATTTAAAATAGTTACAAAACAATTGTTGGTAGAATGAATTGGTCCCATACCCTTAGATAAGTTCGAATTTTAATCAGTTCTCTTTAGGTCTGTTTCCTTTCTAATTTTAATTTATTTAACAGTTGTTACAGTAACATCAGTCTATAGTTTTGCCCGATATATATATATATATGTTTATTAATGAGATCAGTGGTCATAATAAATAAATAATGGTATTCATTTATTCACTTTTAATATGTACGATTTGAAGTTTTAGAAAGAAACGCAATAGCAAGTGCATGAAATATGCAATATAGGTTAGGTCCTGTTGTCAGTGATCTGAAATTTTATTGCTTTAATTAATTTTATAAGTTTATACCAAATTGATTTCATACAGTATTTAAGACTTTTTTTCGCGGGACATAAAAAGATTCCAAGTCTATAATGTTTGTAAAATTATGTACCAACCACCATCTCTTGCGAGCAATAAATAGACCGAATCTTTGCAAATTAAAATGAGGGTAATAAAATAATTGGCTCATATTTTCTGCAGTAAACAAGAACCGTCTGTTAGATGTGAATAGCAGCTTTGTTTCTAGTTTTATTATATCTCACGTGTGTATATATTTGCAAAAACTTATTGTATTTATTTATTATTGTGTTTCTTAGTATTTTATATAATGGAACAGTAACAGACGTTTATATAAACATGAGATTGTGAAGCTGAATTGTATTGTATAGTTTGATACGGAGTTTTGAGTACTCAATTAGTGATTAATACATATGTTTTAGACAATGTTTAAGCGCTGCATGTTAGTATCAATCACGTAGCGTATGGGTAGTTCGTACTATATATCAACAGTAACAATAACCACAGTATTCCGAGAGTTTTGGTTAATTGCTGTTTTTTGGAAATTTTAAATCGTACTACAAATTGACTCGTGTGGGTGGTATTTATACGAAACTTGTCTGAAGACGGGGTGAAAGTGTATGCCTCGATTGGTCCTGTAGTTTGTAACTTTGATGATATGATAATTGCATAATATTTTTAGATAGATGTAGCTTGGTTTCGTCACTCCGTAGTGACATTTCTTAATGCTATTTTTCAGCCATTTTAGCTCAATGTAGTTTTGTATTAGTCTCCTGTATACACATCAGCCTTGCACCTCATACTCTTTATATTTAAGACCGGTGAATTATAGAAACACACATGTCTCTTAATCGTGACAAATATGAAATAAAAAATTATAAAATTATCCAAGTCAGTGTCAAAAATGTATGCTTTGCTTCTCAACCTCTTACAAATATAAAAAGAAATAAAATAACAATTTATAGGAAGCATATATTATTATGTATGAGTTGAAGTTATATTGTGAATACCATTCTGTAAATAAAACTTGTCTCTCTCAACATGTTGTTCTTTCAGTTCATGTATCGAAATTGGGAATAAATGAATGAACAACAATTATTATTGATGTAAAGGTGCAAATCTCATCAGTTTATTCTGTTATTAACAGTTGTTCAACAAAAGATTTCATTTATTTTTGTACAATAATTTGAAAGTTGTTTTTATTTTTATGGTAATATTTTTGTAGTTGACTCATTTATTTTATGTTAATTAGTTATTTACTTGCTTATAAATCAGGCAAATCATGTAAATAATTTGGTGAATCAATTGCAAAAACTGTTATTGAAGTCTACTGAAAATATATGTAAACTTATTTCTTTTAGACAAACAAATCAAAATATATATGTTAATATTAATTTTTTTTTTCTTTGTCATTTTAATAACGTCGAATTTTTGAAACATTTACTTTTGTTTGATTACAACAGTTGAACGTTTTATTTGTTATGCGTTGATTGGATGATACGCCATTGTTGTCTTCGAAATATTGCAGCATTGCAAGTCATCATTTCAAATCAAAGGGTTTCATATCGGTCTTAGAAAATGGCAGCAAAAGTGAAAAAAGAAATAGAAGATGAGGTAATTTGAGTTTAAATAGTAACAATTATATTATTAATGTAATAAATGTTTGTATAAACTTTTAGTCTGATGAAGATAAAGAGTTAAAAGAGGAATTGAAAACTTTGGTCGAAAAAGTAGAGGTATACAAATTAATTTTATTTCATTCTACACTTCCTTATTATTTTTCTTTACAATTAGGACTTAAATGAAAAATTACATATGCCTGCTTTGGAAATGCTAAGATTTTTAATCAGAACAGCAACTACTTCAATGACGTCAGTTCCAAAACCTTTAAAGTATCTAGCAGAATATTTTTCTAGAATTAAAAAATGTCATGAAATAATGAAAGAAGGAAGTGCAAAAAAATTATGTGCCGACATCATTTCAGTATTAGCTATGGGTTCTGCAGGCAGCGAAGATTCAAAGGATAAACGAGAATGTCTGAATTATTGTTTGATTGGAAGTATGAATAATGTAGGAGATTGGGGACATGAATATGTCAGGTAAGAACTAATATATTTTATTAATCCTAAATGAATTGTTCAAATATTTGTACAGGCAATTAGAATATGAAATAGTGGAAGAATGGTCAAATTGTCCAGAAAAATATGAAACATTGTTGCCATTAGTGCATAATATAATTGAATTTGATAGTAAACATCATGCAGAAATTCAAGCTTGTGATTTGTTGATGGAGATAGACCAGTTACATCTTCTAGCTGAACATATTACAAAAGATACTTATCCCCGTATTTGTTTGTATCTTGCCAGGTATATTTCGATACTTATTTGTAGATGTTAATAAATAAATAATTAATTCATAAAACTTCATTTTATAGTTGCGCAAATTATGTAGATGAAATAGAATCCGCAAAAAGTTTCAAATTTGTTGTAAAGCAATACTTAAAATTTAATGAATATGCTAAAGCTCTTTTAATTGCTATGCAACTTAGAGAAGATAAACTGATTCACAAAATATTCACTTTATGCGATGATCCGTAAGTAATATAAATTAATTATTATTTTCAATTGAGTTTTTCTTTATAAAACTACACGTAAAATAGTTGCGATTTATTTACTTATAATTAATTTTAGCTTAATTTTAAAACAAATGGCCTTTATTGTTGGACGACAACAAATAAATGTAGACTTTGATGATGATTTATCCGATAGAGAAGATTTAGAAAACATTACCTGTAACAGTAACTTAAATAATCTTTTTAATTTACTAGCTCGCGAGGTAAGTATTAAAATAATATTTTACTTTACTTTTAACAAAATGTAATTCAATGAATAGCTCGATATAATGGAACCAAAAACGCCAGAGGAAATCTACAAATCTTGGCTAGAACCAACGCCAATCCGTCCATCGCTTCTATCGGAAAACGTTGATTCTGCTCGTCAAAATCTCGCGTCATCATTTGTAAACGCTTTCATCAACGCCGGGTTCAGCAAAGACAAACTAATAACCCCAGAAAATGGCAGCAAATGGATCTATCGTAACAAAGATCATGCTATGGTCAGCGCTACAGCTTCACTAGGTTTGATTCATCTTTGGGATGTAGATGGAGGATTAACTCCAATTGATAAATATTTATACACAAATGACCCAAACATCAAAGCTGGAGCTTTAATGGCGTTGGGGATTGTAAATTGTAGAGTGAAGAATGAATGTGATCCAGCTCTTGCGCTATTGTCGGATTACGTTATGCATAAGACTCCGGTTTTACAAATTGGATCAATTTTTGGTATTTTGTTTTTCAATTGTTATTATCTAAAATAATAATTTAATGTTACAATACTTACAGGATTAGGTTTGGCATACGCTGGAACAAATCGACAAGATGTCTTAGATTTACTTTTACCAGTATTATTATCACCGCGATCAACTTTAGAAATTCTTGCAGTTGTAAGCATTTCTTGTGGACTAATTGGTGTTTCAACTTGCGATTCAGATGTTAGTTCAACTATTTTACAAAAACTTATTGACAGTAAAGATACTAAAATACTGGCTAGTACCTATACTAGATTCATGCTTTTGGGATTAGGAATGTGTTATTTAGGTAAATAGATATTTGTATTTCTACTCATAAACTTATAATGATCATAAAATGAAATTTATTTAGGTCGCAAGGATGCAATCGAAGCTCCAAGTGCAGCTTTAGATGTTTTTCCCGATCCATTCCGATCTTTAGCACAAACTATTTTGCAAATGTGCGCTTATGCGGGAACAGGGGATGTTCTGATAATACAAGAATTCTTACATATTTGCAGCGAACGATACGAACTGCCATCTGTAATATATAAATATATTTTTTACATTATATATATATATATATATTTAATCAATTTATTTTACACTTGTAGAAAGATACAACAGCTAAAAAGCCAGAAACTGTAAAGAGTGCAACCAATACTTGTAAGGATAATAAGAAAGCAGATAATTCTACAAACATAAAGAATAAAAGTAAGGAGAAATTGGCAAGAAATGATTTTTGCGAAGTTCAAGCCATGGCAGCTGTAGGAGTTGCTTTAGTTTCTATGGGAGATGATATTGGCAAAGATATGAGCTCTAGAATTTTCGGACACATGGTTACTATTAATTCTAACATGTGAAAGTAATCATAATTAATACTATGAATTTTAGGCACAATATGGTGATGCATGTATGAGAAAAACTGTTCCACTAGCCATAGCTTTATGTTCTCTGTCAAATCCACACTTACCAACAATTGACCTTTTAAATAAATATTCTCACGATATTGATGATGAAGTATCTTGTAATGCAGTTTTCGCAATGGGCTTGGTTGGCGCTGGAACCAACAATGCCAGGTACATTCTTCGTTTATCAATGTTTAAGTTAACTATTATAAAAATTGTTTTAGATTAGCAACAATGTTGCGTCAGTTAGCAGGATACCATCATCGTAATCCAAGTCAGTTGTTTATGGTGCGTTTAGCTCAAGGACTTATACATTTGGGAAAAGGAACTTTAACTTTGAGTCCTTTTCATACCGATAAACAATTGTTTTGTACTACAGCTTTAGCTGGATTGCTGATTACAATATTTGCTCTCATAGACAGTACTAACAGTAAGTAATTAATTGTATAACATTTTACTACTAAGTGCCAAAAGTTTCATTTCATATAAAATAAATATTGAGATGTATCGAAACTAATGACATTTCACAAACGTTGAGACGTTATTTCGGAGCACAAAATTTATTTGTTATATACAAAGTATAGGGGCTACTATTGGGATCATACAAATAAGAGACAAAAGTTGTGACATTACTAAGCCAATTTAACGATGTATTTATGTTTTTTTCAAAAAAGTGCATAAACCACTAGACATGAGTGAAAATGCGAACCTAGTGATTTTTTTAAAAATAATTTTAATTAAAAAATAGTAGTAGATGGAAAGAAATGGATGCAATAAAAATTGTAGTTACTAAAGCCCTATTTACATTGAAGAATTAAAATATTTTATATACAACTGGTAAATAATGTATACTTTATTCTTATCAAAATCATCACTTAATGAGTTTCATTATTTACCAAGGGCAGTAAAAATTACAAGTACTCTCTAGGAAACTAAAGTGATTCAAGGCCATTGGCAGTGTCATCTAGAACAAATTTTATTTTCGTAGTAGCAAAGAGCATAAATTACATATGTAATGTATGCTCTTTGGTAGTAGTCAATAGAGCTTCTTCATTGCTTTCGTGCGCATGTCAGAGAGAGATATCCGAAATTCTTCTTCATCAAGATTCAATCTTCGCTCTTGACAAATAATGTCAAACTTTTCTCCCTTGTTATATAAATTACTTTTTTCTACGATTGCTATGAAAAGTTGAAAATTACGCTCTCATTTGTTATCGTAAAGTTGACGTTTTGTGAGGAACAATCGAAAAATATCTTTTTTGCGCGTCTCCAAGGCAACGCGCGAAAAAGATATTTAAATTTCAATAGTTACCAGAGATACAAACAAAACAGAAACTTGTCATATTGACAGTTTACAGAATGAATTTATTTAGAGTACGTATACGTTTTCTAATAATTTTAAGATGCAATCGTAGAGAAAATTATGTGTATATCACGAGCGTAAAGTGTATTTGTTCCTCTTGCACTATTGCAGCTCTCGTCTTCGGCTCGCGCTGCAAATACCGTGCTCGAGTAACCAAGAATCACTTTACGCTCTTAATACACAAATTACTATTTTTTGTGGAGTAAAGTTTGTTGGCTGTGAGAATCAAACTCTGGTTCTCAAATCCATAGGAAAATCGGACAAAAAATGTCGAACCTCTCAGATTTTTCTATAAATGCGTATACTTGTTCATTTTCATCTAAAACTAAGTATCAAGTACCGTATTTGGCCCATTCTACCGGGTATTAATTTATATTCTTACTTACTTAATCCTTTGCCTTTCTACCTTTCGGTGTAATTTATATTCTAAATATTCATATATAGCTATTTTTGCCTACCCGCAGAGAGCACTTGGGAAAAAAAATTCTATATAAATTCAACAATGATTCCAACTAAAACAAATGAATAATATTCTGAAAGAGCACATTTTAGGCTATTTAGATCAGCTAACGGAAGCAAGTTTTTGCATTCCTGTCGGAAGTTATGTAACGAAATGTAAAAAATCCCCTTTTTTTCAAAAATCGATTTCTCAAATACGTCATCTCAGATTTCGCTTAAATTTCACCAAATCGCAGCGAAAGATTCATATTTTAATATATCAAAAATCCACACTATTATTTTTTGATTTTTTCAAAATATTTTGGTTTGAAGTTTACATATGTTTTTTCCCTAATTTAAACTGAGTAAATAACTATTAGATATTAGCTGAATATAATTTAGACCGAGTAACTCGCAAAAGTGAGTAAAAAAATGTTAAATACTTTTATTGGAAAAGTTACAATTTTATTATAGAATGTGTACAGAAATATTTAATGTGATGTCTCAGCTGCTGTATTTTTTCCTCTTGCTTGATCTAAAAACAAAATATAATTTATCTATAAACATTTATTAACGTTCAATGGTTTAAATATATTATATAGACAAAAAAGTGGGTGAGATTACATTACTACCTTGTGTCTTCTCTATCGCAATTATGTAAAACATGAAATTGAATTTCATCTTTAGAAAATGAATTAATTTTATAGAAGTACTTACAACCATCTGCACGTGGAAGACATGCATGAAATGTTCGAATCTCTGTGATGATGTAGAGCAATCGAATTTTTTATTGAGCATCTTGGTATCAAAAACTGATATCGCTAATTCATACCTAATGAGACAAATTTGATCGATTATCTTATAGTTTTCCAAATATCCATGTTTGAATATTTTCATTGAAAATCTTCCTGTATATCTAGAATATAGTAACGAATTATGTTATGGTTTTGTAGAACATAATTTAAAAATTATAGACCACTAAATTCATATATATATATATAATTGAAATATGTGATTATCGGAATAGTAATAGCATCGATTGAGAAGTAATTTGTCCTTTAATTGTTTTTTATACTCAAGAAAGCAAATGAAAATAGTTCGCATATTGTCGGTCTAATTTAATTAGGAAAGCAACAACTGCCAGACTGAACTAAATAACACTGTATTCTTTATATAACATACTACAATTTTACACTATATATCATTATATATTCTGCGCGTGAAGTGCAATTACCAGTCGTCAAATTATGATCCCTAAAAGATATTATGGGTGGAGACGCACATGGTTCATTTTAAAATTTGTCGGTTGTGGGAATCAAATTAGGGTTTTCAAAACCATAGTCCGATGCATTGCTACTTAGCTACTCCATCTCATTAGAGTCATAAAAATATAATTTAATAATAGCGAAACTATTTTATCACAATATCCTTCATTTGATTAAATTTTTTTAAATTCTTTTCTACTATACAATTTTTAACTATTAGTTTCACTTAAAAATTTATATCCATAAAAGTATTTAGAAACCCAAATATACTGCTGTCCTAACAAGACTTCCCAACTATGTATTATGATTTGAAATACGAAAACATTCTGTGTTTCCAATTTGTCGGACATAAATTTATATATAAAATTTCAAGTTTAAACTCCATGCATATTTGAAATATTATACAGAGACATTGTTTTAAAAAAATATATTTTTTTTTGTTCGAAATCGATGAAAATCACTATTAGGTATCATACAATACCGATGTCTCAGTTTCGAGGGGCTATCATTGCTAATATCTAAACTATGCGCTGCAAATTCGATGAAATGGATTATTTTGTGATATTTGTAAAGCCATTTCAAAGTTTTTGTTTTGCCAAAAATTGCCAGAGGTCATTATGTAATGGCAAAAAAATTATTTTGATTATCTACCCCTGTGGCTCCTCCACCACTAATATCTTTAGAGGCCGTGATTTGACGGCTGGTAACCGCACTTCACGCGAAAAAATATATCACTTACCGAGATCTGCTTAGGCAGAGTGCCACACCCAGTGATGGGTAAAAGACGTGATGATATATTTATTTATTTATTTTATTTGTTTTTTTTTCTCATTCTTAATTATTCGCAAATAACTGAAAAACGTTTTAAATAAAAAAGTCACTATTCAAATCTAACAGTAAAAATAAATAATTTTTATTAAAATGCATTACTGTGATATAGTGAATTAATTACTAAATAAGAACGAAAAAGTACAAGTTTAACAAGTTAACAGTTTTAAATACAAACAAAATCGTTAAATATACATAAAATAAAAACAATTTTAAAGCTTATGTATTATAATGTATAAAACAAATGTTACTATTAATAGTCATTAATCATAGCTGACTTAATATCGTTGAAAACAGATACAAAAATCATTTGAAAGAAGATATTTTGAAGTACCTATTGGTTCCATTTTTAAAATCATAAGTTTGTTATATCTCGAAAATGTGTTCCTATAAAAATTATTTGTCCAAGCTACTGATTAGTTATAAATAAGGTCTACTTTTTTGTTTCATAATTTTTCTCCAATATTCAATCTTTACGAATTAATTTGCAATGAAAAATTCGACCAAAACAAGTATTTCGCCATTATTTAGTGACCGAAGGATATTTTTTACAAAATAAAAACACATTTGAAATTATTCCATAAATATACACAAAAATTTCAATTCTACCGATTTCATAGTTCTTATAGTAATAAGTTAGCCGATATTAGTGATCTAGACATTTTATATATAAAAAAATCTGATAGACGCAAAATCAAGAAAAACTGTTAGCAGCTTCATGTAATGTATCACTTCCGGTTAGTCCATTTTAACCAAAATCTATTATGTTATTTCTATTGATATAGTAGTTTTATATTCCAAATTTGAAAAGTTTTGGATAAATATTTTAATATAGTTTTTCATTAAAATCTATTGTATGCCTCTAGTAAAGTATCACTTCCGGAAGTTATATAATGAACAAAAAGGGAGGTACATAACTAGATGTTATAACAGTCCTAAATACAAAAATTCAACTTTCTACGGCCGTTTTTGAGTTATGCGAGATACATACGTATATACGTACGTACAGATGTCACGACGAAATTAGTCAAAATCTAGAAACTGAAAATATTCGTGATTACAATACTTTCTTTACTTCATACAAGGATATAAAAACAGACAATATTGGTCTAATAAGTGGCAACTTTTAATCTAATTAGGCCAAGTCGAAGTTCTTACAGTTCTCGAAATTATAATGCTAAGCTTCTAAATTTAAGCATACTCTAAGTATATACTCATTTTTATTTGTAGTGATTTTTGGAAAAGCCCATTATTTATTATATTCTCTTGCTGCTGTAATGCAACCTCGTTGGTTGATTACATTAGATGAAAACATGGATCAGATTTCAGTGCCCGTTAGAGTCGGACAGGTATGTTTATATTTTTAAAATAAGTAACCTAAACATTTATTGCATATACATAATTTTTTATTGAATGTAGGCCGTCGATATTGTTGCGAAAGCAGGAACTCCGAAAACCATAGCCGGGATTCACACTCATTCCACCCCTGTGTTATTAGCAGTTGGTGAAAGAGCTGAACTGGCTACAGACCAATTTGATCAACTTTCACCCATTATGGAAGGAGTTGTAATACTTCGTAAAAAAACGTATATGGAAGTTTTGTAATAATTTATTCGTATAAAGAAATGTTCCTCTATAAAAAAGTATTATTACAAACTACACATTTCATCGAAATTACAATTATTTAGGCTTTCGTTAAATGTATTTAATATTGTATTCAAGTCACATAAATTTTCAGAACAACCTGGAATTTTTACTATTCGTTCTTGATGTAGAAGTAACATCTTTCTTGTATTGTTACATCTGTAACAAGTATAATAATAATTAATAAATTAACTTGAAATTAATTTTCCAATCAGATTTTACCTAAATAATACTGCAGCGATATTCGATGCAAAAGCATCAATTTTACTAACTCTCCACAGCCTTTGCGATTTTTCTGCAAAATTGTCATGTTTTAAAGCTTTTTTATCATTGTATAATCCGAAATGTGCTAATAATTTCAAAATTGTTCCCGAATGTGTAAAGTATAACACTGCCTTAGGATATGTATCTTCACTGATAAAATATTCTGCTAAATCTTTAATAGCAGGACATGCTTGTTTATATGTTAAATTGTAGCCTGGACCATCGATCCAGTAATATTTTATATCTTCAACGTATTCCATTACCTTTAAATTTAAATAAACTATTTAGAAAACTTTAAATTCTAGTCAAATTGAATATTTTACTTTTATTGTTTCGTTTGAAAAAACAGTACACCACGGCGATATTTTTTTTTTAGTCCATGATGATTCAAATGCGCAAGTCAGGTATATAATATGAAGATCGTCTAAAAATTTTATATATTAATTATTGATTTAAAAAATATATTTATTTGTATATTCTTACCAAAACTTAAATCATTATTAAAACCCAATTTGCCACTTATTGTCCTAAGAGTTTTTTTAACAATAGATCCATTAACAAATAAATCTCTTTCTTTCACTGCTTCTGGATTTTTTTTTATTTCTTTCCTCCATTTCTCACACAATTTATAAAACTGGAATTTAGTTATTAAAAATTGACACTAAAATTTCATATTTATCTTACTCTCAATATTGGATCTCTATGCAACGCTTCTGGATACCAAACAGAATAAGCTGTTTTTCTGCCAAATAACCCAGTTGCGAAATAATGTGCGCTTTGCCGAGTTCTTTGTGTGGCTGTATATTTCAACTAAGAAATTAAAAAAATATATATTAAAAATTGTTCAGTACATAAATTAAATTAACTAACTTTGTAAGAAGTATTACTATAAATATGTGATAGAATATTAGGAAAACGTGACTGCATTCTTTCAGCTAATTCAATCATTTCATTTTCGCCTTCATAAGCTAAAATTTTTGCATCATCCTCTAAAATAGAGATATTCCAATTTCGTATATTTTTTAGATCAATTTCATCTAAATGAATATCTGCAATTATTTGATAACATAGATTTGATTATAGTTTAAACTGCAAATTATTAAGTACCAGTAGTTTCACTGTTTTTGATTATTTCATCTCGTAATTGTGGAAGTCTAGTGTTCATATTTTTAATAATCTTTTTACTAGGTAATCGTGTTCCATGTCGAATTATCATCCAGATCTTCTGTGGTTCACAGCCTATATAAAAAAAAATAAATTTAATTTTTCTATTACATGCAAACGAATACCTTCATAATTTATAGGAGTAGCACATTTGTTTTGAATCACTCGGTAAGGTGTTTTAGTCCCTAGATGATTATATAGATTGTTATAATATGAAAAACAGCTGACATTTTGACATATAAAAAAGTAATATAATAAAACTATAAACATTGTACAATTTCTGAAAAATAGTAATTTCGCGTAGTACATTTACATAAAATGTAACGAAAGATGATAAAAGATTAATTGAAACAAACAATTGTAGGTTATCTTATTTTGTTTCTACATTTTGACATGTTATTTGTTTGGGTAGTTCTTATAGGCACAATTAAGAGCCGCTAGTAGTTAGTTAAAAAAATAATCGTGCTAATCAAATATTGTTAAAATTGTTGTCTTGTTCATCTATAAATGAAAAATGAGAATAAAACAATTTGTATACTAAATTATTTATTTTTAGAAAACAAAATAGTCATTAAATTTGCAATACATAAATACAAATTAAAGTTATAAGCATAAAGATTAAAGTTCTTTGTGTCAACTGACCGAAACTATTGATATATTAATCGGAAAACGAATTACGCGGAAGTAAATATTCTTCTTGATAACACTGACTGTACACAGGACGTATTGATATTGGGATTTAATTTAATCAAGTTCTGATGCCTCCATTGTTTGACTTGTTGAGGCCTGAGGTGTGTCATCATCAGAATCTTCTTCTAAACCACCTAAGAAGTTTTGTATAAAATTCCCGAAAAATCCACCATTTTGAGGTTGTGGAGGTTTCACCCCAAAGAATATCTGAGCAATTTTGTCTAAATATTGAACGTAACATGGATCCCTTTTAATGGACGGTTGATACTGTTCACATAGGATTGTAAATGCTGTTAATTTGCGACTGTAAACAGAGAAACACAAATATTTTGAAATTTGCAAGTGATTGGCCGTGTTCAGTCCCTCCTAGCGATAAGTAGCTTTTAGCTACCAAAGATTATTACTTTTCTAGACAACCGCTAGCATTTTTTATTCCGCTAGACTACCAGCTTGGCGCTAACCATCGCTAGGTGAGACTGAACGCGGCAATTAAGTTGACTTGACTTACGTTTCTATAGCCTGTAATAAGAACCATATAAAATTAAGCAAGGGGAATAGATACGGTGGACCTTGTTTACGAATGCTTGGATGCTGCTGTGTGTAGTTGGTGAATGTTTGTGTGGCAGTGGTGGGATTAGACAGGCACAGGTATTGTAGCACGGTTTGTGCTATGAAGAGGTCTGCCTCGCAACTATAGCCTTGCGTACTCTGTAACTCGATAAGAAGTCGCGCACAACCCTGACCGTCACAAGAACGTAAGTAGTGGTGGCGGGCCTGAACGTAGTTTTTTTCATTCCAGAATATTTGGGCCACATTCTATAATCATCATTTTATTTGTAGTTTAAATATTTAAAATTGTAAATACTCTCTTACTACGGTCATAATCCAAATTACTAACTATATGCAAATAACAAACATACGTTACTTTACTTTTCTAATGATTAACTAGTAATTTTGGTAATTATAATTACTTTAAAAACCGCTTATTAAGTAGTTAATTTCCATAGCAACGTCAGGACATCGATTTTATAATCGTGACCTACGTCCTAACTAATGAATAATAAACAATAAGAATTTTCATTCAAATAAATAAATAAATAATCATTCGTACCTGATGTAATAAAGGATGACCTAGCTCTCCATCTAGCTTTGACCATCGTATTGCATTTGCTAAAAACGTGTCTCTTTCGGGTGCAGTTGGACTGATTTTACTAAATAAATTACTTAATTTTGGTATCCATTTACTTGTATCTGTGGTTTCGGATTTTTCCAAAACGTCTATCAATAAAATTGATAAATCTGCACCACTTCCTTGCTACAAAAGTAATAATATCCATTAAATATAAAGTTTAAAACTTGTTAAATTCTTAGCATTACAATCAGATTAACAGTATCAAATTTTTAGTTGTTTTCGTCTGGGAGATATACGTCATAATATGAAAATACAATACGTGTACCAGAAGTCCACGTAATACAAATTAAAAAGTCTATTAATTTAATATGTCAAATCTGCATAAACGCACATATATTACAAATCGTTGTAAAATAACATTAAAACTACGAATATTCTCTTATAAAACGGATAAATTAAAGTTCATTAACTAGATACAAATTCAGCATGCATATTTGTTGATACGTTACATTAAAAATTCAATTTAATGTCATACTTGATCATGGTTTAAAAATAATAGGGCACCATCGTACATCATTTCAAGCAGTTCATCGTATTTTTTCTGTCCCAAATACCTGTCAAAGTGAGGTTAAACTTCAGAATATTCTAAAATTTTGATATTTGATTCATTATTATAGAACTCTTACCGAAAATAAAGGGTTCTATACATCTGATGTGCTTCATAATAATCCCCAGATTTTACTGAATTTTCTAGTTTATTTAAAATTCTAGAAACACCTCTCACATTATTCGACGCCATAATTTTTGGTAGCTCTAGTTACTTTATTTGTCATTACAATAATTTTGGTAACTTTGTTCTTGTTATTAATTCATCTGAAATCTGAAAATGCATTAAATTAACTAATTATTTCTTAAAATAATTTTAATGAAAACATTAGATGCAAGTCTAAAAAGATACGAATTTTAAAAATAATTTAACATTTAACTTTTTAATTTCTAAAAACGTTGAAGGTGGTACCTCTGAAGTGTCATTGGGGCGTCAAGTGACGCATGCGTCTTCAAAACCGCGGAAAATGAGCAAAAAGTATTGTTATTTTGTTGTCAAATAGAGAAATGCTGTGGAATAAACAAAATAACATCTTCAATGTTTACATTTTTTGAGAACTGCAATGGATCAAATGGCGAGTCGTATAGAAAATCAGTTGCTGCAGTGGTGTGGTAATAAAATTTTCATTGTTTTAACTTGATGACTGTGTATTGTTTACATTTGACGTAGGCAACTTTCGGAGCATTTAAATTTCATGTCATTGAACAAAGCTTTATCATTATGCCATGCCGTAAAAATAAATGTTATCGTTGCCAGAGTATTGCTACCATAGAAAATGATTTCTTTTTAAATGTTATTTTGCTGTCAAGTATGTTAAATATTGATTTCCCAGTATTTACTAAAATGAGGTTCACGTATCAACCCATTGAAGGAATAATGTATTTGGGCGTCAGCTACTAGTGTGAAGTTAGTGAAAAACAAATTTAAATATATTTTTGTGTTATAGTGCACAGTTTCTGCTTTCATTACAGTAGTTTTTTTATTTTCATTGTCTATATTGTGATCAAGCTCAATGATTTGATGTGAGATTTTTTGAAAATTTTGCAAAAATTAATATTGTTCTTACTCGCAAGATGGCGAGAGCCTTTGCTTCAATGAATACCGGGTCCGCCATTGTTGCAATTAGGCTGCTTTTCTAGCCGTGCCTACTATATTTTGCGTAATATTTATCGTGTTTTCGGCATTCCAAACTCTCCGGGGTGTTACTTTAAAACAAATTTGCTTAACTTAGTCAATCAACAAAGTTTCAAGGACATTAGTTTCAGTTTTTCATGTTTGAATTGTTTAAAAAGTGTAATATTTCAAACATCGATTTCGTGCTAATGGCTCGTCGTTCATATTCCTGACTATGAATTATTTTCATTGGTTGACTATAAATTTTCTTTTAAATAAAGAACGATAGTGTCATGTACAATTTACATGAATATTTTAAATGTATATTTAAGTAAAAAATTGTGTTTTTAAATATTTTATTCAATATAAAAATAATTCAGAGTGTGACATTAGTTTGGTAAGAATAATTATGCGTTGAAAACATGTGTGTTGATTTCAATAAATCTCTTTCGGTTGGCTATAATAGCATGGTTAAAATGATTAAAATTTTGTTTTTAATGTATCTATAAATTGTATTTGTGTTTGTTTAATAACATTTATTAATTTTGTGTATTTTTGTCTTGCATGATTATGTGTATTAAAATGTGAATTTCATTAAATATAATACTCATGATTGCATTTTTGAACAACCTGGCATTTCTCTTACAACTACTATAATCAACCTTGCAGGTGTCGATTCCACACAGTCAAATTCAAATGACACAGCAGTTCAACAGGAAAATATAAAGTGTACAAGTGAAAACAGTGGTGCTTTATATCCATCTACAACAACTTCCTCATATTATACGTTTCCACAAGCTGGAGAGTATGCCCCCAGACTAGGGACGTACGCACAATGGGGTTCTACGGATGGTACTTCCTCTAAGTCCCCCAAGAAAGATTATATTACACAGTTCAGTATGTCTGGAGGTCCTCCACAGCATCCACATGGCAGACAAGCTCCCCCTAATACTGCTTGGAATCACCTGCAGGTACTGCGCAATTCTATTTATTGTCATTGTAGTCAAGTTTAGAAAATATGCATGACTTGAAATTGAATTTTTATTGTTTTGCTATCTATAGCTTTTGATTTACACTTGTTGTTTTTTAAATATATTTTACCTATATCTAGTGATCTATATTTATATTAAAATAAACTAGGGTAGTATTACACGTTTGTTTTTTTTTTTTAATTTTTCATGTTTTCATGCTTTTGTAAATATTTTACTTGTATTGATCTTCAATGAATGTACGTATTAAAAATTCATATGAAAATAATATAAAGATACAAGTAAAACAAAGTAGATTGGTTTGCAATAAAAGAATATTGAAACAGTACAATAAATATTCATGCATAAACGTAACGGAAGTTATTGTTACAGGTGCCCAATTACTATCCTGCCCGGCAGCCTCAGCATGCACATATGTCGAGCGATCTGTCGATGTTGGCGACGCACCAACCTACATGGCACACGCCCACCACTACGGAACCGACCAAGGGCTTGCCGCACAGCCCACTGTTCAACTTGCAGCAGATGCTGGGTTCGGAGCGGCCATACCCGCGCCATTCGCCCGGCGTCGACCTTAGCCTTACGCGCAATGGCAGCCAGAACGGCGACATCCCACCTACGCCTATCAGTCTGTCGGTGCGCGATACCAAACAGATCAACAGCCTGCCAGTAGGTGCCGCGCTTGATGGCGATCGCGCCGTGGAACTCACCAAAGGCCCGAGCCCTGGCCTTGGCCCCGACTGCCAACCAAGTCCGAAAAGTATTCGAAGACCCGCCACCAAACGAATGGACTCGATCATCGATAGATTAAACACTACGACGAGTGAAAAACAACCGCAGAGTGTGATCGTAACAGCGACTAGTAGCTCTCACGACGAGAACAGCAATAGTAGTCAGGGAACAGCAGTAGCTAGTGCCCCTACTCCTACGCCGATCCGAGACGATGAGGTTGCTTCTCCCGTTAGTAATGAAGACTCTCTGGACAGTAACAAATCGAGACGAAAACGTAAACCTAGTAAAACAATGAAAGTTGCCAAGGAGGATGAAGCAATTAACTCAGAGAATGAAAAGTTGCCGGCAGTTATTGAAACAGTTGTTCCTATTGCAGAGCCTATAATCCAACCAGAAATACAACCAATTGTCTTGGAACCTGTACCGAAACTGGAGGAAGTGAAACAGTCTTTAGCACCATCTCGTCGGAGATCTAGTAGTGAACCACCAACCAGTCCTACACCACCTAACAAAACCAGGAGAAAAACAGTGTCTGAATCAGAAACTATAGACAACATAGCTGCTATGGTCGCTGCTACCAGCAAAGAGGATATACAAATAATGCCAGTACCTACTATTCCTGTTAATCCCGTACTAGAAGAATCTTCTTGTAACAAAGAACCAGTATCTGTTCCGAATCCTGCCGTGCCCGCCGATCTGCCTATAGAAAACATTCCAGCAGCGAAACCTGTGTCTGTTATCACTCGAGACCAGAGTAGTTGTAGTAACGATGCAACATTAACCCAACCAAGTACAGTAGAAACTCCGTCGCAACAGTGCAACAATGATCAGTATCAAATTAAAGAAAATCCACCAGAAGCATCGGCAGCTCCGCAACTTGTAACCTTGGCACAAAAGAAAGCAGGGGACACGCAGTGCTTCGTAGCAGTGGAAGATGAACTGGAGAAAATGTTTGCAGGAATTGCAGATTCAGATATTGATCAGTTACAACCGGAAACAGATCCTCTTGCGGTCGCATCTACTTCACAAAATATTAACGAAAGTGTTACTTCAACATCAAATGAAGTTGCAGGGACTAGTAAAAGTAGTGCGCATAAACGTGGTAGACCGAAAGGATCAAAAAATAGTTCAAGAAGACCAAGTGAAAGTAATTCTACAGAGAGTACACCTCGGAAAAAACACAAAGGAAATAAGAAACGAAATGAAGAATTAGATGAATCTCTCAGTAAAAGTTCATTAAGTAGTAAATCGACTTCTCAATCAAGTGGCAAAACGAAGAAAAGTAAGAAAGGTGCGTTGGGAAAAATTCAGGTTAACAATAAACCCGACGTAGTGAAGGATATTTATTCGTATGATTCAGGTAGTAACGCGAGTTCTAGTAGGTCAAAAGGACCTTTCATTCAAATTAAAGGTCCCAGAGATTCGCCTATATCAGTGAGCATCGTGAATACTCCATGTAATGAAGATGACCCAGATAAACCAGGTAAACAATTAAAAAATAAGAAGTTCCACGATGATAGTGAATACAGGCATAAAGTGCGATCGAAAGGTTTGCACTGTAGTACGCTTAGCAATAAATATGACGCTCAAACACGTGACGCAACGTGGATTTGTGTTTTTTGCAAACGAGGGCCGCATGCCACGGATCCTCAACTACCGGGGCCGTCTCCGTTCACCTTAGACTTACCTCAGTACAGTCCTGGAGATTTATTCGGGCCATATGTCATCACAACAGACTGCCCTGAGTATCAGCGTAGATTAGAGGATCCATTTGATACACAGTTCAAGAGCAAACGCTCTGCTGCAACCGCGGCGACGATAGTTGGATTAGGATCTCCAGATTCTGCAAAGCAAGGACACGGGAAAAAGTCCAAAAAACGACAAAATTCCGAATCTAGCTTGAGAGATTCTTTGGATGGGGCGGAGTTAGGTAAAGATGTAATGTTTGGTATAGCTGAAGTGACACCTAACACGTTCGAAGTATGGGTGCATGAGGACTGTGTGATTTGGGGCCCGGGTGTGTATCTCGTGGGACCTAAGATAATGGGGTTGGAAGGCGCGGTGTGGGGCGCGTGTTCAGTGGCGTGCAAGCGGTGTGGACTGCGAGGCGCTGCAGTATGTTGTCTAAAGCGCGGATGTGGTAGTGTAATGCATATAGGCTGTGCCAAACTTTCAAACTGGAAACTAGACGAGGATAATTACAAAGCATACTGTATAGAGCACAGTGTCCCATGACTACTACATTGCTAGTGATGTTTTATGACAGGATAAACTAGCCAACAGAATGACTTTGATTTTTTCATCCAACAATTGTTATTGTTGGTGTTCAAATCCTCTAGAATGAGTTTGTTTTTATGTTGTAGAAACACTCGAAATTCTAATTTTTGTAAAGAAAATTTACAAATCAATACTCTTTTTAAGTTTTTATTGTAATGATCAACATGCAGCGTAAAATAAGTTGTAAAATAAATTGGTATGAGTGTTGAGCGTGTGTATTAAAAAACTCATAGAGTACTCTTTTTTGTGATTTACAGACATTGTTTAATTAATTAATTGACGAATGTGTCCGTAAATTTAGCTGCTACAAAGATTTCTTATTTACTGAAAATTGCATAATACGTGAGTGTCAGGTATATTTTTCTTAAACCAAATCTTTTTGAGACTGTTCTTACAAAATACTTAACAATTTAATTGTTTTTGAATTTTTTCAATTGTGATTGTGCTATATTAAGTTATTTAATAAATTGTCGTATTACAATGTCCACTGAATTTTAAACGATTAAACAGTCTCAGAAGATTTATATATTTTAGTTTCCAACAAAATACAATAACTTATTTCAAATTACAATTAGAAATTTTGTATTATATATATATTAGATTCCAAATTCACTTTAATATATTAAAACAAAATAAAATTTACATTTTGAAGTTGCTCCCTTTTTATTTCGTGTTGTTACTTTTATTTTACCCAAACCTAAAGTAGTGTAATTTTAAATGAAGTTTAAGATCTTTTTTAAATGAAAATTCAGTATTATTTTAAATTTTAAGATGGTTTTAGATAATTTTATGTAAATTAATTTCATTCGTGTATTATATTTTGAAAATAAATGAACTTTGTAAGTTCGCTAAAATATTTAACCAAAAATTTTATTTAAGTATATCTTATTACAAACTGTAAAGAGGGAGTAACAAAATTTAAATAAAGTACTATAAAATGACAATGTGTCATACAGATACTTTTAGAAACTTACTCATATTCCCAGTTATTACAATTTTTTTTATGTTTTAATACATAATAGAAATCTTTCGTTGTAACAAAAAAAAAATATGGCGTGATCTACATGTTTCAAAATTGTACGAAATTATTATTTTTTAAATAAAAAAGTATTTATTAAATTATTAAGGTTGAATTTTCGCGGGTTATTATTTGTTTTGGTCACTTGACAAAGTACTGGCGCATTCCGCAACTTCTTAGTGGCGTGTTCAGTCTTCATTTGACAGCGGTGTTGTTGACATCATAGAAGTTTTCTTACTAGCTTTATATTTGGATTTCGTAAAAAATGAATTGTGTATAATTTGTGTTTAGTGATATGGGTGCACCATGTGGCAGAATACACTTTTACTGGAATTCTTCATTCTGCTGCACTTCGATTTATCGTTTGAAAGTACTACAATCGGTAAGTTGATATTTATTTTTTAGTTTTAACTTTAAATAATACAAGGACATTGTAAAAGTTTTATATTAAGTAAAGGTATAATTATCTAATAAAATTAAATTGAATGTTATTAGTATAAATTCTTCTTCAGTTAGATAATATCCCATGTCAAAGGTGTCCGGATATAAAACGAATTTATCTACTTATAGTTTAATTTCGCAAATTGTATTTTCTTATATTAATAATGCTCTATTATTTCATCAAACAAATAAACATGAATCTTTTACAGCAGGTTTTTTGGGTATATTATTATGTATTTGTGTCATTGAAAAGGAATTTTTTTTTTATAAAATGATTATTATAAAAACAATATTTATCAGTTATTTTTCAAACTGGCAAGTGTGAAATTTTCTGTACTTATTTCTAGCTTAAATAAACGTGCGTTATTTATAATTGCATAAGAGCGCAGGTAATTTTTCGGTTATTACTCAGAAAAATCTGTGTTTGTTTTGATGAGGAAAGATGTAACAGAGGTGTAAGAGTTCATGCATTTGGAACCATCATCTTTCCGCTCTGATGCATTTTGCAGAGTTGGTTTCAGAATGAATTTTGCATTTCATTTCCGCATATAATTTAATATTCGATGAAACATTTTGTTCTTTATTACGGTTTGATAAATATTTTAATTTAATATAAAATAAATTGCAATTTTATGTAGGAGTTGATTTGTTGATTCATAATTTCGTAATTTCTATATTTGATGTTTACTAATTGTTTTATAATGCGGACCGTGCTTATGAAACAGCAGGAAAACGAAATAAAACATAGAATTAATCAATTTCAAATTACAATTCTAAAAATTGTATTATCAATCCGTCGGACCGCTGACTTGAGAACTTTAGTTCGATTCATATAATCGACAAACTAATTTTCAGAGTGGCACAGTCAGTAATGAGTGAAGACGTGAAGACATATTTATTTTTAAATTTAATTACCTATTTGCCAGAATATGCAATTTCGTGCAAATATTTAGAAGAATAATCTAAGTTTTAGAGCAGAATATAGCAAGATTATTTCTTTAATTATGATTTCTAATATTCGAGCATTGGAATACCTATAAAATTACTTGTTCCAGAACAACTAAACAATCCAGTGTTTTCTTAACCAACAAGGAATAAATAAAATGAAACAGTTGAACTTGACCAACTGAACGGTAATTGAATGCATTACATAAGGGATACAGGTTTTTGTAACGTACAAACTCACACATGTACTTGCATTTCATTCTCTTATTTTAACATCCGGTATAGCTTGAATGCTGTATGCACAGTTTTATTAAGATCAGGGGCCACATAGGTTCCCTGTGTCTTATGGGTTTACGTAGTTTGTCCGTTAGTTTTGAAAATGTAACATTCTGATTTACATAATGTACAGTCAGTTATCCTGAAGCTATTCTGCGTTTCCTGATTTATTTATTGGTAGTTCATATCGTTCTTAGCTTGAGTGGGATTTCAACTCGAAATCTCCGAATTCGAATTCCGTAGAGCTATCCACACCATCGTTCTGCCGGACAAAAAGGATGGTAATTCATCGAAATAATCACACCTATGAAAATAGAATACTTGTATGATAAATAAAAGGATTATAAAACATGATTAGTAACTTAAGTTGATACAAAGTGAAATATATGTTTTTTTTAATCGTTCAATACCTATACTTGTATATTAAAGAATAACAAACACACAAATCACAAGTTACAATCTGTGTTTCCAGACGAAATTTTAGAAAATTAAGTAATTGTATCATTATATTTTCATGTATTTTTAATCTTATGCGTATTTAAATGATGAATATAAAATAATAAATCGGGTATGCACTAAATATAGTGTTAAAAGCAATATATGTTACGCCGATGTGAAATGAAGTAATATACGAAATTCAAGAGAAGAATTCAAATAAACTCCATTTTTAAGCTTTACTGTTATACAGGGTGTTTCAGAACTAGTGTAACAAACTTTAACAGCTTATTCCTGAGGTCATTTTGAGCCAAAAATGTCATATGAATATAGGTCCTATTCCTTCTAGTTACCAAAATACAAGAGGTTGAAGTTCTATAAATAACACAAAATTTTCAAATTTTTGTAATCAAGATACTTTCGGAAAACAAAAATGCGCGCAAATAGGGGATGGGAAAGTTGTCTTCTATTTGGATATCTGTCTTGGTATTCTCTGGACGCATAACAGGCATTACCATTACATAATCCATAAATAAAAATCATATCTGCATATTCAGCAGTACTTAATTTTAATTAAGACAAATAAGGTATGACTTTTCAATAAAATTCTTGTTTTCCGAAAGTATCTTGATTAAAAAAATTTGAAAATGTCGTGTTATTTATAGAACTTCATCCTCTTGTATTTTGGTAACTAGAAGGAATAGAACCTATGTTTATATGACATTTTTTGCTCAAAATAACCTCAGGAGTTTGTTACACTAGTCCTGAAACACCCTGTATAAGCAATATTTTTTCATTTGAGAAAATGCTCGATGAAATAGCGGCATAAATATTTTCGTATAACAAAATGTTACTTATTCTTTTCCAACGCACACCGTACTGTACACCATTTCGGTGTGACAGCCAAAATTGGCGTGTAAAGTAAATTTATGTATTCAGTGTAGGATTAACCAATAGGTAGTACTAGGCAATTGCCTAGAGGCCCCCGTCAAGTATGGCTCCGCAAAATGAATTTTTTTTTTAAATTGTACAGTTCAGCGAGTTGAAATGCAGAAAGTGCTTCTTCTGAGTTGACCGTTGGAGTAGTAATTGCAAAAAAAATATTTTTCTTTATGAATAATTATATATAAAGTTTTATGTTCGCTGTTTATTTGAATTATGAATAAAGTTTGTTTGAATTTCAGTTATTGTATTTTCATGTCGGGGTAGAGGGGCCCCTCGTTTGCAATTGCCTAGGACCCCGTCTAGTGTTAATCCGGCACTGTATGTATTAATATAAATATCAACAAAATTATAGTTCAAGAATATATATTTATTACTGTACAATGGTATACTGATATATAGTTTAAAAACAAAATCACTAAAGTCAATTTTTCTCCTATCTTTGTATATATTTTATTATATGAAAATGATATCAAAGTTAGATGCTGCAGACAATTTAAAAATGCTGTTTTTTACTTCCTTGTACGAAGTAAAGGAAGTATTGTAATCGCGAAAATTTTCGGTTCTCAGATTTCAACGGAAATAGGTATTTTGGCCCTCCCTGAATCCGTTTTGACCAATTTCGTCATGCCGTCTGTACGTACGTATGTATCTCGCATAACTCAAAAACGGTAAGCCGTAGAAAATTGAAACTTTATATTTAGGACTGTTATAACATCTAGTTGTGCACCTCCCTTTTTGGTCATTATACAACTACCGGAAGTGGTACTTTACTTGAAGCCTATAATAGATTTTCATGAAAAACTATATTCAAATATAATTTAAAACTTTTCAAATTTGGTATATAAGACTACTATATCAATGGAAATAACATAATAGATTTTGGTTAAAATAGACTAACCGGAAGTGGCGTATTACATGAAGCTGCTAACAGTTTTCCTTGAAAAAAATGGTATTATTTTAATTTTAGAAATGAATGCTGCAAATAAAAGTTTTAGACAATTAAATTCTGCGTCTAGCACATTAAGAATTTTTAAATTAGCCTTTTGCATAAGCGAGATATCTAAATTTAAATATTATATATTTTTTTATTTTAAAAAGAAATTAAGTTTGCTATGGATTAGAAAGAAATAAAAGATTTAATGTCAAATATGTGCAATTAAAAAAATATCTATAGTTTAATACGTGTACATGGAAGTCATGTGGTGTCCACATCAAATTTTTTTCTAAAGTTGAAGAAATCAGCAAAAGCTGAGTTTTAGCAACACTGGTTACAATGCAAGGTGGATTCGTTTTCTAAACTCCTCCACGTTGCATTTATCGCCTGATAATTTTGATACTAGGAAAGTACATCAATATCACAATAACACAGAGCCTCGGTCTGAGCATCCCTGCTGTATGGAGTTGTAACAACAGCAACGTATGAGGGTAATAGTACCGCAAAAATCATTTTAATAACAACTTATAAAAGTTATACAAAAAAAAGTCATTAAATATTTTAGAATAAATTTAGATGATTTCATTTATCAAAACAAAATTATAAATAAATTACAAAAACAATTATATTTAGTATATTATGTAATAGGAAATCCTAAAAAAATAAATTATTCAAATCTTGTTAAAAATGTAAGTAATTTAAGTCCAAAGGCCTATAAATTTATATTAATTTATTGACATTAGTTCTGGTATGATTCATAAGTGACCCTCAACGAATTTAGTTTTTATTGCATTTATTAATTAATTCACTATTCATTTGAAGAATGGTTTAATCATCCCATGAGTTAATTCTCATTAGCTGCAGTTAATATCGCCGACTTTGTGGTAATGAAAACATTCAAATCAAGAAGTAAAGGGATGTGTGGTATGCTTATGCTTCCATGCGGTTATACTTTAGATAATAGAATAATTCATTTGCGTTTAGAAATACAAAAAATAACTTTTTTATTTCTATTTTTTTAATTTAACTGATTTCTAGTGTTACAGCGAAACGAGACGAGACAAGATTTACGGTCAGTCTCGTCTCGGTTTAGAGTCTTGACTTTTCAAGGTCAAATTATTATAACAATTAATTATTTCTAATTATAAAATATTTAATAAGTAACATTAGACATTAAAAATAAACATATTAGCTATTGATAAAAACGATTTTTTCTATTCGTGTTATTCAAATGTCATTTCATGTACTGGTTTCCATGGTGTACGATAAATTCAGTTATTTTAGTCCTTGCCGTTCCCTAATCTTGTACTCATAGTTTATTGCTCATCAATATAAATAATAAGATAAACAATATGCTTTAAGATATGTTACATTAGCTACTCGTATAGAATACAAAGTGTGGTGTACATTCGAATCCGGAGATCTCGAGCTGTAATAATCTCACTCAAGCTAAAAATATATGAATCCGGATCCTATACTGTAATTGGAATTAGATTTCTGTTGTACAGGCTAGTATAAATATAAAATTTAAGGTTTTATGAGGAAAAAATTTTGAATAACTGTATATTATACTGCATAGAATGTACCAAGTGTTAAAAGAGTACAATGCAAGTACAGTTTTTTTATTTAACTGGAACTTATTTAAAAATAAAATACTGTTATTCTTTTATTACCGTGTGACAATAAAACAACAGTTTTAAGAAAGTATCACAAGTCTATTTAATTTTTTTGGCATTTTTACTTCAAGGATATATTATTATTATTATTATTAAAAATACATATTATCCAAATCTAAAATTATTTATTTTATTTTGAAATAAGAAATCAGTAAAGTACTTTTGTATTTTCTATTTTATAGTTTACTAGATCACACCAAATTCTAGAAATGCAAAATTATAAAACATAATTACATTTTGTAGAAGAATATACTTATATTTATTGTTTAGATATTATTATGAACTTATAAATTGTGCCATAACTTGCCTCTTCTACGTATTTCTAATTTCTTAGTAGCATGATAAATATTACTATATTACTTATTAAAACAAAAATATGGTTGACACACAAATTTATTAATAAATAAATATAAAATGAATTACGATCAATTGTTACGAATTTTAGTATCCACGTTAAATGTTTAATTACTTATTTATTTATTTATGAAATATAATTTTATAATAACTTTTTAGAAATTTCAAGGTGTTATTTGTTATATTTTAGTTAAAATATGAGTAGTATTCCGGTTATCTATTGAAAAATAAAATAGATTAATTAAATAAGATTTAAAAAGTGAACTCCTGTTTGAAGAAACGATCCTCAGGAATGTATTTCAGTGTACAAGTTGATAAATAATATATTTTTTGCATTTGTGACTTTGAATCGTGCAGTGCATTTATCGATCACGTATATAATTAAAATTTATTATTTAACTTGATTCAACATTTTGAAATAGTCGTCGTTCAAATAGGAACAGTTATTTAATTACTGTCATTACTTTTAATTTACTAAACTACAAGTCAGGTTTTCTAACACCTTCCCACACCAATTAACGGTTTCTCCATGTCCAAACAATACACATTTAGTTCAGTCGTAATTATCATTTTCAATCCAACCGCTTCACCCAACTTCAAGCCTCTTCTTCGCTCTTTTTCCTTTTATCTTAACATTACCTCATGCTCAATTTCCTGGCTATCGTCCGTGCTGAAGCTAAAGCCAGTGCACCGTTCCACCAGTGACTGAGTAACCTACATTGTCCATTCCTCTTTCCTCTCAGGAAATTATTTTCCGCCTACTAACGTGAACATAAACGCTCCGATTGTTATGCTAATTGATGGAAGTTGTCGAGGAAGATTCATGGTAAATTGTAGTATGTTTGGTTAAGTAAATGCTAATATGAGCTGTATTTTCATGTTTTACCGAATTATTAAATGTTTTAAAATTGGATTTGTTTAAAACTGGTGTCATTTTCAAATTTAAGTTTAGCAAATATGATGTGTAAACTGAGAATAGTTAGTTACCTTGATCAAAAAGCAGACTCACTCAAAAAAATAGTTATTTGTGTATTAAGAGCGTAAAGTGATTCTTTGTTACCCGAACACGGTAATTGCAGCGCGAGCCGAAGGCGAGAGCTGCAATAGTGTAAGAGGAACAAAGACACTTTACACTCGTGATACACATATAAATTTTTCTACGATTGCATCTTAAAATGATTAAAAAACGTACGCGTATAGAAAATAAATTCGTTCTGTCAACTGTCAATGACAAGTTTCTATTTTGTTTGTATCCCTGGTAACTATTGAAATAAGCTCGCATTTAATATCTTTTTCGCGCGTTGCCATTGGAGACGCGCAAAAAAGATATTTTTCGATTGTTTCACAGAAAACGTTAACTTTACGATGGCAAATGAGAGCGTAATATTCATCTTTTTATAGCAATCGTAGAAAAAATAAAATAAATTCCATTATTCTAGTATATATGAAGGGTTAATCTGTGTATTTACAAAAATGACAGACATTTTGAAAATTGAGTTTAAAGTTTTTATTTAATTGAATTTGCTTATTTTATTTTATACATCATAGGTATCTTGTGCACTTAGATATTTGAATAAAGAGTTTAATGAATCTAGTTTTTTGTACGCTAATGAAAAATGCACTCACTATACAAGCTTGAATTCAGAATATTATGTAAAAACTAAATTTCGAAAACTATATTTAATATAAGGAAGTTGGGGTCATTTCTAGTTACACAGGAAATAACATATTTTCGCTTTTTATGTAGTATGACGCGCTTTTTGATGTAGTTAAAAATCTGTAATGAGAATGTAATTGCTTTAGAAATAAATATTGAGCTTGTTTTTTGGGACACCCGTATATGTATAATATTCCTTTTATTTGTATTCTACGATATTTGACATTTACGAATCAGTTTCAAACCTGCCAAGCTGAACGATTTTAAAACATACGAAACTGTTTCAAACAATTTCTTATATGACGTTTACATTATTGTAACACATGCACTGGTTTACACATTTTGAAATAGTTTTAAATTATTGCATCGCGAAAAAATAGTTATAGTGTGACTTGTAGTGCGTTTACCAACTTTTAATATGACTTTTTTTTATTATACCTCCCGCTTAATAATTAATAAAGTATTCATAATTTTTCCATGTTTGTAATGCTATATTGACTATCACCTGTGAAATCCATAAGTTACTAATTCCGAACTGTTGTTATGTTATAGCTTAAAATTGAACTCTTTCATATTCATGTAATAAAGAATTTTATTTGATTTCATTTTCAAGAATCAAAACTTCAAATCGAGAACCATTAGACATTAGGGAGTACTGAATTCTTTTTCACTTTCTTCAAGAATTAAGATTAATTCTTAATTATTTGATCTTGTCTAATTGAATTTCGTATCTTTCTGATTGGTGAACTAATTGTTGGGCTAATTTGATTTGAGCTCTGAACTTGTTTGGAAAGTTTGTCCTGGGATGTTCTTGGATTTGTAACAGCCCGAGTCCGTTCAGTGTTTGATGTTAATACAACAACAACTACAAAGAATGAATACATGAAAGAATGCCCGAGTGTCGAACAGATGTTAGAGGGTGGAATTCTAAGAAATGTTATTGAAACTGGTTAGCTTTAGAACGTTCCTATTTATTATGGTGGTATTGTGTACACTTACATTACAACTTCATTTTGATATATTTTTAATAAACAAATAAATTATTAGTATAACACATTGAAAAATTAATAAAATATTTGATTTGTGATAACTTTAAAAGTTCAAATAATGTCGTTAATATACTTTAAAAATATCTTATTCCCTAATTTGGATCTAAAGATTATGGGAAAATATTGATGTATTAAAGTGAAAAATTATTTTAAATTATACATGAACCTATCTAGTGCTGGTTGATGTTGAACCGTCAGGTTATAATTGAAGAACAAAAGAATTTTCCTGAATAAAGGTGTTTCTATAGCTATACACGAAACGTGAATATATTATATAATTTGTTATACTGATTATAGAACAAAAATATTTTTTTTTGAAATTCAAGAAAATAGTGTCTTTAATTTGAAGTGCATATTTTTAGTACCACTGGTTTGATATATTAGCAATTTAATTATAATTGTAGACATTACAATAGTCAATTTATTCATTATACATCAGATAAATTACTGTTTTTAGTGTTGGCTAGTGGCAGTAAGAATGTAAACTTCAAATAAAAGACATTTATTTTAGCAAATTTCAAAAGTACGTTTTTGTTCTATAATCATTATATTAAATTATATAACAATCCCTTAATCATGCATAGGTAGAGAATATAATCTATTAGCTACACTAAAAAAAATTGAAGCTCAAGTTCATGAAATTAAATTTAATGTTGACAAAAATCCAGTCCTAGAACAAAAAGACCGGATTAAACAAATAGTCAAAAAACTGGTTAAAAGACCGATCTCTGAAACAAACGACAGTACAGATAAGTGAATTAAATGATAAATTTCCAAAATGAGTTAAACAAGGATCTGTTATAAAAAGGAAAATTCATATTCTCCCACGTATGTGTAAGTACCTATTTTAAAATATTGCGTTTGAATCGAGATATCGAATTACGACGTAGTGTTGTTTGATACATCGGTTCTGGATATATTAAGATTCGATGTAAACAAATATAAATACTTCCGTATATTTTAAAATAAAAATGCATTATACGAGATGTATAATTATACTATATGTTCAACAATGTAAATTCATCTGAAGTAAATAATAAAATTCCCAAGTAAGTAGATTTTATTGAGATGGTACAGATGGTTTTTTTAATCTTTAATTATCTTAGGACGCAAAATAAAGTGAATAGGAGAGTTGTATGAAAGAATATGTTTTTTTTTATTAATACAGGTGTCTTCTGTGTGAATATCATCCTTGAGATCTAGAAACCTGTAAGAATTATGACTTCAGTCAAACATGTTATTTATTGAATTATTAAATTTTGTAATTTAATAAGTAACATGATTAAATTATAAAATTTAGCCTTAAAATTAAAAGTTGTTCTTGTGTTTTTCAAAATGACTAAGCCTTTCAATTACAATTGGACTCTTTCCTAATTCAATTTATTAAATCATTCTCAGCTATCGATGACATCTGACAATGACATAAATCGTACATCTTCTCAACTCTAGTCTAAAGAACAGTTACTATTACCCACATATTTTCGTCATATAAAATCGAAAGTTGCTCGTTATCCTTTACTATACCGCACTCATACCGTAAGAGAAAGGAACCTACAATATCATCCGCTGTTCGTTGTTAATAAAAATTTAAACGAGTTATACACGATTTTACCATTTCTCTCTATGGGCTACACTTTCTAAACCTAATCTATCTTTCTTTACTTCGTCTCGCGAGTCGCTATCAGTCAGATTCATAAAAAATACTTATTTAAGATGAATCTAAGTGTGGTGTACCGTTAGTTAACCTAAACATGCATCTGAACTCCGCGGAGAACAAATTTTATTGTGTAATTATAAATTCACCGCGAGATGTAGCTTGTATGTTCCTACATATTATAAACAGTGTTGTTCACAATTTAAAGATGTTATAAAATTGATTTTGTATTAAATGTGAATCATGGAGCGAAGTTGGCAACAGAACATTTGATTGGATCGGTATTTTTGAATACAAAATATTAGTGTTATTATAAACGAAACACATTTTTATTATTATGTATTGGGAAATTTAGATATTATTGTACATATTTATAAAGTTAAATATTGAAAGTATTGTTATAAATTTGAAAATAATTACTATTTAATTTATCAGAAATAGAACTAAGTTTAAAATATTTGTTAATATAATAATCTGTTCGATAGTAAAGTATTCCATTTAAATTTGTCAGTTGTGGGGAAATATGCTTATTATATTTATAAATATATTGCTATAATATATATATATATATATATTTCCTCTGTACCTTTTTACGAAATAAAATGAAAAATTTGAAATTATTTTCATTATTATTTATAAATAAGTTCAATGTTTTAAGATTCATTACAATACTCTGAGCCTTTATCTTTAAAAATATGTGCAATACATAATAATAATAATAATTTATTTTATAAGTCAGTTAAGTTTAAGTTCTTTGGTGCCAACTTCATCGCCCAGATGATTCACAGCAGCACGTCGTTGAGAAAGTAAAAGTTGCGCTCAATTTTACGAGATTAATTAAATAGATGTTTTTATATTTGCATTAAAGAAAGATTAGAAATTAAAATAATTTATTAATATTATAGAAGTAAACATTAAAATATGAAGTAAGCACACGAGAACACTATTATAGGTATAGATTAAACTATTATTGATTTATAAAATAAATATAATTGGTATTTATAACGGTGAAGAATGATCTCGCGTCCAATAAACGCAATTGTTGAAAATTTTTCGTCATGTTGCGAGATTCAGATAACCTAACCTTGTCCGAATCTAATAATACCGTGTAGGTTCTGTATTGAATACCATTCTTCTAACTTCACTTAACCTATTGCTCTATCGCTGATCTTTATTGTGCATGAGTATATTGAAAACAATATTTCAAACCTTATTAAATTAAAAGACTCTAGAATTCTTTAAAAGATTTAAAGGTTCACTGCATGCAAGCCTCCATAAAGAATAATATTGTTGCGTAACTTTTACGTATTTATAATAGATTTTATACACATTTACATTTATTGTTGTCTGAATACTTAAAAAATATGCGGAACATAAATTAAAGTGTAGATAGTTTCATGCCGAGCGAGAGCCAGACTTGAAACAGCTTACGAATTCTGTACGATGGCTTTACTGATGTGTTACGTATAACATTTTATCTGAAACTTATAAACAAATAATAAATATTTTAAATCAATTTAAATTAAAAGAAATATTTGACTCACATATTCAGTCAGTATTTTATGTTGTTAAGTAACAAAACGTTTCCTTCATTACCTGCCTAGGCAGGCAATATGTTATTTTATGCAAAGCAAAGCTTTCTTGAGTCTTAAAGATCAGGAAAATGTTTATTTTCCTGTTAGTTTCAGGTAAATATATAAACACGCCTTTTATTGATTACTAGGTGTACATTCCCGTAGCAGATCTCGGTGGTATATTTATGCGCGTGAAGTACGATTACCAGCTGCCAAACCACGGCCCTTGAATATATTAGTGAAGGGGGAGCCACATGAGTAATTTTGATGTGAGAAAAAATGTTTATCGGCTGCAAGATATTATTACTTTGTACTTTCATAAATACTTGTTAGAATTATTTTATTCTGAAGATATTGCATACATTATTTTAACTAATATTGTCTATTTATGATATAAGATTTTAGTTATTCTTATTATTATATTAATCTAGTTTTTTTTCTGTACTGTAATTTTTTTATTGTAGGCATAATATTTTGCACAAAAACGAGAAAAAAAGAGATATTTATCGGACATATAAAACAGATTTATCAGATATTTTCATATTTTCATATTTATATATATATATATATATATATATATATATATATATATATATATATATATATATATATATATATATATATATATATATATATATATATATATATATATATATATATATATATATATATATATATATATATATATATATGTATATATATATATATATATACAGGATGTTGACCGCGATCCCGGAACATAGGACTTTAACATGTAAATCATACTTTCTTAATTTACTGCTTCCTTAATTATTTTAGGTAAAAAAGCTTCAAATAAGAGTTGTAGAGCATAAAATTCTACATCAGAATCAATAAACAGAATAAATTTTACATGCCCTATAACGGCAGAAATTAATATGAAAATATTAAAAATTAGCTCAAAAATCGGGTTAGCCTTGGAAATGAAACTAAATTGTAAACAACAGATTTACGATTTATCTGTCAGAAGAATATTATTTTTCTTGTTTCATGAGTTTATTGCCAGTAATTATTTATTAGTGTTCAATTTATAAAGTTACTTATTACAAAAAATGGTGGACAATTACGAGTACACAATTAGTGAAAGAAATGAATTTCTTAGGTTGTATTATGGTGGTAATAGTTTAAGACAAGTGCGAGATTTATTTGCGGGTTCGTATCCTCACAAGCCAATTCCTTCAATTCACACAATTCAAAGAGTTATTAATAATCAAATTAAATATGGATCAGTGTTCCATCCATGCCACAGTTGCATTAAAAAACATGTTGCACCAGAAGAAGAAATTGAGATTGATGATAACGATAATGAAATAAATGTTCTAGCTTCGGTATCGAATAATCCTAGTGTGAGTACAAGAGAAATTGCATCAGGATTAGGAATACATCACACCACGGCCTTCAGAATATTAAAAAACAAATACAAAACATTTAAATATTCTCGCCATCAAGAAACTTTTGAACACGATAGAGTAAACCGCATGATATTTTCCGAAACGATAATGGAAAAGGCGAATGCTGACAGAAATTTTATCAAAAATATTTGATTTTCTGATGAATCCATATTTAGCATTAATGGAGAACCAAATGTTCAAAATTATCGTAGTTGGCACAAAGAAAATCAACATTTAATTTTAAATAACCATTCTCAATATCGCGAAAGTGTGAATGTTTGGATTGGAATGTTAGGTTACAATATTATAGGACCTTTTTTTATTGATGGCACACTAAATTTCCAGAAATATTTTGGAGTTACTCGAGACAGATTGGGCCTGCTCTGGATTGCAGGGGGAAATACGATTTGGTTTCAGCAAAATGGCTGTCCTGCTCATTCTACAAATGAAATTAAAACATTTTTAAACTAATATTTCCCAAATTTCTGGATAGGACGCGGTGATCCAGTAAACTGGCCAGCTCGATCCCCGGATTTGTCCCGAAATGACTTTTTTTATGGGGGCATTTGAAAAATAATATCTACAAAACTAGACATGCAAATGCAGGCTCTTTGAAACGAAAAATTGTGGAAGAATGCAGAAAAATTACAAACCGACAATTAAAAAATATGCAATACAATTTTTATGATAGATTTGGGTTCTGTTTGGCAAACAATGGATATTTATTTGAGCACTTAATTTAAGATAATTTATTTTCTTTTAAATTTAAAATCCAAAAAAATCTAATGTTATGATAATAACAAAAAACAACGGTCCTTTTCAGGACTACAAACAATTTTACAATAATAATTTTTATAGTCAATTATGCAGTTTATCATAATAATTAATAATAAATACGATTTTTATTTCCAATTGTTTACAATTTTGTTTCATTTCCAAGGCTATCCTGATTTTTAATATTTTCATATTAATTTCTGCCGTTATAGGGCATGTAAAATTAATTCTGTGTATTGATTCTGATGTAGAATTTTATGCTCTACAACTCTTATTTGAAGCTTTTTTACCTAAAATAATTAGGGAAGCAGGAAATTAAGAAAGTATGTTAAAGTCCTATGTTCTGGGGTCGCGGTCAACACCCTGTATATACAGGATGTAACATGAAAACCTGGCCATAGGCGTTTAACATGGGAAATCAGTTTTTCCTTGCGCAAAAGTGGCCAATTGATTTTAGACAAAAATGCTTCAAATAAATAGATAGAGCTTGAAATTATGGATCTAAATCAGTTTTCAGATTTTATTTTACACGTTTTGTAAGCGAAATAATCGCATTAATATTTTTTAAGAATTTCTACTTTATAGTGATAGCCATGGAATTGAGACAAAATGATAAACAAATGTATAACGTTTTAACTGTCAGAAAAGTTTAGTTTTAAATAGATTTGTGATTTATTTAAGTGTTGTTATATCATTATTGAAAATGGATAACTATTCACATGAAGAAAAGTTACAAATTATTAAGTGGAATTATTCTGGTGAAAGTTTTCGAAGAATACGTGATTTAATCAGTATTATTTGGCCGCACCATAACATTCCAAGTAAAACAACAATTCAGAACTTTATTACTAAATTTGAGAAGACCGGTACATTTAATAATCAAGTGGAACAGGAACAGGGACGTGTGCATGGAGATAGAAATAATAATAATGAAGAAAATGTACTAGCATTAATAGAAATGGAACCAAATCTCAGTGTCCGAGAAATTTCACTAAATATTAGTTTTATGACGGTTTATAGAATATTAAAAAAATACAAATACTATTCTTATAAAATACAATACCACCAAGATATTTTTGGACACGATTGCGAACGACGCGCAACATTTTGCGAAATAATTATGGAAAAGGCCAACAATGATAGGATTTTTTTTAAAACATATTATTTACAGATGAGTGTACATTTACGCTGAATGGTGCACCAATAAAAATAATTTTCGACGCTGGTCTCAGAGAAATCCGCACATTGTTATTGAATACAGAACAATATCGACAATCAGTAAATGTATGGCCAGGAATTTTAGGCAACAAAATTATTGGTCCTTTTTTTATTAAACGACTAAATGGAAACACTTATTTAGAATTGTTACGAGAAATAGTGGGACCGGAAATAGCCCACGCAAATAATGAGTATGTGTGGTTCCAGCACGACGGCTGTCCTGCACATAATACAAGAGAACTTGTAAATTATCTGAATGATACGTTTCCAGAAAGTTGGATAGAGCGTGGAGGGCCAGTAAACTGGCCAGCACGGTCTCCAGATATAAATCCCTGTGACTTTTTTTTATGGGGACACTTAAAGTCTTGCGTTTATAAAAAAAGATACAATGCCATCCAAGAACTTAAAAACGCTGTTGTAGGCGAATGCAACAAAATAAATATTAGACAGTTGTGCAATGTTAAAAATGTTTCTACAATAGATTAGGCTACTGCTTAGCACAAAACGGAGGACTTTTCGAACATCTTTTGTAATTTAATGTTATTTCTAAATAAATAAAATAATTATTTGCGTAAAAGTTCTATTATTTATTATAATAAATATTAAAAAAAATATAAAATAAAATTATGCATTTTCAATAATGATATTACAACAATCATCTTTATTGTCAGTTAAATAAATCACAAATCTATTTAAAACTAAACTTTTCTGACAGTTAAAACGTTATACATTTGTTTATCATTTTGTCTCAATTCCATGGCTATCACTATAAAGTAGAAATTCTTAAAAAATATTAATGCAATTATTTCGCTTACAAAACGTGAAAAATAAAATCTGAAAACTGATTTAGATCCATAATTTCAAGCTCTACAACTTTTATTTGAAGCATTTTTGTCTAAAATCAATTGGCCACTTTTGCGCAAGGAAAAACTGATTTCCCAAGTTAAACGCCTATGGCCAGGTTTTCATGTTACACCCGGTATATATATATATATATATATATATATATATATATATATATATATATATTATTTTTTTTTTTAAATTTATATATCAGACCAACTACTAAGGTCATATGCCGATATGTCCTTTGTATGGTCGCCACGGGCGGGACCCGAACCCACGACCTTATGGTTGCGAGTCAGGCCCTCAACCCGCGCGACCATCACGCGGGACAACTGTTATTAATATTGTTGTTATAAACTATATGAAATAATTGTTGAATGATTCTTCCAGTAGATGGGAATAAATCTATATTATTTACTTTGATTATTTTATTTTATTATCATTTTCCATAGTTTTTTCTTCAAAGCAGTGTTTTTCAGAAAATTATTATTTGAACAAGTCATTAACAAAGAAAATTATTTTTTAAGTGAAGCATCTTGTGTTTAACAAGATTTCTCCACTTTAACGTCGACTTAAAAAGTTTATAGTTTGCTTTATCATACGTCTATATGTGAATAATTTCATTATAATACCTTTTTAATTTTTCAACATTATTTTTTAGCGTAAGCTTTCACATAATAAGAACAGGTTGCAACACTTCATTCAGATTTTTTTATTCATATTCTTGATTTCATTTGAGATAGTTATTTGTTATTTATTCACTCAACATTCATCCGTCATCACACAACAATGATAGTTGTTTTGATGAATATGGTTCTAAACGAAATATAAAACCATCCAACTTAAAAAAAAACCTTTTCTATTATCATACAAGTTGCAAAAGGGATTTTATATTTTATAATTAATAGAGCTACATTTTTATAATAAAATAAATGACCAATTAATTTAATTAAATTAAATATCACAGTATATCGTCATTTTTTTCTTCCCGTTTCAGCATTCTTTAATCTTTTTCTGTCTGTACTTGTCAAAAATGATATTTTTCTTTTATTAAAGGTTACCTCTAATTGGCTTAGTCAAGGACATTTTATTTAGTAACTAGTGAAACAGATGAACTTCGTGACTTCTGAACTCGTGTGGAACGAATAAAACAGAATAAACTACATTATGAGGCATCCCGTGAAACTAAAATTCATGCAGCCGCCACTGCGATGCGATGATATCATTTCATGTTGGTTTGGTTGTTATTGTTGATACGATGTGTGATTTCATTTATAATTAATTCTGTGATTTATTGCCACGAAGAGCAGTGTTTATGCGTTTAATGAATAATGCAGATTTGGCTCGTAAAGTTTAATTGATGTTAAATGTATCAGTTTTTTTTAGTAAATTATTGAAATCAATGACCAATTTATAAAGTATGTATATATACAGAGTGTTCAAAAGGATCCGGGACGGTAAAATATCTTGATAAATACACATGGAATAAAAAAGAAACAGGTGTTTAATATTTTTTTAAAAATCTTACGTCACCAAGCACAATCCTCCACCGCCACCCCCTGGGGAGCCACTTTGAAATCTTAAATGGGAACCCCCATCTTTTATTGTACATTTGGATAGTACTGCTAAAAATAAGTAGGTTTTGTATGAAACATTTTTCCGATTCGCGATAGATGGCGCTGTAATCAGTAAAATAATTATTGTCATGATTATTATTTTTGTTCATAACTTTATTTAAATACTTACATAATAATTTTTTTTGCTATACATTAATAATATATGATAAAATGATGAGATCTTCTGAAATGAACATTGTAAAATGCTTTTAAAATTCACATTATTTTTGAACTAAGTATTATTTCGATTAACGTTCTGTATATTTTTTTTCAAAATTACGTGCCTACTTATTTATAAAATACGTTATATAAATTGAAACAAAACACAAAATTCAGATAATTGATATTTACAATAAATGTTGAAATATGTCACCGTTCCTCGCCAAACAATAACCTAATCTATCGTAAAAATAACGCCTTACATTTGCTAATTGATAACATCTAATTTTATTACATTCTAAAGTTATTCTATTCTTTAATGATATTTGTGATCATTGTATATTTTTGATTTTAAATGTCCCCATAAGAAAAAATCATTCGGCGCTAGATCTGGGGACCTTGCAGGCTAGTGAACTGGTCCATTTCTAACAAACCTGGTATTGGGAAATACTTGGTCAAGATATTGTCTGACTATTATATCGTTATGTGCTGGGCAGCCGTCTTGTTGAAACCATATTATTTGGCGATCATCAGCGAGCTCGTCTATTGCTGGTCCAATATTATTTACTAGCATGTCGTAGTAGCACTGACCATTTAAAGATACGTTAATAAAATATTGTCCAATAATATTATTTTTTAATATACCTATCCAAACATTTAATTTTTGAGGATAGTAAAAACACATCCGAAATTACTGATTTCCGAAAGATGGAAATAATATGTGTACGATATGGATAAATGTCTATTGCAGAGATAACAAAATTAATTCGAAAAATGGTAAATATTTTGAAATAACTACATAATACATATTTCGATTTATTTATACAGCGATAATATATTTCGAACATTTCAAATCTGAATGTTACAAACGTGATTTAACGAAAGAAAATTTTACTCCAATAGCAACAAAATGTTAGCGAAACTTAATTGACGATGCGATTCCTACTAAAGAATTACCTCGACGTAAAAAGGAAGTAACCGAAAGCCGTGCAAATAGAGCTCAAAAACGACAGAATAAAAACATTATCCGATTCCAAGCGAAAGTAGTAGATAAATACATAAAAATTTGAATATATCTTTCATGAGTACCTAGATGCATATCTATTTAATTTTCTAATTTTTTTATCTAAATATTTTACTCAAGGTCAATTTAAAAAAAAAATTACAAAAATATCGTTGGTCCAGTGAAAGATTTTGCATCTGCTATCTCAATATACAGCGTTTCTCCGAAAAGTTACAAATAAAAGAAAACTGAAATATCACTTACCTGCCTTTTTACATTTCGATGTCTAAATAATTCCATGGTGATATTTGTAATAAAACATTAATATAATGTCCGATTTAGCTACTGATATACAACTAGAGACAAAGCATTTTGAAAACATACCCATTAAAGTTTTAAAATGTTTTGTACGGGTTCAAACATATATAAAACTTCGAAATATAAATAGAGACCTTTCAAAGAAAAGTTCTTTACATACTGTTACGAAGAAAATAACAAAATTTTTGTTATAATTAATGTGTTTGTTTTTATTTCTTTCATACTTGTATATATGTAGGTCACAATATTTTCTGCATGGTTACCTATGTTATACTATCTGAACATGTAAATAAAATATTTTTAATCTTAATATTTATATTGTTCCTACAACTATAAATTAAACGTATATAAGATAATTTTCTTAATTTGGGTTTATTTTTGTGACATTAATAGATCTTAAGTATAAACGAAGCGACTTTTTTCACTATACAGCATATACAAAAAAAAATTATGCAGAAGAAAGACGTTATCAATATTTGTAACTAGAATAATGACGTTAAAGAACGTTTATAGGATAAACAAAAAATGAAATGGAATGCTTGTTGCATAAATGTATAATTCATTTCCTAACATTTTAAATGTTTTAGGCATTATTTATTAAATATTTAAAACACAAATGACAACCGACAACGCGAAACAAAATGGAGTGAGAGTCGGATACAAATGTAAACTTTTGCAAAACCAGTAGGTACCAATGCATAGTAAAGAAATGAACTTCAATTCTTTTAAATAAATTTAAATTTCTTTAAAAACATTGGCTGGTAGCACAACCTCTGTTTTTGAGTGTTCTAAGAGCACGGTGTTAGAGATAGCTAAAACACCCAAATACACTGCTCTTAAAACAGATAAAAACAGAGCTTGTGCTACCAGCCTATATGTTTAATTATGTTTTAATTTTAAATAATTGTGAATATCATTAATATGTACTTTCCTTATTATATATATTTTTCACTTAATTATATAATACATTTTACACAACGTTTTGAAACAGAATAAGTAGCCCTTTATATTTAGTTAGCAGATAAAGATTCAATTGCTGCTTCATTTTTATTCTACAGTCCGTTTAATGTATTTACTGGTTCATTACAAACAAAATCTTTCACGTAGCTCCATACAAAAATCAAGTGGTCATATCGGGAGAAAATGCATTGAAAAGGCTGGGAGCCATTTTGAATATTTGTTATAAAATCATTTTGTTGTTATTAAGTGTTCCTTATTCATATTTTCTGGATTATTATGACAAAAAAATATTATTTCGTTTAATAATAATAATTACAATTGTTTTAATTAATTGTTTTATTTCAAGCCACAATCATGGCTCACTATTCTCTTTCCGATTTGGTGTATAATAAAGTGCCCGCCATTTTACTTTTTAATAATGTAACACATGGATTATTTTACATGATTGTAAAGCAAATTTGATACACTTTTCAAATTTGTAAAAATATATAGTATGTTCTATTTGAAATTTCATAGTTGATATTAATTACTAATAAACCGGAAATGATATCATGAATGTACATCCGTCATCAACTAGCTTTCATGTTGCTGTAAAAATCATGTTCTCGGCCACACCATCACCACTCACAAATTCATCCTAGATCGTGAAAATCCGCGAAACTTTAATTGAAGAGTTATAAATGTTTTAGGAATTGTCCTAATATTTTACTAAAGTATTGTATTGTATTGTATTTATTTATTTAATTCATACCTACATGGGTTAATCTATCTACATTTACATTTATTGCTAATTTTGGGTTTACATATCTCATTTTCTCCGCCTCCGTCCTTATGATGTCAACCTTTCTCATCCAGTCCTTTCCTGCTCCTTTCTCGTCTAACAAAACTACCTCGCTTCTATGCTCTCTATTCAGTTCTCTACAGTACAATGTAAGATGTTCAATTGTCTCTTCTTCTCTTCCACATAATCTGCACATTCTTTCTTCTAACGGAAGCCAGTACTTGTTGGCTTTTTCTTCGTTCCCGCAGCGAAATCTTGTTATTAATCTTATACAATTGTTTTCTTCTAATAAGTACTCCGGGATCCCTACAGTTATTATATGTTACTTTACTAAAGTAACATACTTATAGCTTTCTCTAGTAAGGAATGTTTACATAAAGATGTACACATGAAATAATAACATCTAGCAATTAGTAATAATTATGAAAGTGTTAATTATTATTGCCTGTAAAGTAATAGAATTACAAACAGATGTTAAGAGATTCGTTCTATATTAGGATTGGGAAAAAATAAATTGTATATTTGCCATATGCTTGACATGTGCTTTGTATGAATTAAATTAGTCGACCAGCTATATTTATTAATATTGTTTTAAATCTGGAAAATAATGGGGTCTGTGCTATGACCATGTCGAATTTAAAGACACAGTTTCTTAGATAAGAAAATTAATCAGTATGGATTCTCATAATAATATTAATAACTCCATCTATAATTATATTGTATTTTGTAAATTTTGTACATTCAGATTAACTTTATCTTATCTTCTAACCGCTTTTAATTGTAATTAAATATTTGCAATTAAGAAATATGTACATATTTTTATACCGGGTGTTTCAATAATATAATCCTACACAGGCTGTTCAAAAATGTTCCGGGACGGTGAAATATCTCGAGATATACACATCAAATAAATTAAAAAAAAACACGTGTTTCATATTTTTCAAAAACATATCTTATGTCACCAAGCACGATCCCTCACCGCCACCCTCTGGAAGTGGGACGGGGGCCACTTTGAAATCTTAAATGGGAATCATGACAATAATTATTTTTCTGATTACAGCGCCATCTATCGCGAATCGGAATTTTTTTTAGCCGTACTATCCGAATTAAAAAATGGGTGTTGCCATTTAAGATTTCAAAGTGGCCGCACTCCACCTCCAGGGAGTGGCGGTGGGGGATCGTGCTTGGTGACATAAGATAGTTTTTTGAAAAATATTAAACACGTGTTTTTTGATTTTTGATTCGATGTGAATTTCTCGAGATATTTCACCGTCCCGGAACTAACTTTTTGAACAGCCTGTATAAATATTTATATGCTACTTTTATTTGTTTTTCTGTAAAATATGATTATAAAAATAAATTAAAAATGTACGCATATATAGGTATATATATATATATATATATATATATATATATATATATATATATATATATATATATATATATATATATATATATATAATATATATATATATATATATATACATATATATATATATATATATATATATATATATATATATATATATATATATATATACACAGGGTGGTGACTTGGCCGACGCAGCATAGCGATTACAATGTTAATTTTTTAATGTGCATGTATTTGCTCCCCTAGAGAAAAAAATACTGAATCCGAACATAATTTTGTTTTCAAATTTTGAAATTCTGGAACCGTAATAATCAACATTATAAATAATTGTATTGTGAT
The DNA here is from genome assembly GCA_947425015.1 of Pterostichus niger. NCBI lineage: Eukaryota > Metazoa > Arthropoda > Insecta > Coleoptera > Carabidae > Pterostichus > Pterostichus niger. The sequence continues at coordinate 17,369,514 of OX380338.1, read as the reverse complement.
AAAAATCACTGAGGCCATGGAATTATTAAAACAAGCAAGGCATTTCCATTTGTTGTTTCTATTTGACATTTGTAACTTTTTTAAGTCAGTTCTTATAAGAATGTATTCATTACAAGAAAAAGTTGAAATAATTAAATATTTTTATGCTGGAAATAGTGCTCGGCAAGTAAGTGCCTTGTTTAGTGTTAAATATCCGAATCGGCCAATTCCAGCTAGTACAACGGTTGACAGAATAGTTCAAAAATTTGAAACTAAAGGAACTGTACTAAATAATTGTAAGTGTACTAAAGACGTACAGAATTTGCGTGAAAATGAGGAAAATTGTTTTCACGGACGAATGCACGTTTACACTCCATAATGAACCAAACGTGCAAAATTGTAGAGTGTGGGCTACTGAAAATCCACACAATGTTGTAGAAACCGGGACCCAATATCCCCAAAAAATTAACGTTTGGGCAGGAATATTTGGTCATCGCATTTTAGGACCATTTTTCATAAATGTATATTTAAGTGGAGAGCGTTTTATGCAGTTATTGGAAGAGGATATAGGTCCGGCTGTAACGGAAAATGCTCGAGAAAACCAAGATATTTGAATCCAGATGGATTTTTAAATAATAATTTTGATAATAAGATCATTGGTACGAGGTTTATGATTAATTGGCCTGCAAGGTCCCCCGATCTTTCTCCAACGATTTTTTTCTTTGGGGACATTTGAAATCAAAGATTTACTCTGGGCAAACATTTCAAGACCTAGATGATCTTAAAAATCGTATACAAGTCGAATGTGATAAAATATCACAATACCAATTAGCAAATGTCAGACGAGAATTTTACGAAAGGTTGGGCCATTGTTTAGTGGTAAATGGTGGGTTGTTCGAACATTTGCTATGATTGTTATTTTTTGTTATAATTTTATGTATTTGTTGATTGTTATGTTAAAAAAGTAATTTCTGTTTACCTTACTAATTTTATTGTTTTAATTACGTTTAAAAATATTACTTATAATTTCATACCTCAAATAGAAACAACAAATGGAAATGCCTTGCTTGTTTTAATACTTCCATGGCCTCAGTGATTTTTATCACAATACAATTATTTATAATGTTGATTATTACGGTTCCAGAATTTCAAAATTTGAAAACAAAATTATGTTCGGATTCAGTATTTTTTTCTCTACAGAAAACCTTTAAGAAGTTTAGCTCTAAAATAATTAGGGGAGCAAATAAATGCACATTAAAAAATTAACATTGTAATCGCTATGCTGCGTCGGCCAAGTCACCAACCTGTATATATATATATATATATATATATATATATATATATATATACTCGTATAATTTATTTATTATCTGACTTCTATACACAGAATAATATTCTATCCTCTGTTATCTCGTTTATCGTGCCATGTATGTCTTATTCACTTGCACTTGTGGATTGTCCTATACAAATTCGGTTCTCCGTTTAATGCTATTCGGTCAATTGTACCGTATGTCCCCGGATTTATTCGCCTATCTAGGCTTCAGTGATTGGACGCGCAGCGCACTCGGATAAAATTCTGAGCACAATTAAATACAATTTAAGAAACTATCATTTCTTATTAAAAAAAATATTGTTGCGTCCTTTTAATTATTTTTGGTGGTTCAATGTCCAATTGATCTTATGAATGAATCAGCGTACCATATTCGGAGAATTGCCAGTTTTACTTTTATTTATAGGTTATAGAAGTTTTGTTTAATTCTGAATATTTAAATATAAGTTCAACGCTCGAAAATGTACCTGGGGCAAATTTTATATTATTATTATAAATTATATTACACATTCCGTAGAAACGCATATTTCATTTTTGAATTTCACATTGAGTTGACCAACTGATAGCTATTTCATTATATTTATTTTAGTAAAACCGTCATCGAAAGTTTATGCTAAACTAAAAGAAAATGTTAGGTTAGGTTCTCACTCTAAACAAAAAGAATTGCGTACAATTTATAGTGACTTTCCAGGAATTCTCTTTTCTATATTTCTAAAACGAAAAAAAGTAATTTTCCGAACAACTGATTTTCTTTGCCAAAAACCTAACTATACCTGCTCCCTGCTGTCAATGTGCATGCCTGTCACATCTGCTATCGCCTGAGCACCTCACCTGCCAAGATAATAAATCACCCTACATACACTACAGGTTCTCTTAAACTAAGAAAATACCTCAAAAAAATGTTACTTTCCCATACCCTTCCACAGACTAAAACAATACATTACAGACCAAGATTATACAATACATACGACTCAATCATAAATAAATTGCTTCAAGATAAATATTTTATATTTAGCTTTTTAAAATAAAAATAAATATATCATTCACGTGTTTTATCCATTAGGGTGTGTGTGGCACTCTCTGTAGTAGATCTCGGTAATTGTTTGATATTTATGCAGTTACTAGCCTTCAAGAATCACGGTCGCCAAAGATATTAATGAATAATTGAATATTTTATCGAAAAATAATACCATATGAAATATTAAATTAGCCACATAGTTTCAGAGACAATGAACCTTTTTCTATATAGAATGCTTAAAGTTAATAAATTCGAAGAAAATCGTTAGCTACTCCTTGCTTCAAGAAACTAAAACTAATCGAATGGACACGTTTACGCCATTCTTAGAAGCTGAGACTAGTAGTTTGTTGAGATCCAGTGCAACAGTGTAAGTGTAAAGCCTCACAGGGTTAACGGCAATGCTAGCACACGATAATAAACGCAAGTGCGGATATGAATACAGGTTATAGTAGTTTGTGTGGTGACTAATATACCGCCCAAGTATAGTACGGTTTGATGAATAGTGCCAATACAAAATTTATAGTAATATGAATAGCAAAAATAATGAAAATTTAATAACTAGTTTTAAATAGGCGCAGTATAAAAATATATACCTGGACACTGATCTTTTTGAAACAAGATATTATTTATTTATTTATTAATCCCAATTACAGTACAGGCTCCGCACTCACCAATCCGCAGTGTGATAGTTCATATAATTTTTAGCTTGAGTGAGGTTCGAACTCGGGATCTCCGGATTCCAATTCCTTATCGCTATCCACACCACCGTACTGACGGACAATTATTATTTTTATAAATGAAACATTGTAAAATTTTTATTCCATTTAAATTCTATAATATCGAGCTAATTGCACCGTACCACTTTAATATGGGAAAAAAATCTGATGTGGACACCACTTTACTTTCTTGTACGCGTATTATACTATACCTACATTTTTTTATTGCACATTTTTCAAAAAATATATAATTTTTACTTCCTTGTACGAAGTAAAGGAAGTATTGTAATCGCGAAAATTTTCGTTTCTTAGATTTCAACGGAAATAGGTATTTTGGCCCTCCCTGAATCCATTTTGACTAATTTCGACATGCCGTCTGTACGTACGTATGTATCTAGCATAACTCAAAAACGGTAAGCCGTAGAAAATTAAAACTTTATATTTAGGACTGTCATAATATCTAGTTGTACACTTTCCTTTTTGGTCATTATACAACTACCGGAAGTGGTACTTTACTTGAAGCCTATAATAGATTTTCATGAAAAACTATATTCAAATATAATTTAAAACTTTCCAAATTTGGTATATAAGACTAGTATATCAATAGAAATAACATAATAGATTTTGGTTAAAATAGACTAACCGGAAGTGGCACATTACATGAAGCTGCTAACAGTTCCTTGAAAAAAAATGGTATTATTTTAATTTTAGAAATGAATGCTGCAAATAAAAGTTTTAGAGAATTAAATTCTGCGTCTAGCACATTAAGAATTTTTATATCAGCTTTTTGTATAAAAGAGATATCTAAATTTAAATATTATATATTTTTTGATTTTTTTTTATAATTAAGTTTGCTATGGATTAGAACAAAAAATAAAAGATTTAATGTTAAATATGTGCAATTAAAAAAATGCACATCAGATTTTTAAATTTACATATCTCGCTTATACAAAAAGCTAATTTAATAATTCTTTATGTGCTAGACGCAGAATTTAATTCTTTAATTCTAAAACTTTTATCTGTAGGATTTATTTCTAAAATCAAAATAATACCATTTTTTTCAAGAAAAACTGCTTGCAGCTTCATGTAATGTGTCACTTCCGGTCAGTTCATTTTAACTAAAATCTATTATGTTATTTCCATTGATATAGTAGTCTTATATACCAAATTTTAAAAGTTTTGGATTATATTTTAATATAGTTTTTCATTAAAATCTCTAATAGGATTCAAGTAAAGTACCACTTCCGGAAGTTATATAATGACCAAAAAGGGAGGTGCATAACTAGATGTTATAATAGTCCTAAATACAAAGTTTCAACTTTCTACGGCTTACCGTTTTTGAATTATTCGAGATACATACGTACGTACTGACGTCACGACGAAATTAGTCAAAATGGATTCAGGGATGGTAAAAATGGATATTTCCGTGGAAATCTGAAAACCTAAAATTTTCGCGATTACAATCCTTCCTTTACTTCGTACAAGGAAGTAAAAACATACCTGTTAATATTCTCAAATAATTTAAAAATATGTTTGTTTCAACATTTGTAATACAATTCTCTTATAATAACTGAAAAGCTAATTAAAAATTATCGTTATTTTAAATGTTTCAAACGTATTACTATTGGTTGGCTTGATGTTGCTATTTTGAAGTTACCAGTTCTGCAATTAATCACGTTTAGAATTTAGGTACACTTAATCAAGAAGTTTGTGATAAGGAATGGAATCGAATCTGGATCCTTCGGGCCACTATATGTAACATAATAAATTGAATGTTTAAAAAAAATAAATATATTATATTACCTTGCCATTTTAGCCATTACTGTCTGTGGCACTGTGCTGTGACAGATGTTAGTAAAAAAATATTTAATAATTATATCACAAGTGCAAGGCAAATACCTGAATATTTTCTCGAGTGCACGAACGTGCACGAGCGAAAATATTCTGATTGTATTTGACTTGCACGAGTGGTATATTGGTAGAATATTTCCCGAGAAAAAGTTCACATTCGATATTTTAAATTATTTTTATTATAATTTAATATTTATTTAAACTGCCATATAAACGTCAGTTGTCAGATCTTTAACACTTGATAAACGTCCAATGCAATTTTAGATAAAAAATATATATTTATCAAGTGGTGTAAGCAATAAAACAATTTTCTTAGAAACGTTATTAAACAAATGTAAATTTTTCATTAATGTTGTCAAATTGACATATTCCAGTATTGCACTTGTGCAAATACCCGGGTATTTGCACAAGTGCAAATATTCACTGATATTCGATTGTGATTGGTCGAAATTTAAAAAATACTGTAACCTGATTGGTTGAAATTTTTCGAGTGAAATATTCTACCAATATACCACTCGTGCAAGTCAAATACAATCAGAATATTTTCGCTCGTGCACATTCGTGCACTCGAGAAAATATTCAGGTATTTGCCTTGCACTTGTGATATAATTATTGAATATTTTTCGAGAAAAATTTCATATTCGTTATTTTTAATATTTGTTTCAACCTGTCACATAAACGTCAGTAATTATAAATATTCTAGTATTGCACAAGTGTAATACCCGGATATATGCACATGTGTAAATATTCACTGATATTTGATTGCCATAGGTCGAAATTAAAAAAAATACTGTAATGTGATTGGTTGAAATTTTTCGAGGGAAGTATTTACAAATATTTCTTTATTTTTTTTATTGTAACATTTGCTAAATCAGTTTGTACATGTCATAAATAAAAGTAACAAGAAACATTGACGTTATATCATTATATGCAGGTACTAATATCATATCATTACTGATTTTCTCTGCTCTTATTGTGCAATATTAATATTAAATATGGGGTAGGTGGCTCAGTAGTATCGTGTCAGTCTGTGGATCTTGAGATCCCCACAGTCGACAAACAATTTTCACCAAATTAAATCTATTTCTGTGGCTCCCCTTCCACTAACATCTTTGGGGGCCGTGAATATACGGCTGGTAACCGCACTTCACGCGAAGAAATATACCACTTACCGAGATCTGCTTCGCCAGAGTGTCACACCCAATAATGGGTAAAAGGCGTGGTGATATATTTATTTATTTAATATTCAATCTTTAATATTATTATGCAGTTGTAAATATACATATATTTATATCAAGAGAAATACTAATATTACTATTATAATCGCTTTGTCAAGTAAGAGAATTTTTCTTTGATAAGTTTATCCTAAAATGAAGATGTGACATTGATATAGAAAATAAATTATAGTGTATGAAATAAAATAAAAATAATAAAAAAGTAATTATTATTAAAAGCTGTAGATATTACTATTTTTTATTATTTATTTTGCCCAATTATTCATCTTTTGTTTAGTTACATTTTTGTACAATATTAACTTATATATTTCCACTTATTACTAAAGTCTATATTGCACAATGTTTTATTTGAATTGAATTGAATTGTCCTCGGCTGCTCATCTGCTTTTTTAATAGAATTTTGTTCTTTTCGAAACTTCTACAACATTCTTGAGGGTTCTCGATCAAATCTGTTCCAACCACGGTTGCCAATTCTCCGGTTTTAGCCTTTTAGCTGAAAAATCTTCAGGTTGAATAACAATTCGTAGAAAATTTAACGATTTGTAATTTTAAAAATTAATAAATAATAAAGTTCAAATCTATTTAAACTCTAGTTTTAGTTAAAGTACTCCCAATATGTTTTTGATAAATGTTTTGTGATTTGGCCATTTCACGTGAGGTTCTGCTTAGAATAGTTATTTGTTGTTTCTATTTACTCAGCATCTTTTTTTAATTTATATTTTCATTTTAAATAAATAATAAATGGGTAGTGATACATTTTATCGACAAGTACACATACCTTTTTTTATATAATCAAATCTCCAAATTAGTATTCGGGTAATTATTGTGCTGAAAACTTTTTGTCGGCTGTAGGAAGCACCACCCCTATATATATTTTATTATTTCATTCATAGTACAGGATCTACCGTTTATTAAACTTTTTAATGAAAGCGAAATAATGTATAATGGAAAAAATATTTATTAAACTTTTTAAATTAATGATTTTAATACAATGCTAAATTATGTACGATACTTTAGTCTTTTGACATAGTTACTACAATCTCAAAATAAATGAAAAATATGAAATGAAATTGAAAAGATGAAAAGCTATGATTCATGAACTAAATTATGGTTCAACGCGTGTTAATTTACCATAAAATTATCTCTTACGACAAGCATTAGTCCCAGTCTACTTCCTGTAAATTATTTTGTAAAAAGTAACGTATAAGTACGTACAATTACATGTACACTTGCAAAATGTATATTCATAAATAAGGTTAACATGAACCGTTCAAATATTAAAAGAAAATTAAGAACCAGACGAGAGCTTAGAGTTGTTGATTGATGATCAGATATCAAATGTTACCGTGTTAACATTTCAAATCTTTAATTTTAACTCTTTAAAATAAAAAATTTATAACAATTTAGCGATTAATTTTTTATTTATTTCATTTATATAGAAACTAAGTTCTTCTTTTGTAATTATGTATTGTATACATTTTATTGTACACAAATTTTAAAAAATAGAATAAATCATTTAACATTGTTGTTAGGGACATATTTTTACCTAAACTGTCACCAAAATATAATTTTTGTACTCATACATTAAAATGTGTTGTTTCGCGTCGCCTATGCAACGACCGAAACGTCAATTTCCCGCACTCATTCGGGAAATTTTAGAAAAAACACTCCAATTTCTAAAACACTTATTAAAAAACTATATTTATAATAAAAAATATAGTATCTCAAACACCCTTTTGCGTAATAATAATAAAAGAAAATAATGGAATATTGAATGAAATTTAATTTTAAAATAATAAATTTAGTGCATTTGGTTCACAATGTTGGCAACGAAATTACAGCACCGACAGCAGTGGAAACACATAACCTACAAACGTAAGGTAAATTCTAACAACATAGATATGAAATTAAACAAGTTTATTAAATTTACTGTATGCTACAAATGAAATTAGTAAATAATATAACAGTCTCTATTTTCATTACATTAAAATTAAATCAATTGAAATTTGACATTACTGTTAAATTAGTTATAAAATGGTTACAAAGCAGTGTTATGTGTATATGGTATATTATTGTTTATGTTAATTATTGTTTTGTGGAATGTTATTATGAATGTTTATATTTATAGTACAACTTTGGCAATTTGAAATACTAACTCCTGGCACAACTTCGTTTCTTTGAATGGATTGTAAAGATGGCGGCACATGAACATTTATATCAGCAGCAGCAGTTTCTGTTGAAGTACTTGCACATGATGATGATTATATAGTTGTACACTTTTCGTACAAAAAATATTGTACAAACCTCTTGCGTGAACTAGGTTCCCGGATTCGTTCTATGACTCATCCGGGAACCAATCGTTCCCGCACTTGGTATGTAAATAATTATTTTGTACTCATACATTAAAATGTGTTGTTTCGCGTTGCCTGCGCAACGACCGAAACGTCAATTTCCCGCACTCGTTCGGGAAATTTTTGAAAAAACACTCCAATTTCTAAAGCACTTATTAAAAATCTATATTTATAATAAAAAAGTATAGTATCTCAAACACCCTTTTGCGTAATAATAATAAAAGAAAATGATGGAATATTAAATGAAATTTAATTTTAAAATGATAAATTTAGTGTATTTAGTTCACAATGTTGGCAACGAAATAACCACTGGACAGCAGTGGAAACACATAACCTTCAAACGTAAGGTAAATTATAACAACATAGATATGAAATTAAACAAGTTTATTAAATTTACTGTGTACTACAAATAAAATTAGCAAATAGTATAAACTCTTTATTTTCATTACATTGAAATAAAGATTAAATCAATTGAAATTTGACAAAATTGTTATAAAGCAGTGTTATGGGTATATTATTGTTTAACTTAATTATTGTTTTGTGGGATGTTATTGTAAACGTTTATATTTATAGAACAATTTTGGCAATTAGAAATGCTAACTCCTGGCACAACTTCGTTTCTTTGATTGGATTGTATATCTGGCTGCACATGAACATCTATAGCTGCAGCAGCAGTTGCTGTTGATGTACTTGCACATGATGGTACACCTTCAGTTAATTTTCGTGCAATTGCTACGCGACTGAGCAAGGATTCCTCAATATAACCTTCCGCTACTACTGATGACTTCCAACCACCAAGTCTTTTAACTGATACTAAATCGCCGCCATTATTTGCTAGTATAGTTGCTGATGTTCTGCGAAAGCAATTTGAGATGGTACTTTGCCAATTGTATTAAGACCAACTGGTGAATTTATACATTTACCATTGCGGTAAGCATAAAATAATCTGTAATTTTTTGGTAGAACTCTAGCTCTTATATCTATATATTTTTTTAGCAAATTAATCCAATTAGATTGAATTATTACAAAACTACGGGAAATATTAGTTTTGCTGTCAGGTATTGCAACTGCCACTATGTCGTTCTTAAATTCTAGATGATTTATCAACATTTTGCAGAGTTCTTCACGGCGACAAGCTCCAGATACACCAATTATTAAAACAGCCTAAAAGTCAAGTTTGTAATAAATATGGAAAATTAAGTGTATTTACACATGCATATTGTGTATATACAAGTACATTTACCTTCATTAAAAGAAAAGTATCATCTGGTGCTTCATTTATAAATTGATTTATCTGATTATCATCTAAAACTCTAGATTTTTTAAGCTTTTGGTCTGCTGTTTCGCGTTTCAGAAAAGCGATAAGTTTTGAATATCTTACAATATTTATATTATTATGTATAAGTAAACAAGATTTTAACATTGAATATGTTGACCACAATGATTTTTTATGTGAGAATTCTTGAAAATACGCCAATAACACATTCTCAGAATAGCGTGTTACTTTTTTCATTTTACTCCAATTAATAAATTTTAAATAAGCTGATTCGTACCGCTCTTTAGATTTTTTAGGAAGTAAATTATCCGATGCTTCCTTAGCAACTTCGCGTACTTCGGGAGGCGTAGAACTATATTCTGTATCACTCATATTTGTAGGATTAATACTATTCATTTTCATTAAATAAAAATAAACAATAAAACAAGTGAAATTTATGACACATTACTCTGATATTAGCTACAAAACAGTGTATTTGTGTAATGTTATGATATATTGTCTTATTAAATAAAATTATTTGTACAAAAATAACTTATAATTATATAGTTTTACACTTTTCGTACAAAAAATATTGTACAAACCTCATGCGTGAACTAGGTTCCCGCACTTGGTATGTAAATAACTATTTATATATCATTTGCAGAGATGGCAAGCTACTCAAAAAAAGTAGCAAAGTTACAGTTACCTCTACTGTCTAAAAATGTAACGAAACTACAGCTACTTAACTATATTTTGTTAAAGGAGCAAAAACTAAACCTAGCTGTTAAAATTTGAAATTAGTTTTTGCGGCTAATATGTTAGAGTTTAAACAAATAATCATTTTGCGTAAAGTGAAACTGCTTCAAAAAGTGAAACAAAATATTAACATTATGGTAACCAAGACATCAATAGAAAATATTTTTTTTCGATTCTAGTACTGAAAAATAATTAATTTTCGGTACTAGTACTAAAATACAACCATCCGAATTGCGTTTTAGAAACGTGATTAATTTTGAAAAACGGTTGATATCTATATTCTTGCTAACTATTAAAACTGCCTTCACCATGAAATATTTTGACGATTTGAAGTTGAAGTTTTATAGATTTTACTTAATGCTGAGAAATACGCTAGAAGAACACTTTCTTCATTTTTCCTTGTATGCACCAATCTTGGAATGTTTTATATTCATATTCGTACTTCTCTCGCGATTTTGAAGGCAATAAATTTAAAGTTGCTGCATTAGCAGCCTCTGCAATTTCAGGTGGAGTACCCGGATCTTCAAAATCACTTTCTTCACTGTTTTTGTCCATAATTTTATCAATAATTTTCTTAGTTAAATAACAATTTTTACACTATTACATTTGTCATCGTAAAGTTGATATTTTCTGTGGAACAATCGAAAAATATCTTTTTTGTGCGTCTCCAATGGCAACGTGCGAAAAAGACGTTAAATGCGCGCATTTCCAATGGCAACGCGCGAAAAAGATATTAAATGCGCGCTTATTTCAATAGTTACCAGGGATACAAACAATATAGAAACTTGTCATATTGACAGTTGACAGAACGAATTTATTTTCAGTACGTATACGTTTTGAATAATTTTAATTTGCAATCGTAGAAAAAATTATGTGTGTATCACGAGTGTAAAGTGTCTTTGTTCTTCTTGCACTATTGCAGCTCTCGCCTTCGGCTCGCGCTGCAATTACCGTGCTCGAGTAACAAAGAATCACTTTACGCTCTTAATACACAAATAACTATTTCCCAACGATATAATGTGGCTTTTGGTATATATATTGTTTTAATGTTCTGCTAAAAATTTCTTGCTTTTTGAAATATGTAATTCACAGAACTCTTACACACGGTTAATTAACAGATCGCAATTCATGTTAGTATAGTTTTAATATAAACTTAAACACTAAAATAATAATGACGTAGAAAGTAGCATTACTTTGTTTTTTTTTGTAAATATCAAATAAAAAAACATATATACAACGGTTATGTAATTTGATAATTTAGTCTTCAATTTTTTATTTAAATTTTGGTTGTGTAGCTAACAATTGTATGTAAAGTCTCACTTTTAAGAAGTTTATGTAAAAAAATCTGATATTTTATACTTCTTTGAGGCTAGGAAGTGTAAATCAGGTTGTAAAATTTGTTACTTTCATTTTCTCCAACACGATGCACAATTTTAAATTTTGAAATCTGTATATTTAATAATGGTGTCTTCCGTAACAGTAATTTTTTTTTAATATTATTTTTGAGCGTTTTTTTTTGCAATTTTTTTTCTAAAATTGTGATAAGATCAAAATTTACTACATTTTTTCTTTCTCGTAGCCTATAAACTAAACTAAACTACCTGGGTTATTTCTGTGTTGTTATAATTACATGTATGTTCGTTTAGCGCGGTGATACCCAAACTGGTCTATATCGACCCCCAGAGGTCGACAACGACCTGCAAGGGGTCCATGTCAGCGAAAAAAGATAATTGGGGATCCACGGTAATAGATCTCTTTTAAGCAATGAATCCACATACAAAGATAGATTTGTTGCTTAGTGAAAACGTAACAAACAGACCGACAATACACTACGGTCTTGTATACAAACTTATTTTCACAATTATAATATTAGTAGCAAAGTAGGGATTTTAAAATACACTATTTTATTCAATTATACATTAATTAAATTAAATTTAATTACGTAGTAATTAATTTAATATATTTCATAAAATTGTGTAAGTATTAGTTAAGCTATTCGCTTTGTCACTTTGAACTAGTAAAAACTTAATGATACCAATATCACTACAGAAGAACTTAAGGTACAGTTTCGAAATGGATATCAGCAATTCTGTCTTCTAAAAGACATACCTGTTATTTATCCCGTATTCTAGAATGTCGCGAGAAAGTTTTTATTTGCTTTTCCATCCTTATATCTAGTGAAAAGGGGTTTCAACGCGGTTGTCAATCTCCTAACAAAAAAAAGAAACAGAATGGACATCACTTACCGAGGAGATTTGAGATGAAACCTAACTAAATTGATGAAAAATGTTGAAAATTTATTATTAAAGCATCAGGTTCATCCCTCTCACTAAAAGTATTTATTTTTTGCGTAGCCATTTTATGTAACAGATACTAAATTTTTTATTTGTTTCGCTTTAATTACAATTTGATTAATAAATGTATAAAACTTAACATGTGTTTTTTAAAGTTTTTCACACTACACTTTACTACAGTTAGAAATTTAAATATTTAAAAATGAGTAGCACTGTACCAGCTGTTAAACACATATTTGAACTTGATGAATTTGGAAAAATTCAATATTAGGTAAGCAGGGGGTCTACTCAAAACATGGCAAGTGGTCTACGAAACAAAAAAGTTTGGGGAGTTCTGGTTTAGTGTGAACGTTACATGGATTGGTTTATTTTCGTTTATTTGAATTCTCCATTTTTGATTAGATTTTAGATTACTTTGCAGAAGATTAGATGTTTATTCTGGGTCTTTGTTGAATGCTAATATTGCGGTGTCATCTGCAAATGATGCAATTATGGAGTTTTCACCTGTATGAAGATCCAAGGTGAATATGGTATAATGTATAATATCTGGCCTCCAGGGCTCTGCCTTGTAGAACACCGAATTCTATCGATGTTAGTGTTGACAGATTTCATTCACTTGATTTGAAATTTTTTGTTTGTTAAGTACGATTTTAATATCATATATTGTCCTTTGCCTTTGACTCACGACCGTAAGGACATATCGGCATATGACCTGACCTAGTAGTGGGTCCGATATATACAGGGTGATTCAGGACTAGTGTAACAAACTTTGACAGCTTATTCCTTAGGTCATTTTGAGCCAAAAATGTCATATGAATATAGGTCCTATTCCTTCTAGTTACCAAAATACAAGAGGTTGAAGTTCTATAAATAACACGAAATTTTCAAATTGTAATCAAGATACTTTCGGAAAACAAGAATTTTATTGAAAAGTCATACCTTATTTGTCTTAATTAATTTTATTAATTAATATTAACATGCATACGAGTTCAAGGCGCTCATTTTGAGCACTTGCTGTAATTTTTTAAAAATTTGTTATCTTATTTCATATTGTGTTAACCTATTCCATGTTTGGTTATGTTGTTCTGTGTCTATTTAATTGTGTCATTTTATGTTTTGTTCTCTAAATCGTATTCGTTAATATAAATAAATAAAATTAATTAAGACAAATAAGGTATGACTTTTCAATAAAACTCTTGTTTTCCGAAAGTATCTTGATTAAAAAAATTTGAAAATTTCGTGTTATTTATAGAATTTCAACCTCTTGTATTTTGGTAACTAGAAGGAATAGAACCTATGTTCATATGACATTTTTTGCTCAAAATGACCTCAGGAATAAGCTGTCAAAGTTTGTTATAGTAGTCCTGAAACATCCTATATATATCGGACCCACTACTAGGTTTGATAATGTTCTCTTGATCTTATATAGTAGTTCTAGATGTCTTTGTAAAAGCTTGGCTAACGTCCCTTATTTCTTTTGCAATTCTGTGTACCTGTTAAATTGTCGAATGATGTTCCCTGAATCCGAATTGGTGCTCGGAGACAAGTTCATCTCGTTCAAAGATTTATTCGGTTGATTAGAAGTTTTTCAAAAAGTTTAGACATGGCTGTTAGTGGACTATATGATTTTGTTTCCGTCGGATCTTTTTCAGATTTGCGCTATTTTTCATGACTTTGGAAAATCTACAGTCCTTCGAATGGCATTAAATATAGCAGTCAGTATCATTAATCCTTTTTTAGATAATTCTCTAATCATTTTCACTGTAATAAGGTCGGTCATATCCAGGTGCCTTTTTTTGTTAGAGATAGTTTATGCACTAACGAATTTCTGTGAGCGAGACTGCACGAATAGGTGGAGACATTTCTGTTATGTATTCCAGGTAGGTGTGGACTTCAGCATCGTTTAAATTATCGTTTGGAGAGAATGACTGAAATACTGATTGTAAATGTTCAGCAAATGTATTTGCCTTTTCTTGTGGGCTCTTGGCCCTATTTCCGCCGGGAGTTATAATGGGCGGCACTGTTGTCTGATGTCTTTTTTGAGTTTTCGTGTCGCTTTCCACAGTGAGTAGTTGGTGGCTGCAGGTGGTGCTAAGTCTTTGATAAATTCGTTGAAGTAGATGTTGTGAAGTATACTAAGCATTCTTTAAGATTTGTTACGGCAGCATTATATCTTGTTCTGTGTATTGGTTGTCTAGTGTTTACTAGACTCATCTTAGTTTCGTATAATATAACTCAGATGTTCATATTCTTAATTACCTTTTCCTTAAAATTTTTGGGAAAACTAAATTTTTCCGCGTATTTTCATTTTTGCAAATTTTAAAAATGTAATATAAAAGTTGAGTAACAATATTTAATAATTAATATGTTGCGATTTTTAGTTATACCGATTATGCGTGAAACAAGTATTTTACTGGATTACTGTATTCTGCTGCTCGGTTGGCGATTTTGAGCAGGGTTGGGAACGGTACGGATATTAATTTATTTGACGATGGTCTACGAAATAATCAATCCAGCCCTTCGTGACAAATAATTGTCCATTTCTGGCATAAACTTTTTGTCTGTTTAAATAATGTGAACCAATTTTCAGCTTTCTTAGGCAGGCTGGTACTGAAGTAGATATAGATTTTCCGTTGGCTTGCTTCCGCTTTTTTGTGCGATTAGATTCTGGAAAGAATCTTATGGAAGCGACGAATGCGTCTGGTAATATACAGTCTGAAGCCATGTGTTGCATCCCTAAAAATATCTTTCTTCACCCCCACTAAAAAACATAGCGACTGTTTTGGAGATCAAGACCAGACAGTATAGTTCGCATTCTCGGTTTGTCAAGATATGACCTATATCGTAACTGTTTCCGCGCATCGCGCGTAATTATTCGTTTGTTAGTACCATATATTTTTGGTTAAATTTTTGCTTTAGTTTTAAATCCATTCGGTCAATTTTCATTAATAAAGTTATTGTGTGTTATTCAATTATATGATAGTAATCACTAACTGATTAGTTTGATATTTATCCCACTCGCTATGTACATACTAATGCTGTAAAAAATCTAGGATTAAAAAAATTCCTGTGTTAGAAGGAAAAGACCGAATTAACCAAATGGTTAAAAAACTGAGTAAAAATTGGTTAAAAGACCGTTTAAATGACCTAGAGAGACCAGTTACAAATCGCATTAAAGATCGGTTAAAGATACAACGAAAGATCAATCAAAGACTGATTAAAAAATCGGTTTATTAATATTTTAAAAGACAGGATCAATTAAAAACAGGTTTAAAGAATAAAAAAGGAAAATAGTACACACCTAAATAAGTTTGACAAACGCAAAATGACCAATAAGGGATTATATCTTCAGATGTATTTATAAATGTTATAAAACAAATATGTTACGAATTTTAATACGTTTATAAACTTGAGTTTTCAAAATCTACCTAATAGTTAATGAAAACAGAAAGTGTAAAAGATAAAATACATATCATATAAATTTATATTGATTGATTCAAAAAAAAAAAATTGGCAACTGGAAACATTTATTACAAATTAAAATTACTGAAAAATTGTAATTAATAGTTATTTACGTAAAAAGTCAGGAAAGTGTTCAATTACAGGATGAGTAGAGATAGTTTCATGCCGAGCGCAGCGAGACTTGTAACACCTTACGAATCCTGCACGACGCTTTACTGACGTGTTACGTATAACATTTTACCTGAAACTTATAAACAAAGAATAAATATTTTAAATTAATTTTAATTAAAAGAAATATTAACTTACATATTCAGTCAGTATTTTATGTTGCTAAGTAAACTAGACAGTCACGTTTCTTTCATTACCTGCCAGTTTCAGGTAAATATATTTAAACAAATACATAAATTTCTAATGATGATGATAATAATAATAAATATCAATATATATCAATATATATATATATCAATATATATCAAGCATTTTACCCATTACTGGTTATGGTACACTGCCGTAGCAGATTTATAAAAGTGATTTATGAATTATTTATTTATGTTACGCTGTACAACAGGAAGTTAATTCCAATTACAGTACATAATTCCAATTACAGTACAGGGTCCGAACTCACCGTGCCGCAGTGTAGATATTCGTATAATTTTTAGCTGAGTGCGATTTTAACTCGGGATCTCTGGATTTGAATTACCCAACGCTATCCACACCACCGTACTGCACGTGAAGTGCGGTTGTCAGTCGTGAAATCACGGCTCAAAAATGTTAGTGGTAAAACAACCATGGGAATCATTTTAATTTTGAATAAAATTTGTCGGCTGCGGGAATCGAACTCGATTTAAACGCGTTTTCGCATTTCAAAGAGATACTTTCGTTGTAGAACAACCTACTGCACAAAGTAATAAAGTACCTACTGTAGATAGTCGGTGTAATGATTCTAAGATTTACATTTAGATGAAAAACATATATTTTTAAAAATCTGGTTATTATTTGTATGTACATTATGGTGAACTCGTACATCACTAAAACTTTGATTATGATCTATCTATTAACGGTGCCTTATTCGATATTTTGTAATTTTTGCAAATTAAAATTATATGAAAAATCATTAGTTTCAAATTACCTTTGTTTTTACTTCCTTGTACGAAGTAAAGGAAGTATTGTAATCGCGAAAATTTTCGGTTCTCAGATTTCAGTGGAAATACGCATTTTGGCCCTCCCTGAGTCCATTTTGATTAATTTCGTCGTGACGTCTGTACGTACGTATGTATCTCGCATAACTCAAAAACGGTAAGCCGTAGAAAGTTGAAATTTTATATTTAGGACTGTTATAACATCTAGTTGTGCACCTCCTTTTTTGGTCATTATATAAGTTCCGGAAGTGGTACTTTACTCGGAACCTATAATAGAATTTCATGAAAAACTATATTCAAATATAATTTAAAACTTTCCAAATTTGGTGTATCAGACTACTATATCAATGGAAATAACATAATAGATTACATGAAGCTGCTAACAGTTTTCCTTGAAAAAAATGGTATTATTTAAATTTTAGAAATAAATGCTGCAAATAAAAGTTTTAGAGAATTAAATTCTGCGTCTAACACATTAAGATTTTTAAATTAGCCTTTTGCATAAGCGAGGTATCTAAATTTAAATATTATATATATATATATATATATATATATATATATATATATATATATACACGAGCCCAAACAACTTAATGTTCGGACACTCACTATTTTCGTAAAAAACTGCGTATAATCTAAACAAGCATATATAATATTTTATTGAAATTAACTTTTTAGATAAAAATGTGTTGTAATATTAAGTTATTTTAATATAGATATTTATTTTTTGCCTTAAACTACGTTTATAACGTAATTATTTAAAAACATGCACAAAAACAGTGACATCTTAATGTTCGGACACATCTTAAAAATATAATAAAAGCAATATAGACAGGTTGTTATGGAAAACAGAACTATAATCTTTAGCTGTCAATTTTGCGCTACGTTTGTTGAAAGTTGATTAAAACAAAACTCAAAGCAAAATGGGTCGAGGTGTAGCAATAAACAAAAAAATTACGAGATTTGATTATTAAACTTTTCTAATAGCTAATGTACTCGATATTCCAAAATCTACGGTATACGATATAATGAGACTCTATGGAGAGCCTTCTGAAACTGACATACCTGGAAAACCAAAAGAACATTCGCGCAAAGTAACACCTAGAGCTCAAAGAACCCTTAAAATTATTTGCAGAAGAAGACGTAGGGATACCCTACGAGGAATAATGGTTACTTAGAATGCCGAAACAGGGCTGAATGTCTCTAAGGAGTGTTGTAGAACGTGGATTTATAAATGTGGTTTAGGTTTTTACAAAGCAGGCTAATGTTTAAGTTGATTAAATATAATCAAAATAATACCATTAAAAAAACTGTTAGCAGCTTCATGTAATCTCTATCACTTCCGGTTAGTCCATTGTAACATAAATCTATTATGTTATTTCCATTGATATAGTAGACTTATATACTAGATTTGAAAAGTTTTGGAATATATTTAAATATTGTTTTTCATTAAAATTTATTATAGGCTTCAAGTAAAGTACCACTTCCGGAAGTTATATAATGACCAAAATGGGAAGTGCAACTAGAAGTTATAACAGTCCTAAACACAAAATTTTAACTTTCTACGGCCGTTTTTGAGTTATGCGAGATACGTACGTACGTACAGACGTCACGACGAAATTAGTCAAAATGGATTCAGGGATGGTCAAGATGGATATATCTCAAAACCGAAAATTTTCGCGATTACAATACTTCCTTTACTTCGTATAAGAAAGTAAAAAAGGTCGCGATCAGTTGACAGTAATATGTTTTGTATAACTGAAAGAAAATATATATATATATTTGCGTGCAATTAACAGAAAATGAAACTTTTTCATAGTTGCGTTGATTGTATTTATGGAGAGTCATTGTTTAAATGAGCGGTGTAATATTTTCTACCTCAATTAAAAGAAAATAAATATAAATATATCGTCACGCCTTTTACCCATTACTAGGTGTGATATATTTTTTCGCGTGAAGTTCGATTACCAGTCGTCAAATCACAGCCCCCAAAGTTATTAGTGGTGGGGGAGCCACAGGGGTAGATTTAAATTGGTGAAAATAGTTTGTCGGCTGTGGGGATCGAACCAGGGTTCTAAAGATCCACAGGCCGACTCTATACCACTGAGCCACCTACCCCATTAAAAATAAAAGTATGTACTGTTTCTCTTTATTTACTGCTGCTGGATATTTCCTATTAGTGCTCGACGCACACGTTCGCAAGAATCAATTTCGATTCTCAAATAATAAAAAAATAAACGCATTAACTGTTTTTTTTTACCCATTGATCTTCTGTAATTCAGGTTGGAAAATATTTTTACAAAATAAATATTATTGTAACATATTACAGTAGTCAAGTGAAACATTCTTATTCAGTTATACGCACGTTCACATCACGTACGATTCTATTTCTAACATTCTAGTACTTCAATAATGCATAATAATTTGCTCATATTTTTCTACTCTCGCACGTATATAGAGAAAGAGAAATATGGTTGCGAAATAACAGTATAACGCAAGTTGTATAACGGAACTATACATACGCACACGCGAGCCTTCAAATGCGGTTACCGAGCACTTGTGAACCTACCATGTTACTCCGAGTAAATTCACAATAGCGTTACGAATTTGTTTTGTTTCTGTTTGACGGTTATTGAATAATAAAGCCGGATATATGAGAATTTAGGTTAAGAATGGGCAAATAGAGCGTGATTAAAAATCGATTTGTATTTTCAAAAGTTAACGATAAAATTATATTTAATGATTACTGATATAATCTTAATTGAAAACCGTGTCAAGACGTTTATATGGAAAATTATTTTTTGTACTCACTACCTTCAAAATGTCATTTCCCGCTCGCAACACTCAATCTGGAACAAGTCGACTCGACTGTTAAAATTATAAAAAACACTGGCCCTTTGGAACATTATAAAATAAATCTGTCTTCATAATAACAAAATCTAATTTATAAAATACAACTTCCCTGAATTTTCCTTTATTAAAAGTTTGAGAAATAAGAGTAATTTGCTAAAATTCTTTCAACATTTGTCAGCATCAGTGCCATTTATTTGACAACCTCTGAACTAAAGACGTCATTGATACAACTTGTTGCAAATTGTAGTAAAACAAAAATCGCGACTAATACTATATAAATAATATGAAAAAACACATATTGTGGAATATAACAACTTAGTTTAATGGAAAAGTAAGATTATAACAACATAAAATGCATAAATTAATTAATCTAAATATTCTAGATTAGGTTTGATATTTGTACTAATATACAATATTTTTAAACTGGCAAGAGCCACAATTGTTACAAGTGTTATTATAAACATTTATAGTAAAATTTTGACAATTAGAAATCGAAGTTCCTGCAGCTTGGTTTGCAATTGATAAAGATTGTGTATAATTTGCAGATTCTGGTGTACTTACTCACAGAAGTTGAAATTAAAGATGTACTCGTATTTTTTTAAATACCAGTACTCGAACAAAAAATATACAAACTACTTGCGTGAAGACGTCTTCCGCTCATTCGTGTTATTAAAGAAACTCGCTCCTTGCAGTTGCTCGTGCTTAAAAAATGCGCTCATGCGGGAACTTCGTCTTCCCGCACTTAGTTTGTAAATAAGTATTTGTTAATGGTTGTAAATAATAAAAAAAAAACAAATATTAATTTATCTTCCCTATGCTGTGATATATTCTTGCCACAGGAATAATTTTAATATGACGAAATCAGTTGGCAACTGTGGGAATTGAACTTAGATTCCAAATTGTACAGTTGAAAATGTAGCCACCTCGGTTTCCATTTCGCTATATACTCGTAATATCATAATAAAATCTGATACCATTTTAATCTATATAAAAAATCAGTTTTACACTTGCATATCTAATTAGATGAACGTATTTTCCATCCTAGCGATTAGAGATTACTTTGTACGTAGTTTGTATCGTATTAAAACAAATAATATAATTTAAGATGATTTTTCCTAGAACTAAATAAATGAGAATAACAAATATGACAATAAGCTGATTTATTTCTCTTGTATATTGTTGTTATTTCTATATCAATAAATAAGAAATAAATAAAATGTATATTATGAATGTATATTAGGAAAAAGGTTCAAGCTATAGTCACTTCATTTATATTATAA
The DNA here is from genome assembly GCA_947425015.1 of Pterostichus niger. Taxonomy (NCBI): domain Eukaryota; kingdom Metazoa; phylum Arthropoda; class Insecta; order Coleoptera; family Carabidae; genus Pterostichus; species Pterostichus niger. The sequence continues at coordinate 17,347,995 of OX380338.1, read as the reverse complement.
TTTTATGATTATTCGTAACCGAGTTATTCAAGTTTTAAACCAGCTGGCTATACTAAGCTTAGAAGCCAGTCCAATTGAGCAGTGGTTTGAACATTTTAAATGAAGACAATTTTTAATTACGGTTTTCAATATTTTGAAAATATGGAAAATACTTTAGAACTACACTAGTAACAACCCCCAACTTTTTCTGACAATATTACGTATTGATTACCAAAATATTACTTGAACATCAAAAATAAAATCCTATCAAAATTTTGTTTTGATTGCTTGAAATAATTAACGAATAATAAAATAAATAATTCAGCAGCAAAAATACTAAACCATCTTTAAAAATAATTTTTGATATCCAATAATAATAATAATAATAATTTATTGTGAAAGGCAGTGCCTATAGAGTGGTTTACAATGAATAATAGAAAATACAATAAATAACAATAAATATACAATTTATGATAATATGTAAATAGTTTCAGGAATTGCATTAGTGATTAAGGGCAAAAGCTCTGATTTGGAGAGTACAACTTGCAAAATTGTAAATATCGAATATTTTATTTTTGACAGGGAGCCTAAGAGTTGGACTAGTATGTCATCTTCATTTTGCTGCTGCTGATGTCGGTCCAGGAACACCGTTCGGCGTAGGTTGTATAACAGGCATCTCAGAAGAAAATGATGTCTGGTTCTAAACAGTTACATATATTATTGTTGTCGAATTTATACATTACTCCGCTAATATAAATTTGTGCTAACTGACTGATGATTTTTGTGAACTTGATGTTAATCTCAGTTTCTATGTACTTTAAATCATCGTTCTTGCTGATCTCCTTGTATATTGTGCTGTAAGTTGAGTTAATTATTCTTACTTTATCTTCTCCTAGAAGTGTTAGTGCGAGTTTGTCAGTTAGTTCATCTGTTTGGCTCTGTGACACCACCACACTTTGTTGCTTAGCAAATATGTTCTTTATTTGTGATACCCAGTTCAATTTTGGATTGTTTATCTTCTTTCCGTGCAATATCATTAGTTTTTGGAAAGATATTTTTGGGTATCTGTTCGGGTTCATTAGTAACAATTTCTTAGTGTAGTTTATTGCTAATTTGAAAAGTAGAACTTCCAAGTGTTTCTGTTGTGTTTCAGTCCATACTATATAGTTTGGCGTGCACCTTGCCCAGTTGAACAGTTTCTGCAGTAGTTTTCGAGGCATTTTAGTTTCTTATGTACGTCTTGCACTGAATCGCATAGCAGAACTAGGTCATCGGCATATAGCAACATCATTATGTTAACAGTGTGGTTAACGTAAAGTCCCTCAAAGCCTAGGTTTCTAAAGAAGTCTTGTAAGGCAGCTATAAATAAGTTAAATAGTAGGAGGCTGAGAGAATTATCTTGGAGGATTCCTTTGGTTATTTTTATTGGATCAGATTTTTGTCCGTTAATATTCAGGATTATCTTTGTATGTTTATAAATGTATTTTAGTAGTCTAATTAATTTCGCACTTACACCTAGACCAAATAATTTGTTTTTTATGTGATATTGAGTCGAAAGCTTCTTTGAAGTCTACAAAAATTGCGAATGTACTTCGTTTCTCTATAAGCCGCGACTGTATAATTGCGCTGAGTGTGAATATATTGTCCAGACAATCTTCGTTTTCTGAAAACACATTGTACTTCTGGGACAATTTCGTAGCTTTCGGTCCAATCTTCTAGCTATTGTACTTGTTAGTAGTTTTAAGATGGTATTGAGCATGGCAAATCCTCTGTAATTAAATTTGATATATAAATTATATCAATATATCAAAAAAATCTATATATTAAAAATGTCGATATGTGGAAAATATGGATATATAAAAAATTTCGAAATGTTAAAAATATCGCTGTATTGAAAATACCGATTATCAGGCTTATTGAACGAAATTTTATCTACACTTTAAATGAAATCGCTAATTTCAAAAACGGTTCAAAATGAAATCGCTAATTACAAAAACATTTACAGCCATGCAACGCGGCGCGCTTATTAATGAAACACTATATGCTGGTAGAAGTGAATTTTGCTGCTTTATTGCGGTAGTTCTTCCAGTGTTTTAGGATTTTGAGTGGCCCTAAAAGTAAAAATGTAACGGATTAAGATCAGGAGATCTTGGAGGTCATGATACAGGACCACTGCGACCAATCCACCTTTCCTCAAAAACATGTTTTAAATGTTGTCGCACATTAAGAGTTAAATGAAGTGGCGCACCGTCATGTTGAAACCATGCCTGTTGTCGAACATCTTGCAATAATTCCGGTAAATTACATTACAAAAAAGATAAATAATTATGTTCATTCAACCGACGTGGTAAAATAAGTAAAATTCCATTTACCACCCCAGCCCAAACATTTAAAGAAATTTTATGCTGAAAAATTAGTTCTAACAACATATGGATTTCACGTAAACCAATATTGCGTAAGTTGTAAATTTCACTTTGGGTAAAAATTGCCTTGTGGAAACATATTATTTTTTAGGTAAAATTATGATTTGCTCCATGTTACTCTAAAGGCTAATTACAAAACATCACTCTTTGAAGATGATAGGTTGCATCAGCCCTTGAACCTGTGAACCTGTGTCTCCCAAAATCCTGCAAGCAGTGGAATGTGAAACATCTAATTTTCGAGATACTCTTCGAGTACTAATAGTAGGGTCTCGTCGTATGGTGCTCAAGACAATATTATCAACGTGTCTTCCATATCTTGCACGCCCTGCGTTTATTCCGAGATCACGAAAACATTGGGTAATTCTCACAAACATGTGATGTTTCAGGGGATGACGTTCTGCATAATTCGCTGTGCATGTAACGCATTTTGACCCATACGCTAATAACATATCAACTAATTCAATACCTATTGTTATAAACGTATGCCATTCTTTATTCAAATTTACACTTCCCTATCACAAAGAACGAAAACGAAAGTTATAATGAGACCTAAAATTATTTAAATAAAATTGAATGAACTGTTAAACATCTTTAAATTAAATCAATTTTAATGCTTACTAATTTGTATTCATTGCTGTAATATATTTTGAATTTCAGAAAAAATCTTTTCACGTTGCAATTAGTACATCTCAAATACTATAAACCCTTAATTATTTTTTTTTGCAATAATTTTGAAACCATCTGTTCATATAATTTACTACTTCCACTACTATTTATTGACGCTGCTAAACTAACGGACCAAAAATATTCACATTGTGATAACTTGCAATATATTTATGTTTAGAAAAGTACAAAAAGATTAGGTTTAAAAATATATTCGATTTAAGACAATATTTTTTAGAAGCTTCATTGAACAACAAATTTCATATGAAACAGTAGTGCGCATGTTTCTGGCTGCCAAGTCAAAGAAAGTCTACGGATTATTCTAATAGTTTGAAACCAGTTCTCAACTAACTTTTGTACTTGCTTGAACAACTGACTACTTATCAGTCACGGATTTTGCGCTGTTTGAACGCTAAAACTACACATGTTTTTGTTGTGGATGGCTGCTCGAACAAAGGTATAATTTCAGTTCGTGGTTTTGTGATAAATTTTATATATGTTTAAAACGTTATAAACAATTTCTTTGTAACAGTTTGCATGAAATTGAAAACAAACTTAATCTTCGATCATATAATATTAAATAAAATAAGACATTGTTTATTTTGTGGCCAACATCACAAGTGTAGAGAGAAGGCCATGCCCCCATAACTGAACATTGCGGGTTGCGTATTTGTCATTTATTGAAGCATATACATAAAATTATTATTATTAACATATTATGCTATGGTAATGTGAAGAAGAAGAAAGAAATCTATTATAATATAAAATAGGTATCAATAACAAAATAAATAGGAACAATTTCTTACTATTTTTTAAATAAATAGTTCATTGTCAGTTTCTAATTATTCCTTTAATAATAAATGTAAATTAAAATAATAATCCTTGGAAATAATTATACTCTGTAAGAGCAGAACAAACAATAACAAACATATTTTAGACCACAGAACTATTGGAATATTGTAAGTTATATTTTCACTGATTTTTAAATAGAATCCATATCTATCATATAACTTGCATTTCAAAGAAACTTAGTTAGGAGTTTATGCGTTTCAAACGACAGCCTTAAATATCCGCTAAATTTTCATGAAAGAAGTTATCGCTAGCATTTAAAAGCATGTGTCATAAGAGCTGATTAATTGTTCTTTAAAAATCCTAAATTTTCGATCATTCACGTGTGGCTACTCTACTTTTGAAATATACTTACCTGACATGTGGAAAAATCTTTCAGAACTCATTTTTTTATCACATAGTTACCTGGATCCAAAAACATGATCATTTTGAAAAAAGGTAAATTATATTCTCCATTATTTCATGATTGCCTAATTGTGTAATGAATAATCCAGTTAGTAATTTACATTTTTTAATTTAATTCTAGATTAGAAAATTAAATAGATAATAGACAAATAGAATGAAATATTGACTATATAAATTTTTCGCTTATAACAAAAAAAATGTTTCTTTCATAAAATTTGTGTAATAAAAGATTTTATAAATTAGTCATTCATCATTTTGATGAAGTTTAATTTATGACTGAGAGCCACTTGAAGACAGCAGACGGTTAAAAATAATTATCATGCATTTCCCCCAATTAAAATCGTTGCAGTAGCGCTGTTTATTAATTAGTTTTATTAAGTTTGTAAGTGACCCTGAGGGCCTCGAATTCGAAATGAAGAATAATCGAATTGCCGACTAACTATGATTTCATGTGCTTCTAAAATTGTTTTATGGACTTTAAAATTACATTTTATAAATTTTTAATTTTTTAATGGCACTACTACCTTAAATGAATATGAAATAAAATTGGAAATATGAAATAAATAAATAAAATAAAGTCATTCGAACGTGCCAAAAAACAAGAATTTTGCCCATGAAATACAAACAACATTTTTTCTACAACTATAAATAAAGAATAATACAATGATTATTGATTTATTTAAATCAACAATAATATGAATTTGATACTCTTGTTGTGTTATAATTAATGCAACCTAACAAAAAATAATTTGGAATGATTAGGATGTGAAATAATTCGCAAAATTCGCGTTGTCATGGTAATGTAAATGATAAAAAATCACGTACTTCGCGTATTGATATTAGTGAAAAAGATCATTTTTTGACAGTTGTAGAAAATAGTTATTTACATTGCCATAGAACGAATCCGGGAACCTAGTTCACGCAAGAGGTTTGTACAATATTTTTTGTACGAAAAGTGTACAACTATATAATCATCATCATGTGCAAGTACTTCAACAGAAACTGCTGCTGCTGATATAAATATTCATGTCCCGCCAGCTTTACAATCCATTCAAAGAAACGAAGTTGTGCCAGGAGTTAGTATTTCAAATTGCCAAAGTTGTACTATAAATATAAACATTCATAATAACATTCCACAAAACAATAATTAACATAAACAATAATATACCATATACACATAACACTGCTTTGTAACCATTTTATAACTAATTTAACAGTAATGTCAAATTTCAATTGATTTAATTTTAATGTAATGAAAATAGAGACTGTTATATTATTTACTAATTTCATTTGTAGTATACAGTAAATTTAATAAACTTGTTTAATTTCATATCTATATTGTTACAATTTACCTTACGTTTGTAGGTTATGTGTTTCCACTGCTGTCGGTGCTGTCATTTCGTTGCCAACATTGTGAACCAAATGCACTAAATTTATTATTTTAAAATTAAATTGCATTCAATATTCCATCATTTTCTTTTATTATTATTACGCAAAAGGGTGTTTGAGATACTATATTTTTTTATTATAAATATAGTGTTTTAGAAATTGGAGTGTTTTTTCTAAAATTTCCCGAACGAGTGCGGGAAATTGACGTTTCGGTCGTTGCATAGGCGACGCGAAAAAACACATTTTAATGTATGAGTACAAAATAGTTATTTACGAACTAAGTGCGGGAAAGCGATGTTCCCGCATGAGCGCATTTTTAATGCACGAGCAACTGCGAGAAGCGAGTGTCTTTAATAGCGCGAATGAGCGGAAGACATCTTCACGCACGTAGTTTATATAACATTTTTTGTTCGAGTACTGGTATTTAAAAAAAATACATTTTTAATTTCAACTTGTGTGAGTACACCAGAATCTACAAATTATACACAATCTTTATCAATTTGCAAACCCAGCTGCTCCAGGAACTTCGATTTCTAATTGACAATATTTTACTATAAATGTTTATAACAATTGTGGCTCTTCCCAATCTAAAACTATAGTTTTTTTTAGTTCAAATATCAAACCTAACCTAAAATAGATTAATTAATTTAAGCATTTTATGTTGTTATTATCTTACTTTTAAATTAAACTAGGTTGTTATATTCCACAATATCTTTTAATAACCGCTCTCATATTTCAAAAATTAATGTAGGGGATCATTACAAACAAGTCTTGCAAATATATTTTTTTTCATTTTCTAATAATTTGGATACTTTACTCTTGTCAGTAAGTGTTATTATTATTAAATATCCGGTATGTGATAAGTATGATTGCTTGATAGATGGTTTTAAGATAAGCAATTTTTTTTCAATCCTATATATTTTTTTATCTGATCAATAATAATCTTTATTATAATAATAAGTTGTTCCTACTTATTTGGTCGTTCATATTATTTATATAATTTTTGTGACAAAGTAATTTTTTGATCTTTTCAATAATATTAATTCCGCTCTTCTGCTTGCTACAAAAATATTGAAGATGTTGGCTAAGTTAAGTTAGGTTAGGTTGCATCAGGTTCATTTTCTTAGTAATTGTATACTATTTAATACATCCTTTAAAGATAGTACCTGAAAACCGATGTTTAGCATAAAATTACCGATTTTTCGGTATTTTTTCAATTGAAGTATAAGATACAATTTAGCGAAATGTTATTATTATTTATTACTTTAACGTTTAACTTTTTTTTTAAATTATGTTATTGAAGAGTTGCTAATTTTGTTGTGGGGAGTCCCAAATAATGGAACAGTGGAACGTTGCGTATTTGTCAAATATTAGCTTGCCGATCGCCAATTCGTAGTTGTCTCGTAATCGTTCGTTAGCAAATAGCAAAAAGCAAGGAGTTGAGCAACTAATCAGGAGGGAAATGATATATTGGAGAGGAAGGTATTAAGGGCGTGAATTTACAATTAACATACGATTATTTACTAACAGTAGCACCAACAAGTGTGGAATCGGAAAGGGCATTTTAAGCCGCATCTCAAATATTCACAAGAATAAGATCCAGATTAAATGACGACACACTCGATTATATTTGTTAACTAATAGATTATTTTAATTCCATTGAACAAAAAAGTAAAAGTTTATGTTGTTTATTTTACATATATAGAATTATATTTTGATGTTGTTCAATTTTATTTATATTTTATAATTATTAAAATAAAATGATTATTCTTGAATAAATTTGAAATTCCCTTAATCTATGTACCACACGCACACACCACACCCTACTGTAAATAAATGTTAAATAGGTTCAATTTATAACAATTTATCAATACCGGTATTAATACCGGTATCCCGATTCTCAAAACTAAAATACCGAGAAACCGGTATTGAAAATTTTGACCGGTATTCCATTCCCTATTTACAACCAATGCTAACAACTGTTTGTATTATATGTTGCTATGGCGCAAGTCAATCACGATAGAGAAAATTTAAGACATATTCTTTATTTTTTTTTTATCTGTCTAGTATAAAACTTGCACTCTTGCACGATATCTAATGTGTGCTGGTCTCTCTGAGAATTTAGAGCTCTACAAGAATCCTTTTGGTGGCTTCCTGCCACGAGTAAAATAAATAAACGGCGAGTGTGTTTCCTTCGAAAGATTATCCTTTACACAAAGCTCAATAGCTCATTCTTGAATCTTTGATGTGTGCTGGTCCTCTTCGGATTATAAGCTTTCTGTCAGAGATTTTTTGAATGAATAGTAGTGTGTGCTGCCTTTAATAAGTTTTGTCTCTTATTACTTCCGAAAACATTCTCGTACAAAAAGAAACAATACAAACTAATTTTGGTAAAGAAAACACACGATGTGTCAAAATTTAGATAAATCTTCTTATCCTTTAACTTAAAAACAAAACATAAATAAATAATGCTAGCAACAAATTCGCACGTACGTCTTCAAAAAATGATGTCCTGTAATGTGATTGTATTACTGATAAAGATTGATGAATATTGTTTATTCATTTGTTAATAAGAATATTATTGTATGTTGTACAAATAATCTATGTGTTCAAATTGTTATTTATGTATTAAGAGCGCAAAGTGATTCTTTGTTACTCGAACACGATAATTGCAATGCGAGCCGGAGACAAGAGCTGCATTAGTGTAAGAGGATCAAAGACACATTACACTCGTGATACACACATAATTTTTTCTACGATTGCATCTTAAATGATTAAAAAACGTATACGTAATTAAAATAAATTCGTTCCGTCAATTATTAATATGACAAGTTTCTGTTTTGTTTGTATCCCTGGTAACTATTGAAGTAAGGGCGCATCTAATATAATTTCGCACGTTGCCATTGGAATCGTGCGCATTTAACATCTTTTTCGCGCGTTGCCATTGGAGACGCGCGACAAAGATATTTTTCGATTGTTCCACAGAAAACGTCAACTTTACGATGACAAATGAGAATGTAATTGTCAACTTTTCATAGCAATTGTAAAAAAATAATTTAGGTGTTCACTCGGTGACATTTTTTTTTATTAGTTCTTTTTTTCTAAATATTACTTTTCGGAATCGAACCAATTTCACTAATTAAATTCAATTTGTAAATTTTAATTTGCTGGCGCTCCTAGCAAGTCTTTCTGTCATCACAATTTAGAGGTTATATTTCAGTTCTTATGCGTAAAACTAGTTACAGTAGTTAAATCTTAAATAAATAGTAATTCTTTGAGAATAAGTAACAATTAATAGAATAATATTTTTACACTATTACTTGATTATTTTATAAATTATGGTTAATAAATGGTTATTAATAATGCGTATGCAAAAGTGAAATGTTCTAATGCAGACCTCGTTTTGTGTACAATATTAACAAACGGTCCTTAAATACATAAACCTATTGAACGCACAACATAGTCAAGCAACTATTAATAGAAAATGCAAAATAAAAATGTTTCTAGTAAGAATATATGTTTTGGCTTTTTAGAATAGTGTATAGTATATAGTACCCAGGTATAATTTTGACCTTATTTTTCTATTTTAATATTGCAAATAATAATCAAATTTATCAAAATAAGGTGGATAATTCTTATTTTTTTATTTAATACGAGTCACAACAAACAAAATTAAATCTGAAGGAACAACACGCGATAAATATAGATCTTGACGCTAAAATAACATCACACACCAAGTTGCCAAAATATAAAATAAGAACCAGAATAAACGTCCGATTTAATTTTATCACCAAGGTGGTATGTTCTCCAGTTCCCTGTTTAGGGAATGCCGGATATGATGTCATCAAAGACACATTTACACCATACGCAGTTGTGATGACAGCATTTTGATAAAAACATGTAAACACTCGTAATTCCAACAACCAGATAGAATACTAAGTAGTAGCAGGAAGTAAAACAGTGTTTTCTCTGTCTAGCAAGTCATTTGTCATAATTACAAAGATAAAGAAAAATACTAAGAAAAAGTGAAATAAAAACAAAAGTATTAGTAGTGAAGACTGGTGACCGAGTTATGTGGCCAGAACTTACATAGTTTTATTTTACTTACAATACCTGTTTCAATCAAAAGTCAGTTATTTTCGTGTTATAATTATTTCTATAGTTTTTTTGTTTTGTTTAAATATTTTAAATTTGATTTTATACTTGTTTAGGAATAAGATCTGCAATCAATTTTCCAGATATAATATATTGTTCTAACATATACAATGAGCCGAATAAAGCACCCTTCTCTAACTAGGAAAGCTTCCTTAAATATAATGGTATAAAAAAGATATATGCAACGATAAACTAATAAGAAAAAGATACAAGATGTTTCCATAGTTACTAAAGATGATCTGTAAAGTCAAAATATCCACAAATTATAATCGTAAAAGTGAAATATACAACTTGACACCTTCATCAGGAGACGCCATGTCTGTCTTAAAATTGAATTACGGGTTGCTCGGTTCATTTCCATAAAACACATGTTTCATCTATTGCAGCAACATGTATTACAAATAACTTCATACTACCAGACACAACATGTTGTATGCCTACAGATGGTTTTGTTGTTGGATGCTGGGGACGAAGGAGGAGAGTCGTTAGGCACATGAACGCAGTGTGTATCCCCATGCTTAGTTTGGCATCTTGTTATTTTGTTCATTTAATTTATATACAGGGTGTTAATTCAAAATCTGGCCATAGGCGTTTAACATGGGAAATCAGTTTTTCCTTGCGCGTTGCTTCCCAATTGATTTTAGACAAAAATGCTTCAAATAAAAGTTGTAAAGCTTAAAATTCTGCATTTAAACCACTAATCAGATTTTATTTGTGGCATTTCATAACCGAGAAAATAAATTTTAAAGATTTTTGAAAATTGCTTATTTGTAGCGATAGCCATGGAACTCAAACAAAATTACAAGCAATTGTATGACATTGTAACTGTCAAAATAAGTTTTTGTCTTGTGATTTTCGTTTAATAGAAGTTAAATATGTAGACAATTACATTGAATTATGGCCAGTTATACAGCCAAAAATTAAAATTTAGTTTAAATAAATAAGGGCAAATCGAATGTGTACAAAGAATTATAATTTAAATTTTTATACCTAACTCAATTGATGTACCTACGTATAAAACAAATCTGTTTCTTAAATACATTGTTTTAATTTCAGAATACCTACATAGCTCTCAACACATACAAAATAAAACAGAAATGAAGACAAGAATAATGTATTTATTTAATAAACAGAAAACAAGGATGCATATAATTTTATATTAAATGTTCGAATAACCCTCCATTTTTCGCTAAACAATACCTAAGTCTATTATAAAAGCCGTCCTAACATTATGCAGCTGTCTGGCATTTATTTTTCTACATTCATTGGAAATTGCATCTTTAAGTTGTTCAATATTTTCAAATCTTTCTCTGTTTACAACATTTTTCAAGTGTCCCCACAAAAAAAAGTCGCACGGTGTTAAATCGGGTGACCGTGCAGGCCAATTAATTGTTCCTCCTCTGCCTATCCAACTGTTCGGTAATGTATCATTTAAATACTGTCGTACTACATGAGCATTATGTGCAGGACATCCATCATGTTGAAACCACACATTTTCCAAATTTAAAGTAGCAATCTCTGGTCCTACCTTCTCGATAAGAAGTTCTAAGTATTTGTCTGAATAGATTTTTTCAATAAAAAACGGTTCAATTATATGGCTACCAAGTATACCAGTTCACACATTTACCCTTTGTATGTACTGAGAATTAGTTTCTAAGATGTTGTGCGGATTATGCTGTGACCAATACCGACAATTATGTAGATTTGGCTTTTTGTTTAAAGTAAACGTACATTCGTCCGTGAAACAAATATTTTTTATAAAATTTCTATTCTCATTTGCCTTTTCCATAATAATTTCGCAAAAGTTGGCACGATTTTCATTATCATTTGGAAGAAGTTCCTGATGGCAGTGGAACTTGTATGGATGGTATTTATATTTCTTAAAAATATTGTATACTGATACATGGCTAATTCCGACTTCGGTAGCGATTTCCCTTAAACTAAGGGTAGGGTTTGCTTTAATTATGGCCAAGACATTTTCTTCATTATTATAAGACACATGATTAATTTCTTGATTCTTAAAATTGAATGTTCCAGTCTTTTCAAATTTTTTAATAAAAGTTTCTATTGTGGTTTTACTTGGAATTCGTCGATGTGCCCAGACTACACTTATTAAATCAGGTATTTTTCTGTAGCTTTGTCCAGAGTAGCACCATTTTCTGATCTGAAGCTTTTCTTCATGAGAAAACTGATCCATACTTTCAAAAATATTTGTTTTTAAACGAAAATCACGAAACACAAACTTATTTTGACAGTTACAATGTCATACAATTGCTTGTAATTTTGTTTGAGTTCCATGGCTATCGCTACAAATAAGCAATTTTTAAAAATCTTAAAAATTTATTTTCTCAGTTATGAAGCATTTTTGTCTAAAATCAATTGGGAAGCAACGCGCAAGGAAAAACTGATTTCCCATGTTAAACGCCTATGGCCAGATTTTTAATTAACACCCTGTATATATATATATATATATACCGGGAATGTTTTTTATCAGTAAACATAGGGATATGTCATTACCATAGATACAATTACAAAGTTTGACAGCAATGCATTAGAGCGTTTATTTTAAAAGTAAACAGGGAAAATAACATATTCAGCAAAGCATTGAAATGTAATAGTCTATTATAATAAAAAAACACATTTTAAGTTTAAACAAATTAAATAAATTTTAATTACTTTAAATTACATTAGTTTAAATAGAAATTTTAATATAATAATTTAATTTCAAAATTACCCCCATTAACCTGTGAACAATAGCCTAAACGATTATAAAATGAATTTATAACATGATTTATTTGCTCTGGAGGAATCTCATGCGATGCAACACTAATTCTACGTTTTAATTGTTCTACGCTCATTCTATCATCATTATAAAATTTATTTTTTAAATGACCCCAAAGAAAGAAATCGTTTGGCGCAAGATCTGGTGACCTTACAGACCATTCCACTTCTCCTCCTCGTTCTATCCATCGTTGGGGGAATATCCGGTGCAGATAATTTCGTACATTTTGAGTATAATGCGGGGAGCACCATCCTGTTAGAACCACACTTCCTCAATATTTAAATTATTTATTAACTCGGCCTGATTTTGAAAGAAGACAGTTTTATTATTTTGCCAACTATAGATGACAGCAATGTTATTTTCCCTATGTTTACTTTTAAAATAAACGCTCTAATGCATTGCTGTCAAACTTTTTAACTGTAACTATGGTAATGACATATCTCTATGTTTACTGATAAAAAAAATTCCCGATATGTATACATACATTACTGTGGCACTCTATCGAATCAGATCTTGTAAGTGTTATATTTGTGTCTGAACGGTGGTCAAATCACGGCCACGACTGTGGAAATCGAACCCGTGTTCTCAAATATTCTGTCATTGTAAGCATTTGTTTATATATGTTAATTTAAGTTATAAAAATATTTATTTAGGCGACACCTGTACATATTTTACATATTTGAACATATTTTATACAAGAGTTTATAGTATTATTAAATAAAAACCATATTGTATTTGTTTGCACAAAAATATATGCAGTTATTTGCAATTTAAGTTGATAAATTTGAATTTCAATAAAACCATTTAACATATCATTTAGTACTTCTTTGTTTACATGGATAAATAGGTTATAAGTTACATTCAATCACGAGGTTGTTTCAATTACAGTAGAGCCCCGATTATCCGAACCTCAGTTATCCGAACCCTCAATTATCCGAACGATGAATCCATTTATCCGAACACTCGGTTATCCGAACGACCTTTCGATTCATCCGTACACTGCTGAAACGTTTGCGAGATTTGGCCGCTCAAAAACGTGTAGCCACCGTTCGCCAATTGAAGATAGACAGTTTTATGCAACCGAAGCCATAAAATAAATTATGCGGAATACTTTTGATAAATGTTTCATACTTATTATATTTGGTTTTGAGAATATATTTCGATTTTTACGACATATTTTTTTGTGCAATAATTTTTTTTCTTTGAAACCACGAAAAATATTGCATTTCGGTTATCCGAACTAGGTCCGGTCCCAATTAGTTCGGATAATCGGGGCTCTACTGTACATATATAATTTTTTCTCACACTACACGATTTTTATTTTTTTTTAGAATTGATAAATATAAATCAACGGTGCATAATCTTTACAAATTTCAAAAGAGAATATTTAGTAGTGTAGTTCAAATTTTTTAAAATTAATGTATGCTTTCCTTTTTAAAAATTAAAACTTTTGTCCTCAGTCTCCTCTACCTGAACAAATTGATAAAATATTGAGCTTTTTTTATAGTAATTATTTTTTAAATGAATGTTTTTTGCAGAAATAATGCTTCGCAATTTAGTTTGTTACTTTAGATATCTTGGAATTTAATTAAATTAAAAGTATTTCATACATCTATAACATGAGAAAATGATTTGTATGGTTTTGTTATCTTGCCTGTATTCGGTATTTGCGGGAAATTTATTTATGAGTGACTGTTTTGTTTTTGTTGGATTTGCTTCAGGTGCACAATATCGCTTAACAATAACATTTCACGCACATCAATCACAGGCTCTTCATTTATTTTTAAATCATATTTTAATGATAGATACGTATTTCTAGGTTGGGCAATATCAATATTTAATATAAGCGTTAACAAGGCTTACCTCCAGATTTTCATTTTTGAAATAACATCAAATATGAAATATATTGTATTTTTAGACAGTTGACAAGTATTATGTAATTTGATGAAGAATAAGAATGATTAATTCGAGCTTGTAAATTAACTCATCAAATTGATACTTACATTTAGTATTAATTTTTGTTTAATTTTAATATTGTTATTTTCATAGCATTTTTGCTAAAACTTGCTATAGATAGTTCTGTATGTGTATTTCCTATAAATATTTCTAGAACCACCTCTGTGGCATGACATCAATGCTGGAGGTACATGCAAACACATACTATCATACAAATAAACTCATTTATAACTAGGGGTCACGTGATGACATCAAAAGATCAGAACATCACATCACCGCAAGCTTCAAGTGTGCACTGAAAGATAGTGTCGTCACATCTCTTGTCTTGTGTCCTAAGTCCGTGCTGCCACTTGTGCAACAACAAACTAATGACGATGTTAGTAGATGCAAGCGGTCTATGGCTTACTCTAATACTGAGACATATAATTGCTATTATATCATACTTTATTGTATTATGTGAATCACACAAAAATATGTGAAAAGTTCTAGCTCCGATTTAAGTGCTGCCGACTTACAAACTTATATTATCAAATCGATTCGAATGTTTGACAAGTATATTTAACCTAGGTGAACTAACCTATATATTATTCATTACATTATTCAATATATGGAGTGTGTGGCACGCATAGTGATATATAGTTTGCCTGTAGATTTGAGAACCTGAGTTCGATTCCTTTAGCAGACAAACATTTTTCACCAGATTAAAATTATCCCGTTGGCTCTTCCTCCGCTGACATCTTTAGTGACCGTGCTTTGACGGCCGATAATCGCACTTCACACGCATAAATATATCAATTACCGAGATCTGCTACAGGTGAGTGCAACAGCCAGTAATGGGTAAAAGGTGTGATGATATATTTGTTTATTTATTTTGTTTAAAATAATATAATTATGTGATTTCATAATAGTATATTATGTAACAAGTTTTATAAAAGTCTCTTTGGTTACAAGTGTATAAAAAATGAGTAGAGTTTATAAAACGTATCACATACTATATTTTTTCTATGATCGCAAATTAAGACAACAAAAAATTTAAAGTTTTATGAATTATTTAAAAAGGTAAGGTTGTTGACAGATGCTTAAAGCTAACTTCACCCCGTGTTTAATATCTCAAACTGTGACAAAAACATTCGAAGCCACAGCTTGTCAACATGTAATTAAGATGTTATTTAGCGTCGTGGAAATCGGTATCTTAAATCACATTTTAATAACGGGAGAAGAAATAATATAATATACATCTCGGCTATAATAGTATATTATACAACGACGCTATAATGGATGCTCTTATTCCCGAGGATGAAGTTTGCATCCGAGGTAATAATAGCCATTATAGGGAGTTGTATACTAATCTTTATATACGACTAACATATACGACTATTTTAATAAAAATTAGTAAATTTTTATATTATTTATTATTTATTAATTTTACATCTATTTACCTAATAAATTTATATCTAATTGAAATGAGTAAATGGAGTAAAAATACCATAATGAAGATGATTTGTATTTTTCACCTAATTCAGTAAAATATGCCAACATTATAATTTCTGAATACGAATTTGTCTTCATTTTAATATGCCAGTCCATAAAACTTTGGTATGCTTTGTCATAGAAATTTTTAGACTTTTGCGGTAATAAACCATATGTAGTAGTATTAGCGATTTTCGTTATTTCTGGTGGTGTAGAAGATATACTGTCTTCTGTAATACTGTCCATTTTTTCAATTAAACACAATTTGCAAGACCGTTTTTGACAACTTCTCAACGATGATTTCGGTTTGTTTGTTTCCGATTCGTAAACAACAGTAAACTTTTTTTTTTTTTATTATTTGAGGTTTTATTTACAATCTATCTACATCAAGATAATAAGTAAATGTTTTAGCTTAAACTGTAACATGTTGAAGTCGAACCCAGTGATTCTTCTTCTTCGGATTACTTATTGCACTTTAAATACTATTATTTGTTTACAGTAATTTGTTTATGCAAATCTGTGTGGTAGGTCTAAAATATTAGTTCTATTTAGTCTGTGAATATCACCGCTGTTATCTAGTAGATTCACTGCACAACTATTAGGGTGGTTTTCTAGTCTGTTGAGATATTTAGCACTAGCACTTTTGATTTCTTCTTTAACTGTTTTTATTTTTAGGTCTTGGTGTATTGTTGCATTTGACACATACCACGGCGCACTCACTATTGTTCTTAGCACTTTCGACTGAAACTTTGTATGATTTCAATGTTTGTGTTGCTGGCTGTACCCCATATTTGAATGCCGTAGGTCCATATGGGTTTTAGTATTGTTTTGTAGATAAGTAATTTATTTTCTATTGACAATCTTGAGTTTTTACCTAGCATCCAGTAAAGTTTTCTGAATTTTTCTCCTAATTGTTTTCGTTTTGTTTTTATATGTTTTATCCACGTTCCACGTTTATCAAGATGTATTCCCAAGTATTTTATGGATTCGGCTTGCGGTAAAGGTTTCTCATTTAGGTATGCTGGTGGGCAGGTTTCCCGTCGTGTTGTAAATGTAATGTGGACCGATTTTGTTTCATTTGCTTTTATTTTCCACTTATTTAGCCAGCTTTGTACTTTTAGTAGGTGTTCCTGTAGTGTGTCGGTAGCTGCTCGGGGGTCGTTATTTGATGCCAGTATGGCAGTATCATCTGCAAATGTGGCTGTGGTTGTGTTATCTGATGTTGGTAGATCTGCTGTGTAGATTAGGTACAGTATTGGCCCAAGTACGCTGCCTTGCGGCACTCCTGACTTAATTGAGTATAGTGAAGAGTATTCGTTGTTGTGTTTGACTTGGAAATATATTTCTGTAAGGTATGACTTGAGGAGTTGATTGAAGTTGCTTTGTAACGTTCTTTTTAATTTATACAGCAGCCCCTCGTGCCAGACTTTGTCGAAGGTTTGTGTTATGTCAAGAAATGCTGCTGAGCAGTATTTCTTTTCTTCCTAGCTCTTACGGATTGTATTTACTATTCTGTGTATCTGTTCGGTTGTACTGTGTTTTTGTCTGAACCCGAATTGGTAATCTTGGATCAGATTTTCTTCTTCCAGTATGGGTTTCAATCTTTTCAGGAAGAGCTTTTCGAACATTTTTGAGAGAATGGGTAATAGGCTTATTGGCCTATATGAAGCGGTTTCTTCTACTGGCTTTCCGGGCTTGTGTATTAGGATAATTTGAGCTATCTTCCATTGCGTAGGGTAGTAATTCAGTCTAATGATAGCATTAAATATGAATGTAATTAATTTTACTGTTTTTTCTGTCAGTTCTTTTAGTATTTTTCCTGTTATCAGGTCATACCCTGGTGCTTTTTTGGGGTTTGTATTTTTTATCATCTCCATTATTTCGTACATGCTTATATTTTTCGTAGGAGGTGATAGCTGATCAGGGATGTCCAGAAATTCTTTAATGATGTTTTCTTCCTCTTCATTTTCTGTAGGATATGGCTGGAAAACTTTTTCCAGATGCTCTGCGAAGGCTTTGCATTTTTCTTTGTCGCTTCTTGCCCAATTGTTGTCCGTTGTTCTAATGGGTGGTATATGCGTATTTGACTTTTTTAGGTACTTTGTGGCTTTCCATAATGAATACTCTGTGCTTTGTGTATTTGTGAGTTTAGAGAGATATTCCTGGATGTTTTCATTTTTCCATTCGTTTAACATGTTCGTTACTTTTCTTTGTTCTTGGTTTAGCCTGGTTTTGTTAAGTGGGTTTCGGTTGTTGTGCCAGATCCTTCGCCATCGCCTCTTTTCTGCAACTGCTTGTTTTATGTTACTTGGGTAATCGAGGGATATTTCCTTTTCAATTATTGGTTGTGTGGATTGCCATGCAGCTTTTTGTATGCTTTGAGTGAGGTGTTCAATTGCATTGTCGATATCTGTATTTGTTTTGAGTGGGATTTTTAAATTTATTTCTTCATCTAACACTTCTCTAAATGATTCCCAGTCAGTGTTTTTATTGTGAAGTGTGGGTGGTTTAGTTGTTTTTGTTATTCGTGAGCTTAGTGATATTATAACAGGTGTATGGTCCGATGATAATTCGAGACAAGTGGTGGAGTGCAGATAATTTTGTGCGATGTTTTTAGTTACTGCAAAGTCTAGAAGATCTGGAATTTTATTTCTGTCTGTGGGCCAGTATGTTGGTTCTCTCGTGGACGTGAAAGATAAGTGGTTTCTTTGTATGGTTTTCAATAGTTCGCGTCCGCGAGGGTTTGCTAGTCTTGAACCCCATTCCGGGTGTTTAGCATTGAAGTCTCCTCCAGCTATGAACTTGTTTCCGAGTGTTTGGAAGTAGGTTTCAAAATCTTCTTTTTTAACATTGTGTCTTGGGGGACTATATATGGCAGATACTGTTACTGGCCCTCTCCAGTCTTCCACGACTAGTGAGGTTGCTTGTAGATGGTCCATTGTGTATTCCGGTAATTCATAGTGTTGCAGTGATTGTTTGATAACAATGGCTGTGCCTCCGTGGGCTGTACCGTCTGGATGGTTTGATTTATATATTTTGTAGTGGGGTATCTTGATGTAGGATTTTTCTGTAAAATGAGTCTCGGAGATTAACATGATATCAATTTGGTGATTAAGGATGAAAAATTTTAACTCTTGGCTATGGTGGGCCAAGCCATTGGCGTTCCATATTGCAATTTTTAGGATTTGGGGCATTGTGGCATATTAGAAATGAGTGTTGTTAAAAGATTTAGCAGGATGTCCATTCTTTCCATCATTTTTGTCATCATGAGTTCCAGTTTATTCTAGTTTTGTGTGGGTGTTTCTGGTAATGTTGATTGGTTGTTATTTGTATTGGTTGGTGTGATTGGATTTGTCATTTGTGCATATGATATTCCCGGTTTGGTGGGTTCGTATATTTTGTTGTTTGTAGGCGTAGAATTTTCTCTGGGTGGCGGGTATTTTCTTCTTTGAATTTCTTTATATACAGTACAGCCTTTGTAGTTCGCCGGATGGTTGCCTTGACATAGCACACATACCACTGGTGTATTTTTGTCTTTATTACATTCTCTCGTAAGATGGTCTTCGCCGCATTTAACGCAACGTGCTTGTCGTGCACAATATGCTTTTGTATGGCCATACCTTTGGCATCTTGCACATTGTGGGATTTCTCGCTTTGGTCTTGGTGCTTCAATTTGCACTTTGGTGTACTGAAGGTATTGGATGTTGTATATTTCTTTGTTATTTGGATCTTGTTTTAGTTCGATCATGAATATTGGTAATGTTGTAGATATTATTTACTTGGTGTTTTTTTTCTTGTAGTTCATTTTTAAGTGCATCAATGTCTGTGGAGTGGTGCAGATTTTTAACTATAACACGGTATGTGCGTTCACCTTTCAATTGATAAGTGTGATATTTTATTTCTTTTTCCTTTAATTTATTGATAATTTTTCTGTCTGCTTCCACTGTATTGATCTGGATTTTAATTTGATCTTTGGCTACTGCTTTTATGAAATAGTTGTTGCTTACCTCTGCTTCAATGATTGTTTGTAGCGGTTTAACGTCAATTACGTCCGGGATGAATATTGGGGGAGGTTTAGGTACTTTTGCTTCCTCCGCGTTGGTTCCCGCGGCGTCTTCATTGGTTTGGATGGTTAGAGGATGAAAGCGGTTTTGCGTGTTTATACCTGTATTTGGTGTTGTAGCTGCTGTTTTTGATCTAACACGTCTAGTTGTATCGTTTTCATTCCTTTTAGTTTTTCCTGGTCCAGCAGCTCTCTGCCAGGTGGAATCCATGGTTTGTGACGTTTTTAGAATAAGTGGTCCCAAGGACCACTTATTTCTTGAGTAACTTCTTTTGTAGGTGGTGTTTATCAGATTTATTATCTAATGTTGTGTAACTAATGGACACTAATATAGTTGATTATTTGAATTGTTCGTTATGCGCACGAGTTAGTCTTGACACGTCCGTTCACTGTGAGCACTAGACAACGACTGAACAGTAAACTTAGCAACGAGAATGGTTAATTTAAATATGAGTCGCTATGGCAACACTGTTCCGATGACACAATAAAACAATGATCCATGTTTTAAGCATTTTGATTGGTTCACGAGCGGGAATAATGACCATTATTCCCGACTCATTATTCCCGGCGGGATTAATATATAGCATTATATAGCAAAAAACGCATATATAATGATAATATTATTAGTTAGTCGTATATAAAAAGATTTTATTATTACTCGCGTGGTTAATATATAATACTAGACAATCGTAGTAAAACATCCTTCTTTTAACCTAGAGATATAAATAAATATTATTCTTCAATTACAGAATAGAAAGAAGAATAAAAACGGTAATTTTTTAATGCAATTCGAAGAATAGAAAGGATAAAGATCAGTAAAGTTTTTAATGAAAACAGAAGACCTTGTTTCTGACATGTATATAATGTTTGTCACAAACTTTTGCGGAAATATTTTAAACGGGATTTCAAACAACATAATAGCTATTAAAAGCATGTATTTAGTGGTTTGGTATTTTTATATATTTTCTTTGATATTTAATTTCTTTCTTGTTTAGTAATTCGTGATCAATATTAATTATTAGTATAGTTATAGATGGGCAAAAAATAAATTCAGTACCTATTTTTCGTACATGTTTAGTATTATTTTTGCAGTATTTTTCATAAATTATTCGTGTAGTATTTATTTATATTGAATTCGAACCACTCAGGCACGATCGTATATTTTTGATATAAATTGAACCCAGGTCCTCTTGCCAGGTAGACGCAAGTTTTATCTATTACACTACTATTGCCAGTTTAACATTTTTATTTGGTATAAATTTCAGTATTTTATAGTTTTTTTTTAATCAACATTATTTTTATTAATTTGATGATATTTTTTCTCAGTAAATTTGAAGTATACAGATTTCCATCTGGCGTATATGCACGTGCAAACATATGGATATGCATCTTAATATACTTGTCACAAAACGATGTATGGTCTATTTGCGTAATCAGTTTATAAATGTCATCATTTTGGGGAAAATATAACAAAGAAAAATTCTCTTACCTCATTTTATAAATGGAAAATAATTGCAATATTAATTTATCTCTCAAGATAAATATTTGTACTTATATTTACATTGAATAATTATATTTAGTATTCAGTTGTGGAATTTCTTTTCTTTTTAGATTAGTTGTTACAGACGTGAGCGTAAGTGAAAGATTAATGAACAGGTGTCATAGGGGCGAATGGATGGATGTAAATGAAGGTTAGTTGCGTGATGAAAAATATAGAGTGTGAGGAATTAATGAGCTTCTATGGAGAGAACGTGAGTGTGATTGAAGCAAGGATGTGTGTCAGGATGAGAATGTTGGACGAAGACAATCTTTGATAAATCTGATAAGTGGATGTTTTGTGTTCAGGGTTTTGTGCTATCTCAATTGATGAGATGTAGTATGATGTTATGTATGTATTAAATTGCAACAAAAACTGTTTTGTTACATCGATAAATGTGGTTTTAAATTTTACTTCTATTGGCGACACTGAAATGCGAATCTACAATGTTTATACGCAATTCTCAAACAGCGTATTTGGTAATTTCATTCGTGTAGACATTGCAAATTTCATCGAACTATAATACATATAAAAATAGAAAGATATGATTCCATCGTTTTTAGTTTCTTTCATTTATGATGTATAAACTGATTCAGCAAATAGATCATAATCAAGTTCCATGACAAAAATTAAAAAAAAAGTATATATATATATATATTATTATTATTATTACTATTATTATTATTATTACTATTATTATTATTATGTCTTTTACCTATTACTGGGTGTGGCACTGTGTCGTATCAGATCTCGAAAAGTAATATAATTATTCGCACGAAGTGCGGCTACCAGCTGTCAAATCACGGCTTTCGAAGAAGTTAGTGGTAGAGGGGAACAGGAGTAGTCTTGTAATGTGGTGAAAATTGTTTGTCGAGTGTGGTTACCGAACTCGGGTTCTCAAAACTCATAGACCGATGTGATACCACTGAGCCATCTATCCCATCGTTAATTTAATCAAATAAGATTGAACTGTTCAGTATTCTAGGATAACATTTGTATCACTTGGATATTTTTGCTAATATTTTAGATCATAAATAAAACATTGTACATGCTAGCATAAGAGCCCAGTCGCACATGGACCAAAACAATTTTCAAAGAAAATCTATTTCATCCAATTAAAATTGAATATAATAAATTAACTATAAAAGTTTTTTTTTATACTGACAATATGTAAAAAGTAATTAGTATAATTAGTGAATAAGCAAAATTGAAACATTCGGACAACTTAATTAATTATAAGAGAAATAAATTGGAGAAATTAATGTCATTTCTGATCATCATCCGGCACACAAAAATAGTACCATTATATGTTTGTTTAAATATTTGTCATCATAAACAATTACTAAAAGCACGTAAGACGCTTGAAGATATTTTCATGATGAAAATGAGAAGTGTAAGTTTAGCTTTTGTTGAACATATACAATTTTAGTCTGTGAGGTGTCAGATAAAATTGGATGAATAATTATTAAGAAGAATATGGAGATTTTGTTTACTCTGTATATGAAATCAGAAACATGTTAAAAATAACTTTAGTTATTGCAACGTTTCCACTTCTTAACATGTTTTTGTTTTTCTACAAAACCTTGCGAGTTTGTCATAGGTACATGGTAGAGCGTTTTCAGATTAGTTTTAGTTTTTAGTCGTTGTCTTTGTCGTTCCGCATAAACACAAAGTTTGCAAACTTTATACTTTCGACACAGAATACTACCAAAAACGAAACTTGTTGAATCCTTTCATGTTTCGTTTACAAATTCAATGACCTTTGACAAATTAATTTGTTTTTACTCTCGGTGGGAAATTTAAAAATGTGTAATAATATATCATTATATATACAAATATATTTTAAGGTAACTATATATTAATTAATAATATTTAATAAAGAACAGACACGTTTGCTGTGCTTTTAGACCTCGTTTTAGAAATAGTCTTTCGTTCTTGTTTTGTAAGAGAGTTAGTTGCGGTAATGCTGTCTCTTGTTATACTGCATTATTGGTTAGTCAAATCAAATCTATGCCCATCTGTCTTTTATTTTATGTAGGAGAATACGATAAATATTGCGTGTAGTGATAAAATATTTTTATTTAGAGAAGTGGATGACCGCCCAGATCAAAGTTCATTGGGAATCTGCATCAGCGTTGAAGACTGTTTATTTTTGAATAAGTTTAAACATGGCCGAACAAGCATCATGACGGATATCGTTTAAAAAACCGCCAAGTGAGTACGTGAGATTCCTGAGAGTATAGACATCTCAACTGAACGAAAGTACGACATCCTGCACAAAAATAGCGGAGTGCGCGGCGGATGACGGGATTGTTGAGTGTCGATCAAAAAGGACATTTGGACGCGTTTAACTGTACTCTGCAGGAAGTTTTTCATCGATTCTAGACTATAGACGAAACTTGGATCCACTAATATATATCTAAGTTGAAGTAGCAGTTATAGCAGTGGAAAGGGAGTGGCGGAAGTGCACCCAAAAATATAAAGGCCGTTTATCATCTGGTAAGGTAATGGCCGATGTTCTTGAGATTCCCAAGAAATTATCTTGGAAAAGAGAAAAACAATAACAGAAGCCTATTATGCAATATTATTGAAACTATTATGCAACATTATTAAACAAAAATGACTAAGATTGGCACACAAAAGTGCTCTTTCATCATGACAACGCATCCTACCAGAATTGACTGTCGCAATTGCAAAATTATGTATATTAGACTATGAATTAGTTCCTCATCCATCCTGTTTTCCGGACTTGACGCCATGCGACTTCTTCATAATCTTAAATGTAAAAGTTTGGCTGCGTGGAAAGAAATTATTGTCGAATAAGGATGTCATCGCCACCGCCTTTATATATCTTTCTGATTTTCGTCAGTGTTGCGGTACGACTGAACCGCTCAACTGCAAGTAGATCTATCTTAAGTTGTGCATTATTTTATTTATTATTACAATTAAAGCTATTTATAATGAGTTCTCGCAACATTTACTAAATATGGAAACAATTTACTGACTTAAGTAACAATAAAGTATAATGTGATTAGTGTTGCCAAATTCTGGTAGGTGGCTCAGTGGTATCGAGTCGGCCTGTGGATCTTGAGAACCCTGGTTCGATCCCACAGCCGACAAACAATTTTCACCAATTTAAATCTACCCCTGTGGCTCCCCCTCCACTAATATCTTTGGGGGCCCTGATTGCACTTCACGCGAAGAAATATATCTGCTCCGGCCGAGTGCCACACCCATTAATGGGTAAAAGGCGTGATGATATATTTATTTATTTATTTATTTATATATATATATATATATATATATATATATATATATATATATATATATATTTAAAAAAATCTAAATATTTATTTATTTATTTATGTTACGCTGTACAACAGGAATTTAATCCCAATTACAGTACAGGGTCCGCACTCACCGAGCCGCAGTGTGATAGTTTATATATATTTTTTTAGCTTGAGTGCGATTCGAACTCGGAAACCCCTATTGCTATCCTACCACCAACAAAAAAAATGCATTATTGTAAATATTTATATTTACATTGTATCGAGTTTGAGATTCATTATTGCAAATTATGTATAAAAATTGCAAGATCTCCAAACTAACTTTGATGGTCACTTACGATTATTGTTTTAATCAAGATTTTAATGTTGAAATTCATTGTTAAGTATTTACTAATAACATACTAATACAATTTTTAAAAATGTCATATTGTTATTGAGTAAAATAATCGAATGAGCCAACAATATAAGAAAAAGTTCATTTTTATTATAATATTCGACTTATTAAACTTTTTCCATTAAATCCGTAAGTATTTTGAAAAACTTCCTCTGTATTCTACGCACCTTTTGCGTAAAACAAACCTTTCACCGCACACCGCGATGTAGTACTGCGCGCGCCCACACTTCTTTTGTTTTATACTGTCAGCTGTTTGTGTTTAAATCGAAGTCTGAGTTGAAACTCTCACTCTTGTTTTAAATGCACGTGGGTTGAAACTTGTACACATGTTATTTTTAAGTGATCACTATCTAATGTTTTGAATATTTAGAAAGACGGTTTTGCAAGTTTTTAAAGTGTATAATGCAGTAAAATCTCCTTTTGTGAGTATGTATGAAAAGAAAAGAAAAGAAATATATATATATCCTTCTAAAGTAGTTTATCGTAATATGTGAGAAGTAACTGATATAAGTTTTAAAACTTTGTTAACGCTGTTAAGCATATACTTATTTTTATTTTTAGAAGAAACTTTAAAGAAGAATGATCTATGATAAAATGATCTTATGTATGTAATCAATAAATTCACATAACCACAAACAGACATTAATGCAAATGTAATTAATCATTTTGTTGTTTATTACACTATTTTAAATTTCAATTAATAACCGAATATACTCTAAACATACAAAAATATACTTCATAACCCGTTTTCTGATATGATCTAAATTTATCTTAAATTAATTAATATTATACTTTTTTTAAATCATCATAAAGCAAAGCAGGCATGGCAACCCACGGCCCGAATACGACATTTGTCCGGTCCGTCAAACATATTTCCATTAACTGCCCGCGACATCTATTAATATTTAAGATAGTTCGTTTATGACTTTTTTTCTTCGAGCCAGCAATTATATTTATTAAATTAATATATAATATATAATAATTAATATCATTGCGTCTTCACACTGTTCTTATTTAATTATATTAATACCGGTTCCAACCACTGAGTAGATATCACCAGGGAATAGTAAGATTACAAGATAATCAAGATTTTAAAATGTTCGTCCAATAAAAACAAAAAATATATGACAATACTTACATTAAATAAAAAAGGAAATTACTGAAGATTGATTGATAAGGCGAATAGAGGAAGCAACAAAATATAAAATAACATAGAGATTACGACTAGGGAATGCAATACCGGGATCCCGAATGTCGGAATCCCGGACATAATTTATCCGGTATTCAAACCGATGTTTAGCATAAAAATACCGGTTTTTCGGTATTTTTTCAATTGAAGTATAAGATACAATTTAACGGAATGTTATTATTATTTATGGGGTAGGTGGCTCAGTCTGCCTGTGGATCTTGAAAACCCTGGTTCGATCCCCACAGCTGACAAACAATTTTCACCAATTTAAATCTACCCCTGTGGCTCCTCCACCACTAATATCTTTGGGGCCGTTATTTGACGGCTGGTAACCGTATTTCGCACACCCAGTAATGGGTAAAAGGCGTGATGATATATTTATTTATTTTATTTATTTATTATTATTTATTACTTTAACGTGTAACTCCTTTTTAAAATTATGTTATTGAAGAGTTGGCAAGCTTGTTGCGGGGAATCGCAAATAATGGAACAGTGGAACTTTGCGTATTTGTCAAGTATTAGTTTGCCGATCGCCAATTCGTAGTTGTCTCGTAGTCGTTCGTTAGCAAATAGCAAAAAGCAAGGAGTTGAGCAACTAATCAGGCAGGAAATTATATTTTTTGAAGAGGAAGGTATTAAGGGCGTGAATTTACAATTAACATACGATTATTTACAAATAGTAGCACCAACAAGTGTGAAATCAGAAACGGCATTTTCAGCCGCATCTCAAATATACACAAGAATAAGATCCAGATTAAATGACGACACACTCGATCATATTTGTTTACTGAAAGCCTATTTTAATTTCATTGAAGCAAAAAAGTAAAAGTTTATGTTGTTTATTTTACATATATAGAATTACCTATATTTATTTTTTGATGTTGCTCAATTTTATTTATATTTTATAATTACTTATTAAAATAAAAAGATTCTTTTTGATTAAAATTGACATTCCCTTAATCTATATACCACACGCACCCACCACACCCTACTGTAAATAAATGTTAAACAGGTTCAATTTTTAAAATTTATCAATACCGGTATCCCGATTCTCAAAACGAAAATACCGAAATACCGGTATTGAAATTTTTGACCGGTATTGCATTCCCTAATTACAACCATGACTGAAGAAATCATAAAACGAATAAACTAATTCGTGAATATTTATAAATCGAATCTCACAGATCAGACACGGAAGTCCGTCAACTTTGAATGACTAAGCAACACAACCATATGGGTTTGCTTTAAACTAATTAAACAAAACGTACAACAAACTAAATTATGAGAGTAGAAGGTCAAGCAACGCGTCATTTTTAGTAAATATCTGATTGTTTAAACAAAGTTCTTCGTATTCACGAAATAATTTATCAACACCAGATTTGTGTGGAATATGCTGCTTTCCAATCTTAAAACATAATTCCTTTTTCAAGTTGGAAAATGATTTAAATACGAAATCGGTATGGAGGTTAATTAAACTTGATCTGATTTTGTAACTTATGTTCCCTGCGAGAAACAGACTCATCCGGGAATTGTTAACATTTTCAATAGTCCGGATGTTGTAATAAGCTTACTTTTAATTTTATTTGTATTTTTTCCTTAATATTTATTGTGTTGATAAGGATTTAAATCGGTAGCAACCACTATTTATTTCAGAATTAAAGTTTCAATTTTAATTTTCTCAGCGTTTAAACCGTGTACTAGCATTATGTAGGCGCGGTGGCCGAGCGTGTTAAGGCACATCTCTTAGCATACTGTGACGTCACCCGAGCCAAGGTTCGTCAGTTCGAATCCGCCTGCCGACAATGTGTGATTTGTCGTAAAATATAAAAATACAGTTACATGTATTTATCACACTCGGGCGCTATAAGCTAGTCACTTATACGCCTTAAATAATCTGACTAAAGAAACCGGCAGTACGGCAGTGTAAAAACTGCGGTTCGGTGTGCCCGGCCCCTATGTTCCGAAACGGAATGATGGGACTCATTCATTCACTAGCATTATGTGAATGTGGGAATTGAAAATATTAAGTTTATGTGCAGTGATTACATATATTGTTCATTGAAGTGGTTGTTTCAGTTGGTTTTCTAAAGATATTGAAGGTAAAATGATTGAGATCCAAATAATTTCAAGAGTTATTTTGTTAATATTTTCTGCTCTCCTCACGATTGGTGTGGAATATGGACCATTATTACTTCAAATGGAAATTCAGAAAATTTGCATTTAAAAGCAAAATTTAATAATCTTTCATGATTTATGACACAAAATAATTTTCCAAAGATACGTATCTAAATCTCGGTATATTTGTCAGCAAAATAATGGCTCAGTTTGACAATACGTGTCGGTATGACGGATGAGTCACGTTAAATTAAAGAAAAATTGCACAGGAATATTTTAAAAATTGAATGTAAAATTAAAACTATAAATTATATCAAATATTTGTAAGAATACCTAAGGTATTATTATTCTTAGAAATATTTGAATATAATTTATAGTTTTAATTTTATAAATATGTATTTAAGAAGCTTTTTATTTAGTTAATATTAAGTTTTAATTTTAGTTTCAATTTTGAAAATATCCCTGTACAATTTTGAGCAGTGTATATACTAATATTAATTTTAAAAACACTTTACGACTCTCAACAATACATATTTCGCCCAAAATTGATTTGATAAAAAAATGCAGTCTATTTCACATTGAAATGTTATTTACTTATGTATTCTTTCGTTGTTTATTTAAAAATATTTTGCCGGAAGTTCAAGTTTAATTTACTGTAAAATGAGTACCATTCCATGCTTGTTGTACAATATACTATTGTAGTGTAACAGATTTTTTATACTCGTAACCTTTAAAATGACACTTCCCGCACGCAACACTCAATCTGGTACAAGTGCTTCCCGATCGACTCGACTGTAAAAATTGCAAAAAAACACTGCCCCTTTGGAACATTCTAAAATAAATATGTCTTGATAATAATAAAATTTAATTTATAATATACAACTTTCCTGAATCTTCCTTTATTAAAAGTTGGGAAATAAGAGTAATTTGCTAAAATTCTTTCAACATTTGTCAACATCAGTGCCATCTATTTGACAACTTCTGAACTAAAGACGTCATTAATACAATTTCTTGTATATTGTAATCAAACAAAAATCGCGACTAATACTATATAAATAATAAGAAAAAAACATATATTGTGGAATATAACAACTTAGTTTAATGGAAAAGTAATATTGTAACAACATAAAATGCTTAAATTAAGTAATCTATTTTAGGTTAGGTTTTATATTTGAACTAAAAAACAATATTTTTAGATTGGGAAGAGCCATAATTGGTACAAGAGTTATTATAAACATTTATAAAAAAATTTTGACAATTAGAAATCGAAGTTCCTGGAACAGCTTGGTTTGTAATTGAGAAAAATTGTGTATAATTTGCAGATTCTGATGTACTCACACAAGTTGAAATTAAAGATGTATTTTGTTTAAATACTAGTACTCGAACAAAAAATATTATACAAATTACTTGCGTGAAGACGTCTTCCGCTCATTCGCACTATTAGAGACACTCGCCTCAAAATTGTCAAAATATGCAACATTAAATAATAAAGAAAAGTAATATGAAGTTATTTTATTTCAAAATCAGCACACAATTAGTAAATTAATAATTCATAAATTATCAATATCAGAATTTAGGAACCTTATCGACAATAATATAATAAAATTAACAATTATTTAACATTTTGATACTCTTGTAAACGTAAACAATCAGGTACTGTTCCAAATGTTCGTTAGTAAGATTGTGTCTTCGATCACTAAACATATTTTTATAAGTAAAAAAGGATCGCTCCACATCTATTGAGGTAACTGGGCAGTATATGAATTTAGGTGCTATGTTAGCACTTATAGTTTTTGGCAAAAGTTCTGCCGTCCGAGTAATAAAACTATCAATTTGACACAAAAGTTCAAATCCAAATAATGCTATCCTTGAGTTCATTGAGTATTTCTTCCAGAACATGTGTGAAATTGTTGGTATGTAATTTTTACGCAATGTTGATTTGTCTGGTATATTTTGATTTAAGCAATATTTTCGCAGAAAATCTTTGAAGGTATGATATTTTGACGCGCGGCTGCTGAATGCGCTCTAAGAGCCGTGCGGGTAATAGGTTTGACCGGCAACAACGTAAGATTTCATTGATAACTACCCTACCGAAAATTATTGTAAATATAGCGACAATATGCATCATCACTAGATTTTAGATAAAATATGCAATGACGCTGAGAATGGGATAAATATACAAATGCATATAATCCGGTCTCTAGTTATAAGTACTACCTACAATAATAATAAAAAACTAATTTTTGTGGTTCCTTTCAATATTTTTAATGTTATCGACATCTTCGATTCATATGAAAAAATAAATTTGAATTTATAATTTTCTAAATGTCATTCTGCATATTGTGAGTGTTATCAATCAATATAATTATACTTAAAATAAGTAATAGGAAGTGACGAAGAAGTATTACCCAACCCGAAAAAGCGGCATTTGTTGTTATCATATTTATTAAATTAAATCACAAATGTCGTCGGCCTATGGATTTGAGAACAGCGTTACGGAATTAAAATGTTAAATTATGGGGTAGGTGGCTTAGTGGTATCGAGTCGGCCTATGAATTTGAGAACCCGGGTTGGGTTCGATTCCCACAGCCGACAAACAACATTCACCATGTTAAAACTATCCATGTGACTTCTCCTCCACTAACATCTTTGGGAGCCGTGACGGCTAGTAACCGCATTTCACGCGCATAAATATATCACTTATCCAGATCAGCTACAGCGGAGTGCTACACCCAGTAATAGGTAAAAGGCGTGATGATATTTTTTTTTTATTATTTAAAAAAATAAATGGGTAGGTATAGTGTAACTAATTTCACTGAACTGTTAATGGGATCTGTCATATTTTTACAGTAAAATACAAAAAGAAATCACACCTGTCCTGAAGCAAATAAAACCTGAAATACGCGTTTCATACAAGAGAAGCCAAATATGAGAAATTATTTCAATGTTTGACAGTTCCTTTCCACATTTTTGTCTAACATTTTCTTTATCACAAACTCTTTGTCAAATGAATATATTATATATTTATTAATATAATTTCATTTTTCTTGGATTTTCAATTGCTATAAAATATGATATTGATCAAGAATTAAATCCTATATCATTTGTGCTCTTTGAATGAACCAAGTTAAATTTACCACTGAAAGATACATGTGATGTGACAATCTCAAAACAATACTTCAACAAATCATATCTCTTGAAATATAAGGAATTTCAACTTGCGTTTTCACTGATCGTTACAATTTATCGTGTAGTTTCATAAAAAATTAAGTCTAGCAGCCCATTACACAGTACAATAGTATGTATACGAGTAGTATATACTCGACTAGTGCTTATAGAGAAATTTAAAAGTAATTTGTCGAAATGAATGCTAGATCAACAATTATTATACAATTATTCAATAAGTAACACACCTATTTATAAATTAGTGTAGAAAATACAAACATACTGACATAATAATATATAAACCTACCGAAGAAATTTAAAAACTCAAACAACGAATGCAAAAGCAAGACAGTTGGCGTATATTCCAAATGCCATCAAAGATACACTTCAGTGTTTTCACTTTTCATTCTAGATATGTTTGAAAACAAGTGAGCTATTTTGTTCACGCAGGAGAAATTAACATTATCTAGAATTTATTGCCATCATCATATGAAAGTTATGTGTTGCAAGAAAGAATTTGAAATTTGAATTACAATAGAAAACGAAATGATTTATTCCAGAGGTGTACATCGAAAAAAAAAACTTCAATCATTTCAATCTTATTTTATTGTTGATAATTATCTTTAACAAAATAGAATATATAATTATCAATTAACATAATCTAAATGTTATTTATTTATGTTACGCTGTACAACAGGTACTTAATACCAATTACAATACAGTTATAGGTATAGGTGAAATATATTTAGTTAAAAAATTCAGAAAAAGTGTCTCATACAGATTAGGTTTTGAATACTGACAAATTCGGATCCGAAATATCTTAAAATATAATACTTTGTGTTAGAATTATCACTTTTTTATCCGAAAGCTGTACCACTTACAAAAAAGATAGTATTTTTAGTGTTCAAATTTCAAACGATAATCCGGACAATTTAATTACAGACCTTCACTAAAGAAACAGGAGAAAGTTTGTATTGGAGAATAATTAAAACTAAAATTTCAGCTAAAAATATGTTGAAAAGTAAAAAGATATTATAACAATGTTGAATTGTTTCCTTGTACAATGAATAAAATTTTCCGTCATTGAAGATTACTTGGATTTGTTTTCTATTTCTATATGAAAATGTGAAAATTTTAATTATAATGTGTAATTTAACTAGAGTGTGACTTTGTAAATAGTAATTAATATTTTGTTTTATTACTTTGCATTTTAGATTGCAGATGATGGTTAAATTTGATAATACATACATTCATACATGACTTGATCTTTTCATGTATAAGTATTTAGTGTAAATAATTTTTTCCCGACCAAGAATAAACTGTCACTTTATATAGTTGACATTTGACACATAATAGACTACTCGTATATATACGAGTATGTTTTATAAATTTTTATATATATTATAATTATTAAGTATAGCCTAGGTTGCATAATTACCACTTAAATTTTAATATATTTGTTTCGTATTTAGACGTATAATTTTTTAGTTGAAAATAATGCGTCCAAAATCGCTTCTTATGGACGTCAATTGATGAGAGTATGGATGTAACTGGGAAAAATGTAGCAAACATCAATTGTAATTTTGTTTTGTTAAAAAGTACTGCGGCGATAGACAAGGCAAGTCATAGCACTATTGTAAAACTTTTTGATGATTCGATGAAAATTCTGAGCGAAACTGTCGATAGATACAATACATGGTATGAGTAAAAGCATTTTACCCAAAAATAACGCATATTATTTACCTTGCACATGGACTTCATCGAGTATGTGAACAAATTCGTGCCATGTATACTACCGTCAATCGGCTTATAATCAATATTAAATAATATTTTTGAAAACGATGTTAAAAGTTGCGATTTTTAACGATTTGGCGCCTATGTTTGCTGTTCTTGTTTATAAAAACAATGATGTTGAAGTAATAAATATACAGGGTGTTAATTAAAAATCTGGCCATAGGCGTTTAACATGGGAAATCAGTTTTTCCTTGCGCGTTGCTTCCCAATTGATTTTAGATAAAAATGCTTCAAATAAAATTTGTAAAGCTTAAAATTCTGCATGTAAACCATTAATCAGATTTTATTTGTGGCATTTCATAACCGAGAAAATAAATTTTAAAGATTTTTGAAAATTGCTTATTTGTAGCGATAGCCATGGAACTCAAACAAAATTACAAGCAATTGTATGACATTGTAACTGTCAAAAAGAGTGGGTTTTGTGATTTTCGTTTAATAGAAGTTAAATATGCAGACAATTAAATTGAATTATGGCCAGTTATACAGCCAAAAATTAAAATTTAGTTTAAATAAATAAGGGCAAATCGAATGTTTACAAAGAATTATAATTTAAATTTTTATGCTTAACTTAATTGATGTACCTACGTATAAAACAAATCTGTTTCCTAAATACATTGTTATAATTATAGAATACCTACATAGCTCTCAACACATACAAAATAAAACAAAAATGAAGACAAGAATAATGTATTTATTTAATAAACAGAAAACAAGGATGCATATAATTTTATATTAAATGTTCGAATAACCCTCCATTTTTCGCTAAACAATATCCAAGTCTATTATAAAAGCCGTCCTAACATTATGCAGCTGTCTGGCATTTATTTTTCTACATTCATTGGAAATTGCATCTTTAAGTTGTTCAATATTTTCAAATCTTTCTCTGTTTACAACATTTTTCAAGTGTCCCCACAAAAAAAGTCGCACAGTGTTAAATCGGGTGACCGTGCAGGCCAATTAATTGTTCCTCCTCTGCCAATCCAACTGTTCGGGAATGTATCATTTAAATACTGTCGTACTACATGAGCATTATGTGCAGGACATCCATCATGTTGAAACCACACATTTTCCAAATTTAAAGTAGCAATCTCTGGTCCCACCTTCTCGATAAGAAGTTCTAAGTATTTGTTAGAATTGATTTTTTCAATAAAAAAACGGTCCAATTATATGGCTACCAAGTATACCAGCCCACACATTTACCCTGTGTCTGTACTGAGAATTAGTTTCTAAGATGTTGTGCGGATTATGCTGTGACCAATACCGACAATTATGTAGATTTGGCTTTTTATTTAAAGTAAACGTACATTCGTCCGTAAAACAAATATTTTTTATAAAATTTCTATTCTCATTTGCCTTTTCCATAATAATTTCGCAAAAGTTGACACGATTTTCATAATCATTTGGAAGAAGTTCCTGATGGCAGTGGAATTTGTATGGATAGTATTTATATTTCTTAAAAATATTGTATACTGATACATGGCTAATTCCGACTTCGGTAGCGATTTCCCTTAAACTAAGGGTAGGGTTTGCTTCAATTATGGCCAAGACATTTTCTTCATTATTATAAGACACATGATTAATTTCTTGATTCTTAAAATAGAATGTTCCAGTCTTTTAAAATTTTTTAATAAAATTTTCTATAGTGGTTTTACTTGGAATTCGTCGATGTGTCCAGACTACACTTATTAAATCACGTATTTTTCTGTAGCTTTGTCCAGAGTAACACCATTTTATGATCTGAAGCTTTTTTTCATGAGAAAACTGTTGCATACTTTCAAAAATATACAAACTTTTTTTGACAGTTACAATGTCATACAATTGCTTGTAATTTTGTTTGAGTTCCATGGCTATCGCTACAAATAAGCAATTTTCAAAAGTCTTTAAAATTTATTTTCTCAGTTATGAAATGCAACAAATAAAATCTGATTAGTGGTTTATATGCAGAATTTTAAGCTTTACAACTTTTATTTGAAGAATTTTTGTCTAAAATCAATTGGGAAGCAACGCGCAAGGAAAAACTGATTTCCCATGTTAAACGCCTATGGCCAGATTTTTAATTAACACCCTGTATAACTGGAGTTCAATAATTTTTCATCTATTTAAGTAGTAATTTTTTAAGCGCTTAAAACAGTTATTTGAGAGCATATTTTTGTTTGCTCTGCTTATTCTTATTGGTCTATTTTAATATATTTTGTAGGGATGAGAGGATATTGCACTTTGATTCTCATATTTTTCTGGCTTTACTTCCTATTGGTTGCGCTGTATTATTTCTGTTGTGGCAGAATTTCAAATGTAACCTCATCGTTTATTACAAGCAGTACATTAATACATACTATGTTTCTTTGAACGTAAATATTTTGATTATCATTTTAAAGTAGAACAAGCGAAAGAAAATAAGAAAAACTGTATTCGACTGGCGTGAGGAAAATGAACTTTTTGTGGATTTTTCACCCTAATACTTATTTTTTTGCATATTGATTATGAAAGTTGTCTTTTTTTTTAAAAATCATGTAGAAAATGATATATTTTTCAACTGTTTTAAAAATCGAGAAAAAAGGTAATTTTTTCACCGTTTTTCATTATTTTTATTTATCTATCTTCTTGAGATCATTTAAAATATGCTATCGCAATTGTGACATTTATCAAAATAATTTTAGATTTTAATCTTCACATAATCAATTTAGTATCAATCTATCAATAGGCAAAAAATAAGTGTGCAACACGTAATGAAATGTTTTCATTTATTTCGACCCGCCGTCATGCATCAATCTTCAAATACCTGAAATCAAGTATTACTTTTACATATAACTCTTTATTATCCTTAGCATACTTTGATTATTGATGTCCTTATTTACTATTTACTGAAATGGGAAACATTTGTACATATTGTTATGTAGATGTCATAAAATTGTAGATTAACATAATAATATCACATCTGTCTGTAGAGATTTCATTTAGATATTTTTTTATTTATAATTACGTATGTGACTATTTAAAAAAACAAATAAAAAAAACGATGATTTAAACTGTTATGAATTATCTATAATTTATTTATATTTACTCTGGAAAAAGCTTGTGTCTCACAATGTTTGGAAGAGTAGCAGAGCCATAATAATCAAGTTCCTAAATATAGTACCGATATTCGTTAGGCATGTCACTTGTTGGCTGATACTCGTAATACGTTCCGAAAATCTTTGCCCCTGTGGAGCTAGAACTGCCAGTGTCTCTAGAGACCAGATGATCGGACTACTTTGCTTCCTTGCTAATATACTTTAGCTGCGAATGCTATAAATGCCTAGGGAAAAAAAGATAGTCAAAAATTTAATCAAACAAATTTAAGTGTCTAATAAATTATCAAAATTCACATATACGACTTTACGTGTTATAAACATTTTTTAAATGACATGCCTGATTAATAATATCGAAAAAATTGTTGTTTGTGTATTAAGAGCGTAAAGTGATTCTTTGTTACTCGAACACGGTAATTGCAGCACGAGCCGAAGGCGAGAGCTGCAATAGTGTAACAGGAGCAAAGACACTTGACGCTTGTGATACATGCATAATTTTTTCTACGATTGCATCTTACATAAAAAAACGTATATGTACTGTAAATAAATTCGTTCTGTTAACTGTCAATATGACAAGTTTTGTTTGTATCCCTGGTAATTATTAAAATAAGCGCGCATTTAATATCTTTCTCGCGCGTCTCTAAAGGTAACACGCGACAAAGATATTTTTCGATAGTCCCACTGAAAACGGTAATTTTACGATTTGTCATCGCACAGTTGACGTTTTCTGTAGAACAATCGAAAAATAAAATAACTTTGTTGCGCGAAAAAGATAATAAAGGCTCGACATCAATAGTTACTAGGAATACAAACAAAACAGAAACTTGTCATTAACAGAATGAATTTATTTTCAGTATGTATACGTTTCTTAATGTTTCAAGATGTAATCGTATAAAAAATAATGTATGTATCAAGAGCTTAAAGTGTCTTTGTTCCGTTTGCACTATCGCAGCTCTCAGTTTCGGCTCGCGCTTGAATTACCGTTCTCGAGTAACAAAGAATTACATACATACATACATAACATCACGCTATATCCCATTAAATGGGGTAGCACGAACCCGTCAACATTCTCATCCTGACACACGATACTCGATTCGACCATATTAACATTTCCTCCATACAAACTCTTTCTTTTCTCACAACCAAAATCCATCAACACGCAACAAACATTCATCCATTCGCTCCTGTACACCAGTTTCGTAAATCTTCACTTACGCCCACTTCTCTAACAACGAATCTATAAGAAATGAAGGCAGCATCGCCTGCGCTTGTTTAAAAAAACATTTAACACAATTGCAGTTACACACTGTATAGAAAAAACTGAAAATGAAGCAAAAAAGATGAGGAAGGGAGTATCTTCCTGCGCTTGTTTTTGAAACTGAATTCCACACATTTGCAATTGGACACTCTATAGTAAAAACAGAAAATGAACCAAAAGATAAGAAAGGAAGGGAGCATCTTTCTGCGCTTGTTTTTGAAGGTGAACTCCACACAATTGCAGGTAAACACTCGAAACATCTAACCAATGAATCTAAAATCAAGAATCATACGCTTGTCTTCATTCATCATATTTATCCCGCAATTAATTTTCTCTAAACATTCCTATCCTGACACACCACTTTTGCTTCAACCACATTCATAATTCTTTTCATACAAGCTCGTTTATTCTTCACGCTCAGAATCTTTCGCTCACGCAACAACCCTTCAATCATATTCATCCACTTGTTCCTAGGCCGTCCACGCAAACTTTCACCCTCAATTTCACCAACATACACCTGTTTCACCAATCTGTCATTCGACATACGTTCTACATGACCAAACCATCTCAACTGACTTATTCCCACTCTTCTTACAACATTCTTCCAATCTCACATTCATCATACACCAATGTATTCCGGACACGATTACTTCTAGTATATCCACACACATCCCGCAAATACCTCATTTCCACAGCAGTTATACGCCGTTCATGTTTCTTCATCCAAACCCAACATTCACTACCATACATCAACGTAGGCACTAACACACCATTATAAACACTCAATCGAGCATCTCTGGATACATTCACGTTCCGAGTAAAGGTTCCCAGAGCACCCAATATCTTACATCCAGCAGATACTCTTCTTTCAATCTCTCGATCAATACGTCCATCCCTCGAAAACACACTCCCCCAAGTATACAAACTCATTTACTTGGCCCAATCTCACACCATTCACCGAAACATTGCAATCAGTCACCAAATCACTCTTCTCAAACACTAACACTTTACATTTATCAACATTCAGTAATAGATTTAAACCTTTTCCTACTTCATTTATACTTAAAATCATTCTTCTCAATTGTTCTTCAGATTCACCCATTACAACTACATCATCCGCATAAGCTAACGCAGGCACTACACTGCCACCAATACGTACACCATCCACCCCATTCAGCGACTTTCGTAACAACACACCATATATAAATTAAACAACCACGGGGACATCCCACAACCTTGTTTCACGCCAACATCTATAGAAAACCAATCACTCAATCTACCATCAACTCTCACCGCAGCCTCGCTATCTTCGTATAATGCACGAATCGCTCCCAACAAATTACCATTTATACCGTACTCTAGAAGTACATCCCACAGAATAACTCGATGAACACAATCATATGCTTTTTACTTCCTTGTACGAAGTAAAGGAAGTATTGTAATCGCGAAAATTTTCGGTTCTCAGATTTCAACGGAAATAGGTGTTTTGGCCCTCCCTGAATCCATTTTGACTAATTTCGTCATGCCGTCTATACGTACGTATGTACGTACGTACGTACGTACGTACGTATCTCGCATAACTCAAAAACGGTAAACCGTAGAAAATTGAAACTTTATATTTAGGACTGTTATAACATCTAGTTGTGCACCTCCCTTTTTGGTCATTATACAACTACCGGAAGTGGTACTTCACTTGAAGCCTATAATAGATTTTCATGAAAAATTATATTCAAATATAATTTAAAACTTTCCAAATTTGGTATATAAGACTACTATATCAATGGAAATAACATAATAGATTTTGGTTAAAATAGACTAACCGGAAGTGGCACATTACATGAAGCTGCTAACAGTTTTCCTTGAAAAAAATGGTATTATTTTAATTTTAGAAATGAATGCTGCATATAAAAGTTTTAGAGAATTAAATTCTGTGTCTAGCACATTAAGAATGTTTAAATTAGCTTTTTGCATAAACGAGATATCTAAATTTAAATATTATATATTTTTTGATTTTTTTGTAAATTAAGTTTGCTATGGATTAGAACAAAAAATAAAAGATTTAATGTCAAATATGTGTAATTAAAAAAATATCTATAGTTTAATACGTGTACAAGGAAGTCATGTGGTGTCCACATCAGATATTTTAAGATCGAGAAAGCCACAGAACACCTTCTTGTTCTTAGCAAGTGATTTCTCAACAATCATACGAAGAGAAAACAATTGATCTACACACCCTCTCTCAGGCAAAAATCCACATTGCATAACTTGGAGATTGTTAAGGTTCGTACCTTGTGAATAAGAATCTTCCCGTACAACTTCCCTACCACACTCAACAAACCAATCATCAGGAGCCACACACCGTTTCAAACAAAATCTAAATAAATAAACTAACCAATCAAATAATCTCTCACCACCATACTTCAACATCTCATTCGATATACCATCCAAACCAGGAGCTTTACCATTCTTCAAACGTAACAATGCAAAACTAACATCACTTTCATCTATATCCCATTCATCACTTCTAACATTTTCTCTTGCATTTCCACTACAACAATTCGATCCATTTACGCTACCATATAAACCTCTAAAATACTCACACCATCTATTTCTGACATTTTCATTCATTCCACAATAACTCACCATTCGCATTCTTAATCGCTTTCACTGCCCTTACATTACCACCTCTCAATCTCTTCACACTCAACCAAAACATTATTTTATTCATACTTAAATCATTCGTCATTCTTGGGTAAGAATAAAATGCTGAACAGTGCTGATCGCAAAAACGCTGACCGACGTTAAAGAGCGCTGAAACCCGCTAACCCATGGTAAATATCCGCTGACCAATACTAAATAATAACAAATAGAGCCATACAAGTAATATTTAGTATATTTTAACCCGGCATCGCGACGCCGACCGACGCTGACCGGCATTAATACACGCTGGCCCTGATAAAAAATGATAAATATTCGCTGACCAA
Source organism: Pterostichus niger (assembly GCA_947425015.1). Taxonomy (NCBI): domain Eukaryota; kingdom Metazoa; phylum Arthropoda; class Insecta; order Coleoptera; family Carabidae; genus Pterostichus; species Pterostichus niger. Next base: position 17,307,070 of record OX380338.1, on the reverse strand, counting down.
TACTAAGTGATATCAAACCGAGCCTTACAAGTAATATTTACTATATTTCATTCCGGCATCGCGACGCCGACCGACGCTGATCGGCATTAATACACGCTTGTCCTGATAAAAAATGATAAATATACGCTGACCAATATTAAATAATATCAAATAGAGTCATACAAGTAATATTTGGTATATTTTATTCCGGCATCGCGACGCCGACCGACGCTGACCGACATTAATGCTCGCTGACTCCGCTAAAAAATGATAAATATTCGCTGACCATTACTACGTGATATCAAACAGAGACTTACAAGGAAAATTTAGTATATTTTATTCCAGCATCGCGACGCCGACCAACGCTGACCGGCATAAATACACGCTGGCCCCGCTAAAAAATGATAAATATTCGCTGACCAATATTAAATGATATCAAATAGAGTCATATAAGTAATATTTAGTATATTTTATTCTGGCATCGCGACGCCGACCGACGCTGATCGGCATTAATACACGCTGGACCTGATAAAAAATGATAAATATTCGCTGACCAATATTAAATGATATCAAATAGAGTCATATAAGTAATATTTAGTATATTTTATTCTGGCATCGCGACGCCGACCGACGCTGACCGACATTAATACACGCTGACCCCGCTAAAAAATGATAAATATTCGCTAACCAATACTAAGTGATATCAAACAGAGTGATACAAGTAATATTTAGTATATTTTATTCCGGCATCGCGACGCCGACCGACGCTGACCGGCATTAATACACGCTGGCCCAGCTAAAAAATGATAAATGTTCGCTGACCAATATTAAATAATATCAAATGGAGTCATACAAGTAATATTTAGTATATTTTATTTTGGCATCGCGACGCCGACCGACGCTGATCGGCATTAATACACGCTGGACCTGATAAAAAATGATAAATATTCGCTGACCAATATTAAATGATATCAAATAGAGTCATACAAGTAATATTTAGTATATTTTATTCAGGAATCGCGACGACGACCGACGCTGACCGGCATTAATACACGCTGACCCCGCTAAAAAATCATAAATATTCGCTGACTAATACTAAGTGATATCAAACAGAGACTTACAAGTTTTATTTAGTATATTTTATTCCGGCATCGCGACGCCGACCGACGCTGACCGACATTAATGCTCGCTGACTCCGCTAAAAAATGATAAATATTCGCTGACCATTACTACGTGATATCAAACAGAGACTTACAAGTAAAATTTAGTATATTTTATTCCAGCATCGCGACGCCGACCAACGCTGACCGGCATAAATACACGCTGGCCCAGCTAAAAAATGATAAATATTCGCTGACCAATATTAAATGATATCAAATAGAGTCATATAAGTAATATTTAGTATATTTTATTCTGGCATCGCGACGCCGACCGACGCTGATCGGCATAAATACACGCTGGCCCCGCTAAAAAATGATAAATATTCGCTGACCAATATTAAATGATATCAAATAGAGTCATACAAGTAATATTTAGTATATTTTATTCTGGCATCGCGACGCCGACCAACGCTGACCGGCATAAATACACGCTGGCCCAGCTAAAAAATGATAAATATTCGCTGACCAATATTAAATGATATCAAATAGAGTCATACAAGTAATATTTAGTATATTTTATTCTGGCATCGCGACGCCGACCAACGCTGACCGGCATAAATACACGCTGGCCCAGCTAAAAAATGATAAATATTCGCTGACCAATATTAAATGATATCAAATAGAGTCATATAAGTAATATTTAGTATATTTTATTCTGGCATCGCGACGCCGACCGACGCTGATCGGCATTAATACACGCTGACCCCGCTAAAAAATGATAAATATTCGCTGACCAATATTAAATGATATCAAATAGAGTCATATAAGTAATATTTAGTATATTTTATTCTGGCATCGCGACGCCGACCGACGCTGATCGGCATAAATACACGCTGGCCCCGCTAAAAAATGATAAATATTCGCTGACCAATATTAAATGATATCAAATAGAGTCATACAAGTAATATTTAGTATATTTTATTCTGGCATCGCGACGCCGACCAACGCTGACCGGCATAAATACACGCTGGCCCAGCTAAAAAATGATAAATATTCGCTGACCAATATTAAATGATATCAAATAGAGTCATACAAGTAATATTTAGTATATTTTATTCTGGCATCGCGACGCCGACCAACGCTGACCGGCATAAATACACGCTGGCCCAGCTAAAAAATGATAAATATTCGCTGACCAATATTAAATGATATCAAATAGAGTCATATAAGTAATATTTAGTATATTTTATTCTGGCATCGCGACGCCGACCGACGCTGATCGGCATTAATACACGCTGACCCCGCTAAAAAATGATAAATATTCGCTGACCAATATTAAATGATATCAAATAGAGTCATATAAGTAATATTTAGTATAAGTATTTTATTCTGGCATCGCGACGCCGACCGACGCTGATCGGCATTAATACACGCTGGACCTGATAAAAAATGATAAATATTCGCTAACCAATATTAAATGATATCAAATAGAGTCATACAAGTAATATTTAGTATATTTTATTCTGGAATCGCGACGCCGACCGACGCTGACCGGCATAAATACACGCTGGCCCAGCTAAAAAATGATAAATATTCGCTGACCAATATTAAATGATATCAAATAGAGTCATATAAGTAATATTTAGTATATTTTATTTTGGCATCGCGACGCCGACCGACGCTGACCGGCATTAATACACGCTGGCCCCGCTAAAAAATGATAAATATTCGCTGACCAATATTAAATGATATCAAATAGAGTCATATAAGTAATATTTAGTATATTTTATTCTGGCATCGCGACGCCGACCGACGCTGATCGGCATTAATACACGCTGGACCTGATAAAAAATGATAAATATTCGCTGACCAATACTAAATGATATCAAACAGAGACTTGCAAGTAATATATAGTATATTTCATTCCGGCATCGCGACGCCGACCGACGCTGACCGACATTAATACACGCTGACCCCGCTAAAAAATGATAAATATTCGCTAACCAATACTAAGTGATATCAAACAGAGTCATACAAGTAATATTTAGTATATTTTATTCCGGCATCGCGACGCCGACCGACGCTGACCGGCATTAATACACGCTGGCCCAGCTAAAAAATGATAAATGTTCGCTGACCAATATTAAATAATATCAAATGGAGTCATACAAGTAATATTTAGTATATTTTATTTTGGCATCGCGACGCCGACCGACGCTGACCGGCATTAATACACGCTGACCCCGCTAAAAAATCATAAATATTCGCTGACCAATACTAAGTGATATCAAACAGAGACTTACAAGTTTTATTTAGTATATTTTATTCCGGCATCGCGACGCCGACCGACGCTGACCGGCATTAATACACGCTGACCCCGCTAAAAAATGATAAATATTCGCTGACCAATACTAAGTGATATCAAACAGAGACTTACAAGTTTTATTTAGTATATTTTATTCCGGCATCGCGACGCCGACCGACGCTGACCGACATTAATGCTCGCTGACTCCGCTAAAAAATGATAAATATTCGCTGACCATTACTACGTGATATCAAACAGAGACTTCCATTTCTTTTTGTGTTACGGAAACAATCGATCTGAGAGAAAAGAATCCCACCTGTCCGAGTATATTCATTCAAAATCACTCCTATATTATTTTACCTTCAACATTTATGAACTAGAAATCACTGCTGATTTTTCAAAGAAATTTTATATTGAATTCTGGTTCTATACAGTCATGTCAAAAGTCAAGTACAAGCAGTTTTACCTTCAAATATGGAAACTTATTAACTTTTTCTATTAATTAAGAAAAACAATAACGAAATGTAAAAATGTAAAAAAAAACATTTATAATCTAAAGTAGCTATTTGTATAATATAAGACGAAAGTGTATTATTTTCTCCCGTGTGTTACTTTTAATGACCAAATAGTAGCTGAGGACAGTAATCACACAAGGGAAGAAATAGCAGTTTACTGTAAAGATATACATATTTTTTTCTACTAGCATACTTCAATAAAAATTTATAATACTTACGATATATGAATAAATATATATCTAAGAATGTGCTAACAATTGCTATAAAACAAATTAACAAAAGGGGAGGAAAACAGATACTGTCCTCTTTAGGGGAGAGAATTACCTAATTTCTGTTAAGGTCGTAGAAAAATACTGTTAATGATTTCAACGGTCTGTAAAAAGGCTTGGTTTGCAATTATTCACTTTCCTTTACCAAATGACGTTAGTAAAGCTTACTTTTTTATTGATCGTAAAAATTGTAGGATATATACTCGTATCTCATCCTAGAAATGTGTTTGGTATCGATTTCTATATGCTAAATGACCTAGCTAAGCAAATAACTTATAATACTCGTAGTATATTATATATCAAGGGAGAGAAATGTATGATTTTCCAGATGTGCAATTTATAGTCAGATGGCGAAGCCCGAGGGCTACAAAGCACAGAGGGAAAATTGCATTCTCTCCTGAGGTATATATATAGTAGTTTTTACACGACCGAAGTAATTTTAAAATGAAAAATGTAGTTTTAAAACCTAATTTGATATTGACATTTATTAATTTTAAGATTCAGAAGTCTATGAGAAATAAAATATAATAAACAAAATTGTTTAACAACCGTAATGTTTTATTAATCAATTAAATGTCATTACTTGTCAAGATAATGAAAATTTCCTTGGGGAAATAATTTTCACATTTTGTTCCTAGGGGATATATATATATATACGATAATTATAATGTTTAATTTTCCTACAAATATGCTTTATGAACCATTTTGATCATTGTTTTAACTTACATAGAGAATTTTTCAAAACTAATTGCTTTAGACTGAAATGGAATAAAGAAATGTAAAAATTAATTATTGCGAGACTTCCCCCATGTAATTTGGAAGATAAATACTACATTATTTTGTCCAAATACAAAAGTTAATTTTTGGCAGGAAAAATATCGATAGGTTTTCTAGCTAGTACATGTTACATTCCCCTAATTTTAATTACTATTTTAATATAAACACCGACACTAACAACCAGCATTCAATCATTCAGAACACCGCAGTGTTTAATTTGCGCAAATTGCTCGTGAAAAATTCTGTCTCTAATTACTAGTTGCGTGTGTTGGCTAGGGGTGCAAACCGCGAACCCTCAACACCGTGCGTTTTTCTGTTACTTCATACAGTTCATTCGCTCGGGGTGGTACCTCAGTACCTAGAGGGGTGGTGCAGAGTGCTAACAAATGAACGCGCTCGAGACACAAGGCACCCCGCCGGCTAGGATTGGACGTACATCATTTTTCAGTTGTTAATATTGCGAGCAAGCTGCGTTAATTGCTGCAAAGACAAACTTTAATACAGGGTTGGAGTTATAACTTTTTACGTATTTCTGTTAAAAATTATAAATTAATTGTCAAAAATTGTTCTTTTCTCTAATCTCAGACAGTTTGAACAATTTAAGAATCGAATATAAAGTTTATAATAAAATGCTTTATCAATATATACCTTCAGAAATATGGGCAATTTTCAATATCTGTCAAATCTGTATCATAATGAAATTCTGTAACCAAATGACTGCCATTAAAATACAATGTTACAATCTCCTCAAACTCATGAAACCAGAAAAAAAAATAAGTGGAGTTATTTTATACAGGGTATTTCAAAATTATTGCAAAAAAAATATGTACTGATTACAACGCAAAAAGAAGTTTTCCGTAATTCGCAAAAATAATTGCACATTACTTTAATTAAATTGAATAAATAATAAATAAATGGGGTAGGTAGCTCAGTGGCATTGAGTCGGCCTGTGGATCTTGAGAACACTGGTTCAATCCCCACAGCCGACAAACAATTTTCACCAAATTAAATCTACTCCTGTGACTCTCCATCGATTAACATCTTTGGGGGCCGTGATTTAACGGCTGGTAACCGCACTTCACGAGAAGAGATATAACACTTACCGAGTTCTACTACGGCAGTGTACAACATATATTTATCTTTTTTTAGTGGGGTCAGCGTGTATTAATGCCGGTCAGCGTCGGTCGGCGTCGCGATGCCGGAATAAAATATACTAAATATTACTTGTAAGTCTCTGTTTGATATCACTTAGTTAATGGTCAGCGAATATTTATGATTTTTTAGCGGGGTCAGCGTGTATTAATGCCGGTCAGCGTCGGTCGGCGTCGCGATGCCAAAATAAAATATACTAAATATTACTTGCAAGTCTCTGTTTGATATTATTTAATATTGGTCAGCGAATATTTATCATTTTTTAGCGGGGCCAGCGTGTATTAATGCCGATCAGCGTCGGTCGGCGTCGCGATGCCGGAGTAAAATGTACCAAATATTACTTGTATGACTCTATTTGATATTAGTTAATAATGGTCAGCGTATATTTATCATTTTTTTTCAGGACCAGCGTGTAATAATGCCGATCAGCGTCGGTCGGCGTCGCGATGCCGGGATAAAATATATTAAATATTACTTGTATGGCTCTATTTGTTATTATTTAGTATTGGTCAGCGGATATTTACCATGGGTTAGCGGGTTTCAGCGCTCTTTAACGTTGGTCAGCGTTTTTGCGATCAGCACTGTTCAGCATTTTATTCTTACCCGTCATTCTTTCACTCATCAAATCATCAAAACGCGCCTTACTTTCTCTCACTACTCTCTTAACATGTTTATTTAACCTTTTATATTCTAGCAAACATTCATCACGTAAACTTCCAGGCACATCTTTTACATGTAGAAATCGCAAATACGCTCTCTTTTTCTCCTCAATTGCTTCTTTCACTTCATCATTCCACCATTCATTCCTTTGACAAATATAACAGACTGGTAGTCATTAAAAACTGTGTTCGGTATTAAATTAAAGATTTTGAACTAAAATTTCTAGAAGAATAATGAAAAATGATAACCAACTGTTGTCATTTATTTTTTTCAAAAGTCATTAAAAATCTATGGTGTTTAGTATCAAATTAAAGGACTTGAAAGAGATTTCGAGCAGAATAATTAAAAATTCTGTTCGACTGATTGTAATTTTTTTTCCTAAAAGCCATTAGGAATCGATCGTGTTTGGTATCAAATTAAAGATTTTTGAAAAGAGATTTAGAACATAATTATTAAAAATTATGATCAACTCATTGTCAATTTTTTTTTTCTAAAAGTCATTAAAAACATCGTGTTTTGTATTGAATTAAATATTTTGAAGAAAGAAAGAGCAGAAGAATAAAAATTACAATGACTGAATGGCAATTGTTTTTTCTAAAAGTTATAGGAAATATATTTTAGTACGGTACTAATGAAAGGTTTCAGAGAGATAAAGTAAAAATGTACTTGACTAGGTGGTGTATAAAAACGTAAATATTAGATCTGCGAATCGAAATGAATAATTACAGCCAAACTGTTTTTGTTGTAATATTTCTCCTCATATTCAATTAAAATTATTTCTACTTACCTTATAATAAAATATCCGTGGCAAAATTTTAGCCAAATAATTTTGGTTCTTAGATTTATCGTATCTATATCTTTTTTTATCAATAATTTTTAATAATTTTAAAGGCAAATACGTAGAACTTTCATTTGGCTTATTTAACTAAAAAAAGAATATTAAAAATTAAATAATTGTTCACTATTTACCCATTGCTAGGTATGCCACTCAGCGTAAAATGTGATTAGCAACTGTCAATTGGCGGCTTCCAAAGATTTTAGTGGTGGTGAAGCTACAGAGATAATTTTAATGTGATGATAATACAGCGAAGTTGCTGATATTTAAAATTTTACGATCTTTTCTAAAACATGCATATGGCGTCATTTCCAATGTTGTAATAAATATTTTCTTGTTTATATGATATAGTCACGGTCCGCTACACAGATTTATTTAATTTCCACTGTATTTTGAAACTTATCGATTAAAACTACAAATTAAGATGAATAATGATAAATACATATAAAAATTAAATTAAAGTTCGTAAATATATCAAAATATAAGTAAGTATCTCTAATTATGTACATTTTTACTGGAATTTACCTTTAATGTGTATAATCGTCTTCATGTCAAATGACGAGCTCGCTCAACTGCAAGAAATTTGTCTTTTTCATTCTTTTCAATAAATTGATGAATAATTATATTTCGTATTGAAAATTATTTTATGTTGTTTCTCGTAAATACAATTCAGATTGTTATATTTTTCATAAAACAAAACACTTGTAACTACTATTTGAAAAAACATATTTTTTTTGACATAATACATCTCTGATAATATATATTTATAAATTGCAGTCGTAGATAGCGTCGATCTCCAACATAAATGGAATCCATTATTGTTCTGTGCTTAAATTTGCACATAAAAAAGTGTGTGATTTATTTCAGTACAAGAATTGTATACGAAGGTATTGAGAGGGAATGCATTTTTTTGAAATTTTATAGTAGGGTAGAGTTGCCAAAATCGTACTACCTTAGGGATTTTTTGTTTTATTAATAATCAGCCTGAATTTGTACTAAAATTAATATTTACGCCTTCACGTTGATAATTTCTGAATATTTCTCTTGACGAGTTCAGTGTTTTAAAAAACCCATGATTGTGATAAAAGCCACTTTTTTTAGATTTCAACCAGGACACTGATCAAACTGGTTAAAACCGCCATAAACTTGTTTAAACCACATAAAAAATATTATTGAAATGTAATTAAATATTGTTAATTGTATTATATATACAGGGTGTATTTGTACTTCGGGAAAAAATGAAAGGATATATACTATAAGACGTACTGATCATGTAACAAAAAGATTTTTTTTTAATTCGCAAAGAAATTTGCAGCTTATTTAGAGACGACATTTTGTTAGCCACTGGTTGATAGCTATTTTTAATAATTTTATTTAAATCTTCTTACAATTAAATGTTTACATAACATCAAATAAATGTCTGATGTTGTGTAATTAATAATTTAATTTAGTTAAATGCAGCAGGTCAAGCAATAAAGTACACTAATCCAGTGGCCCTAAATATGTTAATTTCAAGTAAACCATCCTTAATTTAGCAAATTGAAAAAATTAATTCTTTTTATTCCATGATCAGTACGTCTTATAGTATATATCCTTTAATTTCTTACCTGAAGTACAGATATACCTGTATATATATATATATATATATGTAACGTGCCGTAGACGTAAAATAATACACACATATACCAACAATGTTCTTTATTCTAATCCCTTCTACAAGATCTATCAGTACACTACCAAAGCTAAACTCTCACTAGTTCATACGCGTCTATCCACTCCGCCAGTCCCATGACGTGTTGTCCCGCGCCCGCTTCTGCGCACTTAGCCTGGTCATCTGCGCACTCAGCGCGGTAGACGCGCTACATTGCTCCCTCCCCTGATGAGCTTCCTCCTGGAAGCTGAACTTCTTGGACTGTCTCGCTCCTGGTATTAACTCAGACAGAGGTACTTCGTCCTCAGGCAGCCATCCAGTTTCCATGGATTCATTTAATTCTTCTACAGTTCTATTCTTGTCTTCGTTTCTATTACCCAATTCCAACTGTGGGATTTCGTCTTCTTTATTCCTTTCTTCAAACTGGTTTCTTGACTTTTTCAATATTGACAAGGGAATGTTATCTTCTTCGTCCCATGTCTCGGTATGATTTTCTAACTTTTTCTTCCACTCTGCCAGCGGAATGTCATCTTCTTTGTCCCATTTCTCAATGCCTTTCGATCTATTCTCTCCATGTTGTCTAGTATCATCATTCCTTTTACCACTACTTCCTTGATTAATTGTTTTCTCAATTTCCTTCTGTAAAATTCTGTTTTCCTCGTTTCTTATCATTCTTTCTCTCTCCCATATACAAGAAGTACCATTCCAATGGTACACTCTAATATATACATCAGTGTCTTTAAATATGCTAATAATTAAGTTTCGTACTTTTTTCCAATGCAGATTATCTAAACCGCATCCTATAGTGGGCATAGCTAGTTTAGAAATATTTAGCTTTTTTACTTCTTCTCGCAGACTTATTAAACATGTTTTAAGAGTTTGATATGTTGGTTTACCATTACTATGAGGTTTAGTAACTAAATAAATTATTTTTCGCATCCCTCGTTTTAATACTGCGATAGATCCTGTCATTACTTTTTGTTTTAATAAGTCTGCTTGCCCGCCGAACCGATGTTTAAATTCTCGAGCGATTCCTTTGTTCATATGAAAATCCTCAGCAACACAATGTACTAATGCAAATTCGCAAGGAGCTGTGAAGAGATCATCTTCTATTTCTTCAAATTTAAATCTTGAGGATGATTGTTCTAATGTCTCTTTATCCTTTTTCGGTCGACCTGGTTGCCGTGATGCTCGTTCTTGATTTTCAGCTATTGTTGAAACTGGTATTTGTTGACACGGTTTAAATCTATCTTGATGTGCTATTAATCTTTTGTGTTTGAATTTCGTGTGTTGGATCCTAAATGTCCCTAATCCCATATCTTTAATTATTTGGTAGGGACCTGTCCAAGGTCGATGTAATTTCATACTCTCGCCTACCCGTGGCGTGAGTTGGTGCAACCAAATAGTATCTGCGATTTGATATTTTTCGGTTCGACTGTTTCGGTCGTAGTAATTTTTCTGTCTTCTATGTGCAGATTTTAAGTGTTCGCGAACATTTTCATAAGCTTCGTCTAAAGAAGATCTTAAATCTTTAATATATTCCTGATTTGATTTAAATTCTAAATTTGGTGGCAACCCATATTGGACATCAATGGGTAAACGTATTTCCCGGCCGAACATTAACGAAAATGGTGTGTGTTTGGAACTTTCATGGACGCTGCTTCTATATGCCATCATAACTTGTGGTAGCTTAAGATCCCAAGTGCGTTGGTGCTCTCCTGACCAGTGAGAAAGCATGTTAAGTAGTGTGCGATTTAAACGTTCAACCATGCCATCTGATTGTGGTCTAAAAGGTGTCGTACGTGTCTTATGAATTTCCAATAAAGAACACATCTCCTTAAATAATTGTGATTCAAATTGAGGTCCTTGATCACTATGAATAATATCTGGAGCACCATATCGACAAATGAATTCGTTTACTATTACCCGTGCGACGGTCTCTGCTGTTTGGTCCTTCAGCGCATATGCCTCAACCCATTTCGTAAAATAGTCTCCTATAACCAAGACATATTTGTTTCCTACTGTGGTAGTCGGTAATGAAAGTATATCGACGGCTACACGTTCTAGCGGTCGTGTGGCAATGTAAGTTTGTAGGGGAGCTTTGGATCGATGTAACGGTGAGTTACGACGATTGCATTCTTCGCAATTACGGCACCATTTTGCAACATCTTGTGCCATATTATACCAGTAAAATCTGTCGCGCACTCTCGCTAACGTTTTGTTTACCCCTAAATGGGCCCCAGCAGCAGCGTTGCCGTGGTATGTTTGCAATATTTCGTTCGTTAATATTGCCGGGATTATTACTCGATATTTAGTTGTTGTACCTTTCTGGTCTATTATACACAGTAAGTCTTGCACAATTTGAGGTTTTAAATCACACATCTTATGTACCGCGATCGGAAGATTAAGTGTATCTTTTAACTCGCCCCGGATTAATTTAATTATTGCACTACAGCACTCATCATTTAACTGCGCTTCTTTTATTCGTTCTACATCGTCACGCGAAATACTAGTATCTTCAGTAACACTTGTTATAGGTGCACATAAAGTCATACAATTGTCTAATACATTTGAATTGAATTTTTCAGTATCTTTCTCCTTAGGCAACTCCTCTTGCTGACATTGTGGACAAGGGTATCGAGATAAACCATCTGCGTTCGCATGCTTCTTTCCAGGACGATGAATAACCTTCATATTATATTCCGATAAAGATTCCAGCCACCTGGCAACTTGTCCTTCCGGTTCACGGAAGTTTCTTAGCCATTGTAAACAATTATGATCCGTCCTAGCTATGAATGAAACTCCTAACAAGTAGCCCTTGAAGTGTTTACATACGGAAACAAGGGCAAGCAGTTCACGTCTCGTAGCACAATACCGTCTCTCTGTTTTTGTTAGTGCTCGACTAAAATAAGCGATGACACGTTCCTCGCCATCTTGATACTGACTCAGTACCCCACCTATTCCGGTTCCACTGGCGTCTACGTCAATAATAAATTCTTCACCTTGTTTTGGATAAGCTAATATAGGTGCACTTGTTAAATATGTTTTTAACTTTTTGAACGCATCATGGCATTCATCATTCCACTGAAATCGTTCTCCTTTATTCAGTAACTTATGCAAGGGGGCAGCAATATCAGCAAATGATCTTATAAAACGTCGATAGTACGACGCTAGTCCCAGGAATGATCTTAACTCATTTATACTCACAGGTACTGGCCAGTCGTGAACCGCACGAACTTTAGCTGGATCTGTGGAGATGCCTTCTCCACTGACTATGTGACCTAAAAATTCAACTTGCTTGCAAAACAAGCGACATTTTTTAGGGTTTACTTTCAGTCCAGCTCCCTGTAATCGTTTTAACACTGCCTCTAACGCCGTTAAATGCTCTTCAAAATTTCGACCAAAAACGATTACGTCATCCAAGTATACTAGCGCGGACTGCCAGTTTAAACCTTCAAGAACGACGTCCATTAGACGCTGGAAAGTTGCAGGTCCGTTACATACTCCAAATGGGAGTACATTGAACTGGTACAAACCAGTTCCCACAGAGAAAGCCGTCTTCTCTCGATCTTCATCAGCAACCGTACATTGCCAATAGCCGCTTTGTAAATCCAGGGCTGTAAAAAGAGTAGAGCCCGAAAGAGAATCTAGCACTGCGTCGATTCGTGGCAACGGGTAGCTATCTTTAACCGTAACTTCATTTAATTTTCTGAAATCGACGCAGAACCGTACAGATCCGTCCTTTTTCCTAACTAGGACTACTGGTGAACACCATGGTGAAGAAGAGGGACTTATAACTCCCGACTCTCCCATACTTCGTATTTCTCGCTGTGCTATTTCCCGGTGAGCCAGCGGTAGCCGTCGTGGTGCCTGCCGAATAGGATGTGCAGTTCCAGTGTTAATTTTATGCTTTAGAATGTCCGTACGGCCCATATCATTTTTATTCCTTGATACCGTGTTAATATATTGCCCGACACATCCCTTTGCTCGTTCAAGTTCATGAGGAGTAAGATTTCGCGTCGCTTCACTCCAATTAAACAAGTCTGTTGTCATTTCATTATTATTTGTTAAATGATCTTTTAATATCGCGCACACAGATGCAGTTCCCACACGTGTATTTTTCCAAATAGTTACTGGTTCCGCAGTTGGGTTCCGTAGTAGCACTGCACCGTTTATTCCGTTTATGACGGTTCGTCCAATCATACACGCAAACTTTTCAGCACATGTACGTGACGGTTCGATTATTCGAGACTCACTATAGTCTTCGCCAGATATTTGAACTTTACCGAGATCTGCTTAGTCAGAGTGCCACACCCAGTAATAGGTAAAAAGCGTGATGATATAAATAAAAAGAAAAACAAATTCTTATATATAATTTTAAACAAAGTATTAAGTAAAATATTTATATTTACTTATAAAGATATATTACGATACTAATGAATTGAGCCAAATTCTTAATTTGAAATATATTTAATTAATGTACATATATGTAACGTGCCGTAGACGTAAAATAATACACACATATACCAACAATGTTCTTTATTCTAATCCCTTCTACAAGATCTATCAGTACACTACCAAAGCTAAACTCTCACTAGTTCATACGCGTCTATCCACTCCGCCAGTCCCATGACGTGTTGTCCCGCGCCCGCTTCTGCGCACTTAGCCTGGTCATCTGCGCACTCAGCGCGGTAGACGCGCTACATTTATATATATATATATATATATATATATATATATATATATATATATATATATATATATTCATTCTTTTTATATTATTATAAATCAACTTATTTATCTCTATAATTATTATAATTCATGCAAAACTAAACTTAAATAAATACTTAAAATCGCTCAAGAATGAGATAAATTTTTCGTAACACATGCACAAGAAACACGTTCTTATTCCCTAATTTTTGAGAGAGAAACACTGCTTTTCTCCCCTAAGGAGAGAAACATAATGTCTCTTTCCCTAGAGACTTCGATTATTAGCTGTTTGCGGCGTTTCCTAGGTAACTAGTTTCGCAACGCATATTTGACATTTGTCCCGATAAGACAGTAATTTTTGAAAAGTATAATATGCTTCACGGGAGGGCGCGATTATCCCTTGTGTAAAGTTGGCAAACCTCGACTTCCGCTCGAGCCTTTGGCCCTCGCTTACGTCTCGATTTACCAACTTCACACGCGGGAATAATCGCTTGTTTCCCCCTCCATTGATGCATAACATACTATAAAGGATTTGCTTACCGTTGCCAAGTCGCTAAAGAAAACATCAAATTAATTCAAATCGAGTTGAAACTTGCATGAATTCATCTAAACACAGCACATCCGAGTTGCAAATATATATATATATATATATACAGTGTGGTGACTGTAACACCGGAAAATAGGACTTTAACATGTAAAATCATATTTTTATAATTTCCTAGAGCATAAAATTCTACATTAAAATCAATAAACAGAATTAATTTTGTATGCTTGATAACGGCAGAAATTAAATTGAAAATGTTGAAAATTATCAATGGAGTAGTAGGTGGCTCAGTGGTATCGTGTCGGCTTGTGGACAACCTGAGTTCGATTTATATAGGCGACATACAATTCTCACCATGTTAAAACTACCCCTGAGTCTCCCTTTTCACTAACATTTTTGGGGGCCTTGATTTAACGGCTGGTAACCGCACTTCACATGAAGAAATATATCACTTACTGAAATCTGCTCTGGCAGAGTGCCACACCCAGTAATTGGTAAAAGGCGTGATGATATATTTATTTTTATTTGAATATTATCTTATAAATAGGAATTGAAATAAAACAGTCACAAGAAAAAATAATTTTGAATTATTAATTTTTATGTTAAATTGCAGTAAAAGAAATTCTTTTTTTATAAAAGTGTTGATGGTAACATTAAATATTTTTAATGTATTTTAAATTTAATACAGAATAAACTCAAAATTATCTTAAATTAAGGGCTCAAATAAATCTCCATTATTTGTCAAACAAAATCCAAGTGTGATAAAAATTGCGTTGCATATTTTTTCATTGTCGGTTTATAATTTTTCTGCATTCCTCCACAATTTTTCGTTTCAAAGAATTTGCATTTACATATCTAGACTTGTAGATATTATTTTTTAAACACCGCCATAAAAAATGTCATTTGAGGACAAATCCGAGGATCGCGCTGGCCAGTTTACTGGACCACCGCATCCTATCCCGCAATTTGGGAAACATTGATTTAAAAATGTTTTAATTTTATTTGTAAAATGAGCAGAACAATTATCCTGCTGGAATCAAATCTAATTTCCCCTGCAACAATATCAATAGCAGATCCAATCTCGATCTGGAGTAATTGTAAATATATCAAATAAATAAATAAATATATCATCACGCCTTTTACCCATTACTGGGTGTGGCACTCTGCCTAAGCAGATCTCGGTAAGTGATATATTTTTTGTCGCGTGAAATGCGGTTACCAGCCGTCAAATCACGGCCCTCAAAGATATTAGTGGAGAGGGAGCCACAGGGGTAGATTTTTAAATTGGTGAAAATTGTTTGTCGGCTGTGGGGATCGAACCAGGGTTCTCAAGATCCACAGGCCGACTCGATACCACTGAGCCACCTACCCCATAAATAAATTGTAAATATTTTTTGGAATTCAGTATGCCATCAATAAAAAAGGTCCTATAATGTTGGAACCTAACACGATGGTTATTTAAAACTAAATGTTGATTTTCTTTATGCCAATTAGGAAAATTTTGAACATTTGGTTCTCCATTAACACTAAATGTGGATTCATCAGAAAAGCAAATATACTTGATAAAATTTCTGTACGCATTCGCCATTTCCATTATCGTTTCACAAAATATCATGCGGTTTACTTTATCGTGTTCAAAAATATCTTGATAGCGGGAAAATTTAATAGACTTGTAATTATGTTTTTTTTTTAATATTTTCAATTTTTTTGATGTGATGCATTCCTAATCCTGATGTAATTTCTCCTAAACTCACCTTAGGATTATTCGATTACGTAGCTAAAACATTTATTTTGTTAACGTTATCTTCAACCTCAATTTCTTCTTCTGGTGCAACATGTAATTGTTTTATATTACAACTGTGGCATGGATGAAACACTGACCCATTTATTTGTTTGATTTAATAACTTTTTGAATAGTGTGTATTGAAGGAATTGGCTTGTCAGGGTACGAACCCGAAAATAATCTCTCACTTGTTTTAAACTATTACCACTATAATAGAACTTAAGAATAAAAGGGGGCTTCTGGTTTAAATTCTGTATATATTTAAAATTCAAAAAACTCGACGTTTCGGTATTTTAAACAAATACCTTCATCAGGACAGAAATACAAATAAAATAACATAAATGACATAAAAATAAACAAATGACATATAGCTAAATAAAAATTACATATTTTGTCTTTTTACTTGTCATTTTTATTTATATGTCATTCGTTTATTTTTATGTCATTTATGTTATTTATTTGTATTTCTGTCCTGATGAAGGTATTTGTTTAAAATACCGAAACGTCGAGTTTTTTGAATTTTAAATATATACATAATTTAAACCAGAAGCCCCCTTTTATTTATATATATATGAATTCTGAAAGATTTTTCCCTATGTTAGAACTTAAGAAGTTTATTTCTTTCACTCAATCAGTAATTATCCACCATTTCCACTTATAATTCACTAAAATTAAAGACTAATAAATAACTACTGGCAATAAATTCATGAAATAAGGAATATTTTTCTGCTGTTATAAAGCATGCAAGATTAATTTTGTTTATTATTTTTTATTTCAAGCTTTTTCTCATTTTCTTCTAAAATAATATAGGAAGCAAGAAATTATAAATATATATATATATATACCGGGTGGAACATCATCTCGTACCTGTGTACATAGGCGATTAACATGAAAAAACAGTTTTTCTGTGCGCATTGCTCCCCAAATTATTTTAGCCAAAAATGCTTCAAATAAATGTTCTAGAGCATAAAATTCCGCATCTAAATCAATAAACAGAATTACATTTACATGCGTTGTAAGGACAGAAATTAAATAAAAAAATATTAAAAATTACGTTGAAAATATCAAATAGCCATGGAAGTGAAACAAAAATAGATTTATACAGTAACATGTAAGTTAGTTGTTGACGGATGTACGTTCATGATATCATTTCTGGTTTATTAGTAATTAATATCAAATTTGAAATTTCAAATAGAACATAATAATTTGTTTATAATCATGTAACATAATATATATATATATATATATATATATACAGAGTGTTAAAAAAGTTCCGGTACCGTGAAATACACATCGAATCAAGAAACAAAAAAACACGTGTTTCATATTTTGCAAAAATCTGTCTAAGCACACCAAACACAAACCACAACTCCTACCCCCAGGGTGTAGGGTGGGGGGCAACTTTGAAACCTTAAATGGGCACCCCCATTTTTTATTGCAGATTCGTATTCTGCGAAAAAAATAAGTTAATTTCATCTGAAACTTTTTTTCCAATTCGGAATAGATGGCGCTCTAATCACAAGGGGACTCACCGAAAAAAAGTCACCCCAAAAAACAATAAAGGAATAAAATAACGTTTATTCTATAAAATCGTGATGCAAATTTATTTAAAGCATTTAGTCGGTGAAAGGCTTGTAGCTACTTGTGATTATGTTGATTTTTTTATTTGATTCAATGTTTATTTCTTGTGATATTAGACCGTTTTTACTTTTCTTTCAGAATCATGTTAATACTTATTTTTGCGATTAGAGCGCCATCTATTCCGAATTGGAAATAAAGTTTCAGATAAAATTAACTTTTTTTTTGCAGAATACGAATCTGCAATAAAAAATGGGGGTTCCCATTTAAGATTTCAAAGTTGGCCCCCGCGCCACCCCTTGCGGGTGGGAGTTGGGGTTTGTGTTTGGTGTGCTTAGATAGTTTTTTGCAAAATATGAAACACGTGTTTTTTGGTTTCTTGATTCGATGTATATTTCTCGGGATATTTCACCGTCCCGAAACTTTTTTAACAGCCTGTATATATATATACAGGATGTTGACCGCGACCCCGGAAAATATGACTTTAACATGTAAAATCATACTTTCTTAATTTCCTGCTTCCCGAATGATTTTAGGTTAAAAAGCTTCAAATAAGAGTTGTAGAGCAAAAAATTCTACATCAGAATCATATAATTCATTTTACATACCCTATAACGGCAGAAATTAATATGAAAATATTAAAAATTAGCTCAAAAGTCGGGATAACCTTGGAAATGAAACAAAATTGTAAACAAAAGATTGTCGATTTATCTGCCAGAAGAATATTATTTTTCTTGTTTCATGAGTTTGTTGCCAGTAATTATTTATTAGTGTTCAATTTATAAAGTTTCTTATTAGAAAAAATGGTGGACAATTACGAGTACAGAATTAGTGAAAGAAATGAATTTCTTAGGTTGTATTATGGTGGTAATAGTTAAGACAAGTGCGAGATTTATTTGCGGGTTCGTATCCTCACAAGCCAATTCCTTCAATTCACACATTTCAAAGAGTTATTAATAATCAAATTAAATATGGATCAGTGTTCCATCCATGCCACAGTTGCATTAAAAAACATGTTGCACCAGAAGAATAAATTGAGATTGATGATAACGTTAATGAAATAAATGTTCTAGCTTCGGTATCGAATAATCCTAGTGTGAGAAATTGCATTGGGATTAGGAATACATCACACCACGGCCTTCAGAATATTAAATAAAACATAAATACAAATCTTTTAAATATTCTCGCCATCAAGAAATTTTTGAACATGATAGAGTAAACCGCATGATATTTTGCGAAACGATAATAGAAAAGGCGAATGCTGACAGAAATTTTATTAAAAATATTTGCTTTTCTAATGAATCCATATTTAGCATTAATGGAGAACCAAATGTTCAAAATTATCGTAGTTGGCACAAAGAAAATCAACATTTAATTTTAAATAACCATTGTCAATATCGCGAAAGTGTGAATGTTTGGATTGGAATATTAGATTCCAATATTATAGGACCTTTTTTTATTGATGGCACACTAAATTTCCAGAAATATTTTGGAGTTACTCGAGACAGAGATTGGGCCTGCTCTGGATAATGTTGCATGGGGGAAATACGATTTGGTTTCAGCAGGATGGCTGTTCTGCTCATTCTACAAATGAAATTAAAACATTTTTAAACCAATGTTTCCCAAATTGCTGGATAGGACGCGGTGGGCCAGTAAACTGGCCAGCTCGATCCCCGGATTTGTCCCCAAATGACTTTTTTTTATGGAGGCATTTGAAAAATAATATCTACAAAACTAGACATGCAAATGGCTCTTTGAAACGAAAAATTGTGGAAGAATGCAGAAAAATTACAAACCGGCAATTAAAAAATATGCAATACAATTTTTATGATAGACTTGGGTTCTGTTTGGCAAACAATGGATATTTATTTGAGCACTTAATTTAAAATAATTCTGATTTATTTTCTTTTAAATTTAAAATTCTAAAAAATCTAATGTTATGATAATAACAAAAAACAACGGTCCTTTTCAGGACCACAAACAATTTTACAATAATAATTTTTATAGTCAATTATGCAATTTATCATAATAATAATAAATACAATTTTCATTTCCAATTGTTTACAATTTTGTTTCATTTCCAAGGCTAACCCGATTTTTGAGCTAATTTTTACTATTTTCATAATAATTTCTGCCGTTATAGAGCATGTAAAATTAATTCTGTTTATTGATTCTGATGTAGAATTTTATGCTCTACAACTCTTATTTGAAGTTTTTTAACCTAAAATAATTAGGGAAGCAGGTAATTAAGAAAGTATGATTTTACATGTTGAAGTCCTATGTTCCGGGGTCGCGGTCAACACCCTGTATATATATATATATATATATATATATATATATATATATATATATATATATATATATATATATATATATATATATATATATATCCGTCAGTACGGTGGTGTGGATAGCGATACGGAATTCGAATCCGGAGATCCCGAGTTCGAATCGCACTCAAGCTAAAAATTATATAAACTACCACACTGCGGCTCGGTGAGTGCGGATCCTGTACTGTAATTGGGATTAAAATTCCTGTTGTACAGCGTAACATAAATAAATAAATAAATAAATATATATATATATATATATATATATATATATATATATTAGGTATATATATGAGTTCTAACCACTAATATTTGGTACGGCTGTGTTTTTCAAATATATTAGCATTTTAAAAATTATTTGGAATAAATTTTTGTAATTATATTTGTATATTTTATTAAGTTATTATAATATCTACATCAACAAAAAAACAAAATAACCAAAAATTAAAATTGAAGGATTTATCCTATTATTCGTAACATAACATTTTTAAGTTATGAAAAAAAATTGGCCATAAATAATTGGTACGGCTATTTAAACTTATATTAATAGGGTGTAACGTTCTCCTATTGCCCTCTATTGTAATTATTTTATATTTAAAGAATATTCGAGTAGGATTTGCCTTTGTTTTCAATCAGCTGTCATTAATATTGCCTTTTGTATTCAATAAACTGTCATTGCTATTCAGTGGTATTGAGTCGGCCTGTGGATCTTGAGAACCCTGGTTCGATCCCCACAGCCGACAAACAATTTTTACCAATTTAAAAAATCTACCCCTGTTGCTTCTCCTCCACTAATATCTTTGGAGGCCGTGATTTGACGACTGGTAACCACACTTCACGCGAAAAAATATATCACTTACCGAGATCTGCTTAGGCAGAGTGCCACACCCAGTGATGGGTAAAAGGTGTGATGATATATTTATTTTATTTTTATTCATGATACGCAGAAAGCCTATTTCTGAAGATATTCGGAGATTTATTATTGAAAAAAATAAGCTACTAAAATTTATGGTGAAATTTGGAAAGAATTGAATTTAGCTAAATCAATAATTATGAACATAATTAAAAAATATGTGAATCTATTTCAACAGTTAGGAAGAAAAATGGTAGAATTTCAAAAGTTACTGAGCGATATTTGCAAGCGTTGAATTTCATTGTCAAATCAAATAGAGGAGTACCGTTCTTGATTTATCAGAAAAATGGTCAGGGAAAATTAAAAAGTCCGAGGGACACGAATGGACCCGGAAAAATATTCATAAACTAAAATATGGCTTTTAAAAGGTAAAATTTTTAAAGTGAAAAAATATAATCTTAAACTTAAATCTTCCAGGCCAAAGAAAAACCATTTTTGACCACTATACAAAAGAAAGAACGTTTATTATAGGCAAAAGAAAGACACCTTTGGGTACAGAAGCAGTGTGATACCATTATTCATTTATCCATTCGAACAGGCAAACGCCCAATAATACAATATGTGCGTATAAGTAGTACGACTTTACATATTTCATTTCACATATAACATAGGATACAGGTCATTTCTCAGGAGAAATCATTTAATAGCATATTTTTGATTAAGTCTATAAATCGGGTTAACGTGGTTGAAATCAAGGCGCCGTTTACATCATTAATATTAAAATTTAAACTATTAAATCGTCGACATATTCTCCATAAAGGAGCATGAAATCAGTAGTTAGCGGTACAATGAGGAATACAAAATATAGGTTGAGTATTTCTCAGATTCCGGGACGGAATCTGCCAAGACAGTTTAGATAATAAAAACGGACAGTCGATGTTGTTATTAATTAATTTAAATAAAAAATAATGTATCATTGTAATTGATATAAGACGCTAGTGAGCTTAACTTCGTTAAATTAGCAATAGTAAAATAATCATGCGTTATTATGGGGGACTCCATGTGAAGTCGCCATGATATATGTTGGAAAAATTTGTGCTGAATAGATTCGATCTTTTTAATGTGTACGTTATAGTAGGGAGCCCAAACTGGAGTAGCATAATTATAATAATATAGACCTTACAATTGATGTGTAAAGATTTCGAATGGAGTGGATATTGGTAAAATCTTTCGTCATTCTCAAAATGAAACGCAGCATTCGAGAGGCTTTACTCACTATGAAGTCTATGTGTAGGTTGAATTTTAGTCTGGGATCAAAAATGACACCCAGGTCTTTAAATTTATCCACAGACTCCAGATACTCTCCTTCAATCTGATAAGCATAATACACAGGAGACCGAGAGGCAGTATAACGCATGATTTTACATTTTCCTATGTTCAAACTAAGGTAGTTTATCTCACACCATTTCGATAGTTGGTTTATGTTATGTTGTAGATGCATACAGTCTGACAATTTTTTTATAACCATAAAAAGTTTAAGATCATCAGCATACAATAGAAATTTACAGGAGAAATACTTGCTAATATCATTAACAAAAAGTAAAAAACGGGCCTAAATGTGACCCTTGAGGTCATATTTAGTGATGAATCTAAATTTGATGTGTGCGTTGGTGACTCTAGAATAAGTGTAATATGGACAAAAAAAGAAGTATACCATAAAGACTGTTTATAGCGTACAGTCAAATTTCCTGCTAGTATCATGATATGGGGTTGTATCTCCTCCAGAGGTGTAGACAATTTGCACTTTATTGGCGGCATTGTAAATGTAAATGTATAAATATTTTGGAAGGAAATTTAATTCCATCTGTAACTCAGTTAATTTTCTGTGAATAATTTATATTTCAACACGATGGTGCTTCATATTACTCGTATACCGTGAAAGTTACTAACAATTGTTTGTAAAGTAAGGGGATAAATGTTTTGAACTGGCCATCCTCTAGTCCAGATCTCAATCCTATAAAATCCTTGTTGGCAGTAATAAAATATCGTTTAAGAAATGAGCCTCAAATAACTGTTGTAGGATTCAAACAAAAAATTACAGAAATTTGGAATTCAATTACACCAGATGAGTGCCAGGAACGTATAAACAAGTTGAAGTAGTTAGAAAAGCAAATGGCGTCGTTGCGCAATATTAATATAAGTTTTAATTAGCCGTACCAATTATTTCACAACTTCTAAATGTTATCTTAGAAATAATAGAATAAATCCTTTAATTTTCTTATTTGATTATTTTGTTTTTGTAAAAGCTTAATAAAATAGTACAAATATAATTACATAAATTTATTCCAAATAATTTTAAAATTTCTTCAAAGGTTAATACTTAAAAAACACAGCCGTACCAAATATTAGTGGTTAGGGGTCGTATAAAAAATGAGTTTTTTATCTTGAGACAATGAAAAATCTGGAGAACAGCGCATCAAATCATTCAAAGTTTCTGATAAAAGTTTATAGTTTCGGGGAGCACATTCTATTGTGCCTAACTCAACCCCCCACCCAGGCGGTGTAGCGAGGGAACCCCAATTTCTATTGCAGATTCGGAGTAAGTAACTTTTATCTAAAACATTTTTTCCGATTCGAGATCGATATGCAAAAATTCATAACTTCTCGCCAAATCATCGTATTAATATTTTTTCCCCTGAAAGTAAAATGAATGAACTGTATCGTCTTGGTGGTCGATTGAGGACACGATATTTTTCGCACATGGTACCAGGTGTCAAATTTTGATATTTTTTTCGTACAGGGGGGGGGAGATAGATTTGGCGACACATGAACTTGCATGACCTTAAATAGAAAATTTTCGGCACAGAAAGATGCATCAATTTTCAACCAAATTCAACCGAGTTATGGTTGTCTGTATATTTTGCATTTTTGGTGCATTTTCAAGTGGTACGTTTTTTTCCCCGAGTATATATAAAGGCTGAGGCTTTTAGCAATAAAAGTCACTGGTAGTACCTAGATTAAATTCAGGTTAGTTGAAATCGGTTTAAACCCATGCTTAAAACTAGAGATGCAACGGATAGTGAATTGGCCGGATACCGGATATCCGGCAATCGGATAGTCGATTGCAATTCTACGATTAAAAATTAAACGTTTAAGAACAAACTTGCTCATTAGTGCTACGCAGTTGTCAGGGCGCATTGATAGATATATTATCTAAGTTAACTAGTACCCCGGTACATAAGATTTTCCAGTTTAGTTGACAGTTTTGTATCTCTTTAGTAATTTATTATATTTTTTATTGTATTTTTGTCATTTGATATGCCGTGTCTTAAATTGTTTTTGTTGGGTGTAATTGTCGTATTAATATTGCTGTCAATGGTACACTGACTGCACTTCTTACGTATGGGATGTTTTTTGTGTTCATGTGTTATGTATATGTTTGATCCCTAGTCTAGTCTACATTTATATTATTTAAAACAATAAAATGGTCTCGCACGAATTTTTTTCTTTATTTTAATCGAAATATTTACCCCATATTTTTACTTTTTCGTTAATTATGTCTCAGTAAGTTAATATTAATTATTAAATGTAAAATTATTCAAAAAGCGACTTCACTTCTTGTCCAGCGATGCAATAACTCTTGTATCGAATAACAACACAGCAAGCGCACGTGTCTCTTCTATCTCGTTTCATTACGTTGATACTTGTTAAATATCAAACCTTGTTTACATATTTTGTTGATATCAGATCTTTTCTTTAAAAATGGCCTTACAGGATGGTTCTTCGATCTGTATTTTTATATACACGATTATTTTAGATATTTCCTAAAACTGTTTCAAAGTTTATTTTAAATTAACATACCCACATATCTGCAGTACAAATTTTTCTACCGGGTATTCCATTTTCGCGCAACTTTCTATTTTTAATGGAATATTTTTGCAAAATTTTAAAGTTTTTTTGTTCTCTTTATAACAGTTTTTATTCATTATAATCCTAAAATGATCGGTACATAAACTATTCATATTTTATTAATAAATAATCATACACAGAAAATATGTCAAAAATTCAACAAGAATAAATATTACGTTAACTAATTTGTCTTTTTTAAAATTTATTTTTACATAAACAAACTAAACAAATTATAACAAAGAAACATTGATAAACTAAGTGAGAGAAGTAAATAATAATTAATAAAGATCTGATAGTAAATAATGTAATTATTTAAATTTATGGCATACTTTTTGTGTATGATTATTTATGAGTAAAAACATGAATAGTATCGGTACTGATCATTTTAAGACTATAATGAATAAGAACTGTTTTAATTTTTTGCAAAAATATAAAGTTGTATAGCATTACGCGAAAATGGATCACTCGATGGAGAAACTTATACAGTAGATATATGGACATTTTAATTTAAAATAAATTTTAAAATAATCGAGTAAATAAAAATACAGACCGATTGACCAGCCTGTATAATATGAAACTGTAATAAAAGAAAGCAGAATAACAATGACAAGTTTCGCGATCAGTTCTATGTACGTAAATGTCAAAACAAAATAATGACTTAGAATACCATAAGTAGTCATAGTTATGTGGAATATTTTTCTGGTAGTATTATGAATGTTCCTTGTGTTTGGATATGAATTCACATGGGATAAGTATGAGCATAATAATTTTGTGTCATATGACATAACTGGAAGTACAGTGACGATGATAAATTTAAAGTTAAATTTATGACAAAAAAATATTCGGATAACGCCTGGATTAGGACCAGGGACCTTCTGCTTGTCGGGCAGAGATGCTAACCGTTACACCACGGCCCCCAGGTACGAAGTATGGTGTCAATCGAATTCTTCTGTCATAGTCATAGAGCTCTAACAACAGAACGCACCCGTCATTGACGAAAAATAAAAGCTTCTAAAGTTGAGAAAGAAAAACTAAATTTCAAAAATATGCTAACGTGAAATGAGACACAAAAGATACGAGTGAAATGAGACACGTTCGTTTCATCGATGAGCTCTTTGATGGAAATAGAGGAGCCTCTATTTTTCTCTTCGACCAGTGTGTCATAGGCATTAGACTTCAATATTGACAACGGGTTTTGTCTACGACACATCTTCTGCCTTACTTCGTGGTATGATTTATAATAGTCACTGTACTTTCAGTCATGTCATATGCTGGGCCGTCTTTACCCGGGGGCTCAAGGGGTGCGGGCGCACCCGGGCGCAGAGTCCTAGGGGCGCACATAAGCCGAGCGCTAGAAATTTCGATATTTCATTAAACCCTAACTCATTCAATAACGTCATTGTACCGTTTCGTGCACAAAATAAAAATATAGACATTAATAATAAATTATGTTATTAAACACACCTCATACCTACCGCTTTCGGCATTTGTTATACCGCTCACAATGTACAAGTTAAAATAGCTCTTATTACTACACATGTAACAATTACCGAAACTGCTCGTCCACGTCCCCGAAAAACACATTTTAATTACGAGGCTACAGATGAGCCCATTTTAGACCCAATGAAAAAAATTAAAATAAATTTTTATTTTATTTACTTGACACGGCTATCTCGAAATTAAATGAGAGATTCGAGTTGCTAATGGATCAGAATAATAATAATAATCTGTTAAATAAAGAAAAGGCTTCAGAATCCAATGTTTTTATAAAATATTTATTTGTGGACGTTTCGAGCAAAAATATTAGCTCATCATCAGCACCTTAAAATATAAATACAATAATTATAATATAAAACTAGCAAATTAATCAAAATGACAAACCTTTAAAAAACGTAAAAATATAAAACAATATTTGTAAAATGTCAATAATAACAAAAAGAAAAAAGATACATATAAAAAATAAAAATAGAGAAAACAAAAATAATAAATAATTAAAATAAAATATATAAAAATTAAATTGTTAAATTCCCTAAAAAAATGTTGAGTAGGTATAATCAATTATGATACGAATCAGTTTGATAATTAATCTAGGTATAATGGTGTAAATTTATATGTAACGTTTCAAAAATAAGTCTATGCTTTTTATTTTCCATAACATCAATAATTTTGGCTTCAGAAAAATTACAAATATGTCTAGTCTCCTGATGATGACGAGTTAAAGCACTATGATTTGTATCAAGAAGCTTGCAATAATAATTATGTTGTAGCTTTTGATATCAAATTAATATCTGGAATTAGAAAAACTATTGGTAATTGCGATATTAAAATTATAACTACTAACTTCACTAATATTAATTCGCTTTATACACAAACTAAGGACAAAATTGAAAAATCTAAATATAAAAATGTTGTAAACAAAATTCCATGTGGGTCTTGTGGAAAATGTTACATTGAAGATACTTCACAACCGTTAAAAAAAAATATATCAACATATTTTTAATTTTTCTGAAGCCAAAATTATTGATGTTATGGAAAATAAAAAGCACAGACTTATTTTAGAAACGTTACATATAAATTTACACCATGATACCTCGATTAATTATCAAACTGATGCGTATCATAATTTATTATGCTCAAAATTTTTTAGGGAATTTAACAATTTAATTTTTATATATTTTATTTTAATTATTTATTATTTTTTGTTTTTTCTATTTTTATTTTTCATATGTATCTTTTTTCTTTTTTGTTATTATTGACATTTTACAAATATTGTTTTATATTTTTACGTTTTTTAAACATTTGACGGTAAAATCGTAGTTGACGGACAAACCTGAAGTTGGCTGTGAGTCGCTAGTGACTTTTGGTGAAATCGGCACAAGTTGAACATAGAAAAACCCGGCAAATTTGAATGTCAAGATAATTTAAAAACGTTTTGTTAGCAAAGTCGGATGTTTTTAAAAAATAATAAACACCACTAACCATGCCTGACCTAGTATAGAACGTATTTTTATGGTAAAAAGGGCAAATTTGAATGTCAAAATAATTTAAAAACGTTTTGTTAGCAAAGTCGGATGTTTTTTTAAATAATAAACACCACTAACCATGCCTGACCTAGTATAGAACGTATTTTTATGGTAAAAAGTAACAAACCGCTTGCTTCTTATGTCGAACTTGTACCGTTCGAACTGCCGTTTTCCCCAGAAGTCCCTAGCGTCCTGCGGCCAACTTCAGGTTTAGCCGGCTTGACATTTTGATTAATTTCCTAGTTTTATATTATAATTATTGTATTTATATTTTAAGGTGCTGATGATGAGCTAATATTTTTGCTCGAAACGTCCACAAATAAATATTTTATAAAAACATTGGATTCTGAGCCTTTTTTTTATTTAATATATTATATAATTGAATCCTTTTTAAAATATATATTATAAATAATAATAATCAGAATAAAATGGTAGCTATTAAATAATAATATAAAATAAAACATTACTGATGTATTTGTATAATTTATTGTTTTAATTGTATAATTTAAGAGTTTTGAAAAATAAATAAATGAAACATTAAAAATTACATTACGTTTTTTTGGTTGACAAGAGCTGGGGCACAGGCTGACCACCCGGCACCCCGGCGCAGAATATGCTTAAGACGACCCTGGTCATATGACAACAAATTATTTCGTTGTAGCAGCCAGAAAACAATTTGGAAGTTTGATTTTATTTCTGATTAGCCATCTTCTCCAAGGACCAGAATATGTGTCTCGTACTAAAATGAAGTCAGAATGATCCTTAGATATTTTGTACATACGAATACTTCTTAACTTAAGTGGAGGTTTCGGTGTTTTTTGAAAGTAGGATTCAACAGATTTTTGATTAACGTTAATTACATTAAATTGAGATAGGTTTGCTCGACATTCTTTAATTATTGTGTCCCACTCATCAGGAGTTTCAACCGTAACCAGTTTTTTTTTCTTTCGTTTGGCAGGAAAGAATGGCTCCTAACTGGGAAAATATGAAGGACGCTATTTTTCAGTTTCAGTTGCCAGTAAAAACCGCCTATGTCCGGACATAGTTCGTTTTTGTAGGAATATCTAGTTGACTAAGGTTATTTTTGTAGAATTACTGTATTTTCAATATTGTATAAGTTTGCATTCAGGCTGTTTTTGTAGAAAATTGTTTGTCTAACGTACGAGTGAAGCTTTCAGCCATCTAGTGGCAAAATTTTATTTTTAAATTTTTATATTAATTGGTAACTGATTATTATAAAATTTTGAAATTTTATTTAATTCTGTGAGAAGATCGTGTGAGTTTATAATACTTGGATGTATAGTGTGTAATTTACAAAACGTCAAAGAATTTTCGACATCTTGGAGAATATTAAAAGTTAAAGTATATAAAGTGTTTAATTGATGAAAAATATCTTTTATAAAGAGTTTATCTTGATCTCTAGTTCCACCGACAACAATGTGGAGTAGTTGTTCAATTTTTGATTTTAATAAATTTTCATTTTCTCTGATTGTGTCAACAGTCCTATTAAAATAGTCTATCATTTGTTGATTGACGGAATATTGGTATTTAATTTGGTGATTTAAATTATTTTGATTCTCCTTTAAGTGATTCAAAATTTGTGTATAACGTTTATCGTCGTCTGCATCTAAATTTCCTGTTATTGATTTGATAACTGTTCCGAGGCCGTTGATTAAGCCTCTTTTAACTCGTTGATTTTCTGTTTGTTTTGTTGAATGATTAATTTTTTCGTTAATGTTATTATGAATATAATCAATTATGTTATTATTATTGTCAAATTCAGGAGAAATTGTCTTGTCATTATTAAGGATTCGATTAAGGTTTTCATATTGTTTGTTTAAATTTTCATACCGGGTGGAACATCATACCTGTGTACATAGGCGATTAACATGAAAAAACAGTTTTTCTGTGCGCATTGCTCCCCAAATTATTTTAGGCAAAAATGCTTCAAATAAATGTTGTAGAGTATAAAATTCTGCATCTAAATCAATAAACAGAATTACATTTACATGCGTTGTAACGACAGAAATTAAATTAAAAAATATTAAAAATTACGTTCAAAATATCAAATAGCCATGGAAGTGAAAAAAAAATAGATAAATGCTTGACGTTTTTCTGTTTATTTGATATTTTACCCCCGACAAATTAATCATTCAATAAAATTCATACAAAAATATCTGATGTGGACACCACATGACTTCCTTGTACACGTATTAAACTATATTTTTTTTTTTAATTACACATATTTGACATTAAATCTTTTATTTTTTGTTCTAATCCATAGCAAACTTAATTTACAAAAAAATCAAAAAATATATAATATTTAAATTTAGATATCTCGTTTATGCAAAAAGCTAATTTAAAAATTCTTAATGTGCTAGACGCAGAATTTAATTCTCTAAAACTTTTATTTGCAGCATTCATTTCTAAAATTAAAATAATACCATTTTTTTCAAGGAAAACTGTTAGCAGCTTCATGTAATGTGCCACTTCCGGTTAGTCTATTTTAACCAAAATCTATTATGTTATTTCCACTGATATAGTAGTCTTATATACCAAATTTAGAAAGTTTTAAATTATATTTGAATATAGTTTTTCATGAAAATCTATTATAGGCTTCAAGTAAAGTACCACTTTCGGTAGTTGTATAATTACCAAAAAGGGAGGTGCACAACTAGATGTTATAACAGTCATAATTATAAAATTTTAACTTTCTACGGCTTACCGTTTTTGAGTTATGCGAGATACATTACGTACGTACAGACGGCACGACGAAATTAGTCAAAATGGATTCAGGGATGGCCAAAATGCGTATTTCCGCTGAAATCTGAGAACCGAAAATTTTCGCGATTACAATACTTCGTGCAACTTCTCTTAATTTTTTTTATTCTTTCCTTCGTCTTAACATTTTCTCCCTCTTTATATTCATCTTTCTCTCTAAGAATTTTTATTCTCTTTTTGTTGTTAAAATTTTCTAGCTTTTTATTCATCTGCTTGTCGTTTTTCAGAAATGTATTTCTTCATTCTACCCTTCTTTTGCCTGTTTGATTGTTTCTTTCCCATCCTTTAATTATTCAATGAATACAACGAAAGGTGCACAACTAAATGTTGCTAATGCAATGACATTGACATTTAATTTTTTATTTTTTTCTTATTTTTTGTTCTAATCCATAGCAAACTTAATTTTTTTTTTAAATAAATATATAATTTTTAAATTTAGATATCTCGCGTATACAAAAGGCTAATTTAATAATTCTTAATGTGCTAGACGCAGAATTTAATTCTCTAAAACTTTTATTTGCATCATTTATTTATAAAATTTAAATAATATCATTTTTTTCAAGGAAAACTGTTAGCAGCTTCATGTAATGTGCCACTTTCGGTTAGTCTATTTTAA
Organism: Pterostichus niger; assembly: GCA_947425015.1. NCBI lineage: Eukaryota > Metazoa > Arthropoda > Insecta > Coleoptera > Carabidae > Pterostichus > Pterostichus niger. Next base: position 17,275,700 of record OX380338.1, on the reverse strand, counting down.
CCAAAATCTATTATGTTATTTCCATTGATATAGTAGTCTTATATACCAAATTTGGAAAGTTTTAAATTATATTTGAATATAGTTTTTCATGAAAATCTATTATAGGCTTCAAGTAAAGTACCACTTCCGGTAGTTGTATAATGACCAAAAAGGGAGGTGCACAACTAGATGTTATAACAGTCCTAAATATAAAGTTTCAATTTTCTACGGCTTACCGTTTTTGAGTTATGCGAGATACGTACGTACGTACAGACGGCATGACGAAATTAGTCAAAATGGATTCAGGGAGGGCCAAAACACCTATTTCCGTTGAAATCTGAGAACCGAAAATTTTCGCGATTACAATACTTCCTTTACTTCGTACAAGGAAGTAAAAATATTAAAAATTACGTTGAAAAAAATCAAATAGCCATGGAAGTGAAACAAAAATAGATAGATGCTTGACGTTTGACAGATCTCCTGATTTAACACCTAGCGATTTTTTATGGGGTCATCTTAAATGTAATATTTATAAGCAACGCCACCCAAATATTAATTCTTTGAGAGAAGCTATCGTGGATAAGTGCGCTTTAATCACAAATAGGCAGCTCGCTAATGTACGACATTCCTTCTACAATAGACTTTGTTATTGCTTGGCTGAAAATGGAGGTTTATTTGAATATTTATTGTAATAATAAATTGTAGTGATTATTTTAATGGGAGAATTATTGTTTGATATTTGAATTATAATAGATAAGTTATAATTTTTACATGACCAACCCTATAAGAAATAAACGTTTCATTGAAATGTACAATTGTTTATTTATTATTAAATTGTAATCATAGGTATGGAGTTTTTTGTATGAATTTTATTGAATGATTAATTTGTCGGGGGTAAAATATCAAATAAACAGAAAAACGTCAAGCATTTATCTATTTTTTTTTCACTTCCATGGCTATTTGATATTTTGAACGTAATTTTTAATATTTTTTAATTTAATTTCTGTCGTTACAACGCATGTAAATGTAATTCTGTTTTCAGGGGTTTATTTAACCTTTTTTTCTTCTCTTTCTTAAATTTAGGCAATTTCGTTTTATTTACTTTTTGTTTGTTTTGAACATAAACTGTTTCAGGGATGTCTGGGAGTTCTTCTCTTGTTTCATTAATTTTAGTTATTAATTTAGATTTTTCATCTTGCAATTTTTGATTAATATTTCGATACATTAGTTTAGTTCTATCTTTGTGTTTTTGTATATAGTCTTGGGTAACTTGTTTATCAAGTTCGATATCGAGAGGGGAATTTACTTCTAAATGACCGTTAATAATTACAATCGGTTTTAAATTTGTCGAACTATGATTTGTATTATTATATGCTAAAATTGCATTTGATATTTTATCTTTTATCGACTCATTTTTGAAATTGTCTTGCATATTGAATAAACGAATATGTTCTATTAAAGTTGAGTGAAAACGTTCAACTAAACCATTCGAGTTTGGATTTTGTGAGCAAGTAAAATGAATTTCAATTTTATGCAAGGATAATAATTCTTTAACAACTGTATTTTTAAATTCGAGTCCGTTATCGGATACAATGAATTTTGGTATACCATGATGGGAAAAGAATTTAGTTAATTTATTTGTAATTTTTATAGCGTTGATTGACGTTACTTTATAGGCTTGCGCGTATTTTGAAAATGCGTCAATTATTGTTAGAAACTTGGAATTTTCGAGACTTAATATGTCTACATGTATAATGTCTAATGGTTTATTGGGGGTCGGAGTTATATTTAATTTAGGTTTTACAGGATTTCTTTCGTATTTGGCTGCTAAACATATCTCGCATTGATTAATATAATCTGTGATGGTTTTATGTTGGTTAGGCCAATAATATCTCTTTTTTATTTGATTATAAACTTCATTAATGCCGCGGTGATTTGTTTTGCTTTCATGATTATTTTTAATTGTTTGTAAAATTTCATCTGGGTCTTCTACATCGATTAATTTAGTATTACACTTAATAAATTTAATTTCAGAGTTTTTGAAATACTTTTGCAATACGTTGCTAAATTGTTCGTATAAGGGTTGCTCGAAGTATAGGTAATATTTTACTTTAGGCACAACAAATTCTTCGATAAATTTTACCGTGTCTTTTTCAAAATTTGTTTCTGATAATTGCACTAAAATTCTCATTTTGTCAGAATGAAATTTTTGCACTTTTGGTGTACATGGAGAGTGTTTAACTTGAGATATAAATATTTGATTTTTGCCATAGTTTACGGCAGATTCTGTTATCGTAATGCCTATGATAGGATTTTCTGGATTTGAATGTATAGTTTGGTCTGTGTCAGTATCATTTAGGGCATCTTCGTCAGGTTCAACAATCATAGATTGTGTGTCATTGTTGGGATCAAAAGTATCGTTAAATGTTTCTACATATTCAAAAAGATTTTTCATACCGAGGTCTACAGTGTTGACGTTTAATTCTATTCGTGATAGAGCGTCAGCGTTTTTGTTTAAAGTTCCTTTTTTATGAATAACTTCGTAATCGTACTCTTCTAATTTGAGTCTCCAACGCATTAATTTGGAATTTGGTTCTTTTAATGAATGTAAATATTGCAATGGTTTATGATCAGTAATGATTTTAAATTTTCTGCCAAACAAATATGGTCTAAAATATTTCGTAGCCCACATAACAGCGAGTAATTCTTTTTCAATCGTGCTGTAGTTTTGTTCTGAGTCATTTAGAGTTCGACTTGCGTAGGCGATGGGAAGATCGGAACCAATATTACCTTGGGACAGGATAGCGCCTAAAGCGTAATTGCTAGCGTCTGTGGTTAAGTTGAAAGGCTTGTTAAAATCTGGATATTGGAGTATGGGATCGTTAATTAGAAGATTTTTGCAAGTATTGAAACAGTTAACGTATTCTGAATCGTTATGTTTAATTTCTGCGTCTTTCTTTAGACATTTAGTTAGGGGTTACGTGAGTTGGGCAAAATTTTTAATGAATTTTCGGTAATAACCTAGTAGGCCTAGAAATGCTTTAATTTGTTTCGGTGTTTTCGGTAGAGGGTAGTTTTTGATCGCGTGAATTTTATCCGGGTTCGGTTTAACTCCGCTAGGGGTCACGATATGTCCGAGATACGCTACCTCTTAACGTAAAAATTCCGATTTGTCGAGCTGTATTTTTAAGTTCGCTTTCTTTAGACGGTCAAAAACTGTTCTTAAATTTTGAATATGCTCTTGGAGGCTTGTGCTGAAAATTATGACGTCATCTAGGTATACTAAGCAAATTTCGTTTACTAAATTTCTAAGTACGTTATCCATGACGCGTTGGAAAGTTGCCGGGGGCATTTTTCAAGCCAAATGGCATTCTCATGAATTCGTAATGCCCATTTTCGGTATTGAAAGCAGTTTTTTGAATATCTGCTTTGTTCATCCAAATCTGATGGAATCCGGACGCGAGATCTAAGGTCGAAAAATAATTACATCTACCAAGTTTGTCTAATAAAGTGTTTATATTTGGTATCGGATACTTGTCATCGATCGTTTTCTCATTTAACTTTCTATAATCTATGACTATTCTCCATTTTTTCTTGCCAGATGCGTCAATCTTCTTGGGAACGATCCACACTGGGGATGACCAAGGAGAATGAGAGGGACGGATTATTTTTTGATCAAGCATTTTTGAGATTTGATTTTGCACTTCTTTCCTATGCACTTCAGGATATCTATAGGTTTTTGAATATACGGGGATTTCGTCTTTAGTTCGGATAAAGTGTTTAACTTCATTCGTAAATGTTAGTGATTTATTATCGCCGTGTAAACTAGTAGAGAATTCTTTTAATAATTTCATAATTTCAGATTTTTCTTCTTGATTCATATGATCAATTCTTATTTTATTCATATCTAAATTATTTTCAGTACGGGTTTTGTCAAAGTTTAAATTATTAATTTCAAAATGATTTAGTGTTTCTAGTTTTACGCAATTTACAGTGTCTAAAATTTGTTCATTATCCGTTGTGTTAATAGCAGGGTAGAGTAATTCGTAATTATCTTCTTTAACTAAACCTTCAGGAATAATTATATTATTTATTTTAGTTTCTGGTATAAATGCTTCTCCGGTCTCTATGTTGTTAACAAATATTTTAATTATTTTTTCCGAGTTTGGTGGAATTTTGATATAATGAGATTTTGGAATTATCTTATGATAATGAATTTTTATATCTTGAGTGGGAGTTATAATTTTATGATTATTTAAATCAATACTTGTTTCTAAAATTTTTAAATTATCTATTCCAAGCAAAACATCAAAGTTATTGTGGAAATCGAATAGATAGTATTTTAATAATTTATCTGGGTTGTTAAACAAGTTTGAAGCAGGTAAAATAATACTAGAATTTTCAGTTGAAGTACCGTGAGCTGTTGTGATTTTAAAAGTATCATTTTGAATTTTATTTTTATAATATTTCTGTGCAATATTTGGGTTAATAAATGAGCGTGTACTTCCGGTATCTATCAAAACTTTTAAGTTATGTTCGGGATATATTATGAATGGTAGTTCGCTATAATTATGAGTTAAATTCATAATTTCAAATTCGTTTCCGAGGCTTTTTATTGAAAAAAAGCGTCTTGATCATGATTTTCATCATTATCGGGATTTGGTTCGGTGACGTAATATTCTGCGTTTTCATCACAGTATTGTTCTTCGATTTCGTTATTTTGTAATTCATCGACTTCGGTATTAAATAGTTCTTCCGAAATAAAATCAGGTTTTCGTTGGGATTGGAATTGTTGAGGACGGTAATTACTTGTGCTTGGTCTTGGTGTGAATGATTGTCTAATACTGACACTCATGGGCGTCGGTTTCGCAAATTTTTTGTTTGGATCAGGTTTGAAAACGTTTGGAGTGTTTGGTTTAATTTGTTGATGATTTTGTTGGTACGTGTAGTGTGGTTGAGGGGTGGAGTGTGTTTGATTAGGCTTGTACATTAGTTGAGGGTAACTTCTTTGTTGAAATGGTTTGTTATTTTGTGTGGGAAGGTTTTGTTTGGGTTTGAACGTATTTTTGTGTTGTTGTTTATTGACTGAGTCAATTTGGAAGTCGTTTGTCATCATGTTCAGGGCGGTGGTTAGGACTTTTGGGTCTTTGGTTCTCATTAATGTGCCTAGAGGCTCTCTAAGTCCTCGCAACATGACTCTTAACGCAAAATTTCTAAAATAGCCAATTAGAATAGGTTGTTCTTCCGCTTTTATATGTAGAGTTATATAAGAGGTTGATAAATTTAATAAGTGTGTAACTCTGTTGTAATAATCAAATGGGGATTCATTTTGATTTTGTTTTAATTCGCATAATTCGAAATTTAACGTGTAAATATCGCGCTTGTCCGCGTACGTATTTAATAGGGCTGTGAACACACACCTAACCTATATACTAAACAATACCAATAAGCCAAACCTAAACCAAACACAACTTTCAACCTGGCTGGTCACCGTGGAAGTTCATGACCACCCCCTTCATCAACAAAAACAATATCATAATATAAAAATCTGCACACTAAATAAAAAAAAACAACACTCATTTCAGAAGACAGACTCTTCGAATTAGAAAATGGCATAAACAAGATAAAATACGAGTTAATCGGTCTAGCAGAAATCAGAAGGAAAAATTTGCAGGGACAACCTGGACAAGAACCGCTAGAGACAGAGACAAGTGGAAAACGATGAAGGAAGCCTTTGTACAACAGTGGACCTAATCCTCGAATAAATAAAAACATTATTTAGTTATGTATATAAAAAATAAAAAATTAAATAATCTGTAAAAAAAAATAGATGTATAAATAGGGTTTTCGCGCCACCGTCCGGCATTAGCAGTATTACATAACTAAAAATCGTCCGGAAACCATGTGTTACTGGCCCAGGCCGGCAAAAATTAGTGACTTTTTATGGTTATATATTGGCATCACTAGTATAGGGACCGAGCGCGAGAACAACTAGCGCTGCGCAACGGCAGTTTTCTAAGTAACAACGGGAGTCCGCGAATCTACTCTGCAAAAGAAAACGTATTCATTATGGCAACCACAGATAATAGAAAAGGAAATAGTAATTGTTGCGTTGTCGGGTGTAGTAATACCTATGGTAATACGACAAGCGGTGTTAGTTTTTATAAATTTCCACCTAATAATAATGTAGGAAACATTAGACGTAAACAATGGATTGCTACTGTAAAACGCCAAAAGTAAGTAACTGTTTAAATTTTATTTATTTATAAAATCAATAGTCGTACGTACATATATTAATAATTAAATAATATACCAACATTTTCATCAAGTATTAATTTACTTTTTTATGTTTTTGTTTACGCAATGCTTAGATGGTACACCGTGGATTCCAACAAAATATATATTATATTATAAGCTGTATAATGTATCATATTTTAACTTACATTTTCAATCATGTAACTTAAAATATATTCAATTTGATATCTGTTAACAATACTCAATACTAAATACACTATTAACAATTTCATTTACACAGCGGCTTGCAAATCTGTCTGCTTCTGTTTTCGCATCTTCCTGAAGAACTTTTTTTAAATCGCAGTTTATATCTTTATATATAATGCTAAAAACATCTGACACCTTACTGTCCACTTTCGGCGAAGTAATTTTTGGAAAAAGATCCTGAAATCTTTTGCCTTTGGAATATTTTTCTTTGATATAACTTGCTGGCTTCTTCCATTCGCATGGTTTATCAGTTTTCGATGTTATGGGATCATAATTAATATACATAAACAAAGCTGCGATATGTTTGCATACTGCTCCAGCGCCAGCTGGACAATTACACGTGACATTATTCACTACTCTCCGTTGATTCAACTAAAAAAAAAACATTATCGTAATATATTGCTAAATCAAAAGTATTTCATAATTATTGATTAATATTTGGAGTGCGTACCCAAAAAATTAATTAATAATCGTAAATATAAATATTCGATTTGGTTCACAAATACTATTAAGGGTAAAATAAAATTATTTTCAACAAAGTCTACGCTCACGCGACGCCGGTAATTTTGTCTTGATGTGTCAGAGCAATTAAATCAAGGTTTACAAAAAGATGTTTTGTTTTCAGTTCAAATAAACTGAATAACAATAATAATACCTACATATAATTTTACAATATAAGGTGCTTAGTTTATTGATGTTTGTCTGATTATATTTGATGTAATAAATGTTTCATGCGGACTAACATTTTCAATTACGTTCAAAACATGACCGCTCTCAAAAAGGTTTTTGCCTTTCTTTAAACTTGATTGCGGTAATTTATCATAAAAAATATTTCCAAATCCACATTTAATTATTTTGTAGACCATTTCTCTCCTCTTTCACGTAGAATAATTAGAAATCACTTCCCGAAACACTCCACTCCAATACAATTGTAATGCTATCCGCGCGACAGGTCTCTCGTCGTTTAGTGGTGTTGTCGCCGCTAGAGCCGAATTTGGCGCTGGCGCTCATTTCGCGCACGGTCTCTATAGCGAACTCATGAACGTACGAAATGTCAAAATATTGCATTGGCGTAAACATATAAAATATTCATAGTTGAGTATTTTCAATACAAGAAAACAGAATATTTATACATATATTTTAAACAAAATTGTAAGTAATTATAATTGAATTAGCAATGTAAAATCCAAATAAAATATATTGACTTTTTAGGTTATAATACTGGAATGACAAGTCGTGAAATAGACAAAGAAATGAATTATGTTTTATGTTTATTAAATAAAGTGTACAGTGTAATTAAACTTATTGAAGATGTAAATTGATGAACAATAAATAATTAATTAAAATTAAAAGTACAGTTCTGACAATTAGATGATACCAACATAAAAAAAATTCCCTGACATTTAGAATGTGAGTAATAAATTAAACTTTTTTATTAAATTTACAAAAACGTCGGCGCGAAAAATCTTGTGTATTACACGTCCAGAAACTATTTTGCGAGTGCGAGTATATTTTGAAAGGACGAGCCCCAGGCGAGGCCTTTAAATACGAGCAGTTTCTGGACTAGTGATACAAATAACTATTAATAAAGGCTATTATTATTATTTAGTTGCACAGTATGTAGTAAATATTTAATAGTTAGAAACTAGTGTTTTTAAATAATTTATTTCGAAATAAATGTAGTTGTTTGAATATTGTGTAGTTTTGTAATTTTGTCGTTATTATGTTATTATTAAGATTATTTTTTCAATAGCAGTTATTTCAGCTAAAATTATTACGATATTGTTTGAAAATATTTTCTATCTGTAAGAATTTCGTGTATTCCCTCTGGTTATATAAAATAATGCCACGATTTAAAAGAAATTATTGTAGAAATATTTGTTGCATTTCAATTTAAAATTGCAAATAAGAGAAATAGAATAAATCAGTACAGTAGCAATTCAATGCCATGTCCAAAATCAAGTTTTTATCAAAATTGTAAAGTGTATTTCTAAATATTACTAATCCAAAAGAGAATACATCGTTCAACTAAATGAATATGAAGTAATCCGTACGTAAGTATTTCATAAAATTTTGTTCTAACAAAATCATGATAAACAGCATTATTTTGTTGGAATAGTGACAGTGAAAAACAAAAACTATTACAATTTGGACCTCTTGTTCATATTCTTAATTCTTCAGTTACTCTAGCTGAAACAACCCTAATACAATGCTTGTAGTACCATTATTTAAGGTTATTTTATGAAGTCGTTATGATTTCAACTAAAACATAAAGTGTAGTTTATTTTATACTTTGAAAAAACCCTGGACTTGTTTCCCTTTGTTATATAAGTATTGTGTAATATAGTATTATTTCCGTCGTTATGACAATAAAATTACATTCTATGATCGTGCAAAAAGAAGAAGTGACTGTTTATCGCACATTAGTATATTACTATACGAATTTTATGACAATGTATAGACCTATTTAGTAGCGATGTCATAATGGTTCCAAACAATTTACGTTGCCTAGCTATACGTACGATTCGTACATAGCACCTCGAGTTAACCGCGGAATACTTTTGCGATTTGTGACCCGTTTTGATCTGTTACTACCACTATTTCAAACAAACATATTAATTTTTAACCTTACGACAACTGACAAGTGAAGTTTTCGTTGGTAATACAAACTGTCTTCAACAGAGCTTGTGTCGCCATGACAACCGATTGTTTGGAACCGTTTTGACGTCGAACTAAACGAGTCTATTGTCACACGAGTATAACATACTATTTTTACTTTACGTCATTTATTTCATCGAAATTTTACAATCGCACTACAATGTAGGGATTTATGTGAAATGTGGTAACGCTGCCGAATAAATTTTGACGATTTTCAACTCTGAATTCCAAAGAATATTCTTGAAATGTTGAAGGCACGAAAATTTGCACACTTTTTTGTTTACCTCACATGTGTATAAATAGTAACTTAGTCATTGTGGTGCAAACTATGTAGTTATAATATAAAATATGAAAATAAAGATGTTGATATTTTGATTATATTCTCAGGTTATGTTATAGTTTACCAAATTTTAATTTCGTTTTACATTGGTCTTCTTATTGAGTTGATAATAATTATTTGTCGTTGGAAATACCTTCAAATTGTTATAGAAGATCATTTTAAAATGACATTATTAAACTGTTTTCGATATAATAATTGACCGATTGTGACTGCAAAGTGATACACACATAATTTTTTCTACGATTGCATATTAAATTATTTTAAAACGTACACATACTGAACTCTCAACTGTCAATATGTCAAGTTTTTTTTTGTATCAATGGAAACTACTGGAATAAGCGCACATTTAATATCTTTCGCGCGTTGCCATTGGAGACGCGCAAAAAAGATGTTTTTCGATTGTTCCACAGAAAAGGTCAACTTTACGATGACAAATGAAAGCATAATTTTCAACTTTTCATAGCAATCATATTAAATACGCACTTATTTCAGGAGTTACCAGGAATATAATCAAAATAAAAACTTGTCAAAATGAATTTATTTTCAGTGCGTATGTATACGGTTTTTAATAATTCTCGTAAGTTACAATTGTAGAAAAATATCAGTCCTCTTATCCGCTAATAATGATCTGTATAATGTGATGGTGTTGGCAGTGCTAAAAACATTGTAAATTGATTTTTCCAACAACTTGTATCGTGCATTTTCCTTTATTGTATATTCTATTTTTTTTTTCATCGTCAGTCAAGAAACGATATTAGTAATTTAGATCTCAATTTTCAAATTTGTCAATTTATGCGAACGACTAGTTCCAGTAATACCAATAATTAATGTCACCTATAATTTTAATAAAATAATAAATAAAATGTAAAAACCTATGTTCATTAAAATGATCTTTATTATCAGATATGCTTTATTATTTGCTATTTGTTCTCTGTTACGACTTTTTGATTTTTTTGCACGATATTCCCGTGAATTTCGCTCATATATATAAACAATTTACAGTATTTACTTACGTCTAAAGTTTCATTTACAATTAAGAGCGTTTTACCATAGAGTACTGGACCCACAAAATACGCCTTTATTACTTTTTGTGTATAATGTTTCACTTGTTTCCCCTCACATCGTTTTTTAAATTTCTTATATGACGCAACATAATATAGTTTAATGCTATATTATTTGCAATATCTATAATTTCTAACACTGTTTTCAATATTGAGTGTTTCTTTGACATTTGAATTAAAACAAAACAATGAAATTTACAAGGCAAAGAATTATTTAAAATAAACATGTTATAATAATTATAATAGTAATTTATGCACCAAGGGCGTTAAGTAAATGATAATGGCGTCGGACTGGATACCGTTGCCCTCTTTGCATTATTGTCTAGTAACATCCGTGGTGCATATAAAATTTTATTTTTACTCGAATATGTATAACTAGTTTTCGTTTATGATAATTATGATTATAGTAATGCGTATAAAAGTGTAAAACAATTGTGGCGTTGCGTTACCAAGGATATTGTTTCTTTATTTTGTTTTTTTTTTCATTTTAAACGTCAGTTGACTCATGTTTTTTATTTCTGGAGATAATGGAGAAAGAATTTGATATTTCGAAAGATATTTTAGTGAAAGCGAAGAAGATAATGTTGACATTTGTCGGTTTAATTAAGTAGTGCTATTTAAAAAAATCTGAATAAATTTCAAAGAAATTGAAAGTTTTAACAGATCTGGTTAGTGTTTCTGCCTGTATATCATGTTTTTTCCTTTGGAATTATCACCTACAACATTCATACAGTAAAAATACTATTATTATAAATAAATGGGGTAGGTGGCTCAGTGGTATCGAGTCGGCCTGTGGATCTTGAGAACCCTGGTTCGATCCCCACAGACGACAAACAATTTTCACCAATTTAAAAAATCTACCCCTGTGGCTCCCCTTCCACTGATATCTTTGGGGGCCGTCATTTGACGGCTGGAAACCGCACTTTACGCAAAGAAATATATCACTTACCAAGACTCTGCTTCGGCAAAGTGCCACACCCAGTAATGGGTAAAAGGCGTGATGATATATTTATTTATTTATTTATAAATAGATCCACAGGCCGACTCGATACCACTGAGCCACCTATCCCATTATGTAATACGAGGGTAGTTCAATAAGTAATGCAACACATTTTTTTTCTCAACCAATTTTGATTGAAAAAACCGGACATTTCTTGTGGAACATTGTCAAACATTCCCGCTTCGTCTTGTAGAGTTTCATTGACTTCCGACAGTTGACAGCGCTGTACGGAGCTGTTAAAATGGCGTCTGTAACGGATGTGCGTGCCAAACATTGAGGCTGAGGGTGACAATTTCTTGCCAAACATATGTAGTTACAGGCGATGAAACATGGGTTCATCACTTCGCACCCGAAACAAAACGGCAATCAATGGAGTGGCGCCACACCCACTCCCCTGCCAAGAAAAAGTTTAATGTCATACCCTCAGCCGGTAAAGTCATGGTTACAGTCTTCTGGGACGCTGAAGGGGTTATTCTGGTCGATGTTCTTCCTTATGGTCAAACGATCAACTTTGAAGTGTATTGATGCAGTACGACGTTGGCTCCGACATCAACCAATGGAGTGGTACCGTGCAGGCATACAGGTCCTCATTTCAAGGTGCCGTAAAGCCGTAGCATTGAATGGAGATTACGTAAAAAATAGTGTTGTGTAGCTAAAATATTGGGGAATAACATGGTGTATTTGAATGCTGAATAAAACAACCCCTGGTTTGGCAAAAAATGTGTTGCATTACTTATTGAACTGCCCTCGTAGTAATAATAACATACCACTAATATTTAGCTTATTGCACATAGTTAGGTAAAACGGAATCATCCGACAAAAATGCTCCAACCGAATTATTGATGAATAAAGGTTGCTAAAGGCCCATTTTAATTTAGCAAAATAGACCCAAGCCATTACTGATATTTGTATACTTTGACTAACGTTGTAAATCAACCCAAAAGTTTCATTAGAAGATGTCGAGTTTTACAAAACAGAATCAGATAGCTTGGATCTGCTTTGAAAATGGTCAATTATTCATTTGTGGGTTGGTTCTGTTTACTATACAGGGTGGAATTGAAAGTTGTTTACATGGTTTTACTCGCAAGTTATTACAGATACAAAAATATACTAAATAACAAAGTTGTAGGAGACCAAGAGGACCATCTGATTATAGAATCAAATATTTTTTTAACCAGTGGTTCTCAAGTTACAGCACAAAGTTATATTTTTACAAATAGGATTATACATATTTTTTATGTCTATTCGATAGCGTATTTTTTTTCTGAATTCAACCATGTATTATATCCTTATATAATAAAAATATGGAGAAAAATACAATTGGATTTTAAATCAAATTTTATTTTTAAAATTGACGTACAGTAGGCTATGCTATGAATGAAAAATAAAAATAAAATCTATCTGTTAAGTTATTTGCTAATAAGGACGAAGAAGATGATATAAATGGATTCGGCGCTAATACAGATTTCGTATCAGATGATGATTAAAATAAATAATTTTATTCACAGATTATATATCATTTTAATTTATTAGTACAATTTTTTATAAATTTGAAAGAATATGTTACAGTTTAGTTATGCAACAAACTATATAAAAAACTAATTTTTCTACAATTGCTATGAAAAGTTGACAATTACGCTCTCATTTGTCATCGTAGAGTTGACGTTTTCTGTGAAACAATCGAAAAATATCTTTTTTGCGCGTTTCCAACGGTATCGCGCGAAAAAGATGTTAAATGCGCGAGTTTCCAATGGCAACGCGCGAAAAAGATATTAAATGCGCGCTTATTTCAATAGTTGCCAGGGATACAAACAAAACAGAAACTTGTCATATTGACAGTTGACAGAATGAATTTATTTTCAATACGTATACGTTTTTTTATAATTTGAAGATGCAATCGTAGAAAAAATTATGTGTGTATCACGACCATAAAGCGTATTTGTTCCTCTTACACTACTGCAGCTCTCGCCTTCGGCTCGCGCAGCAATTAGCGTGTTCGAGTAACAAAGAATCACTTTACGCTCTTAATATACAAATAACTATTGTCTGTTATTTATTTATCCCTATTGTATTCCGTAAAAATAATTTTACCCTTGTTATGGAACCGCTCCACAACCTTTAATTTTAATTAGTTTATTAAATTAAATTATAATTTGTCTTAGTCTACATAACTATATTATACATAGTTATCTTATTTTAGGTTGTTCTATTCATGTATTTTTAAGACGTAGTTAGATTTATTGCTTTGACTTTATAACCATATTTGTAAATATCCCTTGACACTTTCTAGTTGCAATTCGTTTCGAGTAATTCAAACCCAAGTTGTTCTCTTTTAAAAGATATTTTTATTGCTTGTTACAATTGTATTTCTTCTTTGTAAAGATGTCTTTGTCTACGATTCCTAAATCTTTTTTTACAAGTTTTCGAACCTTTATTACCCGAAACCTTCGTTCCAGGAAATTCCCGAGTTTTAACAAAATTATTACTCTTGTGACCTCGATTAGTTCGTTTCCCTTCCAACTTCCAAACCACCCAAATCAACCTCCCAAGTGGGTGGTACTTCATCTCATTGGTCCTCCTCGTCAACCCCTACTTTTAGGGGTTGGTTAACAAGTTTCCTTAAAAGAGTCTCGAACCAAAAACCACACTAACACTTGAACACTAACACTTCATACTTTAACTTGAACTTGAACTAAACTTGATCCACAGAATTGGAAGCAAAAACATCTAAAATCAACTTCACATATTTCTAACTCAGTTTTATTATATTATTATTTGTATATTATTTGTTATTAAATATATCTATTATAACCAATTAAAAGTGTGTTACTCGACGTAATCAGCGGCGGAAACACACGGGGTGATTTCCCGTAACACCCTTTTAATAACTTGAAATTCTTGATTAACAAACAATTTAATTGTAACAGACGAAAAGTACGTGGAATTAGTTAAAATAGCTTAACCTTGAACCTCAATATCTCCAAAAACAGTTTTTGGAAGTTGTTTTTTTTTGCATCACTATATCTGAGAATTCAGAAGTTGGATTTTCGAATCAGTAAATAAGATCAAGTACAGTGATTATACAATTTATACGATAAACAATTACACTGTCTTCACTTAATTTTGAAAAATCGTTTAAAGAAAATATCGAATCGAATGTTTCACAGCAATCGTAATGTTTAGAACTGATATTATGTTTAATACCAGGTAAGCCAACTTACATAAGCCAAAATGGGCATAGTATTATTGATTTAATTTGGGCTAATGTGGACTTCCTCAATATTACTAAAGAAATTGACATCATACCCACTACATCTAGCACTAACCACTCGATTTGCATGATCACTATTCACGACAAATATAAATCTTATAAACCAAATATGGACGGTTCAACTATTCATAATAAAATTAATAACAATAAAGTAATAAAAAAACTCATACCAAATCCGGAAAAAATTATGCCTTTCCAACAACATTTAAACTCATCCCAACTTATCTATTTTAATAGTAACTGTGTTACCAAACTTCAAAACAATCTTACATTAGCTATCAAAGACGCAGCTGTCAAAGCAGGAATGGAAAGTGCACTCAAACAAACAAATAAGTATCTAAATTTAAGTCATAAACCATGGTACGACCAAAAATGTAAAGAACAACGTCAGATAACCAACAAATACCTGAGACAATATCGCAAATCAGCATCAAGCGAAACATTGAGCCTCTTCGTATCCAGCAAAAAAACAATATCGGAACACAATAAACAAATGTAAAAATAATTATTTTCGAGATATAAGCGAAAAAATTTCCAATTCAAAAAACGCCGCTGAATTTTGGGCTACAATAAAGGGATTAAAACCTAGAATGGAACCTTTTGAAGACACAATCTCTCTGAAACACTGGGAACAATTTTATATTAATATGTACCCTCCGAAAATATTCCACAAACTATCACTTCAGGACTGCTTACATCCAATGCTAGATAAAGACATCTCACGTGAAGAACTACAATTAAGTATCCAGATTACTAAACTTAACAAAACACCAGGTAGCGACGACATATCAAACGAACTTCTAAAGAACCTTCCCCCACAATGGGAACATTATATACTTAACATGTTCAATAAAGTAATGGAGACAGAAACAGTTCCTAAATCATGGTGCGAAATACAATTTAAAATGATACACAAAAAAGGAGATAGAGAAGACCCACTCCACTACAGGGGTATCGCTCTTATAAACACTATCTGCAAACTCTTCACGCGCATAATATATAGAAGAATCCAGCACTGGGCTGAAGAATATAAAATAATAAAAGAGAACCAAATGGGGTTCAGAGCTGCTAGGGGCACCACAGATTGCATCTTTACGCTTACATCAGTCATTCACCTACACCTTCGCCTAAGAAAAACATATGTTTACGCAGCGTTCATAGACTTCACGCGTGCTTTCGACTCCATAAACCATAATCTCCTCTGGCAAAAACTATACGAAACGGGCATCAGCGCTAAACTAATTAGAATAATAAAATATTTGTACGACAATACTAAAGCATGCGTAAAAAACAAGCGACAGGAAACATCTAAATATATCGAAATCTCAGAAGGCACTAAGCCCACTGCTATTTGCGCTCATGGTAAATGATCTGGAAGATCACCTGAGAGCTTCAAACCTAAACGGAATCAACATTGATGGATATAGAGATATAATTCTTCTCGCATACGCGGATGACATGGTAATATTGGGAAATTCGCCGGTTGACTTAAACTTGAAACTGCAAGCTTTAGGAAAATATTGTGAAGAAAACTCGTTACAAGTAAACACACAGAAGACAAAAATTCTCATGTTTCACCATGGCAGACCGAAATCTCAACCTTTTTCATTTAAATATAAGGCAGAGATAATCGAAACAGTTAATAAATTTGTTTATCTAGGAGTAATGCTCACAACCTCCGGAAAATTTACCGAAGCCGCAACATATGCCGTGAAAAAACAGCAATCGCGAGCAGCAATATTAAAACTATCCTAACAAAAGCAAAATCTAGCTCTTGGCAAGAAAAGAAAAAATTAATAAAATCTGTCTTGAACACTTCCACATTGTATGCAGCTGAAATCTGGGGACTCCAACAACTGAAAACACTGGAAATCACCGTAACGAGATTCAATAAAAATTTACTTCAGTGCCAAAGAAATACGCCGCACTACATGATACGAGCCGAGACTGGCATAGAGCATATAGAAATTATACTAACAAAAAAAGCGCTAAAATGGTTTAAGAAAATACTAGAAATGGAGGAAACAAGATACCCCAAATTAATCTATAACAGACTATTGGCACTCGACAGTAATACTGAAAATAAAATTGAATACAACTGGGCCTCTCAAATCAAAGCTATTCTATTTGCTGTTGGAAAACCTACAATCTGGGAAAACCAAAACATTACAATCCAAGACATAGAAGAAATTACTGGAAAAATTAAAGATAATTTAACAGCGCAAGATATGCAACTAGTATGTACTTCAAAATTTAATGAGTCATACAAGCATATAAAAAATAATTACGAGACAGAAGAATATTTGAACATGAAAATTTCTATAAACAAAGTACGTATCATAGCCCAATTACGGATGGCGAGTAAAAAAATTTTCAACATAACAGTAAATCGCATCAAATATCAAATAAACGCAATGGAATTATGCACAATCTGCAATTTAAATCAGTTTGAAAACTTGGACCACATCTTCCTCCGCTGCCCATGTTACAAATCCTCAAGATCAAGTTTCTTGATAAAATATCTCCCAATCCCAGATACGCCCTACTACACCCTATTAACTAATCTCACTCACACCAAAATCCAGGATATATACTGCTTTGTAACTAACATGTTAAAAATTAGAAGCTTTTGCAGAAATGAATAAGAAAAAACTTGCTGAATTATCTACCCAACTTACAATATTAAATAAACCGAACCTAAAGTAAAATAGTACTTAAACAATGTTAAAATATATCATATTTGAAATATCCCTCTTATACAAATTTATACAAATTTTATTATTATATTATACCAATCCCATTGTATGAGTTCTTCTCGAGACAATAAATATTATTATTATTATTATTATTATTATTATATTATGTTTAATGTTGATCATTGAAATTTAAAATAACACTGTTTAATTCGCCACAAAAACTAGTAATATGTATTGTTCTGTGCCTGGTTATAATTATATACAAAAAAGGAATAGACATAACTTTTCATACATTTCCAAAAACGGTGTGGGTGTAGTAATATTTGAAAATTAGTTTGTAGAAATTGAAAGTCTGGACTATGAAATTTAAAATGAGGTGGGACTGTTTAAGGTGTCCACATCAGTTTATATGTTATGTAAAATGTAAATATAAATAATTATTAAAAAATTAAAAAAAATTAATATAAAATAAATAAATAAAAATATATCATCACGCCTTTTACCCATTACTGAGTGTGGCACTCTGCCGAAGCAGATCTCGGTAAGTGATATATTTCTTCGCGTGAAGTGCGGTTACCAGCCGTCAAATCACGGCCCCCAAAGATATTAGTGGAGGGGGAGCCACAGGGGTAGATTTAAATTGGTAAAATTTGTTTGTCGGCTGTGGGGATCAAACCAGGGTTCTCAAGATCCACAGGCCGACTCGATACCACTGACCCACCTACCCCATAAAAAAATTAATAAAGTGTACTTATTAAAACAAAGGCAATTGTATATGACTTATTACTTTATTGATTGGAAATGTGATTGAGACATTCATAATTGCACGATGGTAACAATGATTAAATAGTATAATAATTGGTTTTATTCAGGGGATAATTAATGTAACAAATAGCAAATTGGAGTATTTTACCTTGGTGGGAAAAATCACTTTCATTTTCTTTTATAGAACAAACCGGATTTACGTATTACATTGCATTACATGTCTCGAATATAGTCTAAGAATATAAATTACATTCATGTTTACTGTAACAAAATATAAAATTATCAGATACTATAAATCACAAATAATACATAAATTATTTGTTACTGGGGAATGTTTCTTATCTTTATTTTGTTTAAAATATAATAATTAAATAAACTATAAAAGTGCAAATTAATTTTATTTTTATTAAAATATTTCTAGCGTAAAACAAAAATGAAATTTTGCAATTTGTACTTTACTATTATTATAATTGTTAACAAATACAATTTTAAATAAATGTGTATTGTCTTATCAAGATTTATTTAAATTTGTATTTTATTCGATTGAACCGTTATAATTTATCTTTTTAAATATTTAAAATTTATGTTGCTGTAACTAATATTTACTTACGATTGATAAACCGGGAATTATTGACATACATTACCGTTTTATGTTTTTATGTTTTATGTTATAAGGAATTATTATTATTATAATCTTTTTATATCTCTTATACCCTTTCGGGTGTCGAGATTATATAAGGAATTACTTTATAATTCTTTCAAAATATGAGAGAAATCTTTTTTTTTATATAAACATAATTAATAATTCATAATTACATCTGCAATGTGAATAATTATAAAATCATTATTTTCTGTTTTGTTTCAGGTTGCAGAGAACAATCTTCATCATGTCTTCTTTGCAAATCTTCCGGTTGCGTTAAATGCGCATTTTTGATAATTTTCCCATCACGAGAATGTGTATCCGAGTGTCCTAGAGGCTATGAAGTTCGTTGGAGCACTTCGGTGGACTACATGGGAAAAATGTGCGTCAATACAGGATATTTGGGAGGAATGTCAGGTGAATCTGCAGCCATCCTCGTCGGAATTTGTTCCGGAGTTGTTATCTGCGTTATAATTATATCTATCGGAATATTTTACATCAGATATAGACGAAAAAAACAACCGAACGTTACACCAGAAACACCCTCAGATGGAGAAGATTCTCCAGAAAGAAGAGACTTTCTAAAACAGTTGGAAACTTTACGTCCCCATGCGAATACCTTTCTTAACATGCTCAACGACACACGGCGGCAGATTCGTGAACTACATGGCGCTGGCGATAATGCAGCTATTACAGCGTACAAACCGGTGGTTCGCGACCTCGCTAAAATATTGTTGCTGCTAAACAGGCCTGTTGATAAATTGTCAGTTATTCCAGAGGATTGGGATCATTTGTTCAGTTGGGCGGAAAAGACATTAAAAAGATATAAGAGAATGAGTGAAGTTTCTCAACCCCAAGTAGCGCAACTTGTGAGCTTCTTGCAAACTCCTGCACAGTCAGAGTCATCGTCGTTTTCACAAACTTTGTCGACTTTTAAACCTGAGCAACAGTTTAGTAGTGAATCCGCTTTAAGTTTACAAGATATAGCAGTTAAGAATTTTAATAGTAATTATGATAATAATTTGAGTAATGTATTGAATCCTCAGTGGAATTTTAATTATTCTTTAGTAAGTCCTACTCCAGTGTCAACAGGATGTAATATTGATTCATGGCAAGACAATAGAGATTATTTAAATAGCTCATATTTGTTAGAAGATGATTTCTTTCAGTTTGGGTTCCGACCACAAGATGAAATTACAACTGAATTGTAAATTTTGTTTAATTAAGATTTCAGACCAAACTTTTGTGACTAGTCATATTCCAGTTTATCATGTAACAAATGTAAATATTGTAGTTTTATAAGAAATATATTTATATTATTTTATTAGAATTTCTAATTTTTATTTTGTTCAAATTTGATTATAGTGAATAAAACAAAATTGTACATGAAATTAAATTAATTATATACTGCAAAGTACATATATAGTTATCATTAAATTAATTAAATATGATACTACATTTTTCGTTACGAAAATTTGAATCTTTCGGAAGACAAGAATTCAAATTTAAAAGGATTGAAGTTCCAGTCGGTAAAGTAGATGCCTTTCGCGCACCTACACTAACACTACACATTTTATTACTTGCCGGTCAGTGACTCAAATACGTGTAAATGGTGTTTGTGCTGAGGACCACGCTTCGTTATTTGTTCAAGTTATTGGCATATTAATTAATTTTCATTTAAAATTGATTCTGAATATAAAAGGTAAGCATGTTTATTCTTCATGTGCAATATTCGGAAATTACTCATTTGTTAATTAATAGTAAATATGGAGTTGCACGTCGGCTTGTCATAGAAACAGGCGTTGTCCGTAGTACATTAGAGTAGCATGACATATGCAAAGTTGTTTTGTTTTGACATTTCATGAAAATAATTTTGTATTATTTGATACCTATAAGGTAAATAACAATAATTATGATAATATATTTTAAGATTTTAATAATATTAATAAATAAACAAATTTTAGTCAGTTTATACGGATCGTTATAAACTTTGATGTTATTTTGTTCTTTTTTTTATTTTGACTGTTTAAACTAGTTTTATTTTTAGTGTAAGAAAATTGTTTTATATTTTTTAATTATAACCTAAATTTGGTGACCGACTCATAACTTTACTAAAAGTTATAAATAATTATTATGTTGTGAAAGAATGCACGTGAATAATTTTAGTTTTTATGATGTTCAACTGTTCAGCAATTTTTTAAGTTATATAGAAATATAACAATAATTTGTTTTTGTAACTTGATGAAAGTTAAGTGTTAGTAATGATATTATTTTCTCTAGGCAAAATAAGTTCCATTATTTAAAAATGTTCAAATTCATACGGGCGAAAGGGCCCCAACATTCTGCAGAACGACAGAAATTACAGAAAGAATTATTTGCTTTTCGCAAGGTAAGTACGAATTTTATTTTATCACTGTTATAATCTGTTCCAAGTAAATAGTGATCATGAAAAATTGATTTTTGTTATAGTCCTGTTTGTTTACGGATAACTATGTTTCGATATGACAGGTTACACCCGACTAATATGTGTTATGTTATCTTATCATTTATCAAACAAGTCTATATAACTTGGTTGTGAAATTAATATTTACAATGATTATTCTAGTTGAAACGTTTCGTTAAAATATGCTCAAGTTTTAAATTTATTTTCTTTCTATTTAATTAAATATATTTGCTTCTATTTCACAATTAACATTTAATTATGTAATAGTTATTTTTTAAATGATTTTAATTTTATGTATTTTTTATCATATTCCATTAAAAAAATGTTTATTTTATTTTTATAACAATAAGATTACATTTTGTGTATTGTTTATTATACTTAATATCTGGCAATTTAATTCAAACAAATATATCAAAAAATTAAACGTACAGATTTCTGTCAATTCAATTGTTTTCAATTATTATAAAAAGATAAAAAAGAATTAACTGTTACAATAAAAAAATAACTAATTATATGGTAACGGTTCTTGGCAACGTTTTGCTGCAGTTCGATCATGATTTCAAAATTAGCAATAATACCAAACCACAATACAATTTATCGGAATAACCAAATATTTTAAGGTATCTATTTTTAAGATAGTTTTATTACCATTGATGTTTTTATATTATGTTAATCTTGTTTTACAATTAAATAACTTTATAAAATTATAATATTTATAGTTTAGTATAACAATTAATTGCTAATCATTTTTCTAAGAAATGAATTTTCATAACTTGAAAAGCATTTTATTTTAATGCTAAGTACAGTAGTGTGCGAAAAATTTATAATTATTATTTGTTATATATCACATTCGACTTTTACAACTATATTTACCTTTTTATTGTTATTTAATTTGCATGTGAAACATATTCATAATCTTAAAACAAGTACAAATTGAATTCTAAATTAACTAAATTTGTGGTTCGAGATTGCAAATTAAGAAAAGTTATTTCTTTAGACATTACAACACGGTTTCCCACATAAACCAACAGCGTTAGCATGGGACCCAGTTCTTCGACTTCTATGCATTGGTACCGCGACTGGAGCAGTCAAAGTGTTCGGTCAGCCCGGGGTCGAATTCTATGGTCAGCATCAAAGCCAAGAATCCGCTGTAACACGTCTAGTTTTCTTACCTGGTGTAGGAAGAGTTGTTTCCCTCTGTGAAGACAATTCTCTACATTTGTGGGAAATAAATCGATCATCTCTTGTCGAAGTTACATCTCATTCTTTGGAAGGCAAGCTGAAGAAAATATCTGTAATTTGTGCTGAAAATTCTGGGAAGAATTTATTACTGGGAACAGAAGGTGGAAATATTTATTTACTTGATGTTCAGACGTTTAATATTTCTACGGATATTATTTATCAGGATGTCGTTATGCAGAAGTAAGTAATTATTATTTAAATTAATTAAAACACAATTTAATAGCGCATATTTTATGTAGCATCCATTCGGACATAAGGTATTCTGAATTCGTTTAATAAAATTTTCATTACTGCATGATTAAAGGTTTATATTTCATAAAGTAAACAATTAAAATCTTATCATAATATCAGCAAATAATGTGTGATCAGTAAACATTATATGTTGAATTTATTATGGGTAAAATCGAAATGAAGAGAAGAAAGAAAATATAGATTTTTTCTCTTCATGCAGTTCAAAGAAGTTATGTTAATTTCTATTTTCTATTAATATAATATTGCGAAAGTAATCTCTTTTTAATCTGGATAAGAATATTTACTTTTCTATATTCATGTTGACTCGTTTAAACAAATTCTGTATTCTAACTGTAGTAAAACCAGTTTAAAATAAAAACATAAACCAAAACAAAAGAATGACCTAGTTTTTGTAAAGTTATCTAAAGTTTTAAATTTGTAAACATTCTTTCTGATTATTGATCTCCTTATATTTAAAGGAATAATTCGGTTTCATTAATTTATTATGGGTCTTTACAATTTATTTGGTCATTCATAGGCACAACATATAGTGACTTATTATATATTTTTTAATAGGGATGTAATACAGGTAATGGTATACATACTGCATTAGTTAACATCATTGCAAATAAACACTTCAAAGATATATTTCATGATATTTAAGACAATTGAATTTATTTTTCGTTGTTGGTAGAATGTATGTACTAAGAGCGATAATGTACTTAATTAAAGATCTTTTTTTTTACACTACAATCCTAAAACATCATTTACCGCTCTTAATACATAATTATAATATATTCTATATTATGCAACAAGTTTATAATAGTCATTATAAATGAGTTGTATGCACTATTTTTTCTGCGCCCAAATCGAACATATAAAGTTATTTAAATTTTTGAATGTCAATATTGTACAGTTATTGATTAATAATTAGCATCATTCTGAAAATCTGTATCGTAATGAAACTCTGTGTCGTAATGAGTGTCATTAAAGGCCTAATAATACATATTTAGTAAGTAAATTTAAGTATGGTAGAAGAGAAAACTATTATACTAAATAAAAAATAAATAAATATATCATCACGCCTTTTACCCATTGCTGGGTGTGGCACTCTGCCTAAGCAGATCTCGGTAAGTGATATATTTTTTCGCGTGAAGTGCGGTTATCAGCCGTCAAATCACGGCCCCAAAGATATTAGTGGTGGGGGAGCCACAGGGGTAGATTTAAATTGGTGAAAATTGTTTGTCTGCTGTGGGGATCGAACCAGGGTTCTCAAGATCCACAGGCCGACTCGATACCACTGAGCCACCTACCCCATAACAAACATACATACTTCTTAAATTTTAAATACTGATGCTTCTATATTCGTTACCTTTTTATATAACACTATATGCATATTGAAAAAAAAATTAAAGAAAAAAATGTAATATCATTTCCATTTCAGTTTACCAATATGGGGTTTTAGACTTAACATATCATAGTAACTCTTATAACCAATAGAATTATAAGTATTGATTTAGCACTGCAGCTATGATTGAAATTAATCAAGGTCAGTTTATTTTATGAAAATAATAAACAATAATTGCATTCCATTTGAAACTATTATGTTTATAGTTATTATAGTTTTTCATTTATTGCTTCAATACATTTTTGTGCTATACATAAATTCAAAATTATTTTAATGAAATCTATTAGAAATACATCCTAGGCACTATTTTTTCAAATTTTATTTATGGATAAATATGGCTCATTATTGAATTTATAATATAGTATAATTTTGAAAAGTGTAAATAAATTTTTTATTTAAAATTTGCTAGTATTTTGGAAATATTTCTTCCGCAGAGATACAGATCTTATAAATTTTCCTGTAAAATTTGTACCCATGCATAGAGAAAGCATGTTTATTTTTATTTGATAATGGTGAATGTAAATTTATTGCCAACTTTTAGTTTAGTAGTGAATGTTACAAAATTATACTGCAATTATATGTAATTTAATAGTTCGTCAGTACAGTGGTGTAGATAGCATTACGGAATTCGAATCTGGAGATCCCAAGTTCGAATCACATTCAAGCTAAAAAAATATATATGAACACTGCGGTTCGGTGAGTTCGAACCCTGGACTGTATTCTGAAACGTCCGACACTGAAGTAAAGAAAAAATGTGACAAAACTAATAATTGTAATAACAAAAATGTAATGGTAACTTGCAACATTAAGAAATGCTACTCATACATAATTGCTCTGTAAAAAATGGAATACGTTTATAAAAAACCACGCTGTATTTGTATTTTAAATATTTTAAAGAATTAAATCCTTATGTCCAATCTATTTGAGCCATTAAACTCGATTTGAATAATAAAGAAAAAAGATATGTGTAGTCAATGTCAGCTTAAAGAACTGCTGTCAATTAACAATATATTTATTATTCAGTGTCCCAGAAGATTACAAGCTCAACCCAGGCGCAGTGGAAGTCATCTCAGAACAACCCGACAAACCGAACAACATTCTTATCGGCTACAATCGCGGCCTCATGGTTCTTTGGAATCGCGCGGACAACTCTGCAGTGCAAACCTTCATAAGCACTCAGCAGCTCGAAAGCGTTTGTTGGCATGAGGACGGTCAACAATTCACCAGCTCACACAACGACGGCAGCTATTCGACGTGGGATATTGACAATGGAGAAAAGCCAATGAATGAACCGACTACAACATACGGGCCGTTCCCATGCAAAGCGGTTGGAAAAATTGTTAGGAAACAAATGGGAGATGAGCCACTAATTGTGTTTTCGGGTGGAATGCCCAGAGCGAGTTATAGTGATAAATATTCTGTATCAGTTATTCATGGAGAGAAACATGTTGCTTTTGAGTTTACCAGTAAGGTATGTATATTTTTTGATAAATTAAAAAATCACACTTTTAATGTTTAAA
This sequence comes from Pterostichus niger, assembly GCA_947425015.1. Classification (NCBI taxonomy): domain Eukaryota; kingdom Metazoa; phylum Arthropoda; class Insecta; order Coleoptera; family Carabidae; genus Pterostichus; species Pterostichus niger. The sequence continues at coordinate 17,249,945 of OX380338.1, read as the reverse complement.
TAAACCTATTTTATTACCGTTATAACAGCTACCTGATACTTGGTACCCAGACTAGAAATAAATTACATGCAATTGAAATTAAATAAACTGTTAAAGTTCATATATTTTTCTCTAAGTTCAAATATTCACTTAAGATAAAAACAGAAATATTTAATTACATTTAAAAATTGTACTTCATCACCTAATTTAATTAATTGTATATTTGATAAAAAATTTTAATCTTTGAGATAATGTGATAAATTCTCATTGTATAAAATTGGCTGGTTCTAAAAAAATATTTCAGGTTTGATTAAATAAAGCAATATAATATTATTTTTTATGAATGGGAGCATTGTTGTCAAACTATGCTATTGTTATAACCCTTCCCCTTCTATATTTTCCGTTTATCGGCTTGTGAAAAAGCCTAGAAAAATTTGGCGTGAATGTTCCTATTATTTAAGAATAAATTTCATAACTTTAGAAGATTGTGACTCATGCTCAGGATAATGACGATAATGCTGTTTCATATTAAAATAGTTTTTTGTAGAGCACTGTCAATAATTCATTGAACAACACCATGATATACACTAGGAAATTGTATTTATAATGCCTTTTCATCTTGCAGGTCATCGACTTCTTTGTTGTCTGTAAAAAACCCGAACAAACCGATGAAAACCCAAGCTCATCACCATCCACTGATCCAGAAGCCATTGTCGTTCTCGCTGAGGAAGAACTTGTTGCTTTGGATCTCCTCTCTGATGACTGGCGTATGATGAACCTTCCATACCTTGTCTCGCTTCACGCTTCCGCTGTGACCTGCAGTCAACACGTGACCGGTGTGTCCGAAGAGATTTGGGAGAAGATCAAAGCGGCTGGTCAAGCGCAAGTTAGCAATATTTACTCGCAGACTGCGTGGCCCATCGATGGAGGAAACTTGCTGTGCACTAAAGGAGTACAGCCGAGGAGAGAATTACTGTTGACGGGACACGAAGACGGTACTGTTCGGTTTTGGGATGCAGGGGGAGTAGCCTTGACCCCATTATATAAGTACAGTACTGCACCGTTGTTCACTGGTGAGTGATTTAGCTTATTGTTAGTATGTAAGAATTAAGGAAAGAAACACGTAATAATAACATGAGGGCAGGTAGTCTTATTTATTTAAACTTAGTTCAAATAGTTTCGTAACCAATGACCTGATTATAAACGTAACTATTCTTAAACCAGGTTCGAAATTTTAACTGTTTTTATACTGTTGGTCCTAAGAGTTATAATAAGAGTAGGACAGTTTCACACGGACGTTATTTTAACGTACGCTAGAATTCTAAAAAAAATCTTACGCTGAACCAAATTGTGAAACCTGCTATTGCGTGCAATGAATGAAACAGCCCGTAGAATTACACATATAGGCCATTATTTCAGAAATTTTACAAAATTATTAAATGAAAATAGAAAAAATGTGAAGTTAGCATCGAAAGTTTTTGCAAACAAGGAAAATAAACAAAATTTTGAAGAAATATATTTTATTTCATATAGCATGGTATTTTAATGTGTACAGTAGTGATTTCAGTCTGGAAAGTGAGTCTTTACAGTACTAGTAATATAATAAATATTATGACCCCGGTCGAGGCAGTAAACTTCTCGACCGAATTCCGCAAATTCTGTGACGTCCGGAACTCTTCCAAACTAAGCCTCGTACGGAGTCCTGCCGTTCAGCTTGCTCGTTGGGCTTCGGTTCCGGATATAGTTGGCCATATTCACTGCTTCGGCCCAGAATGACGGTGGCAGCCCAGACTGGATCAGGAGACATCTGGCTGTCTCGACGAGAGAGCGGTTCTTCCTCTCAGCCACCCCGTTCTGTTCAGGGTTATATGCTGCGCTGAGACGACGCTGAATACCGTGGACCCTCAACAACTCATCGAAATCAGAGTTAATGTACTCTGTCCCATTGTTGCTTTGCAGATACTTCACGCGCGTCCCCTGCTGCGCTTCCACTAGTGCCCTGAAGCTTTCAAATTCTGTAAGAACGTCGCTCTCTTGAGCCAAGAATCTTACCGAGCACCATCTCGTTGCATCGTCGATGAATGTCGTGAGGTAACGAGCCTTCCCGTTAGAGAGAACCCTCATGGGACCACACACATCCGAGTGTATGATGTCGCCGGGGTTTGACTTCCTAGTTGACATTTTCGGGAACGGTTGACGTATCATCTTTCCCTGAATGCAAGTTTCGCAATCAAAATCTTCGTTCGCGTTCTCGATTACCAATCCCTGAATAGCTCCGCTTCTGACAGCTTCACGCAGGTCCGCTACGTTGAGGTGCCCCAGCAAGACGTGCCACTCCTTCAAGGTCTTCTTCATGGTACCGTCTTCAGTGGCCTTCAGGTAGTCACGTCGGCCTCCTCGTCGCACATAATACAGCCCGTCGATGCGATCCGCTGTCATCGTGACGTTACCATCCTTGTCGACTACTTCGGCCGTTTTTGCCCAGAAGATTTTCCCGACCGAAATCAGGTTTGTCCGCAGATCGGGTACATGAAGCGTGTCGTGCAACCGTACCGTTCTTTTTGCACCGTTCGCGTCAACAATGAATGAAGCGACCCCTTTCGCGGCGATTTCGGCGTTCGCGCTGCTTGGCAGGTTAAGCTTCCCGCGCTCACGCGTCTTGATTTCAACGAAATCATTCGAATCGCGGCACAAATGCGTAGAACACCCGCTGTCAACGCACCACTTCTTGTCATCCGTATCGTACAGTTTTTCCACCTTATACGCGTTCAGTTCCGGCGACGCAAATAAACTGAGATCGTCCGACCGATTCGCCTCGTGATGTTTCGATTTGCAATCGACGGCCTTGTGCCCTATTTCGCGACATTTATGACACCTGAATTTGAACGATTTCTTGTCCGGATCAGTTTTCACGCTCAAATTTTTCTTGCCGAACTTCTTCTTATAAGAAGATCTCTGAGCGGCCATCGCGTTCGGTATCGCGCCGCGGGTGTCAACACTCTTTCGCGCGTCGTTTTCTTCTGCGATTTTAATTCTAAGCGTTTCCGGATTCGGAAGTTCATCCCGGGATTCAATCGCGCACCTAAAGTTCTCGGGCCGCGTGACTGATAAATCGCCTCCAACTTGACCCATACTTCGTGTGAAGTGCAACAATTCTTGATCTGCTTCAATTCCGAAGGGTTGATAGAAAGAATCAGATCCGACTTTGCTTTGGCGTCGGCGATTGTCCACATGCCCACGCGTTCGCGGCTGCAATCGACTCAGCATTATCCGCGACAGGTTCCGATTTAACCGTTGTACCGTTAACGTAATTCCACGCGTCGTTTTTAATCAGCAGAGCCTCAATCTGCATTTTCCACGTGTCATAGTTTTCTTTATTTAACGCTTCGATTCGAACCGTACCGGAAGAGTTCATTTTTCTAATTCGCACGCGCGTAGCCTGGGCCCATAACCTGTTAAATATTTGGGATGATCGAGACACAGAAACACACCGATTACAGTGACATAAGACAACATTTATTGAACTGCATGACAACTAAAAACATATTTAACAAAATACAAAAACAATAGTTGCAACGCATACTGTTTGGGAGATATAATTAAATAAACTTAGCACGAAGTCATCGCATCTGCTTGGCATAAATAGTCCGTTTGAATTGTCTGTTATTTCTAACAGTTTTGTTATAAGTTTTAGATTTTTAATTCTTCTTTTAAAAGTGACACAACGACATCGTGCAATTTTGTAATAACAGAAATATTAAGCACATTTAGAAAAGTGCAACATACACATTAGAAGAAACGTCAAATATAACGTGAAATGTCAAATATTATAAAATTGGTACTCGAAAAGTAACAAAAAAAAAACCACAAAAAATCGACGAAATATAGAACATGTTCTATTTAATAAATTTATTTACTAATTTATTTTTGTAAATAAATCCATAAATTTTTCTGTTTTATACGTGCCAATAAATTGAAGATCATAAATTGATCAATAAATCAAAATTCGACGATATATAGAATATGTTCTATTTAATTAATTCATTGACTATTTTATTTTCGTAAGTAAATCGATCAATTTTTCTGTTTTACACCTGCCGATAAATTGAAGGTCATAAGTTGAACAATAAATCGATCGATTTATCGTTAACTAATACGCGTTATTATATGAACGTAATATATACATTCAATTTTTTATTTACACTACAATTTTTTTATTTACGTAGATTTATTAAATAAAGATTAGATATCTGTTAATTTTATCAAGTTTTATAAATGAAAAAGACGAAAGATAGGAATCAATAAATACGTTTAATTGTGAATGCTAACTTCTTTTTCTATATGAACAGTATTAGAATGGTCGCTTCAAAAGTTGATGTACGGGTTCAATTTTTTCTAAATTCAAAACTGTGCAATTTACTTTGAGTTAATAGATATCATTGGATAAAAATCAACATATATCAAATAAAGATTAAATGGCAGATACTACATATACTTTTTAATCATTTTTAATTGCAAAATTATTTCCACATCACATGAACATATTTTTAGTGCCAATTAGCGCTACACAGCCACCGTATATCTTTTTTGATAATACCATGAAAATTTACGACAATCCGTGAAAACGCGATGTTAAAATTTTTTACATTAAGGGAGATATGATTTTTCAAAGTTCTGTATTCAGTTTGTGACGTCACAAGTACTTTCAATGAAAACATAATATAGTATTCGTTTATTAAAAAATAATTTTACTATGTTGAAAATCATATTTCATCGTAATTTGATGGGGCTTTACCAGCCATCAAATCACGGCACCCAAAGATGTTAGTAGTGGGGGAGCCACTGGGGTAGATTTAATTTGGTGAAAATTATTTGTCGGCTGCGTAAATCGAACTATTGATCTTAAGATCCACAGGCCGATTCGAAACCACTACGCCACCTACCCCATATAATACAATTAAAAAAATACATAGCACGTTATTGTGAAGGAATATTACTTTTAATATAAAATTGATATGTAGGCAAATTTCCGTAACTTAATGTTTAATTTGACGTTTATTTTAATTTTTCACGGTTGTACATTAGAACGCGAAGCTTCGTCGATGCGCAGACTGATCTGATAGAACACGAAACATCTAAGGTGCAACACGACTACTAATGGTTATACTGTTGGAATACTAAGTAACTCCACTATTACATAAAAGCGATTTTCACAGATGTATAAATGTGTGGTGTTTGGAATTTTGTTCTGCGTCAATTTCGTCAAAGACACCTCGACACTCTGTCTCATTGTAATTTTATAGCGTTGCAGTCCACGGCATAGGGAATAAATTTCCACGTCGATGGGATTTATAATGTAGATGAAAGTACAATAATGACTACGAGGAATTACATTTTCATGGTTTTACTCAATTTTGTAATTGTGGTGATAAATTTTCTTTATAGTAATTTTTCACAGTGTAAATCGATCTACCATGAGATTACGGTGAGACAGACTATGGTTGTTGACGTTAATACAAAATGGAATTATTTTCTGTACTAAAATATTCATATTTCAAATTTATTCAATTATGAAACACGAAGCAGTTGCCATTTTAACAGTTATTTTAGGTTTGCCCGCATACTTAACAAAAATAACGCAATGAGTCACTGCAAATTAATACGATTAGAATCTTCTATTTCCAATTTTTTTTTCAAATTAAGTACTTGCGATGTCATAGATTTGTAAATCGGTTATATATTTTGAATATGTTATTTAGGCCGAAGTTACAGAATAGTATTAATAATGAAAACAGTGGCACTAAAAATATATACTTCATGTGAAGCACAAATAATTATGCGAATATTAAAAAAAATATATATACGAGATTAGTATATCATATAGTATCTGCTATTTAACTTTTCCTGAAGCGTGGAAACACTGTATAATCGAATAAAAAATGGGTTTAAATTTTTGCTAATACTTTTATAAGTATTTATTAATTAGTGTCTTAATATAATAATGAAACTAAATAAGTTTAACTGAATCAGGTGAAAATATCGATGACCATTCCCCATCAACAGAAGACGAAGAAGAATGGCCACCATTCCGTAAAACAGGAGTTTTCGATCCGTACTCAGATGATCCCCGCCTTGCTGTTAAGAAAGTCGTCCTGTGCCCTCTGTCCGGCACATTAGTTGTTGCTGGTACCGCTGGTCACGTCGTCATTGCTAAATTCGCTGTCGAGCCTAGCCACATTGATCTTAGAGCCACATTGATGAATATTGTCAGCGATCGAGACGGATTCGTGTGGAAAGGCCATGATCAGCTAACTGTTAGAAATGAGACAATCGCTCAACAGTCTGGATTTCAAGCGTGCGCGATGTTGCAACTGCATCCGCCTGCAGCGGTTACCTGCTGTGTCCTGCAAGCGGAATGGGGCCTAGTGGCGGCTGGAACAGCGCATGGATTGGCGTTATTTGATTATTTGAGACAGAAGCCAGTGATTGTAAAATGCACGCTTAATCCTAATGGTGAGTATATTTTAAATCTAATTTAAATCTGTAGGTCTTATGCTGTTGAAAATTATGAAACATTAAGGTTCAATTTTAGCTTGTTGGTTATCTTAAAAACAGTTCAGAGTGCCTATTTCTTGTTATAGGTGTATCTAGTAACAAACATCTTACATTTTTGTTGTTTGATACGACATTGAAGAAGAGCTTATAACGCAATCTGTCAGATATTAAACCCGCTGGCACGTTTATTTAATATGTAGTTCAAGTGTATCAAACTACTATAACATCTTCTCAAATTAATAATTAAAGTATTTACTTTAAATTTCATACCCATGCAACTGTAACTGCTTTATGGCTATGGCACACTGGTCTATGAGCGTCGATGAACATCGATGAGCTCTTCGATGAAACAACAGAACGCACTCTTCATTGACAAACAATAAAAGCTTCTAAAGTTGAGAAAGAAAAACTAAATTTCAAAAATATGTTAACGTGAAGTGAGACACAAAAGATACGAGTGAAATGAGATACGTTCGTTTCATCGATGAGCTCTTCGATGGAAATAGAGGAGCCTCTAATTTTCGTCGATGACGGGTGCGTTCTGTTGTTTCATCGAAGAGCTCATCGATGCCCATCGATGCTCATCGACCAGTGTGCCATAGGCATTATTTGTCACAATAATAGCAAACATAAATATACAACTGAACGCACCCGTCATCGACGAAAAGTAGAGACTCGTCTATTTCCATCGAAGAGCTCATCGATGAAACGAACGTATCTCATTTCACTCGTATCTTTTGTTTCTCATTTCACGTTAGCATATTTTTGAAATTTAGTTTTTCTTTCTCTACTTGTCTATTACAAATTTTCATCAGAATAGGAATAATCTAAACTTTCTGTTATCTTGGCATTAAGGTGAAGCATACGGCCTGAAGTTCGTTAACCAACAATTTGTTATCGTGTAAGTAGGGTTTCTTGTAGTTTTGACAAAAATGTTGATCTGAAAAAACCTAAAAAAAAACAAATATGAGTCTTATGCTAAATCGTGGTAGGGGTATTGGCACGTAGTTTAAAATTATACAAACGTGAAGATTTTCAAGAAAATTATTTCAAATAACAGAAAATAATTCTAAATAATATGTTAATACAATAAACACTAAAATGTAATAACATATAGTATTTTATTTGATATTATGACATAAAAACGACATTACAGCAACTTGAATATCTGACTTTAGAATCGCAGTTCTCATTTCTCATTTATTTTCTAAATCATGTTTACGTACTGTAATCCTAAAATGTATTGAAAACATGTAAACGCTTCAATTAAACAAAATCCATGCACTATCAGAGTTGTAGATGCTTTTTTTTATATATCCAAATATGAAAATTTTTTCCCAAGCATTTGTTTATAAATTTATGTACGTATTTTTAATTTTGCATCGACGAGGTATATTTGTTCTGTTTTATGTTATCATTCATCTTATAATCTGTAAGCAATATAAATACATTCCTACTTCCTTTTGTGCAATATTTAAGGTTAGAATAACAATTGTTGTCTATAAACGTTAAATTAAAAACTTTGTTAAAAATATCGGTTTTTAAAACAAATAATCCATTTCAATATTACTAACCATACTGTTCTACTAATCTGCTGTGCTAAAATTGATCAAATGTTTGCAGTAAAACCTGATGTATCGTACTAATAACTTCGAATATTAGTGTAATATAATACGAAAAATAAAATAGATATATGTCAAACCACAAATTCTGAAATACTCATTCATAACATGTATATATCTACATTGTGAAATATATCATTATGAATGACAGCTGTCAATCTAGATGTTTATTTTTGCGCTGAGTGTACGACAAAGCACACATCAAGTGTGTAAAATGAGTATTTCGCAAAGTTGCTGCAACAAATTCAAATTTCAAAAAAATATTTTATATACTTATTCTTATCTTAATGCAGAAACAAGTAGTGCAGAATTATCCCACAACATTCTACTTTTTGATATGTACAATATAAAGAATGTGGAATTTCTAAAAAACAAACAAATTTGAATTGATATGCAGCAGGTCAAGATATCAAAATTTCGAGTCTGAATTTCTCAAAAATGCCGAGTACGATTTTGTTTAAAAAATTCTGTATATTTAAGAACATAGTTTTCTATAACACAAAAGTTTTTTATCCAATTTGAATTTGTAACTTTTGAAAAAAAAACAAAAATTTCCGAAAAGGCTGCTTTTGAGCGTTTTTTCGCATGTTTATTTTTTTTTCTCAAAAGTTACAAATTCAAATTGGATAAAAATTGTCCTATGTTATAGAGGACCATATTCTTAAATATACAGAAAAAAATAAAGAAAATCGTACTCGGCATTTTTGAGAAATTCAAGAAGTCAGACCAAGTGTTCTGCAGCTAACTTAAGATTTAATTAAGCGGATGCTTCACCTTAAATAGTTTTTCATCATAACCCTTTAATAATTTATACATATCACAAACATGTATCAATATTTTAATGCGATGAAATAATGCGCTGCATTTTTTATTAATAAAATAATAATAAAAAAATAAAAAATGAAAATCACAAATTTAATACTGATATTAGCTACATTTTTTTATTTGCTGCTCTGCAAAATAGGAATTTTATCCTAATAACGATAATATGTAAGGGTTCCATCTAACAATACTTTTACAAAGTTGAATATGTATCTAACGTCAAACCCACAGAAGAGTATCTACATATCCATATATCGATTCAGTGTTTATAATGGTGTGTTCATGCCTACTGTGATGTATAGTAGTGAATGTTGGGCGTGGATGAGGAAACATGATTGGTGTATACTTGCTGTGGAAATGAGGTATTTACGGGGTATGTGTGAATATATACTAGAAGAGATCGTGTCCGGAAGTCATTAGTGTATGATTAGTGTAAAATTGAGAAGAATATAATTATAAAAATGGGTATAAGTTTTAATGGGGTAGGTGGCTCTCTGGTATCAAGTCGGCCTGTGGATCTTGAGAACCCTGGTTCGATCCCCACAGTCGACAAACAATTTTCACCAATTTAAATCTACTCCTGTGGCTCCCCTCCACTAACATCTGTGGTGACCGTGATTTGACGGCTGGTAATCTCATTTCACGCGAAGAAATATATCATAAAGTTTTAAAACACACACATTACATATTACCATTAGTTAAAAAAACATTATGGCGCTGTACTGTCGCTGTTTTAAGTAATCGATTACATACGAACCCGTGCTACCATCTTAACGCATTCAATTCCTTTTCAGATCTCTCTGGAGCAGGCGACACACCTATTTCCCGTAGGAAATCATTCAAAAAATCATTACGTGAATCATTTCGCCGTCTACGTAAAGGTCGCTCCACCCGTCGAGCCGCATCCCCAGCCTCTTCACCTAGTGGCGCCGCTGGCGCGGCGTCGCCCGTTTCTCCCCCTGGTCGCAAGCTGCCGACGTCTGATTCCGAAAGCTCGGCACCGTTCTCACCGTTGGAAGCCAAACCTGTGGAGCGCCAGATCGAGGCACGACCCGTTGACGACGCGCTGGGATCCATGGTGCGCTGCTTGTACTTCGCACGTAGTTTTCTTGTCAGTGGTATGTTTTTGTGATATGTTTTTAGTTTATTTTGTTTAATCTAGCGCTGTTTAGATATTTGGTAGGTTCAATTTTTAAGTAAAAATGGTTCGTTAAAGATTTATTTCAATAATATTTAACTAAGGAAAGTAAAACAGAAAACTATAATATATGATGAATTTGTTTCAAATAGCGCTAGATCATTTTATGTGTTAGCAGCATCATCATATCTTTCGTGGTATGATATATAACTAAATTTTAATATGTTCAATTGACTCTAATTTTATTGTTTTCATTTATGCATGCGTTCTGAGCCTAACAATATAATATACCAATAGAAGTATAACTAAATTTTGCTTTGTTTTTACTTTGAATAAAGGTTATTAAAATAAAAATATTAAAAAAGTAAAAAAAAAAATGGTACATACATTGTATTTTTTCAAAATATATACTGTACAATTTTTTTTATATTAAATTGTAGAATCGTATGTTTCTCCCTGAATTTAATTAAGATAATTAAAGATTTTAAAAGTTTTTAAATTTTCTAGCGTTCTAAATAATTTCATAATATTCATACTACACTATAAATCTATCTCGTGTAAACAATTATGCATGAAATGAAGTTTTTTTTATAATTTTAGTAGATATTAAACAGTTTAGATATATTTGTTACAAGTAATAAAGAAATAACTGTAAAGTATCTTGTTATAATATCTTTATTGTTGAAGTTTCGGTTCTAATGTGGACTATTTTCGTAACAGTTACATGCATAAGACGAAACAAACAAATAATAATACATTTTTAAAGTAGAGCAAATATTGAAAACTTATTTTTAAATTTTTTTCGTCATTTATATATTTTTTCAACATTTGCTCTACTTTTAAAATATACTAATTTATTATTTTGTATGTATAATAATCTTTGTTTTTTGTTTTGCAAATCAGCCAGCCACATTACAACCGACACTTCAACAATAAAGATATAACAAGTTACACCATAGTTACTTCTTAATTACTCCTAACAATTTTTGCTTGTTTGTTACTTTAAGAAGAAATATAAGAATTTCACTTGGTTATCGGGAAAATTCGAATTTTTAGAACTATGCTAAATTTATAACAAACGTATTCTGTTAGTTATTTCATTTTACTTCAAATGTATCGTTAAAATAGAGTACGAATACCAAGTGATTTTCGTGAAGTTTTTTAGTGATGGACAAGGATAATTAACCGAAATGATAATTAGCATAATTGTCGTTAGTTAACTGATATGTCTACCGGCCTAAAATTTCTGGAAAGCCGGGAATTGAAAAACCTGCATTGAAATCCTATAACATTCTTAAATATATTTTTAATATTTATAAGAAAATGTGCACAGTCAAAAATAATTCTTAAATTTAGTTTTCTTTTTTCCAAATACAAGTATTCAGCAAAATCACTTTATTTCCATCCAATTAATATTTTTAAATATCTATTTCTGGCAATTTTTAATCAAATAAATTTTAAAATATTTTGATACAGATTTGTATTCTACGCAATTTTGCTGTAAAACTGCTTTTTTTGTGTAAAATATATCTTGAACTCCTTAAATTTCTTGGAATTGAATTTTTTGAAACGGATAGATATCGTGACCGAGTTAATATGAATTTTCCGGACATTTTAAATTTTGGTCAGGTTTAAAAAAATGTTAGAAATAGAAAGTACTTCATATCCGACCATATAAAATTGACAAGCGTAGGGACATTTGTTGTGAAGCGAACACATCTTAATGTGGGGGAGGGGGAGGAAACTGGCCAATATAACTTTGTTTACAAATAAGTTTTTAATCAGAACTGCCATAATATGAGTTTTAATCATATTTTAATTTTACGTGACTAATATAAGAATAATAATATATGAATAATGAAAATTCATTTTTAATAATAACAAAATATAAAATCATATTTTGTATTATTTATCGTAATATGTTCAAAAATATTTTCATATTATAAATAAATAAAGCGAGATTAAAAACTATTAATTTTATCACAACACAACTGTAAATAAAAATATAGCTATGTGGCCCAGTAACCTTACCCCACTACTTCAAGTGTCGGCTTCGCAACATTGTTTAGCTAAGTATAGAGTATTATTGGTCTATTTTAGATGATCGAAGGCTTCAATCCTTTGTTTTTTACATGAAAGAAATTGTTTTGTTAACATTGTATAAGTCGTAATATTTATTTTTATTTATTTGTAAAATAATAAATTAGTCTATATATATAAACTGGTTACTTAACCGATTAATTAACAGAATTATTAATTGGTCCATCACTAAGTTAAATACATAAATTTATAATTTAACAAATGATTACAAATATGTAAATTTACAGTTCAGAACACAACTCCAACGTTATGGGCTGGAACAAATAATGGAACAGTATATGTCTTCACAATAACTGTGCCAGGCGGCACAAAACGCTCAGACGAAGACATCACTTGTCAATTGGGTAAAGAAATCCAGCTTAAACACCGCGCCCCTGTCATTGCTATCGCCGTTCTCGATGGATCCAGTAAGCCGCTTCCAGAGCCCTTGGAGGTCGAGCACGGAGTCGCTCCGCTTGCCGACACAACACAAGCGCATCGGGTCGTTATTGCATCCGAGGAACAGTTTAAAGTGTTCACACTGCCATCTCTCAAGCCGTACTGCAAGTACAAGCTTACGGCCCATGAAGGCGCTCGTGTTCGACGCATGTCCTTCGCTACTTTTACCGGAAATCATCCTGAAACCGAACAACCATATTTGGAAGTTTGTTTATTGTGTTTGACCAATCTGGGGGATTGTTTGATTTTGAGTGTTCCTGAACTGAAACGGCAGCTTAATGCTGCTGCTATCAGGCGGGAAGACATCAAGTAAGTAAATCATATCTTATTTTTACATTTTAATTTGTATTTTTTTTTTGGTAAAAAGGGCGTTGTCCGTTATTTATCCTTAAAAATATTTCATTTTAGGCTTTTACGAACTAATTTTGTTTATTCATTCACCTTGAAATTTAAATCCGTTTTAAATCTAGATTCAGTTATGTTTCGAATATGATACTTGAACAATAAACCATATTTTTATATACAGTATCAGAGTTTATCAAGGAGTAAACCACTTTAAAATCTTTGTACATCTCGAGAAAAATCTCTTTAAAAGTTTAATAAAAATCTCTACAATCTGGATATACTTTGAACTTTTCTTAAAAGCCGTAAAATTTGACTTAAATTCTGTAAAATATGTTAAATTAGACTTAAAATGTTAGTTTTAGTAATAGGCATGCGCAGTTATTGCTTATGTTCGTGAAGCACAGTCATATTTCGAACTATTATGTATTTATAGTGCTAGTTTTTGAATGCCTATGTATTGTGCTATAGAAATAAATAATAAATAAATATATGATCATGCATTTTACTGACTGGTTCTCGGTAAGTGATATATATATATATATATATACAGGGTGTTTCACAACTTGGAGCAAAAAATTAAAGGGTATATTCTGTACGACGTGCTGATCATGAAACAAAAAGATTTTCTTTTAAATTCGAAAAATTAAGGGTTGTTAACCTAAAACATTTTTTGTAGTACTGCACTGGATTCGCTTTCCTATTAAACACAAACAATGAAGTAGGTATCAACTATGAAAGAATAATTACACAATTCAATTATTAGCAGTTATTTATAATAGAATTTAATTTAATTAATAACTTTAACATAATCATCCACCCAGTGGCAGTGGCAACGAAAAATTTTGTACTGGGAAACATGGAAAATAATTTTGCGATTTAAAAAAAATCTATTTGTTTCATGATCAGCACGTCGTACAGAATATACCCTTTTTTTGTGAAACACCCTGTATATATATTTACACGTTACCTACGGTTGCTGGCCATCAAATCACAACACGAAAGTGTTGGTGGAGGAGGAGTCACAGGTATAATTTTAAATGTGAAAAATAGTTTAACAGCTGTGGGAGTCGAACATGGGTTATCAAATCCACAGACCGACTTTATAGATAAAGCAATTTTTAAATATGCATTTTCGTTTTTTATAATACTTATCAATATACAGTATATTCAATATAAAGCGGGTCATGTTCGTATAACAAGAAAAATAAATTTTAATATTAGACAATATATGGAAAGTAGACATTTGCTGTACAGTGTACGGAAAATAAGAACTTTGCGCTTTAAATTTAAAAAACAGAAAATATCAAAATAGTTCTTTGTGTATCTGTTTTGCGTACCGAGAGTAAAAGTTTTTTTTTACGAAGCTTGTCGAATATTCACAGTTATTCCAGGGTTCTAAACACATTTTGCGTACGAGGTGCACACATTGGCTGGTAGCACAAGCTCTGTTTTTGGGTGTTCTAAGAGCACGGTTTTAACATGTTAGAGATAGTTAAAACACCCAAATACACTGCTCTTAAAACAGGCAAAAACAGAGCTTGTGCTACCAGCCAATATTTTTAATATAACTAAAATGTAATAGCAGATTTTTAGTAGAATAGTTTACGTTTAATAAGAATAATATAGGTTGCGCTGAGCAGTGTGCACAAAATCCTAGTACTTCGTGCGTTAGTGCCCTGCTATGGGTAACGAATGTTATTGATATTTTTTGACAGTTGTATAAAAAAATGTTATATGCTAAGTTACACGAATTTATATAGAGACCCTTGAGTAATTGTTTTTCTTGGCAAGCCTCGTCAAACACATGTTTATTCTTAGAGCGGTAAACAGGCACTTCGCGCGCTAGATAAATTAGTAGTAACTATTTACTTGTGCAGATGTATCCAAATACAGATGCGGTGGCCGAGTGTGTTAAGGTACATCTCTTAACATACTGTGACGTCATCCGAGCCAAGGTTCGTCAGTTTCAATCCGCCTGTCGAGAATGTGTGATTTGTTGTAAAATATAAAATACAGTTACATGTATTTATCACACTCGGGCGCTATAAGCTAGTCACTTATACGTCTTAAATAATGTAGCATTTGACTTCGTAAACCGGAAGGACGACAGTGTAAAAACTGCGGCTCGGTGTGCCCGGTAGCGCCACAGATGATGATGTATCCAAATAATTTTAGACAACAATGTTTCAAAGAAAAGTTCTTAAAAATATAACAAGACATCTCTGAAATCCTTTCAAAATCATTTAAAAACTGTACAGTCTTGCAATTTTTGTTTACAATCACATAAAGTCTGTAAAATCTGTCAATAAAATGTTTAAAATCTGTAAAATCTTTACTGTTGTACGAAGTGGTTTACTCTTCGAAGCCTATAGAAATATATTTTTGTACCATAATCCTAAGTTTCACGTAAAACAGCGAAAATACAATCTGTTATTAGTTGTGTTTCGGATAATCCGTATGTTTTATATTTCGAGTCCTAATTTAACATCGCCACTTAAATGGATCATTCCCGGGTATTGTTAATCCATTTTAATTGTTTTACTGTCCTTAAATCAAATTGAACTTGTAGAATAAAACCATTTCAATTTTTAATTATTATTAGTTATAAATTATTTACTTGAAACATGAGTGAATCAGATACCTTCTTAATTTTATATGTTAACTTTTTATTTTTTATTTTAGTGGCATATCAAGTCTGACATTCACCCGAGATGGAGAAGCGCTATACTTGCATTCGTCTTCCGAAATACAGCGTATTTCTTTGGCTGTTCACAAGGTTACAACGACGCACTGTTACTTGCAGTTGCCCTTAGGCGCCAGAGATGATGAAGCTGTAGCTGTAACTGTTGGTGAGATTGAGGGTAAAGTTCAGAGCAACGATGCTCAACAGGACACTCAAAGCGCAGCTGTAATGGTCAACGGTAATGCTGACAGCAAGGAGAGCTCTGTTGTTGACAAAGTATGTGTTAAGATTGTAATACTCAAATATAATAAGCATTAATTTATAATTAACTTTAATTGAATATTAAAAATTTAAGTTTTGAGAATGAAACAAATAGACGAAAAATAGTGTCCAATTTTTTCATGTACGTAAATTCAGGGATCCGTATCTCCAGATTCATGGAATGTGAATCCCTTGCACTAATAATTGGGATTAAATACTGTTTTGTAACAAAAAATAAATTTAATCGAAAATTTTGATGCAAAGATATATAAATATCATTACTCCAGTTGAAGCATTAGTGGGCGCAATGTAGCAGATCTTGGTTAGTGATATATTTTTGATTGTAAAGTGCAATTATCAGCCTGCAAATCGCGGCTCCCAAATTTTTTTGTGACAGGACGGCTACAAGGACAATTTTAATGTGATGAAAATCAGTTGTCGGATGTGGGAATCGAACCCAGATTCGTAGTTAATTGTAATGCAATTTCGATGAAAGAAGTGCCAGTTATTACTAATAAAAATGTGTAATTCTATGAAGCAATTTATTATTTACTTTTTTTCGTAGAAGAAAATATATGTAATTTAATTTTTTCTTTCATAGACGGAAGAAGTTCGAGAAAACGGCGATGACACTCCTCACGACGTTACCGTGAGCAGTAGTATTGGTGACATCACCATCGACAGTGTGAAGGATCATTTGGCCGGTGCTAGTGAAGAACTTACTAATCGGCTAAGCAACGTTCAGCTAAACGCTAGTGGACAGAGCGTCATTGTCAAAACTACCACCACTACGATATCTAGCAACAGCGGCACTAGCGAAATCATCAACTCCGCTGTCACCACTACTAGGCAACAAGCGGAAACTAGTGAGTAATGTTTTTTATTTGTGGTTTGTATTTGTTTTTCTGTTTTTAATTGGAATTCATGCACTTTTGTGTAGCACTTTTATTTAAAATCTTTTTTCATTTAGTCCAATCCTATCTTTATTGTTTTATTATAAATATATATATATATATATATATATATATATATATATATATATATATATATATATATATATATATATATATATATATATATTTGTATATACAGTATAGTTCATATTTTTATATCTTTTTAACTAGAAGTAGCACGTTAACTTTAAAACTTTAATGAATATTATCTAGTGTAAAATTTGTGTTCTCTTGCTTTTAATGTATTTTTGTATTTAATTATTCATACCCAGTGAGTTAGAATAAGATAAATACTGGAGTGGCTATTGCCCATATGTTTCTATAGGAAAAAAATCATACCTGAGAACTGTCAAATGTAATTTTTCTTGATTAGTATCTCACTCTAATTATTGGATTTTTATTTTTAATGTCATAGGGAAATAATTTCATTTTAAATTATGTAATTTTGTAATCAATTTCACAAATATGTATATTATTAATAATTTTACATACAACACTAAAGTTCTTTGCAAAAATTTGTTGTTAAACGTCTGAAATAGCTATGTGTACAAGACCTTAATGACAGTTTTTCTGAAACAAAATCTATAAATCTTAACTGTAACATGTTGACCATAAAAGAATACTCCATGCTCCTTGATGTTGACTAGTATAATGGAAAATACTGAAATGGATTGAACATACAATAGTAATAGACACATATGTACGGTCAACAACCAAGCTAATGATATTAAAGCCGCCGTTAGAAGACAGACAGATATTCTTTCTCAAAAGTTTTGCCAAAAATTAGACCGAGTTTTAAAATTGAGGTATGTTGGTATGTTTTAGGGATTAAACAGAATATTTTATTTTTATTTGTTTAAATAACAAAAATAAAGAAGATTACATAAATATAATACAAAACGAAAACAAAATCTTACCTCGTTTAGACCCTAGAGTTTAATTTATGGAAAAGATAAATTTTTAATTGTCGTAATAAATAATAGAGAAATTACAATGGAACAACGATGCTCTCATTACATCCCATACAAAAATACAAAAGTAAATACAAATTCATATGCGCGTGTAGATAATTGCAGAGAATGAGATTTTTTTTTTATTATAAATGTTAAGTAATTTCCCTATCATGTGCTGTCAAATTTTACTATGACACTCACTCCCCTTCAATGCTAATTTGGATTTCTTATAAACAAGTACTATTTGACTTTTTTATGTTTAAAATATTATCAATCATATGCAATTTCATATTATGCTGACATATTTATTTATAAATTTGTTCAATCACAGCTATCCTATAAAAAGCAATTCTTTTAAAACTTTATATACGATTATTTTTGTTAGAAAACGCGCAAAATAAAATTTGGCTATTGATTTAGATGCAGAATTTAATTGTTTACAACCTTTATTTTAAGCATTTTTGTTTAACTGGCCACTTTTGCGCAACGAAAAACTGATTTCTTATGTTAAACGCCTGAACTATATACAATTACACATATAATTATCTCTATACGAGTAGTAGCACGGGCTTTATATTAAAAAAGTCCTAACCTATACAATTACAAGATATGACTTCTTCACTAAAAATAATTTTTATCTTTTCTTAATATTTCGTTCGCTGGATGTATAGTGAAATACTGAACGGTCTTAAATTAGTAGCAGACTACATTTTTCATTACACCAAAATTTATCGCACAAAGTAAATAATTTTATAAATAATTTATTGTTGATAATATAGTATATTTATAACACAATTACATGATGGATATTCCAGCTATTCTAATGTAAAGTATGAACTATTCATGCCTTTCTAGTTTATTAGTAATTACAATATAAGTTTTAAAAATCGGACAAAATTCAATTTCTGAAAAAGGGGTGAAAATTGCATTTTTCTACGATTGCTATGAAAGATTGATAATTACGCTCTCATTTGTCATCGTAAAGTTGACGTTTTCGGTGGAACAATCGAAAAATATCTTTGTCGCGCGTCTCCAATGGCAACGCGCGAAAAAGATGTTAAATGCGCGCGTTTCTAATGGCAACGCGCGAAAAAGATATTAAATTGCGCTTATTTCAATAGTTACCAGGGATACAAACGAAACATAAACTTGTCATATTGACAGTTGACATAACGAATTTATATTCAGTACTTATAAGTTTTTAATAATTTTAAGATGCAATCGTAGAAAAAATTATGTGTGTATCGCGAGCGTCAAGTGTCTTTGTTTCAAATAAATATTTTAGGGTAGTATACAATCCCGGTTTATTATGCGCCATCCGGAAACCGATAGAGCGAAAAACTTTAGGTTGACTATAATATTTTCCAGCCATGTATCTGAATTTCCTAAAGTTCACTTTTTTAAAAATAATATTCGAGCTTGGAGGTCGGAGTACGTAGATGTTGCGCTTGCATGTGATAGACTTTGAGTCGCGACATTCCCTGGCATAGAAAATAATTTTGATGTAATTTTGCTCGGTAGATAAAAAGTTAGCGAAGCTATCTCTATAGTGTATCTAGCGGAATAGTTTTACTAGCCTAAGTGAATTCTCCTAATGCTCCTTGATTAGGATATTCTGTTATAGCTGCCTCGCTGAAATTCATCAAATTGCGTCGTTAATCGCTTAACCAACGTTAAAATAAATAAAAATAAATATTTTTATTTCGCTAAATTAATAAATTTATTAATTTAATTTCATATTATTTATATAATAAATACCACCAAAATTGCATGTGAATATAAAAATTATCTAAAATGTAGCTATTTTAACTGATTTTAACGTTGTGTACAGTGCGATCTCAGTGTTAGTAAATTGCTTCATTACAACTTTGTATTTTATCATTTTGAAATTAACTATAAGCGCTGTAGATGAAATGTCATAAAAATTCATGACGTATGGCACGACAAAAGTTGATTCAGCGAAGCACCTAAGTTGTTGATCAACTTCATTATATTTCCTACATTTGCTTAGTTGTAACATGAAAAATAATGACAGATAGTAATACCTCATACTTGTTACTCCGTACTCCAGTTATGTCATATTCTAACTTAACTATTCTTGCCTAATAATCTATAAAAAATATGATATTCTATTATCGTGTTAATTAACTTGATCTCAACTATATTTACAAATGTGTTTTTAATAATTGTGTTAATGTGCAGTGTCGTTTATTTTTTGTTTATTGCTTGTAGTTGTAGAACGTTCCATGACAGCTGGCAAAATACTACGTACTGAGGTTAGAAATCAAGTCACTTTGCACGCATTTTTATTAATAGTAGATTTAGGTTTAGATGTGTATGCTATTGGGAATGTTTGGCATTTAATGTTGTGGTTGTGGGTGCCTTTAATCTTCAAATTGTAGCATGAACAATTAATTTCAAAATAAAATACCCAGTAAAATTTTGTACTGCAAAAACTTTATTTTTGTTTTTATATTATATCATTTTTGGTTGTACATTTTATTTATTTAAACACAAATTTTAAAAAAATGCTTAAAAGAGTATGGCAAAACAGTTTAACATATTTTTAATTATAAATAAATGTGTTGTATTTCCAGATTAGTAAAGTGGTGTCGAAAAACGAGTTCCCGAGGGCTCCGTTAGCTTGCGTGGAGGAACTGGACCCTGAAAGTATGACAGTTGCCGAATCGTAACCAATCAGCGTGAGGTCTCCAGTCAGACCAGTCACGTGATATGCCATATCTCTGACCCATTCGAAAAAAAAAAAATAATAATAAAAAATATGATTTTATACCACTACTACAAAAATTTTATACTTAACTTACATTTATTTTAATAATCTAATTTTATTTGAAGCACACACTTCAGCGATTGAACTGTGTTTCCGAATAATTCGAAAGATTTTAATCAAATGTGGTATATTCATGAACTTTTTAAGATAATCTTATAGAAATATTATTTCTTATAGCTTATACATATTATGAAAAGATGAACATAATTTTTGATACTTTAATAACAGTATTGGCAGGGCTTTTTGCTATTTTATACGAGTAGCGTAGCATTAAAAAATATAATAATAATTTATTATTTACAATTTATCATCACACTTGGGTTCTCACTTTACATATTATACTTTTTATTTCATTATCGACAATGATAGTAATGTTTCAAAAATTTCTCAAATTTAAATTCTGCAAGAATTGACATCTATAAAATGCAATTAACTTGTTACTTTTAAACTCTTCTGTAATTTAATTCATCATACAATTGATTTCAAAATATAATAAAATAATAACGAGGTGTAGCATAGCTACAAATTTTAATAAAATCTATATTAGATGTAATATGTCAGAAAATTTTATATATTTTGAAAAAATAAAACACTTGTATGAGAATTAATTCTTGCAGTTAGTATTGAGAAAAATATTTTGAAATGATAAACGAACGAAATATTAATATCGCTTTATTTTTAATTTTTTTTTCTTTTGACTTGCTTACTTTGAACTAAGTATTCCAGAAACGTATGTTTTTGCTTGATGAAAACAATATTGATACATCTATATCTTATTTATCTCATTGTTAAACATTATTAATTAATGAATAATTAACATTATTAAGTTAGTTAATTGTGCAGCTTTTATATATTGAGAAGGTGGAGGTAGTTGATTGAATGTTAGATGAATGAATCGAGAGTGTTTGTTATACTCAATTTCACGGCATGTAGTGTAGTTGAGTAACAAAATTGGCCTTAACAATTTCATTGTAAGCATTTTATTATCGCATATAATTACAGTTTATTTACATTTTATCAGAGTTTATATTTTTTGATCAATCTAAGTTAGGAAAATGACATGGAACGAATATACATCACTGTGAAAAATGAATAAACATTTTTATTGGTAACTTATACTACTTTATTTGTTTCGTTTGTAGCGTTTAGAGGTTGAAGGATCGTCTATGTCGAAGTTAGAATCACGTTTGGCATGTTTTAAATTCGCTTTTAAAGAGGTAAATAAACCACATTCATACATATTTGAATCCAAATTACTCAGAAGTTTTAATTTTTGTAAAATTAACATTACTTTTAAACTACTATCTGTTGCCGGTTCTAGAAAATTATTATAAATAATTAAAACATAAAATATAATTATCGAATTACCTTTTCTTAGAGATACTTGTTTCCATGGAAGTGTTATATCAGAAGAAGCAAAAGATTTCATTAGAAGACAACAATCTACAAATAATAATATCTTACATTTTATTTTTAACTTTTTAATTATTTAAGTACCTCCTGGGGTTAAAACAAAGTATGGAGAAAACTGATCAGTTTGAAAATGAGACTTCATTTGGGCAAATAAAAACTGATCAAACTCTGATAGCTGTTTACAAAGTTCTGAAAAGTATTCTTGATTGGTTTTTTCTTCGTCAATGTTTAATCTCCATGACTTGGTCGGCTTCAAACAGAGAGGTAAACCAAATAACGTGGATTCACAAATCGCGTCAGCCGGAACCCGAGCTAAGATATTGAATTCATAAACAGGAACATGGGATGTAGCTGTTTTTGCAACTGACATGCCTGTCATTTGAACACTTAAGCAATCCATTTGTAGGTAAACCCGATGACCAAATGGAAGAGATAGTGGATTCATTATACATTCGATGATATCGCATTTAATTGATAGATGTGATTCATACCCAGGTAAATGTAATAATGCACCTATTTCAGTGTTTTGATCAAGCAACCAAGTTTTGAAATGTTTTTGAATTTGTATATGATTTGCGCCGTTCATAAGAATAGTCTAGTAAAGGAAAATATTTATAAATAATGATATATAATGAGAATAAATATAACGTACATGAATGAGCCCATTCTTGTTTTCAATAATTTCATGTTCAATATATTGCAACTCAATTATGACTATTCGAAAAATTTTACTAATTTCCATATCTTGAATAAATGCTTGTATATATGATTTTAGGATTTGACAATCTTTCATGGTTATAAAAGTTATCTTAAAAATATGTACTATTAATCTTTGGTATATTACATTTAAAATGACATTTACCTCAATTTGTGCAATAATGTTAATACAGTCATTTTTGCTTTGTTTCTCTGAATGTGTTCTTATAATGGAATCAATTACTTGATACAAGCTGTCTTTATAGTCTTGTGCCTGAAATTCTTCATTTATTTGGCACTAAAAATAATTATATAATACGTAATTAATTTAATGTTTATAATTAGCGATTTTTTTATCGTACATATGACGATACACCGTTCAGAGCGCATAATATTTTATTAAAATTTCCACGTATGGTATCAAATTCATAAAGGTTTGTTATTCCCTTTGTTAATACAGATAATGAAAAAGCGGGTATGCGAACACCTCCTCGAACTGAACAAGCTAGAGCTAAAACATCTTGAGCAGCCTGCAATAATAGTATAACAATTAATTATTATTTCATTATATCTATTGTTAAATTTACTTTGATAACATTGTTTAAGAATTGAATATTTATATCCGATACATCTATTATTAAACATTGTCCATTTTGATTTGAAAATGCTTGTCTTAAAAGCAGAGAATTCATATTTATTAATATACTTCTAACAAACTCTTTGACGTTAAATCGTATTTCAAATGTTGTTTTGTGGAGGGGAGAATCATTTATATGAAAAAAAATTTGAAATGAAATGAGCTCTAAGTATTTTTAAATTAAAAAAAATAATTAAATTACATTATTATAAAAGGATTTAATTTTATTTGCTTGTTTCATATAATATTGCAGTGAAAATAAAATAAAATTTTAAAAATATTTAAAGTACAGCTATATTCAGATAGAATGTTCATTATCCACACAAGTATTAGCTATTTTATGGATAGTGAAGTGATGCGGCTACGACGTACGTATCAAAATGTGGCAATTGTAGAATGGTGCACTTGCTACGGCTACAATACTAAAATGTTGTCTGTGATTAATTCAGAATGGTGGCACTAGAAATCGTCTATTGAAGTGTGTGTCATCGAAAAAAAAACGTACTATGAATTATCCGAACAATCCCTTCTTGGGAGTAATTATTTTGATTTTTTGACGTATCTGTGATAAAAACGGTACATTGTTAATCTAATATTTGTTACAAATTTTTTCCTGTATTGTCAGGTGTTTGATTAAACCTTGTTCTAAACATTGGTACCTTACGTCAAGTTTCCTATTTGTACTTCACTAATGTAACATGGCCGACTCCTAAATGGACGAGTAGTTTTGTACGTAGATATTTTCTGTTGATTTCTAAATTATTGTGTAGTTATGGAGCTCCGAGTCGGAAATAAATACAGGCTCGGAAGAAAGATTGGCTCAGGGTCTTTTGGAGATATATATTTAGGTGAGTATTTGACATATAGAAAGAATCAGGTGTTTGAACTGTAAACAATGACTTTTGTGACTGACAGTGCACTACGGAATATGTAATACAGGATGTTGAAATCTAATGCTATTTTACAGTTAAAATCTAATGCTAAATGACATTTCTTGTGTCCTAAATCATCAGTTTTCCAAAATACTCTAAAATTTTATTTTTGTTAGTGTTTAATAATTTAATTATTTTATATTTCCTGTTTCATATTCTTTGTTGTCATTGTACTTTCTAGAAATCAAAATTCTTTGGTTTGATTCCACTTTTAAATTTTTATACTTAATATCTTGTATGTTTATAAGATATTTGCAGTCTATTATTTTCACGTAAAAATAGAATCATTTATCGATAATACTTGTTTACTCTTTTTATATTATAGTATACCCATAAATATGTTTAATTGACATGATTAGTTATTATAGTATCAAAATGTAGCTATGGCTTTTTACAGTTCTATAGTTTTTTTACAATTTTTTTTTTCAGGTACTAATATTTCAACTGGAGAGGAAGTAGCAATCAAATTAGAATGTATAAAAACGAGGCATCCACAACTACACATCGAATCAAAATTTTACAAAATGATGCAAGGAGGAGGTATGTACAAGTTTTTATTGATTATTAATTTTGAAAAATCAAAACATGGAAATATTAATTTAATTGATCTTCATTTGTTATGATTAATTTTTGTTTGTTACATCTCATTTAATTTCTGAATGATTTTGTTTTAGTTGGCATTCCTTCAATAAAGTGGTGTGGAACAGAAGGCGATTATAATGTCATGGTGATGGAACTTCTGGGCCCTTCACTAGAAGATTTATTTAATTTTTGTTCAAGAAGGTTTTCTTTGAAAACTGTATTGTTATTAGCTGACCAGCTCATTTCTCGTATAGACTTTATACATTCTCGAAATTTCATTCATCGTGATATAAAACCAGATAACTTTTTGATGGGCCTTGGAAAAAAAGGAAATTTAGTTTATATTATTGATTTTGGTTTGGCTAAAAAATATAGGGATGGAAGAACACATATGCACATACCATATCGAGAAAATAAAAATCTTACAGGTAAATACAGTTATTGTTATCACAAGTTGTATATTCTCTTAAAAATGATACTTATTTATGTTTCTTTTCTTGTACGATTTAATATTATCTATTATAATTTATTTAAATTATTTTTAGAGCATTTTTTCTAATAGTTAATAGTGAAAGTGTAAATTTACATAATTTTGAAAGTTTCGATAAAAATTAAACCAATATTGTTTGTTTACAGGAACTGCTAGGTACGCTAGTATTAATACACATTTAGGAATTGAACAATCCCGGAGAGATGATTTAGAATCATTAGGTTATGTTCTTATGTACTTTAATAGAGGATCTCTGCCTTGGCAGGGTTTAAAAGCAGCAACGAAAAGACAAAAATATGAAAGAATCTCTGAGAAAAAGATGTCCACGCCCATTGAAGAACTTTGTAAAGTAAGTGACATCTACTTCTTCCTATAAAATTATTTCTTAGAACCTGAATATGATATTTTATAATTAATAATATGAAAATTGTGTACTGTTCGGTATAATTTAATACTCCTTCTTGTGTACAGCTACTATATTTTTATTGTTGTCGTTTGGAGCACGCTTGCGCAACTGTGTCAGTTTTGTTATTCATGAGAAATGAGTAAAAAATATGCGAATGAATTTCTTAAAGTTATAAAATATATTGCGTAATATGTTGTGGTAATATGTAGGTTCCGATATATTTATATTTATATATATATATATATAAAAAAAAAATAATATATATATATATTATTTTTTTTTTTTGGTTGAAATATTTTGTTACTTTCGTTATTCGATTGTGTTATCACATTTTCCGTTTCTTATTTTTCGTGATTAATTTAGTATTATTTATGATAAACAGTTTTTCATATTATTCAGTTTATTTAAGTTCTCATATTACTGTTTTTTTTTCGAAATTGCATGCTACGAAATCTGTGAAATAAAAATTTATGTGAATGAATATAAATTCATTTGATAGTATGATAATGTTTGAGACACAAGATTGAACTATTACATATTTTTCTTTTTAGGGTTACCCTAATGAATTCCCAACATACCTCAATTATTGTCGTCAACTTCGTTTTGAAGAAAGACCCGATTATAGTCACCTACGTCAGCTTTTCCGCACGTTATTTCACAGACAAGGATTTACCTACGATTATGTGTTTGATTGGAATATGCTTAAATTTGGTAAGTGTATTTTTTGATACTTATTAGTTCTATTTTTTGTTTCTAATTACTTCATATAATTGTGACATTGGCATTATTTTCTTTACACATATTTGGTAATTGCAGTTAATGATACATTTTGTAGTTTAAACATTAATGTATTATATATGATTATTAATCTTTTAGAATATAAATTGAATCCAAACCTTAAAAGTACATATAAAACAATAGTAGTTTATATCTTTAATTAATAGTTTCATCATCATTATATATATATATATATATATATATATATATATATATATATATATATATATATATGCAAAAATATTTATTTCATTGATATTTATGAAAACAGATATAATATTTTAAATATTAATTATTTAATTTCTCATATTCATTTCAAACAAATTAATTATATCTTCACTAAATTTAGGTTCAGAGATATTTGATATTAAATGAAGATATATTAAATGAATAATAGCTATTATACATGTAAATACAATTCTATAATTGTTGAGAAAGTTCATGGTTGCTATTACATCATTGTTGCAATAGTAGACTTCAACTGTCTTCTTGACATTTCGTTGTTAGCGTGGAATTCATTATTTTACACTATAGCCTTGACAGACTACAACAAGCCATTGTTTTCTTGTTTTAAGAGAGAGAAAAGCAACAAAAGTTATATTTATTATGAAGTGGAATTATTGATAAGCCGTTATATGAAACGATATTTCTCAGAAATACAATGATAAATTCGCTATAAATGGGCAGTAACACAAGAAGCTAATGAACTCATGGATATTGATTTCTAGAAATTAAATTCGATGTTTTGAATTAAATTTTATATTTTGACTAAAAATTATAAATAAATAAAATCAATATATCATCACGCCTTTTACCCATTACTGGGTGTGGCACTCTGCCGGAGCAGATCTCGGTAAGTGATATATTTCTTCGCGTGAAGTGCGGTCACCAGCCGTCAAATTACGGCTCTCAAAGACGTTTGTGGCGGGGGAGCCACAGGGGTAGATTTAATTTGGTGAAAATTGTTTGCCGGCTGTGGGGATCGAACCAGAGTTCTCCAGATCCACAGGCCGACTCGATACCACTGAGCCACCTACCCTATAAAAAATTGAATTTTACAATTCGTAGTTAGCAATTCTTAAGAATATATTCTAAATGTAATTATTTTCTATAGTTAATAATTTTAGTTATATTTAACTAATCTCATGATTAAATAAATGATTACTTACTACATACATCCGGAGTTACTAGATGTACCAAAAAAACGGGTTTATCATAAAAAAAATATATTTTTTTTTCAAAGCAATTATATTCATATTCATTTATGTTAGGTGGAATATTAGCCCTTGGCGACTGAACCTTGCCTTTGAGTTGTGTGTCAATAAAGTTGTCTATTATCATTATTATATTACAGATTTAGAAACTACAACAAAAAGCTTGTTAAACTACATACATAAGTGAAAATATTAAATTTCCTGTGAAAGTGGAAGTGATTCCCAATTTTCTTATTTTAAATGGAATACCTTGTATATTTTGAAAAATTTAGGTTCTATGTAGAATTTCTGAATTCAACAATTTATAATAAGTGCATTATAAATCAACGTAAAAAACAAATTAGTCATTATTAGGCTCTTTATTCAAATATCTAAGTTACCTCTGAAAATAATGTATAAATAAATAAAAATAATTCTTCTTCTTGGGCTGGTTTTTGGAACACAGATATTTTTATTTTGGCTCACTATTGGGAAAGTATTGTCACATCGAAAAAAAAATGAAATAAATAAAATAAATATATTACTGAGTGTGACACTCTGCGATAGCAGATCTCGGTAAGTGATATGTTTTTTCGTGTGAAGTGCGGTTACCAACCGTCAAATCACGGCCCCCAAAGACGTTTATAGAGGGGTAGCCACAGGGGTAGTTTTAATGTGGTGAAAATTGTTTGTCGCCTGTAGGAATCGAACCCGGGTTCACAATTTCACAGGCCGACTCGATGCCACTGAGTAACCTACCCTATTAAAAATTCAATGATGAAAAATTTATTTTAGAAGAGGATACTTCAATTTTATTTTGTGAGACAATTTTGAGATAAGACACAAAGTTATGATTTTTTAAAAATGGAACCATTATTTAAAAATTTCATATTTTTTGTTTTATTTTAATGCATTAAATAAATGTAAAACAGTCTACTTTCCGTCATGGTTGTATAAAAGTTATTTGTATACCTAGAACAAAAATTGCCGGTTGCGCATGTACATTGAGAGTGGCATGGTGCAAACACTTTTTGTCTAGGCTGTCCCTCACTTCATTTCTTATCTTTTTAGATTCGTTGTTAGAAGAGTGGGCGTGTGTTATTTGAGATGTTTTGAGCATGTGAAACGTACGTCGAATGAAAGATTTATGAAAAAGGTGTACAATAGTGAAGGAAAGCTGTGATTGAAGATATGTTGCTTGATGGATAAATGAGCTTGTATGTAGGAAATATGAATATAGTTGAAGCGAGGATGGTGTTACGATGTGAATATTTGGCGAGGACTGATTATTTGATGAATCTGATAAGTGAATGTTTCTAGGGTTTCTTCTATCCCATATCATGGGATGTAGCGTGATGTTATGTATGTAAAATTGGGAATTACTTGAAGTAAAAATACTTAAAATACATTTTAAAATGAGTACAGAGTGCTGTACTTAAAGTACATTTTTTGGTGTAAATGTACTGTATTTAAGTAGTTTGAGTCTCAAGGGAGTACTTTGGTGCTTTGCAAAAACTATCAGCTAGTGCCTTTATGTTTTACTGTTACTCCGGTGACACATACAGTTTAGATTCTGAGTCTTGTAAAAACTAAGTGTTTTGTTGAAAATAGATGACACATATAAAGTCGAACTAAAAAAGTGTATAAAAAATCAAACAGTCATAAACAATCATATTTCATATTTTAAACAACACAGGCAGATAAACCAGCATCACAATGAAGCTGCCAAACATAGCAGCGTTTCTGTTTTTCGCAAACAAAACTAGACTTGAAGTCTAAACTGTATGTATATGGATATGTCACCGGCATTACAGTGTATAGTTTTATATTTCAGGATGTGCACAATTAAAGAGAAATAAAGAAATGTAAATAATTATTTTATCATATATAAAAAATAAAGCATGGTGCAGAAGTGCTTGTTAGTGAAAGAATGAGACCGATTGTAACAGATTACACTTGTATATCATAGAGAATTCTTTGGCTGAGACTAAAGGTAGGCTTTCATAGAATCTTCGTTGTGTCGGTGTTTGGCCCAACTGAATCCGAAAGTAATTTTGAAATAGGCCGATTTTGGAATCTGTTAGATAGTGTAATTAATGAAAAAGTTATCGTATGCGGTGATTTGAATGGTTGGGTGGGAGTAAAGAGAAGCATGTCTGGGAATGTATTGGGTAAGTTTGGTGATGTGAGAGTGAATGAAAACTGTAGGAAGATAGTATCCTTTTGCTTGGAACGTGATCTCTTCGTTTCCAACTCTGTCTTTAAACATAAATTAGCTCATTTGTATACATGG
Organism: Pterostichus niger; assembly: GCA_947425015.1. Classification (NCBI taxonomy): domain Eukaryota; kingdom Metazoa; phylum Arthropoda; class Insecta; order Coleoptera; family Carabidae; genus Pterostichus; species Pterostichus niger. The sequence continues at coordinate 17,219,886 of OX380338.1, read as the reverse complement.
GAGAATGTCAGGGAGAATAGGCGGAGTGTGATTGATTTTATTCTATATGATGAACGATTGAGAAGTTTAGTTGTAGATACGCGATTGAAGCGAGGTGTTGAATTAGGTACAAATGACCATTATTCAGTAGTGTCCGCGTACACGTCTAGATAATTGGCGAATGAGGGTGAAAGACCCCGAAAAAATGTTTCGTGTGAAATCTAGTGTATTATAGAATGAGGATGTTAGAGATATGTTTATTGCCTGTATGTGAGCCTAATTTTGAATGCAGCATAAATGATGTTTGGATAAAATTTAAGGATACAGTTCTTAAATGTGCGAAAGAAGTTTGTGGTGAATGCAGATTAGGCTCTTGTCCAAGGAATGCATGGTGGAATGATGAAGCGAAAGAAGCAATTGAGGAGAAAAAGAGAGCGTATTTGCGATTTTTAAATGTAAAAGATGTGCCTGGAAGTTTACGTGATGAATGTTTGCCAGAATAAGGCGCGATTTGATGAGTGAAAGTTGAATGATTTTAATATGAATAATTTTAATAATAATGTTTTGGTTGAGTATGAAGAGATTGAGATGTGGTAATGTAAGGGCGGTGAAAGCGATTAAGTGTGCGAATGGTGAGTTATTGTGGAATGAATTAGATGTTAGAAATAGATGGTGTGAGTATTTTAGGAGTATATGGTTGCGTAAATGGACCGAATTGTTGTAGTGAAAATGCAAGGGAAAATGTTAGAAGTGATAAATCAGATATAGATGAGAGTGATGTTAGTTTTGCATTGTTACGTTTGAAGAATGGCAAGACTCTTGATTTGGATCGAATGAGATGTTGAAGTATGGTGGTGAGAGATTATTTGCTTGGTTAGTTTATTTGTTTAGACTTTGTTTGAAACGGTGTGTGGCTCCTGATGATTGGAAACGTGCTATCATTTCTCCTTTATTTAAGGGCAAAGGTAGTTCGAGTGATTGTACTAATGTCCGTGCGAAAAGTTTGTTGAGTGTGGTAGGGAAGTTATACGGGAAGATTCTTATTCACAAGGTACGAACCTTAACAATCTCCAAGTTGAGTAATATGCAAGGTAGATTTTTGCCTGAGAGAGAGTGTATAGATCAATTGTTTTCTCTTCGCATGATTGTTGAGAAATCACTTGCTAAGAACAAGGTGTTCCGTGGCTTTCTCGATCTTAAAAAACCATATGATATGTTAGTGTTCATCGAGATATTCTGTGGGATGTACTTCTAGAGTACGGTATAAATCGTAATTTGTTGGGAGCGATTCGTGCAGATTGGTGAAACAGGTGTATGCTGGTGAAATTGAGGGTGAAAGTGAAATATGATTGAAAGGTTGTTGCGTGAACGAAAGATTCCGAGCGAGAAGAATAAACGAGCTTGTATGACAGGAATTCTGAATGTGGTTTAAACAAAAGTGGTGTGTCAGGATAGGAATGTTTGGCGGAAATTAATTGCGGGATAAATGTGATGTATACGGACAAGCGCATGATTCTTAATTTTAGATTGATTAGTTAGATTTTTCACTTGTTTTCCCTTCCTTTCTTATCTTTTGATTCCTCTACTGTTCTCACATACAGTGTTTCACTGCAATGGTGTGGAATTCAGTTTCAAAAACAAGCGCGGGGAGATGTTCTCTTCCTTCCTTATCTTTTATAATCATTTTCAGTTTTTACTATACAGTGTCTAACTGCAATCGTGTTAAATTTATTTTCAAACAGGCGCAGGAGTTGGTGCCTTCATTTTTTTTATAGATTCGTTGTTAGTGAAGATTTATGAAACAGGTGTACAGGAACGAATGGATGGATGTGAATGAAGGTTTATTGCGTAATGATGTATTCTGGTTGTGAGGAATGAAAGAGCTCGTATGTAGGGAGCGGTAATGTGGTTGAAGCGAGTATCGTGTGTCAGGATGAGAATGTTAACGTGGACTTTTTTTTATAAATCTTTTAGTGAATGTTTCAGGGGTTCGTGCTACCCCATTTAATGGTATATAGCGTGATGTTGCGTATGTATGTATGTATCAAAATATAAAAATAATCGTAAAACTTTTTTATAGTAATAGATATACTCGTAGGCGTCCATTTTTAAAGCCTAAATATTAAGAGATACGAAGTCAGTTACATTGAAGTAAAGTTACCGCAAAAATACATAGATTAGTAGAATGTAGAGAAAAATGCTTCAAATAAAAAAGATGAACACTTATACTATCCATCCAGTGGCGTAGATAATTATTTATTGTGGGCCTCATTTTTAAGATAGGACATAAATTTATAATGTTTAAAGTGCAACTAATAGTAACAATACTTATTTAGTTTTTTAATTTAATTTTGAATTGAAATAATTTAATTGTTAATTTTATTTAGTTTTTAGTACATTTGAATTGAAGATAGTATTAAGTAATATTGGTACTTAGTATTTCAAATATTTTTTTGAAAGTATTTAGTATTTAATTACTTTTTTTTCAGTACTGGCCCTGGTAATGTTTCGCGATTGGGTGCGCTTTCCTCAAAATTTGTTAGAACTTAATAATACAGGACATTGTCGGTATTTTAGATTGCATACATTCCCAAACTTGGACGAACACAATTTAAAAAATTTCCAATGTATATATATATATATATATATATATATATATATATATATATATATATATATATATATATATATATATATATATATATATACATATATACAGGGTGTAACAGCGAAACCAACCACCGCCTATATTTTCTTTATTATTATAGTTACAAAAAAATATTATAAAGAAAAGTTATAGAAGGCCAAGGGGGACATCTGCTTAAAGAATAAAATAATTTTTTAAACCAGTGATTCTCAAGTTACAACACAAAGTTATATTTCTTCAAATGGGATTATACATATTTTGTAAGCCTATTCGATAGAGTATTTTGTTCTGCATTCAACCATATAATAATAAAGAAAATATAGGCGATGGTTGGTTTCGCTGTTACAGCTTGTATATATATACCGGGTGTCTACCTTTTTTTCCGAACATAGGACATTCAATGTTAAAATTTTGATTTAGCTATATCTCTTTACCTATTAATTTTAGAACAAAATTGTACTAAAGAAAAATATTCAGAATGAAAAACTCCATTGAGTATAAGTTTGTTGTTCAATTGTTTCTTATGTCCGAGTTAGAAGCAAAAGAAAATGCACGCTTTAAAGCAATTATCAGAGTGCCAGGTAAATAAAATAATAATTTGTTTGTTGTGTCTGACATTATTTGACATATTGGACCAGAATTGGAAGCTTACTCTAATTTATTTATTGATTTTTTTATTCGAGCATTTAATTGAATAATAAATTTAATTATAGCAACTATTATTTTCTTTTTTCTACATAATCTAGACAAATTAATATCTATTATTAAGCAAGGCACAAAAATATCATGATATTTATATAAATATCAAAATATCGGATATATAACGATATATATCAGATATAATCCTAATGTTGATATTTATTTAAATTTGGTTATATGCTTTTTTATTTTGATGAGAATTCACCACACGTTACTGTCAACCAATAGGATCACGAATTTGTTTGAAAATGAACCAATGAAATGTACATTTCGTCGGAAATTTATCACTAGTGAAATTGATATCGGAAATACCACTGTTAATAATATCCTTGGTTACGAATAAAATAAATGATATTTTCAATATTTTCATAAATGTCAATTTTGAATATTAAATGTACACTGAAAAAATGTAGAATTTTCATCACTGTAATACCTAATTAATAATGTGCAAATAAATACCTAACTATTCTTGTTAATTAACTCTTGTTTGGTAAATTCTCAAGCCGAATAAAACTCGTAGTATGAAAATTGACAGATAATATTTTGACACTTCGCACTCGTTATGTTTCCATTTCCATAACAACTCATAATATATGTCAAAATATTTTCAGCAATTTTCATACTACTTGTTATATTATATATGAAAATACAGTAATTAATTAAAGAATTTAATTTGTTCAAAATACATAAATAAATATAATATAAACATGACTATTCTTTTTAAATAAAAACATTGAACAACATAGGAAAAATTTAATAATTAAAATTAATTTAATGAATGATACGACTAAACGAGACAGCTGAACATCCATACTGTATTATATACAGATCATCGTCACTAGCAAGTTCTTTACGCATTTTTAGCACAATACCGGTATTGTCTGTTACAAAACTCATTACTTTGACTCGGAAATTTTCTTCAGTTTTGTTTATAGCTTCAACAGCAACTTTTTTTTAGATATGCTGCTGTGTGTGAGTTTCCTGAAGAATCAATTGTATCAACTAAAACTGATTCTCCATTTTGTGTAACAATCGAGCAGCACACAAGGGGCTTATTTTTCACATTTGACCACCCGTCTAATGACAACGCCATTGATTCTCCTTGCAATTTATGTTTACATTCTTTTAATATTTCCGAATACACATTTTTCAAGATGGTGCCCCCTTTTTGAAATGCAGTCGGTTGTTTGTAACCAGGATATTCCTTGCAAGACTAATTAACTAGATGTGAACACGGGAATTCCCCCAAAGTACAGTGTGGCTCGAGACGGCTGGAACCTAGATCCCGTGCTATTGGGAGTGGGGGTATATATCTTGATATATATCAACGTATAAATATCTTGATATGTATCATGATATATATCAGGAGAAATATCCATTGATTGATATCCTCGTGCCCTGTTATTAAGTTATCTAATTTGTTTTATTTCTCATGGCACTCTGATAATTGCTTTAAAACGTGTATTTTCTTTTGCTTCTAACAATTGAACAACAAATTATACTCTATGAATGCAGTTTTTCATTCTGAACAATTTTCTTCAGTACAATATTGTTCTAAAATTAATAGGTAAAGAGATATCGCTAAATCAACATTTTAACATTGAATTTCCTATGTTCGAAAAAAAGGTAGACACCCGGTATATATATATATATATATATAGGGTGTTGACCGCTACCCCGAAACATAGGACTTTAACATGTAAAATCATACTTTCTTAATTTCCTGCTTCCCGAATGATTTTAGGTAAAAAAAGCTTCAAATAAGAGTTGTAGAGCATAAAATTCTACATCAGAATCAATAAACAGAATTAATTGTACATGCCCTATAACGGCAGAAATGAATATGAAAATATTAAAAATCAGCTCAAAAATTGGATTAGCCTTGGAAATGAAACAAAATTGTAAACAATTGGAAATGAAAATTGTATTTATTATTAACTCTTACGATAAATTGCATAATTGACTAAAAATTATTATTGTAAAATTGTTTGTAGTCCTGAAAAGGACCGTTGTTTTTTGTTATTATCATAACATTAGATTTTTTTGGATTTTAAATTTAAAAGAAAATAAATCAGAATTATCTTAAATTAAGTGCTCAAATAAAAATTGCGTTGCATATATTTTAATTGTCGGTTTGTAATTTTTCTGCATTCTTCCACAATTTTTCGTTTCAAAGAGTCATTTGCATGTCTAGTTTTGTAGATATTATTTTTCAAATGCCTCCATAAAAAAAGTCATTTGGGGACAAATCCGCGGATCGAGCTGGCCAGTTTCCTGGACCACCGCGTCCTATCCAGCAATTTGGGAAACATTGGTTTAAAAATGTTTTAATTTCATTTGTAGAATGAGCAGGACAGCCATTTTGCTGAAACCAAATCGTATTTCCCCCATGCAACATTATCCAGAGCAGGCCCAATCTCTGTCTCGAGTAACTCCAAAATATTTCTGGAAATTTAGTGTGCCATCAATAAAAAAAGGTCCTATAATATTGGAACCTAACATTCCAATCCAAACATTCACACTTTCGCGATATTGAGAATGGTTATTTAAAATTAAATGTTGATTTTCTTTGTTCCAACTACGATAATTTTGAACATTTGGTTCTCCATTAATGCTAAATACGGATTCATCAGAAAAGCAAATATTTTTGATAAAATTTCTGTCAGCATTCGCCTTTTCCATTATCGTTTCGGAAAATATCATGCGGTTTATTCTATTATGTTCAAAAATTTCTTGATTGCAAGAATATTTAAAAGATTTGTATTTAAGTTTTTTTTAAATATTTTGAAGGCTGCGGCGTGATGTATTCCTAATCCCGATGCAATTTCTCACACTAGGATTATTCGATACCGAAGCTAGAACATTTACTTCATTAACGTTATCATCAATCTCAATTTATTCTTCTGGTGCAACATGTTTTTTAATGCAACTGTGGCATGGATGGAACACTGATCCATATTTAATTTGATTATTAATAACTCTTTGAAATGTGTGAATTGAAGGAATTGGCTTGTGAGGATACGAACCCGCAAATAAATCTCGCACTTGTCTTAAACTATTACCACCATAATACAACTTAAGAAATTCATTTCTTTCAATAATTGTGAACACTACATTGAACACTAATAAATAATTACTGGCAATAAACTCATGAAACAAGAAAAATAATATTCTTCTGACAGATAAATCGTCAATCTTTTGTTTACAATTTTGTTTCATTTCCAAGGCTAACCCGATTTTTGAGCTAATTTTTAATATTTTCATATTAATTTCTGCCGTTATTCTTCAGAAACTTGTTCAACAAATATTACAACACTGTAACAAACAAATGTCAAACTCTTTTATATATGTCAAATATTCAGTTTAATTTTCCAACGCAATCTACAAAAAATTTGAATAAATTTTGAATTTCATTGAATTAATATCTCGTGAACTATTCACATTTATGTAATGAAATTTACTTTATAGAAAGCGTTTTTAATTTCTGAACAATTTTCGTATTTACGCTTTTGCTCTAAGGTGAATAGGTAAAGAGATACAGCAATATTTAAAAAATAACATTGAAATACCTATACGCCACATTTCAATTCTACACCCTGTATATATATATATATATATTTAATGACAATAATTTTTACTATTGGTTTTATTCATCCAATCATATCTCATATTTGGAAAATGTGATCCTCTAAAAAAGTATTTATCTACGCCACTGGTTAAGTATCAATAATGTCTACTTTTTTTTAACACGTTTTTCTCTTTATGTAATCATATCAAAGTTTTACTCGCCCAAAATAAATTATTCGCTATGAAATTTTTGGGAAAACAAATTACCTCTATGATGTTCCACTTTAGGTGTACAAAAACACGGCAGTAAAGCTTTATTTTAGTTTATATTTACAGGGTGGCGACTAACCTGGAAAACCGGGAAAACCGGGAAAAGTCAGGGAATTTTATATTTCTGGAAAAGTCAGGGAAAAGTCAGGGAATTTTATTCCATGTCAGGGAAAAAAGTTTTTTGTTCTTTAAATTTTTTAATTTAATTTTAGAAAAATAACTACAAACTTTTATTTCAAAATGTATTTAGTTATTTTTAGATTTTATTGGCAGAATACCCTTTATTAGATAGATAGTATACCTTCATTGCCAACAAATACCCTTTATTGCTTCTTAAGAGTGAGAACCGCCATCTATGAAAATATAACCGAAGGATGTTTACTAATTGAAAACTGTTTTGTTTTGTCTAACGTTTCTACCGCGCTATGTTTTTTCTGTATGCAATATTTAAGGTTGTGTCTTTGTCTGTTTAGAAAGACAAATTGATTTTGCTTTTACTATAAATTTATTTAAAAAAAAACACAATTATATTACAATATATGATATAATATATGAAATGTAACCATAAATCCATAAATAAGTCAATATTCTAGAAGTCAGGGAATTTTTTTACTTAGTCAGGGAAAAGTCAGGGAATTTATTAATATTACTTGAATCGCCACCCTGATTTAGTTGGTGAGCAGCACCAACTAATAAGTAGTAAACGAAATGCATTTTCGTTACGCTTTCAAACTAAATGTCATATGCTCAAATATTAAGAATGTATGTTTATTATGAAAATATAACAAATATTACAAAAAAAAATAAAGAAGCAGCAAGAGCAGTACTTGATGGAACAAATCAAAATTAAAAAGCCTTGTGACTTGTGGCACCCAGTATACCTATATAATAAAAAAAAAATCATTTAAATTATGAATGTTAATTTTAAGTACCCATGAAATACACTTGTTATTATAATTCATCTGTGCGCTACTGACAGTTCGCTTACTTATAAATTGAGTTTTGTCTCTTATGTTTAATATTTTGTGCACAAAAAGGAAATATTGTTTATATATCTGTCAAAGTATGGGGTTTCAGTGTTTTCAGTTTATATTTAAAATTATTTACTAGCAAGTCGTAGTAGCACTGAGCATTTAAAGATCCATTAATAAAATATGGTCCAATAATATTATTTTTTAATATTCTGTAACGCGACAGTTCTTGAAATAATTAATATCTAATTCAAATTAATAATCTTTAGAAGTTAATAGGCTTTGTGATCGTCAATTAATTACTCTACGTTGTGTTGTGTTGAATTTATAGAACTACCTTTCCTTAGGATTCGTAATTTGAAGTCGTCATTTAGGATGTCTGAAGGTTGTAATGAAATAAAATCACCATACAAGTTTTAATCATTTATTAAGCAGTAAAAATCAGAACAGTGCTGGTTTAACTCAAATGCAAAGACAGTTGCTGAAATAAATCGCGCCTCCACCGCTTGCTCGCGTTACGCGCCAGTGTAATACGATAGCCGTCTCCGCTATTGTGTTAATGATAGGTGTGCTAGACCAGTGGTTGGTGATGCTATTAGATAGCCGTAACTCGCCCTCTCGAAAAGGGAGACGTCTCTCACCGTAAGGTTCTGAGCGGAACTGCTTAACTACTCCGGATCTTCAGCCGAGCGGGACTATTTGACTACTCCGGAATCTCGGTGCCGAACGAGATTAAATTAATAGTGTTAGGTTTGGGCTATATTGCTACGTCCACTTCCCCACATAGCCAAGTGAGGTATAGGAATGCAGAAGTTTAGCAAACGTAATACACTGTCACGGCCCTCAAGCAAACCGCGGACACAACACTCGTGTTCCACAACCAACTCCACGCAAGAATCAAACCAGCATTAAACAATAGTAAATAATCAAGAAATATGCATTACAGTATTCGGTAGCTAGCTCACAAAATATGGAACAAATAAGTCTATGGCTCCCCAGGGGTTCTCGGAAGGCGCATCGGTCAGAGGCGACAAGTCCAGGTACTGGAACACGTCTCGGACGGTTTCGTCTGTCGCAATGATCTGCAATCACATGTATTGGCCGAAAGAGGCCGTTTTAGAACAATGTTTAATATAAATAAATTAAGAACGATACAATACCACATGTTTTGTAGTTCCCGCTTGTGCGAGTCAATGCTGATTTCCCACTTTAACTATTATATTACAATTTTCCAGCGCGAGCCAGATATAGTTTATGTGGGTTACCAACAAATTCGTGCTAATGAATTAGTTGGATTTTAAAATAACGGAGAACCGAAGTTCTCAATGCCAACACTTTGGCTATGATAATACAATTCTGATATTAGTTAGAAATAGCTTCTGTGTCACCAACGAACTTATAGTCAGAGTTCTGCTGAAAAATGATTAGGTGTCCTTGCTCAACAATCTCAGGTCAAGCCTGGACGCGATCAATTAGCACCGTCATTCAATATGTTGGACAATCGTACCCGCTCAACAATCTCAGTTTAAACTTGGACGCGATCATTTCACCAATGTCAGAGCACAGGACCTAGATCCCACCGTATATGCTGACATTTGTAAATAGCTCAACAATCTCAAGTCACCTGGACGCGATCGTAATACCAGAACCAGAGCACAGAAACAAAGCTTCTAATCCCGCTTAGAGACCACACTCTCGCCGGAATGCTGGATAGTCATAAACGCTCAACAATCACAGATTCTTTGATTCGAACCCAAACTTGCATATTTAACCTAATTACCCCACCGACGTACCTACCCTCTCCGAATCAAAACTACCACCTCTACCGTAGAGAACCACCCCTAAAACTAGGCCAAAATTGCGTCGTCGTTACGTCACATCCACCCACACCGTTCCTTCCTAAACACGCTTAGCGAAGATTCGTCTCTTTACTTAACAAAACTGACGCTGCCCAATCGTGGTCAGTATGTGTTCGAGTGAGACCGCGCGGGCCTTCCTACCCTGCGTCATCACTTTGCTACAAGACTAGTTCTTGTATTAATTATACGATTAATTTAAAAAGAATCTTTGATAATTTTACAACCATATACGTATTTGCGGCAATTTATGTGGTAGAATTGAAAACACATCGCTCGATCATTTATGGTCTTTTCATTACCGTAAATTTCTTTTATTACAGGAATCAATTCGTAGTGATTTTACTTTTCTAATGCAACAACTAATCGGAGTTTTAAATGCTTAAAACTTATACCGATCAATTGGTCGATTAAACACATAACTGGTTACATTCCTCGGGATTGATGCATTTGAAAGAACCATGGAGACCATTTCCTATAATGTTCTTAGAAAATTGTGTTTTTCTGTTCTCCTAGTTGATCTGTTCGCTTAGCATACTCTTGTGACGTTTTACACAAAGCGTTCAATAATTTACAATCTTCTAGCCTGCGAATTTACTTACAACGGTTTCAGATGTCTTTCTACACATGTTAACGATAAATATTTCATTTGACAATTTTCTTGGACAATCGGTGTACGACTAAAGTGTTCGGGCTAGAAAAAATTTACTCTAATATTTCTAAAGAAAGCCGACGGCTGGCTTAGCGACCCCAATCCGGGTACCTGCACCGCGGGCCAACTAACACTGGTTTCGGAACGATATTTGAGTGAAACAATGTTCTTTTGCTTTTTGCCTACAATTATGTACTAACAAAAAATTATTTATTTACACTTCGAAATTTTCAAAAATGTATAATTCCGTCCCATTACAATACCTATCCAAACTTTTACTTTTTGAGAATATAGAGTATGGTTGTAATATATTCATATTCGTGAGCATTAGTTTTACCCCAATATCTAAAATTTTGCATATTTGTCTTATTATGCAGAGTAAAAGTGCAAAAAGCAAAAATTTTCAATAAAATGTCTATCTGCATTGGCCTTTTCCATCATCGATTCGCAAAATGTTGCTCTTTGAAATTTATCTTCTTCTTTTAGTTCTTGGTGTTTGTAATACTTATAAGAATTATATTTCCCTTCTCTTAAAAACTTTCTTACAGTACTAAATGGAACAAATATTTCTGCTTCTATTTCATGTAAACTTAAATTTCTATAATTTTCTATTGCTGCAATCACATTTAGTTTCTTTTCTTGCCTTTCTTTTTTTTCTTCAATTTGTTTTGCACACTTACAAGGTTTTAAAACACTCCCTGTTTTGTTAAACTCATTAATTACTCGAAAAATAGTAGATTTACTGGGATAAGTCAGGATATTTGAGTGAGAATATACGTAGTGAGATTGATTTTATTTTGTCTTATGAACGATTTAGAAGTTTAGTTGCAGATAGGTATATGAAATGTTGTGCTGACTTTGGAATGAATGTTTATTATTTGGTGGTGTCATATAGACGTCTGGATAAATATTGGTGAATGAGGATGAAAGGTGCTGAAAAAATGATACGAGTGAAATCCAGTGTACTGCAGAATGGAGGCTGTTAGAAATATATTTGTTGAATAAATAAATAAATCTTGACTCGTATGTGAGCCTAATTTGGAATATATTATAAATGATTGAATGCAATTTTTTTTTAAAATTTATATATCGGACCAACTACTCAGGTCATATGCCGATATGTCCTTTGTATGGCCGCCACGGGCGCGACCCGAACCCACGACCTTATGGTTGTGACTCAAGTCCTCAACCCGCGCGGCCAACACGCGGGACAAAAATGCAATTTAAGAATATAGTTATTATACTAGCTTCAGATACGCTCCGCGAACCCTGAAAAAAGTATTGTTTTAAACTTGTTACTTTATACACCACCTACTCGAGTATTGATAATATAAAAAGTTACTGATTACTGATTAATTTGGTGTGCCTACCAATTACAGTTATCTTTTTTTTTTCTTAAAAATACAGTTGCTGGTCGAAATTTTTTAACTTTGTTTAAGTGCTTCTAAAGCCAAACCAAACATGGCATGATTTGGAGTACAATATGTTTGAAACAAAAACTGGTCAGAAATTTAGAATTTTTTTAAATTTCTTCTGCAAGGCCTTTATATCATACCAAACTAGGATGATTCGGTATACTGTATCTTTGAAATAATTGTTTCGTCCCGACGGATCCAACACATTTGTAACGTCACTCTTTATTTCATTGTATCATACATTGTTAATTTCGAGGGTCGTTTGAAATGTAAGGTAAACGACGCATAGATGGCAGCACCATGATCAATATCGATTCACGACCGTAATGCAAAAGCTTTGTGCGTGATGGGTGCCGCGTTTGTTGATCTTGGACTAAAAACTTTTCGAATGGACATTTTGTCTGCGTGCTTGGATGCTTCAAGCGTAATCTCCAACTTTTTACGGCGATTTGTGACTATCAATGACCACCTTGCCAAGAAGAAAATCCTTTTTCATCAGGATAATGCATCTGTTCACACGGCAGCGGTTTCCATGGTTATAATTATAATCCATGAACTCAAGTTCGAATTGTTGGATCATGCGCCCTACTCACCCGACCTAGCCCTATCTGACTTCCATTTGTTCCCGAACCTCTAAATATAGCTGGGAGGACCACGATTTTCCGACAACAATGAAGTGATTGCTATTTTGCAAACCATGAGAAATTATTTTATAAAAATGGCTTTGGAACATCGTTGGTCAAAGTGTGTCGAGCTCAATGGAGATTATGTTGAAAAATAAATACATGTTGGTCATATTTATTCATTTTCTCTTTTTCATTTACCTTCCTAAACGACCCCCGTAATGTGTCATCTGTGTTTATTTTTAAACTTAAAATATTCGTCCCAGGTCCACTTTACATTAAAAAAAATATATATTTTTTCCAATCTGTATTTTATATTATAAAAATGTTTCATAGAAAATATTCTTATTAATCAAGGTAATGTAATTTTGCAGTATTATTCGGGTGCCAACGCTCACTAAAATAAGGATGCACTACATTTGCTCCCCACTATTTTAGATACTATAGGGCTCCAAAAATACGTTTTTTTAATTCAGAGTTACCTTATTTTACAATCTAGATTGCCGCTGTCATATTTTTCATGGTTTTACAGTATATTATTACCGAGGACAAATTTTGCTTGGTTTTACTATGTACTTTACAAACCTTTTATCAAATTGATTGGTTGTCTTAAAACGTTTATTTAAACTTGATATCAATTGGAACAGTTTAACACATAAATATCTGATGTGGACACCACATGACTTCCTTGTACACGTATTAAACTATAGATATTTTTTTAATTGCACATATTTGACATTAAATCTTTTATTTTTTGTTCTAATCCATAGCAAACTTAATTTTTAAAAAAATCAAAAAATATATAATATTTAAATTTAGATATCTCGTTTATGCAAAAAGCTAATTTAAAAATTCTTAATGTGCTAGACGCAGAATTTAATTCTCTAAAACTTTTATTTGCAGCATTCCTTTAAAAATTAAAATAATACCATTTTTTTCAAGGAAAACTGTTAGCAGGTTCATGTAATGTGCCACTTCCGGTTAGTCTATTTTAACCAAAATCTATTATGTCATTTCCATTGATATAGTAGTCTTATATACCAAATTTGGAAAGTTTTAAATTATATTTGAATATAGTTTTTCATGAAAATCTATCATAGGCTTCAAGTAAAGTACCACTACCGGTAGTTGTATAATGACCAAAAAGGGAGGTGCACAACTAGATGTTATAACAGTCCTAAATATAAAGTTTCAATTTTCTACGGCTTAGCGTTTTTGAGTTATGCGAGATATGTACGTACGTACGTACATACATACGTACGTACAGACGGCATGACGAAATTAGTCAAAATGGATTCAGGGAGGGCCAAAACACCTATTTCCGTTGAAATCTGAGAACCGAAAATTTTCGCGATTACAATACTTCCTTTACTTCGTACAAGGAAGTAAAAATGAATCAGATGTTAGGAATAGATAGTGTGATGCAAGAGAAAAAAGGGGATGAATGGGATATAAATGGGAGTGACGTTAGATGAATGTCAAGGTTTCCGGTTTGTATGGTATATCGAATGAGATGTTGAAGTATGGAGGTAAGAGGTTATTTGAGTGGTTAGTTTATTTATTTAGATTTTGTTTGAAACGCCGCGGCGTGGCTCTTGATGATTGGAAACGTGTTATCATTTGTCCTTTATTTCATTAGAATTCATACTAATTTCCATGTGATAAGTTTGATGTGTGTGGCAGGGAAGTTGTACGGGGAAATCCTTATTCATGAGGTACGAAACTTAATAATTTACAAGTTGAGCGATAAGCAATGTGAATTTTTGCCTGAGATGTTGTGTAGATTAAGGATCGACCGATACCGATATCGGTATCGGTATATCGGCCATATCGGTCTTCTTGGCCGATATCGGTATCGGCCGATATGTAAACCACGATATCGGCCTAAAAAAATATAAATTGCTTAATCAGTTGCTAAGGATTTTTAAAGGAAATTAAAACAGAAATACTAAATAAAAAACAAATCAAGTTTATTCTTATTCAAAATTTAGCAAAAAAGTCATTAAAAATGTAGAAGTAAAGTTACACAAATTAATATTTAAAGTTAAGTTTTGGCAAGTTGTAATGTAACAAAATTAAGCTTTCTGCTCTTTCCGGAGTTAGACGATTTCTTGCGCTTTCATAAACATTTCCAGCTGAAGAAAATAGCTGTTCACTAGCAACACTACTTGGCGGCGGTGCTAAATATATTATTGCAACTTTGTACATCAATGGAAAAATATCTTTTTTTGCGCCCACCAAGTCAAAGGATCTTCATTTCTTGATATTTTGTCTAATTTCTTATACAATTCAATCTCATCAATTTTATTCATCATATCATCATTACTTTTCTTATATGACACTGATTTACTTGTCGTCATACTAGTAAGTTCATCAAAAGTATTCCAGTATACCATTATAAATCACTTTTACCTCATTTATACAGCAAAAAATTTACGACAAAATTTTATGGCCGATATATCGGTATCCGCCGATATCGGATATGAGTATATCGGTATCAGCCACAAAAAATCATATCGGTCGATCCCTAGTGTAGATCAACTATTTTCTCTTTATATGATTATTATTAAGTTATTTGCTAAGAATAAAAAAGTATATAATGGTTTTTTTGATCTTAAGAAAGCATATGATGGTGTTCATTGAAAGAATTTGTGGGGTGCACTTCTAGATTATGGTATAAATGGTAATTTGTTGGGAGCGATTCGAGCGTTGTATGAAGGTAGTAAGGCTACAGTGAGCGTTAATGGTAGGTAGATTGAGTGATTGGTTTAGTATAGATGGTTGCCTGCCAGCAGTAATTAATTTAATTCGATATACATTCGTTAATGCTAATGCTGAGTAGATATATTTTTGCACCTACGCAAAACTGGGATGAAATCTAGCAAAGTCGTATATTTTCATAAACATTAAGTTTCAATAATTGGTAAAAAAATTCAAATAGTTTGAAAATATTATACTTCAATTTTAAATAATTTTAGTAATATAAAAACAAAATTCAAATTTGTTATACGATTCGAATGCATTTCGAAATATTATTTCTATATTTTGAGCAGCGAATATCTCCAAAATAGTTCAGATTTTAACCGCTAGCTTCTTTAGCTCTATATGGCTCTAGTGTAGCATATACGAATTCATACAAGGGCACGCGACGTCGAGGGTAAGAATTGTGCATAATTATTGGTAATAAATTACACGCAAAGAAAAGTGGATATTTCACGCGATAGAGATACAGACGAGTTTTGTACGCAAGCATACGTATTTCGTTGTATGTCAATTATATTATTATTATCTTGTTTCATACAGAAATATAGAATAATTACAACATAATACTTAGTTATCTATTAACATTTTGTCCTTGATAACAACAAACGCAAATTCCTAATTAATAATCCAAGTAAATTAAAAAATTATAAACAATACTTTCTTATCTAGAGCAATTTTCTTTCTGCAAGGCAGTACTCTTGAGATTCTACTGTCCACAATTTGGGCAGCATACAGTTTTATAAAAGTCTATTAATATTGGCAATATATGTGTAGACCATAACTTTTCGTCCCTTTCAATTTTTTTTATAAATAACTCTATGTTGTCATTAGTCATTACCATATACTATGAAATAACAATATTTGTGTTTTGAAATATTTAATTTGTGTTGTTACGAAAAGCGCTGAATGGTATACATGATGTTTATGATTGCAATGTTTCGGTGAATGGTATGAGATGGTACAAGTGAATAAATGTATATACTTGTCTCTGCTGTAATAGGTTCTTCAATAACAGACTGTAAAATCAGACTTTCTTTTTCATGATCAACTTCTCTTCCATGCCTTTTAGATTTTACAAATGCACCAAATTCAATTCAATTACATTTTATTCTTTCCGGATATAAATCAAAGTACATTCTCCCAGTTTCTTTGAATAAAATAATGAAACAATGCTCAATAATTAAATAAATGGCATCAAATCGTGCCATAATTTTTTTTTTAAACTTATGGCTGAAATTCATTAGGTAATTATCTGTCATAATTGACAACGAGAAATGTCACTGATTTTTCAATATAGAAGGACCACCAATTTTTTTTAACAGTTTAATACATTTCTTACGTTTTTGGTGGTCGTTAAAAACTATTTCGTTTAAATGTTACAATAATGCTATAACGATTTCAAAATTGTAAATTTGAAATTAATTATCTGTCGTCACTGACAAATTATTTGTCATAATTGACAACGAAAAATGTCACCGATTGTGGTAAGTTCAGACATGCCCATTATATCTATCGTTGTTTTTCACAATTTGATGCAATTTGATTTTAATCCTGCATTATTATAATAAAACATTCGAGATCCTTTTTTTTTGTTCTTCATGTCCTACTTTAAGCGAAACATTCGCGGCCTAAAGATGAATATGATACGGGAAACATAATGTACAGCTTCGCGCCAATTGAATCACAATTATATTGATTTGTATGTGGTCTAAATGTCGGTAGCGAAATATGTCGCTTTCTATTTTCCCCAAACGCATCTACTTCACTTGGGTTACTGTTACTGTATTAGCTTCATTGGCACTAGCATACTGTAGAACTTGAGATCTTTCCTATTTTGCATTGTATGTAATTCATCATTTATTTCGGCAACACACTTTTCGCATGAAGTGCGGTTACCAGCCGTCAACTCACGGCCCCCAAATATATTAGTGTAGGGGGAGCCACAGGGATAGATTTAAATTGGTGAAAATTGTTTGTCGACATTAAAATGAGCACTAATATTTTTGAGGGCCGTGATGTAACGGCTGGTATCCGCTTTTTTCGCTCATAAAAATTACTTACCGCTACGGTAGTGTGCTATCTCATTAATGGACAAAGATATTTATTTATGTTTCACTGTACAACAGGAACTTAATCTCAATTATAGTACAGGGTCCGCACTCACTGAGCCGCAGTGTGGTAGTTCATATAATTTTTAGCTTGAGTGAGATTTGAACTCGGTATCTCCGGATTCGAATTCCATATCGCTATCCACACCACCATACTGACGGACATATGATGATATATGTTTTTATATTTATACGTACAAAAATATCTACTGATATTTGTTGTTATTATTCTTCATATTTTTGTGAATATTTCCATACTGAGATAGGGTGATAGCACGTCGGTCTGCGAGAATCCGAGTTTAATTTCCACATCCCACAACCGACAATTGATTTTCACCACATTAAAAGTTATCCTTGTGAATCCTCCTCAACTAACATCGTTGGGGCTGTGATTTTACGCCTGATAATCGTATTTCACTCTTTTAAATCATAGATCTGTTGCAACAGAATGCTGCATCCAGTAATGAGTATAATGCGTAATGATAATATTGAGCTATACATGCAACGTTTACCTACAAAATAGGGCTCTATGGAACTCGTCCGCTTCGAAAATGTCATCGACCTTAAATTAGAGTCGTTCCACAGATTCGTCGGTATTATTGTTAATCTTTTGCGCAATCTTTCATCATTTTTTCTTCATTAAAGATCATTGGGGTTCATCCTTCTTCAGTAATACCTGTAGGTATAATAATTATTAGTATTAAGTGGAGATGAGCGGGCGTTGATTATATATTTCGCATCATAGTAATAAATAACAAATAATGTTCAACTGAAAAATAAAATAACGGACATTACTAGATGTTAATGATCTCGGGCTGGATACCGGCACCCTCTGCGAATTATCATCTACCAAAACGCCCTGGGTGTATAAATTACTATTATCAATAAGTGTAAATAAAAAACACAATTTATTACAATGTGTAACATTATGTTGAATATTTAACATTATGCTTGCTAATAACAGTAAATTAATTTATTTTTTTCTTATAGGGGGTTCACGTAGCGGTCATGGGGAGGATACAACGCGTACCGGAACAAGATACGTGACATACGGTGGTACGCCGGGAGACTCTGCCCCCTCAGCCCCACAGACCAGGTCCCGAAGGCCCCACGACCGAGTCGATATAGTTCCTGCGAACGCTGCTGCACCAAATCCCCTTGATGATGTCATCACGAGCAGTAAGTCAATTAATAAATTGTTATTTTAAATCATTATGTTTTTGTTTGTTTCTGATCCATTGTCTTTTAATTTTTAATTTTTGATTATGAATGAAAACTTTCTTATTTTTTTTTATACTCAGACGTATTTAATATTTATTACGCATACTACTTATTTATTTATTTATTATTTTTTATTTAATTCATGGCTTTCGGCTTAAAATTCTACATATATAAAATAACAATTTTTCAATTTTAAGGTGACTAATAAAATTTATATTTAATATTACATTACAAATGTAATGTAATAAAAAAACTCATTTTTTTTACGCAATCGAATAAAAAATATATTTTGTTTCATATAATAATTAATCGTGAACCAATATTAACTATAGTTAACTACAGTTTCAACATAAGTTTATATAAATTGATTACAAAATTACTGAATTAAGATATATTTGAAGAAAATCGTTGTAGTACTTTATAAAATGTCATACGGAAGCGAACAAAACATAATTAAGTCTTGCTATTTTTTCTATACTAGCCTATTTTTGTTTTGTTTGTAGCTGCTAAAATGGCCGTAAAATAATGAATCCAAATTATTATTTGCTCCAAGAACAATATTCCAAATCACTGCTACACATTAGGGTAACCATATCACATATATGACATAGATAAAAAAAAACACTATCGTTGTTGACAGGAAGAGAAATACGGTTTTTTATTCACCAAATCGTTTATCATTTGTTTGTGAATCATTTGTTGTTTATTCTTAGAATTGTTAATTAGGAATGTAAATATTTATTTCGATGTTTATTTGCGTAACTGATATTTAAAATGGGAGAAAGGAACGCAGAAATTAGAAAATAAATTATATAATTTTACTTTCAGTTTTCACGAATAAAAATGTTAATAAAAAGTTGCATGTTTCGGATAACTGATTGATAAAATACTAATTACGAAAATTAAATAAGTTAGTATTATAATTGCGTTAATAGTTTTCATTTGTATGTATAATTAATAAATTATACTGTATGAATATATGTTTACAAATTTTAAATATTTTAAATGTAAATAGAGCAATAGGAGTCTGAAATGGTATATTTTTTTGTACAATTTACCATAGTGTAAGAAAATTGAGATAAATAAAACAAAATTAGTTTACATTCGCGTATTTTAGTTTTAATCCTTATATTCATATTACGTTTCACATTAAATTTCAAATATTTGATTAGAATATTGGCCAGTATTTTACAGTACTAAATTGTTTTTCATACCTAAACAGTGTATATTTTTTATTTTTACATATTTTTGAACTAAAATAAGAAATGGTACATATTATTTGTTATTAATTTACTTTTATTATTAATTGTTATTATAAAATTAAAGTATAATTGCATGCATATTTTAATAAAATGTAAATATTTACTGTTGTTTTTTTTTCACTATGAGTCCTGCTATGTGGTTATAGGACATACACGTAAATAAAACGCGAGCTTACATTTTAAATAAATATTTAAGAAGTTATATGATAATACTAAATCAGCAATTAGTTTAACTGAATAAACAAATAGAGTCAAATTTATGAACAAACTATTAAAATATTAAATTTTCAAATATATCTTTTACATTTTTCTAAACTATTGCATTGTCATGAAGTTCTCTAAGATTGTAATAAAAAATAAAAAACTCCACCGCAGCTACAATGTTCGTAGAGAATTTTATCAAAGATTAAGCTACTCTGATTAGCCCAAAATGCAGGACTTTTAAATGTTTACTATAATTTATGTTAAATTACGTTTATTTATTTTGACTTGAATAGCAATAATAAATATAATTTTATGCATAATTTTAAGTTTTTATTCACAATAATTTTTATTTATTAAAAAAGTGAATTTCATTCATACAGACATAATTAAAAAAAATGATTTATGATTGTGGAGATTTTGACAAAATCAGATATTTTTTATCGATAGTCATTTTTTCACATTGAAGGAGACGACATTTTTTTAAAATGGCAAGCTATAATTTTTTGATCCCAATCGAAAGAGTTTTTTTTCTCTATACAAACATATCAAAAAATAATATTTTATTTGTAAAAAAAATATCTGATGTGGACACCACATGACTTCCTTGTACACGTATTAAACTATAGATATTTTTTTAATTGCACATATTTGACATTAAATCTTTTATTTTTTGTTCTAATCCATAGCAAACTTAATTTTTAAAAAAATCAAAAAATATATAATATTTAAATTTAGATATCTCGTTTATGCAAAAAGCTAATTTAAAAATTCTTAATGTGCTAGACGCAGAATTTAATTCTCTAAAACTTTTATTTGCAGCATTCCTTTCTAAAATTAAAATAATACCATTTTTTTCAAGGAAAACTGTTAGCAGCTTCATGTAATGTGCCACTTCCGGTTAGTCTATTTTAACCAAAATCTATTATGTTATTTCCATTGATATAGTAGTCTTATATACCAAATTTGGAAAGTTTTAAATTATATTTGAATATAGTTTTTCATGAAAATCTATTATAGGCTTCAAGTAAAGTACCACTTCCGGTAGTTGTATAATGACCAAAAAGGGAGGTGCACAACTAGATGTTATAACAGTCCTAAATATAAAGTTTCAATTTTCTACGGCTTACCGTTTTTGAGTTATGCGAGATACGTACGTACGTACGTACGTACGTACGCACATACGTACGTACATACGTACGTACAGACGGCATGACGAAATTAGTCAAAATGGATTCAGGGAGGGCCAAAACACCTATTTCCGTTGAAATCTGAGAACCGAAAATTTTCGCGATTACAATACTTCCTTTACTTCGTACAAGGAAGTAAAAAGATAAATAACAAACAAAAATCATAGATACAGCTGTCAATCTTGTCATGACGTTTTAATCGTGATTTTTGTTGCCTTCACTAGTATATCTATGGCAACTAAAATCTTTTTCCGGTAAAAATATGTATAATTGCATTTTTTTCAAATGACATATTATTATTCTTTGATGTGTTAGTATAAAGAAAAACTTACTTTTAGATGGATTCAAATAATGGGGTCCTCGACTAATTAACAAAAATAAAAAATATGAAACTTCCTCTAAATTTAAAACAATGTACAGTTCTAAAACGATGTAATTATTAACCCGTAATGATTTTTTAAAAATTTTCTGACGTTAAACTTAATGATAGTATCATTTATATCATAAACAAAATTAAGTAAATTGTAAGATTATCTTAATTATATACCATTCAGATTTGTGTAACCCTAACCTAAGTTTCGAACTAGACAATATTTAACAATTATTTTTACGATGTAACAAATTAATTAGTTAATTAATAAATAATATATTAGATATGTATTTAAAATATATGTATCAATGCTGTATATAACGACGTAAGCAAAACATTAACTTCAAAAATTAGCTGTCAGTTAGACAATGAGAAGATATGAAAAATAGCAAGCATTCTAAATAGACTAGAGGTACAAGAGAAAGTGTTAAAGAAAGATCGCAGTGCTCTGACGTCAGGCTTTAATGGCATTAAAAATTCAAATATTTTTAAATCTAATAACATTTTTATCATCTCTGGTATGAAAGTTTTTGGGCCTAGTATTAAAATAAATAAGTAATTTACTATTTTGTCGTCACCTTCACTGTGAAAAAATTACTATCAATAAAATATATCTGATATTGTCAAATTACTGCAATCGTAAACCCTTCACTCGATCATAATACTACACAGTTGTCAGAACATGTTACCGAGCTTATAAACTGATATCCAGTAAATATTTACATGTTATTTCAATTTAAAATAAATACATAAATATATCACCACGCCTTTTTCCTATTACTGGGTGTGGCACTCTGCCGTAAGCAGATCTCGGTAAGTGATATTTTTCTTCGCGTGAAGTGCGGTTACCAGCCATCAAATTACGGCCCCCAAACATGTTAGTGAAGGGGGAGCCACAGGGGTAGATTTAAATTGACGAAAATAGTTTGTCGCCTGTGGGAATCGAACCAGGGTTCTCAAGATATGATATTATAATCTGATATTTGACACATATTTACTTCATAATAGTGGTTTAATTGGCTTCATAACTTTTACTCGGATACTTATAAACTACGAAATGTTATCTCCTTATGCCAACATTTTCGTGAGACACCTGTATAGATATATACATCCTTACAGCACAGCCAATGGGAAATGAATCCCGAATTAAAAAATGCACAAAAGTATAATTTTGTCTGAATCTCTATAAAATTTGTCATGTTTCACCAATAATAATGAGTAATCTAGGTAGCGTTAGAAACAGCAAAATGTCAGATTTTGTTTCTATGAACTCTCATTTGAATTGTGAAAATATATGTCTTCTTTCTTTATCATATGTGGGTGGAGTAAAACTAAAGCAAAACAATAAGTTTCTACAGGTCACGGGCAAACACATAACCAACGAATGCCTATTTGGTGGACAGATGTCAGATTCATCTGCTACCATATTATTTGTGTGCTATTTTGAAATAGTTATTTGTGTATAAAGAGCATCTTAAATAATTAAAAAAACGTATACGTACTGAAAATAAATTCGTTCTGTCAACTGTAAATATGACAAGTTTCTGTTTTGTTCGTATTCCTGGTAACTATTGAAATAAGCGCGCATTTAATATCTTTTTCGCGCGTTGCCATTGGAGACTTGTGCATTTAACATCCTTTTCACGCGTTGCCATAGGAGACGCGCGACAAAGATAATTTTGATAGATTGTTTTGTAATTGTCAACTTTTCATAGCAATCGTAGAAAAACTGTATTTATTTTGTTCTTTCCGGTATTCCAAAAAATAATATTTTAACATGTAACAAAAATGCACAAGAAATACGGAAAAACAACGAATTTAAGGTAAATAAATACATCAAGTATGTAAACACAAAATACATATCGGCATATTCTGAGATCTACGCACTAAACAGTAGTATTTATTTGTACGATTTTCATGTCGTTTACCTGTAGTTTACATTTGAAATAGGTGTTACTTTTTTTCTATCCCATTAAATGGGGTAGCACGAACCCTTGAAATATTCGCAGAACATTCTCATCCTACAATATTCGTTTCAACCACATTAACACTTCCTCCATACGTGCTCTTTCCTTCCTCACAATCAAAATCCATCATCACGCAACAAACCTTCATTCACCTCCATCCATTCGCTCATGTACACTTGTTTCGTAAATCTTCACTTACGCCCACGCTTGTTTAAAAATACATTTAACACAATTGCAGTTAGACACTAGTAAAAACTGAAAATGAATAAAAAAAAGATGAGGAAGGAGCATTTACCTGCGCTTGTTTTTGAAACTGAATTTCACACAATTGCAGTTGGATACTAGTAAAAACAGAAAATGAATTAAAAATATAATAAAGGAAGGGAACATCCCTCTGCGCTTGTGTTTGAAACTGAATTCCACACAATTGCAGTTGGACACTAGTAAAAACAGAAAATGAATTAAAAAGATAAGAAAGGAAGGGAGCATCTCTCTGCGCTTGTTTTTGAAGGTGAACTCCACACAATTGCAGGTAAGGAAGGGAGCATTTCTCTGCGCTTGTTTTTGAAAGTGAACTCCACACAATTGCAGGTAAACACTCGAAAAATCTAACCAATGAATCTAAAATCAAGAATCATACGCTTGTCCTTATTCATCACATTTATCCCGCAATTAATCTTCGCCAAACATTCCTATCCTGACACATCACTTTTCCTTCAACCACATTCACAATTCATTTCATATAAGCTCAGAATATTTCGCTCACGCAAAAACTTTTCAATCATATTTATCCATTTGTTCCTGGGTCGTCCACGTAAACTTTCACCCTCAATTTCACCAGCATACACCTGTTTCACCAATCTTTCATTCGACATACGTTCCACATGATCAAACCATCTCAACTGACTTATTCCCACTCTTCTAACAACATTCTTCCTAATCTCAAATTAATTATACACCAATGTATTCTAGACACGATCTCTTCTAGTATATCCACACACACCCCGCAAATACCTCATTTCCACAGCAGTTATACGCCGTTCATGTTTCTTCATCCATACCCAACATTCACTACCATACATCAACATAGGCACTAACACATCATTATAAATACACAATCGAGCATCTCTGGATATATTCACGTTCTGAGTAAAGGTTCCCAGAGCACCTAATATCTTGCATCCAGCAGATACTCCCAAGTATACAAACTCATTTACTTGACCCAATCTCACACCATTCACCGAAACATTGCAATCAGTCACCAAATCACTCTTCTCAAACACTAACACTTTACATTTATCAACATTCAGTAATAGATTTAAACCTTTTCCTATTTAATTTATACTTAGAATCATTCTTCACAATTGTTCTTCAGATTCACCTATTACAACTACATCATCCGTATAAGCTAACGCGGGCTCTACACTACCACCAATACGTACACCATCCACCCCATTTTACGATTTTCATAACAATAAATCCATATAAAAATTAAACAACCACGGAGACATCCCACAACCTTGTTTCACACCAACATCTATAGAAAATCAATCACTCAATCTACCATCAACTCTCACCGCAACCTCGCTATCTTCGTATAATATACGAATCGCTCCCAACAAATTACCATTTATTCCGTACTCTAGAAGTACATCCCACAGAATATCTTGATGAACACTTAACATATCATATGGTTTTTAAGATCATGAAAGCCACGGAACACCTTGATCTTAGCAAGTGATTCCTCAACAATTATACGAAGAGAAAACAATTGACACCCTTTCTCAGGCAAAAATCCGCTTTGCATATTACTCAACTTGGACATTGTTAAGGTTCATACCTTGTGAATATGAATCTTCCCGTATAACTTCAATACCACACTCAACAAACTTATCGCACGGACATTAGTACAATCACTCGAACTACCTTTGCCCTTAAATAAAGGACAAATGATAGCACGTTTCCAATCATCAGGAGCCACATACCGTTTCAAACAAAGTCTAAACAAATAAACTAACCAATCAAATAATATCTCACCACCATACTTTAACATCTCATTCGATCCAAATCAAGAGTCTTGCCATTCTTCAAACGCAACAATGCAAAACTAACATCATTCTCATCTATATCCCATTTATCACTTCTCACATTTTCTCTTGCATTTTCAGTACTACAGTTCGATCCATTTACTCTACCATATAAACTTCTAAAATATTCATATCATCTAATTCCTTCCACAATAACTCACCATTCGCACACTTAATCGCTTTCACCGCCCTTACATTACCACCTCTCAATCTCTACACACTTAACCAAAACATTATTTTATTCATACTAAAATCATTCGTCAATCTATCACTCATCAAATCATCAAAACGCGCCTTTCTTTCTTTCACTACTCTCTTAACTTATTTATTTAACCTTTTATATTCTAGCTAATATTCATCTCGTAAACTTCCAGGCACATCTTTTACATTTAGAAATCGCAAATAAGTTCTGTTTTTCTCCTCAATTGCTTGTTTCACTTCATCATTCCACCATATATACCTTGGACAAGAGCCTAATCTGCATTCGCCACAAACTTCTTTCGCACATTTAAGAACTGTATCCTGTAGGCTCACATACAGACAAAGATTCATTTATTACAAACATATCTCTAATATCCTCATTCTGTAGTACACTAGATTTCACACGAAACATTTTATCGGTGCCTTTCACTCTCATTCGCCAACATTTATTCAGACGTATACGCGACACCACCAAATAATGGTAATTCGTACCCAATTCAGCACCACGCTTCACACGCATATCCACAACTAAACTTCTTAGTCGTTCATCGTACAAAATAAAATCAATCACATTCCGCCTATTCTCCCTTACATTCTTCCATATATAAAAATGAGCTAATTTATGCTTAAAGACAGAAAGATACTATTTTCCTACCGTTTTCATTTACTCTCACATCACCAAACTTACCCAATACATTCCGAGAATGGCTTCTCTTTACTCTCACCCAACCATTCGAATCACCGCATACAATAACTTTTTTACCTGGATAACACGAATTAATCACACTATCTAACAGATTCCAAAATCAGTCTTTTTCAAGATCACTTTCGGATTCAGTTGGGCCATAAACTGACTCAACGAAGATTCTATGAAATCGTACTTTAAGTCTCAGCCAAAGAATTCGCGATGAAATGCAATTATAATCCCTTACAAACGGTTTCATTCTTTCACTAACAAGCACTCCTACACCATGCTTTGCCCGTTCATTTCGACACAACCGACCACATGCAAAACAATCCATCTACCTCTTCCTCATTACAGCCTTTTCTCTTAGTCTCGTTCACACACAAAACATCTACATTATACACACGCATTATATTCACCAATTCATTTTCTTTTCCATTTATACCCCTAACATTCCACGTACCAAACTTACATTCATCAAATTTCGCCCATTTATTCCTCATTTGAACAAAAGATAAAAGAAATAGAGTTCTCTCGGTAAAAGTGAAGAAGTTAAGATAACAAGAAAGACAAAATTAATTGTCATCCAACACTTGGTGAAACAAGGTTTAATAAAAATTATAAAATAAACACTTGGCTATGTTTCACAAAATTCAGCCTCCTTATGAGGGCATCGTCAGAGGCTGGCCAGCACAGTTAGTAACCATAGACGCGTTTCGCTCTTATTAGAGCTCATCAGTATGGTATAACTCACATCTTCACCTAGAACAAAGTTCACGTGAAGAAGCTGGTGACGAAGAACTGTGCCAGCAGAGAATAAGATCTCTAACAAACAGGTTAGATGACATGAGAAGCTCTGTGGAACAGTCCATGACATCTACCGAAAAAAAGGAAAAGCTACGCAATAGCAATTTAAATAACAACAAAGACAAAATTAATTGTCATCCAAATTTTGTGAATCATAGCCAAGTGTTTATTTTATATTTTTTATGAAGTTAAGGTAGCTTGGTGAACAGGGGACGGGCATTACTCAGCATTTAAGGGACTATTTTCATCGACATCAAATAGCCCACAGATACCCTCACCAGCTTTGACCCCACTTATTTAATTAAAATTCTGAAATGCTCAAATTCGTATTAAACCTGTTATAATTGCTGCCCAATCCGATAGATAACATACATCACAAATGAAAATTTTCCATTTAAATGAAAACTCCTTCTACATTTTCCGGATATTAATGGGGTTTTAGCAATTTGATATAGAGTATCTACTTTTGTTTTTATGAATGCCTGAAAGCTTAAAGGCATGGTAAAAATAAGTTTGTAACATTCATAAACTGCAAATGTATCCCAAATTTCTCGTAGTTTTACTCGAGGTTCTGGAATTGTGCGCTGTGTAGTTTTATCGTGTTTCAATAATATTTAGATCTAGACAATTTTTAGTTGGTGTTAAAACTAAAATTGTTTTCTGAACTCAATTTGTGGATGGTAAAATGCTTTGACATTCCTTAGTACTGAAGGTTCCATCTATGAAGTATAGATTACTCAGTGACTTTGTCGACATATAGTCTTAAGTCACTATCTGTCAGACAATCTTTATAAAATGCTCATACCATTTTTTCTACGATAATCTCCCACACAGTCATCATACGAGTATTTAGACTCATCGCTGAAAATTACATTATTCCAGTCTACTATTGCTCAAGTTAGTTGTATATTTTTTTCGCACGGCAGTAAGTACTTTTTTTTGTCTTGGATGCTCAACGTCCTAAATCTGATTAAATTATAAATAACACCTTGTAAAAAGTAAATCCACTGTAGCGTTTACAAATATTTAAATTTTTTAGTGTGAAGTTTACCGAATATTGGCTTGTAACAGCCGAACCACTGAAAAGTCCCCATCGTACGACATAAGGATGTACGCATGCGCGCTACGCTCATATCTGTTGGAGGCAGTTATCAGTAGTTGGATGTCGTTGTAGAAATGAAAGATGATCAAGCAGTGTGTCAGAAATTTGGGCTTTGCCGGAGTACTTCAGTTTTTGAAAACAAATCTAGCTTTCCAGCATTTTTAAGTTTTCTCCAGTATTCTGCAGTAAATTTAATTTTTTTTTATTAATACTTGCTGCATATGAGATAAAAAAAATAAATTTAAAACTGTAAGATTACATTTTACTTTAGTGATATTGTTTTTTTTTTACACTTGCAAAATAGTGTTGCAGACTAACAAAGAATTTAACCCCTAAGCCTTAATAAATGAATCAAATCTAGATACGTATTTCGAGAACTATGTTCATCGTCAGTAGAAAAGGGAAAAAATCAAGATTACACGACTTGTGAACCAAGTCAGTGGTCAAGATAGAATCCAATTTGCCCAGAAGGGGACATACCTATTTATACTAAAACGAAACAATGAGCCGTGTCCAAGAAATTAATAAGCATAACGCATAAGTCAACTAAAAACTAATTACCTAAGAAATCAAACAATTTACTGATAGGTATGGGACCCAGGTCAGAATTAATCAACCGATGTTTATTTTTAAATATGTTTATACTCTCAAACGCGTCTAACTGTTTAATGCTATTTACCGTCTTTTGTAATTTTAAATTATCGGCGTTAATATTATGATTGTTATGAAAAATATGTTCTGCCACGCTCGATTTTTCCGGATTACCTTATTTAACGTAGTTTATATGTTCTTTAAATCTTGTTGTTACTTGCCTTTTTTGTTTGTCCGATGTAAACTTTATCACAATCATTACATAAAATTTGGTAAATTCCCGACTTGAAGGCGTTCAATTTTATCTTTAGGATTACCTAATAATGTTTTAAGGGTATTATTATATTTGTAAGTGATTTTTATATCGAAATGACTAAAAACTTTATATAAACTTTGAGAAACTGAGTCATAGGGTAAAGAAATAAATTTATTTTTCTTTGAACTAATGTGCTATTTTATAAAATTTCTTTTTTATGTTTGAATATAGAGACAAGTTTATCAATTAATTTATCCGAAAAACTGTTATAAATGGCAATTTGTTTAATATATTTTAATTCTTTGTTAAATCTTGTTTTATTTAAAGGAAAGTTTATTAATCGATTAACTAGAAAATTAAGTGTTGCTGTTTTATGTTGCCAGTGATGGTTAGAGTCTGAAGTAATGAATCTATTGGTGTTAGTGCGTTATCTGTAAACATCAAATTCTAATTTATCTTTGTTTATAATAACTAAAACGTCTAAAAATGGTAACATGTTATTATCCTCTTTTTCAATTGTGAACTTAATTGTAGGGAAAACACTATTCAATTTAGTTAAAAAGTTATCTAGGTTACACTCTTTAGTATTAACTATCGCGAAAATGTCATCTACATACCGAACCCAAAGTCTAGGAAAGTCTACGTTATTTTCTTTAAAATTAATTTCAAAATAGCTCATGAACAAGTTTGCCAAGAAAGGAGATAAACTATATTACCCATTGCTGTTCCCTCTGTTTGTTGATAAAATTTATTATTAATTTGGAAATAATTTTGATTCGTACAAGTTTTAGTTAATTTTAAATATTCTTTTACTTTTACTGCTTCTACGTTGTTGTTTTCCACATGTAATTGCAAGTACTGTAAGGTTAGCGTTAGAAGAATTAGTTGCCTCTATGGAATCTAATATTAAAAAGTTTGATAACTCCACTAAAGAATATATATAAGAAACGCGTGTAAAATACAAATTTCAGACAATATTATAAAATACGGAAATATAATTTCGAATAACATGGAACATAAAATTATTAATAATTTAAGAAAACGGGACGTATTTTACTTACAAGCGGATAAGGGAAATAAAATTGTAATTACAAATAAGTTAGATTATTTTTAACGGGTTAATAACCTTATTAAAACCGGACCTTATAAACAAATTAAAAAAACATCTATAAATAAAATGATAACGTCGTTTAAAAATACAATTATAGATTGCCCAAATTTCTAGAGTTTTGTCTGTGCTGGTTTTACTTTTCATTTGTAAAATTTCTAACAAAATTGTCTCGGCTGTGCTTTTATCACAGAAAATTTGTAGGAGAAATTTTTTAAATTATTACAGTTTTTAAGTCTAAAAAGACATGTTTTCTGAATTGGAGTTAATGTAATGTTGGGTAGTGTAGATTGAACGTTGTCTACGGCACTGATGAAATTATTTAGTATTTTTATGTCTACATTGTATGGAGGAATAATTTCAGAAAGCTTTTTTAATTACGAAAGTCAAAATTTAATTATTTGACACGTTTAATCTACTCAGCGTTAGAGTTACGTTTTTAATAGTATTATTTAAAGCAGTAGTATTTTCTAATTCGATGACAGAATTTTCAGATTCTGAACTATTATGACTGTAGTACATAAGCTATATTTTGTGTGTTTGGGACTGTGCCAGTTCCGCGATACCTTGGTTAATATTCTTTTGCTAGAGGTATCCCTTTATGTGATAGAATTTTAAATTTTAACTTACAATATTATTGTAAATACTACTAGGATTGTTTGATGCTTTACGGACATCGCCGGATTTTTGAGTTCTTCTCTTCTTGTTGTAAGTCTTCGGAAGGACAGCAGATGTCCTCAGGTGGCGTGGACCAGTGGCGGAACAGCAAATTCTTCTCGTTCGAGGAAGACGTGATCTCGCAGTGGAACAGGAAGTCGTCAATGTGGTGTTGTCTTCTTTTAAAGAAGGGTTGTGGTTAGACCTTGATGGACTTAGGTTGAAGCCAGTTTTTGAAGTTCTTATAGATTTCTTATTGATTAGTTTATTCAGAGTAAAGAATTAAAATTCACCACACAATTAATTTCGTGCTTCTTTGAATCCTACCAGAACTTCGTCAATTAAATATTTTTTTTAATCTTTTTTTAAAATAATTTTATTATCAACGTGATTACATGTGTTAAAATATAAGAATACAAGAACAACGGACATCTTATCTTAGGTACAGGGGTTTTTATTACACGTCCTAGTCTATAATATATATTTAAAAATTCTGATGTGGACATCACATGACTTCCTTCTACTCGTATTAAACTATAGATATTTTTACTTCCTTGTACGAAGTAAAGGAAGTATTGTAATCGCGAAAAATTTCGGTTCTCAGATTTCAGTGGAAATACGCATTTTGGCCCTCCCTGAGTCCATTTTGACTAATTTCGTCGTGACGTCTGTACGTACGTATGTACGTATGTACGTACGTACGTACGTATGTATCTCGCATAACTCAAAAACGGTAAGCCGTAGAAAATTGAAATTTTATATTTAGGACTGTTATAACATCTAGTTGTGCACCTCCCTTTTTGGTCATTATATAACTTCCGGAAGTGGTACTTAACTTGAAGCCTATAATAGATTTTCATGAAAAACTATATTCAAATATAATTTAAAACTTTCCAAATTTGGTATATAAGACTACTATATCAATGGAAATAATATAATAGATTTTGGTTAAAATACACTAACCGGAAGAGACACATTACATGAAGCTGCTAACAGTTTTCCTTGAAAAAAATGGTATTATTTTAATTTTAGAAATAAATGCTTCAAAAAAAGAATTAAATTCTGCGTCTAGCACATTAAGAATTTTTAAATTAGCCTTTTGCATAAGTGAGATATCTAAATTTAAATAGTATATATTTTGTGTGTTTTTTTAAATTAAGTTTGCTATGGATTAGAACAAAAAATAAAAAATAAAAGATTTTATGTCAAATATGTGCAATTAAAAAAATATCTATAGTTTAATACGCGTACAAGGAAGTCATGTGGTGTCCACATCAGATTTTTTTAATTGCACATATTTGACATTAAACCTTTTATTTTTTTATTTTTTGTTCTAATCCATAGCAAACTTAATTAAAAAAAAAACAAAAAATATATAATATTTAAATTTAGATATATCGCTTATGCAAAAGGCAAATTTAAAAATTCCTAATGTGCTAGACGCAGAATTTAATTCTCTAAAACTTTTATTTGCAGGATTTATTTCTAAAATTAAAATAATACCATTTTTTTCAAGGAAAACTGTTAGCAGCTTCATGTAATGTGTCACTTCCGGTTAGTCTATTTTAACCAAAATCTATTATGTTATTTCCATTGATATAGTAATCTTATATACCAAATTTGAAAAGTTTTGGATTATATTTTAATATAGTTTTTAATTAAAATCTATTATAAGCTTCAAGTAAAGTACCACTTTCGGAAGTTATATTATGACCAAAAAGGGAGGTGCACAACTAGATGTTATAACAGTCCTAAATATAAAATTTCAATTTTCTGTGGCTTACCGTTTTTGAGTTATGCGAGATAAATACGTACGTACTTACGTACAGACGTCACGACGAAATTAGTCAAAATGGATTCAGGGAGGGCCAAAATGCGTATTTCCACTGAAATCAGAGAACAGAAAATTTTCGCGATTACAATACGTCCTTTACTTCGTACAAGGAAGTAAAAAGGATTGAATTATATAATATATTAAATAAAGAAAAGGCTTCAGAATCCAATGTTTTTATAAAATATTTATTTGTGGACGTTTCGAGCTAAGACATTAGCTCATCATCAGCACCTATACAAAACGTATTATTACGTTTATACACCACATTAACGACTTCCTGTTCCACTGCGAGATCACGTCTTCCTCGAACGAGAAGAATTTGCTGTTCCGCCACTGATCCACGCCACCTGAGGACACCTGCTGTCCTTCCGAAGACTTACAACAAGAAGAGAAGAACTCAAGAATCCGGCGATGTCCGTAAAGCATCAAACAATCCTAGTAGTATTTACAATAATATTGTAAGTTAAAATTTAAAATAAATATGTTCCTATCACATAAAGGGAAACCTCTAGCAAAAGAATATTAACCAAGGTATCGCGGGACTGGCACAGTCCCAAACACACAAAATATAGCTTATGTACTACAGTCATAATAGTTCAGAATCTGAAAATTCTGACATCGAATTAGAAAATACTACTGCTTTCAATAATACTATTTAAAACGTAACTCTAAAGCTGAGTAGATTAAACGTGTCAAATAATTAAATTTTGACTTTCATAATTAAAAAAGCTTTCTGAAATTATTCCTCCATACAATGTAGACATAAAAATACTAAATAAATTCATCAGTGCCGTAGACAACATTCAATCTACACTACCCAACATTACATTAACTCCAATTCAGAAAACATGTCTTTTTAGACTTAAAGACTGTAATGATTTAAAAAATTTCTCCTACAAATTTCTGTGATAAAAGCACAGCCGAGACAATTTTGTTAGAAATTTTACAAATGAAAAGTAAAACGAACACAGAAACTCTAAAAATTATTTCTGAAAAATTTTGAAAATATAAATCAATAATCTTACTAAAAGAATATAATCAACTGCAAAAAACGCGATAATAAAAGAAAATAAAAAACTAGTAGTTTCACATTTTAAAACTTTCCTACCTTTATCAGTAAGGGGACCATTTATTGTTAAACAACCTAAAAGCGTGAATGTCTATTAAAAAATTAATTTAATTACTCAAACCAATCACATATGTTAAAAGAAAAAGAAAACTTTAGCTTTAATGTACCACCAAGAAAATTCTCGGCTCAACAATTTCCATCCAAATTAATAATAACCAATCACAACGAAAACCTTTTGGCCCACGTCAATATTTAAAAAATTACTATGAAACAAAACGAACGTTCCAACCTAAATCGATGACACAGCAAACAAGACTTACTACGCCTATGTCTACTCAGACTTGACATAACTA
Source organism: Pterostichus niger (assembly GCA_947425015.1). Classification (NCBI taxonomy): domain Eukaryota; kingdom Metazoa; phylum Arthropoda; class Insecta; order Coleoptera; family Carabidae; genus Pterostichus; species Pterostichus niger. The sequence goes on along the minus strand of OX380338.1, from coordinate 17,185,375 downwards.
TAATCTCAACAATTCAGATGGATGTAGTATAAGACGATGAAATTAAAAACGATTCTTTTTTAGAATTTTATAGAAATAGACGAACAAAACACGTAATGTCTAGTTTAACATACAATTTACCATCACTACAAATACAAGATTATATTATTCTTTTAGACACGGGGTCAAGTATAAATTTAATACATCCAATATTTTGAATGACTGATATAATCCAATCGGTCATTCAAACTATTATACAACTCTAGATTTACGATTCAGGCTTTCACCAAATCCCCATGACAAAAAACGTCATCGAAAAAATCGCATTCTCTACTTGATTCGGCCATTCTTAATTTTTGCGCATGCCTTTCGGTCTCAAAAACGCGCCCATCATTCTTTAGAATGTTGCACTAGGAGCACTAGTTGACAAAATTGGTCTAATCTATTTGGACGACGTAATTATTTTTGGTAAAACTCTTGAAGAACATTTAAACAATGACAATATCAAATAGATATATACTGAAATAGGATTTTAAGGTATATATACTTTTATTTAATTTAGTTTTTATATCAAGATTCCTTGAGAAAAAATTAATAATCGTACAACTAATTTTTTTTGTTACGTTCAATTGCTCTTTAATTTTCTGTTTTTCTTTCTGACTGACGCTTCTCATAGCTATTTATTCTGCAAAATTTGCTTAATAATGACGTCACAATATATATACAGGGTGTTTCAGACCACCCGTACCCCCCGCTTATTTCGCGAACAACAAAACGGATTGAGAAACAAAAAAATACGTCCAAAATATTTTTAAATGTTCTATTAAATGACACCAAATGAGAGTTCCCCCCCTGCCCCGGTGGAGGGAGGTCACTTCGAAATTTTAAATGGGAACCCCCAGTTTTTATTGCAGGTTCGTATTCAGTGATGCAAAAAATTAAGCTTTTATCCAACAATTTTTTTCGATCCGCGAAAGATGGCGCTACAATCGCAAAAAACAGTTTTTTCCTATTTCTGAGGATTTTCAAGGTCAGATTTTAAAAATAAATTAAAGGCGTGTTAACCTTTTGAAAATTGTAAATTTAGGGTTAATCATATTAATGCCCCCTCCCCCTACCATTAAACGGAGGTGAAAGAAATAATCAATTTCGGATTTACCAAAATAATGTAGATAATTAATCAATTTGTGGTGATTAAGTTTAATAATTTATGGAATAATGTAAATTTTATTTAAAAAATTTTTGGATAAAAGCTTGATTTTGTACGTCACTTAATACGAATCTGCAATAAAAACTGGGGGTTCCCATTTAAAATTTCGAAATGACCCTCCCCCACCCCCTGGGGGTGAGGGGTGGAACTCTCATTTGGTGTTATTCAATAGAAGAATATTTTGGACATATTTTTTTTTCTCAATCCGTTTTGTTGTTCGCGAGATATTCGGGGGGCACGGGTGGTCTGAAACACCCCCTGTATATATATATATATATATATATATATATATATATATATATATATATATATATATATATATATATATATATATATATATATTTATTTATTTATTTGCGGTTGAATTAATAACAATTAAGACTTTCTGAAATTGTAAATTAGTTTAAATTTAAATTCAATTTAATTGAATACAATTTTAGACTTTTGTAAACTAAATTTTAATTGTGTGTGTTTGTGTATTAGATTCTCCTAGACTGTATGAGAGCCACGAGAGACGCGTATCGATGAGACTGCGGGCTGGGCAATCAGGACCTAATGCGTCCACTTCTGATCTCAGCAACTCCAAGCAAGCCAAGTGAGTTTATAAAACATATTAGATGACCATGTGCTTGCTTTATAATGATATTAGTTATATTATTTTTCTGTAATATATTACTGATAATGAGGTAGACTAATATTTAGATTTAAATTTGATTTTCTTCTTACATGCATGATAAGTAACACTTTGAAATAAATCTTTTTGTGTTTCATGTCGTTACAAAGTTACACGAAGGAAAGTTCTTTTTTGTAAAATTAAAACTGTATTATAATTCTTTTTTGATATTTATAGCTTTAATTTTTATATTATTAAAATCAAATTTTCAAATCAAAAGTACAAGGAAATTAAATAGTTATATAAAAACGAAATGAATTTTATTAGTAATTTTATTCCATAGGGGGCACTGTTTTAAATTAAGTGCATTTCTTTGTATTGTAAATTTAATAAACTGGTTCTGTTTTATTTATAAACTGTATTAAAAACCAGTTTACATTTATATCGGCTAAAGATTACTGTTTTTTTCTTATCCAGTTAAAAATAACATTGTGTTATTAAAAAAAGTCAGTTTCCTTATTTTAAAAAACGACTTCTTGTCTTTTATATAATTGACTAATCCTTTTGTAAATTTATTTGTAACCATAAATTGTAAATGTAAAATGTACCAGCACTCTCATTGGTAGAATAGACATCTACATTTATCATCATTTGTCACAAATTTATAATTTCCAAGGTCGATTCAAGGTATATCCGTTATGTGCCCGTACTGTATTCGTCTGCTAAAAGTAACATCCACATAGATAATATAAAAGGATTCTTACATTTCCGTATCAGTGTGCATGTCTCTCCGTCCGTGTCAGCGACAGTATGGAGACAGTGATCTGCGACGATATTTTCATATATAATATAACAAGTAGTATGAAAATTGCTGAAAATATTTTGACATAAATTATGAGTTGTTATGTTTCCTATTTCCGTAACAACGAATGTATATTTATGTCAAAATATTATCTGTCAATTTTCATACTACGAGTTGTATTCAGCTTGAGAATTTATCAAACAAGAGTTAATTAACAAGAATAGTTAGGTATTTATTTGCACATAATTAATTAGGTATTACAGTGATGAAAATTCTGAATATTAAATGTACACTGAACAAATGTAGAATTGACGTTTATGAAAATATTGAAAATATCATTTATTTTATTCGTAACCAAGGATATTATTAACAGTGGTATTTCCGTTATCAATTGCACCAGCGATGAATTTCCGACGAAATGTACATTTCATTGGTTCATTTTCAAAGAAATTCGTGATCCTATCGGTTGACAATGACGTGTGGTGAATTCTCATTGTAGGTACATTGCAACACACGAAAATATTATTAAAAAGTCGTTACATCATCTATTAAGTTTTTATATAACGTTGCAAATTCCCGTTTAATTTCTCTTGTTGTACATATTTCATAGGTTCATTTACGTTTTTTTTTTCATTTGTACAAAACAGTGAATTTTTTGAGAAATTCATGTTTCTTGAGATGCACTGAACGATAATTACGGATAATGCGAATACACTACCTGATGTGTACACGGATATGTCTGCTTCGACCTTAATAGTTTCAAAATAATCTGGGTAAGTGCATCGTAATGATCTGAAAAAGTTGAAAACAGGCAGTGATAAATGACCCAAATTTGGATTAATCTGTTATGTACTAATTCTCATAAGTTAAGTTATTTGTATATTTAGAACAGAACATACTTATATACATTGATTATGCAAAAAGTCTGACGTGTGGTCATTTTAGCTGTGATGAAATAATCCTTTAGGATTAGGAGATGAGAAGATTGAATCGCCAAAAGATCATTTTAATCGCACTTTAACTCTCGATTCATTCATCATAGAGAGCTGATATTTCCCTAACTTTTCGTTATAAATAGTTTTTAGTTGTTTGGAAAGAATATAATATCCCTTATCGAACAAATATTTTGAATTACAAACAACAGTTTTCTATAACTGTTAAAAAATAAATTAAAAAAAACAATAAGTATTGATTTATTTAAGTAAATTAAAGGAAAAAATCCAAAATAATATGAATTTGATACTATTGATGTGTGACCAAGGAAATGTGAAAACACAAACTTCGCGTATATACAGGGTATAACAGCGAAACCAACCACCGCCTATATTTTCTTTATTATTATAGTTATAAAAAAATATTATAAAGCAAAGTTGTAGAGACCAAGAGGGACATCTGCTTAAAAAATAAAATAATTGTTTAAACCAGTGGTTCTCAAGCTCAAGCACAAGATTATATTTTTTCAAATGGGATTATACATATTTTTTAGGTCTATTCGATAGAGAATTGTTTCCGAATGAAACTATGTGACCATTCTGTTAGATATTTGAATCTCCCGCCAATGATGCGAGTCTAGCTTCGTGCTTAGAGCCCGCGCAAAACACTCAAGGTGGGTCAGTGTTGATTGAACAACCGCGTCGCGCGTATCTGTACTATCTCTAAGTTGTAACTAAGGTTAACGTTTGTGTTCATACTTGTACATTTGATTCACGGACTGAATAAACAACACGCATACATTCCAATTGTGTATTATTTTTGCAAACCAGCCTAGCAACTTTAACAGGTTGTACGACTCAAGGTTTAACACATTCTACATCCTTACATAACAAAAATAAAATAATTTTTAATATTAATGGGCAGTAAGCTATGGATGAAAAAGAAAAACAAATGAACAAAATTTAGCTGCTGTCAAGTAATAATAATTGTTGCAAATTGTTATTCTTTGTGTGTTTCATATATTGTTCTTTTGTTTTTGTTTTTCATCCATAGCTTACTGCATATTAATATTAAAAATTAAAAATTATTTAAATTTCAAGTGAATTTTTCTCAATATTTTTGTTATGTAAGAATGTAGTATTGTCACATGGTTGAATTCAGAAAAAAATACTCTATCGAATAGGCCTAAAAAATATGTATAATCTCATTTGAAAAAATATAACTTTGTGTTGTAACTTGAGAACCACTGGTTTAAAAAATTATTTTATTCTTTATTGAAAGCCTTTAAAAATAAATTTCAGTGGTTACTAAGGTTTGGGAATTCACTTTCGCACGGTTTTGAATATTGCAACAGAAAAGTTATATAAATTCATTAAATATATATTTTTTTGATAGAATATGCATTTTAAATTTAATTATTTGTAAATTTAAAATTAAACTTACAGTTTGAGCTAATATTAATTTCCGACAATGATGATGTTACCGATGTGGAATTTTTAGTTCATGTGAAGGTTAGCAATCCAAATTTTTGTTAGAAATATAAATTTTGTTATTTAAACAATCTTCTACATAACCTTCTACCACGGAGATGGATTTTCATCCTCCATGACGTTTTATGCAAGCAAGTTATATCACCACCAGCATTTGCTAAAAGGGTGGCAGATATCCTCCTAAAGCAATGACAAAGTTCTTTGGTGAGTACTTGCCAAAATATGTCACAATTAAACTAGGGGTCTGTCCAATTTATTTAATCCAACTGGCTGAGTTTTTATTTTATTTTAAAAACAATTAGTTGAAGCGTATTTTGGTCGCCAAGTAGCGTATTTTCAATGAATGTTAATGTATTTTTTTATGGAGCAGGTGGATCAATGGTATTAAGTCGACCTGTGGATCTTGAGAACCCTAGTTTGTTTCCCACAGGAGACAAACAGTTTTTTCTAATTTGAAATCTATCTCTGTGGCTCCCCCTCCACTAAAATATTTCACTTCCGAGATCTGCTTACGGCAGAGTGCCACACCTAGTAAAGAGTAAAAGGCGTGATGATATATTTATTTTATTTATTGATTTGTAGTTTTTATTTGAAATCGAAAAAATACTGGTTAGTAGTTAACCGATATCAAGAACCTTATAATAATAACGATTTTTGTTCAAAATAGGAAAACCGGTTTAAACAGATGAATTAGGTTTTTTAAAAATTTAAACAACTAAAAAACTGTAATAAATAAAGAAATATAATTCAATTTATGCATTTTTATTATGTATCTATAAATATAATATTTTCAAACAAAACAATATGTATGTAATATATGAAAAAAATCATATTATACAAAATAAAAATATAATAATTGTAAAAATCAAGTCTTTAATAAAACATTTATCAGTCTTTAGGTAATAAATAATCTTGAGGATTTTCTCTGATGATAATGACGTAAAAATAAAGGTTATTGTTGACTAAAACCAGTTTAATTTTTTTGTGGTTAAAGGTTGCCGTTATTTGTAGCTTTAAAGGTAACATGATATAAATTTTTAATTCGTCTGTGACATGAATATGAATATGAAAACAGGTTTATTTTGGATTTCAGTCAATATAATTTTTTATTTTTCTATTCAGTCAACGTTTCGGTATCAGCCTTCTTCAGGACTCTATTAAATTACAATAGATTAACAATAATAAATAATAATTACAAAATATAAAATACTTACAAATAAAATTAGGTAAATAATAACATTTGTTGAAAAATATAATGATAGAATATATAGTAAATTATAATTAAATGAAAATATTTTAAAAAGAAGATGTAAATTTCTTTTATTTGTAAACTACAAAATCAGTATTTTAAAAAATTAAGTAAGACGACTTAGAAAAAATAATAAATAAATAAATTTAAAAAAATAATTTTGAAAGATAATAGCTTGATAAAATAATATAATTTTATTAATTTTTAAACTAAAATTTGTATATATAACTATTAAAAAAGTTCCAAAATATGAGTATACGTAGCATTTAATTTTCAATATCGGATCTGTTATTAATATTATTTATATCATTTTGAATATATAGAATATCCAAAAATAAACGTTTTTACTTCCTTGTACGAAGTAAAGGAAGTATTGTAATCGCGAAAATTTTCGGTTCTCAGATTTCAGCAGAAATACGCATTTTGGCCCTCCCTGAATCCATTTTGACTAATTTCGTCGTGTCGTCTGTACGTATCTCGCATAACTCAAAAACGGTTAGCTGTAGAAAGTTAAAATTTTGTATTTAGGACTATTATAACATCTAGTTGTGCACCTCCCTTTTTGGTAATTATACAACTTCCGGAAGTGGTACTTTACCTGTAGCCTATAATATATTTTAATGAAAAACTATATCAAAATATAATCCAAAACTTTTTAAATTTGGTATATAAGACTACTATATCAATGGAAATAACATAATAGATTTTGGTTAAAAGGAACTAACCGGAAGTGATACATTACATGAAGCTGCTAACAGTTTTTCTTGAATAAAATGGAATTATTCTGATTTTAGAAATAAATGCTGCAAATAAAAGTTTTAGAGAATTAAATTCTGCGTCTAGCACATTAAGAATTATTTAATTAGCCTTTTTTATAAGTGAGATATAGAAATTTAAAAATTATATATATATTTTTTTTTTTAATTTAAGTTTGCTATGGATTAGAACAAAAAATAAGAAAAAAATTTAAAATTTAATGTCAGATATGTGCAATTAAAAAAATATCTATAGTTTAAATCGCGCACAAGGAAGTCATGTGGTGTCCACATCAGATTAAAAAAAAATTCTGTATCGAGAAATTTAACATTTTCAAAATCAAAAAAAATGGTTATTAAGAATAGAATTACTATTATTATTAATGGATTTTTTTTTTGGGAATTTCGACGATGTTCTAACATTCTAGTTTTAACGTAGCGTTCAGTTTGGCCAGTATAACAACTTGAATAATTTTTACAGATTACTTTATAAATTACATTTGATCTGTTTAAAATATAAATTTTATCTTTAAGTTGGCTAAATAATAAATTAATAGTTTTACCTTTTTTAAAGCAATTTCTATTTTAATTTTAGATTGTAATAGTTTTTTTTTTAATAAATTAATTAAATTATATTTTTTGATCAAGCTATTATCTTTCAAAATTATGTTGTCTTATTTCATTTTTTTAGAATACTGTTTTTAATATTGTTTACAAATAAAAAATGTTAACATCTTCTTTTTAGAATATTTTCATTTAATTTTAATGTACTATATATTCTATCATTATATTTTTCAACAAATGTTATTATTTACCAAATTTTTTTTTGTTATTTTTTTATATTTTGTAATTATTATTTATTATTGTTAATCTATTGTAATTTAATAGAGTCCTGAAGAAGGCTGAAGAGTCGGCCGAAACGTTAACTAAATAGAAAAATAAAAAATTATATTGACTGAAATCCAAAATAAACCTGTTTTCATATTTTAAATATATCGGTTAATAAATCGGGCAAGACCGTTTGGGATAAAAATTATTTATTTTTTAAATCGGTATCCAATAGTTTTGTTCTTTAAGTATGTCACCAATGTCGTATATTTGCGTACATCAATAGTAAGCGAATCTTTAAGCATTTAAAAGGTGTTGTTATTTTGCTTAATTTTTCGTCAAGATAAGCTAACATCACAGTTTCAGAAATTTTTCAAATCTGTTTCATCGCACATCATTTGCGAAATTAATTGTAAGATTTTTCATATTTATTTTAGAATCGATCAGGTAAAAGATTACTATTTGCAGTATTGGCATGTAGCTATTTCAGGAGTTTCACTATCATTATCAGTAAAGCCCGGATATTTAGGCACTTAAAAACACCTAAATAAGCAGGCATGTAGGCTGGTAATTACTCTAAAATAGGCGGGATTTTAGGCAGCCTATATATAAAGTTTCTTTTAAAAAAATCTGATGTGTACACCACATGACTTCCTTGTACGCGTATTATACTATACCTACATTTTTTTAATGCACATATTTGACGTAATTTGACATTGACATGAAATTTTTAAATTTATTCTTATTTTTTGTTCTAATCCATAGCAAACTTAATTGCAAAAAACAAGAAATATATAAAATAAAATAAATAAATATATCATCACGCCATTTACCCATTGCTGGGTGTGGCACTCTGCCTAAGCAGATCTCGGTAAGTGATATATTTCTTCGCGTGAAGTGCGGTTACCAGCCGTCAAATCACGGCCCTCAAAGATATTAGTGGAAAGGGAGCCACAGGGGTAGATTTAAATTGGTGAAAATTGTTGGTCGGCTGTGGGGATCGAACCAGGGTTCTCAAGATCCACAGGCCGACTCGATACCACTGAGCCACCTACCCCAACAAGAAATATATAATTTTTAAATTTAGATATCTCGCTTATACAAAAGGCAAATTAATAATTCTTAATGTGCTAGACGCAGAATTTAATTCTCTAAAACTTTTATTTGCAGCATTCATTTCTAAAATTAAAATAATACCATTTTTTTTCAAGGAAAACTGTTAGCAGCTTCATGTAATGTGCCACTTCCGGTTAGTCTATTTTAACCAAAATCTATTATGTTATGTCCATTGATACCAAATTTGGAAAGTTTTAAATTATATTTGAATATAGTTTTTCATGAAAATCTATTATAGGCTTCAAGTAAGGTGCACAACTAGATGTTATAACAGTCCTAAATATAAAGTTTCAATTTTCTACGGCTTACCGTTTTTGAGTTATGCGAGATAAATACGTACGTACTTACGTACAGACGGCACGACGAAATTAGTCAAAATGGATTCAGGGAGGGCCCAAAATACCTATTTCCGTTGAAAACTGAGAACCGAAAATTTTCGCGATTACAATACTTCCTTTACTTCGTACAAGGAAGTAAAAATTATAAACTAATTCTTTTTCTAATATTGCTACTCGTATCTACTATTCATTAGAAAAAAATAATCATTTTTAACAAAAAATAACGCAATCTGAAAAATAATAATTTAAGATTCAGAATAAATGTAGTAATAACTCTCGGTTTTTTTGTTTCAAAATAATTTAATGATTGATATTGATGTACATTTCGGTTGTTACACCATCTTCAGAATTCTGAATATACATTGAATAATTTTTCTGGTATTAAAAAGTTCACGGTCAAATTAGCAGATTCTTCGATATCAGAAGGAAGCTCTGTATCGGATTCAGAACTCATTTTCAATGACATAAGCTTGAAATTTAATAATTTTATTCATTTATTTTCACGGCAACGCTTTTGGTAAATTGATTTATTGATTTTGAAATATACTGAGCTGTCATAAACCTAGAGTTTTATGTATTTGAAAAATTATTTTAACGGAATTAGATAAAATTTTGTACTTAATACGTTATGAAAACGTGATATTGTTTGACTCAATAATTTGCAAAACAAAGTTTGATTACTACACAAAAAACCAAAAATTCTTAAAATGAAAATCGTCGCAAGTTACTCTAGACAAAGATTTGTTTGAATAATACTTGACGAACTTAAATTAAATTATTTAATTTATTTAAATAATTAATTTAATTAATTAAATTATTTAAGTAATTTAAATAATTAATTGAATTAATTAATTTATGAACTTGTACAATAATAAGATGAATTAAGAGAGAAATTTGTTATAGCATCGAACGTCCCCCTCCAAACCATCAAACTTTTATTCGGAAAGTTTTTTTTGTCTGATGTACTCGTTGAGAGAAATTCCCCTGGAAAGATTAAAATGGGACACCCTGTATTGGCGAGATTAAATTTTCAAATCCTTCATTTGATACCAAACACGATAGGTTTTGAAGAATCGTCACTAAAACAATTTTCGGTCGAAAAAAATAAAAACTAGACGCAAGCTCTTTAAAAGATCTTTCATTTGATTCCAAACAAGATAAATTTTAGAGTTCTTTTACCAAAACATTTGCTGATCGAAAAGTTTTCTTTCGCATGCCCTTTCATTTGATACTAAATACGATATATTTTAAAGTATTTTTAATAAAACAATTGCCGATCGAAAATACAAACAATTTTTCACGCGAGCCCTTCAACACACTTTCAATAAAATAATTGTCGATAGAAAAATTAGAAATGTCCAAATGATTCCAATTCGAGTTACCTGTTTTTTCTTAAATGTACATTGCTGTGGACAGAATTTGCTTGGTTTTATTGTATATTATTATCGAGGACATATTTTGTTGGGTATACCTGTATAATACTTGATCAAACTTGTCAATTTGACATTTTGTTTTAAAATTAACTTTGTGATGAATTGTCAAATATATATATATATATATATATATATATATATATATATATATATATATATATATATATATATATATATATATATATATACACATACATAACATCACGCTATATCCCATTAAATGGGGTAGCACGAATCCGTCAACATTCTCATCCTGACACACGTTACTCGATTCGACCACATTAACACTTCCTCAATACAAACTCTTTCTTTTCTCACAACCAAAATCCATCAACACACAACAAACATTCATCCATTCGCTCCTGTACACTGCGCTTGTTTCTGAAGATGGTCTCCACACAATTGCAGGTAAATACTCGAAACATCTAACCAATGAATCTAAAATCAAGAATCATACGCTTGTCTTCATTCATCATATTTATCCAGCAATTAATTTTCTCCAAACATTCCCATCCTGACACACCACTTTTGCTTCAACCACATTCATAATTCTTTTCATACAAGCTCGTTTATTCTTCACGCTCAGAATCTTTCGCTCACGCAACAACCCTTCAATCATATTCATCCACTTGTTCCTAGGCCGTCCACGCAAACTTTCACCCTCAATTTCACCAACATACACCTGTTTCACCAATCTGTCATTCGACATACGTTCTACATGACCAAACCATCTCAACTGACTTATTCCCACTCTTCTTACAACATTCTTCCCAAATCTCACATTCATCATACACCAATGTATTCCGGACACGATCTCTTCTAGTATATCCACACACACCCCGCAAATATCTCATTTCCACAGCAGTTATACGCCGTTCATGTTTCTTCATCCAAACCCAACATTCACTACCATACATCAACGTAGGCACTAACACACCATTATAAACACTCAATCGAGCATCTCTGGATACATTCACGTTCCGAGTAAAGGTTCCCAGAGCACCCAATATCTTACATCCAGCAGATACTCTTTTTTCAATCTCTCGATCAATACGTCCATCCCTCAAAAACACACTCCCCAAGTATACAAACTCATTTACTTGACCCAATCTCACACCATTCACCGAAACATTGCAATCAGTCACCAAATCACTCTTCTCAAACACTAACACTTTACATTTATCAACATTCAGTAATAGATTTAAACCTTTTCCTACTTCATTTATACTTAGAATCATTCTTCTCCATTGTTCTTCAGATTCACCCATTACAACTACATCATCCGCATAAGCTAACGCAGGCACTACACTGCCACCAATACGTACACCATCCGCCCCATTCAGCGACTTTCGTAACAACACATCCATATATAAATTAAACAACCACGGGGACATCCCACAACCTTGTTTCACGCCAACATCTATAGAAAATCAATCACTCAATCTACCATCAACTCTAACCGCAGCCTCGCTATCTTCGTATAATGCACGAATCGCTCCCAACAAATTACCATTTATACCGTACTCTAGAAGTACATCCCACAGAATAACTCGATGAACACTATCATATGCTTTTTTAAGATCGAGAAAGCCACAGAACACCTTCTTGTTCTTAGCAAGTGATTTCTCAACAATCATACGAAGAGAAAACAATTGATCTACACACCCTCTCTCAGGCAAAAATCCACCTTGCATATTACTCAACTTGGAGATTGTTAAGGTTCGTACCTTGTGAATAAGAATCTTCCCGTACAACTTCCCTACCACACTCAACAAACTTATCGCACGGAAATTAGTACAACCACTCGAACTACCTTTGCCCTTAAATAAAGGACAAATGATAGCACGTTTCCAATCATCAGGAGCTACACACAGTTTCAAACAAAATCTAAATAAATAAACTAACCAATCAAATAATCTCTCACCACCATACTTCAACATCTCATTCGTTATACCATCCAAACCAGGAGCTTTACCATTCTTCAAACGTAACAATACAAAACTAACATCACTTTCATCTATATCCCATTCATCACTTCTAACATTTTCTCTTGAATTTTCACTACAACAATTCGATCCATTTACGCTACCATATAAACCTCTAAAATACTCACACCATCTATTTCTAACGTCTAATTCATTCCACAATAACTCACCATTCGCACTCTTAACCCATTAAGGCCCAAAGTTGCGTTAACGCAACATTTCACTTATAATTTTTTTTCAGGGAATCGGATTAATTTAATTCAAATTTTAACCTATGTCATAGTAAAAGAACGTACAAAAGGCATAATTAATGCACTTTTGGTCACTAATAGTTCATCACCTTAAGTCCTAGAAATTCAGAAACTTTGGAGAAAAACTTAAAATTTTTGCAATTACGTACATTTTTTTTAATGTATATTCGCGCAAAATATTTAATGATTTTGTTAATACGAAAATCATTTATGGAGGTTTCAATATTATAATACATTTTTTCATGTAAGGAAATAGATAAGTATACATATTATATTTGAGATCTTCCATAATGTTGTGTTATCGCAACATTGGGATTAGCGGGATGTACCTAGTTTTGTTGATGAGATACGTTTTTGCGTGCAATTGACGTTTAGTTTCGGCAGTTCGTGCTTGCATATCTTTAATTTGGAATTTTTTCACACAACCTCTCTATCGATGAGGAAATGGCCGTATTCGGAAGACATTCTTGCATGATGTTTATAAAAGGTAAACCAGTCCGATTAGGTTTCAAACTCTAGTGCTTAAGCAGTTCAAATGGATACTTGTATAAATTTTTTCCTTATGGTGGGAAAAGGGCACAGAGTGAAAGCTGTTAATTTACATTAGGTGAACAAGTAGTTGCAGATCTGCTTTCAGTTGTTAAAAATCCATGTAAACATTGAATATTTTTTGACAATTTTTTTTCCTGCTACAAATTATTTCGTACTTTAAAACTTCAAGGTTTTTTTGCGACTGGTATTCGGAAAAATTGCATTGCAAAGTGTCCTTTGGAACCCGCCTAGAATATGAAAAAGAAAGACAGGGGATCACTAGATTTTGCTTTTGAAGATGAAGCAGAGGTCATGATGGTAAAGTGGAATGACAATTCTATTGTTACAGTCGCCAGTAACAACGGTACTGTACAACCATTAGCAAGCGCTAAAAGCTATAATAGGAAAGAAAAGAAAAGTGTATCTGTACCGCAGCCCATATGGGAGGGGTTGATTTGCACGATAATGGTATTGCAAATAACAGAATTCGTGTAAGAGGTAAAAAGTGGTGGTGGCCTCTCTTTATAAATTTAATTGATAGCGTTATTGTCAATTTATGGAAAATACACAGATTATCGAATGATAAAAAGATGTCACAGTTGGAATTTCGATCCTATTTAGCTGTAGCCTTAATGACATGGGAGTATAATGAAACCCAAGAGAATGAATATAACGATTATGAAGAAACCTCTATTGAGGAACGAGATAAAGTTAATTTTGGACGACCCTCCAAAAAGTCTTTGCCTATAGAAGTACGTTACGATCGAGAAGGACACGTGATAATAGAAGAGGAAAATAAAGCAAGAAGATGATGCCGGTTGTGCAAGAGTACAACCATTTACCAGAGCCAAAAATGTAAAGTGCATCTTCATTTAAATTGTTTTAAAGAATTTCACACTTATAAAAATAATATACCACGTAAGCCCAAAGTTGCGTAAACGCAACATTATGTAACGCAAAAACTAGTTATAAACAAAAAATAATAATAATATTTATGTCTACATTTAAGTAATCTTATAACAAATAAATAGTCGCATTTAAAATATTTCTGTTATTTCAATGCTTGGTCCTTAATGGGTTAATCGCTTTTACCGCCGTTACATTACCACCTCTCAATCTCTTCACACTCTACCAAAACATTCTTTTATTCATAGTAAAATCATTCGTCATTCTTTCACTCATCAAATCATCAAAACGCGCCTTACTTTCTCTCACTACTCTCTTAACATGTTTATTTAACCTTTTATATTCTAGCAAACATTCATCACGTAAACTTCCAGGTACATCTTTTACATGTAGAAATCGCAAATACGCTCTCTTTTTCTCTTCAATTGCTTCTTTCACTTCATCATTATACTATGCATTCCTTGGACAAGCTGGATTCAGCACAAACTTCTTTTGCACATTTAAGAACTGTATCCTTAAATTTCATCCAAACATCATTTATGCTGCATTCAAAATTAGGCTCACATACAGGCAAAGATTCATTTATTTTCTCAACAAACATATCTCTAATATCCTCATTCTGTAGTACACTAGATTTCACACGAAACATTTTTTCGGTGCCTTTTACCCTCATTCGCCAACATTTATCCAGACATATACGCGACACCACCAAATAATGATCATTCGTACCCAATTCGTCCCCACGCTTCACACGCGTATCCACAACTAAACTTCTTAGTCGTCCATCATACAAATTAAAATCAATCACACTCCGCCTATTCTCCCTCACATTCTCCCATGTATACAAGTGAGCTAATTTATGTTTAAAGACAGAGTTGGAAACGAAAAGATCACGCTCTAAGCAGAAGGATACTATTTTCCTACCGTTTTCATTCACTCTCACATCACCATATTTACCCAATACATTCCCAGACATGCTTCTCTTTACTTCCACGCAACCATTCAAATCACCACATACGATAACTATTTCACCTGGATCACACGAATCAATCACACTATCTAACAAATTCCAAAATTGATCTTTCTCAAGATCACTTTCGGATTCAGTTGGGCCATAAACTGACACAACGAAGATTCAGCCAAAGAATTCGCGATGAAATACAACTATAATCTCTTACAAACGGTTTCATCCTTTCACTAACAAGCACTCCTACACCATGTTTTGCCCGTTCATTCTCTGCAACAACCGACCACAAGCAAAACAATCCATCTACCTCTTCTTCATTACAGCCTTTCTCCTTTGTCTCGCTCACACACAAAACATCTACATTGTACACACGCATTATATTCACCAATTCATTTTCTTTTCCATTTATACCCCTAACATTCCACGTACCAAACTTACATTCATCAAATTTCGCCCATTTATTCCTCATTAGAACAAAAGATAAAAGAAATAGGGTTCTCTCGGTAAATGAAGAAGAAGTTAAGGTAGCTTACCAGGCTTATCCTTAACTATAAAAGAAAGGAAATAAATTACATTCACACACCTGTCAAATGTCAATCACACCTAAAAACAAATCATAATTCACCGTATCTAAGCGTAACTAATATAAACAACTAACGATATGAAATACTATATACAAGACAAAAAAAATTAAACTATTTTGAAAATCAAAGATAATACTTATCTTAGTAAAAGGATATGCACAAATTCTGGTGACAATCAATAAATATTAATCCAACTCAAAATAACCAGTCAAAAACAAAAATTAAATCCTTATTTGACGGACGAGTGTTGTTTATTGTGTTACCTTTTTTTACAATCTAGAATGCCGCGGTCAAATTTTTCTTTGTTTTTTTCTGTATATTACTACCAAGGACAAATTTTGCTTGGTTTTACTATGCACGATACAAACGTTTTATCAAATTAACGTTTTGTCTTAAAACTATTTTTGTTTAATACAGTGTCTATTGTGAAACTTGAAAGATTCGTCCTATAGTGGGACATATAAAAATATTATATTTTTTCCAGCCTGTATACATATACTAAAAACGTATAAGGATGATTAGACATCATCAATCTTGATAAAACTTAATAAAATCATAATGAACTGGTGCAATATTTAAATATTGCCATTGTCATTTAAATGACAATTTAAAAAATAAAATGGCATTGAAATACAAATCTCATATAAGAATATTGAATAATACCTATATTTACCATTGATTTATATATACCGGGTGTAACACGAAAAGTGAAACAGGCGTTTAACATGGCAAATCAGTTTTTCCGTGCGCATTGCTTCCCTAATTATTTTAGGAAAAAATGTTTCAAATAAATGTTGTAAAGCATAAACTTCTACATCCGAATCAATAAACAAAATTCATTTTGACTACTTCATAACTGCAGAAATTAAATTTGAAAATTCACGTAATTTCAATTTAATAGTAATAGCCATGGAATTAAAAACAAGAGATGAACAAATGCGTAACGTTTTATACGTCAATGTCAGAATAAACTGTCAAAATCATTTTTACGTACTAAATATTTATTTTCTAAATAAAAATTTAATAATAAGGCAAAATATTTTTTAGATTTATTATTTAAGAATAATAAAATAATAAACTCGATAAAATATTTAAGGTAGGTTGTTATTTAACAAATTAATTAATGTAACATAAATTTAATTCAATAAAAACATCAACAACTAAATATTCTTAAATTGTTAAATTAGATGTTCAAATAGTTCACCGTTTTGAGCTAAACAATAACCTAATCTGTTGTAGAAGCTTTCTCGAGTATTCTTTAATTGTCGATTATTTATTTTCTGGCATTCTTGTAATATAGCATTTTTAAGTTCTTCTAAATTCTGGTATCTTTTTTTATAAACATAAGATTTTAAATGGCCCCATAAAAAAAAATCGCACGGATTTAAATCTGGCGACCGTGCTGGCCAGTTAACTGGTCCATTTCGTCCTATCCAGCTTTCAGGAAATACATGGTTTAGATATTCCACAACTTCTCTAGTGCTATGTGCAGGGCAGCCATCATGCTGGAACCACACATTTTCTTTGTTTGTTTCAACAATTTGTGGTCCAACAGCATTAATTAATAAATTCAAATATGATGCTGAATTTATTCGTTGGATGAAGAATGGGCCAATGATTTTATCACCAAAAATTCCTGCCCACACATTGACAGAATGACGATATTGTGTCCTCGATTCTACAATATTATGTGGATTATTTTGTGACCAGTACCGATAATTATGACAGTTTGGTTCGCCATTCATGGTAAATGTGCATTCATCTGTGAATAAAATACTACTTAAATATTCTCTATTTGATTTCTCCATCATTATTTCACAGAATGAGGCACGCAGTTCAAAATCTCGTTCCAAAATATTTTGGTGGTTTTGAAATTTAAAAGGAATGTATTGATGTTTTTTGAGAACTCTATGCACTGTCACAAAATTTATATTTAGTTCTCTGGAAATTTCCCGCACACTAATTGTTGGCTCCAGTTCTATTAAAGCAAGAATATTTTCTTCATTGTTAGAAATTCTTTCATTTATTTCTTTCTTGAAATTTAGTGTTCCTGTCTTTTCAAACTTTACTATAAACCTCTGAATAGTTGCCGTACTAGGAATATCATGATGCTGCCAAATAGCGCTAATATAGTCACGAATTAGTCGTAAACTATGGCCAGAATAATGCCATTTAATTATTTGCAACTTTTCTTCATCTGAATAATTATTCATTTTTGATAATAATAAACCCTAATATTGATTTAATAGCACAGTTGGTCAAAATAAATACTAATAATTTGACGTATAAAACGTTACGCATTTGTTCATCTCTTGTTTTTAATTCCATGGCTATTACTATTAAATTGAAATTACGTGAATTTTCAAATTTAATATCTGCAGTTATGAAGTAGTCAAAATGAATTTTGTTTATTGGTTCGGATGTAGAATTTTATGCTTTACAACATTTATTTGAAACATTTTTTCCTAAAATAATTAGGGAAGCAATGCGCACGGAAAAACTGATTTGCCATGTTAAACGCCTATGTTTCACTTTTCGTGTTACACCCGGTATAAAAAATAATTTAAATTTCTAATTTTTGGAAAGGAATATGTTGGCTTTAGGATCCTTGAATTGATTACTTTATTTAATGTTTGGACGTTTCGATGGTTAACCCATCATCTTCAGCATTATATTGTTACAATTTTTTTTGTACATATCTAAAGACTGTAATATTATTACATTGTCAAGTTTAATAAAAACACTATTAAATGAGTTTTACGGATGTGTAACTGTCGTAAAAGTAAAAAAAAAATATTTTTTCGGCCATCTGATTAGTATTACGTACAAAAAGTTCATCGTTTAAAATATCAATTCACATGATGTATTTTTCGTTTAAATTACGATTTGAACATGTTTTACATAAGTACATAAAATGTATAAAATGACTTATTACTATTAACTAAGATATTTTATATAGATTTTACAAATTAAAACAAAATTATTTTGTACGCAAAGTGTAAATGTCAAATTTTTGGTCAAAAAACTTTAGAAATATATTTGGGTAAATCAATTTTCCACTACACAGTGCATATTACTTTTAATATCAAGGATTTATCACTATCAGAAAATTTTCAGAAAATTCTTACTCGTTGGGCAAATTCTGAGTTCGGACGAAAACCCTACTCTGGTTTAAAGAACAGCCACTTTTTTTTGTGGTCCTGTGTAATCAGTCAGTTACAATTCTTTAAAAATCTTTCTTTTTATTCAGACCATTGCCGATTTTAAATGACATTTAGTGAACATTTGACATTCAGACGATTACAAATTTTAATTATTCTGCTTGCAATCACAAATAATAAACATAAATGAGACTCACCTCAAATAAATAGATTCATAAAACAAATAATAAATAAATAAATATATCATTACGCCTTTTACCATTATTGGGCGTGGCACTCTGCCGTAGTAGATCTCGGTAAGTGATCTATTTTTTCGCGTGAAGTGCGGTTACCAGCCGTCAAAAAACGGCCCCCAAAGATGTTAGTGGAGGGGGAGCCACAGGGATATATTTAAATTGGTGAAAATTGTTTGTCGGCAATGGGGATCGGACCAGGGTTCTCAAGATCCACAGGCCGACTCGATACCACTGAGCCACCTACCTCATCAAAATAAATAAAACAAATAATAAAAGAAACAAATAAGTAAATCGGGAGCATTACGGTTCGTGGATTACTTGAAACAAGCGTGAAACATTTGGCGCCTGTTAGACACTAAGTATAGAGTTAATCACGATAGTAAAACAGTGCTTTTATGTGAGCAACTATAGAACTATCTAGTAGCCATTACGAGACTGCTGGTCGGCGATTTTGAGAAACATTTAAGTCAGACTACAATACCATAACACCGCTTTTACGTGGGTAACCACAGACCTATGTAGCTATTACAGTTCCCGAAACTGTTAATCGGTGACATTGAGTCATACTCATGCCACATTACTACAGTATAAAAGATCTTATCAGTGGTCTCTACAGCTTTCGGCTGCTACAGAACTATCTGTAACTAAATATATCATCACGCCTTCTCCCCTCGACTGGGTGTGGTACTGTCGTAACAGATCTCAGTATGTAATGCATTTATGCGCGTGAAGTGCGGTTACCGGCCGTCATATCACGGCCCTCAAAGATGTTAATGAAGAGGGAGCCATAGGAGTAATTTTTAATGTGGTGAAAACTGTTTGCCGGCTGTGGGAATTGAATCCGGGCTCTCAAATCCACAATCCGTCTATGATTAACTATCTCACTTCGCTATCGGAATTATCCACCACAACACTATCGTCAAAAAATTGTAAAATTAGAAAAAGTAAAAGTAATCATATTTGACTTAAATTTTCATATAGTTACATAAATAATTTAAATATTTTTTGTTTCATTCAGGTTGTATTATTTCGGGCAAAAGATGAACAAAGAAAAAATCCCGAAGTTTAGTTTTTATTTTGTCTTTTTAAAATAAATCATCACGGTAAATTTAAATAGGTATTACTTTTTCAACTAAAAATTATTTTTGTGTCCACAGAACGAAGTAACAGAATTTGTTGTTTATGTTGACCCAACACCTTAGGGTAGGGAAATACATTTTTGTGATATGTAATTGCCCCTGCATCTGCTTATAATAAATATGTGTTTATCAATTTAATGAGTTTCTTTTGTTAATTTAGCCTTTTATATGCCAACAGTTTGTTGAGTTTCAGGCAGTATCGCGTTAAATTTCAGCCAAATACAGTCATTAAAAAAACAAAATCAGGACTCATGCACGGTAAATAAATTTTACTATTACCGCCAGTTAAAATTAATGCCATTTACTAATGCAGTATTTATATCAAGAAATCAAGAAAGATGATTTTTATCCTATGTTTCTGTCTCTAAAATTTGTAAATAACTGGTCTGCAGCTAAAAAAGGAAATATGTTGAAAATTTATAATTTTATTGAAGAAATACTGAACATCTATTATTCGTCTAACTGTAACTAAAAAATTCGTGTTTGAAAAGCTTTATCCCGGTGTAAATATTCTAAAATTCTAACATTATTTCATAGTTGATTATAAGCTAATTCATTTTTGAGTAAAAGTACATATAATCCTTATTCTGAAAAACAATCCGCTTCGCTTGTATATCATTTGAAATTAGAAATTTTATGCATATTGCAAATAAAAAGCAGTCCATTCATTAATAACAAAATTATATTTATTAAATAATAAAAATTAAAAATCAAAACTTAACTATTTACATGTTAATAGGTAGGTATGAATTTACCTGGAAAGAAATTTCGCAATCTTATTATTAAAATATAAAATAAGATTTCTTTTAATGTATTGACCCGCGGAGTTAATTTGTAAAATCGTAAATTTCTAAACAGACAAGACCAGACTGAGCAAGTAGTAGCAATCTACCACACTACTGACTGGCTGCTTTACCAAACATAGGATATGAATGTAATAAAAATAATACAATAAAAATGTAGAGTTGATAAAGATAATTATTTCAGTTTAAAACTATCATTTTATTTTAATTGCCTGCAATTTTTTAACACAGAAGTATTATTGAAAAATGTTGGTTCGGCGAACTAGGGTTTTTTGACCTGAAAATAGTGGGTTTAGTTCTGGTTCAAGTTCGAGTTGATAAATTTAAAAGCGGTTCAGGATCTCAAAAACGATGGGTTCGGAACGGTTTTCGGTTCGGGTTCGGGTTCGGGTTCGGTTTAGTTTCTGGTCATTGGTTTAAAACTAATGAAAATTCAAAATTAGTATTTACAGTAAAAAATCAGAAGTAAAATGAGGAATTTGATTTTACAAACTATACTTAGTATACAGACTTGTCTGAAAATAAAATATGAATAATTTGATTTGCTGGGAGTATATTTTCAACTTTTTCAGATCTTAATATCATCACTTTCTCAGTCTATTTGAGCTTTTTGCATGTATTATTGTGATGAAAGTCATGTGATATAAATATTTCCCCCCGGTGTAGGGTTGGTGTAACTATTGCTGCGAAACCTATGTGTGATATTTGTTTGTTTTGGAAGCGCCTCCGGCGTGGCGATGGCGCCCCCCAGTCAGGCGGCGGTGGTGCAGGCCGGCCAAACCCGTAGAGGCAGCGCGTCCAAGGACCCTACAGCCCGCCTCAAGAAGTGAAGTAAACCGCCGCTAAAACTATCTTGTGTACCGTGTACATACGGCACTCACACTTACCGCCATGCCCGGCGCATTGGCCGAGGTAGGCCTTCTCCAGATGAGACCACGCCACCTAAAGGACTGCAATTTGCAACAGCCCTTTAAGTACCAGGTTTGACAGCAAAAAAAAAATAAAAAAAAAGAATTTATAATCACTATTATTGATGTTCAATGTTTTCTGGAGAATTGACTGATTTCTGTACAGAGTGGTTTTAGTTCGTTGTGTTATTTTAACGGAATATAAGCGAATGTTCCTCATGACAAATGAATGACAGAAATTAACAATTGCGACTTTGGTTGCTGTTGTAAAGGACATTTTGACACAAGCGGCTTGTTTTGTATATATTATATAGGTAACACTAATTTGATATATTTGTATAGGATTTCAATTATGTATTGCAAATAGTTGCAAAATGTTAAATGGAGAAGAAATGAAAACTGGTTGTGCGTTAACATTGTTTTGTTAGTTGTATTATTATGTTTAGCCCAATATGTAATATTCCTTGTTTATGTGCACTGCAATTATTATTATTTTTCAGTTTTCATATTACCGTGTTCTGTAACTTATATAACTATAAATGTTTGTATCTCATGATAAATTATCTAGGGCAAGAACTAAATCATTTTATATTTTATGAAAATGTAAATTGTTAAATAAAATAGTCAATTACGCTATCTTCAATATTAAAACGCTTCAATATTTTTATGTTTAGTACATCATAGTAGACAAGAAATACAAATCGTTAAGAAAAACTAACGTTCCTCACATTATTTATTTCGGAATTCATTATCATTTAAATTTCTTGAAAAATCTGAAACGGAACTTAAAAATAAGACTGATTTTTAATTGTTCGATACAATATGTACATATTAACCAAAGTCTGTTTTATTTTATATGAAAAAGGGAAGATACCAGCAGGTACATAAATTTGTTCGTTTTCCATGCATTGTTATGATTGCAGTGTTTTCCATTTCTTGTGCTGCTGTTTTTGTATTGGAAGTTTGTGTTTGGTAATTTTAATAATAGTAGAACTACTATTAATAGCACTTAACGCAGGTTATTTTCAAGTGATTGATACGTATACTGAATGTATTTGTTGTCTAGTAACTTTTTAATATAATTGTCGACCAATTTTCGGTAAATGACAGGGGACAAAATCTATCATAAGCTAATTTGTTGTTTAGATTATACTGTTTTTATCCGTTCCTTGACTTTATTTATTGTTCGTAACATTAAAGGATCGCAAATTTATGAGTAGTTATTCTGTGGTTGTAGTTAACAAGTTATATAAATGTTGCGGGAAAATGCAGTGAACTGTACATGTTATAGTCTGTAATTTTGGTTTCATATTTATTATTAAAAAAATCTAAATCTTGTATTAGTATTTTACGTATCATGTTTTAGCTTTTTTGATGACAGTAAATATTTCAGAGAATTTTGTAATCTTTGGACAGTATTTTAGTTTTGTTTTTCATTGGAATATTCAGTTACTTTTGCGTTGTTTTAATTGTAAAATCGCAGTGCAATTGTATAAAATTTTGTGTGGTCACAATTCTTTTAGAATTTGTTCTTTATTGAATTTGACTTGAAGTATCAACTCCACATATTTAATGTGTGCAATTTAATTACCTACAGTTTACATCTCGGTGTACTCCAGATAATATTTATTTTTGAATACATTTTATTAATTTAATGCTTATAGGATTCACAGAAAGTCGCCAGTAATAATTTATTTATGATATAATTGTATGTATGTATATTTAAAAAATTATAATATTTTTAATATGACAGTTTTCACAATCTTTGCTTATCATATCAAACTGGGTAAGTACTAACTATTAATAAAATATACTGGCATTATTACCAAAAAAATCACTATTTTGAAACATATATGAAGTCAGATGAACAATTAATTAAAAGAAAATAATTTTTATTTTATCAAAATTAAGTGTTCTTGAGAAAAAAATTATTAGTTTTAAAGATTTTTATTTTATTATATTAATGACAATAGAACTTATATATATATATATATATATATATATATATATATATATATATATATATATATATATATATATATGTATATGTATATATATGTATAGTTTGTTCATTTTTAGTGGCACTCCATATCTATCTTGAGAAGTATAGGAGGTATGAAATCGGTTAAATTATCAAACAAATTCTATCTTATAAGGCTACTTTAATGAACAAAACAATAATTTTTTAGACTAAAACATACGGAGTGCAACGTTCTTATTTTAAATGGAAACCTATTTTGTGTGTGGAAGGGATCTTATTCTGCTCTCACATGATCAAGTTTAGAAAAAATGTGTCTATTAAAATAACATTAATTTAAAAATCGCATAGGAATCGGCGTGCTAAGAAACAAACAATGAACAAATTATAATGTCATCAATTAAACTGTTAAATAAATTTTGGTATTCATTTGTTTTTTTCATAGCACACTGATTCATATGAGATTTGAATTAAATTAATTACATTTTAATGTGCATATATCTCAAAAAAGTTGCACCCCGTATTTTGAGAACCATTGGCCTAAATAATTCTTGTTACGCTCATTAAAGTGGTGTTATAAAATAGAAATTGTTTGCTAATTTAACTTCTCTAGATGGTAATGGTGCACTATTTAAAATGAACATCCTGTATATACATTTACTAGATGAATAAAACATAATAAGCAGTGTATGATTCAACAATCAAAATGTAATATTGCGTATGTATAAAAGGACTGTACATTTTTATTTAGAATTAATGTTTATACATAATTGTAGGTGGATTTGCGAGTTGTGTACTTGGTACGTACTGTTAACGTTTTGTAATTTATATTACTTTTTTAAGTGTGTTACTTTTAGTGATCATGCCTTTGTTTTAATTAATCTTTCATTAATTTTAATGCACCTTCACATAAACACGTGAAAAATAAGTTAAAAAATTTGTTTATACATGACAGATATAGATGAATTTAGTTCTTTTTTATTTCCAAATTGAATTCAACAACCATTAAATATTGTTAAACTACTATATTTGTAAAAGTCAGTATTAATAAAAGTCTGAGATGTGGAAATAACAATTGTTTAAATAAATTTTAATGTTAGCTAGTTAATATTTATTTCACTGTTATGAGATCAACCTAATAACTGTGGTTTATTTATGTTTATGCTGACATGTATAAATAATTTTGGCTACCAATTGCTATTTGATACTCCTTTTTCATATTCATTATTTTATATCAAAAGTGTTTATATTGGTACCACAATAATTTAATTACACAAAATCATCTATTTACATGGGTCATTACATTACCGATTTTGTATATACTTATGTAACGGTAACATTAAAATAAAAAGACGAAAATTGCAATACTGCATTTTATGTTATTTTCTAATAATTTTTACTAGGATTTTTATTTATATGTATACAGGTTAATGGAAAGAAGGCAATTGGTTATTTTCATTCGAATTTATTTTATAGTTTAAATTCAGATATAGCTCACAAAATACCACTTTTTTGTTTTAAGATTCTGAATTGCGCCTACGATTTTGGCGACAGCGATATCACTTTGATTTTTTTCAAATGAAGCATACCTTAACATGAGGTACATACTGTACTGGCATATAGTATTTACTGATCACGGAACAACAATAATTTTTCAAAATTAGAAAATTAGTTTTTGAGGATTGTTTTGGGCCACTGGCTAAATAAATAATGAATTATACTATTTAGTATCACAAAACACAAACTTTTTTTGACAATTACAATGTCATACAATTGCTTGTAATTTTGTTTGAGTCCATGGCTATCGCTACAAATAAGCAATTTTCAAAAATCTTTAAAATTTATT
This sequence comes from Pterostichus niger, assembly GCA_947425015.1. Classification (NCBI taxonomy): domain Eukaryota; kingdom Metazoa; phylum Arthropoda; class Insecta; order Coleoptera; family Carabidae; genus Pterostichus; species Pterostichus niger. The sequence continues at coordinate 17,159,334 of OX380338.1, read as the reverse complement.
TTATCGGTTATGAAATGTCACAAATAAAATCTGATTAGTGGTTTACATGCAGAATTTTAAGCTTTACAACTTTTATTTGAAGCATTTTTGTCTAAAATCAATTGGGAAGCAACGCGCAAGGAAAACCTGATTTCCCATGGCCCATAGGCCATAGCCAGATTTTTAATTAACACCCTGTATATACAGGATGTTTCACAACTTAGAGCAAAAAATTAAAGGGTATATTCTGTACGACGTGCTGATCATGAAACAAAAATAATTTTTTTAAATCGCAAAACTATTTTCCATGTTTTTTCCAGTCCAAAATTTTTCGTTGCCACTGCCACTGGGTGGATGATTATGTTAAAGTTATTAATTAAATAAAATTCTATTATAAATAGCTGCTAATAATTGAATTGTGTAATTATTCTTTCGTACTTGATACCTACTTGATTGTTTGTGTTTAATAGGAAAGCGAATCCAGGGCAGTACTACAAAAAATGTTTTAGGTTAACAACCCTTAATTTTTCGAATTTAAAAAAATTCTTTTTGTATCATGATCAGCACGTCGTACAGAATATACCTTGCTCTAAGTTGTGAAACACCCTGTATATATATATATATATACAGGGTGTAGAATTGAAATGTGGCGTATAGGGATTTCAATGTTATTTTTTTAATATTGCTGTATCTCTTTACCTATTCACTTTAGAGCAAAAGCGTAAATACAAAAATTGTTCAGAAATTAAAAACGCTTCCTATAAAGTATATTTCATTACATAAATGTGAATAGTTCACGAGATATTAATTAAATGAAATTCAAAATTTATTCAAATTTTTTGTAGATTGCGTTGGAAAATTAAACAAATGAACTGAATATTTGACATATTGTAAAAGAGTTTGACATTTGTTTGTTACAGTGTTGTAATATTTGTTGAACAAGTTTTTGAAGAATATTGTAAAGAAATAATGAATAATCTTAGCACGATTTTTTTCACTATCAAATTATGTAAATTTTGAATTTTAGTTTTTAATAATAGTTCGTTATGTTGAATATCTTGAATTGTGCCATTAAACTTTTGTATTATTTGGTGACTTACACTATATGCCATGTTTATTTGATTTTGTAATTTTTGTTCATTATTCGCATGTGTTCCAAAATTGTGTTAAATCTGTTTCCATATTCCGTGTCTAAATTTCCAGTTATAGATTTAAATATCGTTTCTAGGTCATCGATTATAAAGTGTTTTATTTGTGGTGGTTGTGTTGAGATTGTTGTATTGTTTGTTTAGGTCATCATATTCATTGTATAAAGGTGTCAAGTTATAATAGTGTACAAAAGTGTGTTTTGATTTTTCTAACTTGGCTGTACTTAAGTTTATCGGTAAAATCCCTAAATTTTCGGTTACATTTTTAATGTCCTCGCCTTGTGCGATTGCGAACAATCTGGAATATTTTTAAAAGAATAAGTTGTTTACCTGGGACGTTTAATGTTTGAAAGGTGAATATTTTCAGTAGTGTTACCGTGTTTAGTGTTTATTTTAGCTGTTTTCAAATTTTTATTAATATTTTTTATTTTTTCAATTTTGAATTTGTTTTTGTTTTTTTGTTGTTTCTGTATATTTTGGACTAGGATTTAATATGGGATATCTGGTAATTCTTCTCGTGTTTCGTTAAGTTTATTAATTATTTTATCTTCATTGTGATCAACCTTTTCATGAATTTTTTAATATAATATTTTCATTTTATTTTTATGGTCCGTAATATAGTATTTACTGACTGTTTATCTATTTCTATATTAAATGGGGATTTAGAATCTATGTGTCCGGAAATAATTTCTGTGGGTTTTAATTTTGTAACCGAGTGTATCGTATTATTGTATGCTAATAATGCGTAATTTACTTTGATTTCAATAGGTTCGTGTTTATATTGGTTGTTAAAAAGGCTGGTATGTTCGATTAGGGTTGAATGAAAGCGCTCTATAATATCATTAGAGTCGGGATGTTGTGAGCTAATAATGTGAATTTTTATTTTGTGGACTTCTAAAAGTTCTTGCAAGACTGAGTTTTTAAACTCTAGACCATTATCTGATATTATTTCGTCTGGAATAGAATGATGAGTTTAGAATTTAACTAATTTATTCATAACTTCTTTTCCTTGGCCTGAACTTACTTTATAAGCTTGTGCGTATTTTGAGAAAGAATCTACTATAGTTAAGAATTTTGAATTTTCTAATGTAATACTATCAATGTATACTATTTGAAAGGGATATACTGGGATTGGAGTGATATAAAATTTTAAGTTTAAGGGGTTTCTATCATATTTTGCTATTTGACAGATCTGACATTGAATTATGTAGGTTTGTATTGATTTTCTTTGTTTAGGCCAATAATACCGTTGTTTTATTCGAGTTTCGGTTTCATCGATTCCTCTGATTAGTCTTACTTTCGTAAAAAGATTGAATTAATTGGATGATTTCGTCTTCGTTTATTACATCTAAAAGTTTTGTGGTACACTTATGGCCGTTTGCACCGGTTACACTTTGTTTTTAAGTACCCCTTGATAAAATAAGTGCGTTGCACCAATCTTTAAAGTGTCCTTAAATCGTTGCATCTGCCCTTAAATTTAAGTTGTACTCTGGGTGACGCTTAACGGTAACCTTAAAATAAGTGTTGTATTTGCGCATGCGTCAGAGTAAACTGACATTTGAAAATAAAATATTTATGAGTTGCAGGTTAAGTTGGGTAGGTATTCATCTCTCTAATATTCAAACACTGCTTAGCGAGCACATAGCTTTATGCAGATGCATAATCATGAAACACCATAAAATTAAAATACCTAAAATGGCGGATTTAGCAAAGATCCGAACCAAAATATAGTGGTTACATATTCAAACTATTACCCAATAGATGGCAATTTAGTGGAATATTCATATTTTTTAAATTGTTTATTAGTAGGAAAATTTATATACCGCATTATTCAACACTCTAAAGCGCAACTGCTGCCTTTCTAAAACATTGCTTTATGATTACCCTGTTTTATTAAATATCCTAAAATGGCGATATTCACGTCAAGTGACGTCATTGACATATTTTTTATCTCACACAAATGCAAATCAACTGTTGAGCTGTCACATTGCTATTTAAAAATGTTTTTTTTTTACAGAACAACAAACAGATTCAGACATGTGTAATTAATGTAATGTTCCTTAATAACAATTTAAGATTATGATGAAAAAAATAATGTTTCGAGTGTCAAAATATATTATCAGGTTAATTTTCATAACAATATTTTTTTAGAATGTTTAATATTATATTTAAATTAATCAACAGACATAAACCTGCTAAATTAATAAATTTTCTTCCGATATGACCACTTGATTTTTGTATGGAGCTACGTGAAAGATTTTGTTTGTAATAAACCAGTGAACACATTAAACGGACTGAATAATAAAATTGAAGCAGCAATTGAATCTTTATCTGCTGACCAAAGAGAAAAGACTACTTATTCTGTTTCAAAACGTTGTGCAAAATGTATTGAAGAGGCTTTTGAATATTTGTTATAAAATCATTTTGTTGTTATTAAGTGTTCTTTATTCTTATTTTCGTTATTATTATGACAAAAAAATATTATTTCGTTTAATAATAATAATTACAATTGTTTTAGTTAATTGTTTTATTTCAAGCCACAGTCATGGCTCACTATTCTCTTTACGATTTGGTGTATAATAAAGTGCCCGCCATTTTACTTTTTAATAATGTAATATAAGATTATTTTACATGATTGTAAAGCAAATTTGATGCACTTTTCAAATTTGTAAAAAAATATAGAATGTTCCATTTGAAATTTCAAAGTTGATAATAATTACTAATAAACCGGAAATGATATCATGAATGTACATACGTCATCAACTAGCTTACATGTTGCTGTATAAATCATGTTATATGAAAGAAATTGCTAAGTTGATAAATAAGCGAGATATTTGCTGGGTCTATTAAAATATAACACCCTGTATATATATATATAAATTAATTTAAATAATAGAATATTACTTTTAAAAAGAGCTATGAAGTTTTGAAATAAGTTAAAGGTACTTATTTTTTCATTAAATACCTATTTGTTATAAAGTGAAATAATATGATTTTTTTTTTTACTTTATATATCGGACCAACTACTTAGGTCATATGCCGATATGTCCCTTGTATGGCCGCCGCGGGTGGGATCCGAACCCACGACCTTATGGTCGAAAGTCAGGCCCTCAACCCGCGCGGCCAGCACGCGGGACAATAATATGATTTAATGCACATAATATTTCGTTAACTATTATTTTACGATTCACATATAGTTATTTGTGTATTAAGAGCGTAAAGTGATTCTTTGTTACTCGAACACGGTATTTGCAGCGCGAGCCGAAGGCGAGAACTGCAATAGTGTAAGAGGAACAAAGACACTTTACGCTCGTGATACACACATAATTTTTTCTACGATTGCATCTTCAAATTATTAAAAAACGTATGCGTACTTATAATAAATTCGTTCTGTCGACTGGCAATATGACAAGTTTCTATTTTGTTTGTATCCCTAGTAACTATTGAAATAAGCGCACATTTAATATCTTTTTCACACGTTGTCATTGGAAATGCGCGCATTTAACGTCTTTTTCGCGCGTTGCAATTGGAGAGGCGCAAAAAAGATATTTTTCGAATGCTCCACAGAAAACGACAACTTTACGATGCAATCGTAGAAAAAATTATTTACAATTATTTTTCAATGTAAGAAAATATAGTTTAGGCAATTAAAACGTGCCTTTTCAGCGCAGTTATAGTAACTAAAAATAAAGATTTTAGTAATTATATTTCTAATTATATACCCATCTATAGTGAACTAATTTAAATTTTTACTAACACTATTGTGAAAATCAAATTAAATTAGAATAAAATTTATTAATTTAGCAGGTTTATGTCTGTTAATTAATTCAAATATAATATTAAATATTCTAAACAAATATTGTTATGAAAATTAACCTGATAATATATTTTGAAACTAGAAACATTATTTTTTTCATCATAAACCTGAATTGTTATTACGGAACATTACATTAATTACACATGTCTGAATCTGTTTGTTGTTCTGTAAACAAAAACATTATTAAATGTCAATGTGAGAGCTCAACAATTGATTTGCATTTGTGTGAGATACAAAATTTGTCAATGACATCACTTGACGTGATTTCGTCATTTTAGGATATTTAATAAAACAGGATAATCATAAAGCAATGTTTTAAAAAGGCAGCAGTTGCGCTTTAGAGTGTTGAATAATGCGGTATATAAATTTTCCTACTAATAAATAATTTTAAAAATATGAATATTCCACTAAATCGCCATCTATTGAGTAATAGATTGAATGTGTAACCAGTATATTTTGGTTCGGATCTTTGCTAAATCCGCCATTTTAGGTATTTTAATTTTATGGTGTTTCATGATTATGCGTCTGCATAAAGCTATGTGCTCGCTTAGCAGTGTTTGAATATTAGAGATGCGTGCGTTCCCGTTAAGTTTATAAGTTTTTATTTTGATATGAATGGATTTGGATTTAGAATTAGATATTGTAGATGATGATTTAGAAGTAGTAGACCTAATAAATTTTGGAATTCCCCGTCAAATATACGAGCGTGCTAATTATTTTCATTCGTTAGATGAATTAATCTTTTTTAAACGGTTTCGTTTGACAAAAAATAGTGTAATATATTTGATTGCCAAAATTGAACACGAATTGGAGTTTCCATATGATTTGTAAATATTTTTATTTTGGTTACAATTTACATTTTAGAATGAGAATATTTTTTAATGTATTATCCAGGAACAATTGCATCTCACCAATAAACCAATTACTAATATCTCTAAGATATTATGCAACTGGGAATCATTTGTTAAGTATTGGGGATTTTGGAGGAATGCATACTTCTAGCGTTAGTCGAATAATTATTCGAGTGTCCGAGACAATAGCTAGATTATATGATCAGTTTATTAAAATCCATATTGTGAGTTTCTTGTGAATCCTAAAAAGAAAGTGAGCTTTACGAACCATGATCACTATAAACATATACTTCAATTAATAAACGAACCTCTGTGGTATCTAATAACAATTTTGATTCATTGATTACATAATCATGATCACCATCAAATGGATTTCTTAATCCATTCCTGTTTTTTTATTCATTATATTCAACAATTTATCGTGTGCTGGATCAGTGTTTATCAAGTTGGGCAAACCTCCTCCAGTTTTTATAATCTCTCTTTTATTGTTTGCAACTGTTTGTCGTACTTTCTTCTTTCCGTTTTCATAAAATTTTTGGATTGAGGTTTTGGTTCGTCTAACACAATTCGGAACCATTGCATTAAATTTTTCTGTTACTTTTATCCAAGCTAGTTCTTTGTCCTTCCATGTTATCGTATCGGTTTTTTTACATTCAATTATGTGTTTGTACTCATCAATTATATTAAATAGCACCATTTTTTCTTCATTGCTATAGTTCTTTCTTTTGCGCTTGTCATGATTCTAAAATTTTCATTTTATTTATAAAAGCATTATGCAATTTATATTTTGTAAGAAACAATTAAAATATAATACCTATCAATATTGCTGTACAATTATATTTTGTAATTGCTGTATAATAATTTTTAAATGTAAAAATCTAAGAGGTTATCTTTCTTTCGTTGACAGTAAAATAACTAAATCCACCAGTACTAAAATGAAAAGTCACTAAATCTCTTCTTCTTGTTTTTAATAAGGTGTCCTTTACTAAATATGAACTAAGTACTACTCGTGCAAACAGGCTAAGTATAAGTGAACCTTAAATATTAAGTACCCCTTTAGTAAGTGGAACTTTTAAGTCTAACCGGTGCAAACGGCCATTAATCATTTTTATTTCCGAATTTTTAAAATACATTGTATAGTAGTGCTGAAATTTTCGTAAAGTGGGTCTTCTAAATAAAGATAGTATTTAACGCGAGGCACTATGAATTCTTTAATAAATTTTATGGTATCTCTTTCCAAGTCATTTTTTGAGAATTGTACCAGAATTCTTTGTTTACTATTATGAAGTTTTAATATAGTGGGATTCGAGGGATAATATTCAATTTCCGAGATTATGATTTGGTTTTTGCCATAGTTTACGGAGCATTCGACTATCGGAATACCGATTACAGAGTGTTCTACGTTAGAGTGTATAGTTTCATCGCTGTCAGATACGTCATCGTTAAAATTTTGTTTATCGTTGCCTATTTCGACTATTAAGCCTATGGCACACTGGTCGAAGAGCGTCGATGAGCATCGATGAACTCTTCGATGAAACAACAGAACGCACCCTACATCGAAGAAAATTAAAAGCTCCTCAATTTCCAACGAAGAGCTCATCGATGAAACGAACGTATCTCATTTCACTCGTATCTTTTGTGTCTCATTTCACGTTAGCGTATTTTTGAAATTTAGTTTTTCTTTCTCAATTTTAAAAGCTTTTATTGTTTATCAATGAAGGGTGCGTTCTATTGTTTCATCGAAGAGCTCGATGCTCTTCGATCAGTGTGCCATAGGCATTAAGGATTGAGAATCGTCAGGAGTATTGTAATCATTTGGTTCTAGTAATTTTTCTCGTCTATGTAGTTCTACTTGTGGAAATTATTCTAAGTCCGATCCTGTATATACAGTTATTGTTACGTTCGTATCTTTAAAAATGTACTGAGTCATCATTTTTATATCTGCCTAGTCTTTCTCGTCTTTACCACATGCGAGTCTGGCAATACTTAGATATTTGATGTAATGTTTCAAACAAAATTCTTTGAAATTTAACAGGGTGTAGAATATGTCTTGAAGAGATGGTTTATCGAAAATCGAAGTAGTGGTTTTTCGTTATAAGATAGATTATACGAGTTATTAACGGGTGCATTAAATAAATCTTCTTTAATTTCAATTATATTTGTTTTAACATTACTGTTTGATTGATTAAAGTTTAAATAATTTGGATATTATAATAAATAATTATCTTCTAATTTAGACTGAGTTGAATTTTGAGTCATGTGCAATTCTGCTAAGTGCGTCTGAATTTGTATTTAATCTGTCTTTTTTATTCATGACAGAGATATTATTTGAATTAACTTTATTGTTATTACTTGGCTGAAGGTAATGAATCTTTATTTTTGAATTTGGAGTTATTAATAGATCGTTATTTACATCGATAACAATTTTTAATAGTTTTAGATTGTCTATTCCTAATAGTAAATCAAACTTATCATGGAAATTAAATAAGTGATACTTTAGCCGGAAGTTATTATTTTGTTCCATATTAAAAAGTTTTGTAGTGGACATCAGAGTACTAAATTGTTCTACAGAGGTGCCGTGTGCTGTAGAGATTTGGAACGGATCTTTAAAAATAGATTTTTTAAAATATTTATGTGCAATATCAGGTTTCACGAAAGACTTTGTGCTACCTGTATCTATCAGTACTTTGAGATTATTTTCTGGCAGTAGTATGAAGGGTAATGTATTTTGATTATTCGTTAGATTTAGTAATTCTATTGTTGCAAAGTTTTCGAGGCGATTTCGCATAAAAAATCATCCGATTCAGTGTTTGTGTCTACGGGGAATTCGATGTGAGGTTCAACTTGTGGTTCATAAGTGTTATCTGAATGCGTGTCATTTTCATACTCGATTGTTTCGCTATCTATGTTATATAATTTTTCATACGTTTTGTTTGGGTTTAAAATTTTGGTAACCGTGAGATGGTTCTGGTCGTGGTTGATATGTGTTATTTGTGAATATGTTCATGGGTGTTGGTTTTGAAAATCGTTGACCGAAATTTGGATTTTGTGTGGTAGTTTTGCTTTTGTTAGCTTGAAAGTTTTGATTGAAATTTCTATTAAAAGGTCTATTTAAATTAGATACACAAATTGTTAAATATAATGGTTTAGTCTGATAAAATTTTTGTGTTTGGTTAATTCAAAAGGTGTTTCATTATAAAACTGTTTTAATTCAGTCATTTCTATGGCCAGTGTATATGTATCGCGTTTGTCAGCGTACGTATTTGTTAGAGCAGTTTTTAAATCCTTAAAGTTTGAAATGGTACAGCTCCCGATATTGCAGCGTCGCCTTTTATCTTTGAGATTAGGTATTCATTTTGATGTCCGTTGGGTCTGCTAAGTTATAAAATGTAGTTACCAATTTCTAACATATTTCAAGAAATCTGGGTAAAAGTTCGCGTTCCCCAAGGAATTCGGGGATCATATAGAGGTATTCTCGTTTTAATGTTGGCATAGCCATTCTTGCTTGATTAAAGTTAAATGTGAGATTTCTAATTAATGAAGACATAAGGTATTTACAGCAGAATCAGCGTCTTCATGTGAATTGAGACGTTCCAATGTTCCCTCGGATTGCTCGTGATGCCTTCGAAGTTGACGTGGGTCCGATATTTTCTCGGTCACTTATCACTTACAGTTGGTTGATAGATTTTGATTCTTTAATTTGCCTTAAATCGCTAAAACGAACCAGTACTACTTATCGATAATACTGTTTGGCAAATTACTATCTAGACTGCGCCAATTAGGTTTCGATATACGCAAGTTGACTTTATAAAATAATTTATTTTACTATTAGCAACGATGTTGCTTGGTACAAAGTTGATTCTAAACTAACTTACAAGTTACAATGTCTTACAAGAGACTATAGTCTATTTTTTTAAAGAACGGAGTAGATGGCGTTGCGTGCGCGGAACGGTTTACACAACACAATAAATAAAATTGCGCTAAATTTAAATCTCAACATGAATTATTTAAAAAATAATAATCATTTAAATGCATGAAGTTGCTATTAATGTTAATTAGGAAATAAAATACGTATAATAAAATGAACGGTCATTTAAATGAATGTATTAACCTTCAAAAAAGTTGAATAATAATAACAATTGTATTTTCAAATAAATTTAAATTTAGTATTATATATTATAGCAACATCAAAACATTACAATAACAATAATAAAAATTAAAAAAAAAATCAATATATTTACTGAAATAGTAACAGATTTTATTATTCACACAAAACTATACACACAAAAAAAATATGAAAAAATAATGTACATTTTATTCGGAATCATCAGCAAGAAAAATTGTTAAAATGGCGCACAACGCGTTAATAGGCGTTCATAGGCGTACGAACATAAATGTATTTTCACATTACTTCATTTAAAATGTTATCCTGAGTATATTTGTTCCATATTAATTTAAATTATATTTCAATGATTGGTTTTTATATTCTAGCATTATTTAAACAAATATTTTCATTATACTATTCAGAAATTATAGGTAGTTATATATTCACTATAAAATGAGTTTCTACGCCTATGCATATAAATCTGGTTCGAATGACAGAGACACATGCAGATAAAAGTTGGGACAGAGATCCATTTTTCCACGGTGTAAACTTGCCTACGGTATTATCCAATCAAAAAGCAAGGTCAAACGGCTCCTATCTTGCCCACACTCCGTTCTTTAAAAAAATGGACTATAAGCATAAACAACCAGTGGCGCGCCAACGAAATTTGCCGCCCGGATACAAGACTTTATTTGCCGCCCCTATGTATGTCGACAATAAATACAATAAAATTTTAAATGTATCTAAATAATCTCATATTTTTTAATCCATTTGAAAATTATTATTTGACTGCAAAAAAAAAACTCACATTTTAAATAAATGTATTTTATTAAACAATTATAATATTTTATATAAAATATGACAACATAAATACATATTTATTAATACTATAGTAAACATTTATATAAAATATGACAACACAAATACATAATTATTGTAAAATTATATGATTACATACTATGATACTGAATATAATTATAATACAGTAATACTCTGCACATTTGTACAAACTAAAATCTATTTACTTATTTTAATCTTGTTCTTTCCACTGCAAATTGATCGACAATATCAGAAATATTTAATTCGTCAACACGCTCACTTTCAATACTTATTATACTTAAATTAGAAAGTCTTTCCTGGGACATGGTTGATCTTAAATAATTTATAATTCATTTTAATTTGGAGAACGATCTTTCTCCAGAGGCTACAGTTACAGGCATGGTCAAAAATATAAACAGTTGATGCATTCATATGTTTTGTTTCTGTAATATATGATGCAAGATTTTCAATTTTATTGCACAAATCTAATGCATTGATATAGTTTTCTTTTTTAGGAGGATCAGACAGTTTAATTTATAAATTTGCACAATATTTCATTTTGGTCTCCCAATCAATCGACATCATAAAATAAATATTTAAAACATTGAAACTTTCGTTGTGTGCGTTCAAAAGCTCAAAAAGTTCTTCTATTTTGGAAAAAGCTGTATCTAAAATTGTAAAATAAAAATTAATTTTGTAGTGACGTTTCGGATCTTAAATTGTTTCATCAGTGTTTTCGTAATGAAATAGTGCCTTTTTTGCGCGGTCTAATAGTACTAACTTTTGGAAATGTTGTTTCGCAATCTATTTCTTTTGCAATTGTTGCTACTTCAGCCAAAATGGTCTCAAAACTATTGTATTATTAACCTCTTGAAGCATTTCGCTTATTTTTGGAAGATCTATGTCAGATTTTTGCATTACCTTATTTACAATATTTTGTTTTGTTATTATGGGGTAGGTGGCTCAGTGGTATCGAGTCGGCCTGTGGATCTTGAGAACCCTGGTTCGATCCTCACAGTCGGTAAACAATTTTCACCAATTTAAATCTACCCCAGTGCCCCCCCCCCACTAATATCTTTGGGGGCGTGATTTGACGGCTGGTAACCGCACTTCACGCGATAAAATATATCACTTACCGAGATCTGCTTAGGCAGAGTGCCACACCCAGTAATGGGTAGAAGGCGTGATGATATATTTATTTATTTAATTTTTCTTAAAATATTGTACCAATTCACTATTGAACAAATAAATTTGTACGATTTTATTTTAGTTAACAATGACTATGCTAAATTTCTTGTGTTAGCATCTCGAGATGTATCGTCGAATAAATGTTATAAAGCGTCATACACTATGGGTAAATTATAACGCAGAACTTTGATGGCATCCTTCCTGCTTTCCCATCTTGTATCTGAAAGTGGTTTTACAGTCAATGAGGGACACTCTTTTTTCAAAATATGCCAACGGTAGGTTCAAGTAGAAAAAAATACGTATATTTTCTGGACAAAACAGAAAAAAATTTCGATTTCAAGTGCAGATTTGGCCGCGTCATTTATGACTAAATTTAAACTGTGTGTAGCACAAGGCACATAAAAAACTCTTAAATTTAAATCAAGAATCTTTTTTTCATGTCCATTATGTTTGCCCTTCTTATTACTCCCATTATCATAACCCTGACCGCACATGTAATGGATATCAATGTTTTCGCGTTTCAAAAAGTAAATAAGAAATGTCGTTAAACCTTCCCCGGTTGTATCTTAAATTGGATAAAAGCCTAAAAACTGTTGCCGTATTTCAACGTTTTTTGAAGTATTGTTTAGATACACAAAGCGAACAAGTATTGTTATTTGTTCCACGTGACTTTTGTCGGGAGTGCAATCCAATAGGATAGAATAATACTTCGAATATTTTAATAAACTGATAATATTGGCTTTAATTTTTTCACAATTTAAGGAAATGATTTCATTTTGCATCTTATCACCCAAGTAATGTGGCATTCTGGCGGAATCATGTTGTTTAATAGATACGACCAATATGTTCAGCTATAATGTTATCAAATTAAGCAATTGTTTCCATTAATTTTAAAAAGTTTCCGTTATTACTTTCATATAATTTATTACTATGTCCCCTAAAAGCTAAATTTTGTTTCGCTAAAAACTTAATTACATATACAATTCTTTTGATAACTTCTTTCCATCGTTTTTTTCCAAACTTATTAATCTTTCGTTCATTGGATCAACTGTTCGTTCATATTTCAAAGATTTTTTAAGTCAAACCAAGATTTAAAACATTTAAAATGTCCTTTACTTTTTTCGTGCTTTTCTAAATTTAGAGACAAATGCTGCCAAAGCACTTGCACTTTTAATGTTGGCAAAAATTTTGCAGCAAAAACAAAATACTGAATTTAGTGATTTTCTAATATATTAACCAATTTCTATAAATTTTCTCTCCAACCCGACCTAATCCAACTTAACGTTTTAAAATCAAATCTACCCCACATCTATATCCAATCGACGCTAACTTTTTAATTGATACCGGAAGTACCAAAAGTAATAAATCCGGAATTAGCCCATACATTTTATCAAAATTATATTTTACCATCAAAATTTCAATATTCAGACAGCTTATGATATTTCATATCACGATGAAATTGCAATAATCCCAATTTTCGAAATTTTTAATATCCCCGAAACAAACAAATTTTATCTATACAAATTCAGTAACAAATACGACGGCCTTATTGGCGATGATTTTTTAAAACAACTTAACGCAAACGTAAACGTTACAGTTAGACAACTGACGACACCATATAATTTTTGAACCCGATAACGAAACTAAACCATTCAATAAAAATAATTTGACATCTCTACACTCAATTATTGTATCGCCTCGAAATTCAATTGTTATAAAATTCCTTGTTAAAATGACAGACGGCTTAGGTATTCTAGATCATGTAAATTTTGAAAATGGCGTTGAAATGCCTAAAGCACTCGTCAACGTTTCTAACAATTTTGCAATAACTACTTTAACCAACATAAATGAAAATTCTGTTAAATAGATATTTTAGAACCTTTCGAAATTGAACCTTTAGACCCTATTGAAATTAACTTTGTTGAAAAAAATGGAAGTAGACGAAGAACGCGATAACACACTAAAACAAAATTTAAAAAATATTAGAGTCAAACATTGTAATAAAGAGGAAAAAGAAGCGATTAGAATATTATATTTTGAATATAGACATATTTTATTCTGAAAAATTACCATTAAGCTTTTCTAACGAGATAACTCACAAAATTAAACTCAAGAACGATACACCTATTCATGTAAAATCATATCGGTTTCCGGAAGTACACAAACAAGAAGTAAAATCACAAATGTCCAAAATGCTACAACAAGGCATAATTCAAGACAGTAATTCTCCATGGTCCAGTCCAATATGGATCGTGCCAAAGAAGCTAGACGCTTCTGGCAAGAAAAAATGGCGCGTTGTAATAGATTACAGAAAGCTAAACGACCAGGCAGTAGACGACAAATATCCCCTGCCTAACATATCCGATATATTAGATAAATTAGGAAAAGCAAATTACTTTTCCACTTTAGACTTAGCAAGTGGATTCCACCAAATCGAGGTAGATCCCAGTGATACTCAGAAAACTGCTTTCTCGGTAGAAGGAGGTCACTACGAGTTCAAACGCATGCCGTTTGGTTTAAAGAACGCACCGTCAACATTCCAGCGAGTCATGGACAATGTCCTTCGCGGCCTTCAACACGAAACATGCTTAGTTTATCTCGATGATATCATTATATTTAGCTCATCATTACAAGAACATATTGAAAGATTAAAATCTATATTCGATCGTTTACGTAATAGTAATTTCAAAATACAACTTGACAAAAGCGAATTTCTCCAAAAAACCGTTCAATATTTAGGACATGTTATCACTTCGGATGGTGTAAAACCCAATCCAGAGAAAATTTCCGCAACCAAAAAATTCCTTATACCAAAAACAGTAAAAGAAATTAAAAGCTTTTTAGGACTATTAGGTTATTATAGACGCTTCATCAAAGATTTCGCCAAAATTACAAAACCTATGACGAAATGTTTAAAAAAAGATTCTAAAATTATACACGACAAAGAATTTTTGGAAAGTTTTAATACATGTAAAAAGTTACTTATAAATGACCCTATATTACAATATCCAGACTTTGACAAACCCTTTATATGGACAACAGACGCTAGCAACTTCGCGATAGGTGCCGTACTTTCGCAAGGCGAAATTTCACCTGACAGACCTATAGCTTATGCATCAAGGCCTTTAAATGATACAGAGACACGCTACTTCACTATCGAAAAGGAATTATTAGCGATAGTTTGGGCTTGTAAGCATTTTCGTCCGTATCTTTATGGTAGAAAATTTACCATAGTGACTGACCATCGTCCACTACTTTGGCTTTTCAATCTTAAAGAACCAAATTCTAGACTTGTCCGATGGCGTTTAAAATTAGAAGAGTACGACTATGACATGAAATATAAAAAGGGAAAATATAACATTAATGCAGACTGTCTTTCTAGAAAAAATCTAAACGCTTTAGAAACTGAATCACAAAAAAATAACCCCGGTGAAATCGATAATGACATTGTGTTACAGTTTATTTTGAGCATTCCTTCGAATTTCACTCTGTTCATTGTTTAGTGTGTATCAGTACCTGGAAATTAATTATCGATTAGATATTGACTGATTAGATCCTTATGAGCTTTATTTAGATTTCGCTCTCGTTGTAGTATTCCATTTAATAGTAAAACTTAGATTCAGTTTCTCTTGTTTTCGTTGCTTTAATTTTGTTGGTTAATCACATTTGTTTGTTTAGCTGTCAACGCTCTGTCGATAATACGATCTGGTAGGTATGTTCTTTACCGGCACCGTTCAAATTTAGGCGGAGGCTATCTTTGTCTTCGCACATCGCTCTCTTTTCTTGGCAGAATTTCACAGGTTCGATTTCGAACGAATTGATTCTTTTTTTGTCTTTTCGAACGACGTCTGTTGCGGAAGTGTGAGATTTTGATATTGGAAGTTGGACTATTTCAATTATATTTCGGCAAACCAGTTTTGTTTGCGAAATACCCTTGTGGGGATTACAGAGATAGTGCCATTTAGTAAATATTGCATTATTCAGCGGAGTTGTTCCGGATTAAGATTTCTATTCATTTGTTTTTGAATCTGCCTTTGTCAAGTAAAGTTGGTCCGTTCCGTAGTTTTACATGGCCCTAATTGCAGTCCTTGTTTCAGGTTTTTACGTCTACGTTCATTTTTACGTCCGTTTCACTTTTACGTTCGTTTTTATTGTACGTTTTACTTTACGTTGTACGTTACGTTTACGTTTACGTTCGCCTGTTCGTTCCATTTTTGGTTCGTCCTGCATGCCCGAGATCCTGGCATAGACGCTTCTGTTGCGTTGCTTGCTCGCTGGCGTTGCCTGGGAGTTCCTGATAGTCACTACCGAGAAATTAAGCCCAGCAGTTTGGGAAAGACCACGTGTAGCGGAAGTGACGCTACACGACGTTCCGATTTCACGTGCTTGCCGCCATATTGGAACGGACGACTTGGACATCCGGTTGGCAGATCGAGTTGTTCCACTGCTGCCACACCCCGCTAGCGCCTAAGCGCCACTACAGCTAAGCCATAATAATTTATTCGTTATTTATTATTTGTTTAATTATATGATTGTTATATTTTTGATTTGTGGGCCTTATGCGCACGAGATATTGGATTTAATTGTCGTCGTGATAGCTAATAGTAGAATCAGAATTATTGTGAAAAATCCAGTTAGGAAGATTTTGCGTAGAGTCATTAGTAGTGTCGTTGTTGTCACTTACGAGGTGTGTCGCTCGTGCGACGTAATAGTCATTAGGGTCTGCGATTCTGTAGTCACGTTCAGTCAGACGCGCCGCGTGAAACGCATTCGTTGGCCAATGAAACGTCATACGTCGGAATACGCCAGTTCACTTAGCGCCATTTAGGTGTTGACTGTACCGCAGTCCTAGTCGCTACTGTGAGACACAGCGCCCCGCCTCCGTTGATGTCAGTATTCGTATCTCTCTTAGGTGGATTTTCGATCCAGATTTAATTGTGATAGCTATCGTGTCAAGTGTAAATTCTTTTAGTTGCATAATATATTTAGTCATTCAACATTTTGACCTGTCAGTACTTCGTGCACCCCTTGTATCTCTTTCCTGGGAAGTATCCCGATTTTTGTCGGTCGTCGTACATTCGTTGAACCGGTCGCGGCTCAGACCGGCTGGCGCCCTATTATCTACCGATCACATTTTCCGACTCACTCCCATCTTCACTGAGTTTAGCCGTGGTTCAACCGTTCCACCCGGGTTCATCCCCCCAGGGAGCGTGGCACGTTCGACTGCCCGTGGTGTGGCTACTGGGAAGCCCTAACGTGGGCCAAGCCATAACATTCTGGCACCGCATGCGCGGGGCAGTAGAAGGCCGTAATAATTGTTGAATATTTTAGAAACATAGCAGAAAACTTCTCTACATACATACCGAAACACAACCGGAACAGTCCACAAATAAAAATACAAACACAAAAAACAAACCAAAATTTAAAATCTTGTCAAATATCCAGATTAAACCTCCTAGATCCGAAAACATTCCAAATCCCAAAGAAAACGATATCATAAACGTAGAGTCAGACACAACATTCTACTGCAAATAATAATACGAACACAGGCATAATAATATTAGACGAAATTATTAATAACAAGTTAAATCAGATCCATGTCTTTCCTCATATACACTATAAATGCGTTATTTCTCATAATAACTATGAAAATCAGAAAATTGTTAAAATTAAAATACCAGAAAATAATAACGAACAAATGATATTCGAATTCCTAAGAGATTACACCGATTCAAAAAATATATATCATCTTTACTTTCATACAGACAAACTGTTCCGCGATTTTTCCAAAGTTTACTTAAACAAATTTTCAATTAAAGGTCCAAAATTAATTAAAATAAATAAATAAATATATCATCACGCCTTTTACCCATTACTGGGTGTGGCACTCTGCCTAAGCAGATCTTGGTAAGTGATAATTTTTTTTCGCGTGAAGTGCGGTTACCATCCGTCAAATCACGGCCCCTAAAGATATTAGTGGAGGAGGTGCCACAGGGATAGATTTAAGTGCATTAAAATAGTTAATACCGTAACGGATAAAGAGGAACAAATTTTATTAATAAAAAACCACCATACGAGGGTAATATTAACCCCAGGGGCATTAATGAAACTTTAGAATATTTAAAAAGAAACTATTATTGGAAATACATGAAATTTACTATAACTAATTTTATAAATGCATGCGAAGTTTGTCAGAGAACAAAATATGCAAGAAAAAAAACCATATGTTCCGCTTATGCTTACTGAGACCGCCACACGTCCATTTCAGATAGTACACGTAGACATTTTTATATTTGATAACAAAAATTATCTAACTCTCATAGATGTTTTTACAAAATTCGCGCAAGCAATCTATATTGAAGGAAAAACAGCAATCCACACTTGTAACGCTTTAATTAAATATTTTGCATCATTTGGCATTCCCGAAAATGTAGTCGTAGATAATGGTAAAGAATTTAATAACACAACTACTAAAGAAATCCTGAAACTACACAAAATTAACGGTTATTTCACTACTCCTCTGCATCACGAATCAAATTCTATTGTAGAGCGATTTCATTCCACAATTACCGAATATTTAAGAATACTTAAAGAAACATACCCCGACGATCAAACTGATCAAATGAACTATACAATAATTGGTTATAATAATTCAATACACAGTGCTATAAACTACACCCCATTTGAGCTAGCATTCGGACATACAAATTCAAGAAACCCTAACGACATATTCATTCCAAACTCTTTTTACAATAACTATATCGATAACAAAGAAAAAGTTATCACGAAACATAATACGCACGGAGATACTAATTATAATTTCAAAGTAGGTCAAACTGTTTATAAACAGAATCCGCTAAATAGAAGTAAAAAATATTCGAAATTTTTAGGGCCATATAAAATAATAAAACTTTTAGACAAAAATAGAGTCGAAATTTCAAACGAAAAGAACAAGAAAAAAATAGAAATTATACACATAAAAGAATTGAGACAACCACCTGTTTCAGATCCCTCTTCCTCATCATCACTGCCGCAACACAAGAAACCCCAAAGTTCCACAACCTGAACACAAACCCTGGACTCTTACCATTAAAACTCGGACATGCACAAATTCAAACAGACTACTGGACATTCGTTCAAATATACGACATTTCTGACATCATATCCGAAGACAATATATTAAGAAATTCATTTTCAAAAATTAAACACGAAATTCATTAATATGCACAAAATAAAGAAAGCTATCAAATTATACAAATTTTGAAAGATAAAGTTTCACTTCAAATACAACAATTAAACCCATTATTAATAAAAAGAAATAAAAGAGGCTTAATAGATGGCCTTGGCTCTGTAATTAAAGCTATAACGGGAAATCTCGATCAAAGTGATGCTGAAAAATATGACAAAGCGATATCAAACTTATCAAAAAATCTAATAAATTTAAAATAATATTTGGTGAACAAATAACAATCTTAGAAACCTCTATTAAGAAGTTTGATGATAACATAAAAACACTTTCTAATAACCAACAATCTCTTAATTTAAATTTAATGAACTAGAAGAATATATAAATATTACATCTATTTTATATGTCGAATCAGCTAATTATTTACACCTCCAAACCGTCCTTACCCAATATATCGCTAGTATGCAAATTATTTACGATCTACTAGAAAAGATAGAAGTGGCAATTACATTCTCAAAACTCAATACTTTTCACAATTCAATCATTGAACCTAAAGATCTATTAACTGAAATTGTTTATATAAATAATTTATTAAATACAAATAAATTCTCATTCACACCCACTTTATAAAATTTACTTTTGTTTGAAAAGATTATTGATATCAAAAGTTTTAGTCAAAATAATAAAATTAAATTTTTAATCGAAATTCCCATAGTAGAAACAGAAAGTTATATCCACTATCACTTATATCCCTTGCCAACTTTGCACCAAAATTCATTTAAAACAATTATACCTCAATCTAAATTCCTTGTAACCAATGAGCAAGCTTACGCATTCCTCGACAATAAATGTCAAGAAATTATTCCTGAAGAATTTCTGTCATTAAGCACATTCATCAAAAATAGATGCAAATGCTCCTTGTGAAATACAATTATTAAAATATGCAACTAATACTACCAATTGCCAGCAATTGCCAGACACCATAATCCAGAAAATCTAAGGACGTCAGTGGATTGTCATCGCCCCGAGCAGCATCGTCGCTATCCAGAAATGTGGAAGAAACATAGACAACATCCCTCTAACCGGTAGCTATGTAATAGAAGTCAGCAACGAGTGTGAAGTGAAAGTACAAAACACTGTGCTTAAAACATACCAAACTTACAAACCTAAATTTAAAAATATTATTTTACCCAGTGTATCCCTTTTAAATAACTTCAGTGATAAACACATTTTAAATTTTAAAACATTTAACATAGATCCTATAAATTTAGATAATACTGAACACATCTTTTCACTCCTAAAGAATCAAAAAATGACTTAAATAAAATCAATGAAACACCTGTATACAAATAGAATACCTCTCCCGTCTGCAGGACGAAATAATATCCACACAGAATATTGGTTTTTGCCTATTTATTAGAGTATTAAATCAAACAATAGTTCTTAATTATCTTAGAATTTGAAGTTCTTGGATAATATTTTCTATTTAATTTGTTTAACAAATTGAGTTATCGTAAATAATGACATCATTATTATGTATTAGGGCCAACATTTAAAAAAAGTCCATGCCTGGGGGGGGGGGTCATGACCCCCATGACCCCCCCTGGATCCGCCCCTGTAATGTTTATCTTATCCTAACCTGTCTCTAGTTACTGCTACGTGGGCAGGTTGCTCTCCGTAACTCCTTCGGCACAAGATGAGAACTATGGGGTCTTACCACATATTTCGTCGGAAATTGAATATTTGAGGGTGCAGCTGATGTACGTGCTTCGTTTTGTCCTTGTTGGGGTGTTCTTGTGGTCCTTCTACGTTTAAAAACATAATAACACACAATACAAATGATACACAAGATTATAATAGTGAAGTTACCAATTTTATCATGAATCTACCATTTCATTTAGGTAAAATATGGTCCCAAGTCGTATTTAATTTTGAAATACGATTTCTGCGTTATTAGAGTCTGAAACGAACTTTTTTCTTTTACTCGCCTAAACATAGTGATATTTTAAAATTGTTTAAACTTCTAAACTTTGCTCAAGGTACAAACAATACGTTCATTTAAACTTTGAATCTACCATTTCATTTAGGTAAAATATGGTCCCAAGTCGTATTTAAATTTGAAATACGATTTCTGCGTTATTAGAGTCTGAAAAGAACATTTTTCGTTTACTCGCCTAAATATAGTGATATTTTAAAATTGATTAAACTTTTCAACAATACCCTAGGTACAAAAATTACGTTTGGTTAAAGTTTCATTCTACCATTTAATTTAGGTGAGATATGGGTCCAAGTCGTTTTTCAACTTGTAAACACAATTTTCTGTGTTATTAGAGTCTGAAACGAACATTTTTCGTCGACTCGCCTAAATATAGTGATATTTTAAAATTGTTTAAAATTCTAAACTTTACTCAAGGTACCAACACTACGTTCAGTTAAACTTTGAATCTACCATTTCATTTAGGTAAAATATGGTCCCAAATCGTATTTAAATTTGAAATACGATTTCTGCGTTATTAGAGTCTGAAACGACCATTTTTAGTTTACTCGCCTAACTATAGTGATATTTTAAAATTGTTTAAACTTCTAAACTTTACTCAAGGTACAAACACTACGTTCATTTAAACTTTGAATCTACCATTTCATTTAGGTAAAATATGGTCCCAAGTCGTAATTAAATTTGAAATACGATTTCTGCGTTATTAGAGTCTGAAAAGAACATTTTTCGTTTACTCGCCTAAATATAGTGATATTTTAAAATTGATTAAACTTTTCAACAATACCCTAGGTACAAACTTTACGTTTGGTTAAAGTTTGATTCTACCATTAAATTCTAACTTGGAACACGATTTCTGCGTTATTAGAGTCTGAAACGAACATTTTTCGTTTACTCGCCTAAAAATTTAGATATTTTAAAATTGTTTAAATTACTAAACTTTGCTCAAGGTACAAACACTACGTTCATTTAAACTTTGAATCTACCATTTCATTTAGGTAAAATATGGTCCCAAGTCGTAATTAAATTTGAAATACGATTTCTGCGTTATTAGAGTCTGAAAAGAACATTTTTCGTTTACTCGCCTAAATATAGTGATATTTTAAAATTGATTAAACTTTTCAACAATACCCTAGGTACAAACTTTACGTTTGGTTAAAGTTTGATTCTACCATTTGATTCTAACTTGGAACACGATTTCTGCGTTATTAGAGTCTGAAACGAACATTTTTCGTTTACTCGCCTAAAAATTGAGATATTTTAAAATTGTTTAAACTTATAAACTTTACTCCAGGTACAAACACTACGTTCAGTTAAACTTTGAATCTACCATTTCATGTAGGTAAAATATGGTCCCAAGTCGTATTTAAATTTGAAATACGATTTCTGCGTTATTAGAGTCTGAAAAGAACATTTTTCGTTTACTCGCCTAAATATAGTGATATTTTAAAATTGATTAAACTTTTCAACAATACCCTAGGTACAAACTTTACTTTTGGTTAAAGTTTGATTCTACCATTTGATTCTAACTTGGAACACGATATCTGCGTTATTACAGTCTGAAACGAACATTTTTCGTTTACTCGCCTAAATATAGTGATATTTTAAAATTGTTTAAACTTCTAAACTTTACTCAAGGTACAAACACTACGATCATTTAAACTTTGAATCTAGAAAAATATGGTCCCAAATCGTATTTAAATTTGAAATACGATTTCTGCGTTATTAGAGTTTGAAAAGAACATTTTTCGTTTACTCGCCTAAATATAGTGATATTTTAAAATTGGTTAAACTTCTAAACTTTGCTCAAGGTACAAACAATACGTTCATTTAAACTTTGAATCTACCATTTCATTTAGGTAAAATATGGTCCTAAGTCGTATTTAAATTTGAAATACGATTTCAGCGTTATTAGAGTCTGAAAAGAACATTTTTCGTTTACTCGCCTAAATATAGTGATATTTTAAAATTGATTAAACTTTTCAACAATACCCTAGGTACAAAAATTACGTTTGGTTAAAGTTTGATTCTACCATTTAATTTAGGTAAGATATGGGTCCAAGTCGTTTTTCAACTTGTAAACACAATTTTCTGTGTTATTAGAGTCTGAAACGAACATTTTTCGTTTACTCGCCTAAATATAGTAATATTTTAAAATTGATTAAACTTTTCAACAATACCCTAGGTACAAACTTTACGTTTGGTTAAAGTTTGATTCTACCATTTGATTCTAACTTGGAACACGATTTCTGCGTTATTAGAGTCTGTAACGAACATTTTTCGTTTACTCGCCTAAAAATTAAGATATTTTAAAATTGTTTAAACTTCTAAACTTTACTCCAGGTACAAACACTACGTTCAGTTAAACTTTGAATCTACCATTTCATGTAGGTAAAATATGGTCCCAAGTCGTATTTAAATTTGAAATACGAATTCTGCGTTATTAGAGTCTGAAAAGAACATTTTTCGTTTACTCGCCTAAATATAGTAATATTTTAAAATTGATTAAACTTTTCAACAATACCCTAGGTACAAACTTTACGTTTGGTTAAAGTTTGATTCTACCATTTGATTCTAACTTGGAACACGATTTCTGCGTTATTAGAGTCTGAAACGACCATTTTTCGTTTACTCGCCTAAATATAGTAATATTTTAAAATTGATTAAACTTTTCAACAATACCCTAGGTACAAACTTTACGTTTGGTTAAAGTTTGATTCTACCATTTGATTCTAACTTGGAACACGATTTCTGCGTTATTAGAGTCTGTAACGAACATTTTTCGTTTACTCGCCTAAAAATTAAGATATTTTAAAATTGTTTAAACTTCTAAACTTTAATCCAGGTACAAACACTACGTTCAGTTAAACTTTGAATCTACCATTTCATGTAGGTAAAATATGGTCCCAAGTCGTATTTAAATTTGAAATACGATTTCTGCGTTATTAGAGTCTGAAAGGAACATTTTTCGTTTACTCGCCTAAATATAGTAATATTTTAAAATTGATTAAACTTTTCAACAATACCCTAGGTACAAACTTTACGTTTGGTTAAAGTTTGATTCTACCATTTGATTCTAACTTGGAACACGATTTCTGCGTTATTAGAGTCTGTAACGAACATTTTTCGTTTACTCGCCTAAAAATTAAGATATTTTAAAATTGTTTAAACTTCTAAACTTTACTCCAGGTACAAACACTACGTTCAGTTAAACTTTGAATCTACCATTTCATGTAGGTAAAATATGGTCCCAAGTCGTATTTAAATTTGAAATACGATTTCTGCGTTATTAGAGTCTGAAAAGAACATTTTTCGTTTACTCGCCTAAATATAGTAATATTTTAAAATTGATTAAACTTTTCAACAATACCCTAGGTACAAACTTTACGTTTGGTTAAAGTTTGATTCTACCATTTGATTCTAACTTGGAACACGATTTCTGCGTTATTAGAGTCTGAAACGACCATTTTTCGTTTACTCGCCTAAATATAGTGATATTTTAAAATTGTTTAAACTTCTAAACTTTACTCAAGGTACAAACACTACGTTCATTTAAACTTTGAATCTACCATTTCATTTTGATAAAATATGGTCCAAAGTCGTATTTCAACTTGAAACACGATTTCTGCGTTGTTAGAGTCTGAAACGAACTTTTTCGTTTACTCGCCCAAAAATTGAGATATTTTAAAATTGTTTAAACTACTAAACTTTGCTCAAGGTACAAACACTACGTTCATTTAAACTTTGAATCTACCATTTCATGTAGGTAAAATATGGTCCCAAGTCGTATTTAAATTTGAAATACGATTTCTGCGTTATTAGAGTCTGAAAAGAACATTTTTCGTTTACTCGCCTAAATATAGTGATATTTTAAAATTGATTAAACTTTTCAACAATACCCTAGGTACAAACTTTACTTTTGGTTAAAGTTTGATTCTACTATTTGATTCTAACTTGGAACACGATATCTGCGTTATTAGAGTCTGAAAAGAACATTTTTCGTTTACTCGCCTAAATATAGTGATATTTTAAAATTGATTAAACTTTTCAACAATACCCTAGGTACAAAAATTACGTTTGGTTAAAGTTTGATTCTACCATTTAATTTAGGTGAGATATGGGTCCAAGTCGTTTTTCAACTTGTAAACACAATTTTCTGTGTTATTAGAGTCTGAAACGAACATTTTTCGTTGACTCGCCTAAATATAGTGATATTTTAAAATTGTTTAAAATTCTAAACTTTACTCAAGGTACCAACACTACGTTCAGTTAAACTTTGAATCTACCATTTCATTTAGGTAAAATATGGTCCCAAGTCGTATTTAAATTTGAAATACGATTTCTGCGTTATTAGAGTCTGAAACGACCATTTTTAGTTTACTCGCCTAACTATAGTGATATTTTAAAATTGTTTAAACTTCTAAACTTTACTCAAGGTACAAACACTACGTTCATTTAAACTTTGAATCTACCATTTCATTTAGGTAAAATATGGCCCCAAGTCGTATTTAATTTTGAAATACGATTTCTGCGTTATTAGAGTGAAACGAACTTTTTTCGTTTACTCGCCTAAACATAGTGATATTTTAAAATTGTTTAAACTTCTAAACTTTGCTCAAGGTACAAACACTACGTTCATTTAAACTTTGAATCTACCATTTCATTTAGGTAAAATATGGTCCCAAGTCGTAATTAAATTTGAAATACGATTTCTGCGTTATTAGAGTCTGAAAAGAACATTTTTCGTTTACTCGCCTAAATATAGTGATATTTTAAAATTGATTAAACTTTTCAACAATACCCTAGGTACAAACTTTACGTTTGGTTAAAGTTTGATTCTACCATTAAAATCTAACTTAAACACGATTTCTGCGTTATTAGAGTCTGAAACGAACATTTTTCGTTTACTCGCCTAAAAATTGAGATATTTTAAAATTGTTTAAATTACTAAACTTTGCTCAAGGTACAAACACTACGTTCAGTTAAACTTTGAATCTACCATTTCATTTAGGTAAAATATGGTCCCAAGTCGTAATTAAATTTGAAATACGATTTCTGCGTTATTAGAGTCTGAAAAGAACATTTTTCGTTTACTCGCCTAAATATAGTGATATTTTAAAATTGATTAAACTTTTCAACAATACCCTAGGTACAAACTTTACGTTTGGTTAAAGTTTGATTCTACCATTTGATTCTAACTTGGAACACGATTTCTGCGTTATTAGAGTCTGAAACGAACATTTTTCGTTTACTCGCCTAAAAATTGAGATATTTTAAAATTGTTTAAACTTATAAACTTTACTCCAGGTACAAACACTACGTTCAGTTAAACTTTGAATCTACCATTTCATGTAGGTAAAATATGGTCCCAAGTCGTATTTAAATTTGAAATACGATTTCTGCGTTATTAGAGTCTGAAAAGAACATTTTTCGTTTACTCGCCTAAATATAGTGATATTTTAAAATTGTTTAAACTTCTAATCCTTACTCCAGGTACAAACACTACGTTCATTTAAACTTTGAATCTACCATTTTATTTAGGTAAAATATGGTCCCAAGTCGTATTTAAATTTGAAATACGATTTCTGCGTTATTAGAGTCTGAAAAGAACATTTTTCGTTTACTCGCCTAAAAATAGTGATATTTTAAAATTGTTTAAACTTCTAAACTTTACTCCAGGTACAAACACTACGTTCATTTAAACTTTGAATCTACCATTTTATTTAGGTAAAATATGGTCCCATGTCGTATTTAAATTTGAAATACGATTTCTGCGTTATTAGAGTCTGAAAAGAACATTTTTCGTTTACTCGCCTAAATATAGTGATATTTTAAAATTGTTTAAACTTCTAAACTTTACTCAAGGTACAAACACTACGTTCAGTTAAACTTTGAATCTACCATTTCATTTAGGTAAAATATGGTCCCAAGTCGTATTTAAATTTGAAATACGATTTCTGCGTTATTAGAGTCTGAAACGACCATTTTTCGTTTACTCGCCTAAATATAGTGATATTTTAAAATTGTTTAAACTTCTAAACTATACTCAAGGTACAAACACTACGTTCATTTAAACTTTGAATCTACCATTTCATTTAGGTAAAATATAGTCCAAAGTCGTATTTCAACTTGAAACACGATTTCTGCGTTATTAGAGTCTGAAACGACCATTTTTCGTTTATTCGCCTAAATATGGTGATATTTTAAAATTGTTTAAACTTCTAAACTTTACTCAAGGTACAAACACTACGTTCATTTAAGTTTTGAATTTACCATTTCATTTAGGTAAAATATGGTCCCAAGTCGTATTTAAATTTGAAATACGATTTCTGCGTTATTAGAGTCTGAAAAGAACATTTTTCGTTTACTCGCCTAAATATAGTAATATTTTAAAATTGTTTAAACTTCTAATCCTTACTCCAGGTACAAACACTACGTTCATTTAAACTTTGAATCTACCATTTTATTTAGGTAAAATATGGTCCCAAGTCGTATTTAAATTTGAAATACGATTTCTGCGTTATTAGAGTCTGAAAAGAACATTTTTCGTTTACTCGCCTAAAAATAGTGATATTTTAAAATTGTTTAAACTTCTAAACTTTACTCCAGGTACAAACACTACGTTCATTTAAACTTTGAATCTACCATTTCATTTAGGTAAAATATGGTCCAAAGTCGTATTTCAACTTGAAACACGATTTCTGCGTTATTAGAGTCTGAAACGACCATTTTTCGTTTACTCGCCTAAATATAGTGATATTTTAAAATTGTTTAAACTTCTAAACTTTACTCAAGGTACAAACACTACGTTCATTTGACCTTTGAATCTACCATTTCATTTAGGTAAATTATGGTCCCAAGTCGTATTTAATTTTGAAATACGATTTCTGCGTTATTAGAGTCTAAACGAACTTTTTTCGTTTACTCGCCTAAACATAGTAATATTTTAAAATTGTTTAAACTTCTAAACTTTGCTCAAGGTACAAACACTACGTTCATTTAAACTTTGAAACTACCATTTCATTTAGGTAAAATATGGTCCAAAGTCGTATTTCAACTTGAAACACGATTTCTGCGTTATTAGAGTCTGAAACGACCATTTATCGTTTATTCGCCTAAATATAGTGATATTTTAAAATTGTTTAAACTTCTAAACTTTACTCAAGGTACAAACACTACGTTCATTTAAGTTTTGAATCTACCATTTCATTTAGGTAAAATATGGTCCAAAGTCGTATTTCAACTTGAAACACGATTTCTGCGTTATTAGAGTCTGAAACGACCATTTTTCGTTTACTCGCCTAAATATAGTGATATTTTAAAATTGTTTAAACTTCTAAACTATACTCAAGGTACAAACACTACGTTCATTTAAACTTTGAATCTACCATTTCATTTAGGTAAAATATGGTCCAAAGTCGTATTTCAACTTGAAACACGATTTCTGCGTTATTAGAGTCTGAAACGACCATTTTTCGTTTACTCGCCTAAATATAGTGATATTTTAAAATTGTTTAAACTTCTAAACTTTACTCATGGTACAAACACTACGTTCATTTGACCTTTGAGTCTACCATTTCATTTAGGTAAATTATGGTCCCAAGTCGTATTTAATTTTGAAATACGATTTCTGCGTTATTAGAGTCTGAAACGACCATTTTTCGTTTACTCTCCTAAATATAGTGATATTTTAAAATTGTTTAAACTTCTAAACTTTACTCAAGGTACAAACACTACGTTCATTTGACCTTTGAATCTACCATTTCATTTAGGTAAATTATGGTCCCAAGTCGTATTTAATTTTGAAATACGATTTCTGCGTTATTAGAGTCTGAAACGAACTTTTTTCGTTTACTCGCCTAAACATAGTAATAT
Organism: Pterostichus niger; assembly: GCA_947425015.1. Taxonomy (NCBI): domain Eukaryota; kingdom Metazoa; phylum Arthropoda; class Insecta; order Coleoptera; family Carabidae; genus Pterostichus; species Pterostichus niger. The sequence goes on along the minus strand of OX380338.1, from coordinate 17,130,373 downwards.
TTTAAAATTGTTTAAACTTCTAAACTTTGCTCAAGGTACAAACACTACGTTCATTTAAACTTTGAAACTACCATTTCATTAAGGTAAAATATGGTCCCAAGTCGTATTTAAATTTGAAATACGATTTCTGCGTTATTAGAGTCTGAAAAGAACATTTTTCGTTTACTCGCCTAAATATAGTGATATTTTAAAATTTATTAAACATTTCAACAATACCCTAGGTACAAACTTTACGTTTGGTTAAAGTTTGATTCTAACATTTGATTCTAACTTGGAACACGATTTCTGCCTTATTAGAGTCTGAAATGAACATTTTTCGTTTACTCGCCTAAATATAGTGATATTTTAAAACTGTTTAAACTTCTAAACTTTACTCCAGGTACAAACACTACGTTCATTTAAACTTTGAATCTACCATTTTATTTAGGTAAAATATGGTCCCAAATCGTATTTAAATTTGAAATACGATTTCTGCGTTATTAGAGTCTGAAAAGAACATTTTTCGTTTACTCGACTAAATATAGTGATATTTTAAAATTGTTGAAACTTCTAAACTTTACTCCAGGTACAAACACTACGTTCATTTAAACTTTAAATCTACCATTTTATTTAGGTAAAGTATTGTCTAAAGTCGTATTTAAATTTTAAATACGATTTCTGCGTTATTAGAGTCTGAAAAGAACATTTTTCGTTTACTCGCCTAAATATAGTGATATTTTAAAATTGTTTAAACTTCTAAACTTTACTCCAGGTACAAACACTACGTTCATTTAAACTTTGAATCTACCATTTCATTTAGGTAAAATATGGTCCCAAGTCGTATTTAAATTTGAAATACGATTTCTGCGTTATTAGAGTCTGAAAAGAACATTTTTCGTTTACTCGCCTAAATATAGTGATATTTTAAAATTGATTAAACTTTTCAACAATACCCTAGGTACAAACTTTACGTTTGGTTAAAGTTTGATTCTACCATTTAATTTAGGTGAGATATGGGTCCAAGTCGTTTTTCAACTTGGAACACGATTTCTGCGTTTAGAGTCTGAAACGAACATTTTTCGTTTACTCGCCTAAATATAGTGATATTTTAAAATTGTTTAAACTTCTAAACACTACGTTCAGTTAAACTTTGAATCTACCATTTCATATAGGTAAAATATGGTCCCAAGTCGTATTTAAATTTGAAATACGATATCTGCGTTATTAGAGTCTGAAAAGAACATTTTTCGTTTACTCGCCTAAATATAGTGATATTTTAAAATTGTTTAAACTTCTAAACTTTACTCAAGGTACAAACACTACGTTCATTTAAACTTTGAATCTACCATTTCATTTAGGTAAAATATGGTCCAAAGTCGTATTTCAACTTGAAACACGATTTCTGCGTTGTTAGAGTCTGAAACGAACTTTTTCGTTTACTCGCCCAAAAATTGAGATATTTTAAAATTGTTTAAACTACTAAACTTTGCTCAAGGTACGAACACTACGTTCATTTAAATTTTGAATCTACCATTTCATTTAGGTAAAATATGGTCCCAAGTCGTATTTAAATTTGAAATACGATTTCTGCGTTATTAGAGTCTGAAACGACCATTTTTCGTTTACTCGCCTAAATATAGTGATATTTTAAAATTGTTTAAACTTCTAAACTATACTCAAGGTACAAACACTACGTTCATTTAAACTTTGAATCTACCATTTCATTTAGGTAAAATATGGTCCAAAGTCGTATTTCAACTTGAAACACGATTTCTGCGTTATTAGAGTCGGAAACGACCATTTCTCGTTTACTCGCCTAAATATAGTGATATTTTAAAATTGTTTAAACTTCTAAACTTTACTCCAGGTACAAACACTACGTTCATTTAAACTTTGAATCTACCATTTCATTTAGGTAAAATATGGTCCCAAGTCGTATTTAAATTTGAAATACGATTTCTGCGTTATTAGAGTCTGAAAAGAACATTTTTCGTTTACTCGCCTAAATATAGTGATATTTTAAAATTGATTAAACTTTTCAACAATACCCTAGGTACAAACTTTACGTTTGGTTAAAGTTTGATTCTACCATTTAATTTAGGTGAGATATGGGTCCAAGTCGTTTTTCAACTTGGAACACGATTTCTGCGTTTAGAGTCTGAAACGAACATTTTTCGTTTACTCGCCTAAATATAGTGATATTTTAAAATTGTTTAAACTTCTAAACTTTACTCAAGGTACAAATACTACGTTCATTTGACCTTTGAATCTACCATTTCATTTAGGTAAATTATGGTCCCAAGTCGTATTTAATTTTGAAATACGATTTCTGCGTTATTAGAGTCTGAAACGAACTTTTTTCGTTTACTCGCCTAAACATAGTAATATTTTAAAATTGTTTAAACTTCTAAACTTTGCTCAAGGTACAAACACTACGTTCATTTAAACTTTGAAACTACCATTTCATTAAGGTAAAATATGGTCCCAAGTCGTATTTAAATTTGAAATACGATTTCTGCGTTATTAGAGTCTGAAAAGAACATTTTTCGTTTACTCGCCTAAATATAGTGATATTTTAAAATTTATTAAACATTTCAACAATACCCTAGGTACAAACTTTACGTTTGGTTAAAGTTTGATTCTAACATTTGATTCTAACTTGGAACACGATTTCTGCATTATTAGAGTCTGAAACGAACATTTTTCGTTTACTCGCCTAAATATAGTTATATTTTAAAATTGTTTAATCTTCTAAACTTTACTCCAGGTACAAACACTACGTTCATTTAAAATTTGAATCTACCATTTTATTTAGGTAAAATATGGTCCCAAGTCGTATTTAAATTTGAAATACGATTTCTGCGTTATTAGAGTCTGAAAAGAACATTTTTCGTTTACTCGCCTAAATATAGTGATATTTTAAAATTGTTTAAACTTCTAAACTTTACTCCAGGTACAAACACTACGTTCATTTAAACTTTGAATCTACCATTTTATTTAGGTAAAATATTGTCCCAAGTCGTATTTAAATTTGAAATACGATTTCTGCGTTATTAGAGTCTGAAAAGAACATTTTTCGTTTACTCGCCTAAATATAGTGATATTTTAAAATTGTTTAAACTTCTAAACTTTGCTCAAGGTACAAACACTACGTTCATTTAAACTTTGAATCTACCATTTCATTTAGGTAAAATATGGTCCAAAGTCGTATTTCAACTTGAAACACGATTTCTGCGTTGTTAGAGTCTGAAACGAACTTTTTCGTTTACTCGCCCAAAAATTGAGATATTTTAAAATTGTTTAAACTACTAAACTTTGCTCAAGGTACAAACACTACGTTCATTTAAATTTTGAATCTACCATTTCATTTAGGTAAAATATGGTCCCAAGTCGTATTTAAATTTGAAATACGATTTCTGCGTTATTAGAGTCTGAAAAAACATTTTTCGTTTACTCGCCTAAATATAGTGATATTTTAAAATTGGTTAAACTTCTAAACTTTACTCCAGGTACAAACACTACGTTCATTTAAACTTTGAATCTACCATTTCATTTAGGTAAAATATGGTCCCAAGTCGTATTTAAATTTGAAATACGATTTCTGCGTTATTAGAGTCTGAAAAGAACATTTTTCGTTTACTCGCCTAAATATAGTGATATTTTAAAATTGATTAAACTTTTCAACAATACCCTAGGTACAAACTTTACGTTTGGTTAAAGTTTGATTCTACCATTTAATTTAGGTGAGATATGGGTCCAAGTCGTTTTTCAACTTGGAACACGATTTCTGCGTTTAGAGTTTGAAACGAACATTTTTCGTTTACTCGCCTAAATATAGTGATATTTTAAAATTGATTAAACTTCTAAACACTACGTTCAGTTAAACTTTGAATCTACCATTTCATATAGGTAAAATATGGTCCCAAGTCGTATTTAAAATTGAAATACGATTTCTGCGTTATTAGAGTCTGAAAAGAACATTTTTCGTTTACTCGCCTAAATATAGTGATATTTTAAAATTTATTAAACATTTCAACAATACCCTAGGTACAAACTTTACGTTTGGTTAAAGTTTGATTCTAACATTTGATTCTAACTTGGAACACGATTTCTGCCTTATTAGAGTCTGAAATGAACATTTTTCGTTTACTCGCCTAAATATAGTGATATTTTAAAACTGTTTAAACTTCTAAACTTTACTCCAGGTACAAACACTACGTTCATTTAAACTTTGAATCTACCATTTTATTTAGGTAAAATATGGTCCCAAATCGTATTTAAATTTGAAATACGATTTCTGCGTTATTAGAGTCTGAAAAGAACATTTTTCGTTTACTCGACTAAATATAGTGATATTTTAAAATTGTTTAAACTTCTAAACTTTACTCCAGGTACAAACACTACGTTCATTTAAACTTTAAATCTACCATTTTATTTAGGTAAAGTATTGTCTAAAGTCGTATTTAAATTTGAAATACGATTTCTGCGTTATTAGAGTCTGAAAAGAACATTTTTCGTTTACTCGCCTAAATATAGTGATATTTTAAAATTGTTTAAACTTCTAAATTTTACTCCAGGTACAAACACTACGTTCATTTAAACTTTGAATCTACCATTTCATTTAGGTAAAATATGGTCCCAAGTCGTATTTAAATTTGAAATACGATTTCTGCGTTATTAGAGTCTGAAAAGAACATTTTTCGTTTACTCGCCTAAATATAGTGATATTTTAAAATTGATTAAACTTTTTAACAATACCCTAGGTACAAACTTTACGTTTGGTTAAAGTTTGATTCTACCATTTAATTTAGGTGAGATATGGGTCCAAGTCGTTTTTCAACTTGGAACACGATTTCTGCGTTTAGAGTCTGAAACGAACATTTTTCGTTTACTCGCCTAAATATAGTGATATTTTAAAATTGTTTAAACTTCTAAACACTACGTTCAGTTAAACTTTGAATCTACCATTTCATATAGGTAAAATATGGTCCCAAGTCGTATTTAAATTTGAAATACGATATCTGCGTTATTAGAGTCTGAAAAGAACATTTTTCGTTTACTCGCCTAAATATAGTGATATTTTAAAATTGTTTAAACTTCTAAACTTTACTCAAGGTACAAACACTACGTTCATTTAAACTTTGAATCTACCATTTCATTTAGGTAAAATATGGTCCAAAGTCGTATTTCAACTTGAAACACGATTTCTGCGTTGTTAGAGTCTGAAACGAACTTTTTCGTTTACTCGCCCAAAAATTGAGATATTTTAAAATTGTTTAAACTACTAAACTTTGCTCAAGGTACAAACACTACGTTCATTTAAATTTTGAATCTACCATTTCATTTAGGTAAAATATGGTCCCAAGTCGTATTTAAATTTGAAATACGATTTCTGCGTTATTAGAGTCTGAAACGACCATTTTTCGTTTACTCGCCTAAATATAGTGATATTTTAAAATTGTTTAAACTTCTAAACTATACTCAAGGTACAAACACTACGTTCATTTAAACTTTGAATCTACCATTTCATTTAGGTAAAATATGGTCCAAAGTCGTATTTCAACTTGAAACACGATTTCTGCGTTATTAGAGTCGGAAACGACCATTTCTCGTTTACTCGCCTAAATATAGTGATATTTTAAAATTGTTTAAACTTCTAAACTTTACTCCAGGTACAAACACTACGTTCATTTAAACTTTGAATCTACCATTTCATTTAGGTAAAATATGGTCCCAAGTCGTATTTAAATTTGAAATACGATTTCTGCGTTATTAGAGTCTGAAAAGAACATTTTTCGTTTACTCGCCTAAATATAGTGATATTTTAAAATTGATTAAACTTTTCAACAATACCCTAGGTACAAACTTTACGTTTGGTTAAAGTTTGATTCTACCATTTAATTTAGGTGAGGTATGGGTCCAAGTCGTTTTTCAACTTGGAACACGATTTCTGCGTTTAGAGTCTGAAACGAACATTTTTCGTTTACTCGCCTAAATATAGTGATATTTTAAAATTGTTTAAACTTCTAAACACTACGTTCAGTTAAACTTTGAATCTACCATTTCATTTAGGTAAAATATGGTCCCAAGTCGTATTTAAATTTGAAATACGATTTCTGCGTTATTAGAGTCTGAAAAGAACATTTTTCGTTTACTCGCCTAAATATAGTGATATTTTAAAATTGTTTAAACTTCTAAACTTTACTCAAGGTACAAACACTACGTTCATTTAAACTTTGAATCTACCATTTCATTTAGGTAAAATATGGTCCAAAGTCGTATTTCAACTTGAAACACGATTTCTGCGTTGTTAGAGTCTGAAACGAACTTTTTCGTTTACTCGCCCAAAAATTGAGATATTTTAAAATTGTTTAAACTACTAAACTTTGCTCAAGGTACAAACACTACGTTCATTTAAATTTTGAATCTACCATTTCATTTAGGTAAAATATGGTCCCAAGTCGTATTTAAATTTGAAATACGATTTCTGCGTTATTAGAGTCTGAAACGACCATTTTTCGTTTACTCGCCTAAATATAGTGATATTTTAAAATTGTTTAAACTTCTAAACTATACTCAAGGTACAAACACTACGTTCATTTAAACTTTGAATCTACCATTTCATTTAGGTAAAATATGGTCCAAAGTCGTATTTCAACTTGAAACACGATTTCTGCGTTATTAGAGTCGGAAACGACCATTTCTCGTTTACTCGCCTAAATATAGTGATATTTTAAAATTGTTTAAACTTCTAAACTTTACTCAAGGTACAAATACTACGTTCATTTGACCTTTGAATCTACTATTTCATTTAGGTAAATTATTGTCCCAAGTCGTATTTAATTTTGAAATACGATTTCTGCGTTATTAGAGTCTGAAACGAACTTTTTTCGTTTACTCGCCTAAACATAGTAATATTTTAAAATTGTTTAAACTTCTAAACTTTGCTCAAGGTACAAACACTACGTTCATTTAAACTTTGAAACTACCATTTCATTAAGGTAAAATATGGTCCCAAGTCGTATTTAAATTTGAAATACGATTTCTGCGTTATTAGAGTCTGAAAAGAACATTTTTCGTTTACTCGCCTAAATATAGTGATATTTTAAAATTTATTAAACATTTCAACAATACCCTAGGTACAAACTTTACGTTTGGTTAAAGTTTGATTCTAACATTTGATTCTAACTTGGAACACGATTTCTGCATTATTAGAGTCTGAAACGAACATTTTTCGTTTACTCGCCTAAATATAGTTATATTTTAAAATTGTTTAATCTTCTAAACTTTACTCCAGGTACAAACACTACGTTCATTTAAACTTTGAATCTACCATTTTATTTAGGTAAAATATGGTCCCAAGTCGTATTTAAATTTGAAATACGATTTCTGCGTTATTAGAGTCTGAAAAGAACATTTTTCGTTTACTCGCCTAAATATAGTGATATTTTAAAATTGTTTAAACTTCTAAACTTTACTCCAGGTACAAACACTACGTTCATTTAAACTTTGAATCTACCATTTTATTTAGGTAAAATATTGTCCCAAGTCGTATTTAAATTTGAAATACGATTTCTGCGTTATTAGAGTCTGAAAAGAACATTTTTCGTTTACTCGCCTAAATATAGTGATATTTTAAAATTGTTTAAACTTCTAAACTTTGCTCAAGGTACAAACACTACGTTCATTTAAACTTTGAATCTACCATTTCATTTAGGTAAAATATGGTCCAAAGTCGTATTTCAACTTGAAACACGATTTCTGCGTTGTTAGAGTCTGAAACGAACTTTTTCGTTTACTCGCCCAAAAATTGAGATATTTTAAAATTGTTTAAACTACTAAACTTTGCTCAAGGTACAAACACTACGTTCATTTAAATTTTGAATCTACCATTTCATTTAGGTAAAATATGGTCCCAAGTCGTATTTAAATTTGAAATACGATTTCTGCGTTATTAGAGTCTGAAAAAACATTTTTCGTTTACTCGCCTAAATATAGTGATATTTTAAAATTGTTTAAACTTCTAAACTTTACTCCAGGTACAAACACTACGTTCATTTAAACTTTGAATCTACCATTTCATTTAGGTAAAATATGGTCCCAAGTCGTATTTAAATTTGAAATACGATTTCTGCGTTATTAGAGTCTGAAAAGAACATTTTTCGTTTACTCGCCTAAATATAGTGATATTTTAAAATTGATTAAACTTTTCAACAATACCCTAGGTACAAACTTTACGTTTGGTTAAAGTTTGATTCTACCATTTAATTTAGGTGAGATATGGGTCCAAGTCGTTTTTCAACTTGGAACACGATTTCTGCGTTTAGAGTTTGAAACGAACATTTTTCGTTTACTCGCCCAAAAATTGAGATATTTTAAAATTGTTTAAACTACTAAACTTTGCTCAAGGTACAAACACTACGTTCATTTAAATTTTGAATCTACCATTTCATTTAGGTAAAATATGGTCCCAAGTCGTATTTAAATTTGAAATACGATTTCTGCGTTATTAGAGTCTGAAACGACCATTTTTCGTTTACTCGCCTAAATATAGTGATATTTTAAAATTGTTTAAACTTCTAAACTATACTCAAGGTACAAACACTACGTTCATTTAAACTTTGAATCTACCATTTCATTTAGGTAAAATATGGTCCAAAGTCGTATTTCAACTTGAAACACGATTTCTGCGTTATTAGAGTCGGAAACGACCATTTCTCGTTTACTCGCCTAAATATAGTGATATTTTAAAATTGTTTAAACTTCTAAACTTTACTCAAGGTACAAATACTACGTTCATTTGACCTTTGAATCTACTATTTCATTTAGGTAAATTATTGTCCCAAGTCGTATTTAATTTTGAAATACGATTTCTGCGTTATTAGAGTCTGAAACGAACTTTTTTCGTTTACTCGCCTAAACATAGTAATATTTTAAAATTGTTTAAACTTCTAAACTTTGCTCAAGGTACAAACACTACGTTCATTTAAACTTTGAAACTACCATTTCATTAAGGTAAAATATGGTCCCAAGTCGTATTTAAATTTGAAATACGATTTCTGCGTTATTAGAGTCTGAAAAGAACATTTTTCGTTTACTCGCCTAAATATAGTGATATTTTAAAATTTATTAAACATTTCAACAATACCCTAGGTACAAACTTTACGTTTGGTTAAAGTTTGATTCTAACATTTGATTCTAACTTGGAACACGATTTCTGCATTATTAGAGTCTGAAACGAACATTTTTCGTTTACTCGCCTAAATATAGTTATATTTTAAAATTGTTTAATCTTCTAAACTTTACTCCAGGTACAAACACTACGTTCATTTAAACTTTGAATCTACCATTTTATTTAGGTAAAATATGGTCCCAAGTCGTATTTAAATTTGAAATACGATTTCTGCGTTATTAGAGTCTGAAAAGAACATTTTTCGTTTACTCGCCTAAATATAGTGATATTTTAAAATTGTTTAAACTTCTAAACTTTACTCCAGGTACAAACACTACGTTCATTTAAACTTTGAATCTACCATTTTATTTAGGTAAAATATTGTCCCAAGTCGTATTTAAATTTGAAATACGATTTCTGCGTTATTAGAGTCTGAAAAGAACATTTTTCGTTTACTCGCCTAAATATAGTGATATTTTAAAATTGTTTAAACTTCTAAACTTTGCTCAAGGTACAAACACTACGTTCATTTAAACTTTGAATCTACCATTTCATTTAGGTAAAATATGGTCCAAAGTCGTATTTCAACTTGAAACACGATTTCTGCGTTGTTAGAGTCTGAAACGAACTTTTTCGTTTACTCGCCCAAAAATTGAGATATTTTAAAATTGTTTAAACTACTAAACTTTGCTCAAGGTACAAACACTACGTTCATTTAAATTTTGAATCTACCATTTCATTTAGGTAAAATATGGTCCCAAGTCGTATTTAAATTTGAAATACGATTTCTGCGTTATTAGAGTCTGAAAAAACATTTTTCGTTTACTCGCCTAAATATAGTGATATTTTAAAATTGTTTAAACTTCTAAACTTTACTCCAGGTACAAACACTACGTTCATTTAAACTTTGAATCTACCATTTCATTTAGGTAAAATATGGTCCCAAGTCGTATTTAAATTTGAAATACGATTTCTGCGTTATTAGAGTCTGAAAAGAACATTTTTCGTTTACTCGCCTAAATATAGTGATATTTTAAAATTGATTAAACTTTTCAACAATACCCTAGGTACAAACTTTACGTTTGGTTAAAGTTTGATTCTACCATTTAATTTAGGTGAGATATGGGTCCAAGTCGTTTTTCAACTTGGAACACGATTTCTGCGTTTAGAGTTTGAAACGAACATTTTTCGTTTACTCGCCTAAATATAGTGATATTTTAAAATTGATTAAACTTCTAAACACTACGTTCAGTTAAACTTTGAATCTACCATTTCATATAGGTAAAATATGGTCCCAAGTCGTATTTAAATTTGAAATACGATTTCTGCGTTATTAGAGTCTGAAAAGAACATTTTTCGTTTACTCGCCTAAATATAGTGATATTTTAAAATTGTTTAAACTTCTAAACTTTGCTCAAGGTACAAACAGTACGTTCATTTAAACTTTGAATCTACCATTTCATTTAGGTAAAATATAACCCAAAGTCGTATTTCAACTTGAAACACGATTTCTGCGTTGTTAGAGTCTGAAACGAACTTTTTCGTTTACTCGCCCAAAAATTGAGATATTTTAAAATTGTTTAATAAACTACTAAACTTTGCTCAAGGTACAAACACTACGTTCATTTAAATTTTGAATCTACCATTTTATTTAGGTAAAATATGGTCCCAAGTCGTATTTAAATTTGAAATACGATTTCTGCGTTATTAGAGTCTGAAAAGAACATTTTTCGTTTACTCGCCTAAATATAGTGATATTTTCAAATTGATTAAACTTTTCAACAATACCCTAGGTACAAACTTTACGTTTGGTTAAAGTTTGATTCTACCATTTAATTTAGGTGAGATATGGGTCCAAGTCGTTTTTCAACTTGGACCACGATTTCTGCATTATTAGAGTCTGAAACGAACATTTTTCGTTTACTCGCCTAAATATAGTGATATTTTAAAATTGTTTAAACTTCTAAACTTTACTCCAGGTACAAACACTACGTTCATTTAAACTTTGAATCTACCATTTTATTTAGGTAAAATATGGTCCCAAGTCGTATTTAAATTTGAAATACGATTTCTGCGTTATTAGAGTCTGAAAAGAACATTTTTCGTTTACTCGCCTAAAATAGTGATATTTTAAAATTGTTTAAACTTCTAAACTTTACTCCAGGTACAAACACTACGTTCATTTAAACTTTGAATCTACCATTTTATTTAGGTAAAATATTGTCCCAAGTCGTATTTAAATTTGAAATACGATTTCTGCGTTATTAGAGTCTGAAAAGAACATTTTTCGGTTACTCGCCTAAATATAGTGATATTTTAAAATTGTTTAAACTTCTAAACTTTGCTCAAGGTACAAACACTACGTTCATTTAAACTTTGAATCTACCATTTCATTTAGGTAAAATATGGTCCAAAGTCGTATTTCAACTTGAAACACGATTTCTGCGTTGTTAGAGTCTGAAACGAACTTTTTCGTTTACTCGCCCAAAAATTGAGATATTTTAAAATTGTTTAAACTACTAAACTTTGCTCAAGGTACAAACACTACGTTCATTTAAATTTTGAATCTACCATTTCATTTAGGTAAAATATGGTCCCAAGTCGTATTTAAATTTGAAATACGATTTCTGCGTTATTAGAGTCTGAAAAGAACATTTTTCGTTTACTCGCCTAAATATAGTGATATTTTAAAGTTGTTTAAACTTCTAAACTTTACTCCAGGTACAAACACTACGTTCATTTAAACTTTGAATCTACCATTTTATTTAGGTAAAATATGGTCCCAAGTCGAATTTAAATTTGAAATACGATTTCTGCGTTATTAGAGTCTGAAAAGAACATTTTTCGTTTACTCGCCTAAATATAGTGATATTTTAAAATTGATTAACCTTTTCAACAATATCCTAGGTACAAACTTTACGTTTGGTTAAAGTTTGATTCTACCATTTAATTTAGGTAAGATATGGTTCCAAGTCGTTTTTCAACTTGTAAACACAATTTTCTGTGTTATTAGAGTCTGAAACGAACATTTTTCGTTGACTCGCCTAAATATAGTGATATTTTAAAATTGTTTAAACTTCTAAACTTTACTCAAGGTACAAACACTACGTTCAGTTAAACTTTGAATCTACCATTTCATTTAGGTAAAATATGGTCCCAAGTCGTATTTAAATTTGAAATACGATTTCTGCGTTATTAGAGTCTGAAAAGAACATTTTTCGGTTACTCGCCTAAATATAGTGATATTTTAAAATTGTTTAAACTTCTAAACTTTGCTCAAGGTACAAACACTACGTTCATTTAAACTTTGAATCTACCATTTCATTTAGGTAAAATATGGTCCAAAGTCGTATTTCAACTTGAAACACGATTTCTGCGTTGTTAGAGTCTGAAACGAACTTTTTCGTTTACTCGCCCAAAAATTGAGATATTTTAAAATTGTTTAAACTACTAAACTTTGCTCAAGGTACAAACACTACGTTCATTTAAATTTTGAATCTACCATTTCATTTAGGTAAAATATGGTCCCAAGTCGTATTTAAATTTGAAATACGATTTCTGCGTTATTAGAGTCTGAAAAGAACATTTTTCGTTTACTCGCCTAAATATAGTGATATTTTAAAATTGTTTAAACTTCTAAACTTTACTCCAGGTACAAACACTACGTTCATTTAAACTTTGAATCTACCATTTTATTTAGGTAAAATATGGTCCCAAGTCGAATTTAAATTTGAAATACGATTTCTGCGTTATTAGAGTCTGAAAAGAACATTTTTCGTTTACTCGCCTAAATATAGTGATATTTTAAAATTGATTAACCTTTTCAACAATATCCTAGGTACAAACTTTACGTTTGGTTAAAGTTTGATTCTACCATTTAATTTAGGTAAGATATGGTTCCAAGTCGTTTTTCAACTTGTAAACACAATTTTCTGTGTTATTAGAGTCTGAAACGAACATTTTTCGTTGACTCGCCTAAATATAGTGATATTTTAAAATTGTTTGAACTTCTAAACTTTACTCAAGGTACAAACACTACGTTCAGTTAAACTTTGAATCTACCATTTCATTTAGGTAAAATATGGTCCCAAGTCGTATTTAAATTTGAAATACGATTTCTGCGTTATTAGAGTCTGAAACGACCATTTTTCGTTTACTCGCCTAAATATAGTGATATTTTAAAATTGTTTAAACTTCTAAACTTTACTCAAGGTACAAACCCTACGTTCATTTAAACTTTGAAACTACCATTTCATTTAGGTAAAATATGGTCCCAAGTCGTATTTCAACTTTAAACACGATTTCTGCGTTGTTAGAGTCTGGAAACGAACTTTTTCGTTTACTCGCCCAAAAATTGAGATATTTTAAAATTGTTTAAACTACTAAACTTGGCTCAAGGTACAAACACTACGTTCATTTAAACTTTGAATCTACCATTTCATTTAGGTAAAATATGGTCCCAAGTCGTATTTAAATTTGAATTACGATTTCTGCGTTATTAGAGTCTGAAAAGAACATTTTTCGTTTACTCGCCTAAATATAGTGATATTTTAAAATTGATTAAACTTTTCAACAATACCCTAGGTACAAACTTTACGTTTGGTTAAAGTTTGATTCTACCTTTTAATTTAGGTGAGATATGGGTCCAAGTCGTTTTTCAACTTGGACCACGATTTCTGCATTATTAGAGTCTGAAACGAACATTTTTCGTTTACTCGCCTAAATATAGTGATATTTTAAAATTGATTAAACTTTTCAACAATACCCTAGGTACAAACTTTACGTTTGGTTAAAGTTTGATTCTACCATTTAATTTAGGTGAGATATGGGTTTAAGTCGTTTTTCAACTTGGACCACGATTTCTGCATTATTAGAGTCTGAAACGAACATTTTTCGTTTACTCGCCTAAATATAGTGATATTTTAAAATTGTTTAAACTTCTAAACTTTACTCCAGGTACGAACACTACGTTCATTTAAACTTTGAATCTACCATTTCATTTAGGTAAAATATGGGCCAAAGTCGTATTTCAACTTGAAACACGATTTCTGCGTTGTTAGAGTCTGAAACGAACTTTTTCGTTTACTCGCCCAAAAATTGAGATATTTTAAAATTGTTTAAACTACTAAACTTTGCTCAAGGTACAAACACTACGTTCATTTAAATTTTGAATCTACCATTTCATTTAGGTAAAATATGGTCCCAAGTCGTATTTAAATTTGAAATACGATTTCTGCGTTATTAGAGTCTGAAAAGAACATTTTTCGTTTACTCGCCTAAATATAGTGATATTTTAAAATTGTTTAAACTTCTAAACTTTGCTCAAGGTACAAACACTACGTTCATTTAAACTTTGAATCTACCATTTCATTTAGGTAAAATATGGTCCAAAGTCGTATTTCAACTTGAAACACGATTTCTGCGTTGTTAGAGTCTGAAACGAACTTTTTCGTTTACTCGCCCAAAAATTGAGATATTTTAAAATTGTTTAAACTACTAAACTTTGCTCAAGGTACAAACACTACGTTCATTTAAATTTTGAATCTACCATTTCATTTAGGTAAAATATGGTCCCAAGTCGTATTTAAATTTGAAATACGATTTCTGCGTTATTAGAGTCTGAAAAGAACATTTTTCGTTTACTCGCCTAAATATAGTGATATTTTAAAATTGTTTAAACTTCTAAACTTTACTCCAGGTACAAACACTACGTTCATTTAAACTTTGAATCTACCATTTTATTTAGGTAAAATATGGTCCCAAGTCGAATTTAAATTTGAAATACGATTTCTGCGTTATTAGAGTCTGAAAAGAACATTTTTCGTTTACTCGCCTAAATATAGTGATATTTTAAAATTGATTAACCTTTTCAACAATATCCTAGGTACAAACTTTACGTTTGGTTAAAGTTTGATTCTACCATTTAATTTAGGTAAGATATGGTTCCAAGTCGTTTTTCAACAAGTAAACACAATTTTCTGTGTTATTAGAGTCTGAAACGAACATTTTTCGTTGACTCGCCTAAATATAGTGATATTTTAAAATTGTTTAAACTTCTAAACTTTACTCAAGGTACAAACACTACGTTCAGTTAAACTTTGAATCTACCATTTCATTTAGGTAAAATATGGTCCCAAGTCGTATTTAAATTTGAAATACGATTTCTGCGTTATTAGAGTCTGAAACGACCATTTTTCGTTTACTCGCCTAAATATAGTGATATTTTAAAATTGTTTAAACTTCTAAACTTTACTCAAGGTACAAACCCTACGTTCATTTAAACTTTGAAACTACCATTTCATTTAGGTAAAATATGGTCCCAAGTCGTATTTCAACTTGAAACACGATTTCTGCGTTGTTAGAGTCTGAAACGAACTTTTTCGTTTACTCGCCCAAAAATTGAGATATTTTAAAATTGTTTAAACTACTAAACTTGGCTCAAGGTACAAACACTACGTTCATTTAAACTTTGAATCTACCATTTCATTTAGGTAAAATATGGTCCCAAGTCGTATTTAAATTTGAATTACGATTTCTGCGTTATTAGAGTCTGAAAAGAACATTTTTCGTTTACTCGCCTAAATATATATATATATATAGTGGCTTAACACCCCAAGTGGGGTTGCGCCGCTCCTTCTGGAGCTCTCTAGATCCTTTACATTTTAGGGAGGATCAGTCCCTTAATTTTCCTTTTCAAATTTTCTTACTTATACTTCTCCATAATTTCCTATCATTTGTTTTCGTCTTCCAATTTGTGATTCCAGCATTGTGAAGGTCCTCCTTTACTTCATTCAGCCATGTTGACCGTGGTCTTCCTCTTCTCTTTGATCCAGGGTCCCATTGCAGTATGGAGTGTATCATTTCTTCTGTTCCAGCTCTCCATATGTGGCCTAACCATTTTACCCTTTGCTGTTTAATTTTTTTAACTATGTCTTCCCCATCAATTTCTTGTAATAGTTCATAGTTCATTCGTATCCGGTATTCATTTGAGTCCACTTTGATTGGGCCTAGTATATCTCTTAATATTTTTCTCTCTATTATTCTTAGTTGTTCTTCTTCTTTTTTTGTTATTGTTAATGTTTCTGCGTCGTACATCAATACTGGCCTTATTATTGTGTTGTAAATTTTCATCTTTGTCGTTCTTGTTAGTAATTTACTTTTTAAAAGCTTTCTGTGCATGTGATATGCTTTATTTGTTGCAAATAATTTTTCCTTTATTTCTGCTTCTCTGTCCCCTTTGTTCGTTATCATTACACCTAAATATTTATATTTGTCTACTTCTTCGAATGCTATCCCTCCAATTTTTATTATTTCTCCTTGTGTTTGTTTTCCATATCTCATTATTTTTGTTTTATTTGCATTTATTTTTAATCCCACTTTTTCTCCTTCTGTAACTATTTCCTGTACCATTTCTTCCATTATTTCTCTTCTTTTTGTAATTAGCACTACATCGTCAGCATACGCTATTATTTGTCCACCGTTTATTCTTATTGATCTATTGTTTATTTTCCTGGTTACATATTCTAGAGTTAAATTGAACAATGTAGCTGAGAGTGAATCGCCTTGTCTTACACCTCTGTTTACTAAGAATTCGCTTGTGTCTCCTTTTCTGGTTTTTACGCATATTTTTGATTTCTCCATGGTCATTTTTATTAATCTTCTTAATTTTGGTTCCACTTCTAATTCTTTTAGTATTTCTATTAATTTCCCTCTTTTCACCGAGTCGAAGGCTTGCTGGAAGTCAATAAATAGTATATCTAAATTTATTTTGGCTCTATGTACTTTTTCTAGAATTTGCTTTAACGTATGGATAGCATCTATTGTAGATTTTCCTTGTAGGAATCCACATTGGTATTGTCCGATTTTATGTCTTGTTGATGATGCCAGTCTTTTTTGTATAATTGTCGCTAGTATCTTATATGCGTTATTTAATAATGTTATACCTCTGTAGTTTTTACATTCCATTGGATCTCCTTTTTTGTGTATTGTTATCATCCGCCCTACTTCCCAGTCCTTCGGCATTTGTTCTTCCTTCCATATTTTAATTATTAGTGCGTGTAATTGTTCGTATAATACCTCACCGCCATACTTTATAAGTTCCATGTCTATCCCATCCACTCCTGGTGCCTTTCCATTTTTGCTATTTTTTATTACATTTTTTATTTCTTCTAGTGTTGGTTCTCTTACATTTTGCTCTTCATTTTTATCTTCTTTTATCTCTTCCTTCTCATTTTCACTCTCATCAGTTTTTGTTTCAGTTAGTAGTTCCTTGAAGTAGTTTTCCCAAACTAGCTTCATTTCTGGTTCATTTTCGGTAATTTTTCCATTTTTATCTCTCATATTGTTTGCTTCCACATTATGTTTGTGTTGTTGCTTCTTGATTCTTTGATAGAATTGTTTTGTATTTCTATTTTTTCTTTCATCTTCTATTCGTATTACACTTTCCTCTATCCATTCTCTTTTATTTTGTCTTATCATTCTCTTACACTCTTTTCTTAATTTCTCATATTCGTCTTTATATTTTTCGTTCTTTGTTTGTATCCATTTATTTCTTGCTTTAGCTTTTTTCGCAGATATTTCCTTGCATTCTTCATTGAACCATTCTTTTTTGGGTTCTTTTTCTTGACTTCCCAACTTTTCTTTTGCTGCTTGCATTATGCTTGATTTTATTTTATTCCAGTCGTTGTCTATGTTTTCTTCGATCTTCTCTTTATGTGATAGTTTCTCATCTACCATTATTACGTATTCCTTTCTTTTTTCTTCGTTGTTCAACTTTCTTTTGTTCCATGTTGTAATTTTGTTTGTGGTCTTTGCCGCTCTTCTTATTTTCTGTTTTACCGTGGCAGTTACCATGTAATGATCGGTATCAGCACAGGCGCCTCTGTACGTTCGTACGTCGCTTATTGATGTTTGTTTTCTTTTGTTTATTAATATGTGATCTATTTGTGTGAAATTTTTTTGATCTGGTGACACCCATGTTGCCTTGTGTTGCCATTTGTGTTCATGTCTTGTGCTGCTTATAATCATATTGGTTTTTACTGCAAAATTGCATAACCTTTGACCGTTATTGTTTGAATTATTATGTATTGTGTGCTTGCCTGCAACTTCGCTAATGTAGTTTTCTTTTCCAACTTGAGCATTCATGTCTCCTATTACCATTATTATATCCTCCTTAGCTATGTCTTCTATTTCGCTTTCCATAGTGTCATAGAATTTCTCTTTTTCTTCACTATTTGCGTTTTCAGTTGGGGCGTAGGCATTTATCAGCGTTATGTTAAATGGTTTTGCAGCTATTCGTAGATATGCCAGCCTTTCGTTTATCGGTTTAAATAGAATTATATTTTCCTTCATTTCCCTCATTACCATGAAGGCTACTCCGTATTGCCCTTGTTTTTTATCGCCTGAGTATAGCAGCGTAAAGTTTTTATTGTTTATCTGTCCGTCTCCTTTCCATCTCGTTTCTTGTAATGCCGCTATTTGTATTCTATATTTTTCTAGTTCTAAGTTAACTTCTATCATTTTTCCTGCTGTTAATAAGGTTCTTATATTCCACGTACTAATCCTAATATGTTTATTGCTTTTATGTTTCCGTTTCGTTTGCGCCTTTGTTTCCTGTTGTGTGCTCTCGTGTTTTTCTAATCGTTTTTTGACACATAACCTTTTTTAAGGTTATTTGTGTCTGTACACCACACGTACCATTCATTGTCTATTTTGAGTTTTCTGTATCCCATTTTTATATTGATATTTTTCTCTTTTTCTTCCTTTGCTCATTTAAACTTTGAATCTACCATTTTATTTAGGTAAAATATGGTCCCAAGTCGAATTTAAATTTGAAATACGATTTCTGCGTTATTAGAGTCTGAAAAGAACATTTTTCGTTTACTCGCCTAAATATAGTGATATTTTAAAATTGATTAAACTTTTCAACAATACCCTAGGTACAAACTTTACGTTTGGTTAAAGTTTGATTCTACCATTTAATTTAGGTGAGATATGGGTCCAAGTCGTTTTTCAACTTGGACCACGATTTCTGCATTATTAGAGTCTGAAACGAACATTTTTCGTTTACTCGCCTAAATATAGTGATATTTTAAAATTGTTTAAACTTCTAAACTTTACTACAGGTACAAACACTACGTTCATTTAAACTTTGAATCTACCATTTCATTTAGGTAAAATATGGTCCAAAGTCGTATTTCAACTTGAAACACGATTTCTGCGTTGTTAGAGTCTGAAACGAACTTTTTCGTTTACTCGCCCAAAAATGGAGATATTTTAAAATTGTTTAAACTACTAAACTTTGCTCAAGGTACAAACACTACGTTCATTTAAATTTTGAATCTACCATTTCATTTAGGTAAAATATGGTCCCAAGTCGTATTTAAATTTGAAATACGATTTCTGCGTTATTAGAGTCTGAAAAGAACATTTTTCGTTTACTCGCCTAAATATAGTGATATTTTAAAATTGTTTAAACTTCTAAACTTTGCTCAAGGTACAAACACTACGTTCATTTAAACTTTGAATCTACCATTTCATTTAGGTAAAATATGGTCCAAAGTCGTATTTCAACTTGAAACACGATTTCTGCGTTGTTAGAGTCTGAAAAGAACTTTTTCGTTTACTCGCCCAAAAATTGAGATATTTTAAAATTGTTTAAACTACTAAACTTTGCTCAAGGTACAAACACTACGTTCATTTAAATTTTGAATCTACCATTTCATTTAGGTAAAATATGGTCCCAAGTCGTATTTAAATTTGAAATACGATTTCTGCGTTATTAGAGTCTGAAAAGAACATTTTTCGTTTACTCGCCTAAATATAGTGATATTTTAAAATTGTTTAAACTTCTAAACTTTGCTCAAGGTACAAACACTACGTTCATTTAAACTTTGAATCTACCATTTCATTTAGGTAAAATATGGTCCAAAGTCGTATTTCAACTTGAAACACGATTTCTGCGTTGTTAGAGTCTGAAACGAACTTTTTCGTTTACTCGCCCAAAAATTGAGATATTTTAAAATTGTTTAAACTACTAAACTTTGCTCAAGGTACAAACACTACGTTCATTTAAATTTTGAATCTACCATTTCATTTAGGTAAAATATGGTCCCAAGTCGTATTTAAATTTGAAATACGATTTCTGCGTTATTAGAGTCTGAAAAGAACATTTTTCGTTTACTGGCCTAAATATAGTGATATTTTAAAATTGTTTAAACTTCTAAACTTTACTCCAGATACAAACACTACGTTCATTTAAACTTTGAATCTACCATTTTATTTAGGTAAAATATGGTCCCAAGTCGAATTTAAATTTGAAATACGATTTCTGCGTTATTAGAGTCTGAAAAGAACATTTTTCGTTTACTCGCCTAAATATAGTGATATTTTAAAATTGATTAACATTTTCAACAATATCCTAGGTACAAACTTTACGTTTGGTTAAAGTTTGATTCTACCATTTAATTTAGGTAAGATATGGTTCCAAGTCGTTTTTCAACTTGTAAACACTATTTTCTGTGTTATTAGAGTCTGAAACGAACATTTTTCGTTGACTCGCCTAAATATAGTGATATTTTAAAATTGTTTAAACTTCTAAACTTTACTCAAGGTACAAACACTACGTTCAGTTAAACTTTGAATCTACCATTTCATTTAGGTAAAATATGGTCCCAAGTCGTATTTAAATTTGAAATACGATTTCTGCGTTATTAGAGTCTGAAACGACCATTTTTCGTTTACTCGCCTAAATATAGTGATATTTTAAAATTGTTTAAACTTCTAAACTTTACTCAAGGTACAAACCCTACGTTCATTTAAACTTTGAAACTACCATTTCATTTAGGTAAAATATGGTCCAAAGTCGTATTTCAACTTGAAAAACGATTTCTGCGTTGTTAGAGTCTGAAACGAACTTTTTCGTTTACTCGCCCAAAAATTGAGATATTTTAAAATTGTTTAAACTACTAAACTTGGCTCAAGGTACAAACACTACGTTCATTTAAACTTTGAATCTACCATTTCATTTAGGTAAAATATGGTCCCAAGTCGTATTTAAATTTGAAATACGATTTCTGCGTTATTAGAGTCTGAAAAGAACATTTTTCGTTTACTCGCCTAAATATAGTGATATTTTAAAATTGATTAAACTTTTCAACAATACCCTAGGTACAAACTTTACGTTTGGTTAAAGTTTGATTCTACCATTTAATTTAGGTGAGATATGGGTCCAAGTCGTTTTTCAACTTGGACCACGATTTCTGCATTATTAGAGTCTGAAACGAACATTTTTCGTTTACTCGCCTAAATATAGTGATATTTTAAAATTGTTTAAACTTCTAAACTTTACTCCAGGTACAAACACTACGTTCATTTAAACTTTGAATCTACCATTTCAT
Organism: Pterostichus niger; assembly: GCA_947425015.1. NCBI lineage: Eukaryota > Metazoa > Arthropoda > Insecta > Coleoptera > Carabidae > Pterostichus > Pterostichus niger. Next base: position 17,108,824 of record OX380338.1, on the reverse strand, counting down.
TTAGGTAAAATATGGTCCCAAGTCGTATTTAAATTTGAAATACGATTTCTGCGTTATTAGAGTCTGAAACGAACTTTTTCGTTTACTCGCCCAAAAATTGAGATATTTTAAAATTGTTTAAACCACTAAACTTGGCTCAAGGTACAAACCCTACGTTCATTTAAACTTTGAAACTACCATTTCATTTAGGTAAAATATGGTCCCAAGTCGTATTTCAACTTGAAACACGATTTCTGCGTTGTTAGAGTCTGAAACGAACTTTTTCGTTTACTCGCCTAAAAATTGAGATATTTTAAAATTGTTTAAACTACTAAACTTGGCTCAAGGTACAAATACTACGTTCATTTAAACTTTGAAACTACCATTTCATTTAAAAAATATGGTCCCAAGTCGTATTTCAACTTGAAACACGATTTCTGCGTTGTTAGAGTCTGAAACGAACTTTTTAGTTTACTCGCCCAAAAATTGAGATATTTTAAAATTGTTTAAACTACTAAACTTTGCTCAAGGTACAAACACTACGTTCATTTAAACTTTGAATCTACCATTTCATTTAGGTAAAATATGGTCCCAAGTCGTATTTAAATTTGAAATACGATTTCTGCGTTATTAGAGTCTGAAACGAACATTTTTCGTTTACTCGCCTAAATATAGTGATATTTTAAAATTGTTTAAACTTCTAAACACTACGTTCAGTTAAACTTTGAATCTACCATTTCATTTAGGTAAAATATGGCCCCAAGTCGTATTTAAATTTGAAATACGATTTCTGCGTTATTAGAGTCGGAAACGACCATTTTTCGTTTACTTGCCTAAATATAGTGATATTTTAAAATTGTTTTAACTTCTAAACTATACTCAAGGTACAAACACTACGTTCATTTAAACTTTGAATCTACCATTTCATTTAGGTAAAATATGGTCCAAAGTCGTATTTCAACTTGAAACACGATTTCTGCGTTGTTAGAGTCTGAAACGAACTTTTTCGTTTACTCGCCCAAAAATTGAGATATTTTAAAATTGTTTAAACTACTAAACTTTGCTCAAGGTACAAACACTACGTTCATTTAAACTTTGAATCTACCATTTCATTTAGGTAATATATGGTCCCAAGTCGTATTTAAATTTGAAATACGATTTCTGCGTTATTAGAGTCTGGAAAGAACATTTTTTGTTTACTCGCCTAAATATAGTGATATTTTAAAATTGATTAAACTTTTCAACAATACCCTAGGTACAAACTTTACGTTTGGTTAAAGTTTGATTCTATAATTTGATTCTAACTTGGACCACGATTTCTGCGTTATTAGAGTCTGAAACGACCATTTTTCGTTTACTCGCCTAAATATAGTGATATTTTAAAATTGTTTAAACTTCTAAACTTTACAAAAGGTACAAACACTACGTTCATTTAAACTTTGAATCTACCATTTCATTTAGGTAAAATATGGTCCAAAGTCGTATTTCAACTTGGAACACGATTACTGCATTATTAGAGTCTGAAACGAACATTTTTCGTTTACTCGCCTAAATATAGTGAAATTTTAAAATTGGTTAAACTTCTAATCTTTACTCCAGGTACAAACACTACGTTCATTTACACTTTGAATCTACCATTTTATTTAGGTAAAATATGGTCCCAAGTCGTATTTAAATTTGAAATACGATTTCTGCGTTATTAGAGACTGAAAAGAACATTTTTCGTTTACTCGCCTAAATATAGTGATATTTTAAAATTGATTAAACTTTTCAACATTACCCTAGGTACCAACTTTACGTTTGGTTAAAGTTTGATTCTACCATTTAATTTAGGTAAGATATGGTTCCAAGTGGTTTTTCAACTTGTAAACACAATTTTCTGTGTTATTAGAGTCTGAAACGAACATTTTTCGTTGACTCGCCTAAATATAGTGATATTTTAAAATTGTTTAAACTTCTAAACACTACGTTCAGTTAAACTTTGAATCTACCATTTCATTTAGGTAAAATATGGTCCCAAGTCGTATTTAAATTTGAAATACGATTTCTGCGTTATTAGAGTCTGAAACGAACATTTTTCGTTTACTCGCCTAAATATAATGATATTTTAAAATTGTTTAAACTTCTAAACACTACGTTCAGTTAAACTTTGAATCTACCATTTCATTTAGGTAAAATATGGTCCCAAGTCGTATTTAAATTTGAAATACGATTTCTGCGTTATTAGAGTCGGAAACGACCATTTTTCGTTTACTTGCCTAAATATAGTGATATTTTAAAATTGTTTTAACTTCTAAACTATACTCAAGGTACAAACACAACGTTCATTTAAACTTTGAATCTACCATTTCATTTAGGTAAAATATGGTCCAAAGTCGTATTTCAACTTGAAACACGATTTCTGCGTTGTTAGAGTCTGAAACGAACTTTTTCGTTTACTCGCCCAAAAATTGAGATATTTTAAAATTGTTTAAACTACTAAACTTTGCTCAAGGTACAAACACTACGTTCATTTAAACTTTGAATCTACCATTTCATTTAGGTAATATATGGTCCCAAGTCGTATTTAAATTTGAAATACGATTTCTGCGTTATTAGAGTCTGGAAAGAACATTTTTTGTTTACTCGCCTAAATATAGTGATATTTTAAAATTGATTAAACTTTTCAATAATACCCTAGGTACAAACTTTACGTTTGGTTAAAGTTTGATTATACCATTTGATTCTAACTTGGACCACGATTTCTGCGTTATTAGAGTCTGAAACGACCATTTTTCGTTTACTCGCCTAAATATAGTGATATTTTAAAATTGTTTAAACTTCTAAACTATACAAAAGGTACAAACACTACGTTCATTTAAACTTTGAATCTACCATTTCATTTAGGTAAAATATGGTCCAAAGTCGTATTTCAACTTGGAACACGATTACTGCATTATTAGAGTCTGAAACGAACATTTTTCGTTTACTCGCCTAAATATAGTGAAATTTTAAAATTGGTTAAACTTCTAAACTTTACTCCAGGTACAAACACTACGTTCATTTACACTTTGAATCTACCATTTTATTTAGGTAAAATATTGTCCCAAGTCGTATTTAAATTTGAAATACGATTTCTGCGTTATTAGAGACTGAAAAGAACATTTTTCGTTTACTCGCCTAAATATAGTGATATTTTAAAATTGATTAAACTTTTCAACATTACCCTAGGTACCAACTTTACGTTTGGTTAAAGTTTGATTCTACCATTTAATTTAGGTAAGATATGGTTCCAAGTGGTTTTTCAACTTGTAAACACAATTTTCTGTGTTATTAGAGTCTGAAACGAACATTTTTCGTTGACTCGCCTAAATATAGTGATATTTTAAAATTGTTTAAACTTCTAAACACTACGTTCAGTTAAACTTTGAATCTACCATTTCATTTAGGTAAAATATGGTCCCAAGTCGTATTTAAATTTGAAATACGATTTCTGCGTTATTAGAGTCTGAAACGAACATTTTTCGTTTACTCGCCTAAATATAATGATATTTTAAAATTGTTTAAACTTCTAAACACTACGTTCAGTTAAACTTTGAATCTACCATTTCATTTAGGTAAAGTATGGTCCCAAGTCGTATTTAAATTTGAAATACGATTTTAGCGTTATTAGTGTCTGATACGACCATTTTTCGTTTACTCGCCTAAATATAGTGATATTTTAAAATTGTTTAAACTTCTAAACTTTACTCAAGGTACAAACACTACGTTCATTTAAACTTTGAATCTACCATTTCATTTAGGTAAAATATGGTCCCAAGTCGTATTTCAACTTGAAACACGATTTCTGCGTTGTTAGAGTCTGAAACGAACTTTTTCGTTTACTTGCCCAAAAATTAAGATATTTTAAAATTGTTTAAACTACAAAACTTTGCTCAAGGTACAAACACTACGTTCATTTAAACTTTGAATCTACCATTTCATTTAGGTAAAATATGGTCCCAAGTCGTATTTAAATTTGAAATACCATTTCTGCGTTATTAGAGTCTGAAAAGAACATTTTTCGTTTACTCGCCCAAAAATTGAGATATTTTAAAATTGTTTAAACTACTAAACTTTGCTCAAGGTACAAACACTACGTTCATTTAAACTTTGAATCTACCATTTCATTTAGGTAATATATGGTCCCAAGTCGTATTTAAATTTGAAATACGATTTCTGCGTTATTAGAGTCTGGAAAGAACATTTTTTGTTTACTCGCCTAAATATAGTGATATTTTAAAATTGATTAAACTTTTCAACAATACCCTAGGTACAAACTTTACGTTTGGTTAAAGTTTGATTCTACCATTTGATTCTAACTTGGACCACGATTTCTGCGTTATTAGAGTCTGAAACGAACATTTTTCGTTTACTCGCCTAAAAATTGAGATATTTTAAAATTGTTTAAACTTCTAAACTTTACTCCAGGTACAAACACTACGTTCATTTAAACTTTGAATCTACCATTTTATTTAGGTAAAATATGGTCCCAAGTCGTATTTAAATTTGAAATACGATTTCTGCGTTATTAGAGTCTGAAACGAACATTTTTCGTTTACTCGCCTAAATATAATGATATTTTAAAATTGTTTAAACTTCTAAACACTACGTTCAGTTAAACTTTGAATCTACCATTTCATTTAGGTAAAATATGGTCCCAAGTCGTATTTAAATTTGAAATACGATTTCTGCGTTATTAGAGTCTGAAACGAACATTTTTCGTTTACTCGCCTAAATATAATGATATTTTAAAATTGTTTAAACTTCTAAACACTACGTTCAGTTAAACTTTGAATCTACCATTTCATTTAGGTAAAATATGGTCCCAAGTCGTATTTAAATTTGAAATACGATTTCTGCGTTATTAGAGTCGGAAACGACCATTTTTCGTTTACTTGCCTAAATATAGTGATATTTTAAAATTGTTTTAACTTCTAAACTATACTCAAGGTACAAACACAACGTTCATTTAAACTTTGAATCTACCATTTCATTTAGGTAAAATATGGTCCAAAGTCGTATTTCAACTTGAAACACGATTTCTGCGTTGTTAGAGTCTGAAACGAACTTTTTCGTTTACTCGCCCAAAAATTGAGATATTTTAAAATTGTTTAAACTACTAAACTTTGCTCAAGGTACAAACACTACGTTCATTTAAACTTTGAATCTACCATTTCATTTAGGTAATATATGGTCCCAAGTCGTATTTAAATTTGAAATACGATTTCTGCGTTATTAGAGTCTGGAAAGAACATTTTTTGTTTACTCGCCTAAATATAGTGATATTTTAAAATTGATTAAACTTTTCAATAATACCCTAGGTACAAACTTTACGTTTGGTTAAAGTTTGATTATACCATTTGATTCTAACTTGGACCACGATTTCTGCGTTATTAGAGTCTGAAACGACCATTTTTCGTTTACTCGCCTAAATATAGTGATATTTTAAAATTGTTTAAACTTCTAAACTATACAAAAGGTACAAACACTACGTTCATTTAAACTTTGAATCTACCATTTCATTTAGGTAAAATATGGTCCAAAGTCGTATTTCAACTTGGAACACGATTACTGCATTATTAGAGTCTGAAACGAACATTTTTCGTTTACTCGCCTAAATATAGTGAAATTTTAAAATTGGTTAAACTTCTAAACTTTACTCCAGGTACAAACACTACGTTCATTTACACTTTGAATCTACCATTTTATTTAGGTAAAATATTGTCCCAAGTCGTATTTAAATTTGAAATACGATTTCTGCGTTATTAGAGACTGAAAAGAACATTTTTCGTTTACTCGCCTAAATATAGTGATATTTTAAAATTGATTAAACTTTTCAACATTACCCTAGGTACCAACTTTACGTTTGGTTAAAGTTTGATTCTACCATTTAATTTAGGTAAGATATGGTTCCAAGTGGTTTTTCAACTTGTAAACACAATTTTCTGTGTTATTAGAGTCTGAAACGAACATTTTTCGTTGACTCGCCTAAATATAGTGATATTTTAAAATTGTTTAAACTTCTAAACACTACGTTCAGTTAAACTTTGAATCTACCATTTCATTTAGGTAAAATATGGTCCCAAGTCGTATTTAAATTTGAAATACGATTTCTGCGTTATTAGAGTCTGAAACGAACATTTTTCGTTTACTCGCCTAAATATAATGATATTTTAAAATTGTTTAAACTTCTAAACACTACGTTCAGTTAAACTTTGAATCTACCATTTCATTTAGGTAAAGTATGGTCCCAAGTCGTATTTAAATTTGAAATACGATTTTAGCGTTATTAGTGTCTGATACGACCATTTTTCGTTTACTCGCCTAAATATAGTGATATTTTAAAATTGTTTAAACTTCTAAACTTTACTCAAGGTACAAACACTACGTTCATTTAAACTTTGAATCTACCATTTCATTTAGGTAAAATATGGTCCCAAGTCGTATTTCAACTTGAAACACGATTTCTGCGTTGTTAGAGTCTGAAACGAACTTTTTCGTTTACTTGCCCAAAAATTAAGATATTTTAAAATTGTTTAAACTACAAAACTTTGCTCAAGGTACAAACACTACGTTCATTTAAACTTTGAATCTACCATTTCATTTAGGTAAAATATGGTCCCAAGTCGTATTTAAATTTGAAATACCATTTCTGCGTTATTAGAGTCTGAAAAGAACATTTTTCGTTTACTCGCCCAAAAATTGAGATATTTTAAAATTGTTTAAACTACTAAACTTTGCTCAAGGTACAAACACTACGTTCATTTAAACTTTGAATCTACCATTTCATTTAGGTAATATATGGTCCCAAGTCGTATTTAAATTTGAAATACGATTTCTGCGTTATTAGAGTCTGGAAAGAACATTTTTTGTTTACTCGCCTAAATATAGTGATATTTTAAAATTGATTAAACTTTTCAACAATACCCTAGGTACAAACTTTACGTTTGGTTAAAGTTTGATTCTACCATTTGATTCTAACTTGGACCACGATTTCTGCGTTATTAGAGTCTGAAACGACCATTTTTCGTTTACTCGCCTAAATATAGTGATATTTTAAAATTGTTTAAACTTCTAAACTTTACTCAAGGTACAAACACTACGTTCATTTAAACTTTGAATCTACCATTTCATTTAGGTAAAATATGGTCCAAAGTCGTATTTCAACTTGGAACACGATTACTGCATTATTAGAGTCTGAAACGAACATTTTTCGTTTACTCGCCTAAATATAGTGAAATTTTAAAATTGTTTAAACTTCTAAACTTTACTCCAGGTACAAACACTACGTTCATTTACACTTTGAATCTACCATTTTATTTAGGTAAAATATGGTCCCAAGTCGTATTTAAATTTGAAATACGATTTCTGCGTTATTAGAGTCTGAAACGACCATTTTTCGTTTACTCGCCTAAATATAGTGATATTTTAAAATTGTTTAAACTTCTAAATTTACTCAAGGTACAAACACTACGTTCATTTAAACTTTGAATCTACCATTTCATTTAGGTAAAATATGGTCCCAAGTCGTATTTCAACTTGAAACACGATTTCTGCGTTGTTAGAGTCTGAAACGAACTTTTTCGTTTACTCGCCCAAAAATTGAGATATTTTAAAACTGTTTAAACTACTAAACTTTGCTCAAGGTACAAACACTACGTTCATTTAAACTTTGAATCTACCATTTCATTTAGGTTAAAATATGGTCCCAAGTCGTATTTAAATTTGAAATACGATTTCTGCATTATTAGAGTCTGAAACGAACATTTTTCGTTTACTCGCCTAAATATAGTGATATTTTAAAATTGTTTAAACTTCTAAACTTTACTCAAGGTACAAACACTACGTTCATTTAAACTTTGAATCTACCATTTCATTTAGGTAAAATATGGTCCCAAGACGTATTTCAACTTGAAACACGATTTCTGCGTTGTTAGAGTCTGAAACGAACTTTTTCGTTTACGCGCCTAAAATTGAGATATTTTAAAATTGTTTAAACTACTAAACTTTGCTCAAGGTACAAACACTACGTTCATTTAAACTTTGAATCTACCATTTCATTTAGGTAAAATATGGTCCCAGGTCGTATTTAAATTTGAAATACGATTTCTGCGTTATTAGAGTCTGAAAAGAACATTTTTCGTTTACTCGCCTAAATATAGTGATATTTTAAAATTGATTAAACTTTTCAACACTACCCTAGGTACAAACTTTACGTTTGGTGAAAGTTTAATTCTACCATTTAATTTAGGTGAGATATGGGTCCAAGTCGTTTTTCAACTTGGACCACGATTTCTGCATTATTAGAGTCTGAAACGAACATTTTTCGTTTACTCGCCTAAATATAGTGATATTTTAAAATTGTTTAAACTTCTAAACTTTACTCCAGGTACAAACACTACGTTCATTTAAACTTTGAATCTACCATTGTATTTAGGTAAAATATGGTCCCATGTCGTATTTAAATTTGAAATACGATTTCTGCGTTATTAGAGTCTGAAAAGAACATTTTTCGTTTACTCGCCTAAATATAGTGATATTTTAAAATTGTTTAAACTTCTAAACTTTACTCAAGGTACAAACACTACGTTCATTTAAACTTTGAATCTACCATTTCTTTTAGGTAAAATATGGGCCCAAGTCGTATTTAATTTTGAAATACGATTTCTGCATTATTAGAGTCTGATACGAACTTTTTTCGTTTACTCGCCTAAACATAGTGATATTTTAAAATTGTTTAAACTTCTAAACTTTGCTCAAGGTACAAGCACTACGTTCATTTAAACTTTGAATCTACCATTTTATTTAGGTAAAATATGGTCCCAAGTCGTATTTAAATTTGAAATACGATTTCTGCGTTATTAGAGTCTGAAAAGAACATTTTTCGTTTACTCGCCTAAATATAGTGATATTTTAAAATTAATTAAACTTTTCAACAATACCCTAGGTACAAACTTTACGTTTGGTTAAAGTTTGATTCTACCATTTGATTCTAACTTGGAACACGATTTCTGCGTTATTATAGTCTGAAACGAACATTTTTCGTTTATTCGCCTAAATATTGTGATATTTTAAAATTGTTTAAACATCTAAACTTTACTCAAGGTACAAACACTACGTTCATTTAAACTTTGAATCTACCATTTCATTTAGGTAAAATATGGTCCCAAGTCGTATTTAAATTTGAAATACGATTTCTGCGTTATTAGAGTCTGAAACGACCATTTTTCGTTTACTCGCCTAAATATAGTGATATTTTAAAATTGTTTAAACTTCTAAACTTTACTCAAGGTACAAACACTACGTTCATTTAAACTTTGAATCTACCATTTCATTTAGGTAAAATATGGTCCCAAGTCGTATTTCAACTTGAAACACGATTTCTGCGTTGTTAGAGTCTGAAACGAACTTTTTCGTTTACTCGCCCAAAAATTGAGATATTTTAAAACTGTTTAAACTACTAAACTTTGCTCAAGGTACAAACACTACGTTCATTTAAACTTTGAATCTACCATTTCATTTAGGTAAAATATGGTCCCAAGTCGTATTTAAATTTGAAATACGATTTCTGCATTATTAGAGTCTGAAACGAACATTTTTCGTTTACTCGCCTAAATATAGTGATATTTTAAAATTGTTTAAACTTCTAAACTTTACTCAAGGTACAAACACTACGTTCATTTAAACTTTGAATCTACCATTTCATTTAGGTAAAATATGGTCCCAAGACGTATTTCAACTTGAAACACGATTTCTGCGTTGTTAGAGTCTGAAACGAACTTTTTCGTTTACGCGCCCAAAATTGAGATATTTTAAAATTGTTTAAACTACTAAACTTTGCTCAAGGTACAAACACTACGTTCATTTAAACTTTGAATCTACCATTTCATTTAGGTAAAATATGGTCCCAGGTCGTATTTAAATTTGAAATACGATTTCTGCGTTATTAGAGTCTGAAAAGAACATTTTTCGTTTACTCGCCTAAATATAGTGATATTTTAAAATTGATTAAACTTTTCAACACTACCCTAGGTACAAACTTTACGTTTGGTTAAAGTTTAATTCTACCATTTAATTTAGGTGAGATATGGTTCCAAGTCGTTTTTCAACTTGGACCACGATTTCTGCATTATTAGAGTCTGAAACGAACATTTTTCGTTTACTCGCCTAAATATAGTGATATTTTAAAATTGTTTAAACTTCTAAACTTTACTCCAGGTACAAACACTACGTTCATTTAAACTTTGAATCTACCATTGTATTTAGGTAAAATATGGTCACATGTCGTATTTAATTTTGATATACGATTTCTGCGTTATTAGAGTCTGAAAAGAACATTTTTCGTTTACTCGCCTAAATATAGTGATATTTTAAAATTGTTTAAACTTCTAAACTTTACTCAAGGTACAAACACTACGATCATTTAAACTTTGAATCTAGAAAAATATGGTCCCAAGTCGTATTTAAATTTGAAATACGATTTCTGCGTTATTAGAGTTTGAAAAGAACATTTTTCGTTTACTCGCCTAAATATAGTGATATTTTAAAATTGATTAAACTTTTCAACAATACCCTAGGTACAAACTTTACGTTTGGTTAAAGTTTGATTCTACCATTTGATTCTAACTCGGAACACGATTTCTGCGTTATTAGAGTCTGAAACGAACATTTTTCGTTTACTCGCCTAAATATAGTGATATTTTAAAATTGTTTAAACTTCTAAACTTTACTCAAGGTACAAACACTACGTTCAGTTAAACTTTGAATTTACCATTTCATGTAGGTAAAATATGGTCCCAAGTCGTATTTAAATTTGAAATACGATTTCTGCGTTATTAGAGTCTGAAAAGAACATTTTTCGTTTACTCGCCTAAATATAGTGATATTTTAAAATGATTAAACTTTTCAACAATACCCTAGGTACAAACTTTACGTTTGGTTAAAGTTTGATTCTACTATTTGATTCTAACTTGGAACACGATTTCTGCGTTATTAGAGTCTGAAACGAACATTTTTCGTTTACTCGCCTAAATATAGTGATATTTTAAAATTGTTTAAACTTCTAAACTTTACTCAAGGTACAAATACTATGTTCATTTAAACTTTGAATCTACCATTTCATTTAGGTAAAATATGGTCCCAAGTCGTATTTAAATTTGAAATACGATTTCTGCGTTATTAGAGTCTGAAACGAACATTTTTCGTTTACTCGCCTAAATATAGTGATATTTTAAAATTGTTTAAACTTCTAAACACTACGTTCAGTTAAACTTTGAATCTACCATTTCATTTAGGTAAAATATGGTCCCAAGTCGTATTTAAATTTGAAATACGATTTCTGCGTTATTAGAGTCTGAAACGACCATTTTTCGTTTACTTGCCTAAATATAGTGATATTTTAAAATTGTTTTAACTTCTAAACTTTACTCAAGGTCAAACACTACGTTCATTTAAACTTTGAATCTACCATTTCATTTAGGTAACATATGGTCCAAAGTCGTATTTCAACTTGAAACACGATTTCTGCGTTGTTAGAGTCTGAAACGAACTTTTTCGTTTACTCGCCCAAAAATTGAGATATTTTAAAATTGTTTAAACTACTAAACTTTGCTCAAGGTACAAACACTAAGTTCATTTAAACTTTGAATCTACCATTTCATGTAGGTAAAATATGGTCCCAAGTCGTATATAAATTTGAAATACGATTTCTGCGTTATTAGAGTCTGAAAAGAACATTTTTCGTTTACTCGCCTAAATATAGTGATATATTAAAATTGATTAAACTTTTCAACAATACCCTAGGTACAAACTTTACGTTTGGTTAAAGTTTGATTCTACCATTTGATTCTAACTTGGAACACGATTTCTGCGTTATTAGAGTCTGAAACGAACATTTTTCGTTTACTCGCCTAAATATTGTGATATTTTAAAATTGTTTAAACTTTTCAACAATACCCTAGGTACAAACTTTACGTTTGGTTAAAGTTTGATTCTACCATTTGATTCTAACTTGGAACACGATATCTGCGTTATTAGAGTCTGAAACGAACATTTTTCGTTTACTCGCCTAAAAATTGAGATATTTTAAAATTGTTTAAACTTCTAAACTTTACTCCAGGTACAAACACTACGTTCAGTTAAACTTTGAATCTACCATTTCATGTAGGTAAAATATGGTCCCAAGTCGTATTTAAATTTGAAATACGATTTCTGCGTTATTAGAGACTGAAAAGAACATTATTCGTTTACTGGCCTAAATATAGTGATATTTTAAAATTGATTAAACTTTTCAACAATACCCTAGGTACAAACTTTACGTTTGGTTAAAGTTTGATTCTACCATTTGATTCTAACTTGGAACACGATTTCTGCGTTATTAGAGTCTGAAACGAACATTTTTCGTTTACTCGCCTAAATATTGTGATATTTTAAAATTGTTTAAACTTCTAAACTTTACTCAAGGTACAAACACTACGTTCATTTAAACTTTGAATCTACCATTTCATTTAGGTAAAATATGGTCCCAAGTCGTATTTAAATTTGAAATACGATTTCTGCGTTATTAGAGTCTGAAACGAACATTTTTCGTTTACTCGCCTAAATATAGTGATATTTTAAAATTGTTTAAACTTCTAAACACTACGTTCAGTTAAACTTTGAATCTACCATTTCATTTAGGTAAAATATGGTCCCAAGTCGTATTTAAATTTGAAATACGATTTCTGCGTTATTAGAGTCTGAAACGACCATGTTTCGTTTACTCGCCTAAATATAGTGATATTTTAAAATTGTTTAAACTTCTAAACTTTACTCAAGGTCAAACACTATGTTCATTTAAACTTTGAATCTACCATTTCATTTAGGTAAAATATGGTCCAAAGTCGTATTTCAACTTGAAACACGATTTCTGCGTTGTTAGAGTCTGAAACGAACTTTTTCGTTTACTCGCCCAAAAATTGAGATATTTTAAAATTGTTTAAACTACTAAACTTTGCTTAAGGTACAAACACTACGTTCATTTAAATTTTGAATCTACCATTTCATTTAGGTAAAATATGGTCCCAAGTCGTATTTAAATTTGAAATACGATTTCTGCGTTATTAGAGTCTGAAAAGAACATTTTTCGTTTACTCGCCTAAATATAGTGATATTTTAAAATTGATTAACCTTTTCAACAATACCCTAGGTACAAACTTTACGTTTGGTTAAAGTTTGATTCTACCATTTAATTTAGGTGAGATATAGGTCCAAGTCGTTTTTCAACTTGGAACACGATTTCTGCATTATTAGAGTCTGAAACGAACATTTTTCGTTGACTCGCCTAAATATAGTGATATTTTAAAATTGTTTAAACTTCTAAACTTTACTCAAGGTACAAACACTACGTTCAGTTAAACTTTGAATCTACCATTTCATTTAGGTAAACTATGGTCCCAAGTCGTATTTAAATTTGAAATACGATTTCTGCGTTATTAGAGTCTGAAACGACCATTTTTCGTTTACTCGCCTAAATATAGTGAAATTTTAAAATTGTTTAAACTTCTAAACTTTACTCCAGGTACAAACACTACGTTCATTTACACTTTGAATCTACCATTTTATTTAGGTAAAATATGTTCCCAAGTCGTATTTAAATTTGAAATACGATTTCTGCGTTGTTAGAGTCTGAAACGAACTTTTTCGTTTACTCGCCCAAAAATTGAGATAAATTAAAATTGTTTAAACTACTAAACTTTGCTCGAGGTACAAACCCTACGTTCATTTAAACTTTGAATCTACCATTTCATTTAGATAATATATGGTCCCAAGTCGTATTTAAATTTGAAATACGATTTCTGCGTTATTAGAGTCTGGAAAGAACATTTTTCGTTTACTCGCCTAAATATAGTGATATTTTAAAATTGATTAAACTTTTCAACAATACCCTAGGTACAAACTTTACGTTTGGTTAAAGTTTGATTCTACCATTTAATTTAGGTGAGATATAGGTCCAAGTCGTTTTTCAACTTGGAACACGATTTCTGCATTATTAGAGTCTGAAACGAACATTTTTCGTTTACTCGCCTAAATATAGTGATATTTTAAAATTGTTTAAACTTCTAAACTTTACTCAAGGTACAAACACTACGTTCATTTAAACTTTGAATCTACCATTTCATTTAGGTAAAATATGGTCCCAAGTCGGATTTAATTTTGATATACGATTTCTGCGTTATTAGAGTCTGAAAAGAACATTTTTCGTTTACTCGCCTAAATATAGTGATATTTTAAAATTGTTTAAACTTCTAAACTTTACTCAAGGTACAAACACTACGATCATTTAAACTTTGAATCTAGAAAAATATGGTCCCAAGTCGTATTTAAATTTGAAATACGATTTCTGCGTTATTAGAGTTTTAAAATTGTTTTAACTTCTAAACTTTACTCAAGGTCAAACACTACGTTCATTTAAACTTTGAATCTACCATTTCATTTAGGTAACATATGGTCCAAAGTCGTATTTCAACTTGAAACACGATTTCTGCGTTATTAGAGTCTGAAAAGAACATTTTTCGTTTACTCGCCTAAATATAGTGATATATTAAAATTGATTAAACTTTTCAACAATACCCTAGGTACAAACTTTACGTTTGGTTAAAGTTTGATTCTACCATTTGATTCTAAATTGGAATACGATTTCTGCGTTATTGTTTAAACTTCTAAACACTACGTTCAGTTAAACTTTGAATCTACCATTTCATTTAGGTAAAATATGGTCCCAAGTCGTATTTAAATTTGAAATACGATTTCTGCGTTATTAGAGTCTGAAACGACCATTTTTCGTTTACTTGCCTAAATATAGTGATATTTTAAAATTGTTTTAACTTCTAAACTTTACTCAAGGTCAAACACTACGTTCATTTAAACTTTGAATCTACCATTTCATTTAGGTAACATATGGTCCAAAGTCGTATTTCAACTTGAAACACGATTTCTGCGTTGTTAGAGTCTGAAACGAACTTTTTCGTTTACTCGCCCAAAAATTGAGATATTTTAAAATTGTTTAAACTACTAAACTTTGCTCAAGGTACAAACACTAAGTTTATTTAAACTTTGAATCTACCATTTCATGTAGGTAAAATATGGTCCCAAGTCGTATTTAAATTTGAAATACGATTTCTGCGTTATTAGAGTCTGAAAAGAACATTTTTCGTTTACTCGCCTAAATATAGTGATATATTAAAATTGATTAAACTTTTCAACAATACCCTAGGTACAAACTTTACGTTTGGTTAAAGTTTGATTCTACCATTTGATTCTAACTTGGAACACGATTTCTGCGTTATTAGAGTCTGAAACGAACATTTTTCGTTTACTCGCCTAAATATTGTGATATTTTAAAATTGTTTAAACTTTTCAACAATACCCTAGGTACAAACTTTACGTTTGGTTAAAGTTTGATTCTACCATTTGATTCTAACTTGGAACACGATATCTGCGTTATTAGAGTCTGAAACGAACATTTTTCGTTTACTCGCCTAAAAATTGAGATATTTTAAAATTGTTTAAACTTCTAAACTTTACTCCAGGTACAAACACTACGTTCAGTTAAACTTTGAATCTACCATTTCATGTAGGTAAAATATGGTCCCAAGTCGTATTTAAATTTGAAATACGATTTCTGCGTTATTAGAGACTGAAAAGAACATTATTCGTTTACTGGCCTAAATATAGTGATATTTTAAAATTGATTAAACTTTTCAACAATACCCTAGGTACAAACTTTACGTTTGGTTAAAGTTTGATTCTACCATTTGATTCTAACTTGGAACACGATTTCTGCGTTATTAGAGTCTGAAACGAACATTTTTCGTTTACTCGCCTAAATATTGTGATATTTTAAAATTGTTTAAACTTCTAAACTTTACTCAAGGTACAAACACTACGTTCATTTAAACTTTGAATCTACCATTTCATTTAGGTAAAATATGGTCCCAAGTCGTATTTAAATTTGAAATACGATTTCTGCGTTATTAGAGTCTGAAACGAACATTTTTCGTTTACTCGCCTAAATATAGTGATATTTTAAAATTGTTTAAACTTCTAAACACTACGTTCAGTTAAACTTTGAATCTACCATTTCATTTAGGTAAAATATGGTCCCAAGTCGTATTTAAATTTGAAATACGATTTCTGCGTTATTAGAGTCTGAAACGACCATTTTTCGTTTACTCGCCTAAATATAGTGATATTTTAAAATTGTTTAAACTTCTAAACTTTACTCAAGGTCAAACACTACGTTCATTTAAACTTTGAATCTACCATTTCATTTAGGTAAAATATGGTCCAAAGTCGTATTTCAACTTGAAACACGATTTCTGCGTTGTTAGAGTCTGAAACGAACTTTTTCGTTTACTCGCCCAAAAATTGAGATATTTTAAAATTGTTTAAACTACTAAACTTTGCTTAAGGTACAAACACTACGTTCATTTAAATTTTGAATCTACCATTTCATTTAGGTAAAATATGGTCTCAAGTCGTATTTAAATTTGAAATACGATTTCTGCGTTATTAGAGTCTGAAACGACCATTTTTCGTTTACTCGCCTAAATATAGTGATATTTTAAAATTGTTTAAACTTCTAAACTTTACTCAAGGTACAAACACTACGTTCATTTAAACTTTGAATCTACCATTACATTTAGGTAAAATATGGTCCCAAGTCGTATTTAAATTTTAAATACGATTTCTGCGTTATTAGAGTCTGAAAAGAACATTTTTCGTTTACTCGCCTAAATATAGTGATATTTTAAAATTGTTTAAACTTATAAACTTTACTCAAGGTACAAACACTACGATCATTTAAACTTTGAATCTAGAAAAATATGGTCCCAAGTCGTATTTAAATTTGAAATACGATTTCTGCGTTATTAGAGTTTGAAAAGAACATTTTTCGTTTACTCGCCTAAATATAGTGATATTTTAAAATTGATTAAACTTTTCAACAATACCCTAGGTACAAACTTTACGTTTGGTTAAAGTTTGATTCTACGATTTGATTCTAAATTGGAATACGATTTCTGCGTTATTAGAGTCTGAAACGAACATTTTTCGTTTACTCGCCTAAAAATTGAAATAAATAAATAAATATATCATCACGCCTTTTTACCCATCACTGAGATATTTTAAAATTGTTTAAACTTCTAAACTTTACTCCAGGTACAAACACTACGTTCATTTAAACTTTGAATCTACCATTTTATTTAGGTAAAATATGGTCCCAAGTCGTATTTAAATTTGAAATACGATTTCTGCGTTATTAGAGTCTGAAAAGAACATTTTTCGTTTACTCGCCTAAATATAGTGATATTTTAAAATTGTTTAAACTTCTAAACTTTGCTCAAGGTACAAACACTACGTTCATTTAAACTTTAAATCTACCATTACATTTAGGTAAAATATGGTCCCAAGTCGTATTTAAATTTTAAATACGATTTCTGCGTTATTAGAGTCTGAAAAGAACATTTTTCGTTTACTCGCCTAAATATAGTGATATTTTAAAATTGTTTAAACTTATAAACTTTACTCAAGGTACAAACACTACGATCATTTAAACTTTGAATCTAGAAAAATATGGTCCCAAGTCGTATTTAAATTTGAAATACGATTTCTGCGTTATTAGAGTCTGAAACGACCATTTTTCGTTTACTCGCCTAAATATAGTGATATTTTAAAATTGATTAAACTTTTCAACAATACCCTAGGTACAAACTTTACGTTTGGTTAAAGTTTGATTCTACCATTTGATTCTAAATTGGAATACGATTTCTGCGTTATTAGAGTCTGAAACGAACATTTGTTCGTTTACTCGCCTAAAAATTGAGATATTTTAAAATTGTTTAAACTTCTAAACTTTGCTCAAAGTACAAACACTATGGTTATTTAAACTTTGAATCTACCATTTCATTTATGTAAAATATGGTCCCAAGTCGTATTTAATTTTGAAATACGATTTCTGCGTTATTATAGTCTGAAACGAACTTTTTTCGTTTACTCGCCTAAACATAGTGATATTTTAAAATTGTTTAATCTTCTAAACTTTGCTCACGGTACAAACACTACGTTCATTTAAAGTTTGAATCTACCATTACATTTAGGTAAAATATGGTCCCAAGTCGTATTTAAATTTGAAATACGATTTCTGCGTTATTAGAGTCTGAAAAGAACATTTTTCGTTTACTCGCCTAAATATAGTGATATTTTAAAATTGTTTAAACTTATAAACTTTACTCAAGGTACAAACACTACGATCATTTAAACTTTGAATCTAGAAAAATATGGTCCCAAGTCGTATTTAAATTTGAAATACGATTTCTGCGTTATTAGAGTTTGAAAAGAACATTTTTCGTTTACTCGCCTAAATATAGTGATATTTTAAAATTGATTAAACTTTTCAACAATACCCTAGGTACAAACTTTACGTTTGGTTAAAGTTTGATTCTACCATTTGATTCTTAATTGGAATACGATTTCTGCGTTATTAGAGTCTGAAACGAACATTTTTCGTTTACTCGCCTAAAAATTGAGATATTTTAAAATTGTTTAAACTTCTAAACTTTACTCCAGGTACAAACACTACGTTCATTTAAACTTTGAATCTACCATTTTATTTAGGTAAAATATGGTCCCAAGTCGTATTTAAATTTGAAATACGATTTCTGCGTTATTAGAGTCTGAAAAGAACATTTTTCGTTTACTCGCCTAAATATAGTGATATTTTAAAATTGTTTAAACTTATAAACTTTACTCAAGGTACAAACACTACGATCATTTAAACTTTGAATCTAGAAAAATATGGTCCCAAGTCGTATTTAAATTTGAAATACGATTTCTGCGTTATTAGAGTTTGAAAAGAACATTTTTCGTTTACTCGCCTAAATATAGTGATATTTTAAAATTGATTAAACTTTTCAACAATACCCTAGGTACAAACTTTACGTTTGGTTAAAGTTTGATTCTACCATTTGATTCTAAATTGGAATACGATTTCTGCGTTATTAGAGTCTGAAACGAACATTTTTCGTTTACTCGCCTAAAAATTGAGATATTTTAAAATTGTTTAAACTTCTAAACTTTACTCCAGGTACAAACACTACGTTCATTTAAACTTTGAATCTACCATTTTATTTAGGTAAAATATGGTCCCAAGTCGTATTTAAATTTGAAATACGATTTCTGAGTTATTAGAGTCTGAAAAGATCATTTTTCGTTTACTCGCCTAAATATAGTGATATTTTAAAATTGTTTAAACTTCTAAACTTTACTCCAGGTACAAACACTACGTTCATTTAAACTTTGAATCTACCATTTTATTTAGGTAAAATATTGTCCCAAGTCGTATTTAAATTTGAAATACGATTTCTGCGTTATTAGAGTCTGAAACGAACATTTTTCGTTTACTCGCCTAAATATAGTGATATTTTAAAATTGTTTAAACTTCTAAACTTTACTCAAGGTACAAACACTACGTTCAGTTAAACTTTGAATCTACCATTTCATTTAGGTAAAATATGGTCTCAAGTCGTATTTAAATTTGAAATACGATTTCTGCGTTATTAGAGTCTGAAACGACCATTTTTCGTTTACTCGCCTAAATATAGTGATATTTTAAAATTGTTTAAACTTCTAAACTTTACTCAAGGTACAAACACTACGTTCATTTAAACTTTGAGTCTACCATTTCATTTAGGTAAAATATGGTCCCATGTCGTATTTAAATTTGAAATACGATTTCTGCGTTATTAGAGTCTGAAACGACCATTTTTCGTTTACTCGCCTAAATATAGTGATATTTTAAAATTGATTAAACTTTTCAACAATACCCTAGGTACAAACTTTACGTTTGGTTAAAGTTTGATTCTACCATTTGATTCTAAATTGGAATACGATTTCTGCGTTATTAGAGTCTGAAACGAACATTTTTCGTTTACTCGCCTAAAAATTGAAATAAATAAATAAATACATCATCACGCCTTTTTACCCATCACTGAGATATTTTAAAATTGTTTAAACTTCTAAACTTTACTCCAGGTACAAACACTACGTTCATTTAAACTTTGAATCTACCATTTTATTTAGGTAAAATATGGTCCCAAGTCGTATTTAAATTTGAAATACGATTTCTGCGTTATTAGAGTCTGAAAAGAACATTTTTCGTTTACTCGCCTAAATATAGTGATATTTTAAAATTGTTTAAACTTCTAAACTTTGCTCAAGGTACAAACACTACGTTCATTTAAACTTTGAATCTACCATTACATTTAGGTAAAATATGGTCCCAAGTCGTATTTAAATTTTAAATACGATTTCTGCGTTATTAGAGTCTGAAAAGAACATTTTTCGTTTACTCGCCTAAATATAGTGATATTTTAAAATTGTTTAAACTTATAAACTTTACTCAAGGTACAAACACTACGATCATTTAAACTTTGAATCTAGAAAAATATGGTCCCAAGTCGTATTTAAATTTGAAATACGATTTCTGCGTTATTAGAGTCTGAAACGACCATTTTTCGTTTACTCGCCTAAATATAGTGATATTTTAAAATTGATTAAACTTTTCAGCAATACCCTAGGTACAAACTTTACGTTTGGTTAAAGTTTGATTCTACCATTTGATTCTAACTTGGAACTCGATTTCTGCGTTATTAGAGTCTGAAACGAACATTTTTCGTTTACTCGCCTAAAAATTGAGATATTTTAAAATTGTTTAAACTTCTAAACTTTGCTCAAGGTACAAACACTACGTTCATTTAAACTTTGAATCTACCATTTCATTTATGTAAAATATGGTCCTAAGTCGTATTTAATTTTGAAATACGATTTCTGCGTTATTATAGTCTGAAACGAACTTTTTTCGTTTACTCGCCTAAACATAGTGATATTTTAAAATTGTTTAATCTTCTAAATTTTGCTCAAGGTACAAACACTACGTTCATTTAAAGTTTGAATCTACCATTACATTTAGGTAAAATATGGTCCCAAGTCGTATTTAAATTTGAAATACGATTTCTGCGTTATTAGAGTCTGAAAAGAACATTTTTCGTTTACTCGCCTAAATATAGTGATATTTTAAAATTGTTTAAACTTATAAACTTTACTCAAGGTACAAACACTACGATCATTTAAACTTTGAATCTAGAAAAATATGGTCCCAAGTCGTATTTAAATTTGAAATACGATTTCTGCGTTATTAGAGTTTAAAAAGAACATTTTTCGTTTACTCGCCTAAATATAGTGATATTTTAAAATTGATTAAACTTTTCAACAATACCCTAGGTACAAACTTTACGTTTGGTTAAAGTTTGATTCTACCATTTGATTCTAAATTGGAATACGATTTCTGCGTTATTAGAGTCTGAAACGAACATTTTTCGTTTACTCGCCTAAAAATTGAGATATTTTAAAATTGTTTAAACTTCTAAACTTTACTCCAGGTACAAACACTACGTTCATTTAAACTTTGAATCTACCATTTTATTTAGGTAAAATATGGTCCCAAGTCGTATTTAAATTTGAAATACGATTTCTGAGTTATTAGAGTCTGAAAAGATCATTTTTCGTTTACTCGCCTAAATATAGTGATATTTTAAAATTGTTTAAACTTCTAAACTTTACTCCAGGTACAAACACTACGTTCATTTAAACTTTGAATCTACCATTTTATTTAGGTAAAATATGGTCCCAAGTCGTATTTAAATTTGAAATACGATTTCTGCGTTATTAGAGTCTGAAAAGAACATTTTTCGTTTACTCGCCTAAATATAGTGATATTTTAAAATTGTTTAAACTTCTAAACTTTACTCAAGGTACAAACACTACGTTCAGTTAAACTTTGAATCTACCATTTCATTTAGGTAAAATATGGTCCCAAGTCGTATTTAAATTTGAAATACGATTTCTGCGTTATTAGAGTCTGAAACGACCATTTTTCGTTTACTCGCCTAAATATAGTGATATTTTAAAATTGTTTAAACTTCTAAACTTTACTCAAGGTACAAACACTACGTTCATTTAAACTTTGAATCTACCATTTCATTTAGGTAAAATATGGTCCCAAGTCGTATTTAAATTTGAAATACGATTTCTGCGTTATTAGAGTCTGAAACGACCATTTTTCGTTTACTCGCCTAAATATAGTGATATTTTAAAATTGATTAAACTTTTCAACAATACCGTAGGTACAAACTTTACGTTTGGTTAAAGTTTGATTCTACCATTTGATTCTAAATTGGAATACGATTTCTGCGTTATTAGAGTCTGAAACGAACATTTTTCGTTTACTCGCCTAAAAATTGAGATATTTTAAAATTGTTTAAACTTCTAAACTTTACTCCAGGTACAAACACTACGTTCATTTAAACTTTGAATCTACCATTTTATTTAGGTAAAATAAGGTCCCAAGTCGTATTTAAATTTGAAATACGATTTCTGCGTTATTAGAGTCTGAAAAGAACATTTTTCGTTTACTCGCCTAAATATAGTGATATTTTAAAATTGTTTAAACTTCTAAACTTTGCTCAAGGTACAAACACTACGTTCATTTAAACTTTGAATCTACCATTACATTTAGGTAAAATATGGTCCCAAGTCGTATTTAAATTTGAAATACGATTTCTGCGTTATTAGAGTCTGAAAAGAACATTTTTCGTTTACTCGCCTAAATATAGTGATATTTTAAAATTGTTTAAACTTATAAACTTTACTCAAGGTACAAACACTACGATCATTTAAACTTTGAATCTAGAAAAATATGGTCCCAAGTCGTATTTAAATTTGAAATACGATTTCTGCGTTATTAGAGTCTGAAACGACCATTTTTCGTTTACTCGCCTAAATATAGTGATAATTTAAAATTGATTAAACTTTTCAACAATACCCTAAGTACAAACTTTACGTTTGGTTAAAGTTTGATTCTACCATTTGATTCTAAATTGGAATACGATTTCTGCGTTATTAGAGTCTGAAACGAACATTTGTTCGTTTACTCGCCTCGTGCAACGTGGTGGCGGTGTACTGATATCAATAAAAAAGAAATTTAAACCAAGCTGTTTGTGCCGGAGCGATAGTGCTGAATTCGAATGGATTTGTACAAAAAGTAAAATTTCAGACATAAATATAATTGTATGTTGTGTTTATATTCCATCTGGTTCAAATCTCGTAACATATAAGACTTTTTTGGAACAATTCGAACAAGCAATTGAAAATGTGTTGCACGACTACATATACGTGATTGGTGATTTTAATATTGCTGAAATTGGAGGTTCTAATTACAATTTTGAAATCTCCTCTTCGGCGAAATGTGTAATAATAAGTGACCTAATATCACAGTTTAATATGTACTCCATAAACAATGTTATAAATTATCGCAAATCAACACTGGATTTAGTGTTAACGAATATGATCGAAGCAACCGTAACAGAATGTGAGACGCCACTGGTGACCATTGACGAGTATCATCCTCCATTAGAAATTTGTTTTAATTTAAAAAATAAGAATGCAAAAATTAATTTAAAACAAGCAGAATTTTATTATGATTTTAATAATGGTAATTTTGTACTCCTATATGAACTTTTAAGCCGTTATAAATGGGAACAAGAAATTAATAATAGTTGTGCTAATTTGGCAATCGATAGCTTCTATAATTGTTTATTACAATGTTTTAATGTGTGTATTCCAAAGAAAACAATTTCACATAAATATAATAAATTTCCAGTATGGTTCAGTAGTACGCTAAAAGATAAAATAAAACAAAAAGAATACTTTTACCGGAAGAGTAAAATTATTTCAAATAAGCGAAATGAATATTTAACTAAATACAAATTACTGAGATCTGAAATAAAAAAATTGATTAAAATCTGTCACAAGGATTACATATCTGAAGTTGAAAATGAAATTACCAGTAATCCAAAAAAATTTTGGACTTATGTTAACAATAAACGTAAAAAATCAAATATAGCTACGTGTTTTTCCCATAACGATAAGGATCTTTACGACGAGAAAGATATTGTAGACAACTTTGCACAATATTTTCAAAGTGTGTACGTAAATGAGGCTCCATCAACTCCAAACATGAGTAGTAATTGTTACAATTTAAATGTCTTCTCCTTAACTACAGTCACAGAAGAAGAAGTCTGGTGTGCGATAAATGCACTTAAGCCCAAAAGTGCAGTAGGTGTTGATGGTATACCTTCATATTTCTACAAGGCATTTATAGAGCTGTTGTGTAAACCCATACAACTATTGATAAATATTTCCTTGATGTATAATGTATTTCCAGACAAACTAAAAACCGGTCGAATAACACCAATTCACAAATCAGGGAATCCTAAATTTGTACATAATTATAGACCAGTGACCGTGTTGACATCATTGTCTAAAATCTTTGAAAAAGTTGTGTATATCCGAATCTACAGTCATATTAGCCAAGTTATTGTAGAACAACAACATGGATTTGTAACTCAAAAATCAACTGTAACAAATTTAATAACTTTTTCTCATGATATTTCTTGTGAAATCGACAAAGGAATACAAACTGATGTAATTTTCACAGATCTGGCAAAAGCCTTTGATAAAGTTAATCATTCGGTATTAATAAGAAAATTAGCATTTTACTCCTTTGATAAAAACACTTGTACGTATCTTAAATCCTACCTGGAAAATCGTGAGCAATTTGTTACGTATGGAGGCTTTAATTCAAATTATTTTACTGCTACTTCAGGAGTGCCCCAAGGCTCCATTTTGGGGCCTTTGCTTTTTATACTCTTCATAAATGATATAACTAAATGCTTCACTTATTCAAAATGTTTACTATACGCAGACGATCTAAAAGTATATCGTGCAATAAACGGAACAGAAGACTGTATTAAACTTCAAGAAGACCTCGACGCTGTAAGTAAATATGCTACTGATAACTATTTAAAGTTTAATGTCAATAAATGTCATGCTATGTCTTTCACTCGAAATCAGAATGTTCGCATATTTGAATACAACATCGACGGTGAAAAACTTGATAGAATCACTGAATGTAGAGATTTAGGTATAACTTTTAATCATAAGTTGCATTTTACAAGTCATATTGATATTATGGTAAATGAGTGCCAAAGATGTCTTTGTTTTGTATTGAGATCTAGTGCAAATTTTAACGCTCATACAGCAATATTGTTATTCAACTCACTGATTCGCTCTAAATTAGAATACGCAGCAATTGTATGGAATCCATCGTCACTAAACAGTATAGACAAAATAGAAAAAGTACAGAAGAGATTTCTCAGGAGTTTGTATGTAAGGAAACATAATCTATACCCATTCAGAATATCTTACGTCAATCAAATGAATGAGTTCAATGTACAAAACCTCTGTAAAAGAAGAGAACTAATTTCTGTTATATTTATTATAAATGTTGTTAATTATAAACTAAATGTACCTGAAATTCTATGTGATATAAATTTTGTTGTACCAAATATAAAACTTCGTGCTAGAGAGAGAACATTTAATATTGATAAACGTTCAAGTTCTCCTCTAATAAATTGTTTAGATATTGTTAACAAGTTTATTAAAAGATGCAATGTTAATATATTTAATGTAAATAACGCAGATCTGCATAACTTAAAAACATGTATTTTAAATTTGTAGTTAATTATCAAACTGGTCAAGATGTAATTGGATTTGTATCTGTATTTTGGTCAGGTTAAATAAACTATTATTATTATTATTATTAAAAATTGAGATATTTTAAAATTGTTTAAACTTCTAAACTTTGCTCAAGGTACAAACACTACGTTCATTTAAACTTTGAATCTACCATTTCATTTAGGTAAAATATGGTCCCAAGTCGTATTTAAATTTGAAATACGATTTCTGCGTTATTAGAGGAAAAGAACATTTTTCGTTTACTCGCCTAAATATAGTGATATTTTAAAATTGTTTAAACTTCTAAACTTTACTCAAGGTACAAACACTACGATCATTTAAACTTTGAATCTAGAAAAGTATGGTCCCAAGTCGTATTTAAATTTGAAATACGATTTCTGCGTTATTAGAGTTTGAAAAGAACATTTTTCGTTTACTCGCCTAAATATAGTGATATTTTAAAATTGATTAAACTTTTCAGCAATACCCTAGGTACAAACTTTACGTTTGGTTAAAGTTTGATTCTACCATTTGATTCTAACTTGGAACTCGATTTCTGCGTTATTAGAGTCTGAAACGAACATTTTTCGTTTACTCGCCTAAAAATTGAGATATTTTAAAATTGTTTAAACTTCTAAACTTTACTCCAGGTACAAACACTACGTTCATTTAAACTTTGAATCTACCATTTTATTTAGGTAAAATATGGTCCCAAGTCGTATTTAAATTTGAAATACGATTTCTGAGTTATTAGAGTCTGAAAAGATCATTTTTCGTTTACTCGCCTAAATATAGTGATATTTTAAAATTGTTTAAACTTCTAAACTTTACTCCAGGTACAAACACTACGTTCAGTTAAACTTTGAATCTACCATTTCATTTAGGTAAAATATGGTCCCAAGTCGTATTTAAATTTGAAATACGATTTCTGCGTTATTAGAGTCTGAAACGACCATTTTTCGTTTACTCGCCTAAATATAGTGATATTTTAAAATTGTTTAAACTTCTAAACTTTACTCAAGGTACAAACACTACGTTCATTTAAACTTTGAATCTACCATTTCATTTAGGTAAAATATGGTCCCAAGTCGTATTTAAATTTGAAATACGATTTCTGCGTTATTAGAGTCTGAAACGACCATTTTTCGTTTACTCGCCTAAATATAGTGATATTTTAAAATTGATTAAACTTTTCAACAATACCGTAGGTACAAACTTTACGTTTGGTTAAAGTTTGATTCTACCATTTGATTCTAAATTGGAATACGATTTCTGTGTTATTAGAGTCTGAAACGAACATTTTTCGTTTACTCGCCTAAAAATTGAGATATTTTAAAATTGTTTAAACTTCTAAACTTTACTCCAGGTACAAACACTACGTTCATTTAAACTTTGAATCTACCATTTTATTTAGGTAAAATATGGTCCCAAGTCGTATTTAAATTTGAAATACGATTTCTGCGTTATTAGAGTCTGAAAAGAACATTTTTCGTTTACTCGCCTAAATATAGTGATATTTTAAAATTGTTTAAACTTCTAAACTTTGCTCAAGGTACAAACACTACGTTCATTTAAACTTTGAATCTACCATTACATTTAGGTAAAATATGGTCCCAAGTCGTATTTAAATTTGAAATACGATTTCTGCGTTATTAGAGTCTGAAAAGAACATTTTTCGTTTACTCGCCTAAATATAGTGATATTTTAAAATTGTTTAAACTTATAAACTTTACTCAAGGTACAAACACTACGATCATTTAAACTTTGAATCTAGAAAAATATGGTCCCAAGTCGTATTTAAATTTGAAATACGATTTCTGCGTTATTAGAGTCTGAAACGACCATTTTTCGTTTACTCGCCTAAATATAGTGATAATTTAAAATTGATTAAACTTTTCAACAATACCCTAAGTACAAACTTTACGTTTGGTTAAAGTTTGATTCTACTATTTGATTCTAAATTGGAATACGATTTCTGCGTTATTAGAGTCTGAAACGAACATTTGTTCGTTTACTCGCCTAAAAATTGAGATATTTTAAAATTGTTTAAACTTCTAAACTTTGCTCAAGGTACAAACACTACGTTCATTTAAACTTTGAATCTACCATTTAATTTAGGTAAAATATGGTCCCAAGTCGTATTTAAATTTGAAATACGATTTCTGCGTTATTAGAGGAAAAGAACATTTTTCGTTTACTCGCCTAAATATAGTGATATTTTAAAATTGTTTAAACTTCTAAACTTTACTCAAGGTACAAACACTACGATCATTTAAACTTTGAATCTAGAAAAGTATGGTCCCAAGTCGTATTTAAATTTGAAATACGATTTCTGCGTTATTAGAGTTTGAAAAGAACATTTTTCGTTTACTCGCCTAAATATAGTGATATTTTAAAATTGATTAAACTTTTCAGCAATACCCTAGGTACAAACTTTACGTTTGGTTAAAGTTTGATTCTACCATTTGATTCTAACTTGGAACACGATTTCTGCGTTATTAGAGTCTGAAACGAACATTTTTCGTTTACTCGCCTAAAAATTGAGATATTTTAAAATTGTTTAAACTTCTAAACTTTACTCCAGGTACAAACACTACGTTCATTTAAACTTTGAATCTACCATTTTATTTAGGTAAAATATGGTCCCAAGTCGTATTTAAATTTGAAAAACGATTTCTGAGTTATTAGAGTCTGAAAAGATCATTTTTCGTTTACTCGCCTAAATATAGTGATATTTTAAAATTGTTTAAACTTCTAAACTTTTTCCTTCGCTGTGGTCGTTGCCGTTGATCCGTTCCGGTCCGAGGCTCGTTCTGTGGAAAAAGGACATGAACATTGGATCATGGAACGTGCGCAGTTTGAATAAACCAGGCGCCTTTAGAATCTTAACGCAGGAATTAGACAAAATAAACCTAGACATAACGGCAATACAAGAAACAAACTGGCCTGGTAGCGATATACTAATAACCAAGGAACATACGTTCTATTACAGCGGAAATAGCTCAGGACTCAAAACTTTTGGAACAGGGTTCATGGTAAAGAGCACGTGTAAACATCTTATATTAGACTTTAAACCGGTAGACGAAAGATTATGTGTCCTTAGGATCAAAGGGCTATTTAGAAATATAACATTAATTAACGTGCATGCCCCTACCGAGGAAAAGGAGGATGAAGAAAAAGAACGGTTCTATGAGAAAGTAGAAGGAATATATAACAATAGTCCCAAAAATGATGTAAAGATTATAATAGGTGATTTAAACGCAAAAGTAGGACAAGAACCCACCTATACACCTACAATCGGAAAACATAGTTTACACAAAATATCAAATGACAATGGCTACCGACTAGTCCAGTTCGCAGCCGCGAATAATATGATAATCGCGAGCACCTACTTCCCACACAAGAGAATTCACAAAGGCACATGGATGTCACCAGACACCAAAACGGTAAACCAAATCAACCACGCTATAATAGACAGCAGACATGCCTCGAATGTAATGGACATAAGAACCCAAAGAGGTCCAAACATGGATTCCGACCACTTCCTTGTAAAGATGAAATTTAGACCACGAATATCGATGGCTAAAATTAAAAGCAAGCAAGCAGCCCAACAAAGGTATAATATTGAAAAATTCAAAGAAGAAGGAGTGAAGGAGGAATATGAAAGAAAAATAAAGGAGTGGTATCAAACAAGTAGAGGTAAAGGTCAAAATCAAAATGAAATAGAGGACATGAACAAACAGTGGAAAGAAGTAACTGATGGAATCAAACTAATCGCTGATTCAACGCTGGGAAAGACAAAACGCAATCACTGGTTCGACGAAGAGTGCCAAACAATAAATACAAGCAAGAACCAGGCCAGAAAGAAGATGCTTCAGAGACCGACAAGAGGAAATACGGAAGATTACAAAAAGAAAAGAAATGAAGAAAGAAAACTATGTAGACAAAAGAAAAGGCAGAAGGAAAGGAATACCTTTGAAGAAATAGAAAAAGCCTTTGAAGAAAAACAGACACGTAAACTATATAGGAGTGTCCAAGAAATAAAGGGAGAATTTCAACAACAAAACATAATGTGCAAAAACAGTAAAGGGGAAACCATAGCCGAAGAGGAAGGGTGTATCGAAAGATGGGCGGAATATTTCGAGGGACTACTGAACCAAGGTAGCGAAACACAAGGAGCGCAAGAAAGAGAAAGCGCTAACACACACACATACCAGACAGCAGAAACAGAGGACCACCCCCCCAACATAGAAGAAATAAAAGAGATCATAAACGGTTTGAAGAACAATAAAGCAGCAGGTTCGGATGAAATAACCGGAGAATTACTGAAATATGGAGGGGAGCAGTTATGGGAAATAATGTTAAACTTGATACAGGAAATATTGGAGGAAGAAAAGCTACCAGAGGAATGGTATATCGGAATAATATGCCCAATCTATAAAAAGGGCGATAAACTAAATTGTAATAATTATAGGGGGATAACGCTTCTCAACATAGGATATAAAGTATTTGCTAAGCTATTATATCAACGACTGATACCACTGGCAGAAGAAATGATAGGGGAATACCAATGTGGATTCCGAAGCGATCGATCAACGACGGACCAACTCTTCAGCGTAAGACAGATTCTAGAGAAATGCGCTGAATACAACATTGATACACACCATTTATTTATAGACTTTAAGGCAGCCTACGACAGCGTAGCAAGAGATAAATTATGGGATATTATGTATGAATTCGGTTTCCCCCATAAATTGATTAGATTAACAAAACTCACACTAGACAAAGTAAAATGCCAAGTAAGAGTTAAAAATGTATCATCAAGAATCTTTCACACGTATAATGGTCTCAGACAAGGAGATCCGCTAGCATCCTTACTTTTTAATATAACACTAGAAAAAGTAATAAGAAATGTGAAAATAGACGTAACAAGAACCATATATGAACAAAACACACAAATCCTTGCGTATGCAGACGACATCGATATGATAAGTAAATCAGAAATAGCAACGAGAAGAACCTTCACCCAACTGGAGAGTGAGGCGAAAAAGGTAGGCCTCAGGATAAACGAAGACAAAACCAAATACATGATTGCAACGAGGAACAAGTAAATACAGATAACCCGTTGGAAACTGGAAGCTATAGCTTGGAAAGAACGGAAAACTTCACATATCTAGGAGCAGATGTCAATAAATCAAATAATATTGATGAAGATTACAGAAGCGAATTACTAAAGGCAATAGAGCATACTACGCACATAAGAAATTATTGCGATCAAACAGTTTAAACAAAAAACTGAAACTTATCCTATATAAAACCATTATAAGGCCAGTCGTAACATATGGATCAGAAACCTGGGGTCTAACAAAAAGAACGGAACAAAGACTACAACTCTTCGAAAGGAAAATCCTAAGAGGTATACTAGGACCCGTACAGGAGGAGCAAGGTTGGCGAAGTAAATATAACTACGAACTTTATAAGGAGTTCAATGAACCGGATATTATTAGAACTATCAAGGTTGGACGGCTACGATGGCTCGGACACGTGCAAAGAATGAGCAACACAAGGATGACAAAAAAGATGATGATAAGAAAACCAATTGGGAAAAGATGTGTAGGAAGACCACGTACTAGATGGATAGACAGCGTGGAAAATGATCTAAAGAAGATGAACGTCAGGAATTGGAAGGAAATAGCCGCAGACCGTACAAGATGGAGGCAAATCACCGTGGAAGCCAAAACCCATAAAGAGTTGTAGCGCTAACAAAGAAGAAGAAGAAACTTCTAAACTTTACTCCAGGTACAAACACTACGTTCATTTAAACTTTGAATCTACCATTTTATTTAGGTAAAATATTGTCCCAAGTCGTATTTAAATTTGAAATACGATTTCTGCGTTATTAGAGTCTGAAAAGAACATTTTTCGTTTACTCGCCTAAATATAGTGATATTTTAAAATTGTTTAAACTTCTAAACTTTACTCAAGGTACAAACACTACGTTCAGTTAAACTTTGAATCTACCATTTCATTTAGGTAAAATATGGTCCCAAGTCGTATTTAAATTTGAAATACGATTTCTGCGTTATTAGAGTCTGAAACGACCATTTTTCGTTTACTCGCCTAAATATAGTGATATTTTAAAATTGTTTAAACTTCTAAACTTTACTCAAGGTACAAACACTACGTTCATTTAAACTTTGAATCTACCATTTCATTTAGGTAAAATATGGTCCCAAGTCGTATTTAAATTTGAAATACGATTTCTGCGTTATTAGAGTCTGAAACGACCATTTTTCGTTTACTCGCCTAAATATAGTGATATTTTAAAATTGATTAAACTTTTCAACAATACCGTAGGTACAAACTTTACGTTTGGTTAAAGTTTGATTCTACCATTTGATTCTAAATTGGAATACGATTTCTGCGTTATTAGAGTCTGAAACGAACATTTTTCGTTTACTCGCCTAAAAATTGAGATATTTTAAAATTGTTTAAACTTCTAAACTTTACTCCAGGTACAAACACTACGTTTATTTAAACTTTGAATCTACCATTTTATTTAGGTAAAATAAGGTGCCAAGTTGTATTTAAATTTGAAATACGATTTCTGCGTTATTAGAGTCTGAAAAGAACATTTTTCGTTTACTCGCCTAAATATAGAGATATTTTAAAATTGTTTAAACTTCTAAACTTTGCTCAAGGTACAAACACTACGTTCATTTAAACTTTGAATCTACCATTACATTTAGGTAAAATATGGTCCCAAGTCGTATTTAAATTTGAAATACGATTTCTGCGTTATTAGAGTCTGAAAAGAACATTTTTCGTTTACTCGCCTAAATATAGTGATATTTTAAAATTGTTTAAACTTATAAACTTTACTCAAGGTACAAACACTACGATCATTTAAACTTTGAATCTAGAAAAATATGGTCCCAAGTCGTATTTAAATTTGAAATACGATTTCTGCGTTATTAGAGTCTGAAACGACCATTTTTCGTTTACTCGCCTAAATATAGTGATATTTTAAAATTGTTTAAACTTCTAAACTTTGCTCAAGGTACAAACACTACGTTCATTTAAACTTTGAATCTACCATTTCATTTAGGTAAAATATGGTCCCAAGTCGTATTTAAATTTGAAATACGATTTCTGCGTTATTAGAGGAAAAGAACATTTTTCGTTTACTCGCCTAAATATAGTGATATTTTAAAATTGTTTAAACATCTAAACTTTACTCAAGGTACAAACACTACGATCATTTAAACTTTGAATCTAGAAAAATATGGTCCCAAGTCGTATTTAAATTTGAAATACGATTTCTGCGTTATTAGAGTTTGAAAAGAACATTTTTCGTTTACTCGCCTAAATATAGTGATATTTTAAAATTGATTAAACTTTTCAACAATACCCTAGGTACAAACTTTACGTTTGGTTAAAGTTTGATTCTACCATTTGATTCTAAATTGGAATAAGATTTCTGCGTTATTAGAGTCTGAAACGAACATTTTTCGTTTACTCGCCTAAAAATTGAGATATTTTAAAATTGTTTAAACTTCTAAACTTTACTCCAGGTACAAACACTACGTTCATTTAAACTTTGAATCTACCATTTTATTTAGGTAAAATATGGTCCCAAGTCGTATTTAAATTTGAAATACGATTTCTGCGTTATTAGAGTCTGAAAAGAACATTTTTCGTTTACTCGCCTAAATATAGTGATATTTTAAAATTGTTTAAACTTCTAAACTTTGCTCAAGGTACAAACACTACGTTCATTTAAACCTTGAATCTACCATTACATTTAGGTAAAATATGGTCCCAAGTCGTATTTAAATTTGAAATACGATTTCTGCGTTATTAGAGTCTGAAAAGAACATTTTTCGTTTACTCGCCTAAATATAGTGATATTTTAAAATTGATTAAACTTTTCAACAATACCCTAAGTACAAACTTTACGTTTGGTTAAAGTTTGATTCTACCATTTGATTCTAAATTGGAATACGATTTCTGCGTTATTAGAGTCTGAAACGAACATTTGTTCGTTTACTCGCCTAACTATTGAGATATTTTAAAATTGTTTAAACTTCTAAACTTTGCTCAAGATACAAACACTACGTTCATTTAAACTTTGTATCTACCATTTCATTTAGGTAAAATATGGTCCCAAGTCGTATTTAAATTTGAAATACGATTTCTGCGTTATTAGAGGAAAAGAACATTTTTCGTTTACTCGCCTAAATATAGTGATATTTTAAAATTGTTTAAACTTCTAAACTTTACTCAAGGTACAAACAATACGATCATTTAAACTTTGAATCTAGAAAAATATGGTCCCAAGTCGTATTTAAATTTGAAATACGATTTCTGCGTTATTAGAGTTTGAAAAGAACATTTTTCGTTTACTCGCCTAAATATAGTGATATTTTAAAATTGATTAAACTTTTCAACAATACCCTAGGTACAAACTTTACGTTTGGTTAAAGTTTGATTCTACCATTTGATTCTAACTTGGAACACGATTTCTGCGTTATTAGAGTCTGAAACGAACATTTTTCGTTTACTCGCCTAAAAATTGAGATATTTTAAAATTGTTTAAACTTCTAAACTTTACTCCAGGTACAAACACTACGTTCATTTAAACTTTGAATCTACCATTTTATTTAGGTAAAATATGGTCCCAAGTCGTATTTAAATTTGAAATACGATTTCTGCGTTATTAGAGTCTGAAAAGAACATTTTTCGTTTACTCGCCTAAATATAGTGATATTTTAAAATTGTTTAAACTTCTAAACTTTGCTCAAGGTACAAACACTACGTTCATTTAAACCTTGAATCTACCATTACATTTAGGTAAAATATGGTCCCAAGTCGTATTTAAATTTGAAATACGATTTCTGCGTTATTAGAGTCTGAAAAGAACATTTTTCGTTTACTCGCCTAAATATAGTGATATTTTAAAATTGATTAAACTTTTCAACAATACCCTAAGTACAAACTTTACGTTTGGTTAAAGTTTGATTCTACCATTTGATTCTAAATTGGAATACGATTTCTGCGTTATTAGAGTCTGAAACGAACATTTGTTCGTTTACTCGCCTAACTATTGAGATATTTTAAAATTGTTTAAACTTCTAAACTTTGCTCAAGATACAAACACTACGTTCATTTAAACTTTGTATCTACCATTTCATTTAGGTAAAATATGGTCCCAAGTCGTATTTAAATTTGAAATACGATTTCTGCGTTATTAGAGGAAAAGAACATTTTTCGTTTACTCGCCTAAATATAGTGATATTTTAAAATTGTTTAAACTTCTAAACTTTACTCAAGGTACAAACAATACGATCATTTAAACTTTGAATCTAGAAAAATATGGTCCCAAGTCGTATTTAAATTTGAAATACGATTTCTGCGTTATTAGAGTTTGAAAAGAACATTTTTCGTTTACTCGCCTAAATATAGTGATATTTTAAAATTGATTAAACTTTTCAACAATACCCTAGGTACAAACTTTACGTTTGGTTAAAGTTTGATTCTACCATTTGATTCTAACTTGGAACACGATTTCTGCGTTATTAGAGTCTGAAACGAACATTTTTCGTTTACTCGCCTAAAAATTGAGATATTTTAAAATTGTTTAAACTTCTAAACTTTACTCCAGGTACAAACACTACGTTCAGTTAAACTTTGAATCTACCATTGCATGTAGGTAAAATATGGTCCCAAGTCGTATTTAAATTTGAAATACGATTTCTGCGTTATTAGAGTCTGAAAAGAACATTTTTCGTTTACTCGCCTAAATATAGTGATATTTTAAAATTGATTAAACTTTTCAACAATACCCTAGGTACAAACTTTACGTTTGGTTAAAGTTTGATTCTACCATTTGATTCTAACTTGGAACACGATTTCTGAGTTATTAGAGTCTGAAACGAACATTTTTCGTTTACTCGCCTAAATATAGTGATATTTTAAAATTGTTTAAACTTCTAAACTTTACTCAAGGTACAAATACTACGTTCATTTAAACTTTGAATCTACCATTTCATTTAGGTAAAATATGGTCCCAAGTCGTATTTAAATTTGAAATACGATTTCTGCGTTATTAGAGTCTGAAAAGAACATTTTTCGTTTACTCGCCTAAATATAGTGATATTTTAAAATTGTTTAAACTTCTAAACTTTACTCAAGGTACAAACACTACGATCATTTAAACTTTGAATCTAGAAAAATATGGTCCCAAGTCGTATTTTAATTTGAAATACGTTTTCTGCGTTATTAGAGTTTGAAAAGAACATTTTTCGTTTACTCGCCTAAATATAGTGATATTTTAAAGTTGATTAAACTTTTCAACAATACCCTAGGTACAAACTTTACGTTTGGTTAAAGTTTGATTCTACCATTTGATTCTAACTTGGAACACGATTTCTGTGTTATTAGAGTCTGAAACGAACATTTTTCGTTTACTCGCCTAAATATAGTGATATTTTAAAATTGTTTAAACTTCTAAACACTACGTTCAGTTAAACTTTGAATCTACCATTTCATTTAGGTAAAATATGGTCCCAAGTCGTATTTAAATTTGAAATACGATTTCTGCGTTATTAGAGTCTGAAACGACCATTTTTCGTTTACTCGCCTAAATATAGTGATATTTTAAAATTGATTAAACTTTTCAACAATACCGTAGGTACAAACTTTACGTTTGGTTAAAGTTTGATTCTACCATTTGATTCTAAATTGGAATACGATTTCTGCGTTATTAGAGTCTGAAACGAACATTTTTCGTTTACTCGCCTAAAAATTGAGATATTTTAAAATTGTTTAAACTTCTAAACTTTACTCCAGGTACAAACACTACGTTCATTTAAACTTTGAATCTACCATTTTATTTAGGTAAAATATGGTCCCAAGTCGTATTTAAATTTGAAATACGATTTCTGCGTTATTAGAGTCTGAAACGAACATTTTTCGTTTACTCGCCTAAAAATTGAGATATTTTAAAATTGTTTAAACTTCTAAACTTTACTCCAGGTACAAACACTACGTTCAGTTAAACTTTGAATCTACCATTTCATGTAGGTAAAATATGGTCCCAAGTCGTATTTAAATTTGAAATACGATTTCTGCGTTATTAGAGTCTGAAACGAACATTTTTCGTTTACTCGCCTAAATATTGTGATATTTTAAAATTGTTTAAACTTCTAAACTTTACTCAAGGTACAAACTCTACGTTCATTTAAACTTTGAATCTACCATTTCATTTAGGTAAAATATGGTCCCAAGTCGTATTTAAATTTGAAATACGATATCTGCGTTATTAGAGTCTGAAACGAACATTTTTCGTTTACTCGCCTAAAAATTGAGATATTTTAAAATTGTTTAAACTTCTAAACTTTACTCCAGGTACAAACACTACGTTCAGTTAAACTTTGAATCTACCATTTCATGTAGGTAAAATATGGTCCCAAGTCGTATTTAAATTTGAAATACGATTTCTGCGTTATTAGAGTCTGAAAAGAACATTTTTCGTTTACTCGCCTAAATATAGTGATATTTTAAAATTGATTAAACTTTTCAACAATACCCTAGGTACAAACTTTACGTTTGGTTAAAGTTTGATTCTACATTTGATTCTAACTTGGAACACGATTTCTGAGTTATTAGAGTCTGGAAAGAACATTTTTCGTTTACTCGCCTAAATATAGTGGTATTTTAAAATTGATTAAACTCTTCAACAATACCCTAGGTACAAACTTTACGTTTGGTTAAAGTTTGATTCTACCATTTAATTTAGGTGAGATATGGGTCCAAGTTGTTTTTCAACTTGGAACACGATTTCTGCATTATTAGAGTCTGAAACGAACATTTTTCGTTGACTCGCCTAAATATAGTGATATTTTAAAATTGTTTAAACTTCTAAACTTTACTCAAAGTACAATCACTACGTTCAGTTAAACTTTGAATCTACCATTTCATTTAGGTAAAATATGGTCCAAAGTCGTATTTCAACTTGAAACACGATTTCTGCGTTGTTAGAGTCTGAAACGACCATTTTTCGTTTACTCGCCTAAATATAGTGATATTTTAAAATTGTTTAAACTTCTAAACTTTACTCAAGGTACAAACACTACGTTCATTTAAACTTTGAATCTACAATTTCATTTATGTAAAATATGGTCCCAAGTCGTATTTAATTTTGAAATACGATTTCTGCGTTATTATAGTCTGAAACGAACTTTTTTCGTTTACTCGCCTAAACATAGTGATATTTTAAAATTGTTTAAACTTATAAACTTTACTCAAGGTACAAACACTACGATCATTTAAACTTTGAATCTAGAAAAATATGGTCCCAAGTCGTATTTAAATTTGAAATACGATTTCTGCGTTATTAGAGTCTGAAACGACCATTTTTCGTTTACTCGCCTAAATATAGTGATATTTTAAAATTGATTAAACTTTTCAACAATACCCTAGGTACAAACTTTACGTTTGGTTAAAGTTTGATTCTACCATTTGATTCTAAATTGGAATACGATTTCTGCGTTATTAGAGTCTGAAACGAACATTTGTTCGTTTACTCGCCTAAAAATTGAGATATTTTAAAATTGTTTAAACTTCTAAACTTTGCTCAAGGTACAAACACTACGTTCATTTAAACTTTGAATCTACCATTTCATTTATGTAAAATATGGTCCCAAGTCGTATTTAATTTTGAAATACGATTTCTGCGTTATTATAGTCTGAAACGAACTTTTTTCGTTTACTCGCCTAAACATAGTGATATTTTAAAATTGTTTAATCTTCTAAACTTTGCTCACGGTACAAACACTACGTTCATTTAAAGTTTGAATCTACCATTACATTTAGGTAAAATATGATCCCAAGTCGTATTTAAATTTGAAATACGATTTCTGCGTTATTAGAGTCTGAAAAGAACATTTTTCGTTTACTCGCCTAAATATAGTGATATTTTAAAATTGTTTAAACTTATAAACTTTACTCAAGGTACAAACACTACGATCATTTAAACTTTAAATGTAGAAAAATATGGTCCCAAGTCGTATTTAAATTTGAAATACGATATCTGCGTTATTAGAGTTTGAAAAGAACATTTTTCGTTTACTCGCCTAAATATAGTGATATTTTAAAATTGATTAAACTTTTCAACAATACCCTAGGTACAAACTTTACGTTTGGTTAAAGTTTGATTCTACCATTTGATTCTAAATTGGAATACGATTTCTGCGTTATTAGAGTCTGAAACGAACATTTTTCGTTTACTCGCCTAAAAATTGAGATATTTTAAAATTGTTTAAACTTCTAAACTTTACTCCAGGTACAAACACTACGTTCATTTAAACTTTGAAACTACCATTTTATTTAGGTAAAATATGGTCCCAAGTCGTATTTAAATTTGAAATACGATTTCTGAGTTATTAGAGTCTGAAAAGATCATTTTTCGTTTACTCGCCTAAATATAGTGATATTTTAAAATTGTTTAAACTTCTAAACTTTACTCCAGGTACAAACACTACGTTCATTTAAACTTTGAATCTACCATTTTATTTAGGTAAAATATTGTCCCAAGTCGTATTTAAATTTGAAATACGATTTCTGCGTTATTAGAGTCTGAAACGACCATTTTTCGTTTACTCGCCTAAATATAGTGATATTTTAAAATTGTTTAAACTTCTAAACTTTACTCAAGGTACAAACACTACGTTCATTTAAACTTTGAATCTACCATTTCATTTAGGTAAAATATGGTCCCAAGTCGTATTTAAATTTGAAATACGATTTGTGCGTTATTAGAGTCTGAAACGACCATATTTCGTTTACTCGCCTAAATATAGTGATATTTTAAAATTGATTAAACTTTTCAACAATACCCTAGGTACAAACTTTACGTTTGGTTAAAGTTTGATTCTACCATTTGATTCTAAATTGGAATACGATTTCTGCGTTATTAGAGTCTGAAACGAACATTTTTCGTTTACTCGCCTAAAAATTGAGATATTTTAAAATTGTTTAAACTTCTAAACTTTACTCCAGGTACAAACACTACGTTCATTTAAACTTTGAATCTACCATTTTATTTAGGTAAAATATGGTCCCAAGTCGTATTTAAATTTGAAATACGATTTCTGCGTTATTTTTCGTTTACTCGCCTAAATATAGTGATATTTTAAAATTGATTAAACTTTTCAGCAATACCCTAGGTACAAACTTTACGTTTGGTTAAAGTTTGATTCTACCATTTGATTCTAACTTGGAACACGATTTCTGCGTTATTAGAGTCTGAAACGAACATTTTTCGTTTACTCGCCTAAAAATTGAGATATTTTAAAATTGTTTAAACTTCTAAACTTTACTCCAGGTACAAACACTACGTTCATTTAAACTTTGAATCTACCATTTTATTTAGGTAAAATATGGTCCCAAGTCGTATTTAAGTTTGAAATACGATTTCTGAGTTATTAGAGTCTGAAATGATCATTTTTCGTTTACTCGCCTAAATATAGTGATATTTTAAAATTGTTTAAACTTCTAAACTTTACTCCAGGTACAAACACTACGTTCATTTAAACTTTGAATCTACCATTTTATTTAGGTAAAATATTGTCCCAAGTCGTATTTAAATTTGAAATACGATTTCTGCGTTATTAGAGTCTGAAAAGAACATTTTTCGTTTACTCGCCTAAATATAGTGATATTTTAAAATTGTTTAAACTTCTAAACTTTACTCAAGGTACAAACACTACGTTCAGTTAAACTTTGAATCTACCATTTCATTTAGGTAAAATATGGTCCCAAGTCGTATTTAAATTTGAAATACGATTTCTGCGTTATTAGAGTC
This sequence comes from Pterostichus niger, assembly GCA_947425015.1. Taxonomy (NCBI): domain Eukaryota; kingdom Metazoa; phylum Arthropoda; class Insecta; order Coleoptera; family Carabidae; genus Pterostichus; species Pterostichus niger. The sequence goes on along the minus strand of OX380338.1, from coordinate 17,068,287 downwards.
TGAAACGACCATTTTTCGTTTACTCGCCTAAATATAGTGATATTTTAAAATTGTTTAAACTTCTAAACTTTACTCAAGGTACAAACACTACGTTCATTTAAACTTTGAATCTACCATTTCATTTAGGTAAAATATGGTCCCAAGTCGTATTTAAATTTGAAATACGATTTCTGCGTTATTATAGTCTGAAACGACCATTTTTCGTTTACTCGCCTAAATATAGTGATATTTTAAAATTGATTAAACTTTTCAACAATACCGTAGGTACAAACTTTACGTTTGGTTAAAGTTTGATTCTACCATTTGATTCTAAATTGGAATACGATTTCTGCGTTATTAGAGTCTGAAACGAACAATTTTCGTTTACTCGCCTAAAAATTGAGATATTTTAAAATTGTTTAAACTTCTAAACTTTACTCCAGTTACAAACACTACGTTCATTTAAACTTTGAATCTACCATTTTATTTAGGTAAAATATGGTCCCAAGTCGTATTTAAATTTGAAATACGATTTCTGCGTTATTAGAGTCTGAAAAGAACATTTTTCGTTTACTCGCCTAAATATAGTGATATTTTAAAATTGTTTAAACTTCTAAACTTTGCTCAAGGTACAAACACTACGATCATTTAAACTTTGAATCTAGAAAAATATGGTCCCAAGTCGTATTTAAATTTGAAATACGATTTCTGCGTTATTAGAGTTTGAAAAGAACATTTTTCGTTTACTCGCCTAAATATAGTGATATTTTAAAATTGATTAAACTTTTCAACAATACCCTAGGTACAAACTTTACGTTTGGTTAAAGTTTGATTCTACCATTTGATTCTAAATTGGAATACGATTTCTGCGTTATTAGAGTCTGAAACGAACATTTTTCGTTTACTCGCCTAAAAATTGAGATATTTTAAAATTGTTTAAACTTCTAAACTTTACTCCAGGTACAAACACTACGTTCATTTAAACTTTGAATCTACCATTTTATTTAGGTAAAATATGGTCCCAAGTCGTATTTAAATTTGAAATACGATTTCTGCGTTATTAGAGTCTGAAAAGAACATTTTTCGTTTACTCGCCTAAATATAGTGATATTTTAAAATTGTTTAAACTTCTAAACTTTACTCAAGGTACAAACAATACGATCATTTAAACTTTGAATCTAGAAAAATATGGTCCCAAGTCGTATTTATATTTGAAATACGATTTCTGCGTTATTAGAGTTTGAAAAGAACATTTTTCGTTTACTCGCCTAAATATAGTGATATTTTAAAATTGATTAAACTTTTCAACAATACCCTAGGTACAAACTTTACGTTTGGTTAAAGTTTGATTCTACCATTTGATTCTAACTTGGAACACGATTTCTGCGTTATTAGAGTCTGAAACGAACATTTTTCGTTTACTCGCCTAAAAATTGAGATATTTTAAAATTGTTTAAACTTCTAAACTTTACTCCAGGTACAAACACTACGTTCAGTTAAACTTTGAATCTACCATTTCATGGAGGTAAAATATGGTCCCAAGTCGTATTTAAATTTGAAATACGATTTCTGCGTTATTAGAGTCTGAAAAGAACATTTTTCGTTTACTCGCCTAAATATAGTGATATTTTAAAATTGATTAAACTTTTCAACAATACCCTAGGTACAAACTTTACGTTTGGTTAAAGTTTGATTCTACCATTTGATTCTAACTTGGAACACGATTTCTGAGTTATTAGAGTCTGAAACGAACATTTTTCGTTTACTCGCCTAAATATAGTGATATTTTAAAATTGTTTAAACTTCTAAACTTTACTCAAGGTACAAATACTACGTTCATTTAAACTTTGAATCTACCATTTCATTTAGGTAAAATATGGTCCCAAGTCGTATTTAAATTTGAAATACGATTTCTGCGTTATTAGAGTCTGAAAAGAACATTTTTCGTTTACTCGCCTAAATATAGTGATATTTTAAAATTGTTTAAACTTCTAAACTTTACTCAAGGTACAAACACTACGATCATTTAAACTTTGAATCTAGAAAAATATGGTCCCAAGGCGTATTTTAATTTGAAATACGTTTTCTGCGTTATTAGAGTTTGAAAAGAACATTTTTCGTTTACTCGCCTAAATATAGTGATATTTTAAAGTTGATTAAACTTTTCAACAATACCCTAGGTACAAACTTTACGTTTGGTTAAAGTTTGATTCTATCATTTGATTCTAACTTGGAACACGATTTCTGCGTTATTAGAGTCTGAAACGAACATTTTTCGTTTACTCGCCTAAATATAGTGATATTTTAAAATTGTTTATACTTCTAAACTTTACTCAAGGTACAAACACTACGTTCATTTAAACTTTGAATCTACCATTTCATTTAGGTAAAATATGGTCCCAAGTCGTATTTAAATTTGAAATACGATTTCTGCGTTATTAGAGTCTGAAACGACCATTTTTCGTTTACTCGCCTAAATATAGTGATATTTTAAAATTGATTAAACTTTTCAACAATACCGTAGGTACAAACTTTACGTTTGGTTAAAGTTTGATTCTACCATTTGATTCTAAATTGGAATACAATTTCTGCGTTATTAGAGTCTGAAACGAACATTTTTCGTTTACTCGCCTAAAAATTGAGATATTTTAAAATTGTTTAAACTTCTAAACTTTACTCCAGGTACAAACACTACGTTCATTTAAACTTTGAATCTACCATTTTATTTAGGTAAAATATGGTCCCAAGTCGTATTTAAATTTGAAATACGATTTCTGCGTTATTAGAGTCTGAAAAGAACATTTTTCGTTTACTCGCCTAAATATAGTGATATTTTAAAATTGTTTAAACTTCTAAAATTTGCTCAAGGTACAAACACTACGTTCATTTAAACTTTGAATCTACCATTACATTTAGGTAAAATATGGTCCCAAGTCGTATTTAAATTTGAAATACGATTTCTGCGTTATTAGAGTCTGAAAAGAACATTTTTCGTTTACTCGCCTAAATATAGTGATATTTTAAAATTGTTTAAACTTCTAAACTTTACTCAAGGTACAAACACTACGATCATTTAAACTTTGAATCTAGAAAAATATGGTCCCAAGGCGTATTTTAATTTGAAATACGTTTTCTGCGTTATTAGAGTTTGAAAAGAACATTTTTCGTTTACTCGCCTAAATATAGTGATATTTTAAAGTTGATTAAACTTTTCAACAATACCCTAGGTACAAACTTTACGTTTGGTTAAAGTTTGATTCTACCATTTGATTCTAACTTGGAACACGATTTCTGCGTTATTAGAGTCTGAAACGAACATTTTTCGTTTACTCGCCTAAATATAGTGATATTTTAAAATTGTTTATACTTCTAAACTTTACTCAAGGTACAAACACTACGTTCATTTAAACTTTGAATCTACCATTTCATTTAGGTAAAATATGGTCCCAAGTCGTATTTAAATTTGAAATACGATTTCTGCGTTATTAGAGTCTGAAACGACCATTTTTCGTTTACTCGCCTAAATATAGTGATATTTTAAAATTGATTAAACTTTTCAACAATACCGTAGGTACAAACTTTACGTTTGGTTAAAGTTTGATTCTACCATTTGATTCTAAATTGGAATACGATTTCTGCGTTATTAGAGTCTGAAACGAACATTTTTCGTTTACTCGCCTAAAAATTGAGATATTTTAAAATTGTTTAAACTTCTAAACTTTACTCCAGGTACAAACACTACGTTCATTTAAACTTTGAATCTACCATTTTATTTAGGTAAAATATGGTCCCAAGTCGTATTTAAATTTGAAATACGATTTCTGCGTTATTAGAGTCTGAAAAGAACATTTTTCGTTTACTCGCCTAAATATAGTGATATTTTAAAATTGTTTAAACTTCTAAAATTTGCTCAAGGTACAAACACTACGTTCATTTAAACTTTGAATCTACCATTACATTTAGGTAAAATATGGTCCCAAGTCGTATTTAAATTTGAAATACGATTTCTGCGTTATTAGAGTCTGAAAAGAACATTTTTCGTTTACTCGCCTAAATATAGTGATATTTTAAAATTGTTTAAACTTCTAAACTTTACTCAAGGTACAAACACTACGATCATTTAAACTTTGAATCTAGAAAAATATGGTCCCAAGTCGTATTTAAATTTGAAATACGATTTCTGCGTTATTAGAGTTTGAAAAGAACATTTTTCGTTTACTCGCCTAAATATAGTGATATTTTAAAATTGATTAAATTTTTCAACAATACCCTAGGTACAAACTTTACGTTTGGTTAAAGTTTGATTCTACCATTTTATTTAGGTAAAATATGGTCCCAAGTCGTATTTAAATTTGAAATACGATTTCTGCGTTATTCGAGTCTGAAAAGAACATTTTTCGTTTACTCGCCTAAAAATTGAGATATTTTAAAATTGTTTAAACTTCTAAACTTTACTCCAGGTACAAACACTACGTTCATTTAAACTTTGAATCTACCATTTTATTTAGGTAAAATATGGTCCCAAGTCGTATTTAAATTTGAATTACGATTTCTGCGTTATTCGAGTCTGAAAAGAACATTTTTCGTTTACTCGCCTAAATATAGTGATATTTTAAAATTGTTTAAACTTCTAAACTTTGCTCAAGGTACAAACACTACGTTCATTTAAACTTTGAATCTACCATTACATTTAGGTAAAATATGGTCCCAAGTCGTATTTAAATTTGAAATACGATTTCTGCGTTATTAGAGTCTGAAAAGAACATTTTTCGTTTACTCGCCTAAATATAGTGATATTTTAAAATTGTTTAAACTTATAAACTTTACTCAAGGTACAAACACTACGATCATTTAAACTTTGAATCTAGAAAAATATTGTCCCAAGTCGTATTTAAATTTGAAATACGATTTCTGCGTTATTAGAGTCTGAAACGACCATTTTTCGTTTACTCGCCTAAATATAGTGATATTTTAAAATTGATTAAACTTTTCAACAATACCCTAAGTACAAACTTTACGTTTGGTTAAAGTTTGATTCTACCATTTGATTCTAAATTGGAATACGATTTCTGCGTTATTAGAGTCTGAAACGAACATTTGTTCGTTTACTCGCCTAACTATTGAGATATTTTAAAATTGTTTAAACTTCTAAACTTTGCTCAAGGTACAAACACTACGTTCATTTAAACTTTGAATCTACCATTTCATTTAGGTAAAATATGGTCCCAAGTCGTATTTAAATTTGAAATACGATTTCTGCGTTATTAGAGGAAAAGAACATTTTTCGTTTACTCGCCTAAATATAGTGATATTTTAAAATTGTTTAAACTTCTAAACTTTACTCAAGGTACAAACACTACGATCATTTAAACTTTGAATCTAGAAAAATATGGTCCCAAGGCGTATTTTAATTTGAAATACGTTTTCTGCGTTATTAGAGTTTGAAAAGAACATTTTTCGTTTACTCGCCTAAATATAGTGATATTTTAAAATTGATTAAACCTTTAAACAATACCCTAGGTACAAACTTTACGTTTGGTTAAAGTTTGATTCTACCATTTGATTCTAACTTGGAACACGATTTCTGAGTTATTAGAGTCTGAAACGAACATTTTTCGTTTACTCGCCTAAATATAGTGATATTTTAAAATTGTTTAAACTTCTAAACTTTACTCAAGGTACAAATACTACGTTCATTTAAACTTTGAATCTACCATTTCATTTAGGTAAAATATGGTCCCAAGTCGTATTTAAATTTGAAATACGATTTCTGCGTTATTAGAGTCTGAAAAGAACATTTTTCGTTTACTCGCCTAAATATAGTGATATTTTAAAATTGTTTAAACTTCTAAACTTTACTCAAGGTACAAACACTACGATCATTTAAACTTTGAATCTAGAAAAATATGGTCCCAAGGCGTATTTTAATTTGAAATACGTTTTCTGCGTTATTAGAGTTTGAAAAGAACATTTTTCGTTTACTCGCCTAAATATAGTGATATTTTAAAGTTGATTAAACTTTTCAACAATACCCTAGGTACAAACTTTACGTTTGGTTAAAGTTTGATTCTATCATTTGATTCTAACTTGGAACACGATTTCTGCGTTATTAGAGTCTGAAACGAACATTTTTCGTTTACTCGCCTAAATATAGTGATATTTTAAAATTGTTTATACTTCTAAACTTTACTCAAGGTACAAACACTACGTTCATTTAAACTTTGAATCTACCATTTCATTTAGGTAAAATATGGTCCCAAGTCGTATTTAAATTTGAAATACGATTTCTGCGTTATTAGAGTCTGAAACGACCATTTTTCGTTTACTCGCCTAAATATAGTGATATTTTAAAATTGATTAAACTTTTCAACAATACCGTAGGTACAAACTTTACGTTTGGTTAAAGTTTGATTCTACCATTTGATTCTAAATTGGAATACAATTTCTGCGTTATTAGAGTCTGAAACGAACATTTTTCGTTTACTCGCCTAAAAATTGAGATATTTTAAAATTGTTTAAACTTCTAAACTTTACTCCAGGTACAAACACTACGTTCATTTAAACTTTGAATCTACCATTTTATTTAGGTAAAATATGGTCCCAAGTCGTATTTAAATTTGAAATACGATTTCTGCGTTATTAGAGTCTGAAAAGAACATTTTTCGTTTACTCGCCTAAATATAGTGATATTTTAAAATTGTTTAAACTTCTAAAATTTGCTCAAGGTACAAACACTACGTTCATTTAAACTTTGAATCTACCATTACATTTAGGTAAAATATGGTCCCAAGTCGTATTTAAATTTGAAATACGATTTCTGCGTTATTAGAGTCTGAAAAGAACATTTTTCGTTTACTCGCCTAAATATAGTGATATTTTAAAATTGTTTAAACTTCTAAACTTTACTCAAGGTACAAACACTACGATCATTTAAACTTTGAATCTAGAAAAATATGGTCCCAAGGCGTATTTTAATTTGAAATACGTTTTCTGCGTTATTAGAGTTTGAAAAGAACATTTTTCGTTTACTCGCCTAAATATAGTGATATTTTAAAGTTGATTAAACTTTTCAACAATACCCTAGGTACAAACTTTACGTTTGGTTAAAGTTTGATTCTACCATTTGATTCTAACTTGGAACACGATTTCTGCGTTATTAGAGTCTGAAACGAACATTTTTCGTTTACTCGCCTAAATATAGTGATATTTTAAAATTGTTTATACTTCTAAACTTTACTCAAGGTACAAACACTACGTTCATTTAAACTTTGAATCTACCATTTCATTTAGGTAAAATATGGTCCCAAGTCGTATTTAAATTTGAAATACGATTTCTGCGTTATTAGAGTCTGAAACGACCATTTTTCGTTTACTCGCCTAAATATAGTGATATTTTAAAATTGATTAAACTTTTCAACAATACCGTAGGTACAAACTTTACGTTTGGTTAAAGTTTGATTCTACCATTTGATTCTAAATTGGAATACGATTTCTGCGTTATTAGAGTCTGAAACGAACATTTTTCGTTTACTCGCCTAAAAATTGAGATATTTTAAAATTGTTTAAACTTCTAAACTTTACTCCAGGTACAAACACTACGTTCATTTAAACTTTGAATCTACCATTTTATTTAGGTAAAATATGGTCCCAAGTCGTATTTAAATTTGAAATACGATTTCTGCGTTATTAGAGTCTGAAAAGAACATTTTTCGTTTACTCGCCTAAATATAGTGATATTTTAAAATTGTTTAAACTTCTAAAATTTGCTCAAGGTACAAACACTACGTTCATTTAAACGTTGAATCTACCATTACATTTAGGTAAAATATGGTCCCAAGTCGTATTTAAATTTGAAATACGATTTCTGCGTTATTAGAGTCTGAAAAGAACATTATTCGTTTACTCGCCTAAATATAGTGATATTTTAAAATTGTTTAAACTTCTAAACTTTACTCAAGGTACAAACACTACGATCATTTAAACTTTGAATCTAGAAAAATATGGTCCCAAGTCGTATTTAAATTTGAAATACGATTTCTGCGTTATTAGAGTTTGAAAAGAACATTTTTCGTTTACTCGCCTAAATATAGTGATATTTTAAATTGATTAAATTTTTCAACAATACCCTAGGTACAAACTTTACGTTTGGTTAAAGTTTGATTCTACCATTTTATTTAGGTAAAATATGGTCCCAAGTCGTATTTAAATTTGAAATACGATTTCTGCGTTATTCGAGTCTGAAAAGAACATTTTTCGTTTACTCGCCTAAAAATTGAGATATTTTAAAATTGTTTAAACTTCTAAACTTTACTCCAGGTACAAACACTACGTTCATTTAAACTTTGAATCTACCATTACATTTAGGTAAAATATGGTCCCAAGTCGTATTTAAATTTGAAATACGATTTCTGCGTTATTAGAGTCTGAAAAGAACATTTTTCGTTTACTCGCCTAAATATAGTGATATTTTAAAATTGATTAAATTTTTCAACAATACCCTAGGTACAAACTTTACGTTTGGTTAAAGTTTGATTCTACCATTTTATTTAGGTAAAATATGGTCCCAAGTCGTATTTAAATTTGAAATACGATTTCTGCGTTATTCGAGTCTGAAAAGAACATTTTTCGTTTACTCGCCTAAAAATTGAGATATTTTAAAATTGTTTAAACTTCTAAACTTTACTCCAGGTACAAACACTACGTTCATTTAAACTTTGAATCTACCATTTTATTTAGGTAAAATATGGTCCCAAGTCGTATTTAAATTTGAAATACGATTTCTGCGTTATTAGAGGAAAAGAACATTTTTCGTTTACTCGCCTAAATATAGTGATATTTTAAAATTGTTTAAACTTCTAAACTTTGCTCAAGGTACAAACACTACGTTCATTTAAACTTTGAATCTACCATTACATTTAGGTAAAATATGGTCCCAAGTCGTATTTAAATTTGAAATACGATTTCTGCGTTATTAGAGTCTGAAAAGAACATTTTTCGTTTACTCGCCTAAATATAGTGATATTTTAAAATTGTTTAAACTTATAAACTTTACTCAAGGTACAAACACTACGATCATTTAAACTTTGAATCTAGAAAAATATTGTCCCAAGTCGTATTTAAATTTGAAATACGATTTCTGCGTTATTAGAGTCTGAAACGACCATTTTTCGTTTACTCGCCTAAATATAGTGATATTTAAAAATTGTTTAAACTTCTAAACTTTGCTCAAGGTACAAACACTACGTTCATTTAAACTTTGAATCTACCATTACATTTAGGTAAAATATGGTCCCAAGTCGTATTTAAATTTGAAATACGATTTCTGCGTTATTAGAGTCTGAAAAGAACATTTTTCGTTTACTCGCCTAAATATAGTGATATTTTAAAATTGTTTAAACTTATAAACTTTACTCAAGGTACAAACACTACGATCATTTAAACTTTGAATCTAGAAAAATATTGTCCCAAGTCGTATTTAAATTTGAAATACGATTTCTGCGTTATTAGAGTCTGAAAAGAACATTTTTCGTTTACTCGCCTAAATATAGTGATATTTTAAAATTGTTTATACTTCTAAACTTTACTCTAGGTACAAACACTACGTTCATTTAAACTTTGAATCTACCATTTCCTTTAGGTAAAATATGGTCCCAAGTCGTATTTAAATTTGAAATACGATTTCTGCGTTATTAGAGTCTGAAACGACCATTTTTCGTTTACTCGCCTAAATATAGTGATATTTTAAAATTGATTAAACTTTTCAACAATACCGTAGGTACAAACTTTACGTTTGGTTAAAGTTTGATTCTACCATTTGATTCTAAATTGGAATACGATTTCTGCGTTATTAGAGTCTGAAACGAACATTTTTCGTTTACTCGCCTAAAAATTGAGATATTTTAAAATTGTTTAAACTTCTAAACTTTACTCCAGGTACAAACACTACGTTCATTTAAACTTTGAATCTACCATTTTATTTAGGTAAAATATGGTCCCAAGTCGTATTTAAATTTGAAATACGATTTCTGCGTTATTAGAGTCTGAAAAGAACATTTTTCGTTTACTCGCCTAAATATAGTGATATTTTAAAATTGTTTAAACTTCTAAAATTTGCTCAAGGTACAAACACTACGTTCATTTAAACTTTGAATCTACCATTACATTTAGGTAAAATATGGTCCCAAGTCGTATTTAAATTTGAAATACGATTTCTGCGTTATTAGAGTCTGAAAAGAACATTTTTCGTTTACTCGCCTAAATATAGTGATATTTTAAAATTGTTTAAACTTCTAAACTTTACTCAAGGTACAAACACTACGATCATTTAAACTTTGAATCTAGAAAAATATGGTCCCAAGTCGTATTTAAATTTGAAATACGATTTCTGCGTTATTAGAGTTTGAAAAGAACATTTTTCGTTTACTCGCCTAAATATAGTGATATTTTAAAATTGATTAAATTTTTCAACAATACCCTAGGTACAAACTTTACGTTTGGTTAAAGTTTGATTCTACCATTTTATTTAGGTAAAATATGGTCCCAAGTCGTATTTAAATTTGAAATACGATTTCTGCGTTATTCGAGTCTGAAAAGAACATTTTTCGTTTACTCGCCTAAAAATTGAGATATTTTAAAATTGTTTAAACTTCTAAACTTTACTCCAGGTACAAACACTACGTTCATTTAAACTTTGAATCTACCATTTTATTTAGGTAAAATATGGTCCCAAGTCGTATTTAAATTTGAATTACGATTTCTGCGTTATTCGAGTCTGAAAAGAACATTTTTCGTTTACTCGCCTAAATATAGTGATATTTTAAAATTGTTTAAACTTCTAAACTTTGCTCAAGGTACAAACACTACGTTCATTTAAACTTTGAATCTACCATTACATTTAGGTAAAATATGGTCCCAAGTCGTATTTAAATTTGAAATACGATTTCTGCGTTATTAGAGTCTGAAAAGAACATTTTTCGTTTACTCGCCTAAATATAGTGATATTTTAAAATTGTTTAAACTTATAAACTTTACTCAAGGTACAAACACTACGATCATTTAAACTTTGAATCTAGAAAAATATTGTCCCAAGTCGTATTTAAATTTGAAATACGATTTCTGCGTTATTAGAGTCTGAAACGACCATTTTTCGTTTACTCGCCTAAATATAGTGATATTTTAAAATTGATTAAACTTTTCAACAATACCCTAAGTACAAACTTTACGTTTGGTTAAAGTTTGATTCTACCATTTGATTCTAAATTGGAATACGATTTCTGCGTTATTAGAGTCTGAAACGAACATTTGTTCGTTTACTCGCCTAACTATTGAGATATTTTAAAATTGTTTAAACTTCTAAACTTTGCTCAAGGTACAAACACTACGTTCATTTAAACTTTGAATCTACCATTTCATTTAGGTAAAATATGGTCCCAAGTCGTATTTAAATTTGAAATACGATTTCTGCGTTATTAGAGGAAAAGAACATTTTTCGTTTACTCGCCTAAATATAGTGATATTTTAAAATTGTTTAAACTTCTAAACTTTACTCAAGGTACAAACACTACGATCATTTAAACTTTGAATCTAGAAAAATATGGTCCCAAGTCGTATTTAAATTTGAAATACGATTTCTGCGTTATTAGAGTTTGAAAAGAACATTTTTCGTTTACTCGCCTAAATATAGTGATATTTTAAAATTGATTAAACTTTTCAACAATACCCTAGGTACAAACTTTACGTTTGGTTAAAGTTTGATTCTACCATTTGATTCTAACTTGGAACACGATTTCTGCGTTATTAGAGTCTGAAACGAACATTTTTCGTTTACTCGCCTAAAAATTGAGATATTTTAAAATTGTTTAAACTTCTAAACTTTACTCCAGGTACAAACACTACGTTCAGTTAAACTTTGAATCTACCATTTCATGGAGGTAAAATATGGTCCCAAGTCGTATTTAAATTTGAAATACGATTTCTGCGTTATTAGAGTCTGAAAAGAACATTTTTCGTTTACTCGCCTAAATATAGTGATATTTTAAAATTGATTAAACTTTTCAACAATACCCTAGGTACAAACTTTACGTTTGGTTAAAGTTTGATTCTACCATTTGATTCTAACTTGGAACACGATTTCTGAGTTATTAGAGTCTGAAACGAACATTTTTCGTTTACTCGCCTAAATATAGTGATATTTTAAAATTGTTTAAATTTCTAAACTTTACTCAAGGTACAAATACTACGTTCATTTAAACTTTGAATCTACCATTTCATTTAGGTAAAATATGGTCCCAAGTCGTATTTAAATTTGAAATACGATTTCTGCGTTATTAGAGTCTGAAAAGAACATTTTTCGTTTACTCGCCTAAATATAGTGATATTTTAAAATTGTTTAAACTTCTAAACTTTACTCAAGGTACAAACACTACGATCATTTAAACTTTGAATCTAGAAAAATATGGTCCCAAGGCGTATTTTAATTTGAAATACGTTTTCTGCGTTATTAGAGTTTGAAAAGAACATTTTTCGTTTACTCGCCTAAATATAGTGATATTTTAAAGTTGATTAAACTTTTCAACAATACCCTAGGTACAAACTTTACGTTTGGTTAAAGTTTGATTCTACCATTTGATTCTAACTTGGAACACGATTTCTGCGTTATTAGAGTCTGAAACGAACATTTTTCGTTTACTCGCCTAAATATAGTGATATTTTAAAATTGTTTAAACTTCTAAACACTACGTTCAGTTAAACTTTGAATCTACCATTTCATTTAGGTAAAATATGGTCCCAAGTCGTATTTAAATTTGAAATACGATTTCTGCGTTATTAGAGTCTGAAACGACCATTTTTCGTTTACTCGCCTAAATATAGTGATATTTTAAAATTGATTAAACTTTTCAACAATACCGTAGGTACAAACTTTACGTTTGGTTAAAGTTTGATTCTACCATTTGATTCTAAATTGGAATACGATTTCTGCGTTATTAGAGTCTGAAACGAACATTTTTCGTTTACTCGCCTAAAAATTGAGATATTTTAAAATTGTTTAAACTTCTAAACTTTACTCCAGGTACAAACACTACGTTCATTTAAACTTTGAATCTACCATTTTATTTAGGTAAAATATGGTCCCAAGTCGTATTTAAATTTGAAATACGATTTCTGCGTTATTAGAGTCTGAAAAGAACATTTTTCGTTTACTCGCCTAAATATAGTGATATTTTAAAATTGTTTAAACTTCTAAAATTTGCTCAAGGTACAAACACTACGTTCATTTAAACTTTGAATCTACCATTACATTTAGGTAAAATATGGTCCCAAGTCGTATTTAAATTTGAAATACGATTTCTGCGTTATTAGAGTCTGAAAAGAACATTTTTCGTTTACTCGCCTAAATATAGTGATATTTTAAAATTGTTTAAACTTATAAACTTTACTCAAGGTACAAACACTACGATCATTTAAACTTTGAATCTAGAAAAATATGGTCCCAAGTCGTATTTAAATTTGAAATACGATTTCTGCGTTATTAGAGTCTGAAACGACCATTTTTCGTTTACTCGCCTAAATATAGTGATATTTTAAAATTGATTAAACTTTTCAACAATACCCTAAGTACAAACTTTACGTTTGGTTAAAGTTTGATTCTACCATTTGATTCTAAATTGGAATACGATTTCTGCGTTATTAGAGTCTGAAACGAACATTTGTTCGTTTACTCGCCTAACTATTGAGATATTTTAAAATTGTTTAAACTTCTAAACTTTGCTCAAGGTACAAACACTACGTTCATTTAAACTTTGAATCTACCATTTCATTTAGGTAAAATATGGTCCCAAGTCGTATTTAAATTTGAAATACGATTTCTGCGTTATTAGAGGAAAAGAACATTTTTCGTTTACTCGCCTAAATATAGTGATATTTTAAAATTGTTTAAACTTCTAAACTTTACTCAAGGTACAAACACTACGATCATTTAAACTTTTAATCTAGAAAAATATGGTCCCAAGTCGTATTTAAATTTGAAATACGATTTCTGCGTTATTAGAGTTTGAAAAGAACATTTTTCGTTTACTCGCCTAAATATAGTGATATTTTAAAATTGATTAAACTTTTCAACAATACCCTAGGTACAAACTTTACGTTTGGTTAAAGTTTGATTCTACCATTTTATTTAGGTAAAATATGGTCCCAAGTCGTATTTAAATTTGAAATACGATTTCTGCGTTATTCGAGTCTGAAAAGAACATTTTTCGTTTACTCGCCTAAAAATTGAGATATTTTAAAATTGTTTAAACTTCTAAACTTTACTCCAGGTACAAACACTACGTTCATTTAAACTTTGAATCTACCATTTTATTTAGGTAAAATATGGTCCCAAGTCGTATTTAAATTTGAATTACGATTTCTGCGTTATTCGAGTCTGAAAAGAACATTTCTCGTTTACTCGCCTAAATATAGTGATATTTTAAAATTGTTTAAACTTCTAAACTTTGCTCAAGGTACAAACACTACGTTCATTTAAACTTTGAATCTGCCATTACATTTAGGTAAAATATGGTCCCAAGTCGTATTTAAATTTGAAATACGATTTCTGCGTTATTAGAGTCTGAAAAGAACATTTTTCGTTTACTCGCCTAAATATAGTGATATTTTAAAATTGTTTAAACTTATAAACTTTACTCAAGGTACAAACACTACGATCATTTAAACTTTGAATCTAGAAAAATATTGTCCCAAGTCGTATTTAAATTTGAAATACGATTTCTGCGTTATTAGAGTCTGAAACGACCATTTTTCGTTTACTCGCCTAAATATAGTGATATTTTAAAATTGATTAAACTTTTCAACAATACCCTAAGTACAAACTTTACGTTTGGTTAAAGTTTGATTCTACCATTTGATTCTAAATTGGAATACGATTTCTGCGTTATTAGAGTCTGAAACGAACATTTGTTCGTTTACTCGCCTAACTATTGAGATATTTTAAAATTGTTTAAACTTCTAAACTTTGCTCAAGGTACAAACACTACGTTCATTTAAACTTTGAATCTACCATTTCATTTAGGTAAAATATGGTCCCAAGTTGTATTTAAATTTGAAATACGATTTCTGCGTAATTAGAGGAAAAGAACATTTTTCGTTTACTCGCCTAAATATAGTGATATTTTAAAATTGTTTAAACTTCTAAACTTTACTCAAGGTACAAACACTACGATCATTTAAACTTTGAATCTAGAAAAGTATGGTCCCAAGTCGTATTTAAATTTGAAATACGATTTCTGCGTTATTAGAGTTTGAAAAGAACATTTTTCGTTTACTCGCCTAAATATAGTGATATTTTAAAATTGTTTAAACTTCTAAACTTTACTCAAGGTACAAATACTACGTTCATTTAAACTTTGAATCTACCATTTCATTTAGGTAAAATATGGTCCCAAGTCGTATTTAAATTTGAAATACGATTTCTGCGTTATTAGAGTCTGAAAAGAACATTTTTCGTTTACTCGCCTAAATATAGTGATATTTTAAAATTGTTTAAACTTATAAACTTTACTCAAGGTACAAACACTACGATCATTTAAACTTTGAATCTAGAAAAATATGGTCCCAAGTCGTATTTAAATTTGAAATACGATTTCTGCGTTATTAGTGTCTGAAACGACCATTTTTCGTTTACTCGCCTAAATATAGTGATATTTTAAAATTGATTAAACTTTTCAACAATACCCTAAGTACAAACTTTACGTTTGGTAAAAGTTTGATTCTACCATTTGATTCTAAATTGGAATACGATTTCTGCGTTATTAGAGTCTGAAACGAACATTTGTTCGTTTACTCGCCTAACTATTGAGATATTTTAAAATTGTTTAAACTTCTAAACTTTGCTCAAGGTACAAACACTACGTTCATTTAAACTTTGAATCTACCATTTCATTTAGGTAAAATATGGTCCCAAGTCGTATTTAAATTTGAAATACGATTTCTGCGTTATTAGAGGAAAAGAACATTTTTCGTTTACTCGCCTAAATATAGTGATATTTTAAAATTGTTTAAACTTCTAAACTTTACTCAAGGTACAAACACTACGATCATTTAAACTTTGAATCTAGAAAAATATGGTCCCAAGTCGTATTTAAATTTGAAATACGATTTCTGCGTTATTAGAGTTTGAAAAGAACATTTTTCGTTTACTCGCCTAAATATAGTGATATTTTAAAATTGATTAAACTTTTCAACAATACCCTAGGTACAAACTTTACGTTTGGTTAAAGTTTGATTCTACCATTTTATTTAGGTAAAATATGGTCCCAAGTCGTATTTATATTTGAAATACGATTTCTGCGTTATTCGAGTCTGAAAAGAACATTTTTCGTTTACTCGCCTAAAAATTGAGATATTTTAAAATTGTTTAAACTTCTAAACTTTACTCCAGGTACAAACACTACGTTCATTTAAACTTTGAATCTACCATTTTATTTAGGTAAAATATGGTCCCAAGTCGTATTTAAATTTGAATTACGATTTCTGCGTTATTCGAGTCTGAAAAGAACATTTTTCGTTTACTCGCCTAAATATAGTGATATTTTAAAATTGTTTAAACTTCTAAACTTTGCTCAAGGTACAAACACTACGTTCATTTAAACTTTGAATCTACCATTACATTTAGGTAAAATATGGTCCCAAGTCGTATTTAAATTTGAAATACGATTTCTGCGTTATTAGAGTCTGAAAAGAACATTTTTCGTTTACTCGCCTAAATATAGTGATATTTTAAAATTGTTTAAACTTATAAACTTTACTCAAGGTACAAACACTACGATCATTTAAACTTTGAATCTAGAAAAATATTGTCCCAAGTCGTATTTAAATTTGAAATACGATTTCTGCGTTATTAGAGTCTGAAACGACCATTTTTCGTTTACTCGCCTAAATATAGTGATATTTTAAAATTGATTAAACTTTTCAACAATACCCTAAGTACAAACTTTACGTTTGGTTAAAGTTTGATTCTACCATTTGATTCTAAATTGGAATACGATTTCTGCGTTATTAGAGTCTGAAACGAACATTTGTTCGTTTACTCGCCTAACTATTGAGATATTTTAAAATTGTTTAAACTTCTAAACTTTGCTCAAGGTACAAACACTACGTTCATTTAAACTTTGAATCTACCATTTCATTTAGGTAAAATATGGTCCCAAGTTGTATTTAAATTTGAAATACGATTTCTGCGTAATTAGAGGAAAAGAACATTTTTCGTTTACTCGCCTAAATATAGTGATATTTTAAAATTGTTTAAACTTCTAAACTTTACTCAAGGTACAAACACTACGATCATTTAAACTTTGAATCTAGAAAAGTATGGTCCCAAGTCGTATTTAAATTTGAAATACGATTTCTGCGTTATTAGAGTTTGAAAAGAACATTTTTCGTTTACTCGCCTAAATATAGTGATATTTTAAAATTGTTTAAACTTCTAAACTTTACTCAAGGTACAAATACTACGTTCATTTAAACTTTGAATCTACCATTTCATTTAGGTAAAATATGGTCCCAAGTCGTATTTAAATTTGAAATACGATTTCTGCGTTATTAGAGTCTGAAAAGAACATTTTTCGTTTACTCGCCTAAATATAGTGATATTTTAAAATTGTTTAAACTTCTAAACTTTACTCAAGGTACAAACACTACGATCATTTAAACTTTGAATCTAGAAAAATATGGTCCCAAGGCGTATTTTAATTTGAAATACGTTTTCTGCGTTATTAGAGTTTGAAAAGAACATTTTTCGTTTACTCGCCTAAATATAGTGATATTTTAAAGTTGATTAAACTTTTCAATAATACCCTAGGTACAAACTTTACGTTTGGTTAAAGTTTGATTCTACCATTTGATTCTAACTTGGAACACGATTTCTGCGTTATTAGAGTCTGAAACGAACATCTTTCGTTTACTCGCCTAAATATAGTGATATTTTAAAATTGTTTATACTTCTAAACTTTACCCAAGGTACAAACACTACGTTCATTTAAACTTTGAATCTACCATTTCATTTAGGTAAAATATGGTTCCAAGTCGTATTTAAATTTGAAATACGATTTCTGCGTTATTAGAGTCTGAAACGACCATTTTTCGTTTACTCGCCTAAATATAGTGATATTTTAAAATTGATTAAACTTTTCAACAATACCGTAGGTACAAACTTTACGTTTGGTTAAAGTTTGATTCTACCATTTGATTCTAAATTGGAATACGATTTCTGCGTTATTAGAGTCTGAAACGAACATTTTTCGTTTACTCGCCTAAAAATTGAGATATTTTAAAATTGTTTAAACTTCTAAACTTTACTCCAGGTACAAACACTACGTTCATTTAAACTTTGAATCTACCATTTTATTTAGGTAAAATATGGTCCCAAGTCGTATTTAAATTTGAAATACGATTTCTGCGTTATTAGAGTCTGAAAAGAACATTTTTCGTTTACTCGCCTAAATATAGTGATATTTTAAAATTGTTTAAACTTCTAAAATTTGCTCAAGGTACAAACACTACGTTCATTTAAACTTTGAATCTACCATTACATTTAGGTAAAATATGGTCCCAAGTCGTATTTAAATTTGAAATACGATTTCTGCGTTATTAGAGTCTGAAACGACCATTTTTCGTTTACTCGCCTAAATATAGTGATATTTTAAAATTGATTAAACTTTTCAACAATACCCTAAGTACAAACTTTACGTTTGGCTAAAGTTTGATTCTACCATTTGAAGTCTAAATTGGAATACGATTTCTGCGTTATTAGAGTCTGAAACGAACATTTGTTCGTTTACTCGCCTAACTATTGAGATATTTTAAAATTGTTTAAACTTCTAAACTTTGCTCAAGGTACAAACACTACGTTCATTTAAACTTTGAATCTACCATTTCATTTAGGTAAAATATGGTCCCAAGTCGTATTTAAATTTGAAATACGATTTCTGCGTTATTAGAGGAAAAGAACATTTTTCGTTTACTCGCCTAAATATAGTGATATTTTAAAATTGTTTAAACTTCTAAACTTTACTCAAGGTACAAACACTACGATCATTTAAACTTTGAATCTAGAAAAATATGGTCCCAAGTCGTATTTAAATTTGAAATACGATTTCTGCGTTATTAGAGTTTGAAAAGAACATTTTTCGTTTACTCGCCTAAAAATTGAGATATTTTAAAATTGTTTAAACTTCTAAACTTTACTCCAGGTACAAACACTACGTTCATTTAAACTTTGAATCTACCATTTTATTTAGGTAAAATATGGTCCCAAGTCGTATTTAAATTTGAATTACGATTTCTGCGTTATTCGAGTCTGAAAAGAACATTTTTCGTTTACTCGCCTAAATATAGTGATATTTTAAAATTGTTTAAACTTCTAAACTTTGCTCAAGGTACAAACACTACGTTCATTTAAACTTTGAATCTAGAAAAATATGGTCCCAAGTCGTATTTAAATTTGAAATACGATTTCTGCGTTATTAGAGTTTGAAAAGAACATTTTTCGTTTACTCGCCTAAATATAGTGATATTTTAAAATTGATTAAATTTTTCAACAATACCCTAGGTACAAACTTTACGTTTGGTTAAAGTTTGATTCTACCATTTTATTTAGGTAAAATATGGTCCCAAGTCGTATTTAAATTTGAAATACGATTTCTGCGTTATTCGAGTCTGAAAAGAACATTTTTCGTTTACTCGCCTAAAAATTGAGATATTTTAAAATTGTTTAAACTTCTAAACTTTACTCCAGGTACAAACACTACGTTCATTTAAACTTTGAATCTACCATTTTATTTAGGTAAAATATGGTCCCAAGTCGTATTTAAATTTGAATTACGATTTCTGCGTTATTCGAGTCTGAAAAGAACATTTTTCGTTTACTCGCCTAAATATAGTGATATTTTAAAATTGTTTAAACTTCTAAACTTTGCTCAAGGTACAAACACTACGTTCATTTAAACTTTGAATCTACCATTACATTTAGGTAAAATATGGTCCCAAGTCGTATTTAAATTTGAAATACGATTTCTGCGTTATTAGAGTCTGAAAAGAACATTTTTCGTTTACTCGCCTAAATATAGTGATATTTTAAAATTGTTTAAACTTATAAACTTTACTCAAGGTACAAACACTACGATCATTTAAACTTTGAATCTAGAAAAATATTGTCCCAAGTCGTATTTAAATTTGAAATACGATTTCTGCGTTATTAGAGTCTGAAACGACCATTTTTCGTTTACTCGCCTAAATATAGTGATATTTTAAAATTGATTAAACTTTTCAACAATACCCTAAGTACAAACTTTACGTTTGGTTAAAGTTTGATTCTACCATTTGATTCTAAATTGGAATACGATTTCTGCGTTATTAGAGTCTGAAACGAACATTTGTTCGTTTACTCGCCTAACTATTGAGATATTTTAAAATTGTTTAAACTTCTAAACTTTGCTCAAGGTACAAACACTACGTTCATTTAAACTTTGAATCTACCATTTCATTTAGGTAAAATATGGTCCCAAGTCGTATTTAAATTTGAAATACGATTTCTGCGTTATTAGAGGAAAAGAACATTTTTCGTTTACTCGCCTAAATATAGTGATATTTTAAAATTGTTTAAACTTCTAAACTTTACTCAAGGTACAAACACTACGATCATTTAAACTTTGAATCTAGAAAAATATGGTCCCAAGGCGTATTTTAATTTGAAATACGTTTTCTGCGTTATTAGAGTTTGAAAAGAACATTTTTCGTTTACTCGCCTAAATATAGTGATATTTTAAAATTGATTAAACTTTTCAACAATACCCTAGGTACAAACTTTACGTTTGGTTAAAGTTTGATTCTACCATTTGATTCTAACTTGGAACACGATTTCTGAGTTATTAGAGTCTGAAACGAACATTTTTCGTTTACTCGCCTAAATATAGTGATATTTTAAAATTGTTTAAACTTCTAAACTTTACTCAAGGTACAAATACTACGTTCATTTAAACTTTGAATCTACCATTTCATTTAGGTAAAATATGGTCCCAAGTCGTATTTAAATTTGAAATACGATTTCTGCGTTATTAGAGTCTGAAAAGAACATTTTTCGTTTACTCGCCTAAATATAGTGATATTTTAAAATTGTTTAAACTTCTAAACTTTACTCAAGGTACAAACACTACGATCATTTAAACTTTGAATCTAGAAAAATATGGTCCCAAGGCGTATTTTAATTTGAAATACGTTTTCTGCGTTATTAGAGTTTGAAAAGAACATTTTTCGTTTACTCGCCTAAATATAGTGATATTTTAAAGTTGATTAAACTTTTCAACAATACCCTAGGTACAAACTTTACGTTTGGTTAAAGTTTGATTCTATCATTTGATTCTAACTTGGAACACGATTTCTGCGTTATTAGAGTCTGAAACGAACATTTTTCGTTTACTCGCCTAAATATAGTGATATTTTAAAATTGTTTATACTTCTAAACTTTACTCAAGGTACAAACACTACGTTCATTTAAACTTTGAATCTACCATTTCATTTAGGTAAAATATGGTCCCAAGTCGTATTTAAATTTGAAATACGATTTCTGCGTTATTAGAGTCTGAAACGACCATTTTTCGTTTACTCGCCTAAATATAGTGATATTTTAAAATTGATTAAACTTTTCAACAATACCGTAGGTACAAACTTTACGTTTGGTTAAAGTTTGATTCTACCATTTGATTCTAAATTGGAATACAATTTCTGCGTTATTAGAGTCTGAAACGAACATTTTTCGTTTACTCGCCTAAAAATTGAGATATTTTAAAATTGTTTAAACTTCTAAACTTTACTCCAGGTACAAACACTACGTTCATTTAAACTTTGAATCTACCATTTTATTTAGGTAAAATATGGTCCCAAGTCGTATTTAAATTTGAAATACGATTTCTGCGTTATTAGAGTCTGAAAAGAACATTTTTCGTTTACTCGCCTAAATATAGTGATATTTTAAAATTGTTTAAACTTCTAAAATTTGCTCAAGGTACAAACACTACGTTCATTTAAACTTTGAATCTACCATTACATTTAGGTAAAATATGGTCCCAAGTCGTATTTAAATTTGAAATACGATTTCTGCGTTATTAGAGTCTGAAAAGAACATTTTTCGTTTACTCGCCTAAATATAGTGATATTTTAAAATTGTTTAAACTTCTAAACTTTACTCAAGGTACAAACACTACGATCATTTAAACTTTGAATCTAGAAAAATATGGTCCCAAGGCGTATTTTAATTTGAAATACGTTTTCTGCGTTATTAGAGTTTGAAAAGAACATTTTTCGTTTACTCGCCTAAATATAGTGATATTTTAAAGTTGATTAAACTTTTCAACAATACCCTAGGTACAAACTTTACGTTTGGTTAAAGTTTGATTCTACCATTTGATTCTAACTTGGAACACGATATCTGCGTTATTAGAGTCTGAAACGAACATTTTTCGTTTACTCGCCTAAATATAGTGATATTTTAAAATTGTTTATACTTCTAAACTTTACTCAAGGTACAAACACTACGTTCATTTAAACTTTGAATCTACCATTTCATTTAGGTAAAATATGGTCCCAAGTCGTATTTAAATTTGAAATACGATTTCTGCGTTATTAGAGTCTGAAACGACCATTTTTCGTTTACTCGCCTAAATATAGTGATATTTTAAAATTGATTAAACTTTTCAACAATACCGTAGGTACAAACTTTACGTTTGGTTAAAGTTTGATTCTACCATTTGATTCTAACTTGGAACACGATTTCTGCGTTATTAGAGTCTGAAACGAACATTTTTCGTTTACTCGCCTAAAAATTGAGATATTTTAAAATTGTTTAAACTTCTAAACTTTACTCCAGGTACAAACACTACGTTCAGTTAAACTTTGAATCTACCATTTCATGGAGGTAAAATATGGTCCCAAGTCGTATTTAAATTTGAAATACGATTTCTGCGTTATTAGAGTCTGAAAAGAACATTTTTCGTTTACTCGCCTAAATATAGTGATATTTTAAAATTGATTAAACTTTTCAACAATACCCTAGGTACAAACTTTACGTTTGGTTAAAGTTTGATTCTACCATTTGATTCTAACTTGGAACACGATTTCTGCGTTATTAGAGTCTGAAACGAACATTTTTCGTTTACTCGCCTAAATATAGTGATATTTTAAAATTGTTTATACTTCTAAACTTTACTCAAGGTACAAACACTACGTTCATTTAAACTTTGAATCTACCATTTCATTTAGGTAAAATATGGTCCCAAGTCGTATTTAAATTTGAAATACGATTTCTGCGTTATTAGAGTCTGAAACGACCATTTTTCGTTTACTCGCCTAAATATAGTGATATTTTAAAATTGATTAAACTTTTCAACAATACCGTAGGTACAAACTTTACGTTTGGTTAAAGTTTGATTCTACCATTTGATTCTAACTTGGAACACGATTTCTGCGTTATTAGAGTCTGAAACGAACATTTTTCGTTTACTCGCCTAAAAATTGAGATATTTTAAAATTGTTTAAACTTCTAAACTTTACTCCAGGTACAAACACTACGTTCAGTTAAACTTTGAATCTACCATTTCATGGAGGTAAAATATGGTCCCAAGTCGTATTTAAATTTGAAATACGATTTCTGCGTTATTAGAGTCTGAAAAGAACATTTTTCGTTTACTCGCCTAAATATAGTGATATTTTAAAATTGTTTAAACTTCTAAACTTTACTCAAGGTACAAACACTACGATCATTTAAACTTTGAATCTAGAAAAATATGGTCCCAAGGCGTATTTTAATTTGAAATACGTTTTCTGCGTTATTAGAGTTTGAAAAGAACATTTTTCGTTTACTCGCCTAAATATAGTGATATTTTAAAGTTGATTAAACTTTTCAACAATACCCTAGGTACAAACTTTACGTTTGGTTAAAGTTTGATTCTACCATTTGATTCTAACTTGGAACACGATTTCTGCGTTATTAGAGTCTGAAACGAACATTTTTCGTTTACTCGCCTAAATATAGTGATATTTTAAAATTGTTTATACTTCTAAACTTTACTCAAGGTACAAACACTACGTTCATTTAAACTTTGAATCTACCATTTCATTTAGGTAAAATATGGTCCCAAGTCGTATTTAAATTTGAAATACGATTTCTGCGTTATTAGAGTCTGAAACGACCATTTTTCGTTTACTCGCCTAAATATAGTGATATTTTAAAATTGATTAAACTTTTCAACAATACCGTAGGTACAAACTTTACGTTTGGTTAAAGTTTGATTCTACCATTTGATTCTAACTTGGAACACGATTTCTGCGTTATTAGAGTCTGAAACGAACATTTTTCGTTTACTCGCCTAAAAATTGAGATATTTTAAAATTGTTTAAACTTCTAAACTTTACTCCAGGTACAAACACTACGTTCAGTTAAACTTTGAATCTACCATTTCATGGAGGTAAAATATGGTCCCAAGTCGTATTTAAATTTGAAATACGATTTCTGCGTTATTAGAGTCTGAAAAGAACATTTTTCGTTTACTCGCCTAAATATAGTGATATTTTAAAATTGTTTAAACTTATAAACTTTACTCAAGGTACAAACACTACGATCATTTAAACTTTGAATCTAGAAAAATATGGTCCCAAGTCGTATTTAAATTTGAAATACGATTTCTGCGTTATTAGAGTCTGAAACGACCATTTTTCGTTTACTCGCCTAAATATAGTGATATTTTAAAATTGATTAAACTTTTCAACAATACCCTAAGTACAAACTTTACGTTTGGTTAAAGTTTGATTCTACCATTTGATTCTAAATTGGAATACGATTTCTGCGTTATTAGAGTCTGAAACGAACATTTGTTCGTTTACTCGCCTAACTATTGAGATATTTTAAAATTGTTTAAACTTCTAAACTTTGCTCAAGGTACAAACACTACGTTCATTTAAACTTTGAATCTACCATTTCATTTAGGTAAAATATGGTCCCAAGTCGTATTTAAATTTGAAATACGATTTCTGCGTTATTAGAGGAAAAGAACATTTTTCGTTTACTCGCCTAAATATAGTGATATTTTAAAATTGTTTAAACTTCTAAACTTTACTCAAGGTACAAACACTACGATCATTTAAACTTTTAATCTAGAAAAATATGGTCCCAAGTCGTATTTAAATTTGAAATACGATTTCTGCGTTATTAGAGTTTGAAAAGAACATTTTTCGTTTACTCGCCTAAATATAGTGATATTTTAAAATTGATTAAACTTTTCAACAATACCCTAGGTACAAACTTTACGTTTGGTTAAAGTTTGATTCTACCATTTTATTTAGGTAAAATATGGTCCCAAGTCGTATTTAAATTTGAAATACGATTTCTGCGTTATTCGAGTCTGAAAAGAACATTTTTCGTTTACTCGCCTAAAAATTGAGATATTTTAAAATTGTTTAAACTTCTAAACTTTACTCCAGGTACAAACACTACGTTCATTTAAACTTTGAATCTACCATTTTATTTAGGTAAAATATGGTCCCAAGTCGTATTTAAATTTGAATTACGATTTCTGCGTTATTCGAGTCTGAAAAGAACATTTTTCGTTTACTCGCCTAAATATAGTGATATTTTAAAATTGTTTAAACTTCTAAACTTTGCTCAAGGTACAAACACTACGTTCATTTAAACTTTGAATCTACCATTACATTTAGGTAAAATATGGTCCCAAGTCGTATTTAAATTTGAAATACGATTTCTGCGTTATTAGAGTCTGAAAAGAACATTTTTCGTTTACTCGCCTAAATATAGTGATATTTTAAAATTGTTTAAACTTATAAACTTTACTCAAGGTACAAACACTACGATCATTTAAACTTTGAATCTAGAAAAATATTGTCCCAAGTCGTATTTAAATTTGAAATACGATTTCTGCGTTATTAGAGTTTGAAAAGAACATTTTTCGTTTACTCGCCTAAATATAGTGATATTTTAAAATTGATTAAACTTTTCAACAATACCCTAGGTACAAACTTTACGTTTGGTTAAAGTTTGATTCTACCATTTTATTTAGGTAAAATATGGTCCCAAGTCGTATTTAAATTTGAAATACGATTTCTGCGTTATTCGAGTCTGAAAAGAACATTTTTCGTTTACTCGCCTAAAAATTGAGATATTTTAAAATTGTTTAAACTTCTAAACTTTACTCCAGGT
This sequence comes from Pterostichus niger, assembly GCA_947425015.1. Classification (NCBI taxonomy): domain Eukaryota; kingdom Metazoa; phylum Arthropoda; class Insecta; order Coleoptera; family Carabidae; genus Pterostichus; species Pterostichus niger. The sequence continues at coordinate 17,042,051 of OX380338.1, read as the reverse complement.
ACAAACACTACGTTCATTTAAACTTTGAATCTACCATTTTATTTAGGTAAAATATGGTCCCAAGTCGTATTTAAATTTGAATTACGATTTCTGCGTTATTCGAGTCTGAAAAGAACATTTTTCGTTTACTCGCCTAAATATAGTGATATTTTAAAATTGTTTAAACTTCTAAACTTTGCTCAAGGTACAAACACTACGTTCATTTAAACTTTGAATCTACCATTACATTTAGGTAAAATATGGTCCCAAGTCGTATTTAAATTTGAAATACGATTTCTGCGTTATTAGAGTCTGAAAAGAACATTTTTCGTTTACTCGCCTAAATATAGTGATATTTTAAAATTGTTTAAACTTATAAACTTTACTCAAGGTACAAACACTACGATCATTTAAACTTTGAATCTAGAAAAATATTGTCCCAAGTCGTATTTAAATTTGAAATACGATTTCTGCGTTATTAGAGTCTGAAACGACCATTTTTCGTTTACTCGCCTAAATATAGTGATATTTTAAAATTGATTAAACTTTTCAACAATACCCTAAGTACAAACTTTACGTTTGGTTAAAGTTTGATTCTACCATTTGATTCTAAATTGGAATACGATTTCTGCGTTATTAGAGTCTGAAACGAACATTTGTTCGTTTACTCGCCTAACTATTGAGATATTTTAAAATTGTTTAAACTTCTAAACTTTGCTCAAGGTACAAACACTACGTTCATTTAAACTTTGAATCTACCATTTCATTTAGGTAAAATATGGTCCCAAGTTGTATTTAAATTTGAAATACGATTTCTGCGTAATTAGAGGAAAAGAACATTTTTCGTTTACTCGCCTAAATATAGTGATATTTTAAAATTGTTTAAACTTCTAAACTTTACTCAAGGTACAAACACTACGATCATTTAAACTTTGAATCTAGAAAAGTATGGTCCCAAGTCGTATTTAAATTTGAAATACGATTTCTGCGTTATTAGAGTTTGAAAAGAACATTTTTCGTTTACTCGCCTAAATATAGTGATATTTTAAAATTGTTTAAACTTCTAAACTTTACTCAAGGTACAAATACTACGTTCATTTAAACTTTGAATCTACCATTTCATTTAGGTAAAATATGGTCCCAAGTCGTATTTAAATTTGAAATACGATTTCTGCGTTATTAGAGTCTGAAAAGAACATTTTTCGTTTACTCGCCTAAATATAGTGATATTTTAAAATTGTTTAAACTTATAAACTTTACTCAAGGTACAAACACTACGATCATTTAAACTTTGAATCTAGAAAAATATGGTCCCAAGTCGTATTTAAATTTGAAATACGATTTCTGCGTTATTAGAGTCTGAAACGACCATTTTTCGTTTACTCGCCTAAATATAGTGATATTTTAAAATTGATTAAACTTTTCAACAATACCCTAAGTACAAACTTTACGTTTGGTAAAAGTTTGATTCTACCATTTGATTCTAAATTGGAATACGATTTCTGCGTTATTAGAGTCTGAAACGAACATTTGTTCGTTTACTCGCCTAACTATTGAGATATTTTAAAATTGTTTAAACTTCTAAACTTTGCTCAAGGTACAAACACTACGTTCATTTAAACTTTGAATCTACCATTTCATTTAGGTAAAATATGGTCCCAAGTCGTATTTAAATTTGAAATACGATTTCTGCGTTATTAGAGGAAAAGAACATTTTTCGTTTACTCGCCTAAATATAGTGATATTTTAAAATTGTTTAAACTTCTAAACTTTACTCAAGGTACAAACACTACGATCATTTAAACTTTGAATCTAGAAAAATATGGTCCCAAGTCGTATTTAAATTTGAAATACGATTTCTGCGTTATTAGAGTTTGAAAAGAACATTTTTCGATTACTCGCCTAAATATAGTGATATTTTAAAATTGATTAAACTTTTCAACAATACCCTAGGTACAAACTTTACGTTTGGTTAAAGTTTGATTCTACCATTTTATTTAGGTAAAATATGGTCCCAAGTCGTATTTATATTTGAAATACGATTTCTGCGTTATTCGAGTCTGAAAAGAACATTTTTCGTTTACTCGCCTAAAAATTGAGATATTTTAAAATTGTTTAAACTTCTAAACTTTACTCCAGGTACAAACACTACGTTCATTTAAACTTTGAATCTACCATTTTATTTAGGTAAAATATGGTCCCAAGTCGTATTTAAATTTGAATTACGATTTCTGCGTTATTCGAGTCTGAAAAGAACATTTTTCGTTTACTCGCCTAAATATAGTGATATTTTAAAATTGTTTAAACTTCTAAACTTTGCTCAAGGTACAAACACTACGTTCATTTAAACTTTGAATCTACCATTACATTTAGGTAAAATATGGTCCCAAGTCGTATTTAAATTTGAAATACGATTTCTGCGTTATTAGAGTCTGAAAAGAACATTTTTCGTTTACTCGCCTAAATATAGTGATATTTTAAAATTGTTTAAACTTATAAACTTTACTCAAGGTACAAACACTACGATCATTTAAACTTTGAATCTAGAAAAATATTGTCCCAAGTCGTATTTAAATTTGAAATACGATTTCTGCGTTATTAGAGTCTGAAACGACCATTTTTCGTTTACTCGCCTAAATATAGTGATATTTTAAAATTGATTAAACTTTTCAACAATACCCTAAGTACAAACTTTACGTTTGGTTAAAGTTTGATTCTACCATTTGATTCTAAATTGGAATACGATTTCTGCGTTATTAGAGTCTGAAACGAACATTTGTTCGTTTACTCGCCTAACTATTGAGATATTTTAAAATTGTTTAAACTTCTAAACTTTGCTCAAGGTACAAACACTACGTTCATTTAAACTTTGAATCTACCATTTCATTTAGGTAAAATATGGTCCCAAGTTGTATTTAAATTTGAAATACGATTTCTGCGTAATTAGAGGAAAAGAACATTTTTCGTTTACTCGCCTAAATATAGTGATATTTTAAAATTGTTTAAACTTCTAAACTTTACTCAAGGTACAAACACTACGATCATTTAAACTTTGAATCTAGAAAAGTATGGTCCCAAGTCGTATTTAAATTTGAAATACGATTTCTGCGTTATTAGAGTTTGAAAAGAACATTTTTCGTTTACTCGCCTAAATATAGTGATATTTTAAAATTGTTTAAACTTCTAAACTTTACTCAAGGTACAAATACTACGTTCATTTAAACTTTGAATCTACCATTTCATTTAGGTAAAATATGGTCCCAAGTCGTATTTAAATTTGAAATACGATTTCTGCGTTATTAGAGTCTGAAAAGAACATTTTTCGTTTACTCGCCTAAATATAGTGATATTTTAAAATTGTTTAAACTTCTAAACTTTACTCAAGGTACAAACACTACGATCATTTAAACTTTGAATCTAGAAAAATATGGTCCCAAGGCGTATTTTAATTTTAAATACGTTTTCTGCGTTATTAGAGTTTGAAAAGAACATTTTTCGTTTACTCGCCTAAATATAGTGATATTTTAAAGTTGATTAAACTTTTCAACAATACCCTAGGTACAAACTTTACGTTTGGTTAAAGTTTGATTCTACCATTTGATTCTAACTTGGAACACGATTTCTGCGTTATTAGAGTCTGAAACGAACATCTTTCGTTTACTCGCCTAAATATAGTGATATTTTAAAATTGTTTATACTTCTAAACTTTACTCAAGGTACAAACACTACGTTCATTTAAACTTTGAATCTACCATTTCATTTAGGTAAAATATGGTTCCAAGTCGTATTTAAATTTGAAATACGATTTCTGCGTTATTAGAGTCTGAAACGACCATTTTTCGTTTACTCGCCTAAATATAGTGATATTTTAAAATTGATTAAACTTTTCAACAATACCGTAGGTACAAACTTTACGTTTGGTTAAAGTTTGATTCTACCATTTGATTCTAAATTGGAATACGATTTCTGCGTTATTAGAGTCTGAAACGAACATTTTTCGTTTACTCGCCTAAAAATTGAGATATTTTAAAATTGTTTAAACTTCTAAACTTTACTCCAGGTACAAACACTACGTTCATTTAAACTTTGAATCTACCATTTTATTTAGGTAAAATATGGTCCCAAGTCGTATTTAAATTTGAAATACGATTTCTGCGTTATTAGAGTCTGAAAAGAACATTTTTCGTTTACTCGCCTAAATATAGTGATATTTTAAAATTGTTTAAACTTCTAAAATTTGCTCAAGGTACAAACACTACGTTCATTTAAACTTTGAATCTACCATTACATTTAGGTAAAATATGGTCCCAAGTCGTATTTAAATTTGAAATACGATTTCTGCGTTATTAGAGTCTGAAAAGAACATTTTTCGTTTACTCGCCTAAATATAGTGATATTTTAAAATTGTTTAAACTTATAAACTTTACTCAAGGTACAAACACTACGATCATTTAAACTTTGAATCTAGAAAAATATGGTCCCAAGTCGTATTTAAATTTGAAATACGATTTCTGCGTTATTAGAGTCTGAAACGACCATTTTTCGTTTACTCGCCTAAATATAGTGATATTTTAAAATTGATTAAACTTTTCAACAATACCCTAAGTACAAACTTTACGTTTGGCTAAAGTTTGATTCTACCATTTGAAGTCTAAATTGGAATACGATTTCTGCGTTATTAGAGTCTGAAACGAACATTTGTTCGTTTACTCGCCTAACTATTGAGATATTTTAAAATTGTTTAAACTTCTAAACTTTGCTCAAGGTACAAACACTACGTTCATTTAAACTTTGAATCTACCATTTCATTTAGGTAAAATATGGTCTCAAGTCGTATTTAAATTTGAAATACGATTTCTGCGTTATTAGAGGAAAAGAACATTTTTCGTTTACTCGCCTAAATATAGTGATATTTTAAAATTGTTTAAACTTCTAAACTTTACTCAAGGTACAAACACTACGATCATTTAAACTTTGAATCTAGAAAAATATGGTCCCAAGTCGTATTTAAATTTGAAATACGATTTCTGCGTTATTAGAGTTTGAAAAGAACATTTTTCGTTTACTCGCCTAAAAATTGAGATATTTTAAAATTGTTTAAACTTCTAAACTTTACTCCAGGTACAAACACTACGTTCATTAAACTTTGAATCTACCATTTTATTTAGGTAAAATATGGTCCCAAGTCGTATTTAAATTTGAATTACGATTTCTGCGTTATTCGAGTCTGAAAAGAACATTTTTCGTTTACTCGCCTAAATATAGTGATATTTTAAAATTGTTTAAACTTCTAAACTTTGCTCAAGGTACAAACACTACGTTCATTTAAACTTTGAATCTAGAAAAATATGGTCCCAAGTCGTATTTAAATTTGAAATACGATTTCTGCGTTATTAGAGTTTGAAAAGAACATTTTTCGTTTACTCGCCTAAATATAGTGATATTTTAAAATTGATTAAATTTTTCAACAATACCCTAGGTACAAACTTTACGTTTGGTTAAAGTTTGATTCTACCATTTTATTTAGGTAAAATATGGTCCCAAGTCGTATTTAAATTTGAAATACGATTTCTGCGTTATTCGAGTCTGAAAAGAACATTTTTCGTTTACTCGCCTAAAAATTGAGATATTTTAAAATTGTTTAAACTTCTAAACTTTACTCCAGGTACAAACACTACGTTCATTTAAACTTTGAATCTACCATTTTATTTAGGTAAAATATGGTCCCAAGTCGTATTTAAATTTGAATTACGATTTCTGCGTTATTCGAGTCTGAAAAGAACATTTTTCGTTTACTCGCCTAAATATAGTGATATTTTAAAATTGTTTAAACTTCTAAACTTTGCTCAAGGTACAAACACTACGTTCATTTAAACTTTGAATCTACCATTACATTTAGGTAAAATATGGTCCCAAGTCGTATTTAAATTTGAAATACGATTTCTGCGTTATTAGAGTCTGAAAAGAACATTTTTCGTTTACTCGCCTAAATATAGTGATATTTTAAAATTGTTTAAACTTATAAACTTTACTCAAGGTACAAACACTACGATCATTTAAACTTTGAATCTAGAAAAATATTGTCCCAAGTCGTATTTAAATTTGAAATACGATTTCTGCGTTATTAGAGTCTGAAACGACCATTTTTCGTTTACTCGCCTAAATATAGTGATATTTTAAAATTGATTAAACTTTTCAACAATACCCTAAGTACAAACTTTACGTTTGGTTAAAGTTTGATTCTACCATTTGATTCTAAATTGGAATACGATTTCTGCGTTATTAGAGTCTGAAACGAACATTTGTTCGTTTACTCGCCTAACTATTGAGATATTTTAAAATTGTTTAAACTTCTAAACTTTGCTCAAGGTACAAACACTACGTTCATTTAAACTTTGAATCTACCATTTCATTTAGGTAAAATATGGTCCCAAGTCGTATTTAAATTTGAAATACGATTTCTGCGTTATTAGAGGAAAAGAACATTTTTCGTTTACTCGCCTAAATATAGTGATATTTTAAAATTGTTTAAACTTCTAAACTTTACTCAAGGTACAAACACTACGATCATTTAAACTTTGAATCTAGAAAAATATGGTCCCAAGGCGTATTTTAATTTGAAATACGTTTTCTGCGTTATTAGAGTTTGAAAAGAACATTTTTCGTTTACTCGCCTAAATATAGTGATATTTTAAAATTGATTAAACTTTTCAACAATACCCTAGGTACAAACTTTACGTTTGGTTAAAGTTTGATTCTACCATTTGATTCTAACTTGGAACACGATTTCTGAGTTATTAGAGTCTGAAACGAACATTTTTCGTTTACTCGCCTAAATATAGTGATATTTTAAAATTGTTTAAACTTCTAAACTTTACTCAAGGTACAAATACTACGTTCATTTAAACTTTGAATCTACCATTTCATTTAGGTAAAATATGGTCCCAAGTCGTATTTAAATTTGAAATACGATTTCTGCGTTATTAGAGTCTGAAAAGAACATTTTTCGTTTACTCGCCTAAATATAGTGATATTTTAAAATTGTTTAAACTTCTAAACTTTACTCAAGGTACAAACACTACGATCATTTAAACTTTGAATCTAGAAAAATATGGTCCCAAGGCGTATTTTAATTTGAAATACGTTTTCTGCGTTATTAGAGTTTGAAAAGAACATTTTTCGTTTACTCGCCTAAATATAGTGATATTTTAAAGTTGATTAAACTTTTCAACAATACCCTAGGTACAAACTTTACGTTTGGTTAAAGTTTGATTCTATCATTTGATTCTAACTTGGAACACGATTTCTGCGTTATTAGAGTCTGAAACGAACATTTTTCGTTTACTCGCCTAAATATAGTGATATTTTAAAATTGTTTATACTTCTAAACTTTACTCAAGGTACAAACACTACGTTCATTTAAACTTTGAATCTACCATTTCATTTAGGTAAAATATGGTCCCAAGTCGTATTTAAATTTGAAATACGATTTCTGCGTTATTAGAGTCTGAAACGACCATTTTTCGTTTACTCGCCTAAATATAGTGATATTTTAAAATTGATTAAACTTTTCAACAATACCGTAGGTACAAACTTTACGTTTGGTTAAAGTTTGATTCTACCATTTGATTCTAAATTGGAATACAATTTCTGCGTTATTAGAGTCTGAAACGAACATTTTTCGTTTACTCGCCTAAAAATTGAGATATTTTAAAATTGTTTAAACTTCTAAACTTTACTCCAGGTACAAACACTACGTTCATTTAAACTTTGAATCTACCATTTTATTTAGGTAAAATATGGTCCCAAGTCGTATTTAAATTTGAAATACGATTTCTGCGTTATTAGAGTCTGAAAAGAACATTTTTCGTTTACTCGCCTAAATATAGTGATATTTTAAAATTGTTTAAACTTCTAAAATTTGCTCAAGGTACAAACACTACGTTCATTTAAACTTTGAATCTACCATTACATTTAGGTAAAATATGGTCCCAAGTCGTATTTAAATTTGAAATACGATTTCTGCGTTATTAGAGTCTGAAAAGAACATTTTTCGTTTACTCGCCTAAATATAGTGATATTTTAAAATTGTTTAAACTTCTAAACTTTACTCAAGGTACAAACACTACGATCATTTAAACTTTGAATCTAGAAAAATATGGTCCCAAGGCGTATTTTAATTTGAAATACGTTTTCTGCGTTATTAGAGTTTGAAAAGAACATTTTTCGTTTACTCGCCTAAATATAGTGATATTTTAAAGTTGATTAAACTTTTCAACAATACCCTAGGTACAAACTTTACGTTTGGTTAAAGTTTGATTCTACCATTTGATTCTAACTTGGAACACGATTTCTGCGTTATTAGAGTCTGAAACGAACATTTTTCGTTTACTCGCCTAAATATAGTGATATTTTAAAATTGTTTATACTTCTAAACTTTACTCAAGGTACAAACACTACGTTCATTTAAACTTTGAATCTACCATTTCATTTAGGTAAAATATGGTCCCAAGTCGTATTTAAATTTGAAATACGATTTCTGCGTTATTAGAGTCTGAAACGACCATTTTTCGTTTACTCGCCTAAATATAGTGATATTTTAAAATTGATTAAACTTTTCAACAATACCGTAGGTACAAACTTTACGTTTGGTTAAAGTTTGATTCTACCATTTGATTCTAACTTGGAACACGATTTCTGCGTTATTAGAGTCTGAAACGAACATTTTTCGTTTACTCGCCTAAAAATTGAGATATTTTAAAATTGTTTAAACTTCTAAACTTTACTCCAGGTACAAACACTACGTTCAGTTAAACTTTGAATCTACCATTTCATGGAGGTAAAATATGGTCCCAAGTCGTATTTAAATTTGAAATACGATTTCTGCGTTATTAGAGTCTGAAAAGAACATTTTTCGTTTACTCGCCTAAATATAGTGATATTTTAAAATTGATTAAACTTTTCAACAATACCCTAGGTACAAACTTTACGTTTGGTTAAAGTTTGATTCTACCATTTGATTCTAACTTGGAACACGATTTCTGCGTTATTAGAGTCTGAAACGAACATTTTTCGTTTACTCGCCTAAATATAGTGATATTTTAAAATTGTTTATACTTCTAAACTTTACTCAAGGTACAAACACTACGTTCATTTAAACTTTGAATCTACCATTTCATTTAGGTAAAATATGGTCCCAAGTCGTATTTAAATTTGAAATACGATTTCTGCGTTATTAGAGTCTGAAACGACCATTTTTCGTTTACTCGCCTAAATATAGTGATATTTTAAAATTGATTAAACTTTTCAATAATACCGTAGGTACAAACTTTACGTTTGGTTAAAGTTTGATTCTACCATTTGATTCTAACTTGGAACACGATTTCTGCGTTATTAGAGTCTGAAACGAACATTTTTCGTTTACTCGCCTAAAAATTGAGATATTTTAAAATTGTTTAAACTTCTAAACTTTACTCCAGGTACAAACACTACGTTCAGTTAAACTTTGAATCTACCATTTCATGGAGGTAAAATATGGTCCCAAGTCGTATTTAAATTTGAAATACGATTTCTGCGTTATTAGAGTCTGAAAAGAACATTTTTCGTTTACTCGCCTAAATATAGTGATATTTTAAAATTGTTTAAACTTCTAAACTTTACTCAAGGTACAAACACTACGATCATTTAAACTTTGAATCTAGAAAAATATGGTCCCAAGGCGTATTTTAATTTGAAATACGTTTTCTGCGTTATTAGAGTTTGAAAAGAACATTTTTCGTTTACTCGCCTAAATATAGTGATATTTTAAAGTTGATTAAACTTTTCAACAATACCCTAGGTACAAACTTTACGTTTGGTTAAAGTTTGATTCTACCATTTGATTCTAACTTGGAACACGATTTCTGCGTTATTAGAGTCTGAAACGAACATTTTTCGTTTACTCGCCTAAATATAGTGATATTTTAAAATTGTTTATACTTCTAAACTTTACTCAAGGTACAAACACTACGTTCATTTAAACTTTGAATCTACCATTTCATTTAGGTAAAATATGGTCCCAAGTCGTATTTAAATTTGAAATACGATTTCTGCGTTATTAGAGTCTGAAACGACCATTTTTCGTTTACTCGCCTAAATATAGTGATATTTTAAAATTGATTAAACTTTTCAACAATACCGTAGGTACAAACTTTACGTTTGGTTAAAGTTTGATTCTACCATTTGATTCTAACTTGGAACACGATTTCTGCGTTATTAGAGTCTGAAACGAACATTTTTCGTTTACTCGCCTAAAAATTGAGATATTTTAAAATTGTTTAAACTTCTAAACTTTACTCCAGGTACAAACACTACGTTCAGTTAAACTTTGAATCTACCATTTCATGGAGGTAAAATATGGTCCCAAGTCGTATTTAAATTTGAAATACGATTTCTGCGTTATTAGAGTCTGAAAAGAACATTTTTCGTTTACTCGCCTAAATATAGTGATATTTTAAAATTGTTTAAACTTATAAACTTTACTCAAGGTACAAACACTACGATCATTTAAACTTTGAATCTAGAAAAATATGGTCCCAAGTCGTATTTAAATTTGAAATACGATTTCTGCGTTATTAGAGTCTGAAACGACCATTTTTCGTTTACTCGCCTAAATATAGTGATATTTTAAAATTGAATAAACTTTTCAACAATACCCTAAGTACAAACTTTACGTTTGGTTAAAGTTTGATTCTACCATTTGATTCTAAATTGGAATACGATTTCTGCGTTATTAGAGTCTGAAACGAACATTTGTTCGTTTACTCGCCTAACTATTGAGATATTTTAAAATTGTTTAAACTTCTAAACTTTGCTCAAGGTACAAACACTACGTTCATTTAAACTTTGAATCTACCATTTCATTTAGGTAAAATATGGTCCCAAGTCGTATTTAAATTTGAAATACGATTTCTGCGTTATTAGAGGAAAAGAACATTTTTCGTTTACTCGCCTAAATATAGTGATATTTTAAAATTGTTTAAACTTCTAAACTTTACTCAAGGTACAAACACTACGATCATTTAAACTTTTAATCTAGAAAAATATGGTCCCAAGTCGTATTTAAATTTGAAATACGATTTCTGCGTTATTAGAGTTTGAAAAGAACATTTTTCGTTTACTCGCCTAAATATAGTGATATTTTAAAATTGATTAAACTTTTCAACAATACCCTAGGTACAAACTTTACGTTTGGTTAAAGTTTGATTCTACCATTTTATTTAGGTAAAATATGGTCCCAAGTCGTATTTAAATTTGAAATACGATTTCTGCGTTATTCGAGTCTGAAAAGAACATTTTTCGTTTACTCGCCTAAAAATTGAGATATTTTAAAATTGTTTAAACTTCTAAACTTTACTCCAGGTACAAACACTACGTTCATTTAAACTTTGAATCTACCATTTTATTTAGGTAAAATATGGTCCCAAGTCGTATTTAAATTTGAATTACGATTTCTGCGTTATTCGAGTCTGAAAAGAACATTTTTCGTTTACTCGCCTAAATATAGTGATATTTTAAAATTGTTTAAACTTCTAAACTTTGCTCAAGGTACAAACACTACGTTCATTTAAACTTTGAATCTACCATTACATTTAGGTAAAATATGGTCCCAAGTCGTATTTAAATTTGAAATACGATTTCTGCGTTATTAGAGTCTGAAAAGAACATTTTTCGTTTACTCGCCTAAATATAGTGATATTTTAAAATTGTTTAAACTTATAAACTTTACTCAAGGTACAAACACTACGATCATTTAAACTTTGAATCTAGAAAAATATTGTCCCAAGTCGTATTTAAATTTGAAATACGATTTCTGCGTTATTAGAGTCTGAAACGACCATTTTTCGTTTACTCGCCTAAATATAGTGATATTTTAAAATTGATTAAACTTTTCAACAATACCCTAAGTACAAACTTTACGTTTGGTTAAAGTTTGATTCTACCATTTGATTCTAAATTGGAATACGATTTCTGCGTTATTAGAGTCTGAAACGAACATTTGTTCGTTTACTCGCCTAACTATTGAGATATTTTAAAATTGTTTAAACTTCTAAACTTTGCTCAAGGTACAAACACTACGTTCATTTAAACTTTGAATCTACCATTTCATTTAGGTAAAATATGGTCCCAAGTTGTATTTAAATTTGAAATACGATTTCTGCGTAATTAGAGGAAAAGAACATTTTTCGTTTACTCGCCTAAATATAGTGATATTTTAAAATTGTTTAAACTTCTAAAATTTGCTCAAGGTACAAACACTACGTTCATTTAAACTTTGAATCTACCATTACATTTAGGTAAAATATGGTCCCAAGTCGTATTTAAATTTGAAATACGATTTCTGCGTTATTAGAGTCTGAAAAGAACATTTTTCGTTTACTCGCCTAAATATAGTGATATTTTAAAATTGTTTAAACTTATAAACTTTACTCAAGGTACAAACACTACGATCATTTAAACTTTGAATCTAGAAAAATATGGTCCCAAGTCGTATTTAAATTTGAAATACGATTTCTGCGTTATTAGAGTCTGAAACGACCATTTTTCGTTTACTCGCCTAAATATAGTGATATTTTAAAATTGATTAAACTTTTCAACAATACCCTAAGTACAAACTTTACGTTTGGCTAAAGTTTGATTCTACCATTTGAAGTCTAAATTGGAATACGATTTCTGCGTTATTAGAGTCTGAAACGAACATTTGTTCGTTTACTCGCCTAACTATTGAGATATTTTAAAATTGTTTAAACTTCTAAACTTTGCTCAAGGTACAAACACTACGTTCATTTAAACTTTGAATCTACCATTTCATTTAGGTAAAATATGGTCCCAAGTCGTATTTAAATTTGAAATACGATTTCTGCGTTATTAGAGGAAAAGAACATTTTTCGTTTACTCGCCTAAATATAGTGATATTTTAAAATTGTTTAAACTTCTAAACTTTACTCAAGGTACAAACACTACGATCATTTAAACTTTGAATCTAGAAAAATATGGTCCCAAGTCGTATTTAAATTTGAAATACGATTTCTGCGTTATTAGAGTTTGAAAAGAACATTTTTCGTTTACTCGCCTAAAAATTGAGATATTTTAAAATTGTTTAAACTTCTAAACTTTACTCCAGGTACAAACACTACGTTCATTTAAACTTTGAATCTACCATTTTATTTAGGTAAAATATGGTCCCAAGTCGTATTTAAATTTGAATTACGATTTCTGCGTTATTCGAGTCTGAAAAGAACATTTTTCGTTTACTCGCCTAAATATAGTGATATTTTAAAATTGTTTAAACTTCTAAACTTTGCTCAAGGTACAAACACTACGTTCATTTAAACTTTGAATCTAGAAAAATATGGTCCCAAGTCGTATTTAAATTTGAAATACGATTTCTGCGTTATTAGAGTTTGAAAAGAACATTTTTCGTTTACTCGCCTAAATATAGTGATATTTTAAAATTGATTAAATTTTTCAACAATACCCTAGGTACAAACTTTACGTTTGGTTAAAGTTTGATTCTACCATTTTATTTAGGTAAAATATGGTCCCAAGTCGTATTTAAATTTGAAATACGATTTCTGCGTTATTCGAGTCTGAAAAGAACATTTTTCGTTTACTCGCCTAAAAATTGAGATATTTTAAAATTGTTTAAACTTCTAAACTTTACTCCAGGTACAAACACTACGTTCATTTAAACTTTGAATCTACCATTTTATTTAGGTAAAATATGGTCCCAAGTCGTATTTAAATTTGAATTACGATTTCTGCGTTATTCGAGTCTGAAAAGAACATTTTTCGTTTACTCGCCTAAATATAGTGATATTTTAAAATTGTTTAAACTTCTAAACTTTGCTCAAGGTACAAACACTACGTTCATTTAAACTTTGAATCTACCATTACATTTAGGTAAAATATGGTCCCAAGTCGTATTTAAATTTGAAATACGATTTCTGCGTTATTAGAGTCTGAAAAGAACATTTTTCGTTTACTCGCCTAAATATAGTGATATTTTAAAATTGTTTAAACTTATAAACTTTACTCAAGGTACAAACACTACGATCATTTAAACTTTGAATCTAGAAAAATATTGTCCCAAGTCGTATTTAAATTTGAAATACGATTTCTGCGTTATTAGAGTCTGAAACGACCATTTTTCGTTTACTCGCCTAAATATAGTGATATTTTAAAATTGATTAAACTTTTCAACAATACCCTAAGTACAAACTTTACGTTTGGTTAAAGTTTGATTCTACCATTTGATTCTAAATTGGAATACGATTTCTGCGTTATTAGAGTCTGAAACGAACATTTGTTCGTTTACTCGCCTAACTATTGAGATATTTTAATATTGTTTAAACTTCTAAACTTTGCTCAAGGTACAAACACTACGTTCATTTAAACTTTGAATCTACCATTTCATTTAGGTAAAATATGGTCCCAAGTCGTATTTAAATTTGAAATACGATTTCTGCGTTATTAGAGGAAAAGAACATTTTTCGTTTACTCGCCTAAATATAGTGATATTTTAAAATTGTTTAAACTTCTAAACTTTACTCAAGGTACAAACACTACGATCATTTAAACTTTGAATCTAGAAAAATATGGTCCCAAGGCGTATTTTAATTTGAAATACGTTTTCTGCGTTATTAGAGTTTGAAAAGAACATTTTTCGTTTACTCGCCTAAATATAGTGATATTTTAAAATTGATTAAACTTTTCAACAATACCCTAGGTACAAACTTTACGTTTGGTTAAAGTTTGATTCTACCATTTGATTCTAACTTGGAACACGATTTCTGAGTTATTAGAGTCTGAAACGAACATTTTTCGTTTACTCGCCTAAATATAGTGATATTTTAAAATTGTTTAAACTTCTAAACTTTACTCAAGGTACAAATACTACGTTCATTTAAACTTTGAATCTACCATTTCATTTAGGTAAAATATGGTCCCAAGTCGTATTTAAATTTGAAATACGATTTCTGCGTTATTAGAGTCTGAAAAGAACATTTTTCGTTTACTCGCCTAAATATAGTGATATTTTAAAATTGTTTAAACTTCTAAACTTTACTCAAGGTACAAACACTACGATCATTTAAACTTTGAATCTAGAAAAATATGGTCCCAAGGCGTATTTTAATTTGAAATACGTTTTCTGCGTTATTAGAGTTTGAAAAGAACATTTTTCGTTTACTCGCCTAAATATAGTGATATTTTAAAGTTGATTAAACTTTTCAACAATACCCTAGGTACAAACTTTACGTTTGGTTAAAGTTTGATTCTATCATTTGATTCTAACTTGGAACACGATTTCTGCGTTATTAGAGTCTGAAACGAACATTTTTCGTTTACTCGCCTAAATATAGTGATATTTTAAAATTGTTTATACTTCTAAACTTTACTCGAGGTACAAACACTACGTTCATTTAAACTTTGAATCTACCATTTCATTTAGGTAAAATATGGTCCCAAGTCGTATTTAAATTTGAAATACGATTTCTGCGTTATTAGAGTCTGAAACGACCATTTTTCGTTTACTCGCCTAAATATAGTGATATTTTAAAATTGATTAAACTTTTCAACAATACCGTAGGTACAAACTTTACGTTTGGTTAAAGTTTGATTCTACCATTTGATTCTAAATTGGAATACAATTTCTGCGTTATTAGAGTCTGAAACGAACATTTTTCGTTTACTCGCCTAAAAATTGAGATATTTTAAAATTGTTTAAACTTCTAAACTTTACTCCAGGTACAAACACTACGTTCATTTAAACTTTGAATCTACCATTTTATTTAGGTAAAATATGGTCCCAAGTCGTATTTAAATTTGAAATACGATTTCTGCGTTATTAGAGTCTGAAAAGAACATTTTTCGTTTACTCGCCTAAATATAGTGATATTTTAAAATTGTTTAAACTTCTAAAATTTGCTCAAGGTACAAACACTACGTTCATTTAAACTTTGAATCTACCATTACATTTAGGTAAAATATGGTCCCAAGTCGTATTTAAATTTGAAATACGATTTCTGCGTTATTAGAGTCTGAAAAGAACATTTTTCGTTTACTCGCCTAAATATAGTGATATTTTAAAATTGTTTAAACTTCTAAACTTTACTCAAGGTACAAACACTACGATCATTTAAACTTTGAATCTAGAAAAATATGGTCCCAAGGCGTATTTTAATTTGAAATACGTTTTCTGCGTTATTAGAGTTTGAAAAGAACATTTTTCGTTTACTCGCCTAAATATAGTGATATTTTAAAGTTGATTAAACTTTTCAACAATACCCTAGGTACAAACTTTACGTTTGGTTAAAGTTTGATTCTACCATTTGATTCTAACTTGGAACACGATTTCTGCGTTATTAGAGTCTGAAACGAACATTTTTCGTTTACTCGCCTAAATATAGTGATATTTTAAAATTGTTTATACTTCTAAACTTTACTCAAGGTACAAACACTACGTTCATTTAAACTTTGAATCTACCATTTCATTTAGGTAAAATATGGTCCCAAGTCGTATTTAAATTTGAAATACGATTTCTGCGTTATTAGAGTCTGAAACGACCATTTTTCGTTTACTCGCCTAAATATAGTGATATTTTAAAATTGATTAAACTTTTCAACAATACCGTAGGTACAAACTTTACGTTTGGTTAAAGTTTGATTCTACCATTTGATTCTAAATTGGAATACGATTTCTGCGTTATTAGAGTCTGAAACGAACATTTTTCGTTTACTCGCCTAAAAATTGAGATATTTTAAAATTGTTTAAACTTCTAAACTTTACTCCAGGTACAAACACTACGTTCATTTAAACTTTGAATCTACCATTTTATTTAGGTAAAATATGGTCCCAAGTCGTATTTAAATTTGAAATACGATTTCTGCGTTATTAGAGTCTGAAAAGAACATTTTTCGTTTACTCGCCTAAATATAGTGATATTTTAAAATTGTTTAAACTTCTAAAATTTGCTCAAGGTACAAACACTACGTTCATTTAAACTTTGAATCTACCATTACATTTAGGTAAAATATGGTCCCAAGTCGTATTTAAATTTGAAATACGATTTCTGCGTTATTAGAGTCTGAAAAGAACATTTTTCGTTTACTCGCCTAAATATAGTGATATTTTAAAATTGTTTAAACTTCTAAACTTTACTCAAGGTACAAACACTACGATCATTTAAACTTTGAATCTAGAAAAATATGGTCCCAAGGCGTATTTTAATTTGAAATACGTTTTCTGCGTTATTAGAGTTTGAAAAGAACATTTTTCGTTTACTCGCCTAAATATAGTGATATTTTAAAGTTGATTAAACTTTTCAACAATACCCTAGGTACAAACTTTACGTTTGGTTAAAGTTTGATTCTACCATTTGATTCTAACTTGGAACACGATTTCTGCGTTATTAGAGTCTGAAACGAACATTTTTCGTTTACTCGCCTAAATATAGTGATATTTTAAAATTGTTTATACTTCTAAACTTTACTCAAGGTACAAACACTACGTTCATTTAAACTTTGAATCTACCATTTCATTTAGGTAAAATATGGTCCCAAGTCGTATTTAAATTTGAAATACGATTTCTGCGTTATTAGAGTCTGAAACGACCATTTTTCGTTTACTCGCCTAAATATAGTGATATTTTAAAATTGATTAAACTTTTCAACAATACCGTAGGTACAAACTTTACGTTTGGTTAAAGTTTGATTCTACCATTTGATTCTAAATTGGAATACGATTTCTGCGTTATTAGAGTCTGAAACGAACATTTTTCGTTTACTCGCCTAAAAATTGAGATATTTTAAAATTGTTTAAACTTCTAAACTTTACTCCAGGTACAAACACTACGTTCATTTAAACTTTGAATCTACCATTTTATTTAGGTAAAATATGGTCCCAAGTCGTATTTAAATTTGAAATACGATTTCTGCGTTATTAGAGTCTGAAAAGAACATTTTTCGTTTACTCGCCTAAATATAGTGATATTTTAAAATTGTTTAAACTTCTAAAATTTGCTCAAGGTACAAACACTACGTTCATTTAAACTTTGAATCTACCATTACATTTAGGTAAAATATGGTCCCAAGTCGTATTTAAATTTGAAATACGATTTCTGCGTTATTAGAGTCTGAAAAGAACATTTTTCGTTTACTCGCCTAAATATAGTGATATTTTAAAATTGTTTAAACTTCTAAACTTTACTCAAGGTACAAACACTACGATCATTTAAACTTTGAATCTAGAAAAATATGGTCCCAAGTCGTATTTAAATTTGAAATACGATTTCTGCGTTATTAGAGTTTGAAAAGAACATTTTTCGTTTACTCGCCTAAATATAGTGATATTTTAAAATTGATTAAATTTTTCAACAATACCCTAGGTACAAACTTTACGTTTGGTTAAAGTTTGATTCTACCATTTTATTTAGGTAAAATATGGTCCCAAGTCGTATTTAAATTTGAAATACGATTTCTGCGTTATTCGAGTCTGAAAAGAACATTTTTCGTTTACTCGCCTAAAAATTGAGATATTTTAAAATTGTTTAAACTTCTAAACTTTACTCCAGGTACAAACACTACGTTCATTTAAACTTTGAATCTACCATTTTATTTAGGTAAAATATGGTCCCAAGTCGTATTTAAATTTGAATTACGATTTCTGCGTTATTCGAGTCTGAAAAGAACATTTTTCGTTTACTCGCCTAAATATAGTGATATTTTAAAATTGTTTAAACTTCTAAACTTTGCTCAAGGTACAAACACTACGTTCATTTAAACTTTGAATCTACCATTACATTTAGGTAAAATATGGTCCCAAGTCGTATTTAAATTTGAAATACGATTTCTGCGTTATTAGAGTCTGAAAAGAACATTTTTCGTTTACTCGCCTAAATATAGTGATATTTTAAAATTGTTTAAACTTATAAACTTTACTCAAGGTACAAACACTACGATCATTTAAACTTTGAATCTAGAAAAATATTGTCCCAAGTCGTATTTAAATTTGAAATACGATTTCTGCGTTATTAGAGTCTGAAACGACCATTTTTCGTTTACTCGCCTAAATATAGTGATATTTTAAAATTGATTAAACTTTTCAACAATACCCTAAGTACAAACTTTACGTTTGGTTAAAGTTTGATTCTACCATTTGATTCTAAATTGGAATACGATTTCTGCGTTATTAGAGTCTGAAACGAACATTTGTTCGTTTACTCGCCTAACTATTGAGATATTTTAAAATTGTTTAAACTTCTAAACTTTGCTCAAGGTACAAACACTACGTTCATTTAAACTTTGAATCTACCATTTCATTTAGGTAAAATATGGTCCCAAGTCGTATTTAAATTTGAAATACGATTTCTGCGTTATTAGAGGAAAAGAACATTTTTCGTTTACTCGCCTAAATATAGTGATATTTTAAAATTGTTTAAACTTCTAAACTTTACTCAAGGTACAAACACTACGATCATTTAAACTTTGAATCTAGAAAAATATGGTCCCAAGGCGTATTTTAATTTGAAATACGTTTTCTGCGTTATTAGAGTTTGAAAAGAACATTTTTCGTTTACTCGCCTAAATATAGTGATATTTTAAAGTTGATTAAACTTTTCAACAATACCCTAGGTACAAACTTTACGTTTGGTTAAAGTTTGATTCTACCATTTGATTCTAACTTGGAACACGATTTCTGCGTTATTAGAGTCTGAAACGAACATTTTTCGTTTACTCGCCTAAATATAGTGATATTTTAAAATTGTTTATACTTCTAAACTTTACTCAAGGTACAAACACTACGTTCATTTAAACTTTGAATCTACCATTTCATTTAGGTAAAATATGGTCCCAAGTCGTATTTAAATTTGAAATACGATTTCTGCGTTATTAGAGTCTGAAACGACCATTTTTCGTTTACTCGCCTAAATATAGTGATATTTTAAAATTGATTAAACTTTTCAACAATACCGTAGGTACAAACTTTACGTTTGGTTAAAGTTTGATTCTACCATTTGATTCTAAATTGGAATACGATTTCTGCGTTATTAGAGTCTGAAACGAACATTTTTCGTTTACTCGCCTAAAAATTGAGATATTTTAAAATTGTTTAAACTTCTAAACTTTACTCCAGGTACAAACACTACGTTCATTTAAACTTTGAATCTACCATTTTATTTAGGTAAAATATGGTCCCAAGTCGTATTTAAATTTGAAATACGATTTCTGCGTTATTAGAGTCTGAAAAGAACATTTTTCGTTTACTCGCCTAAATATAGTGATATTTTAAAATTGTTTAAACTTCTAAACTTTACTCAAGGTACAAACACTACGATCATTTAAACTTTGAATCTAGAAAAATATGGTCCCAAGTCGTATTTAAATTTGAAATACGATTTCTGCGTTATTAGAGTTTGAAAAGAACATTTTTCGTTTACTCGCCTAAATATAGTGATATTTTAAAATTGATTAAATTTTTCAACAATACCCTAGGTACAAACTTTACGTTTGGTTAAAGTTTGATTCTACCATTTTATTTAGGTAAAATATGGTCCTAAGTCGTATTTAAATTTGAAATACGATTTCTGCGTTATTCGAGTCTGAAAAGAACATTTTTCGTTTACTCGCCTAAAAATTGAGATATTTTAAAATTGTTTAAACTTCTAAACTTTACTCCAGGTACAAACACTACGTTCATTTAAACTTTGAATCTACCATTTTATTTAGGTAAAATATGGTCCCAAGTCGTATTTAAATTTGAATTACGATTTCTGCGTTATTCGAGTCTGAAAAGAACATTTTTCGTTTACTCGCCTAAATATAGTGATATTTTAAAATTGTTTAAACTTCTAAACTTTGCTCAAGGTACAAACACTACGTTCATTTAAACTTTGAATCTACCATTACATTTAGGTAAAATATGGTCCCAAGTCGTATTTAAATTTGAAATACGATTTCTGCGTTATTAGAGTCTGAAAAGAACATTTTTCGTTTACTCGCCTAAATATAGTGATATTTTAAAATTGTTTAAACTTATAAACTTTACTCAAGGTACAAACACTACGATCATTTAAACTTTGAATCTAGAAAAATATTGTCCCAAGTCGTATTTAAATTTGAAATACGATTTCTGCGTTATTAGAGTCTGAAACGACCATTTTTCGTTTACTCGCCTAAATATAGTGATATTTTAAAATTGATTAAACTTTTCAACAATACCCTAAGTACAAACTTTACGTTTGGTTAAAGTTTGATTCTACCATTTGATTCTAAATTGGAATACGATTTCTGCGTTATTAGAGTCTGAAACGAACATTTGTTCGTTTACTCGCCTAACTATTGAGATATTTTAAAATTGTTTAAACTTCTAAACTTTGCTCAAGGTACAAACACTACGTTCATTTAAACTTTGAATCTACCATTTCATTTAGGTAAAATATGGTCCCAAGTCGTATTTAAATTTGAAATACGATTTCTGCGTTATTAGAGGAAAAGAACATTTTTCGTTTACTCGCCTAAATATAGTGATATTTTAAAATTGTTTAAACTTCTAAACTTTACTCAAGGTACAAACACTACGATCATTTAAACTTTGAATCTAGAAAAATATGGTCCCAAGTCGTATTTAAATTTGAAATACGATTTCTGCGTTATTAGAGTTTGAAAAGAACATTTTTCGTTTACTCGCCTAAATATAGTGATATTTTAAAATTGATTAAACTTTTCAACAATACCCTAGGTACAAACTTTACGTTTGGTTAAAGTTTGATTCTACCATTTGATTCTAACTTGGAACACGATTTCTGCGTTATTAGAGTCTGAAACGAACATTTTTCGTTTACTCGCCTAAAAATTGAGATATTTTAAAATTGTTTAAACTTCTAAACTTTACTCCAGGTACAAACACTACGTTCAGTTAAACTTTGAATCTACCATTTCATGGAGGTAAAATATGGTCCCAAGTCGTATTTAAATTTGAAATACGATTTCTGCGTTATTAGAGTCTGAAAAGAACATTTTTCGTTTACTCGCCTAAATATAGTGATATTTTAAAATTGATTAAACTTTTCAACAATACCCTAGGTACAAACTTTACGTTTGGTTAAAGTTTGATTCTACCATTTGATTCTAACTTGGAACACGATTTCTGAGTTATTAGAGTCTGAAACGAACATTTTTCGTTTACTCGCCTAAATATAGTGATATTTTAAAATTGTTTAAATTTCTAAACTTTACTCAAGGTACAAATATACGTTCATTTAAACTTTGAATCTACCATTTCATTTAGGTAAAATATGGTCCCAAGTCGTATTTAAATTTGAAATACGATTTCTGCGTTATTAGAGTCTGAAAAGAACATTTTTCGTTTACTCGCCTAAATATAGTGATATTTTAAAATTGTTTAAACTTCTAAACTTTACTCAAGGTACAAACACTACGATCATTTAAACTTTGAATCTAGAAAAATATGGTCCCAAGGCGTATTTTAATTTGAAATACGTTTTCTGCGTTATTAGAGTTTGAAAAGAACATTTTTCGTTTACTCGCCTAAATATAGTGATATTTTAAAGTTGATTAAACTTTTCAACAATACCCTAGGTACAAACTTTACGTTTGGTTAAAGTTTGATTCTACCATTTGATTCTAAATTGGAATACGATTTCTGCGTTATTAGAGTCTGAAACGAACATTTTTCGTTTACTCGCCTAAAAATTGAGATATTTTAAAATTGTTTAAACTTCTAAACTTTACTCCAGGTACAAACACTACGTTCATTTAAACTTTGAATCTACCATTTTATTTAGGTAAAATATGGTCCCAAGTCGTATTTAAATTTGAAATACGATTTCTGCGTTATTAGAGTCTGAAAAGAACATTTTTCGTTTACTCGCCTAAATATAGTGATATTTTAAAATTGTTTAAACTTCTAAAATTTGCTCAAGGTACAAACACTACGTTCATTTAAACTTTGAATCTACCATTACATTTAGGTAAAATATGGTCCCAAGTCGTATTTAAATTTGAAATACGATTTCTGCGTTATTAGAGTCTGAAAAGAACATTTTTCGTTTACTCGCCTAAATATAGTGATATTTTAAAATTGTTTAAACTTACAAACTTTACTCAAGGTACAAACACTACGATCATTTAAACTTTGAATCTAGAAAAATATGGTCCCAAGTCGTATTTAAATTTGAAATACGATTTCTGCGTTATTAGAGTCTGAAACGACCATTTTTCGTTTACTCGCCTAAATATAGTGATATTTTAAAATTGATTAAACTTTTCAACAATACCCTAAGTACAAACTTTACGTTTGGTTAAAGTTTGATTCTACCATTTGATTCTAAATTGGAATACGATTTCTGCGTTATTAGAGTCTGAAACGAACATTTGTTCGTTTACTCGCCTAACTATTGAGATATTTTAAAATTGTTTAAACTTCTAAACTTTGCTCAAGGTACAAACACTACGTTCATTTAAACTTTGAATCTACCATTTCATTTAGGTAAAATATGGTCCCAAGTCGTATTTAAATTTGAAATACGATTTCTGCGTTATTAGAGGAAAAGAACATTTTTCGTTTACTCGCCTAAATATAGTGATATTTTAAAATTGTTTAAACTTCTAAACTTTACTCAAGGTACAAACACTACGATCATTTAAACTTTGAATCTAGAAAAATATGGTCCCAAGTCGTATTTAAATTTGAAATACGATTTCTGCGTTATTAGAGTTTGAAAAGAACATTTTTCGTTTACTCGCCTAAATATAGTGATATTTTAAAATTGTTTAAACTTCTAAACTTTACTCAAGGTACAAATACTACGTTCATTTAAACTTTGAATCTACCATTTCATTTAGGTAAAATATGGTCCCAAGTCGTATTTAAATTTGAAATACGATTTCTGCGTTATTAGAGTCTGAAAAGAACATTTTTCGTTTACTCGCCTAAATATAGTGATATTTTAAAATTGTTTAAACTTATAAACTTTACTCAAGGTACAAACACTACGATCATTTAAACTTTGAATCTAGAAAAATATGGTCCCAAGTCGTATTTAAATTTGAAATACGATTTCTGCGTTATTAGAGTCTGAAACGACCATTTTTCGTTTACTCGCCTAAATATAGTGATATTTTAAAATTGATTAAACTTTTCAACAATACCCTAAGTACAAACTTTACGTTTGGTAAAAGTTTGATTCTACCATTTGATTCTAAATTGGAATACGATTTCTGCGTTATTAGAGTCTGAAACGAACATTTGTTCGTTTACTCGCCTAACTATTGAGATATTTTAAAATTGTTTAAACTTCTAAACTTTGCTCAAGGTACAAACACTACGTTCATTTAAACTTTGAATCTACCATTTCATTTAGGTAAAATATGGTCCCAAGTCGTATTTAAATTTGAAATACGATTTCTGCGTTATTAGAGGAAAAGAACATTTTTCGTTTACTCGCCTAAATATAGTGATATTTTAAAATTGTTTAAACTTCTAAACTTTACTCAAGGTACAAACACTACGATCATTTAAACTTTGAATCTAGAAAAATATGGTCCCAAGTCGTATTTAAATTTGAAATACGATTTCTGCGTTATTAGAGTTTGAAAAGAACATTTTTCGTTTACTCGCCTAAATATAGTGATATTTTAAAATTGATTAAACTTTTCAACAATACCCTAGGTACAAACTTTACGTTTGGTTAAAGTTTGATTCTACCATTTTATTTAGGTAAAATATGGTCCCAAGTCGTATTTATATTTGAAATACGATTTCTGCGTTATTCGAGTCTGAAAAGAACATTTTTCGTTTACTCGCCTAAAAATTGAGATATTTTAAAATTGTTTAAACTTCTAAACTTTACTCCAGGTACAAACACTACGTTCATTTAAACTTTGAATCTACCATTTTATTTAGGTAAAATATGGTCCCAAGTCGTATTTAAATTTGAAATACGATTTCTGCGTTATTAGAGTCTGAAAAGAACATTTTTCGTTTACTCGCCTAAATATAGTGATATTTTAAAATTGTTTAAACTTCTAAAATTTGCTCAAGGTACAAACACTACGTTCATTTAAACTTTGAATCTACCATTACATTTAGGTAAAATATGGTCCCAAGTCGTATTTAAATTTGAAATACGATTTCTGCGTTATTAGAGTCTGAAAAGAACATTTTTCGTTTACTCGCCTAAATATAGTGATATTTTAAAATTGTTTAAACTTATAAACTTTACTCAAGGTACAAACACTACGATCATTTAAACTTTGAATCTAGAAAAATATGGTCCCAAGTCGTATTTAAATTTGAAATACGATTTCTGCGTTATTAGAGTCTGAAACGACCATTTTTCGTTTACTCGCCTAAATATAGTGATATTTTAAAATTGATTAAACTTTTCAACAATACCCTAAGTACAAACTTTACGTTTGGTTAAAGTTTGATTCTACCATTTGATTCTAAATTGGAATACGATTTCTGCGTTATTAGAGTCTGAAACGAACATTTGTTCGTTTACTCGCCTAACTATTGAGATATTTTAAAATTGTTTAAACTTCTAAACTTTGCTCAAGGTACAAACACTACGTTCATTTAAACTTTGAATTTACCATTTCATTTAGGTAAAATATGGTCCCAAGTCGTATTTAAATTTGAAATACGATTTCTGCGTTATTAGAGGAAAAGAACATTTTTCGTTTACTCGCCTAAATATAGTGATATTTTAAAATTGTTTAAACTTATAAACTTTACTCAAGGTACAAACACTACGATCATTTAAACTTTTAATCTAGAAAAATATGGTCCCAAGTCGTATTTAAATTTGAAATACGATTTCTGCGTTATTAGAGTTTGAAAAGAACATTTTTCGTTTACTCGCCTAAATATAGTGATATTTTAAAATTGATTAAACTTTTCAACAATACCCTAGGTACAAACTTTACGTTTGGTTAAAGTTTGATTCTACCATTTTATTTAGGTAAAATATGGTCCCAAGTCGTATTTAAATTTGAAATACGATTTCTGCGTTATTCGAGTCTGAAAAAACATTTTTCGTTTACTCGCCTAAAAATTGAGATATTTTAAAATTGTTTAAACTTCTAAACTTTACTCCAGGTACAAACACTACGTTCATTTAAACTTTGAATCTACCATTTTATTTAGGTAAAATATGGTCCCAAGTCGTATTTAAATTTGAATTACGATTTCTGCGTTATTCGAGTCTGAAAAGAACATTTTTCGTTTACTCGCCTAAATATAGTGATATTTTAAAATTGTTTAAACTTCTAAACTTTGCTCAAGGTACAAACACTACGTTCATTTAAACTTTGAATCTACCATTACATTTAGGTAAAATATGGTCCCAAGTCGTATTTAAATTTGAAATACGATTTCTGCGTTATTAGAGTCTGAAAAGAACATTTTTCGTTTACTCGCCTAAATATAGTGATATTTTAAAATTGTTTAAACTTATAAACTTTACTCAAGGTACAAACACTACGATCATTTAAACTTTGAATCTAGAAAAATATTGTCCCAAGTCGTATTTAAATTTGAAATACGATTTCTGCGTTATTAGAGTCTGAAACGACCATTTTTCGTTTACTCGCCTAAATATAGTGATATTTTAAAATTGATTAAACTTTTCAACAATACCCTAAGTACAAACTTTACGTTTGGTTAAAGTTTGATTCTACCATTTGATTCTAAATTGGAATACGATTTCTGCGTTATTAGAGTCTGAAACGAACATTTGTTCGTTTACTCGCCTAACTATTGAGATATTTTAAAATGGTTTAAACTTCTAAACTTTGCTCAAGGTACAAACACTACGTTCATTTAAACTTTGAATCTACCATTTCATTTAGGTAAAATATGGTCCCAAGTTGTATTTAAATTTGAAATACGATTTCTGCGTAATTAGAGGAAAAGAACATTTTTCGTTTACTCGCCTAAATATAGTGATATTTTAAAATTGTTTAAACTTCTAAACTTTACTCAAGGTACAAACACTACGATCATTTAAACTTTGAATCTAGAAAAGTATGGTCCCAAGTCGTATTTAAATTTGAAATACGATTTCTGCGTTATTAGAGTTTGAAAAGAACATTTTTCGTTTACTCGCCTAAATATAGTGATATTTTAAAATTGTTTAAACTTCTAAACTTTACTCAAGGTACAAATACTACGTTCATTTAAACTTTGAATCTACCATTTCATTTAGGTAAAATATGGTCCCAAGTCGTATTTAAATTTGAAATACGATTTCTGCGTTATTAGAGTCTGAAAAGAACATTTTTCGTTTACTCGCCTAAATATAGTGATATTTTAAAATTGTTTAAACTTATAAACTTTACTCAAGGTACAAACACTACGATCATTTAAACTTTGAATCTAGAAAAATATGGTCCCAAGTCGTATTTAAATTTGAAATACGATTTCTGCGTTATTAGAGTCTGAAACGACCATTTTTCGTTTACTCGCCTAAATATAGTGATATTTTAAAATTGATTAAACTTTTCAACAATACCCTAAGTACAAACTTTACGTTTGGTAAAAGTTTGATTCTACCATTTGATTCTAAATTGGAATACGATTTCTGCGTTATTAGAGTCTGAAACGAACATTTGTTCGTTTACTCGCCTAACTATTGAGATATTTTAAAATTGTTTAAACTTCTAAACTTTGCTCAAGGTACAAACACTACGTTCATTTAAACTTTGAATCTACCATTTCATTTAGGTAAAATATGGTCCCAAGTCGTATTTAAATTTGAAATACGATTTCTGCGTTATTAGAGGAAAAGAACATTTTTCGTTTACTCGCCTAAATATAGTGATATTTTAAAATTGTTTAAACTTCTAAACTTTACTCAAGGTACAAACACTACGATCATTTAAACTTTGAATCTAGAAAAATATGGTCCCAAGTCGTATTTAAATTTGAAATACGATTTCTGCGTTATTAGAGTTTGAAAAGAACATTTTTCGTTTACTCGCCTAAATATAGTGATATTTTAAAATTGATTAAACTTTTCAACAATACCCTAGGTACAAACTTTACGTTTGGTTAAAGTTTGATTCTACCATTTTATTTAGGTAAAATATGGTCCCAAGTCGTATTTATATTTGAAATACGATTTCTGCGTTATTCGAGTCTGAAAAGAACATTTTTCGTTTACTCGCCTAAAAATTGAGATATTTTAAAATTGTTTAAACTTCTAAACTTTACTCCAGGTACAAACACTACGTTCATTTAAACTTTGAATCTACCATTTTATTTAGGTAAAATATGGTCCCAAGTCGTATTTAAATTTGAATTACGATTTCTGCGTTATTCGAGTCTGAAAAGAACATTTTTCGTTTACTCGCCTAAATATAGTGATATTTTAAAATTGTTTAAACTTCTAAACTTTGCTCAAGGTACAAACACTACGTTCATTTAAACTTTGAATCTACCATTACATTTAGGTAAAATATGGTCCCAAGTCGTATTTAAATTTGAAATACGATTTCTGCGTTATTAGAGTCTGAAAAGAACATTTTTCGTTTACTCGCCTAAATATAGTGATATTTTAAAATTGTTTAAACTTATAAACTTTACTCAAGGTACAAACACTACGATCATTTAAACTTTGAATCTAGAAAAATATTGTCCCAAGTCGTATTTAAATTTGAAATACGATTTCTGCGTTATTAGAGTCTGAAACGACCATTTTTCGTTTACTCGCCTAAATATAGTGATATTTTAAAATTGATTAAACTTTTCAACAATACCCTAAGTACAAACTTTACGTTTGGTTAAAGTTTGATTCTACCATTTGATTCTAAATTGGAATACGATTTCTGCGTTATTAGAGTCTGAAACGAACATTTGTTCGTTTACTCGCCTAACTATTGAGATATTTTAAAATTGTTTAAACTTCTAAACTTTGCTCAAGGTACAAACACTACGTTCATTTAAACTTTGAATCTACCATTTCATTTAGGTAAAATATGGTCCCAAGTTGTATTTAAATTTGAAATACGATTTCTGCGTAATTAGAGGAAAAGAACATTTTTCGTTTACTCGCCTAAATATAGTGATATTTTAAAATTGTTTAAACTTCTAAACTTTACTCAAGGTACAAACACTACGATCATTTAAACTTTGAATCTAGAAAAGTATGGTCCCAAGTCGTATTTAAATTTGAAATACGATTTCTGCGTTATTAGAGTTTGAAAAGAACATTTTTCGTTTACTCGCCTAAATATAGTGATATTTTAAAATTGTTTAAACTTCTAAACTTTACTCAAGGTACAAATACTACGTTCATTTAAACTTTGAATCTACCATTTCATTTAGGTAAAATATGGTCCCAAGTCGTATTTAAATTTGAAATACGATTTCTGCGTTATTAGAGTCTGAAAAGAACATTTTTCGTTTACTCGCCTAAATATAGTGATATTTTAAAATTGTTTAAACTTCTAAACTTTACTCAAGGTACAAACACTACGATCATTTAAACTTTGAATCTAGAAAAATATGGTCCCAAGGCGTATTTTAATTTGAAATACGTTTTCTGCGTTATTAGAGTTTGAAAAGAACATTTTTCGTTTACTCGCCTAAATATAGTGATATTTTAAAGTTGATTAAACTTTTCAACAATACCCTAGGTACAAACTTTACGTTTGGTTAAAGTTTGATTCTACCATTTGATTCTAACTTGGAACACGATTTCTGCGTTATTAGAGTCTGAAACGAACATCTTTCGTTTACTCGCCTAAATATAGTGATATTTTAAAATTGTTTATACTTCTAAACTTTACTCAAGGTACAAACACTACGTTCATTTAAACTTTGAATCTACCATTTCATTTAGGTAAAATATGGTTCCAAGTCGTATTTAAATTTGAAATACGATTTCTGCGTTATTAGAGTCTGAAACGACCATTTTTCGTTTACTCGCCTAAATATAGTGATATTTTAAAATTGATTAAACTTTTCAACAATACCGTAGGTACAAACTTTACGTTTGGTTAAAGTTTGATTCTACCATTTGATTCTAAATTGGAATACGATTTCTGCGTTATTAGAGTCTGAAACGAACATTTTTCGTTTACTCGCCTAAAAATTGAGATATTTTAAAATTGTTTAAACTTCTAAACTTTACTCCAGGTACAAACACTACGTTCATTTAAACTTTGAATCTACCATTTTATTTAGGTAAAATATGGTCCCAAGTCGTATTTAAATTTGAAATACGATTTCTGCGTTATTAGAGTCTGAAAAGAACATTTTTCGTTTACTCGCCTAAATATAGTGATATTTTAAAATTGTTTAAACTTCTAAAATTTGCTCAAGGTACAAACACTACGTTCATTTAAACTTTGAATCTACCATTACATTTAGGTAAAATATGGTCCCAAGTCGTATTTAAATTTGAAATACGATTTCTGCGTTATTAGAGTCTGAAAAGAACATTTTTCGTTTACTCGCCTAAATATAGTGATATTTTAAAATTGTTTAAACTTATAAACTTTACTCAAGGTACAAACACTACGATCATTTAAACTTTGAATCTAGAAAAATATGGTCCCAAGTCGTATTTAAATTTGAAATACGATTTCTGCGTTATTAGAGTCTGAAACGACCATTTTTCGTTTACTCGCCTAAATATAGTGATATTTTAAAATTGATTAAACTTTTCAACAATACCCTAAGTACAAACTTTACGTTTGGCTAAAGTTTGATTCTACCATTTGATTCTAAATTGGAATACGATTTCTGCGTTATTAGAGTCTGAAACGAACATTTGTTCGTTTACTCGCCTAACTATTGAGATATTTTAAAATTGTTTAAACTTCTAAACTTTGCTCAAGGTACAAACACTACGTTCATTTAAACTTTGAATCTACCATTTCATTTAGGTAAAATATGGTCCCAAGTCGTATTTAAATTTGAAATACGATTTCTGCGTTATTAGAGGAAAAGAACATTTTTCGTTTACTCGCCTAAATATAGTGATATTTTAAAATTGTTTAAACTTCTAAACTTTACTCAAGGTACAAACACTACGATCATTTAAACTTTGAATCTAGAAAAATATGGTCCCAAGTCGTATTTAAATTTGAAATACGATTTCTGCGTTATTAGAGTTTGAAAAGAACATCTTTCGTTTACTCGCCTAAAAATTGAGATATTTTAAAATTGTTTAAACTTCTAAACTTTACTCCAGGTACAAACACTACGTTCATTTAAACTTTGAATCTACCATTTTATTTAGGTAAAATATGGTCCCAAGTCGTATTTAAATTTGAATTACGATTTCTGCGTTATTCGAGTCTGAAAAGAACATTTTTCGTTTACTCGCCTAAATATAGTGATATTTTAAAATTGTTTAAACTTCTAAACTTTGCTCAAGTTACAAACACTACGTTCATTTAAACTTTGAATCTACCATTACATTTAGGTAAAATATGGTCCCAAGTCGTATTTAAATTTGAAATACGATTTCTGCGTTATTAGAGTCTGAAAAGAACATTTTTCGTTTACTCGCCTAAATATAGTGATATTTTAAAATTGTTTAAACTTATAAACTTTACTCAAGGTACAAACACTACGATCATTTAAACTTTGAATCTAGAAAAATATTGTCCCAAGTCGTATTTAAATTTGAAATACGATTTCTGCGTTATTAGAGTCTGAAACGACCATTTTTCGTTTACTCGCCTAAATATAGTGATATTTTAAAATTGATTAAACTTTTCAACAATACCCTAAGTACAAACTTTACGTTTGGTTAAAGTTTGATTCTACCATTTGATTCTAAATTGGAATACGATTTCTGCGTTATTAGAGTCTGAAACGAACATTTGTTCGTTTACTCGCCTAACTATTGAGATATTTTAAAATTGTTTAAACTTCTAAACTTTGCTCAAGGTACAAACACTACGTTCATTTAAACTTTGAATCTACCATTTCATTTAGGTAAAATATGGTCCCAAGTTGTATTTAAATTTGAAATACGATTTCTGCGTAATTAGAGGAAAAGAACATTTTTCGTTTACTCGCCTAAATATAGTGATATTTTAAAATTGTTTAAACTTCTAAACTTTACTCAAGGTACAAACACTACGATCATTTAAACTTTGAATCTAGAAAAGTATGGTCCCAAGTCGTATTTAAATTTGAAATACGATTTCTGCGTTATTAGAGTTTGAAAAGAACATTTTTCGTTTACTCGCCTAAATATAGTGATATTTTAAAATTGATTAAACTTTTCAACAATACCCTAGGTACAAACTTTACGTTTGGTTAAAGTTTGATTCTACCATTTGATTCTAACTTGGAACACGATTTCTGCGTTATTAGAGTCTGAAACGAACATTTTTCTTTTACTCGCCTAAAAATTGAGATATTTTAAAATTGTTTAAACTTCTAAACTTTACTCCAGGTACAAACACTACGTTCAGTTAAACTTTGAATCTACCATTTCATGTAGGTAAAATATGGTCCCAAGTCGTATTTAAATTTGAAATACGATTTCTACGTTATTAGAGTCTGAAAAGAACATTTTTCGTTTACTCGCCTAAATATAGTGATATTTTAAAATTGATTAAACTTTTCAACAATACCCTAGGTACAAACTTTACGTTTGGTTAAAGTTTGATTCTACCATTTGATTCTAACTTGGAACACGATTTCTGAGTTATTAGAGTCTGAAACGAACATTTTTTGTTTACTCGCCTAAATATAGTGATATTTTAAAATTGTTTAAACTTCTAAACTTTACTCAAGGTACAAATACTACGTTCATTTAAACTTTGAATCTACCATTTCATTTAGGTAAAATATGGTCCCAAGTCGTATTTAAATTTGAAATACGATTTCTGCGTTATTAGAGTCTGAAAAGAACATTTTTCGTTTACTCGCCTAAATATAGTGATATTTTAAAATTGTTTAAACTTCTAAACTTTACTCAAGGTACAAACACTACGATCATTTAAACTTTGAATCTAGAAAAATATGGTCCCAAGTCGTATTTTAATTTGAAATACGTTTTCTGCGTTATTAGAGTTTGAAAAGAACATTTTTCGTTTACTCGCCTAAATATAGTGATATTTTAAAATTGATTAAACTTTTCAACAATACCCTAGGTACAAACTTTACGTTTGGTTAAAGTTTGATTCTACCATTTGATTCTAACTTGGAACACGATTTCTGCGTTATTAGAGTCTGAAACGAACATTTTTCGTTTACTCGCCTAAATATAGTGATATTTTAAAATTGTTTAAACTTCTAAACACTACGTTCAGTTAAACTTTGAATCTACCATTTCATTTAGGTAAAATATGGTCCCAAGTCGTATTTAAATTTGAAATACGATTTCTGCGTTATTAGAGTCTGAAACGACCATTTTTCGTTTACTCGCCTAAATATAGTGATATTTTAAAATTGTTTAAACTTCTAAACTATACTCAAGGTACAAACACTACGTTCATTTAAACTTTGAATCTACCATTTCATTTAGGTAAAATATGGTCCAAAGTCGTATTTCAACTTGAAACACGATTTCTGCGTTGTTAGAGTCTGAAACGAACTTTTTCGTTTACTCGCCCAAAAATTGAGATATTTTAAAATTGTTTAAACTACTAAACTTTGCTCAAGGTACAAACACTACGTTCATTTAAACTTTGAATCTACCATTTCATTTAGGTAAAATATGGTCCCAAGTCGTATTTAAATTTGAAATACGATTTCTGCGTTATTAGAGGAAAAGAACATTTTTCGTTTACTCGCCTAAATATAGTGATATTTTAAAATTGTTTAAACTTCTAAACTTTACTCAAGGTACAAACACTACGATCATTTAAACTTTGAATCTAGAAAAGTATGGTCCCAAGTCGTATTTAAATTTGAAATACGATTTCTGCGTTATTAGAGTTTGAAAAGAACATTTTTCGTTTACTCGCCTAAATATAGTGATATTTTAAAATTGATTAAACTTTTCAACAATACCCTAGGTACAAACTTTACGTTTGGTTAAAGTTTGATTCTACCATTTGATTCTAACTTGGAACACGATTTCTGCGTTATTAGAGTCTGAAACGAACATTTTTCGTTTACTCGCCTAAAAATTGAGATATTTTAAAATTGTTTAAACTTCTAAACTTTACTCCAGGTACAAACACTACGTTCATTTAAACTTTGAATCTACCATTTTATTTAGGTAAAATATGGTCCCAAGTCGTATTTAAATTTGAAATACGATTTCTGAGTTATTAGAGTCTGAAAAGATCATTTTTCGTTTACTCGCCTAAATATAGTGATATTTTAAAATTGTTTAAACTTCTAAACTTTACTCCAGGTACAAACACTACGTTCATTTAAACTTTGAATCTACCATTTTATTTAGGTAAAATATTGTCCCAAGTCGTATTTAAATTTGAAATACGATTTCTGCGTTATTAGAGTCTGAAAAGAACATTTTTCGTTTACTCGCCTAAATATAGTGATATTTTAAAATTGTTTAAACTTCTAAACTTTTCTCAAGGTACAAACACTACGTTCAGTTAAACTTTGAATCTACCATTTCATTTAGGTAAAATATGGTCCCAAGTCGTATTTAAATTTGAAATACGATTTCTGCGTTATTAGAGTCTGAAACGACCATTTTTCGTTTACTCGCCTAAATATAGTGATATTTTAAAATTGTTTAAACTTCTAAACTTTACTCAAGGTACAAACACTACGTTCATTTAAACTTTGAATCTACCATTTCATTTAGGTAAAATATGGTCCCAAGTCGTATTTAAATTTGAAATACGATTTCTGCGTTATTAGAGTCTGAAACGACCATTTTTCGTTTACTCGCCTAAATATAGTGATATTTTAAAATTGATTAAACTTTTCAACAATACCGTAGGTACAAACTTTACGTTTGGTTAAAGTTTGATTCTACCATTTGATTCTAAATTGGAATACGATTTCTGCGTTATTAGAGTCTGAAACGAACATTTTTCGTTTACTCGCCTAAAAATTGAGATATTTTAAAATTGTTTAAACTTCTAAACATTACTCCAGGTACAAACACTACGTTCATTTAAACTTTGAATCTACCATTTCATTTAGGTAAAATATGGTCCCAAGTCGTATTTAAATTTGAAATACGATTTCTGCGTTATTAGAGTCTGAAAAGAACATTTTTCGTTTACTCGCCTAAATATAGTGATATTTTAAAATTGTTTAAACTTCTAAACTTTACTCAAGGTACAAACACTACGATCATTTAAACTTTGAATCTAGAAAAATATGGTCCCAAGTCGTATTTTAATTTGAAATACGTTTTCTGCGTTATTAGAGTTTGAAAAGAACATTTTTCGTTTACTCGCCTAAATATAGTGATATTTTAAAATTTGATTCTAACTTGGAACACGATTTCTGCGTTATTAGAGTCTGAAACGAACATTTTTCGTTTACTCGCCTAAATATAGTGATATTTTAAAAATGTTTAAACTTCTAAACACTACGTTCAGTTAAACTTTGAATCTACCATTTCATTTAGGTAAAATATGGTCCCAAGTCGTATTTAAATTTGAAATACGATTTCTGCGTTATTAGAGTCTGAAACGACCATTTTTCGTTTACTCGCCTAAATATAGTGATATTTTAAAATTGTTTAAACTTCTAAACTATACTCAAGGTACAAACACTACGTTCATTTAAACTTTGAATCTACCATTTCATTTAGGTAAAATATGGTCCAAAGTCGTATTTCAACTTGAAACACGATTTCTGCGTTGTTAGAGTCTGAAACGAACTTTTTCGTTTACTCGCCCAAAAATTGAGATATTTTAAAATTGTTTAAACTACTAAACTTTGCTCAAGGTACAAACACTACGTTCATTTAAACTTTAGATCTACCATTTCATTTAGGTAAAATATGGTCCCAAGTCGTATTTAAATTTGAAATACGATTTCTGCGTTATTAGAGAAAAAGAACATTTTTCGTTTACTCGCCTAAATATAGTGATATTTTAAAATTGATTAAACTTTTCAACAATACCCTAGGTACAAACTTTACGTTTGGTTAAAGTTTGATTCTACCATTTGATTCTAACTTGGAACACGATTTCTGCGTTATTAGAGTCTGAAACGAACATTTTTCGTTTACTCGCCTAAAAATTGAGATATTTTAAAATTGTTTAAACTTCTAAACTTTACTCCAGGTACAAACACTACGTTCATTTAAACTTTGAATCTACCATTTTATTTAGGTAAAATATGGTCCCAAGTCGTATTTAAATTTGAAATACGATTTCTGAGTTATTAGAGTCTGAAAAGATCATTTTTCGTTTCTTCTTCTTCTTCTGATGGCACTACAGCCCAAATCGGGCCTGGGCCTACCGGGCACACCGAGCCGCAGTTTTTACACTGCCGTACTGCCGGTCTTCGTAGTCGAATGCTACATTATTTAAGGCGTATAAGTGACTAGTTTATAGCGCCCGAGTATGATAAATACATGTAGCTGTATTTTTTTATATTTTACGACAAATCACACATTGTCGACAGGCGGATTCGAACTGACGAACCTTGGCTCGGGTGACGTCACAGTATGTTAAGAGATGTGCCTTAACACGCTCGGCCACCGCGCCTGTTTTTTCTAAACTTTACTCAAGGTACAAACACTACGATCATTTAAACTTTGAAACTAGAAAAGTATGGTACCAAGTCGTATTTAAATTTGAAATACGATTTCTGCGTTATTAGAGTCTGAAACGACCATTTTTCGTTTACTCGCCTAAATATAGTGATATTTTAAAATTGATTAAACTTTTCAACAATACCGTAGGTACAAACTTTACGTTTGGTTAAAGTTTGATTCTACCATTTGATTCTAACTTGGAACACGATTTCTGCGTTATTAGAGTCTGAAACGAACATTTTTCGTTTACTCGCCTAAATATAGTGATATTTTAAAAATGTTTAAACTTCTAAACTTTACTCCAGGTACAAACACTACGTTCATTTGAACTTTGAATCTACCATTTTATTTAGGTAAAATATGGTCCCAAGTCGTATTTAAATTTGAAATACGATTTCTGCGTTATTAGAGTCTGAAAAGAACATTTTTCGTTTACTCGCCTAAATATAGTGATATTTTAAAATTGTTTAAACTTCTAAACTTTGCTCAAGGTACAAACACTACGTTCATTTAAACTTTGAATCTACCATTACATTTAGGTAAAATATGGTCCCAAGTCGTATTTAAATTTGAAATACGATTTCTGCGTTATTAGAGTCTGAAAAGAACATTTTTCGTTTACTCGCCTAAATATAGTGATATTTTAAAATTGTTTAAACTTATAAACTTTACTCAAGGTACAAACACTACGATCATTTAAACTTTGAATCTAGAAAAATATGGTCCCAAGTCGTATTTAAATTTGAAATACGATTTCTGCGTTATTAGAGTCTGAAACGACCATTTTTCGTTTACTCGCCTAAATATAGTGATATTTTAAAATTGATTAAACTTTTCAACAATACCCTAAGTACAAACTTTACGTTTGGTTAAAGTTTGATTCTACCATTTGATTCTAAATTGGAATACGATTTCTGCGTTATTAGAGTCTGAAACGAACATTTGTTCGTTTACTCGCCTAAATATTGAGATATTTTAAAATTGTTTAAACTTCTAAACTTTGCTCAAGGTACAAACACTACGTTCATTTAAACTTTGAATCTACCATTTCATTTTGGTAAAATATGGTCCCAAGTCGTATTTAAATTTGAAATACGATTTCTGCGTTATTAGAGGAAAAGAACATTTTTCGTTTACTCGCCTAAATATAGTGATATTTTAAAATTGTTTAAACTTCTAAACTTTACTCAAGGTACAAACACTACGATCATTTAAACTTTGAATCTAGAAAAATATGGTCCCAAGTCGTATTTAAATTTGAAATACGATTTCTGCGTTATTAGAGTTTGAAAAGAAAATTTTTCGTTTACTCGCCTAAATATAGTGATATTTTAAAATTGATTAAACTTTTCAACAATACCCTAGGTACAAACTTTACGTTTGGTTAAAGTTTGATTCTACCATTTGATTCTAACTTGGAACACGATTTCTGCGTTTTTAGAGTCTGGTTTAAACTTCTAAACTTTACTCCAGGTACAAACACTACGTATTTAAATTTGAAATACGATTTCTGCGTTATTAGAGTCTGAAACGAACATTTTTCGTTTACTCGCCTAAATATAGTGATATTTTAAAATTGATTAAACTTTTCAACAATACCCTAGGTACAAACGTTACGTTTGGTTAAAGTTTGATTCTACCATTTAATTTAGGTGAGATATGGGTCCAAATCGTTTTTCAACTTGGAACACGATTTCTGTGTTATTAGAGTCTGAAACGAACACTTTTCGTTTACTCACCTAAATATAGTGATATTTTAAAATTGTTTAAACTTCTAAACACTACGTTCAGTTAAACTTTGAATCTACCATTTCATGTAGGTAAAATATGGTCCCAAGTCGTATTTAAATTTGAAATACGATTTCTGCGTTATTAGAGTCTGAAAAGAACATTTTTCGTTTACTCGCCTAAATATAGTGATATTTTAAAATTGTTTAAACTTCTAAACTATACTCAAGGTACAAACACTACGTTCATTTAAACTTTGAATCTACCATTTCATTTAGGTAAAATATGGTCCAAAGTCGTATTTCAACTTGAAACACGATTTCTGCGTTGTTAGAGTCTGAAACGAACTTTTTCGTTTACTCGCCCAAAAATTGAGATATTTTAAAATTGTTTAAACTACTTAACTTTGTTCAAGGTACAAACACTACGTTCATTTAAACTTTGAATCTACCATTTCATTTAGGTAAAATATGGTCCAAAGTCGTATTTCAACTTGGAACACGATTACTGCATTATTAGAGTCTGAAACGAACATTTTTCGTTTACTCGCCTAAATATAGTGATATTTTAAAATTGTTTATACTTCTAAACTTTACTCAAGGTACAAACACTACGTTCAGTTAAACTTTGAATCTACCATTTCATTTAGGTAAAATATGGTCCCAAGTCGTATTTAAATTTGAAATACGATTTCTGCGTTATTAGAGTCTGAAACGAACATTTTTCGTTTACTCGCCTAAATATAGTGATATTTTAAAATTGATTAAACTTTTCAACATTACCCTAGGTACAAACTTTACGTTTGGTTAAAGTTTGATTCTACCATTTAATTTAGGTGAGATATGGGTCCAAGTCGTTTTTCAACTTGGAACACGATTTCTGCGTTATTAGAGTCTGAAACGAACTTTTTTCGTTTACTCGCCTAAACATAGTGATATTTTAAAATTGTTTAAACTTCTAAACTTTGCTCAAGGTACAAACACTACGTTCATTTAAACTTTGAATCTACCATTTCATTTAGGTAAAATATGGTCCCAAGTCGTATTTAAATTTGAAATACGATTTCTGCGTTATTAGAGTCTGAAAAGAACATTTTTCGTTTACTCGCCTAAATATAGTGATATTTTAAAATTGTTTAAACTTCTAAACTTTACTCAAGGTACAAACACTACGATCATTTAAACTTTGAATCTAGAAAAATATGGTCCCAAGTCGTATTTTAATTTAAAATACGTTTTCTGCGTTATTAGAGTTTGAAAAGAACATTTTTCGTTTACTCGCCTAAATATAGTGATATTTTAAAATTGATTAAACTTTTCAACAATACCCTATGTACAAACTTTACGTTTGGTTAAAGTTTGATTCTACCATTTGATTCTAACTTGGAACACGATTTCTGCGTTTTTAGAGTCTGGTTTAAACTTCTAAACTTTACTCCAGGTACAAACACTACGTTCAGTTAAACTTTGAATCTACCATTTCATGTAGGTAAAATATGGTCCCAAGTCGTATTTAAATTTGAAATACGATTTCTGCGTTATTAGAGTCTGAAAAGAACATTTTTCGTTTACTCGCCTAAATATAGTGATATTTTAAAATTGATTAAACTTTTCAACAATACCCTAGGTACAAACTTTACGTTTGGTTAAAGTTTGATTCTACCATTTGATTCTAACTTGGAACACGATTTCTGAGTTATTAGAGTCTGAAACGACCATTTTTCGTTTACTCGCCTAAATATAGTGATATTTTAAAATTGATTAAACTTTTCAACAATACCCTAAGTACAAACTTTACGTTTGGTTAAAGTTTGATTCTACCATTTGATTCTAAATTGGAATACGATTTCTGCGTTATTAGAGTCTGAAACGAACATTTGTTCGTTTACTCGCCTAAATATTGAGATATTTTAAAATTGTTTAAACTTCTAAACTTTGCTCAAGGAACAAACACTACGTTCATTTAAACTTTGAATCTACCATTTCATTTTGGTAAAATATGGTCCCAAGTCGTATTTAAATTTCAAATACGATTTCTGCGTTATTAGAGGAAAAGAACATTTTTCGTTTACTCGCCTAAATATAGTGATATTTTAAAATTGTTTAAACTTCTAAACTTTACTCAAGGTACAAACACTACGATCATTTAAACTTTGAATCTAGAAAAATATGGTCCCAAGTCGTATTTAAATTTGAAATACGATTTCTGCGTTATTAGAGTTTGAAAAGAACATTTTTCGTTTACTCGCCTAAATATAGTGATATTTTAAAATTGATTAAACTTTTCAACAATACCCTAGGTACAAACTTTACGTTTGGTTAAAGTTTGATTCTACCATTTGATTCTAACTTGGAACACGATTTCTGCGTTATTAGAGTCTGAAACGAACATTTTTCGTTTACTCGCCTAAAAATTGAGATATTTTAAAATTGTTTAAACTTCTAAACTTTACTCCAGGTACAAACACTACGTTCAGTTAAACTTTGAATCTACCATTTCATGTAGGTAAAATATGGTCCCAAGTCGTATTTAAATTTGAAATACGATTTCTGCGTTATTAGAGTCTGAAAAGAACATTTTTCGTTTACTCGCCTAAATATAGTGATATTTTAAAATTGATTAAACTTTTCAACAATACCCTAGGTACAAACTTTACGTTTGGTTAAAGTTTGATTCTACCATTTGATTCTAACTTGGAACACGATTTCTGCGTTATTAGAGTCTGAAACGAACATTTTTCGTTTACTCGCCTAAATATAGTGATATTTTAAAATTGTTTAAACTTCTAAACTTTACTCAAGGTACAAATACTACGTTCATTTAAACTTTGAATCTACCATTTCATTTAGGTAAAATATGGTCCCAAGTCGTATTTAAATTTGAAATACGATTTCTGCGATATTAGAGTCTGAAAAGAACATTTTTCGTTTACTCGCCTAAATATAGTGATATTTTAAAATTGTTTAAACTTCTAAACTTTACTCAAGGTACAAACACTACGATCATTTAAACATTGAATCTAGTAAAATATGGTCCCAAGTCGTATTTTAATTTGAAATACGTTTTCTGCGTTATTAGAGTTTGAAAAGAACTTTTTTCGTTTACTCGCCTAAATATAGTGATATTTTAAAATTGATTAATCTTTTCAACAATACCCTAGGTACAAACTTTACGTTTGGTTAAAGTTTGATTCTACCATTTGATTCTAACTTGGAACACGATTTCTGCGTTATTAGAGTCTGAAACGAACATTTTTCGTTTACTCGCCTAAATATAGTGATATTTTAAAATTGTTTAAACTTCTAAACACTACGTTCAGTTAAACTTTGAATCTACCATTTCATTTAGGTAAAATATGGCTTCAAGTCGTATTTAAATTTGAAATACGATTTCTGCGTTATTAGAGTCTGAAACGACCATTTTTCGTTTACTCGCCTAAATATAGTGATATTTTAAAATTGTTTAAACTTCTAAACTATACTCAAGGTACAAACACTACGTTCATTTAAACTTTGAATCTACCATTTCATTTAGGTAAAATATGGTCCAAAGTCGTATTTCAACTTGAAACACGATTTCTGCGTTGTTAGAGTCTGAAACGAACTTTTTCGTTTACTCGCCCAAAAATTGAGATATTTTAAAATTGTTTAAACTACTAAACTTTGCTCAAGGTACAAACACTACGTTCATTTAAACTTTGAATCTACCATTTCATTTAGGTAAAATTTGGTCCCAAGTCGTATTTAAATTTGAAATACGATTTCTGCGTTATTAGAATTTGAAACGACCATTTTTCGTTTACTTGCCTAAATATAGTGATATTTTAAAATTGTTTAAACTTCTAAACTATACTCAAGGTACAAACACTACGTTCATTTAAACTTTGAATCTACCATTTCATTTAGGTAAAATATGGTCCCAAGTCGTATTTAAATTTGAAATACGATTTCTGCGTTATTAGAGTCTGAAACGACCATTTTTCGTTTACTCGCCTAAATATAGTGATATTTTAAAATTGTTTAAACTTCTAAACTATACTCAAGGTACAAACACTACGTTCATTTAAACTTTGAATCTGCCATTTCATTTAGGTTAAATATGGTCCAAAGTCGTATTTCAACTTGAAACTCGATTTCTGCGTTATTAGAGTCTGAAACGACCATTTTTCGTTTACTCGCCTAAATATAGTGATATTTTTAAATTGTTTAAACTTCTAAACTTTACTCAAGGTACAAACACTACGTTCATTTAAACTTTGAATCTACCATTTCATTTAGGTAAAATATGGTCCCAAGTCGTATTTAATTTTGAAATACGATTTCTGCGTTATTAGAGTCTGAAACGAACTTTTTTCGTTTACTCGCTTAAACATAGTGATATTTTAAAATTGTTTAAACTTCTAAACTTTACTCAAGGTACAATCACTACGATCATTTAAACTTTGAATCTAGAAAAATATGGTCCCAAGTCGTATTTAATTTTGAAATGCGATTTCTGCGTTATTAGAGTCTGAAACGAACTTTTTTCGTTTACTCGCTTAAACATAGTGATATTTTAAAATTGTTTAAACTTCTAAACTTTACTCAAGGTACAATCACTACGATCATTTAAACTTTGAATCTAGAAAAATATGGTCCCAAGTCGTATTTAAATTTGAAATACGATTTCTGCGTTATTAGAGTTTGAAAAGAACATTTTTCGTTTACTCGCCTAAATATAGTGATATTTTAAAATTGATTAAACTTTTCAACAATACCCTAGGTACAAACTTTACGTTTGGTTAAAGTTTGATTCTACCATTAGATTCTAACTTGGAATACGATTTCTGCGTTATTAGAGTCTGAAACGAACATTTTTCGTTTACTCGCCTAAATATAGTGATATTTTAAAATTGTTTAAACTTCTAAACTTTACTCCAGGTACAAACACTACGTTCAATTATACTTTGAATCTACAATTTCATTTAGGTAAAATATGGTCCCAAGTCGTATTTAAATTTGAAATACGATTTCTGCGTTATTAGAGTCTGAAACGAACATTTTTCGTTTACTCGCCTAAATATAGTGATATTTTAAAATTGATTAAACTTTTCAACAATACCCTAGGTACAAACGTTACGTTTGGTTAAAGTTTGATTCAACCATTTAATTTAGGTGAGATATGGGTCCAAATCGTTTTTCAACTTGGAACACGATTTCTGTGTTATTAGTGTCTGAAACGAACATTTTTCGTTTACTCGCCTAAATATAGTGATATTTTAAAATTGTTTAAACTTCTAAACACTACGTTCAGTTAAACTTTGAATCTACCATTTCATGTAGGTAAAATATGGTCCCAAGTCGTATTTAAATTTGAAATACGATTTCTGCGTTATTAGAGTCTGAAAAGAACATTTTTCGTTTACTCGCCTAAATATAGTGATATTTTAAAATTGTTTAAACTTCTAAACTATACTCAAGGTACAAACACTACGTTCATTTAAACTTTGAATCTACCATTTCATTTAGGTAAAATATGGTCCAAAGTCGTATTTCAACTTGAAACACGATTTCTGCGTTGTTAGAGTCTGAAACGAACTTTTTCGTTTACTCGCCCAAAAATTGAGATATTTTAAAATTGTTTAAACTACTTAACTTTGTTCAAGGTACAAACACTACGTTCATTTAAACTTTGAATCTACCATTTCATTTAGGTAAAATATGGTCCAAAGTCGTATTTCAACTTGGAA
Organism: Pterostichus niger; assembly: GCA_947425015.1. Taxonomy (NCBI): domain Eukaryota; kingdom Metazoa; phylum Arthropoda; class Insecta; order Coleoptera; family Carabidae; genus Pterostichus; species Pterostichus niger. Next base: position 16,997,885 of record OX380338.1, on the reverse strand, counting down.
CACGATTACTGCATTATTAGAGTCTGAAACGAACATTTTTCGTTTACTCGCCTAAATATAGTGATATTTTAAAATTGTTTAAGCTTCTAAACTTTACTCAAGGTACAAACACTACGTTCATTTAAACTTTGAATCTACCATTTCATTTAGGTAAAATATGGTCCAAAGTCGTATTTCAACTTGGAACACGATTACTGCATTATTAGAGTCTGAAACGAACATTTTTCGTTTACTCGCCTAAATATAGTGATATTTTAAAATTGTTTAAACTTCTAAACTTTACTCCAGGTACAAACACTACGTTCATTTAAACTTTGAATCTACCATTTTATTTAGGTAAAATATGGTCCCAAGTCGTATTTAAATTTGAAATACGATTTCTGCGTTATTAGAGACTGAAAAGAACATTTTTCGTTTACTCGCCTAAATATAGTGATATTTTAAAATTGATTAAACTTTTCAACATTACCCTAGGTACAAACTTTACGTTTGGTTAAAGTTTAATTCTACCATTTAATTTGGGTAAGATATGGTTCCAAGTCGTTTTTCAACTTGTAAACACAATTTTCTGTGTTATTAGAGTCTGAAACGAACATTTTTCGTTGACTCGCCTAAATATAGTGATATTTTAAAATTGTTTAAACTTCTAAACTTTACTCAAGGTACAAACACTACGTTCAGTTAAACTTTGAATCTACCATTTCATTTAGGTAAAATATGGTCCCAAGTCGTATTTAAATTTGAAATACGATTTCTGCGTTATTAGAGTCTGAAACGAACATTTTTCGTTTACTCGCCTAAATATAGTGATATTTTAAAATTGTTTAAACTTCTAAACTTTACTCAAGGTACAAACACTACGATCATTTAAACTTTGAATCTAGAAAAATATGGTCCCAAGTCGTATTTTAATTTAAAATACGTTTTCTGCGTTATTAGAGTTTGAAAAGAACATTTTTCGTTTACTCGCCTAAATATAGTGATATTTTAAAATTGATTAAACTTTTCAACAATACCCTATACAAACTTTACGTTTGGTTAAAGTTTGATTCTACCATTTGATTCTAACTTGGAACACGATTTCTGCGTTATTAGAGTCTGAAACGAACATTTTTCGTTTACTCGCCTAAATATAGTGATATTTTAAAATTGTTTAAACTTCTAAACTTTACTCAAGGTACAAACACTACGTTCATTTAAACTTTGAATCTACCATTTCATTTAGGTAAAATATGGTCCAAAGTCGTATTTCAACTTGAAACACGATTTCTGCGTTATTAGAGTCTGAAACGACCATTTTTCTTTTACTCGACTAAATATAGTGATTTTTTAAAATTGTTTAAACTACTAAACTTTGCTGAAGGTACAAACACTACGTTCATTTAAACTTTGAATCTAGCATTTCATTTAGGTAAAATATGGTCCCAAGTCGTATTTAAATTTGAAATACGATTTCTGCGTTATTAGAGTCTGAAACGACAATTTTTCGTTTACTCGCCTAAATATAGTGATATTTTAAAATTGTTTAAACTTCTAAACTTTACTCAAGGTACAAACACTACGTTCATTTAAACTTTGAATCTACCATTTCATTTAGGTAAAATATGGTCCCAAGTCGTATTTAATTTTGAAATACGATTTCTGCGTAATTAGAGTCTGAAAAGAACATTTTTCGTTTACTCGCCTAAATATAGTGATATTTTAAAATTGTTTAAACTTCTAAACTTTACTCAAGGTACAAACACTACGATCATTTAAACTTTGAATCTAAAAAATATGGTCCCAAGTCGTTTTTAAATTTGAAATACGATTTCTGCGTTATTAGAGTTTGAAAAGAACATTTTTCGTTTACTCGCCTAAATATAGTGATATTTTAAAATTGATTAAACTTTTCAACAATACCCTAGGTACAAACTTTACGTTTGGTTAAAGTTTGATTCTACCATTTGATTCTAACTTAGAACACGATTTCTGCGTTATTAGAGTCTGAAACGAACATTTTTCGTTTACCCGCCTAAAAATTGAGATATTTTAAAATTGTTTAAACTTCTAAACTTTACTCCAGGTACAAACACTACGTTCAGTTAAACTTTGAATCTACCATTTCATGTAGGTAAAATATGGTCCCAAGTCGTATTTAAATTTGAAATACGATTTCTGCGTTATTAGAGTCTGAAAAGAACATTTTTCGTTTACTCGCCTAAATATAGTGATATTTTAAAATTGTTTAAACTTCTAAACTTTACTCAAGGTACAAACACTACGATCATTTGAACTTTGAATCTAGAAAAATATGGTCCCAAGACGTATTTTAATTTGAAATACGTTTTCTGCGTTATTAGAGTTTGAAAAGAACATTTTTCGTTTACTCGCCTAAATATAGTGATATTTTAAAATTGATTAAACTTTTCAACAATACCCTAGGTACAAACTTTACGTTTGGTTAAAGTTTGATTCTACCATTTGATTCTAACTTGGAACACGATTTCTGCGTTATTAGAGTCTGGTTTAAACTTCTAAACTTTACTCAAGGTACAAACACTACGGTTATTTAAACTTTGAATCTACCATTTCATTTAGGTAAAATATGGTCCAAAGTCGTATTTCAACTTGAAACACGATTTCTGCGTTGTTAGAGTCTGAAACGAACTTTTTCGTTTACTCGCCCAAAAATTGAGATATTTTAAAATTGTTTAAACTACTAAACTTTGCTCAAGGTACAAACCCTACGTTCATTTAAACTTTGAATCTACCATTTCATTTAGGTAATATATGGTCCCAAGTCGTATTTAAATTTGAAATACGATTTCTGCGTTATTAGAGTCTGGAAAGAACATTTTTCGTTTACTCGCCTAAATATAGTGATATTTTAAAATTGATTAAACTTTTCAACAATACCCTAGGTACAAACTTTACGTTTGGTTAAAGTTTGATTCTACCATTTAATTTAGGTGAGATATAGGTCCAAGTCGTTTTTCAACTTGGAACACGATTTCTGCATTATTAGAGTCTGAAACGAACATTTTTCGTTTACTCGCCTAAATATAGTGATATTTTAAAATTGATTAAACTTTTTAACATTACCCTAGGTACAAACTTTACGTTTGGTTAAAGTTTAATTCTACCATTTAATTTAGGTAAGATATGGTTCCAAGTCGTTTTTCAACTTGTAAACACAATTTTCTGTGTTATTAGAGTCTGAAACAAACATTTTTCGTTGACTCGCCTAAATATAGTGATATTTTAAAATTGTTTAAACTTCTAAACTTTACTCAAGGTACAAACACTACGTTCAGTTAAACTTTGAATCTACCATTTCATTTAGGTAAAATATGGTCCCAAGTCGTATTTAAATTTGAAATACGATTTCTGCGTTATTAGAGTCTGAAACGAACATTTTTCGTTTACTCGCCTAAATATAGTGATATTTTAAAATTGATTAAACTTTTCAACATTACCCTAGGTACAAACTTTACGTTTGGTTAAAGTTTGATTCTACCATTTAATTTAGGTGAGATATGGGTCCAAGTCGTTTTTCAACTTGGAACACGATTTCTGCGTTATTAGAGTCTGAAACGAACTTTTTTCGTTTACTCGCCTAAACATAGTGATATTTTAAAATTGTTTAAACTTCTAAACTTTGCTCAAGGTACAAACACTACGTTCATTTAAACTTTGAATCTACCATTTCATTTAGGTAATATATGGTCCCAAGTCGTATTTAAATTTGAAATACGATTTCTGCGTTATTAGAGTCTGGAAAGAACATTTTTCGTTTACTCGCCTAAATATAGTGATATTTTAAAATTGATTAAACTTTTCAACAATACCCTAGGTACAAACTTTACGTTTGGTTAAAGTTTGATTCTACCATTTAATTTAGGTGAGATATAGGTCCAAGTCGTTTTTCAACTTGGAACACGATTTCTGCATTATTAGAGTCTGAAACGAACATTTTTCGTTTACTCGCCTAAATATAGTGATATTTTAAAATTGATTAAACTTTTTAACATTACCCTAGGTACAAACTTTACGTTTGGTTAAAGTTTAATTCTACCATTTAATTTAGGTAAGATATGGTTCCAAGTCGTTTTTCAACTTGTAAACACAATTTTCTGTGTTATTAGAGTCTGAAACAAACATTTTTCGTTGACTCGCCTATATATAGTGATATTTTAAAATTGTTTAAACTTCTAAACTTTACTCAAGGTACAAACACTACGTTCAGTTAAACTTTGAATCTACCATTTCATTTAGGTAAAATATGGTCCCAAGTCGTATTTAAATTTGAAATACGATTTCTGCGTTATTAGAGTCTGAAACGAACATTTTTCGTTTACTCGCCTAAATATAGTGATATTTTAAAATTGATTAAACTTTTCAACATTACCCTAGGTACAAACTTTACGTTTGGTTAAAGTTTGATTCTACCATTTAATTTAGGTGAGATATGGGTCCAAGTCGTTTTTCAACTTGGAACACGATTTCTGCGTTATTAGAGTCTGAAATGAACTTTTTTCGTTTACTCGCCTAAACATAGTGATATTTTAAAATTGTTTAAACTTCTAAACTTTGCTCAAGGTACAAACACTATGTTCATTTAAACTTTGAATCTACCATTTCATTTAGGTAAAATATGGTCCCAAGTCGTATTTAAATTTGAAATACGATTTCTGCGTTATTAGAGTCTGAAAAGAACATTTTTCGTTTACTCGCCTAAATAAAGTGATATTTTAAAATTGTTTAAACTTCTAAACTTTACTCAAGGTACAAACACTACGATCATTTAAACTTTGAATCTAGAAAAATATGGTCCCAAGTCGTATTTTAATTTGAAATACGTTTTCTGCGTTATTAGAGTTTGAAAAGAACATTTTTCGTTTACTCGCCTAAATATAGTGATATTTTAAAATTGATTAAACTTTTCAACAATACCCTAGGTACAAACTTTACGTTTGGTTAAAGTTTGATTCTACCATTTGATTCTAACTTGGAACACGATTTCTGCGTTATTAGCGTCTGGTTTAAACTTCTAAACTTTACTCTAGTTACAAACACTACTTTCAGTTAAACTTTGAATCTACCATTTCATGTAGATAAAATATGGTCCCAAGTCGTATTTAAATTTGAAATACGATTTCTGCGTTATTAGAGTCTGAAAAGAACATTTTTCGTTTACTCGCCTAAATATAGTGATATTTTAAAATTGATTAAACTTTTCAACAATACCCTAGGTACAAACTTTACGTTTGGTTAAAGTTTGATTCTACCATTTGATTCTAACTTGGAACACGATTTCTGCGTTATTAGAGTCTGAAACGAACATTTTTCGTTTACTCGCCTAAATATAATGATATTTTAAAATTGTTTAAACTTCTAAACTTTACTCAAGGTACAAACACTACGTTCATTTAAACTTTGAATCTACCATTTCATTTAGGTAAAATATGGTCCAAAGTCGTATTTCAACTTGAAACACGATTTCTGCGTTGTTAGAGTCTGAAACTAACTTTTTCGTTTACTCGCCCAAAAATTGAGATATTTTAAAATTGTTTAAACTACTAAACTTTACTCAAGGTACAAACACTACGATCATTTAAACTTTGAATCTAAAAAAATATGGTCCCAAGTCGTTTTTAAATTTGAAATACGATTTCTGCGTTATTAGAGTTTGAAAAGAACATTTTTCGTTTACTCGCCTAAATATAGTGATATTTTAAAATTGTTTAAACTTCTAAACTTTACTCAAGGTACAAACACTACGATCATTTAAACTTTGAATCTAAAAAAATATGGTCCCAAGTCGTTTTTAAATTTGAAATACGATTTCTGCGTTATTAGAGTTTGAAAAGAACATTTTTCGTTTACTCGCCTAAATATAGTGATATTTTAAAATTGATTAAACTTTTCAACAATACCCTAGGTACAAACTTTACGTTTGGTTAAAGTTTGATTCTACCATTTGATTCTAACTTAGAACACGATTTCTGCGTTATTAGAGTCTGAAACGAACATTTTTCGTTTACTCGCCTAAAAATTGAGATATTTTAAAATTGTTTAAACTTCTAAACTTTACTCCAGGTACAAACACTACGTTCAGTTAAACTTTGAATCTACCATTTCATGTAGGTAAAATATGGTCCCAAGTCGTATTTAAATTTGAAATACGATTTCTGCGTTATTAGAGTCTGAAAAGAACATTTTTCGTTTACTCGCCTAAATATAGTGATATTTTAAAATTGTTTAAACTTCTAAACTTTACTCAAGGTACAAACACTACGATCATTTGAACTTTGAATCTAGAAAAATATGGTCCCAAGACGTATTTTAATTTGAAATACGTTTTCTGCGTTATTAGAGTTTGAAAAGAACATTTTTCGTTTACTCGCCTAAATATAGTGATATTTTAAAATTGATTAAACTTTTCAACAATACCCTAGGTACAAACTTTACGTTTGGTTAAAGTTTGATTCTACCATTTGATTCTAACTTGGAACACGATTTCTGCGTTATTAGAGTCTGGTTTAAACTTCTAAACTTTACTCAAGGTACAAACACTACGGTTATTTAAACTTTGAATCTACCATTTCATTTAGGTAAAATATGGTCCAAAGTCGTATTTCAACTTGAAACACGATTTCTGCGTTGTTAGAGTCTGAAACGAACTTTTTCGTTTACTCGCCCAAAAATTGAGATATTTTAAAATTGTTTAAACTACTAAACTTTGCTCAAGGTACAAACCCTACGTTCATTTAAACTTTGAATCTACCATTTCATTTAGGTAATATATGGTCCCAAGTCGTATTTAAATTTGAAATACGATTTCTGCGTTATTAGAGTCTGGAAAGAACATTTTTCGTTTACTCGCCTAAATATAGTGATATTTTAAAATTGATTAAACTTTTCAACAATACCCTAGGTACAAACTTTACGTTTGGTTAAAGTTTGATTCTACCATTTAATTTAGGTGAGATATAGGTCCAAGTCGTTTTTCAACTTGGAACACGATTTCTGCATTATTAGAGTCTGAAACGAACATTTTTCGTTTACTCGCCTAAATATAGTGATATTTTAAAATTGATTAAACTTTTTAACATTACCCTAGGTACAAACTTTACGTTTGGTTAAAGTTTAATTCTACCATTTAATTTAGGTAAGATATGGTTCCAAGTCGTTTTTCAACTTGTAAACACAATTTTCTGTGTTATTAGAGTCTGAAACAAACATTTTTCGTTGACTCGCCTAAATATAGTGATATTTTAAAATTGTTTAAACTTCTAAACTTTACTCAAGGTACAAACACTACGTTCAGTTAAACTTTGAATCTACCATTTCATTTAGGTAAAATATGGTCCCAAGTCGTATTTAAATTTGAAATACGATTTCTGCGTTATTAGAGTCTGAAACGAACATTTTTCGTTTACTCGCCTAAATATAGTGATATTTTAAAATTGATTAAACTTTTCAACATTACCCTAGGTACAAACTTTACGTTTGGTTAAAGTTTGATTCTACCATTTAATTTAGGTGAGATATGGGTCCAAGTCGTTTTTCAACTTGGAACACGATTTCTGCGTTATTAGAGTCTGAAACGAACTTTTTTCGTTTACTCGCCTAAACATAGTGATATTTTAAAATTGTTTAAACTTCTAAACTTTGCTCAAGGTACAAACACTACGTTCATTTAAACTTTGAATCTACCATTTCATTTAGGTAATATATGGTCCCAAGTCGTATTTAAATTTGAAATACGATTTCTGCGTTATTAGAGTCTGGAAAGAACATTTTTCGTTTACTCGCCTAAATATAGTGATATTTTAAAATTGATTAAACTTTTCAACAATACCCTAGGTACAAACTTTACGTTTGGTTAAAGTTTGATTCTACCATTTAATTTAGGTGAGATATAGGTCCAAGTCGTTTTTCAACTTGGAACACGATTTCTGCATTATTAGAGTCTGAAACGAACATTTTTCGTTTACTCGCCTAAATATAGTGATATTTTAAAATTGATTAAACTTTTTAACATTACCCTAGGTACAAACTTTACGTTTGGTTAAAGTTTAATTCTACCATTTAATTTAGGTAAGATATGGTTCCAAGTCGTTTTTCAACTTGTAAACACAATTTTCTGTGTTATTAGAGTCTGAAACAAACATTTTTCGTTGACTCGCCTAAATATAGTGATATTTTAAAATTGTTTAAACTTCTAAACTTTACTCAAGGTACAAACACTACGTTCAGTTAAACTTTGAATCTACCATTTCATTTAGGTAAAATATGGTCCCAAGTCGTATTTAAATTTGAAATACGATTTCTGCGTTATTAGAGTCTGAAACGAACATTTTTCGTTTACTCGCCTAAATATAGTGATATTTTAAAATTGATTAAACTTTTCAACATTACCCTAGGTACAAACTTTACGTTTGGTTAAAGTTTGATTCTACCATTTAATTTAGGTGAGATATGGGTCCAAGTCGTTTTTCAACTTGGAACACGATTTCTGCGTTATTAGAGTCTGAAATGAACTTTTTTCGTTTACTCGCCTAAATATAGTGATATTTTAAAATTGTTTAAACTTCTAAACTTTACTCAAGGTACAAACACTACGATCATTTAAACTTTGAATCTAGAAAAATATGGTCCCAAGTCGTATTTTAATTTGAAATACGTTTTCTGCGTTATTAGAGTTTGAAAAGAACATTTTTCGTTTACTCGCCTAAATATAGTGATATTTTAAAATTGATTAAACTTTTCAACAATACCCTAGGTACAAACTTTACGTTTGGTTAAAGTTTGATTCTACCATTTGATTCTAACTTGGAACACGATTTCTGCGTTATTAGCGTCTGGTTTAAACTTCTAAACTTTACTCCAGTTACAAACACTACTTTCAGTTAAACTTTGAATCTACCATTTCATGTAGATAAAATATGGTCCCAAGTCGTATTTAAATTTGAAATACGATTTCTGCGTTATTAGAGTCTGAAAAGAACATTTTTCGTTTACTCGCCTAAATATAGTGATATTTTAAAATTGATTAAACTTTTCAACAATACCCTAGGTACAAACTTTACGTTTGGTTAAAGTTTGATTCTACCATTTGATTCTAACTTGGAACACGATTTCTGCGTTATTAGAGTCTGAAACGAACATTTTTCGTTTACTCGCCTAAATATAATGATATTTTAAAATTGTTTAAACTTCTAAACTTTACTCAAGGTACAAACACTACGTTCATTTAAACTTTGAATCTACCATTTCATTTAGGTAAAATATGGTCCAAAGGCGTATTTCAACTTGAAACACGATCTCTGCGTTGTTAGAGTCTGAAACTAACTTTTTCGTTTACTCGCCCAAAAATTGAGATATTTTAAAATTGTTTAAACTACTAAACTTTGCTCAAGGTACAAACCCTACGTTCATTTAAACTTTGAATCTACCATTTCATTTAGGTAATATATGGTCCCAAGTCGTATTTAAATTTGAAATACGATTTCTGCGTTATTAGAGTCTGGAAAGAACATTTTTCGTTTACTCGCCTAAATATAGTGATATTTTAAAATTGATTAAACTTTTCAACAATACCCTAGGTACAAACTTTACGTTTGGTTAAAGTTTGATTCTACCATTTAATTTAGGTGAGATATAGGTCCAAGTCGTTTTTCAACTTGGAACACGATTTCTGCATTATTAGAGTCTGAAACGAACATTTTTCGTTTACTCGCCTAAATATAGTGATATTTTAAAATTGTTTAAACTTCTAAACTTTACTCAAGGTACAAACACTACGTTCATTTAAACTTTGAATCTACCATTTCATTTAGGTAAAATATGGTCCCAAGTCGTATTTAATTTTGAAATACGATTTCTGCGTTATTAGAGTCTGAAAAGAACATTTTTCGTTTACTCGCCTAAATATAGTGATATTTTAAAATTGTTTAAACTTCTAAACTTTACTCAAGGTACAAACACTACGATCATTTGAACTTTGAATCTAGAAAAATATGGTCCCAAGTCGTATTTTAATTTGAAATACGTTTTCTGCGTTATTAGAGTTTGAAAAGAACATTTTTCGTTTACTCGCCTAAATATAGTGATATTTTAAAATTGATTAAACTTTTCAACAATACCCTAGGTACAAACTTTACGTTTGGTTAAAGTTTGATTCTACCATTTGATTCTAACTTGGAACACGATTTCTGCGTTATTAGAGTCTGGTTTAAACTTCTATACTTTACTCCAGGTACAAACACTACGTTCAGTTAAACTTTGAATCTACCATTTCATGTAGGTAAAATATGGTCCCAAGTCGTATTTAAATTTGAAATACGATTTCTGCGTTATTAGAGTCTGAAAAGAACATTTTTCGTTTACTCGCCTAAATATAGTGATATTTTAAAATTGATTAAACTTTTCAACAATACCCTAGGTACAAACTTTACGTTTGGTTAAAGTTTGATTCTACCATTTGATTCTAACTTGGAACACGATTTCTGCGTTATTAGAGTCTGAAACGAACATTTTTCGTTTACTCGCCTATATATAGTGATATTTTAAAATTGTTTAAACTTCTAAACTTTACTCAAGGTACAAACACTACGTTCATTTAAACTTTGAATCTACCATTTCATTTAGGTAAAATATGGTCCAAAGTCGTATTTCAACTTGGAACACGATTTCTGCGTTATTAGAGTCTGAAACGAACTTTTTTCGTTTACTCGCCTAAACATAGTGATATTTTAAAATTGTTTAAACTTCTAAACTTTGCTCAAGGTACAAACACTACGTTCATTTAAACTTTGAATCTACCATTTCATTTAGGTAAAATATGGTCCCAAGTCGTATTTAAATTTGAAATACGATTTCTGCTTTATTAGAGTCTGAAAAGAACATTTTTCGTTTACTCGCCTAAATATAGTGATATTTTAAAATTGTTTAAACTTCTAAACTTTACTCAAGGTACAAACACTACGATCATTTAAACTTTGAATCTAGAAAAATATGGTCCCAAGTCGTATTTTAATTTGAAATACGTTTTCTGCGTTATTAGAGTTTGAAAAGAACATTTTTCGTTTACTCGCCTAAATATAGTGATATTTTAAAATTGATTAAACTTTTCAACAATACCCTAGGTACAAACTTTACGTTTGGTTAAAGTTTGATTCTACCATTTGATTCTAACTTGGAACACGATTTCTGCGTTATTAGAGTCTGGTTTAAACTTCTAAACTTTACTCCAGGTACAAACACTACGTTCAGTTAAACTTTGAATCTACCATTTCATGTAGATAAAATATGGTCCCAAGTCGTATTTAAATTTGAAATACGATTTCTGCGTTATTAGAGTCTGAAAAGAACATTTTTCGTTTACTCGCCTAAATATAGTGATATTTTAAAATTGATTAAACTTTTCAACAATACCCTAGGTACAAACTTTACGTTTGGTTAAAGTTTGATTCTACCATTTGATTCTAACTTGGAACACGATTTCTGCGTTATTAGAGTCTGAAACGAACATTTTTCGTTTACTCGCCTAAATATAATGATATTTTAAAATTGTTTAAACTTCTAAACTTTACTCAAGGTACAAACACTACGTTCATTTAAACTTTGAATCTACCATTTCATTTAGGTAAAATATGGTCCAAAGTCGTATTTCAACTTGAAACACGATTTCTGCGTTGTTAGAGTCTGAAACGAACTTTTTCGTTTACTCGCCCAAAAATTGAGATATTTTAAAATTGTTTAAACTACTAAACTTTGCTCAAGGTACAAACCCTACGTTCATTTAAACTTTGAATCTACCATTTCATTTAGGTAATATATGGTCCCAAGTCGTATTTAAATTTGAAATACGATTTCTGCGTTATTAGAGTCTGGAAAGAACATTTTTCGTTTACTCGCCTAAATATAGTGATATTTTAAAATTGATTAAACTTTTCAACAATACCCTAGGTACAAACTTTACGTTTGGTTAAAGTTTGATTCTACCATTTAATTTAGGTGAGATATAGGTCCAAGTGGTTTTTCAACTTGGAACACGATTTCTGCATTATTAGAGTCTGAAACGAACATTTTTCGTTTACTCGCCTAAATATAGTGATATTTTAAAATTGTTTAAACTTCTAAACTTTACTCAAGGTACAAACACTACGTTCATTTAAACTTTGAATCTACCATTTCATTTAGGTAAAATATGGTCCCAAGTCGTATTTAATTTTGAAATACGATTTCTGCGTTATTAGAGTCTGAAAAGAACATTTTTCGTTTACTCGCCTAAATATAGTGATATTTTAAAATTGTTTAAACTTCTAAACTTTACTCAAGGTACAAACACTACGATCATTTAAACTTTGAATCTAGAAAAATATGGTCCCAAGTCGTATTTAAATTTGAAATACGATTTCTGCGTTATTAGAGTTTGAAAAGAACATTTTTGGTTTACTCGCCTAAATATAGTGATATTTTAAAATTGATTAAACTTTTCAACAATACCCTAGGTACAAACTTTACGTTTGGTTAAAGTTTGATTCTACCATTTGATTCTAACTTGGAACACGATTTCTGCGTTATTAGAGTCTGAAACGAACATTTTTCGTTTACTCGCCTAAAAATTGAGATATTTTAAAATTGTTTAAACTTCTAAACTTTACTCCAGGTACAAACACTACGTTCAGTTAAACTTTGAATCTACCATTTCATGTAGGTAAAATATGGTCCCAAGTCGTATTTAAATTTGAAATACGATTTCTGCATTATTAGAGTCTGAAAAGAACATTTTTCGTTTACTCGCCTAAATATAGTGATATTTTAAAACTGTTTAAACTTCTAAACTTTACTCAAGGTACAAACACTACGATCATTTGAACTTTGAATCTAGAAAAATATGGTCCCAAGTCGTATTTTAATTTGAAATACGTTTTCTGCGTTATTAGAGTTTGAAAAGAACATTTTTCGTTTACTCGCCTAAATATAGTGATATTTTAAAATTGATTAAACTTTTCAACAATACCCTAGGTACAAACTTTACGTTTGGTTAAAGTTTGATTCTACCATTTGATTCTAACTTGGAACACGATTTCTTCGTTATTAGAGTCTGGTTTAAACTTCTATACTTTACTCCAGGTACAAACACTACGTTCAGTTAAACTTTGAATCTACCATTTCATGTAGGTAAAATATGGTCCCAAGTCGTATTTAAATTTGAAATACGATTTCTGCGTTATTAGAGTCTGAAAAGAACATTTTTCGTTTACTCGCCTAAATATAGTGATATTTTAAAATTGATTAAACTTTTCAACAATACCCTAGGTACAAACTTTACGTTTGGTTAAAGTTTGATTCTACCATTTGATTCTAACTTGGAACACGATTTCTGCGTTATTAGAGTCTGGTTTAAACTTCTAAACTTTACTCCAGGTACAAACACTACGTACAGTTAAACTTTGAATCTACCATTTCATGTAGGTAAAATATGGTCCCAAGTCGTATTTAAATTTGAAATACGATTTCTGCGTTATTAGAGTCTGAAAAGAACATTTTTCGTTTACTCGCCTAAATATAGTGATATTTTAAAATTGAATAAACTTTTCAACAATACCCTAGGTACAAACTTTACGTTTGGTTAAAGTTTGATTCTACCATTTGATTCTAACTTGGAACACGATTTCTGCGTTATTAGAGTCTGAAACGAACATTTTTCGTTTACTCGCCTATATATAGTGATATTTTAAAATTGTTTAAACTTCTAAACTTTACTCAAGGTACAAACACTACGTTCATTTAAACTTTGAATCTACCATTTCATTTAGGTAAAATATGGTCCAAAGTCGTATTTCAACTTGAAACACGATTTCTGCGTTGTTAGAGTCTGAAACGAACTTTTTCGTTTACTCGCCCAAAAATTGAGATATTTTAAAATTGTTTAAACTACTAAACTTTGCTCAAGGTACAAACCCTACGTTCATTTAAACTTTGAATCTACCATTTCATTTAGGTAAAATATGGTCCCAAGTCGTATTTAAATTTGAAATACGATTTCTGCGTTATTAGACTCTGAAAAGAACATTTTTCGTTTACTCGCCTAAATATAGTGATATTTTAAAATTGTTTAAACTTCAAAACTTTACTCAAGGTACAAACACTACGATCATTTGAACTTTGAATCTAGAAAAATATGGTCCCAAGTCGTATTTTAATTTTAAATACGTTTTCTGCGTTATTAGAGTTTGAAAAGAACATTTTTCGTTTACTCGCCTAAATATAGTGATATTTTAAAATTGATTAAACTTTTCAACAATACCCTAGGTACAAACTTTACGTTTGGTTAAAGTTTGATTCTACCATTTGATTCTAACTTGGAACACGATTTCTGCGTTATTAGAGTCTGGTTTAAACTTCTAAACTTTACTCCAGGTACAAACACTACGTTCAGTTAAACTTTGAATCTACCATTTCATGTAGGTAAAATATGGTCCCAAGTCGTATTTAAATTTGAAATACGATTTCTGCGTTATTAGAGTCTGAAAAGAAAATTTTTCGTTTACTCGCCTAAATATAGTGATATTTTAAAATTGATTAAACTTTTCAACAATACCCTAGGTACAAACTTTACGTTTGGTTAAAGTTTGATTCTACCATTTGATTCTAACTTGGAACACGATTTCTGCGTTATTAGAGTCTGAAACGAACATTTTTCGTTTACTCGCCTATATATAGTGATATTTTAAAATTGTTTAAACTTCTAAACTTTACTCAAGGTACAAACACTACGTTCATTTAAACTTTGAATCTACCATTTCATTTAGGTAAAATATGGTCCAAAGTCGTATTTCAACTTGAAACACGATTTCTGCGTTGTTAGAGTCTGAAACGAACTTTGTCGTTTACTCGCCCAAAAATTGAGATATTTTAAAATTGTTTAAACTACTAAACTTTGCTCAAGGTACAAACCCTACGTTCATTTAAACTTTGAATCTACCATTTCATTTAGGTAATATATGGTCCCAAGTCGTATTTAAATTTGAAATACAATTTCTGCGTTATTAGAGTCTGGAAAGAACATTTTTCGTTTACTCGCCTAAATATAGTGATATTTTAAAATTGATTAAACTTTTCAACAATACCCTAGGTACAAACTTTACGTTTGGTTAAAGTTTGATTCTACCATTTAATTTAGGTGAGATATAGGTCCAAGTCGTTTTTCAACTTGGAACACGATTTCTGCATTATTAGAGTCTGAAACGAACATTTTTCGTTTACTCGCCTAAATATAGTGATATTTTAAAATTGTTTAAACTTCTAAACTTTACTCAAGGTAAAAACACTACGTTCATTTAAACTTTGAATCTACCATTTCATTTAGGTAAAATATGGTCCCAAGTCGTATTTGATTTTGAAATACGATTTCTGCGTTATTAGAGTCTGACAAGAACATTTTTCGTTTACTCGCCTAAATATAGTGATATTTTAAAATTGTTTAAACTTCTAAACTTTACTCAAGGTACAAACACTACGATCATTTAAACTTTGAATCTAGAAAAATATGGTCCCAAGTCGTATTTAAATTTGAAATACGATTTCTGCGTTTTTAGAGTTTGAAAAGAACATTTTTCGTTTACTCGCCTAAATATAGTGATATTTTAAAATTGATTAAACTTTTCAACAATACCCTAGGTACAAACTTTACGTTTGGTTAAAGTTTGATTCTACCATTTGATTCTAACTTGGAACACGATTTCTGCGTTATTAGAGTCTGAAACGAACATTTTTCGTTTACTCGCCTAAAAATTGAGATATTTTAAAATTGTTTAAACTTCTAAACTTTACTCCAGGTACAAACACTACGTTCAGTTAAACTTTGAATCTACCATTTCATGTAGGTAAAATATGGTCCCAAGTCGTGTTTAAATTTGAAATACGATTTCTGCGTTATTAGAGTCTGAAAAGAACATTTTTCGTTTACTTGCCTAAATATAGTGATATTTTAAAATTGATAAAACTTTTCAACAATACTCTAGGTACAAACGTTACGTTTGGTTAAAGTTTGATTCTACCATTTGATTCTAACTTGGAACACGATTTCTGCGTTATTAGAGTCTGAAACGAACATTTTTCGTTTACTCGCCTAAATATAGTGATATTTTAAAATTGTTTAAACTTCTAAACTTTACTCAAGGTACAAACACTACGTTCATTTAAACTTTGAATCTAGAAAAATATGGTCCCAAGTCGTATTTTAATTTGAAATACGTTTTCTGCGTTATTAGAGTTTGAAAAGAACATTTTTCGTTTACTCGCCTAAATATAGTGATATTTTAAAATTGATTAAACTTTTCAACAATACCCTAGGTACAAACTTTACGTTTGGTTAAAGTTTGATTCTACCATTTGATTCTAACTTGGAACACGATTTCTGCGTTATTAGAGTCTGGTTTAAACTTCTAAACTTTACTCCAGGTACAAACACTACGTTCAGTTAAACTTTGAATCTACCATTTCATGTAGGTAAAATATGGTCCCAAGTCGTATTTAAATTTGAAATACGATTTCTGCGTTATTAGAGTCTGAAAAGAACATTTTTCGTTTACTCGCCTAAATATAGTGATATTTTAAAATTGATTAAACTTTTCAACAATACCCTAGGTACAAACTTTACGTTTGGATAAAGTTTGATTCTACCATTTGATTCTAACTTGGAACACGATTTCTGCGTTATTAGAGTCTGAAACGAACATTTTTCGTTTACTCGCCTATATATAGTGATATTTTAAAATTGTTTAAACTTCTAAACTTTACTCAAGGTACAAACACTACGTTCATTTAAACTTTGAATCTACCATTTAATTTAGGTAAAATATGGTCCAAAGTCGTATTTCAACTTGAAACACGATTTCTGCGTTGTTAGAGTCTGAAACGAACTTTTTCGTTTACTCGCCCAAAAATTGAGATATTTTAAAATTGTTTAAACTACTAAACTTTGCTCAAGGTACAAACCCTACGTTCATTTAAACTTTGAATCTACCATTTCATTTAGGTAATATATGGTCCCAAGTCGTATTTAAATTTGAAATACAATTTCTGCGTTATTAGAGTCTGGAAAGAACATTTTTCGTTTACTCGCCTAAATATAGTGATATTTTAAAATTGATTAAACTTTTCAACAACACCCTAGGTACAAACTTTACGTTTGGTTAAAGTTTGATTCTACCATTTAATTTAGGTGAGATATAGTTCCAAGTCGTTTTTCAACTTGGAACACGATTTCTGCATTATTAGAGTCTGAAACGAACATTTTTCGTTTACTCGCCTAAATATAGTGATATTTTAAAATTGATTAAACTTTTTAACATTACCCTAGGTACAAACTTTAAGTTTGGTTAAAGTTTAATTCTACCATTTAATTTAGGTAAGATATGGTTCCAAGTCGTTTTTCAACTTGTAAACACAATTTTCTGTGTTATTAGAGTCTGAAACGAACATTTTTCGTTGACTCGCCTAAATATAGTGATATTTTAAAATTGTTTAAACTTCTAAACTTTACTCAAGGTACAAACACTACGTTCAGTTAAACTTTGAATCTACCATTTCATTTAGGTAAAATATGGTCCCAAGTCGTATTTAAATTTGAAATACGATTTCTGCGTTATTAGAGTCTGAAACGAACATTTTTCGTTTACTCGCCTAAATATAGTGATATTTTAAAATTGATTAAACTTTTCAACATTACCCTAGGTACAAACTTTACGTTTGGTTAAAGTTTAATTCTACCATTTAATTTAGGTGAGATATGGGTCCAAGTCGTTTTTCAACTTGGAACACGATTTCTGCGTTATTAGAGTCTGAAACGAACATTTTTAGTTTACTCGCCTAAATATAATGATATTTTAAAATTGTTTAAACTTCTAAACTTTACTCAAGGTACAAACACTACGTTCATTTAAAGTTTGAATCTACCATTACATTTAGGTAAAATATGGTCCCAAGTCGTATTTAAATTTGAAATACGATTTCTGCGTTATTAGAGTCTGAAAAGAACATTTTTCGTTTACTCGCCTAAATATAGTGATATTTTAAAATTGATTAAACTTTTCAACAATACCCTAGGTACAAACTTTACGTTTGGTTAAAGTTTGATTCTACCATTTGATTCTAACTTGGAACACGATTTCTGCGTTATTAGAGTCTGAAACGAACATTTTTAGTTTACTCGCCTAAATATAGTGATATTTTAAAATTGTTTAAACTTCTAAACTTTACTCAAGGTACAAACACTACGTTCATTTAAACTTTGAATCTACCATATCATTTAGGTAAAATATGGTCCAAAGTCGTATTTCAACTTGAAACACGATTTCTACGTTGTTAGAGTCTGAAACGAACTTTTTCGTTTACTCGCCCAAAAATTGAGATATTTTAAAATTGTTTAAACTACTAAACTTTGCTCAAGGTACAAACCCTACGTTCATTTAAAATTTGAATCTACCATTTCATTTAGGTAATATATGGTCCCAAGTCGTATTTAAATTTGAAATACGATTTCTGCGTTATTAGAGTCTGGAAAGAACATTTTTCGTTTACTCGCCTAAATATAGTGATATTTTAAAATTGATTAAACTTTTCAACAATACCCTAGGTACAAACTTTACGTTTGGTTAAAGTTTGATTCTACCATTTAATTTAGGTGAGATATAGGTCCAAGTCGTTTTTCAACTTGGAACACGATTTCTGCATTATTAGAGTCTGAAACGAACATTTTTCGTTTACTCGCCTAAATATAGTGATATTTTAAAATTGTTTAAACTTCTAAACTTTACTCAAGGTAAAAACACTACGTTCATTTAAACTTTGAATCTACCATTTCATTTAGGTAAAATATGGTCCCAAGTCGTATTTGATTTTGAAATACGATTTCTGCGTTATTAGAGTCTGAAAAGAACATTTTTCGTTTACTCGCCTAAATATAGTGATATTTTAAAATTGTTTAAACTTCTAAACTTTACTCAAGGTACAAACACTACGATCATTTAAACTTTGAATCTAGAAAAATATGGTCCCAAGTCGTATTTAAATTTGAAATACGATTTCTGCGTTATTAGAGTTTGAAAAGAACATTTTTCGTTTACTCGCCTAAATATAGTGATATTTTAAAATTGATTAAACTTTTCAACAATACCCTAGGTACAAACTTTACGTTTGGTTAAAGTTTAATTCTACCATTTGATTCTAACTTGGAACACGATTTCTGCGTTATTAGAGTCTGAAACGAACATTTTTCGTTTACTCGCCTAAAAATTGAGATATTTTAAAATTGTTTAAACTTCTAAACTTTACTCCAGGTACAAACACTACGTTCAGTTAAACTTTGAATCTACCATTTCATGTAGGTAAAATATGGTCCCAAGTCGTGTTTAAATTTGAAATACGATTTCTGCGTTATTAGAGTCTGAAAAGAACATTTTTCGTTTACTTGCCTAAATATAGTGATATTTTAAAATTGATAAAACTTTTCAACAATACTCTAGGTACAAACGTTACGTTTGGTTAAAGTTTGATTCTACCATTTGATTCTAACTTGGAACACGATTTCTGCGTTATTAGAGTCTGAAACGAACATTTTTCGTTTACTCGCCTAAATATAGTGATATTTTAAAATTGTTTAAACTTCTAAACTTTACTCAAGGTACAAACACTACGTTCATTTAAACTTTGAATCTACCATTTCATTTAGGTAAAATATGGTCCCAAGTCGTATTTAAATTTGAAATACGATTTCTGCGTTATTAGAGTCTGAAAAGAACATTTTTCGTTTACTCGCCTAAATATAGTGATATTTTAAAATTGTTTAAACTTCTAAACTTTACTCAAGGTACAAACACTACGATCATTTAAACTTTGAATCTAGAAAAATATGGTCCCAAGTCGTATTTTAATTTGAAATACGTTTTCTGCGTTATTAGAGTTTGAAAAGAACATTTTTCGTTTACTCGCCTAAATATAGTGATATTTTAAAATTGATTAAACTTTTCAACAATACCCTAGGTACAAACTTTACGTTTGGTTAAAGTTTGATTCTACCATTTGATTCTAACTTGGAACACGATTTCTGCGTTATTAGAGTCTGGTTTAAACTTCTAAACTTTACTCCAGGTCCAAACACTACGTTCAGTTAAACTTTGAATCTACCATTTCATGTAGGTAAAATATGGTCCCAAGTCGTATTTAAATTTGAAATACGATTTCTGCGTTATTAGAGTCTGAAAAGAACATTTTTCGTTTACTCGCCTAAATATAGTGATATTTTAAAATTGATTAAACTTTTCAACAATACCCTAGGTACAAACTTTACGTTTGGTTAAAGTTTGATTCTACCATTTGATTCTAACTTGCAACACGATTTCTGCGTTATTAGAGTCTGAAACGAACATTTTTAGTTTACTCGCCTAAATATAGTGATATTTTAAAATTGTTTAAACTTCTAAACTTTACTCAAGGTACAAACACTACGTTCATTTAAACTTTGAATCTACCATTTCATTTAGGTAAAATATGGTCCAAAGTCGTATTTCAACTTGAAACACGATTTCTGCGTTATTAGAGTCTGAAACGAACATTTTTCGTTTACTCGCCTAAATATAGTGATATTTTAAAATTGTTTAAACTACTAAACTTTGCTCAAGGTACAAACCCTACGTTCATTTAAACTTTGAATCTACCATTTCATTTAGGTAATATATGGTCCCAAGTCGTATTTAAATTTGAAATACGATTTCTGCGTTATTAGAGTCTGGAAAGAACATTTTTCGTTTACTCGCCTAAAAATTGAGATATTTTAAAATTGTTTAAACTTCTAAACTTTACTCCAGGTACAAACACTACGTTCCGTTAAACTTTGAATCTACCATTTCATGTAGGTAAAATATGGTCCCAAGTCGTATTTAAATTTGAAATACGATTTCTGCGTTATTAGAGTCTGAAAAGAACATTTTTCGTTTACTCGCCTAAATATAGTGATATTTTAAAATTGATTAAACTTTTCAACAATACCCTAGGTACAAACTTTACGATTGGTTAAAGTTTGATTCTACCATTTGATTCTAACTTGGAACGAGATTTCTGCGTTATTAGAGTCTGAAACGAACATTTTTCGTTTACTCGCCTAAATATTGTGATATTTTAAAATTGTTTAAACTTCTAAACTTTACTCAAGGTACAAACACTACGATCATTTAAACTTTGAATCTAGAAAAATATGGTCCCAAGTCGTATTTTAATTTGAAATACGTTTTCTGCGTTATTAGAGTTTGAAAAGAACATTTTTCGTTTACTCGCCTAAATATAGTGATATTTTAAAATTGATTAAACTTTTCAACAATACCCTAGGTACAAACTTTACGATTGGTTAAAGTTTGATTCTACCATTTTATTCTAACTTGGAACGAGATTTCTGCGTTATTAGAGTCTGAAACGAACATTTTTCGTTTACTCGCCTAAATATTGTGATATTTTAAAATTGTTTAAACTTCTAAACTTTACTCAAGCTACAAACACTACGTTCATTTAAACTTTGAATCTACCATTTCATTTAGGTAAAATATGGTCCCAAGTCGTATTTAAATTTGAAATACGATTTCTGCGTTATTAGAGTCTGAAACGAACATTTTTCGTTGACTCGCCTAAATATAGTGATATTTTAAAATTGTTTAAACTTCTAAACTTTACTCAAGGTACAATCACTACGTTCAGTTAAACTTTGAATCTACCATTTCATTTAGGTAAAATATGGTCCAAAGTCGTATTTCAACTTGAAACACGATTTCTGCGTTGTTAGAGTCTGAAACGAACTTTTTCGTTTACTCGCCCAAAAATTGAGATATTTTAAAATTGTTTAAACTACTAAACTTTGCTCAAGGTACAAACACTACGTTCATTTAAACTTTGAATCTACCATTTCATTTAGGTAAAATATGGTCCCAAGTCGTATTTAAATTTGAAATACGATTTCTGCGTTATTAGAGTCTGAAACGACCATTTTTCGTTTACTCGCCTAAATATACTGATATTTTAAACTTGTTTAAACTTCTAAACTATACTCAAGGTACAAACACTACGTTCATTTAAACTTTGAATCTACCATTTCATTTAGGTAAAATATGGTCCCAAGTCGTATTTAAATTTGAAATACGATTTCTGCGTTATTAGAGTCTGAAACGACCATTTTTCGTTTACTCGCCTAAATATACTGATATTTTAAACTTGTTTAAACTTCTAAACTATACTCAAGGTACAAACACTACGTTCATTTAAACTTTGAATCTACCATTTCATTTATGTAAAATATGGTCCCAAGTCGTATTTAATTTTGAAATACGATTTCTGCGTTATTATAGTCTGAAACGAACTTTTTTCGTTTACTCGCCTAAACATAGTGTTATTTTAAAATTGTTTAATCTTCTAAACTTTGCTCAAGGTACAAACACTACGTTCATTTAAACTTTGAATCTACCATGACATTTAGGTAAAATATGGTCCCAAGTCGTATTTAAATTTGAAATACGATTTCTGCGTTATTAGAGTCTGAAAAGAACATTTTTCGTTTACTCGCCTAAATATAGTGATATTTTAAAATTGTTTAAACTTATAAACTTTACTCAAGGTACAAACACTACGATCATTTAAACTTTGAATCTAGAAAAATATGGTCCCAAGTCGTATTTAAATTTGAAATACGATTTCTGCGTTATTAGAGTTTGAAAAGAACATTTTTCGTTTACTCGCCTAAATATAGTGATATTTTAAAATTGATTAAACTTTTCAACAATACCCTAGGTACAAACTTTACGTTTGGTTAAAGTTTGATTCTACCATTTGATTCTAAATTGGAATACGATTTCTGCGTTATTAGAGTCTGAAACGAACATTTTTCGTTTACTCGCCTAAAAATTGAGATATTTTAAAATTGTTTAAACTTCTAAACTTTACTCCAGGTACAAACACTACGTTCATTTAAACTTTGAATCTACCATTTTATTTAGGTAAAATATGGTCCCAAGTCGTATTTAAATTTGAAATACGATTTCTGAGTTATTAGAGTCTGAAAAGATCATTTTTCGTTTACTCGCCTAAATATAGTGATATTTTAAAATTGTTTAAACTTCTAAACTTTACTCCAGGTACAAACACTACGTTCATTTAAACTTTAAATCTACCATTTTATTTAGGTAAAATATTGTCCCAAGTCGTATTTAAATTTGAAATACGATTTCTGCGTTATAAAAGTCTGAAAAGAACATTTTTCGTTTACTCGCCTAAATATAGTGATATTTTAAAATTGTTTAAACTTCTAAACTTTACTCAAGGTACAAACACTACGTTCAGTTAAACTTTGAATCTACCATTTCATTTAGGTAAAATATGGTCCCAAGTCGTATTTAAATTTGAAATACGATTTCTGCGTTATTAGAGTCTGAAACGACCATTTTTCGTTTACTCGCCTAAATATAGTGATAGTTTAAAATTGTTTAAACTTCTAAACTTTACTCAAGGTACAAACACTACGTTCATTTAAACTTTGAATCTACCATTTCATTTAGGTAAAATATGGTCCCAAGTCGTATTTAAATTTGAAATACGATTTCTGCGTTATTAGAGTCTGAAACGACCATTTTTCGTTTACTCGCCTAAATATAGTGATATTTTAAAATTGATTAAGCTTTTCAACAATACCCTAGGTACAAACTTTACGTCTGGTTAAAGTTTGATTCTACCATTTGATTCTAAATTGGAATACGATTTCTGCGTTATTAGAGTCTGAAACGAACATTATTCGTTTACTCGCCTAAAAATTGAGATATTTTAAAATTGTTTAAACTTCTAAACTTTACTCCAGGTACAAACACTACGTTCATTTAAACTTTGAATCTACCATTTTATTTAGGTAAAATATGGTCCCAAGTCGTATTTAAATTTGAAATACGATTTCTGCGTTATTAGAGTCTGAAACGACCATTTTTCGTTTACTCGCCTAAATATAGTGATATTTTAAAATTGATTAAACTTTTCAACAATACCCTAGTTACAAACTTTACGTTTGGTTAAAGTTTGATTCTACCATTTGATTCTAAATTGGAATACGATTTCTGCGTTATTAGAGTCTGAAACGAACATTTTTCGTTTACTCGCCTAAAAATTGAGATATTTTAAAATTGTTTAAACTTCTAAACTTTACTCCAGGTACAAACACTACGTTCATTTAAACTTTGAATCTACCATTTTATTCAGGTAAAATATGGTCCCAAGTCGTATTTAAATTTGAAATACGATTTCTGCGTTATTAGAGTCTGAAAAGAACATTTTTCGTTTACTCGCCTAAATATAGTGATATTTTAAAATTGTTTAAACTTCTAAACTTTACTCCAGGTACAAACACTACGTTCATTTAAACTTTGAATCTACCATTTTATTTAGGTAAAATATTGTCCCAAGTCGTATTTAAATTTGAAATACGATTTCTGCGTTATTAGAGTCTGAAAAGAACATTTTTCGTTTGCTCGCCTAAATATAGTGATATTTTAAAATTGTTTAAACTTCTAAACTTTACTCAAGGTACAAACACTACGTTCAGTTAAACTTTGAATCTACCATTTCATTTAGGTAAAATATGGTCCCAAGTCGTATTTAAATTTGAAATACGATTTCTGCGTTATTAGAGTCTGAAACGACCATTTTTCGTTTACTCGCCTAAATATAGTGATATTTTAAAATTGTTTAAACTTCTAAACTTTACTCAAGGTACAAACACTACGTTCATTTAAACTTTGAATCTACCATTTCATTTAGGTAAAATATGGTCCCAAGTCGTATTTAAATTTGAAATACGATTTCTGCGTTATTAGAGTCTGAAACGACCATTTTTCGTTTACTCGCCTAAATATAGTGATATTTTAAAATTGATTAAACTTTTCAACAATACCCTAGTTACAAACTTTACGTTTGGTTAAAGTTTGATTCTACCATTTGATTCTAAATTGGAATACGATTTCTGCGTTATTAGAGTCTGAAACGAACATTTTTCGTTTACTCGCCTAAAAATTGAGATATTTTAAAATTGTTTAAACTTCTAAACTTTACTCCAGGTACAAACACTACGTTCATTTAAACTTTGAATCTACCATTTTATTTAGGTAAAATATGGTCCCAAGTCGTATTTAAATTTGAAATACGATTTCTGCGTTATTAGAGTCTGAAAAGAACATTTTTCGTTTACTCGCCTAAATATAGTGATATTTTAAAATTGTTTAAACTTTTCAACAATACCCTAGGTACAAACTTTACGTCTGGTTAAAGTTTGATTCTACCATTTGATTCTAAATTGGAATACGATTTCTGCGTTATTAGAGTCTGAAACGAACATTATTCGTTTACTCGCCTAAAAATTGAGATATTTTAAAATTGTTTAAACTTCTAAACTTTACTCCAGGTACAAACACTACGTTCATTTAAACTTTGAATCTACCATTTTATTTAGGTAAAATATGGTCCCAAGTCGTATTTAAATTTGAAATACGATTTCTGCGTTATTAGAGTCTGAAATGAACATTTTTCGTTTACTCGCCTAAATATAGTGATATTTTAAAATTGTTTAAACTTCTAAACTTTACTCTAGGTACAAACACTACGTTCATTTAAACTTTGAATCTACCATTTTATTTAGGTAAAATATGGTCCCAAGTCGTATTTAAATTTGAAATACGATTTCTGAGTTATTAGAGTCTGAAAAGATCATTTTTCGTTTACTCGCCTAAATATAGTGATATTTTAAAATTGTTTAAACTTCTAAACTTTACTCCAGGTACAAACACTACGTTCATTTAAACTTTGAATCTACCATTTTATTTAGGTAAAATATTGTCCCAAGTCGTATTTAAATTTGAAATACGATTTCTGCGTTATTAGAGTCTGAAAAGAACATTTTTCGTTTGCTCGCCTAAATATAGTGATATTTTAAAATTGTTTAAACTTCTAAACTTTACTCAAGGTACAAACACTACGTTCATTTAAACTTTGAATCTACCATTTCATTTAGGTAAAATATGGTCCCAAGTCGTATTTAAATTTGAAATACGATTTCTGCGTTATTAGAGTCTGAAACGACCATTTTTCGTTTACTCGCCTAAATATAGTGATATTTTAAAATTGTTTAAACTTCTAAACTTTACTCAAGGTACAAACACTACGTTCATTTAAACTTTGAATCTACCATTTCATTTAGGTAAAATATGGTCCCAAGTCGTATTTAAATTTGAAATACGATTTCTGCGTTATTAGAGTCTGAAACGACCATTTTTCGTTTACTCGCCTAAATATAGTGATATTTTAAAATTGATTAAACTTTTCAACAATACCCTAGTTACAAACTTTACGTTTGGTTAAAGTTTGATTCTACCATTTGATTCTAAATTGGAATACGATTTCTGCGTTATTAGAGTCTGAAAAGAACATTTTTCGTTTACTCGCCTAAATATAGTGATATTTTAAAATTGTTTAAACTTCTAAACTTTGCTCAAGGTACAAACACTACGTTCATTTAAACTTTGAATCTACCATTACATTTAGGTAAAATATGGTCCCAAGTCGTATTTAAATTTGAAATACGATTTCTGCGTTATTAGAGTCTGAAAAGAACATTTTTCGTTTACTCGCCTAAATATAGTGATATTTTAAAATTGTTTAAACTTATAAACTTTACTCAAGGTACAAACACTACGATCATTTAAACTTTGAATCTAGAAAAATATGGTCCCAAGTCGTATTTAAATTTGAAATACGATTTCTGCGTTATTAGAGTCTGAAACGACCATTTTTCGTGTACTCGCCTAAATATAGTGATATTTTATAATTGATTAAACTTTTCAACAATACCCTAAGTACAAACTTTACGTTTGGTTAAAGTGTGATTCTACCATTTGATTCTAAATTGGAATACGATTTCTGCGTTATTAGAGTCTGAAACGAACATTTGTTCGTTTACTCGCCTAAAAATTGAGATATTTTAAAATTGTTTAAACTTCTAAACTTTGCTCAAGGTACAAAAACTACTTTCATTTAAACTTTGAATCTACCATTTCATTTAGGTAAAATATGGTCCCAAGTCGTATTTAAATTTGAAATACGATTTCTGCGTTATTAGAGTCTGAAAAGAACATTTTTCGTTTACTCGCCTAAATATAGTGATATTTTAAAATTGTTTAAACTTATAAACTTTACTCAAGGTACAAACACTACGATCATTTAAACTTTGAATCTAGAAAAATATGGTCCCAAGTCGTATTTAAATTTGAAATACGATTTCTGCGTTATTAGAGTCTGAAACGACCATTTTTCGTTTACTCGCCTAAATATAGTGATATTTTAAAATTGATTAAACTTTTCAACAATACCCTAAGTACAAACTTTACGTTTGGTTAAAGTGTGATTCTACCATTTGATTCTAAATTGGAATACGATTTCTGCGTTATTAGAGTCTGAAACGAACATTTGTTCGTTTACTCGCCTAAAAATTGAGATATTTTAAAATTGTTTAAACTTCTAAACTTTGCTCAAGGTACAAAAACTACGTTCATTTAAACTTTGAATCTACCATTTCATTTAGGTAAAATATGGTCCCAAGTCGTATTTAAATTTGAAATACGATTTCTGCGTTATTAGAGTCTGAAAAGAACATTTTTCGTTTACTCGCCTAAATATAGTGATATTTTAAAATTGTTTAAACTTCTAAACTTTACTCAAGGTACAAACACTGCGATCATTTAAACTTTGAATCTAGAAAAATATGGTCCCAAGTCGTATTTAAATTTGAAATACGATTTCTGCGTTATTAGAGTTTGAAAAGAACATTTTTCGTTTACTCGCCTAAATATAGTGATATTTTAAAATTGATTAAACTTTTCAACAATACCCTAGGTACAAACTTTACGTTTGGTTAAAGTTTGATTCTACCATTTAATTTAGGTGAAATATGGGTCCAAGTCGTTTTTCAACTTGGAACACGATTTCTGCGTTATTAGAGTCTGAAACGAACATTTTTCGTTTACTCGCCAAAATATAGTGATATTTTAAAATTGTTTAAACTTCTAAACACTACGTTCAGTTACACTTTGAATCTACCATTTCATTTAGGTAAAATATGGTCCCAAGTCGTATTTAAATTTGAAATACGATTTCTGCGTTATTAGAGTCTGAAACGACCATTTTTCGTTTACTCGCCTAAATATAGTGATATTTTAAAATTGTTTAAACTTATAAACTATACTCAAGGTACAAACACTACGATCATTTAAACTTTGAATCTAGAAAAATATGGTCCCAAGTCGTATTTAAATTTGAAATACGATTTCTGCGTTATTAGAGTTTGAAAAGAACATTTTTCGTTTACTCGCCTAAATATAGTGATATTTTAAAATTGATTAAACTTTTCAACAATACCCTAGGTACAAACTTTACGTTTGGTTAAAGTTTGATTCTACCATTTAATTTAGGTGAGATATGGGTCCAAGTCGTTTTTCAACTTGGAACACGATTTCTGCGTTATTAGAGTCTGAAACGAACATTTTTCGTTTACTCGCCTAAATATAGTGATATTTTAAAATTGTTTAAACTTCTAAACACTACGTTCAGTTAAACTTTGAATCTACCATTTCATTTAGGTAAAATATGGTCCCAAGTCGTATTTAAATTTGAAATACGATTTCTGCGTTATTAGAGTTTGAAACGACCATTTTTCGTTTACTCGCCTAAATATAGTGATATTTTAAAATTGTTTAAACTTCTAAACTATACTCAAGGTACAAACACTACGTTCATTTAAACTTTGAATCTACCATTTCATTTAGGTAAAATATGGTCCCAAGTCGTATTTAAATTTGAAATACGATTTCTGCGTTATTAGAGTTTGAAACGACCATTTTTCGTTTACTCGCCTAAATATAGTGATATTTTAAAATTGTTTAAACTTCTAAACTATACTCAAGGTACAAACACTACGTTCATTTAAATTTTGAATCTACCAATTTATTTAGGTAAAATATGGTCCCAAGTCGTATTTAAATTTGAAATACGATTTCTGCGTTATTAGAGTTTGAAACGACCATTTTTCGTTTACTCGCCTAAATATAGTGATATTTTAAAATTGTTTAAACTTCTAAACTATACTCAAGGTACCAACACTACGTTCAGTTAAACTTTGAATCTACCATTTCATTTAGGTAAAATATGGTCTAAAGTCGAATTTCAACTTGAAACTCGATTTCTGCGTTATTAGAGTCTGAAACGACCATTTTTCGTTTACTCGCCTAAATATAGTGATATTTTAAAATTGTTTAAACTTCTAAACTTTACTCAAGGTACAAACACTACGTTCATTTAAACTTTGAATCTACCATTTCATTTAGGTAAAATATGGTCCCAAGTCGTATTTAATTTTGAAATACGATTTCTGCGTTATTAGAGTCTGAAACGAACTTTTTTCGTTTACTCGCTTAAACATAGTGATATTTTAAAATTGTTTAAACTTCTAAACTTTACTCAAGGTACAATCACTACGATCATTTAACTTTGAATCTAGAAAAATATGGTCCCAAGTCGTATTTAAATTTGAAATACGATTTCTGCGTTATTAGAGTTTGAAAAGAACATTTTTCGTTTACTCGCCTAAATATAGTGATATTTTAAAATTGATTAAACTTTTCAACAATACCCTAGGTACAAACTTTACGTTTGGTTAAAGTTTGATTCTACCATTTGATTCTAAATTGGAATACGATTTCTGCGTTATTAGAGTCTGAAACGAACATTTGTTCGTTTACTCGCCTAAAAATTGAGATATTTTAAAATTGTTTAAACTTCTAAACTTTGCTCAAGGTACAAACACTACGTTCATTTAAACTTTGAATCTACCATTTCATTTAGGTAAAATATGGTCTCAAGTCGTATTTAAATTTGAAATACGATTTCTGCGTTATTAGAGTCTGAAAAGAACATTTTTCGTTTACTCGCCTAAATATAGTGATATTTTAAAATTGTTTAAACTTCTAAACTTTACTCAAGGTACAAACACTACGATCATTTAAACTTTGAATCTAGAAAAATATGGTCCCAAGTCGTATTTAAATTTGAAATACGATTTCTGCGTTATTAGAGTTTGAAAAGAACATTTTTCGTTTACTCGCCTAAATATAGTGATATTTTAAAATTGATTAAACTTTTCAACAATACCCTAGGTACAAACTTTACGTTTGGTTAAAGTTTGATTCTACCATTTAATTTAGGTGAGATATGGGTCCAAGTCGTTTTTCAACTTGGAACACGATTTCTGCGTTATTAGAGTCTGAAACGAACATTTTTCGTTTACTCGCCTAAATATAGTGATATTTTAAAATTGTTTAAACTTCTAAACAATACGTTCAGTTAAACTTTGAATCTACCATTTCATTTAGGTAAAATATTGTCCCAAGTCGTATTTAAATTTGAAATACGATTTCTGCGTTATTAGAGTCTGAAACGACCATTTTTCGTTTACTCGCCTAAATATAGTGATATTTTAAAATTGTTTAAACTTCTAAATTATACTCAAGGTACAAACACTACGTTCATTTAAACTTATAAATCTACCATTTCATTTAGGTAAAATATGGTCCAAAGTCGTATTTCAACTTGAAACACGATTTCTGCGTTGTTAGAGTCTGAAACGAACTTTTTCGTTTACTCGCCCAAAAATTGAGATATTTTAAAATTGTTTAAACTACTAAACTTTGCTCAAAGTACAAACACTACGTTCATTTAAACTTTGAATCTACCATTTCATTTAGGTAAAATATGGTCCCAAGTCGTATTTAAATTTGAAATACGATTTCTGCGTTATTAGAGTTTGAAACGACCATTTTTCGTTTACTCGCCTAAATATAGTGATATTTTAAAATTGTTTAAACTTCTAAACTATACTCAAGGTACAAACACTACGTTCATTTAAACTTTGAATCTACCATTTCATTTAGGTAAAATATGGTCCCAAGTCGTATTTAAATTTGAAATACGATTTCTGCGTTATTAGAGTCTGAAACGACCATTTTTCGTTTACTCGCCTAAATATAGTGATATTTTAAAATTGATTAAACTTTTCAACAATACCCTAAGTACAAACTTTACGTTTGGTTAAAGTGTGATTCTACCATTTGATTCTAAATTGGAATACGATTTCTGCGTTATTAGAGTCTGAAACGAACATTTGTTCGTTTACTCGCCTAAAAATTGAGATATTTTAAAATTGTTTAAACTTCTAAACTTTGCTCAAGGTACAAAAACTACGTTCATTTGAACTTTGAATCTACCATTTCATTTAGGTAAAATATGGTCCCAAGTCGTATTTAAATTTGAAATACGATTTCTGCGTTATTAGAGTCTGAAAAGAACATTTTTCGTTTACTCGCCTAAATATAGTGATATTTTAAAATTGTTTAAACTTCTAAACTTTACTCAAGGTACAAACACTACGATCATTTAAACTTTGAATCTAGAAAAATATGGTCCCAAGTCGTATTTAAATTTGAAATACGATTTCTGCGTTATTAGAGTTTGAAAAGAACATTTTTCGTTTACTCGCCTAAATATAGTGATATTTTAAAATTGATTAAACTTTTCAACAATACCCTAGGTACAAACTTTACGTTTGGTTAAAGTTTGATTCTACCATTTAATTTAGGTGAGATATGGGTCCAAGTCGTTTTTCAACTTGGAACACGATTTCTGCGTTATTAGAGTCTGAAACGAACATTTTTCGTTTACTCGCCTAAATATAGTGATATTTTAAAATTGTTTAAACTTCTAAACACTACGTTCAGTTAAACTTTGAATCTACCATTTAATTTAGGTAAAATATTGTCCCAAGTCGTATTTAAATTTGAAATACGATTTCTGCGTTATTAGAGTCTGAAACGACCATTTTTCGTTTACTCGCCTAAATATAGTGATATTTTAAAATTGTTTAAACTTCTAAACTATACTCAAGGTACAAACACTACGTTCATTTAAACTTTGAATCTACCATTTCATTTAGGTAAAATATGGTCCAAAGTCGTATTTCAACTTGAAACACGATTTCTGCGTTGTTAGAGTCTGAAACGAACTTTTTCGTTTACTCGCCCAAAAATTGAGATATTTTAAAATTGTTTAAACTACTAAACTTTGCTCAAAGTACAAACACTACGTTCATTTAAACTTTGAATCTACCATTTCATTTAGGTAAAATATGGTCCCAAGTCGTATTTAAATTTGAAATACGATTTCTGCGTTATTAGAGTTTGAAACGACCATTTTTCGTTTACTCGCCTAAATATAGTGATATTTTAAAATTGTTTAAACTTCTAAACTATACTCAAGGTACAAACACTACGTTTATTTAAACTTTGAATCTACCATTTTATTTAGGTAAAATATGGTCCCAAGTCGTATTTAAATTTGAAATACGATTTCTGCGTTATTAGAGTCTGAAACGACCATTTTTCGTTTACTCGCCTAAATATAGTGATATTTTAAAATTGATTAAACTTTTCAACAATACCCTAAGTACAAACTTTACGTTTGGTTAAAGTGTGATTCTACCATTTGATTCTAAATTGGAATACGAATTCTGCGTTATTAGAGTCTGAAACGAACATTTGTTCGTTTACTCGCCTAAAAATTGAGATATTTTAAAATTGTTTAAACTTCTAAACTTTGCTCAAGGTACAAAAACTACGTTCATTTAAACTTTGAATCTACCATTTCATTTAGGTAAAATATGGTCCCAAGTCGTATTTAAATTTGAAATACGATTTCTGCGTTATTAGAGTCTGAAAAGAACATTTTTCGTTTACTCGCCTAAATATAGTGATATTTTAAAATTGTTTAAACTTCTAAACTTTACTCAAGGTACAAACACTACGATCATTTAAACTTTGAATCTAGAAAAATATGGTCCCAAGTCGTATTTAAATTTGAAATACGATTTCTGCGTTATTAGAGTTTGAAAAGAACATTTTTCGTTTACTCGCCTAAATATAGTGATATTTTAAAATTGATTAAACTTTTCAACAATACCCTAGGTACAAACTTTACGTTTGGTTAAAGTTTGATTCTACCATTTAATTTAGGTGAGATATGGGTCCAAGTCGTTTTTCAACTTGGAACACGATTTCTGCGTTATTAGAGTCTGAAACGAACATTTTTCGTTTACTCGCCTAAATATAGTGATATTTTAAAATTGTTTAAACTTCTAAACTTTACTCAAGGTACAAACACTACGTTCAGTTAAACTTTGAATCTACCATTTCATTTAGGTAAAATATGGTCCCAAGTCGTATTTAAATTTGAAATACGATTTCTGCGTTATTAGAGTCT
Source organism: Pterostichus niger (assembly GCA_947425015.1). Lineage (NCBI taxonomy): Eukaryota > Metazoa > Arthropoda > Insecta > Coleoptera > Carabidae > Pterostichus > Pterostichus niger. The sequence continues at coordinate 16,964,453 of OX380338.1, read as the reverse complement.
GAAACGACCATTTTTCGTTTACTCGCCTAAATATAGTGATATTTTAAAATTGTTTAAACTTCTAAACTTTACTCAAGGTACAAACACTACGTTCATTTAAACTTTGAATCTACCATTTCATTTAGGTAAAATATGGTTCCAAGTCGTATTTCAACTTGAAACACGATTTCTGCGTTGTTAGAGTCTGAAACGAACTTTTTCGTTTACTCGCCCAAAAATTGAGATATTTTAAAATTGTTTAAACTACTAAACTTTGCTCAAGGTACAAACACTACGTTCATTTAAACTTTGAATCTACCATTTCATTTAGGTAAAATATGGTCCCAAGTCGTATTTAAATTTGAAATACGATTTCTGCGTTATTAGAGTCTGAAACGACCATTTTTCGTTTACTCGCCTAAATATAGTGATATTTTAAAATTGTTTAAACTTCTAAACTTTACTCAAAGTACAAACACTACGTTCATTTAAACTTTGAATCTACCATTTCATTTAGGTAAAATATGGTCCCAAGTCGTATTTCAACTTGAAACACGATTTCTGCGTTGTTAGAGTCTGAAACGAACTTTTTCGTTTACTCGCCCAAAAATTGAGATATTTTAAAATTGTTTAAACTACTAAACTTTGCTCAAGGTACAAACACTACGTTCATTTAAACTTTGAATCTACCATTTCATTTAGGTAAAATATGGTCCCAAGTCGTATTTAAATTTGAAATACGATTTCTGCGTTATTAGAGTCTGAAAAGAACTTTTTTCGTTTACTCGCCTAAATATAGTGATATTTTAAAATTGATTAAACTTTTCAACAAAACCCTAGGTACAAACTTTACGTTTGGTTAAAGTTTGATTCTACCATTTGATTCTAACTTGGAACACGATTTCTGCGATATTAGAGTCTGAAACGAACATTTTTCATTGACTCGCCTAAATATAGTGATATTTTAAAATTGTTTAAACTTCTAAACTTTACTCAAGGTACAAACACTACGTTCAGTTAAACTTTGAATCTACCATTTCATTTAGGTAAAATATGGTCCCAAGTCGTATTTCAACTTGAAACACGATTTCTGCGTTGTTAGAGTCTGAAACGAACTTTTTCGTTTACTCGCCCAAAAATTGAGATATTTTAAAATTGTTTAAACTACTAAACTTTGCTCAAGGTACAAACACTACGTTCATTTAAACTTTGAATCTAGAAAAATATGGTCCCAAGTCGTATTTAAATTTGAAATACGATTTCTGCGTTATTAGAGTTTGAAAAGAACATTTTTCGTTTACTCGCCTAAATATAGTGATATTTTAAAATTGATTAAACTTTTCAACAATACCCTAGGTACAAACTTTACGTTTGGTTAAAGTTTGATTCTACCATTTAATTTAGGTGAGATATGGGTCCAAGTCGTTTTTCAACTTGGAACACGATTTCTGCGTTATTAGAGTCTGAAACGAACATTTTTCGTTTACTCGCCTAAATATAGTGATATTTTAAAATTGTTTAAACTTCTAAACACTACGTTCAGTTAAACTTTGAATCTACCATTTAATTTAGGTAAAATATTGTCCCAAGTCGTATTTAAATTTGAAATACGATTTCTGCGTTATTAGAGTCTGAAACGACCATTTTTCGTTTACTCGCCTAAATATAGTGATATTTTAAAATTGTTTAAACTTCTAAACTATACTCAAGGTACAAACACTACGTTTATTTAAACTTTGAATCTACCATTTTATTTAGGTAAAATATGGTCCCAAGTCGTATTTAAATTTGAAATACGATTTCTGCGTTATTAGAGTCTGAAACGACCATTTTTCGTTTACTCGCCTAAATATAGTGATATTTTAAAATTGATTAAACTTTTCAACAATACCCTAAGTACAAACTTTACGTTTGGTTAAAGTGTGATTCTACCATTTGATTCTAAATTGGAATACGATTTCTGCGTTATTAGAGTCTGAAACGAACATTTGTTCGTTTACTCGCCTAAAAATTGAGATATTTTAAAATTGTTTAAACTTCTAAACTTTGCTCAAGGTACAAAAACTACGTTCATTTGAACTTTGAATCTACCATTTCATTTAGGTAAAATATGGTCCCAAGTCGTATTTAAATTTGAAATACGATTTCTGCGTTATTAGAGTCTGAAAAGAACATTTTTCGTTTACTCGCCTAAATATAGTGATATTTTAAAATTGTTTAAACTTCTAAACTTTACTCAAGGTACAAACACTACGATCATTTAAACTTTGAATCTAGAAAAATATGGTCCCAAGTCGTATTTAAATTTGAAATACGATTTCTGCGTTATTAGAGTTTGAAAAGAACATTTTTCGTTTACTCGCCTAAATATAGTGATATTTTAAAATTGATTAAACTTTTCAACAATACCCTAGGTACAAACTTTACGTTTGGTTAAAGTTTGATTCTACCATTTAATTTAGGTGAGATATGGGTCCAAGTCGTTTTTCAACTTGGAACACGATTTCTGCGTTATTAGAGTCTGAAACGAAAATTTTTCGTTTACTCGCCTAAATATAGTGATATTTTAAAATTGTTTAAACTTCTAAACACTACGTTCAGTTAAACTTTGAATCTACCATTTAATTTAGGTAAAATATTGTCCCAAGTCGTATTTAAATTTGAAATACGATTTCTGCGTTATTAGAGTCTGAAACGACCATTTTTCGTTTACTCGCCTAAATATAGTGATATTTTAAAATTGTTTAAACTTCTAAACTATACTCAAGGTACAAACACTACGTTCATTTAAACTTTGAATCTACCATTTCATTTAGGTAAAATATGGTCCAAAGTCGTATTTCAACTTGAAACACGATTTCTGCGTTGTTAGAGTCTGAAACGAACTTTTTCGTTTACTCGCCCAAAAATTGAGATATTTTAAAATTGTTTAAACTACTAAACTTTGCTCAAAGTACAAACACTACGTTCATTTAAACTTTGAATCTACCATTTCATTTAGGTAAAATATGGTCCCAAGTCGTATTTAAATTTGAAATACGATTTCTGCGTTATTAGAGTTTGAAACGACCATTTTTCGTTTACTCGCCTAAATATAGTGATATTTTAAAATTGTTTAAACTTCTAAACTATACTCAAGGTACAAACACTACGTTTATTTAAACTTTGAATCTACCATTTTATTTAGGTAAAATATGGTCCCAAGTCGTATTTAAATTTGAAATACGATTTCTGCGTTATTAGAGTCTGAAACGACCATTTTTCGTTTACTCGCCTAAATATAGTGATATTTTAAAATTGATTAAACTTTTCAACAATACCCTAAGTACAAACTTTACGTTTGGTTAAAGTGTGATTCTACCATTTGATTCTAAATTGGAATACGAATTCTGCGTTATTAGAGTCTGAAACGAACATTTGTTCGTTTACTCGCCTAAAAATTGAGATATTTTAAAATTGTTTAAACTTCTAAACTTTGCTCAAGGTACAAAAACTACGTTCATTTAAACTTTGAATCTACCATTTCATTTAGGTAAAATATGGTCCCAAGTCGTATTTAAATTTGAAATACGATTTCTGCGTTATTAGAGTCTGAAAAGAACATTTTTCGTTTACTCGCCTAAATATAGTGATATTTTAAAATTGTTTAAACTTCTAAACTTTACTCAAGGTACAAACACTACGATCATTTAAACTTTGAATCTAGAAAAATATGGTCCCAAGTCGTATTTAAATTTGAAATACGATTTCTGCGTTATTAGAGTTTGAAAAGAACATTTTTCGTTTACTCGCCTAAATATAGTGATATTTTAAAATTGATTAAACTTTTCAACAATACCCTAGGTACAAACTTTACGTTTGGTTAAAGTTTGATTCTACCATTTAATTTAGGTGAGATATGGGTCCAAGTCGTTTTTCAACTTGGAACACGATTTCTGCGTTATTAGAGTCTGAAACGAACATTTTTCGTTTACTCGCCTAAATATAGTGATATTTTAAAATTGTTTAAACTTCTAAACTTTACTCAAGGTACAAACACTACGTTCAGTTAAACTTTGAATCTACCATTTCATTTAGGTAAAATATGGTCCCAAGTCGTATTTAAATTTGAAATACGATTTCTGCGTTATTAGAGTCTGAAACGACCATTTTTCGTTTACTCGCCTAAATATAGTGATATTTTAAAATTGTTTAAACTTCTAAACTTTACTCAAGGTACAAACACTACGTTCATTTAAACTTTGAATCTACCATTTCATTTAGGTAAAATATGGTCCCAAGTCGTATTTCAACTTGAAACACGATTTCTGCGTTGTTAGAGTCTGAAACGAACTTTTTCGTTTACTCGCCCAAAAATTGAGATATTTTAAAATTGTTTAAACTACTAAACTTTGCTCAAGGTACAAACACTACGTTCATTTAAACTTTGAATCTACCATTTCATTTAGGTAAAATATGGTCCCAAGTCGTATTTAAATTTGAAATACGATTTCTGCGTTATTAGAGTCTGAAACGACCATTTTTCGTTTACTCGCCTAAATATAGTGATATTTTAAAATTGTTTAAACTTCTAAACTTTACTCAAAGTACAAACACTACGTTCATTTAAACTTTGAATCTACCATTTCATTTAGGTAAAATATGGTCCCAAGTCGTATTTCAACTTGAAACACGATTTCTGCGTTGTTAGAGTCTGAAACGAACTTTTTCGTTTACTCGCCCAAAAATTGAGATATTTTAAAATTGTTTAAACTACTAAACTTTGCTCAAGGTACAAACACTACGTTCATTTAAACTTTGAATCTACCATTTCATTTAGGTAAAATATGGTCCCAAGTCGTATTTAAATTTGAAATACGATTTCTGCGTTATTAGAGTCTGAAAAGAACTTTTTTCGTTTACTCGCCTAAATATAGTGATATTTTAAAATTGATTAAACTTTTCAACAAAACCCTAGGTACAAACTTTACGTTTGGTTAAAGTTTGATTCTACCATTTGATTCTAACTTGGAACACGATTTCTGCGATATTAGAGTCTGAAACGAACATTTTTCATTGACTCGCCTAAATATAGTGATATTTTAAAATTGTTTAAACTTCTAAACTTTACTCAAGGTACAAACACTACGTTCAGTTAAACTTTGAATCTACCATTTCATTTAGGTAAAATATGGTCCCAAGTCGTATTTCAACTTGAAACACGATTTCTGCGTTGTTAGAGTCTGAAACGAACTTTTTCGTTTACTCGCCCAAAAATTGAGATATTTTAAAATTGTTTAAACTACTAAACTTTGCTCAAGGTACAAACACTACGTTCATTTAAACTTTGAATCTACCATTTCATTTAGGTAAAATATGGTCCCAAGTCGTATTTAAATTTGAAATACGATTTCTGCGTTATTAGAGTCTGAAACGACCATTTTTCGTTTACTCGCCTAAATATAGTGATATTTTAAAATTGTTTAAACTTCTAAACTTTACTCAAGGTACAAACACTACGTTCATTTAAACTTTGAATCTACCATTTCATTTAGGTAAAATATGGTCCCAAGTCGTATTTCAACTTGAAACACGATTTCTGCGTTGTTAGAGTCTGAAACGAACTTTTTTGTTTACTCGCCCAAAAATTGAGATATTTTAAAATTGTTTAAACTACTAAACTTTGCTCAAGCTACAATCACTACGTTCATTTAAACTTTGAATCTACCATTTCATTTAGGTAAAATATGGTCCCAAGTCGTATTTAAATTTGAAATATGATTTCTGCGTTATTAGAGTCTGAAAAGAACTTTTTTCGTTTACTCGCCTAAATATAGTGATATTTTAAAATTGATTAAACTTTTCAACAAAACCCTAGGTACAAACTTTACGTTTGGTTAAAGTTTGATTCTACCATTTGATTCTAACTTGGAACACGATTTCTGCGTTATTAAGTCTGAAACGAACATTTTTCGTTTACTCGCCTAAAAATTGAGATATTTTAAAATTGTTTAAACTTCTAAACTTTACTCCAGGTACAAACACTACGTTCTGTTAAACTTTGAATCTACCATTTCATGTAGGTAAAATATGGTCCCAAGTCGTATTTAAATTTGAAATACGATTTCTGCGTTATTAGAGTCTGAAAAGAACATTTTTCGTTTACTCGCCTAAATATAGTGATATTTTAAAATTGTTTAAACTTCTAAACTGTACTCCAGGTACAAACACTACGTTCATTTAAACTTTGAATCTACCATTTCATTTAGGTAAAATATGGTCCAAAGTCGTATTTCAACTTGAAACACGATTTCTGCGTTGTTAGATTCTGAAACGAACTTTTTCGTTTACTCGCCCAAAAATTGAGATATTTTAAAATTGTTTAAACTACTAAACTTTTCTCAAGCTACAAACACTACGTTCATTTAAACTTTGAATCTACCATTTCATTTAGGTAATATATGGTCCCAAGTCGTATTTAAATTTGAAATACGATTTCTGCGTTATTAGAGTCTGGAAAGAACATTTTTTGTTTACTCGCCTAAATATAGTGATATTTTAAAATTGATTAAACTTTTCAACAATACCCTAGGTTCAAACTTTACGTTTGGTTAAAGTTTGATTCTACCATTTGATTCTAACTTGGACCACGATTTCTGCGTTATTAGAGTCTGAAACGACCATTTTTCGCTTACTCGCCTAAATATAGTGATATTTTAAAATTGTTTAAACTTCTAAACTTTACTCAAGGTACAAACACTACGTTCATTTAAACTTTGAATCTACCATTTCATTTAGGTAAAATATGGTCCCAAGTCGTATTTCAACTTGAAACACGATTTCTGCGTTGTTAGAGTCTGAAACGAACTTTTTCGTTTACTCGCCCAAAAATTGAGATATTTTAAAATTGTTTAAACTACTAAACTTTGCTCAAGGTACAAACACTACGTTCATTTAAACTTTAAATCTACCATTTCATTTAGGTAAAATATGGTCCCAAGTCGTGTTTAATTTTGAAATACGATTTCTGCGTTATTAGAGTCTGAAAAGAACTTTTTTCGTTTACTCGCCTAAATATAGTGATATTTTAAAATTGATTAAACTTTTCAACAAAACCCTAGGTACAAACTTTACGTTTGGTTAAAGTTTGATTCTACCATTTGATTCTAACTTGGAACACGATTTCTGCGATATTAGAGTCTGAAACGAACATTTTTCGTTTACTCGCCTAAATATTGTGATATTTTAAAATTGTTTAAACTTCTAAACTTTACTCAAGGTACAAACACTACGTTCATTTAAACTTTGAATCTACCATTTCATTTAGGTAAAATATGGTCCCAAGTCGTATTTAAATTTGAAATACGATTTCTGCGTTATTAGAGTCTGAAACGACCATTTTTCGTTTACTCGCCTAAATATAGTGATATTTTAAAATTGTTTAAACTTCTAAACTTTACTCTAAGTACAAACACTACGTTCATTTAAACTTTGAATCTACCATTTCATTTAGGTAAAATATGGTCCCAAGTCGTATTTAAATTTGAAATACGATTTCTGCGTTATTAGAGTCTGAAAAGAACTTTTTTCGTTTACTCGCCTAAATATAGTGATATTTTAAAATTGATTAAACTTTTCAACAAAACCCTAGGTACAAACTTTACGTTTGGTTAAAGTTTGATTCTACCATTTGATTCTAACTTGGAACACGATTTCTGCGATATTAGAGTCTGAAACGAACATTTTTCATTGACTCGCCTAAATATAGTGATATTTTAAAATTGTTTAAACTTCTAAACTTTACTCAAGGTACAAACACTACGTTCAGTTAAACTTTGAATCTACCATTTCATTTAGGTAAAATATGGTCCCAAGTCGTATTTAAATTTGAAATACGATTTCTGCGTTATTAGAGTCTGAAACGACCATTTTTCGTTTACTCGCCTAAATATAGTGATATTTTAAAATTGTTTGAACTTCTAAACTGTACTCCAGGTACAAACACTACGTTCATTTAAACTTTGAATCTACCATTTCATTTAGGTAAAATATGGTCCAAAGTCGTATTTCAACTTGGAACACGATTACTGCATTATTAGAGTCTGAAACGAACATTTTTCGTTTACTCGCCTAAATATAGTGATATTCTAAAATTGTTTAAACTTCTAAACTGTACTCCAGGTACAAACACTACGTTCATTTAAACTTTGAATCTACTATTTTATTTAGGTAAAATATGGTCCCAAGTCGTATTTAAATTTGAAATACGATATCTGCGTTATTAGAGACTGAAAAGAACATTTTTCGTTTACTCGCCTAAATATAGTGATATTTTAAAATTGATTAAACTTTTCAACATTACCCTAGGTACAAACTTTACGTTTGGTTAAAGTTTGATTCTACCATTTAATTTAGGTAAGATATGGTTCCAAGTCGTTTTTCAACTTGTAAACACAATTTTCTGTGTTATTAGAGTCTGAAACAAACATTTTTCATTGACTCGCCTAAATATAGTGATATTTTAAAATTGTTTAAACTTCTAAACTTTACTCAAGGTACAAACACTACGTTCAGTTAAACTTTGAATCTACCATTTCATTTAGGTAAAATATGGTCCCAAGTCGTATTTAAATTTGAAATACGATTTCTGCGTTGTTAGAGTCTGAAACGACCATTTTTCGTTTACTCGCCTAAATATAGTGATATTTTAAAATTGTTTAAACTTCTAAACTTTACTCAAGGTACAAACACTACGTTCATTTAAACTTTGAATCTACCATTTCATTTAGGTAAAATATGGTCCCAAGTCGTATTTCAACTTGAAACACGATTTCTGCGTTGTTAGAGTCTGAAACGAACTTTTTCGTTTACTCGCCCAAAAATTGAGATATTTTAAAATTGTTTAAACTACTAAACTTTGCTCAAGGTACAAACACTACGTTCATTTAAACTTTGAATCTACCATTTCATTTAGGTAAAATATGGTCCCAAGTCGTATTTAAATTTGAAATACGATTTCTGCGTTATTAGAGTCTGAAAAGAACTTTTTTCGTTTACTCGCCTAAATATAGTGATATTTTAAAATTGATTAAACTTTTCAACAATACCCTAGGTACAAACTTTACGTTTGGTTAAAGTTTGATTCTACCATTTGATTCTAACTTGGAACACGATATCTGCGTTATTAGAGTCTGAAACGAACATTTTTCGTTTACTCGCCCAAAAATTGAGATATTTTAAAATTGTTTAAACTACTAAACTTTGCTCAAGGTACAAACACTACGTTCATTTAAACTTTGAATCTACCATTTCATTTAGGTAAAATATGGTCCCAAGTCGTATTTAAATTTGAAATACGATTTCTGCGTTATTAGAGTCTGAAAAGAACTTTTTTCGTTTACTCGCCTAAATATAGTGATATTTTAAAATTGATTTAACTTTTCAACAAAACCCTAGGTACAAACTTTACGTTTGGTTAAAGTTTGATTCTACCATTTGATTCTAACTTGGAACACGATTTCTGCGATATTAGAGTCCGAAACGAACATTTTTCGTTTACTCGCCTAAATATTGTGATATTTTAAAATTGTTTAAACTTCTAAACTTTACTCAAGGTACAAACACTACGTTCATTTAAACTTTGAATCTACCATTTCATTTAGGTAAAATATGGTCCCAAGTCGTATTTAAATTTGAAATACGATATCTGCGTTATTAGAGTCTGAAACGAACATTTTTCGTTTACTCGCCTAAATATAGTGATATTTTAAAATTGTTTAAACTTCTAAACACTACGTTCAGTTAAACTTTGAATCTACCATTTCATTTAGGTAAAATATGGTCCCAAGTCGTATTTAAATTTGAAATACGATTTCTGCGTTATTAGAGTCTGAAAAGAACATTTTTCGTTTACTCGTCTAAATATAGTGATATTTTAAAATTGTTTAAACTTCTAAACTTTACTCAAGGTACAAACACTACGATCATTTAAACTTTGAATCTAGAAAAATATGGTCCCAAGTCGTATTTAAATTTGAAATACGATTTCTGCGTTATTAGAGTCTGAAACGAACATTTTTCGTTTACTCGCCTAAATATAGTGATATTTTAAAATTGATTAAACTTTTCAACAATACCCTAGGTACAAACTTTACGTTTGGTTAAAGTTTGATTCTACCATTTGATTCTAACTTGGAACACGATTTCAGCGTTATTAGAGTCTGAAACGAACATTTTTCGTTTACTCGCCTAAATATAGTGATATTTTAAAATTGTTTAAACTTCTAAACTTTACTCAAGGTACAAACACTACGTTCATTTAAACTTTGAATCTACCATTTCATTTAGGTAAAATATGGTCCAAAGTCGTATTTCAACTTGAAACACGATTTCTGCGTTGTTAGATTCTGAAACGAACTTTTTCGTTTACTCGCCCAAAAATTGAGATATTTTAAAATTGTTTAAACTACTAAACTTTGCTCAAGGTACAAACACTACGTTCATTTAAACTTTGAATCTACCATTTCATTTAGGTAATATATGGTCCCAAGTCGTATTTAAATTTGAAATACGATTTCTGCGTTATTAGAGTCTGGAAAGAACATTTTTCGTTTACTCGCCTTAATATAGTGATATTTTAAAATTGTTTAAACTTCTAAACTTTACTCAAGGTACAAACACTACGATCATTTAAACTTTGAATCTAGAAAAATATGGTCCCAAGTCGTATTTAAATTTGGAATACGTTTTCTGCGTTATTAGAGTTTGAAATGAACATTTTTCGTTTACTCGCCTAAATATAGTGATATTTAAAAATTGATTAAACTTTTCAACAATACCCTAGGTACAAAGTTTACGTTTGGTTAAAGTTTGATTCTACCATTTGATTCTAACTTGGAACACGATTTCTGCGTTATTAGAGTCTGAAACGAACATTTTTCGTTTACTCGCCTAAATATAGTGATATTTTAAAATTGTTTAAACTTCTAAACTTTACTCAAGGTACAAACACTACGTTCATTTAAACTTTGAATCTACCATTTCATTTAGGTAAAATATGGTCCAAAGTCGTATTTCAACTTGAAACACGATTTCTGCGTTGTTAGATTCTGAAACGAACTTTTTCGTTTACTCGCCCAAAAATTGAGATATTTTAAAATTGTTTAAACTACTAAACTTTGCTCAAGGTACAAACACTACGTTCATTTAAACTTTGAATCTACCATTTCATTTAGGTAATATATGGTCCCAAGTCGTATTTAAATTTGAAATACGATTTCTGCGTTATTAGAGTCTGGAAAGAACATTTTTTGTTTACTCGCCTAAATATAGTGATATTTTAAAATTGATTAAACTTTTCAACAATACCCTAGGTACAAACTTTACGTTTGGTTAAAGTTTGATTCTACCATTTGATTCTAACTTGGAACACGATTTCTGCGTTATTAGAGTCTGAAACGAACATTTTTCGTTTACTCGCCTAAATATAGTGATATTTTAAAATTGTTTAAACTTCTAAACTTTACTCAAGGTACAAACACTACGTTCATTTAAACTTTGAATCTACCATTTCATTTAGGTAAAATATGGTCCAAAGTCGTATTTCAACTTGGAACACGATTACTGCATTATTAGAGTCTGAAACGAACATTTTTCGTTTACTCGCCTAAATATAGTGATATTTTAAAATTGTTTAAACTTCTAAACTGTACTCCAGGTACAAACACTACGTTCATTTAAACTTTGAATCTACCATTTCATTTAGGTAAAATATGGTCCAAAGTCGTATTTCAACTTGGACCACGATTACTGCATTATTAGAGTCTGAAACGAACATTTTTCGTTTACTCGCCTAAATATAGTGATATTTTAAAATTGTTTAAACTTCTAAACTTTACTCAAGGTACAAACACTACGTTCATTTAAACTTTGAATCTACCATTTCATTTAGGTAAAATATGGTCCAAAGTCGTATTTCAACTTGGAACACGATTACTGCATTATTAGAGTCTGAAACGAACATTTTTCGTTTACTCGCCTAAATATAGTGATATTTTAAAATTGTTTAAACTTCTAAACTTTACTCAAGGTACAAACACTACGTTCATTTAAACTTTGAATCTACCATTTCATTTAGGTAAAATATGGTCCAAAGTCGTATTTCAACTTGAAACACGATTTCTGCGTTGTTAGATTCTGAAACGAACTTTTTCGTTTACTCGCCCAAAAATTGAGATATTTTAAAATTGTTTAAACTACTAAACTTTGCTCAAGGTACAAACACTACGTTCATTTTAACTTTGAATCTACCATTTCATTTAGGTAATATATGGTCCCAAGTCGTATTTAAATTTGAAATACGATTTCTGCGTTATTAGAGTCTGAAACGACCATTTTTCGTTTACTCGCCTAAATATAGTGATATTTTAAAATTGTTTAAACTTCTAAACTTTACTCAAGGTACAAACACTACGTTCATTTAAACTTTGAATCTACCATTTCATTTAGGTAAAATATGGTCCCAAGTCGTATTTCAACTTGAAACACGATTTCTGCGTTGTTAGAGTCTGAAACGAACTTTTTCGTTTACTCGCTAAAGATTGAGATATTTTAAAATTGTTTAAACTTCTAAACTTTACTCCAGGTACAAACACTACGTTCAGTTAAACTTTGAATCTACCATTTCATGTAGGTAAAATATGGTCCCAAGTCGTATTTAAATTTGAAATACGATTTCTGCGTTATTAGAGTCTGAAAAGAACATTTTTCGTTTACTCGCCTAAATATAGTGATATTTTAAAATTGATTAAACTTTTCAACAATACCCTAGGTACAAACTTTACGTTTGGTTAAAGTTTGATTCTACCATTTGATTCTAACTTGGAACACGATTTCTGCGTTATTAGAGTCTGAAACGAACATTTTTCGTTTACTCGCCTAAATATAGTGATATTTTAAAATTGTTTAAACTTCTAAACTTTACTCAAGGTACAAACACTACGTTCATTTAAACTTTGAATCTACCATTTCATTTAGGTAAAATATGGTCCAAAGTCGTATTTCAACTTAAAACACGATTTCTGCGTTGTTAGATTCTGAAACGAACTTTTTCGTTTACTCGCCCAAAAATTGAGATATTTTAAAATTGTTTAAACTACTAAACTTTGCTCAAGGTACAAACACTACGTTCATTTAAACTTTGAATCTACCATTTCATTTAGGTAATATATGATCCCAAGTCGTATTTAAATTTGAAATACGATTTCTGCGTTATTAGAGTCTGGAAAGAACATTTTTTGTTTACTCGCCTAAATGTAGTGATATTTTAAAATTGATTAAACTTTTCAACAATACCCTAGGTCCAAACTTTACGTTTGGTTTAAGTTTGATTCTACCATTTGATTCTAACTTGGACCACGATTTCTGCGTTATTAGAGTCTGAAACGACCATTTTTCGTTTACTCGCCTAAATATAGTGATATTTTAAAATTGTTTAAACTTCTAAACTTTACTCAAGGTACAAACACTACGTTCATTTAAACTTTGAATCTACCATTTCATTTAGGTAAAATATGGTCCAAAGTCGTATTTCAACTTGGAACACGATTACTGCATTATTAGAGTCTGAAACGAACATTTTTCGTTTACTCGCCTAAATATAGTGATATTTTAAAATTGTTTAAACTTCTAAACTGTACTCCAGGTACAAACACTACGTTCATTTAAACTTTGAATCTACCATTTCATTTAGGTAAAATATGGTCCAAAGTCGTATTTCAACTTGGAACACGATTACTGCATTATTAGAGTCTGAAACGAACATTTTTCGTTTACTCGCCTAAATATAGTGATATTTTAAAATTGTTTAAACTTCTAAACTTTACTCAAGGTACAAACACTACGTTCATTTAAACTTTGAATCTACCATTTCATTTAGGTAAAATATGGTCCAAAGTCGTATTTCAACTTGGAACACGATTACTGCATTATTAGAGTCTGAAACGAACATTTTTCGTTTACTCGCCTAAATATAGTGATATTTTAAAATTGTTTAAACTTCTAAACTTTACTCAAGGTACAAACACTACGTTCATTTAAACTTTGAATCTACCATTTCATTTAGGTAAAATATAGTCCAAAGTCGTATTTCAACTTGAAACACGATTTCTGCATTGTTAGATTCTGAAACGAACTTTTTCGTTTACTCGCCCAAAAATTGAGATATTTTAAAATTGTTTAAACTACTAAACTTTGCTCAAGGTACAAACACTACGTTCATTTAAACTTTGAATCTACCATTTCATTTAGGTAATATATGGTCCAAAGTCGTATTTCAACTTGGAACACGATTACTGCATTATTAGAGACTGAAAAGAACATTTTTCGTTTACTCGCCTAAATATAGTGATATTTTAAAATTGATTAAACTTTTCAACATTACCCTAGGTACAAACTTTACGTTTGGTTAAAGTTTGATTCTACCATTTAATTTAGGTAAGATATGGTTCCAAGTCGTTTTTCAACTTGTAAACACAATTTTCTGTGTTATTAGAGTCTGAAACGAACATTTTTCATTGACTCGCCTAAATATAGTGATATTTTAAAATTATTTAAACTTCTAAACTTTACTCAAGGTACAAACACTACGTTCAGTTAAACTTTGAATCTACCATTTCATTTAGGTAAAATATGGTCCCAAGTCGTATTAAAATTTGAAATACGATTTCTGCGTTATTAGAGTCTGAAACGACCATTTTTCGTTTACTCGCCTAAATATAGTGATATTTTAAAATTGTTTAAACTTCTAAACTTTACTCAAGGTACAAACACTACGTTCAGTTAAACTTTGAATCTACCATTTCATTTAGGTAAAATATGGTCCCAAGTCGTATTTCAACTTGAAACACGTTTTCTGCGTTGTTAGAGTCTGAAACGAACTTTTTCGTTTACTCGCCCAAAAATTGAGATATTTTAAAATTGTTTAAACTACTAAACTTTGCTCAAGGTACAAACACTACGTTCATTTAAACTTTGAATCTACCATTTTATTTAGGTAAAATATGGTCCCAAGTCGTATTTAAATTTGAAATACGATTTCTGCGTTATTAGAGTCTGAAACGACCATTTTTCGTTTACTCGCCTAAATATAGTGATATTTTAAAATTGTTTAAACTTCTAAACTTTACTCAAAGTACAAACACTACGTTCATTTAAACTTTGAATCTACCATTTCATTTAGGTAAAATATGGTCCCAAGTCGTATTTCAACTTGAAACACGATTTCTGCGTTGTTAGAGTCTGAAACGAACTTTTTCGTTTACTCGCCCAAAAATTGAGATATTTTAAAATTGTTTAAACTACTAAACTTTGCTCAAGGTACAAACACTACGTTCATTTAAACTTTGAATCTACCATTTCATTTAGGTAAAATATGGTCCAAAGTCGTATTTCAACTTGAAACACGATTTCTGCGTTGTTAGAGTCTGAAACGAACTTTTTCGTTTACTCGCCCAAAAATTGAGATATTTTAAAATTGTTTAAACTACTAAACTTTGCTCAAAGTACAAACACTACGTTCATTTAAACTTTGAATCTACCATTTCATTTAGGTAAAATATGGTCCAAAGTCGTATTTCAACTTGGAACACGATTACTGCATTATTAGAGTCTGAAACGAACATTTTTCGTTTACTCGCCTAAATATAGTGATATTTTAAAATTGTTTAAACTTCTAAACTTTACTCAAGGTACAAACACTACGTTCATTTAAACTTTGAATCTACCATTTCATTTAGGTAAAATATGGTCCAAAGTCGTATTTCAACTTGGAACACGATTACTGCATTATTAGAGTCTGAAACGAACATTTTTCGTTTACTCGCCTAAATATAGTGATATTTTAAAATTGTTTAAACTTCTAAACTTTACTCAAGGTACAAACACTACGTTCATTTAAACTTTGAATCTACCATTTCATTTAGGTAAAATATAGTCCAAAGTCGTATTTCAACTTGAAACACGATTTCTGCGTTGTTAGATTCTGAAACGAACTTTTTCGTTTACTCGCCCAAAAATTGAGATATTTTAAAATTGTTTAAACTACTAAACTTTGCTCAAGGTACAAACACTACGTTCATTTAAACTTTGAATCTACCATTTCATTTAGGTAATATATGGTCCAAAGTCGTATTTCAACTTGGAACACGATTACTGCATTATTAGAGACTGAAAAGAACATTTTTCGTTTACTCGCCTAAATATAGTGATATTTTAAAATTGATTAAACTTTTCAACATTACCCTAGGTACAAACTTTACGTTTGGTTAAAGTTTGATTCTACCATTTAATTTAGGTAAGATATGGTTCCAAGTCGTTTTTCAACTTGTAAACACAATTTTCTGTGTTATTAGAGTCTGAAACGAACATTTTTCATTGACTCGCCTAAATATAGTGATATTTTAAAATTATTTAAACTTCTAAACTTTACTCAAGGTACAAACACTACGTTCAGTTAAACTTTGAATCTACCATTTCATTTAGGTAAAATATGGTCCCAAGTCGTATTAAAATTTGAAATACGATTTCTGCGTTATTAGAGTCTGAAACGACCATTTTTCGTTTACTCGCCTAAATATAGTGATATTTTAAAATTGTTTAAACTTCTAAACTTTACTCAAGGTACAAACACTACGTTCAGTTAAACTTTGAATCTACCATTTCATTTAGGTAAAATATGGTCCCAAGTCGTATTTCAACTTGAAACACGATTTCTGCGTTGTTAGAGTCTGAAACGAACTTTTTCGTTTACTCGCCCAAAAATTGAGATATTTTAAAATTGTTTAAACTACTAAACTTTGCTCAAGGTACAAACACTACGTTCATTTAAACTTTGAATCTACCATTTCATTTAGGTAAAATATGGTCCCAAGTCGTATTTAAATTTGAAATACGATTTCTGCGTTATTAGAGTCTGAAACGACCATTTTTCGTTTACTCGCCTAAATATAGTGATATTTTAAAATTGTTTAAACTTCTAAACTTTACTCAAAGTACAAACACTACGTTCATTTAAACTTTGAATCTACCATTTCATTTAGGTAAAATATGGTCCCAAGTCGTATTTCAACTTGAAACACGATTTCTGCGTTGTTAGAGTCTGAAACGAACTTTTTCGTTTACTCGCCCAAAAATTGAGATATTTTAAAATTGTTTAAACTACTAAACTTTGCTCAAGGTACAAACACTACGTTCATTTAAACTTTGAATCTACCATTTCATTTAGGTAAAATATGGTCCCAAGTCGTATTTAAATTTGAAATACGATTTCTGCGTTATTAGAGTCTGAAAAGAACTTTTTTCGTTTACTCGCCTAAATATAGTGATATTTTAAAATTGATTAAACTTTTCAACAAAACCCTAGGTACAAACTTTACGTTTGGTTAAAGTTTGATTCTACCATTTGATTCTAACTTGGAACACGATTTCTGCGATATTAGAGTCTGAAACGAACATTTTTCGTTTACTCGCCTAAATATTGTGATATTTTAAAATTGTTTAAACTTCTAAACTTTACTCAAGGTACAAACACTACGTTCATTTAAACTTTGAATCTACCATTTCATTTAGGTAAAATATGGTCCCAAGGCGTATTTAAATTTGAAATACGATTTCTGCGTTATTAGAGTCTGAAACGACCATTTTTCGTTTACTCGCCTAAATATAGTGATATTTTAAAATTGTTTAAACTTCTAAACTTTACTCAAAGTACAAACACTACGTTCATTTAAACTTTGAATCTACCATTTCATTTAGGTAAAATATGGTCCCAAGGCGTATTTAAATTTGAAATACGATTTCTGCGTTATTAGAGTCTGAAACGACCATTTTTCGTTTACTCGCCTAAATATAGTGATATTTTAAAATTGTTTAAACTTCTAAACTTTACTCAAGGTACAAACACTACGTTCATTTAAACTTTGAATCTACCATTTCATTTAGGTAAAATATGGTCCCAAGGCGTATTTAAATTTGAAATACGATTTCTGCGTTATTAGAGTCTGAAACGACCATTTTTCGTTTACTCGCCTAAATATAGTGATATTTTAAAATTGTTTAAACTACTAAACTTTGCTCAAGGTACAAACACTACGTTCATTTAAACTTTGAATCTACCATTTCATTTAGGTAAAATATGGTCCCAAGTCGTATTTAAATTTGAAATACGATTTCTGCGTTATTAGAGTCTGAAATGAACTTTTTTCGTTTACTCGCCTAAATATAGTGATATTTTAAAATTGATTAAACTTTTCAACAAAACCCTAGGTACAAACTTTACGTTTGGTTAAAGTTTGATTCTACCATTTGATTCTAACTTGGAAAACGATTTCTGCGATATTAGAGTCTGAAACGAACATTTTTCATTGACTCGCCTAAATATAGTGATATTTTAAAATTGTTTAAACTTCTAAACTTTACTCAAGGTACAAACACTACGTTCAGTTAAACTTTGAATCTACCATTTCATTTAGGTAAAATATGGTCCCAAGTCGTATTTAAATTTGAAATACGATTTCTGCGTTATTAGAGTCTGAAACGACCATTTTTCGTTTACTCGCCTAAATATAGTGATATTTTAAAATTGTTTAAACTTCTAAACTGTACTCCAGGTACAAACACTACGTTCATTTTAACTTTGAATCTACCATTTCATTTAGGTAAAATATGGTCCAAAGTCGTATTTCAACTTGGAACACGATTACTGCATTATTAGAGTCTGAAACGAACATTTTTCGTTTACTCACCTAAATATAGTGATATTCTAAAATTGTTTAAACTTCTAAACTGTACTCCAGGTACAAACACTACGTTCATTTAAACTTTGAATCTACCATTTCATTTAGGTAAAATATGATCCCAAGTCGTATTTAAATTTGAAATACGATTTCTGCGTTATTAGAGTCTGAAACGACCATTTTTCGTTTACTCGCCTAAATATAGTGATATTTTCAAATTGTTTAAACTTCTAAACTTTACTCTAAGTACAAACACTACGTTCATTTAAACTTTGAATCTACCATTTCATTTAGGTAAAATATGGTCCCAAGTCGTATTTAAATTTGAAATACGATTTCTGCGTTATTAGAGTCTGAAAAGAACTTTTTTCGTTTACTCGCCTAAATATAGTGATATTTTAAAATTGATTAAACTTTTCAACAAAACCCTAGGTACAAACTTTACGTTTGGTTAAAGTTTGATTCTACCATTTGATTCTAACTTGGAACACGATTTCTGCGATATTAGAGTCTGAAACGAACATTTTTCATTGACTCGCCTAAATATAGTGATATTTTAAAATTGTTTAAACTTCTAAACTTTACTCAAGGTACAAACACTACGTTCAGTTAAACTTTGAATCTACCATTTCATTTAGGTAAAATATGGTCCCAAGTCGTATTTAAATTTGAAATACGATTTCTGCGTTATTAGAGTCTGAAACGACCATTTTTCGTTTACTCGCCTAAATATAGTGATATTTTAAAATTGTTTAAACTTCTAAACTGTACTCCAGGTACAAACACTACGTTCATTTTAACTTTGAATCTACCATTTCATTTAGGTAAAATAAGGTCCAAAGTCGTATTTCAACTTGGAACACGATTACTGCATTATTAGAGTCTGAAACGAACATTTTTCGTTTACTCACCTAAATATAGTGATATTCTAAAATTGTTTAAACTTCTAAACTGTACTCCAGGTACAAACACTACGTTCATTTAAACTTTGAATCTACCATTTCATTTAGGTAAAATATGGTCCCAAGTCGTATTTAAATTTGAAATACGATTTCTGCGTTATTAGAGTCTGAAACGACCATTTTTCGTTTACTCGCCTAAATATAGTGATATTTTAAAATTGTTTAAACTTCTAAACTTTACTCTAAGTACAAACACTACGTTCATTTAAACTTTGAATCTACCATTTCATTTAGGTAAAATATGGTCCCAAGTCGTATTTCAACTTGAAACACGATTTCTGCGTTGTTAGAGTCTGAAACGAACTTTTTCGTTTACTCGCCCAAAAATTGAGATATTTTAAAATTGTTTAAACTACTAAACTTTGCTCAAGGTACAAACACTACGTTCATTTAAACTTTAAATCTACCATTTCATTTAGGTAAAATATGGTCCCAAGTCGTATTTAAATTTGAAATACGATTTCTGCGTTATTAGAGTCTGAAAAGAACTTTTTTCGTTTACTCGCCTAAATATAGTGATATTTTAAAATTGATTAAACTTTTCAACAAAACCCTAGGTACAAACTTTACGTTTGGTTAAAGTTTGATTCTACCATTTGATTCTAACTTGGAACACGATTTCTGCGATATTAGAGTCTGAAACGAACATTTTTCGTTTACTCGCCTAAATATTGTGATATTTTAAAATTGTTTAAACTTCTAAACTTTACTCAAGGTACAAACACTACGTTCATTTAAACTTTGAATCTACCATTTCATTTAGGTAAAATATGGTCCCAAGTCGTATTTAAATTTGAAATACGATTTCTGCGTTATTAGAGTCTGAAACGACCATTTTTCGTTTACTCGCCTAAATATAGTGATATTTTAAAATTGTTTAAACTTCTAAACTTTACTCTAAGTACAAACACTACGTTCATTTAAACTTTGAATCTACCATTTCATTTAGGTAAAATATGGTCCCAAGTCGTATTTAAATTTGAAATACGATTTCTGCGTTATTAGAGTCTGAAAAGAACTTTTTTCGTTTACTCGCCTAAATATAGTGATATTTTAAAATTGATTAAACTTTTCAACAAAACCCTAGGTACAAACTTTACGTTTGGTTAAAGTTTGATTCTACCATTTGATTCTAACTTGGAACACGATTTCTGCGATATTAGAGTCTGAAACGAACATTTTTCATTGACTCGCCTAAATATAGTGATATTTTAAAATTGTTTAAACTTCTAAACTTTACTCAAGGTACAAACACTACGTTCAGTTAAACTTTGAATCTACCATTTCATTTAGGTAAAATATGGTCCCAAGTCGTATTTAAATTTGAAATACGATTTCTGCGTTATTAGAGTCTGAAACGACCATTTTTCGTTTACTCGCCTAAATATAGTGATATTTTAAAATTGTTTAAACTTCTAAACTGTACTCCAGGTACAAACACTACGTTCATTTAAACTTTGAATCTACCATTTCATTTAGGTAAAATATGGTCCAAAGTCGTATTTCAACTTGGAACACGATTACTGCATTATTAGAGTCTGAAACGAACATTTTTAGTTTACTCGCCTAAATATAGTGATATTCTAAAATTGTTTAAACTTCTAAACTGTACTCCAGGTACAAACACTACGTTCATTTAAACTTTGAATCTACTATTTTATTTAGGTAAAATATGGTCCCAAGTCGTATTTAAATTTGAAATACGATATCTGCGTTATTAGAGACTGAAAAGAACATTTTTCGTTTACTCGCCTAAATATAGTGATATTTTAAAATTGATTAAACTTTTCAACATTACCCTAGGTACAAACTTTACGTTTGGTTAAAGTTTGATTCTACCATTTAATTTAGGTAAGATATGGTTCCAAGTCGTTTTTTAACTTGTAAACACAATTTTCTGTGTTATTAGAGTCTGAAACGAACATTTTTCATTGACTCGCCTAAATATAGTGATATTTTAAAATTGTTTAAACTTCTAAACTTTACTCAAGGTACAAACACTACGTTCAGTTAAACTTTGAATCTACCATTTCATTTAGGTAAAATATGGTCCCAAGTCGTATTTAAATTTGAAATACGATTTCTGCATTATTAGAGTCTGAAACGACCATTTTTCGTTTAATCGCCTAAATATAGTGATATTTTAAAATTGTTTAAACTTCTAAACTTTACTCAAGGTACAAACACTACGTTCATTTAAACTTTGAATCTACCATTTCATTTAGGTAAAATATGGTCCCAAGTCGTATTTCAACTTGAAACACGATTTCTGCGTTGTTAGAGTCTGAAACGAACTTTTTCGTTTACTCGCCCAAAAATTGAGATATTTTAAAATTGTTTAAACTACTAAACTTTGCTCAAGGTACAAACACTACGTTCATTTAAACTTTGAATCTACCATTTCATTTAGGTAAAATATGGTCCCAAGTCGTATTTAAATTTGAAATACGATTTCTGCGTTATTAGAGTCTGAAACGACCATTTTTCGTTTACTCGCCTAAATATAGTGATATTTTAAAATTGTTTAAACTTCTAAACTTTACTCAAAGTACAAACACTACGTTCATTTAAACTTTGAATCTACCATTTCATTTAGGTAAAATATGGTGCTAAGTCGTATTTCAACTTGAAACACGATTTCTGCGTTGTTAGAGTCTGAAAAGAACTTTTTCGTTTACTCGCCCAAAAATTGAGATATTTTAAAATTGTTTAAACTACTAAACTTTGCTCAAGGTACAAACACTACGTTCATTTAAACTTTGAATCTACCATTTCATTTAGGTAAAATATGGTCCCAAGTCGTATTTAAATTTGAAATACGATTTCTGCGTTATTATAGTCTGAAAAGAACTTTTTTCGTTTACTCGCCTAAATATAGTAATATTTTAAAATTGATTAAACTTTTCAACAAAACCCTAGGTACAAACTTTACGTTTGGTTAAAGTTTGATTCTACCATTTGATTCTAACTTGGAACACGATTTCTGCGATATTAGAGTCTGAAACGAACATTTTTCGTTTACTCGCCTAAATATTGTGATATTTTAAAATTGTTTAAACTTCTAAACTTTACTCAAGGTACAAACACTACGTTCATTTAAACTTTGAATCTACCATTTCATTTAGGTAAAATATGGTCCCAAGTCGTATTTAAATTTGAAATACGATATCTGCGTTATTAGAGTCTGAAACGAACATTTTTCGTTTACTCGCCTAAATATAGTGATATTTTAAAATTGTTTAAACTTCTAAACACTACGTTCAGTTAAACTTTGAATCTACCATTTCATTTAGGTAAAATATGGTCCCAAGTCGTATTTAAATTTGAAATACGATTTCTGCGTTATTAGAGTCTGAAAAGAACATTTTTCGTTTACTCGCCTAAATATAGTGATATTTTAAAATTGTTTAAACTTCTAAACTTTACTCAAGGTACAAACACTACGATCATTTAAACTTTGAATCTAGAAAAATATGGTCCCAAGTCGTATTTAAATTTGAAATACGTTTTCTGCGTTATTAGAGTTTGAAAAGAACATTTTTCGTTTACTCGCCTAAATATAGTGATATTTTAAAATTGATTAAACTTTTCAATAATACCCTAGGTACAAACTTTACGTTTGGTTAAAGTTTGATTCTACCATTTGATTCTAACTTGGAACACGCTTTCTGCGTTATTAGAGTCTGAAACGAACATTTTTCGTTTACTCGCCTAAATATAGTGATATTTTAAAATTGTTTAAACTTCTAAACTTTACTCAAGGTACAAACACTACGTTCGTTTAAACTTTGAATCTACCATTTCATTTAGGTAAAATATGGTCCAAAGTCGTATTTCAACTTGAAACACGATTTCTGCGTTGTTAGATTCTGAAACGAACTTTTTCGTTTACTCGCCCAAAAATTGAGATATTTTAAAATTGTTTAAACTACTAAACTTTGCTCAAGGTACAAACACTACGTTCATTTAAACTTTGAATCTACCATTTCATTTAGGTAATATATGGTCCCAAGTCGTATTTAAATTTGAAATACGATTTCTGCGTTATTAGAGTCTGGAAAGAACATTTTTTGTTTACTCGCCTAAATATAGTGATATTTTAAAATTGATTAAACTTTTCAACAATACCCTAGGTACAAACTTTACGTTTGGTTAAAGTTTGATTCTACCATTTGATTCTAACTTGGACCACGATTTCTGCGTTATTAGAGTCTGAAACGACCATTTTTCGTTTACTCGCCTAAATATAGTGATATTTTAAAATTGTTTAAACTTCTAAACTTTACTCAAGGTACAAACACTACGTTCATTTAAACTTTGAATCTACCATTTCATTTAGGTAAAATATGGTCCAAAGTCGTATTTCAACTTGGAACACGATTACTGCATTATTAGAGTCTGAAACGAACATTTTTCGTTTACTCGCCTAAATATAGTGATATTTTAAAATTGTTTAAACTTCTAAGCTGTACTACAGGTACAAACACTACGTTCATTTAAACTTTGAATCTACCATTTCATTTAGGTAAAATATGGTCCAAAGTCGTATTTCAACTTGGAACACGATTACTGCATTATTAGAGTCTGAAACGAACATTTTTCGTTTACTCGCCTAAATATAGTGATATTTTAAAATTGTTTAAACTTCTAAACTTTACTCAAGGTACAAACACTACGTTCATTTAAACTTTGAATCTACCATTTCATTTAGGTAAAATATGGTCCAAAGTCGTATTTCAACTTGGAACACGATTACTGCATTATTAGAGTCTGAAACGAACATTTTTCGTTTACTCGCCTAAATATAGTGATATTTTAAAATTGTTTAAACTTCTAAACTTTACTCAAGGTACAAACACTACGTTCATTTAAACTTTGAATCTACCATTTCATTTAGGTAAAATATGGTCCAAAGTCGTATTTCAAGTTGAAAGACGATTTCTGCGTTGTTAGATTCTGAAACGAACTTTTTCGTTTACTCGCCCAAAAATTGAGATATTTTAAAATTGTTTAAACTACTAAACTTTGCTCAAGGTACAAACACTACGTTCATTTAAACTTTGAATCTACCATTTTATTTAGGTAATATATGGTCCCAAGTCGTATTTAAATTTGAAATACGATTTCTGCGTTATTAGAGTCTGGAAAGAACATTTTTTGTTTACTCGCCTAAATATAGTGATATTTTAAAATTGATTAAACTTTTTAACAATACCCTAGGTACAAACTTTACGTTTGGTTAAAGTTTGATTCTACCATTTGATTCTAACTTGGACCACGATTTCTGCGTTATTAGAGTCTGAAACGACCATTTTTCGTTTACTCGCCTAAATATAGTGATATTTTAAAATTGTTTAAACTTCTAAACTTTACTCAAGGTACAAACACTACGTTCATTTAAACTTTGAATCTACCATTTCATTTAGGTAAAATATGGTCCAAAGTCGTATTTCAACTTGGAACACGATTACTGCATTATTAGAGTCTGAAACGAACATTTTTCGTTTACTCGCCTAAATATAGTGATATTTTAAAATTGTTTAAATTTCTAAACTGTACTCCAGGTACAAACACTACGTTCATTTAAGCTTTGAATCTACCATTTCATTTAGGTAAAATATGGTCCAAAGTCGTATTTCAACTTGGAACACGATTACTGCATTATTAGAGTCTGAAACGAACATTTTTCGTTTACTCGCCTAAATATAGTGATATTTTAAAATTGTTTAAACTTCTAAACTTTACTCAAGGTACAAACACTACGTTCATTTAAACTTTGAATCTACCATTTCATTTAGGTAAAATATGGTCCAAAGTCGTATTTCAAGTTGAAAGACGATTTCTGCGTTGTTAGATTCTGAAACGAACTTTTTCGTTTACTCGCCCAAAAATTGAGATATTTTAAAATTGTTTAAACTACTAAACTTTGCTCAAGGTACAAACACTACGTTCATTTAAACTTTGAATCTACCATTTCATTTAGGTAATATATGGTCCCAAGTCGTATTTAAATTTGAAATACGATTTCTGCGTTATTAGAGTCTGGAAAGAACATTTTTTGTTTACTCGCCTAAATATAGTGATATTTTAAAATTGATTAAACTTTTCAACAATACCCTAGGTACAAACTTTACGTTTGGTTAAAGTTTGATTCTACCATTTGATTCTAACTTGGACCACGATTTCTGCGTTATTAGAGTCTGAAACGACCATTTTTCGTTTACTCGCCTAAATATAGTGATATTTTAAAATTGTTTAAACTTCTAAACTTTACTCAAGGTACAAACACTACGTTCATTTAAACTTTGAATCTACCATTTCATTTAGGTAAAATATGGTCCAAAGTCGTATTTCAACTTGGAACACGATTACTGCATTATTAGAGTCTGAAACGAACATTTTTCGTTTACTCGCCTAAATATAGTGATATTCTAAAATTGTTTAAACTTCTAAACTGTACTCCAGGTACAAACACTACGTTCATTTAAACTTTGAATCTACCATTTTATTTAGGTAAAATATGGTCCCAAGTCGTATTTAAATTTGAAATACGATTTCTGCGTTATTAGAGACTGAAAAGAACATTTTTCGTTTACTCGCCTAAATATAGTGATATTTTAAAATTGATTAAACTTTTCAACATTACCCTAGGTACAAACTTTACGTTTGGTTAAAGTTTGATTCTACCATTTAATTTAGGTAAGATATGGTTCCAAGTCGTTTTACAACTTGTAAACACAATTTTCTGTGTTATTAGAGTCTGAAACTTAAATTTTTATTGACTCGCCTAAATATAGTGATATTTTAAAATTGTTTAAACTTCTAAACTTTACTCAAGGTACAAACACTACGTTCAGTTAAACTTTGAATCTACCATTTCATTTAGGTAAAATATGGTCCCAAGTCGTATTTAAATTTGAAATACGATTTCTGCGTTATTAGAGTCTGAAACGACCATTTTTCGTTTACTCGCCTAAATATAGTGATATTTTAAAATTGTTTAAACTTCTAAACTTTACTCAAGGTACAAACACTACGTTCATTTAAACTTTGAATCTACCATTTCATTTAGGTAAAATATGGTCCCAAGTCGTATTTCAACTTGAAACAAGATTTCTGCGTTGTTAGAGTCTGAAACGAACTTTTTCGTTTACTCGCCCAAAAATTGAGATATTTAAAATTGTTTAAACTACTAAA
This sequence comes from Pterostichus niger, assembly GCA_947425015.1. Classification (NCBI taxonomy): domain Eukaryota; kingdom Metazoa; phylum Arthropoda; class Insecta; order Coleoptera; family Carabidae; genus Pterostichus; species Pterostichus niger. Next base: position 16,937,545 of record OX380338.1, on the reverse strand, counting down.
CTTTGCTCAAGGTACAAACACTACGTTCATTTAAACTTTGAATCTACCATTTCATTTAGGTAAAATATGGTCCCAAGTCGTATTTAAATTTGAAATACGATTTCTGCGTTATTAGAGTCTGAAACGACCATTTTTCGTTTACTCGCCTAAATATAGTGATATTTTAAAATTGTTTAAACTTCTAAACTTTACTCAAGGTACAAACACTACGTTCATTTAAACTTTGAATCTACCATTTCATTTAGGTAAAATATGGTCCCAAGTCGTATTTCAACTTGAAACAAGATTTCTGCGTTGTTAGAGTCTGAAACGAACTTTTTCGTTTACTCGCCCAAAAATTGAGATATTTAAAATTGTTTAAACTACTAAACTTTGCTCAAGGTACAAACACTACGTTCATTTAAACTTTGAATCTACCATTTCATTTAGGTAAAATATGGTCCCAAGTCGTATTTCAACTTGAAACAAGATTTCTGCGTTGTTAGAGTCTGAAACGAACTTTTTCGTTTACTCGCCCAAAAATTGAGATATTTAAAATTGTTTAAACTACTAAACTTTGCTCAAGGTACAAACACTACGTTCATTTAAACTTTGAATCTACCATTTCATTTAGGTAAAATATGGTCCCAAGTCGTATTTAAATTTGAAATACGTTTTCTGCGTTATTAGAGTTTGAAAAGAACATTTTTCGTTTACTCGCCTAAATATAGTGATATTTTAAAATTGATTAAACTTTTCAACAATACCCTAGGTACAAACTTTACGTTTGGTTAAAGTTTGATTCTACCATTTGATTCTAACTTGGAACACGATTTCTGCGTTATTAAGTCTGAAACGAACATTTTTCGTTTACTGGCCTAAAAATTGAGATATTTTAAAATTGTTTAAACTTCTAAACTTTACTCCAGGTACAAACACTACGTTCAGTTAAACTTTGAATCTACCATTTCATGTAGGTAAAATATGGTCCCAAGTCGTATTTAAATTTGAAATACGATTTCTGCGTTATTAGAGTCTGAAAAGAACATTTTTCGTTTACTCGCCTAAATATAGTGATATTTTAAAATTGATTAAACTTTTCAACAATACCCTAGGTACAAACTTTACGTTTGGTTAAAGTTTGATTCTACCATTTGATTCTAACTTGGAACACGATTTCTGCGTTATTAGAGTCTGAAACGAACATTTTTCGTTTACTCGCCTAAATATAGTGATATTTTAAAATTGTTTAAACTTCTAAACTTTACTCAAGGTACAAACACTACGTTCATTTAAACTTTGAATCTACCATTTCATTTAGGTAAAATATGGTCCAAAGTCGTATTTCAACTTGAAACACGATTTCTGCGTTGTTAGATTCTGAAACGAACTTTTTCGTTTACTCGCCCAAAAATTGAGATATTTTAAAATTGTTTAAACTACTAAACTTTGCTCAAGGTACAAACACTACGTTCATTTAAACTTTGAATCTACCATTTCATTTAGGTAATATAAGTCCCAAGTCGTATTTAAATTTGAAATACGATTTCTGCGTTATTAGAGTCTGGAAAGAACATTTTTTGTTTACTCGCCTAAATATAGTGATATTTTAAAATTGATTAAACTTTTCAACAATACCCTAGGTACAAACTTTACGTTTGGTTAAAGTTTGATTCTACCATTTGATTCTAACTTGGACCACGATTTCTGCGTTATTAGAGTCTGAAACGACCATTTTTCGTTTACTCGCCTAAATATAGTGATATTTTAAAATTGTTTAAACTTCTAAACTTTACTCAAGGTACAAACACTACGTTCATTTAAACTTTGAATCTACCATTTTATTTAGGTAAAATATGGTCCCAAGTCGTATTTAAATTTGAAATACGATTTCTGCGTTATTAGAGACTGAAAAGAACATTTTTCGTTTACTCGCCTAAATATAGTGATATTTTAAAATTGATTAAACTTTTCAACATTACCCTAGGTACAAACTTTACGTTTGGTTAAAGTTTGATTCTACCATTTAATTTAGGTAAGATATGGTTCCAAGTCGTTTTTCAACTTGTAAACACAATTTTCTGTGTTATTAGAGTCTGAAACTTACATTTTTCATTGACTCGCCTAAATATAGTGATATTTTAAAATTGTTTAAACTTCTAAACTTTACTCAAGGTACAAACTCTACTTTCAGTTAAACTTTGAATCTACCATTTCATTTAGGTAAAATATGGTCCCAAGTCGTATTTAAATTTGAAATACGTTTTCTGCGTTATTAGAGTCTGAAACGACCATTTTTCGTTTACTCGCCTAAATATAGTGATATTTTAAAATTGTTTAAACTTCTAAACTTTACTCAAGGTACAAACACTACGTTCATTTAAACTTTGAATCTACCATTTCATTTAGGTAAAATATGGTCCCAAGTCGTATTTCAACTTGAAACACGATTTCTGCGTTGTTAGAGTCTGAAACGAACTTTTTCGTTTACTCGCCCAAAAATTGAGATATTTTAAAATTGTTTAAACTACTAAACTTTGCTCAAGGTACAAACACTACGTTCATTTAAACTTTGAATCTACCATTTCATTTAGGTAAAATATGGTCCCAAGTCGTATTTAAATTTGAAATACGATTTCTGCGTTATTAGAGTCTGAAACGACCATTTTTCGTTTACTCGCCTAAATATAGTGATATTTTAAAATTGTTTAAACTTCTAAACTTTACTCAAGGTACAAACACTACGTTCATTTAAACTTTGAATCTACCATTTCATTTAGGTAAAATATGGTCCAAAGTCGTATTTCAACTTGAAAGACGATTTCTGCGTTGTTAGATTCTGAAACGAACTTTTTCGTTTACTCGCCCAAAAATTGAGATATTTTGAAATTGTTTAAACTACTAAACTTTGCTCAAGGTACAAACACTACGTTCATTTAAACTTTGAATCTACCATTTCATTTAGGTAATATATGGTCCCAAGTCGTATTTAAATTTGAAATACGATTTCTGCGTTATTAGAGTCTGGAAAGAACATTTTTTGTTTACTCGCCTAAATATAGTGATATTTTAAAATTGATTAAACTTTTCAACAATACCCTAGGTACAAACTTTACGTTTGGTTAAAGTTTGATTCTACCATTTGATTCTAACTTAGGCCACGATTTCTGCGTTATTAGAGTCTGAAACGACCATTTTTCGTTTACTCGCCTAAATATAGTGATATTTTAAAATTGTTTAAACTTCTAAACTTTACTCAAGGTACAAACACTACGTTCATTTAAACTTTGAATCTACCATTTCATTTAGGTAAAATATGGTCCAAAGTCGTATTTCAACTTGGAACACGATTACTGCATTATTAGAGTCTGAAACGAACATTTTTCGTTTACTCGCCTAAATATAGTGATATTTTAAAATTGTTTAAACTTCTAAACTGTACTCCAGGTACAAACACTACGTTCATTTAAGCTTTGAATCTACCATTTCATTTAGGTAAAATATGGTCCAAAGTCGTATTTCAACTTGGAACACGATTACTGCATTATTAGAGTCTGAAACGAACATTTTTCGTTTACTCGCCTAAATATAGTGATATTTTAATATTGTTTAAACTTCTAAACTTTACTCAAGGTACAAACACTACGTTCATTTAAACTTTGAATCTACCATTTCATTTAGGTAAAATATGGTCCAAAGTCGTATTTCAACTTGAAAGACGATTTCTGCGTTGTTAGATTCTGAAACGAACTTTTTCGTTTACTCGCCCAAAAATTGAGATATTTTAAAATTGTTTAAACTACTAAACTTTGCTCAAGGTACAAACACTACGTTCATTTAAACTTTGAATCTACCATTTCATTTAGGTAATATATGGTCCCAAGTCGTATTTAAATTTGAAATACGATTTCTGCGTTATTAGAGTCTGGAAAGAACATTTTTTGTTTACTCGCCTAAATATAGTGATATTTTAAAATTGATTAAACTTTTCAACAATACCCTAGGTACAAACTTTACGTTTGGTTAAAGTTTGATTCTACCATTTGATTCTAACTTGGACCACGATTTCTGCGTTATTAGAGTCTGAAACGACCATTTTTCGTTTACTCGCCTAAATATAGTGATATTTTAAAATTGTTTAAACTTCTAAACTTTACTCAAGGTACAAACACTACGTTCATTTAAACTTTGAATCTACCATTTCATTTAGGTAAAATATGGTCCAAAGTCGTATTTCAACTTGGAACACGATTACTGCATTATTAGAGTCTGAAACGAACATTTTTCGTTTACTCGCCTAAATATAGTGATATTCTAAAATTGTTTAAACTTCTAAACTGTACTCCAGGTACAAACACTACGTTCATTTAAACTTTGAATCTACCATTTTATTTAGGTAAAATATGGTCCCAAGTCGTATTTAAATTTGAAATACGATTTCTGCGTTATTAGAGACTGAAAAGAACATTTTTCGTTTACTCGCCTAAATATAGTGATATTTTAAAATTGATTAAACTTTTCAACATTACCCTAGGTACAAACTTTACGTTTGGTTAAAGTTTGATTCTACCATTTAATTTAGGTAAGATATGGTTCCAAGTCGTTTTACAACTTGTAAACACAATTTTCTGTGTTATTAGAGTCTGAAACTTACATTTTTCATTGACTCGCCTAAATATAGTGATATTTTAAAATTGTTTAAACTTCTAAACTTTACTCAAGGTACAAACACTACGTTCAGTTAAACTTTGAATCTACCATTTCATTTAGGTAAAATATGGTCTTAAGTCGTATTTAAATTTGAAATACGATTTCTGCGTTATTAGAGTCTGAAACGACCATTTTTCGTTTACTCGCCTAAATATAGTGATATTTTAAAATTGTTTAAACTTCTAAACTTTACTCAAGGTACAAACACTACGTTCATTTAAACTTTGAATCTACCATTTCATTTAGGTAAAATATGGTCCCAAGTCGTATTTCAACTTGAAACACGATTTCTGCGTTGTTAGAGTCTGAAACGAACTTTTTCGTTTACTCGCCCAAAAATTGAGATATTTTAAAATTGTTTAAACTACTAAACTTTGCTCAAGGTGCAAACACTACGTTCATTTAAACTTTGAATCTACCATTTCATTTAGGTAAAATATGGTCCCAAGTCGTATTTAAATTTGAAATACGATTTCTGCGTTATTAGAGTCTGAAACGACCATTTTTCGTTTACTCGCCTAAATATAGTGATATTTTAAAATTGTTTAAACTTCTAAACTTTACTCAAGGTACAAACACTACGTTCATTTAAACTTTGAATCTACCATTTCATTTAGGTAAAATATGGTCAAAAGTCGTATTTCAACTTGAAACACGATTTCTACGTTGTTAGAGTCTGAAACGAACTTTTTCGTTTACTCGCCCAAAAATTGAGATATTTTAAAATTGTTTAAACTACTAAACTTTGCTCAAGGTACAAACACTACGTTCATTTAAACTTTGAATCTACCATTTCATTTAGGTAAAATATGGTCCCAAGTCGTATTTAAATTTGAAATACGTTTTCTGCGTTATTAGAGTTTGAAAAGAACATTTTTCGTTTACTCGCCTAAATATAGTGATATTTTAAAATTGATTAAACTTTTCAACAATACCCTAGGTACAAACTTTACGTTTGGTTAAAGTTTGATTCTACCATTTGATTCTAACTTGGAACACGATTTCTGCGTTATTAAGTCTGAAACGAACATTTTTCGTTTACTCGCCTAAATATTGAGATATTTTAAAATTGTTTAAACTTCTAAACTTTACTCCAGGTACAAACACTACGTTCAGTTAAACTTTGAATCTACCATTTCATGTAGGTAAAATATGGTCCCAAGTCGTATTTAAATTTGAAATACGATTTCTGCGTTATTAGAGTCTGAAAAGAACATTTTTCGTTTACTCGCCTAAATATAGTGATATTTTAAAATTGATTAAACTTTTCAACAATACCCTAGGTACAAACTTTACGTTTGGTTAAAGTTTGATTCTACCATTTGATTCTAACTTGGAACACGATTTCTGCGTTATTGGAGTCTGAAACGAACATTTTTCGTTTACTCGCCTAAATATAGTGATATTTTAAAATTGTTTAAACTTCTAAACTTTACTCAAGGTACAAACACTACGTTCATTTAAACTTTGAATCTACCATTTCATTTAGGTAAAATATGGTCCAAAGTCGTATTTCAACTTGAAACACGATTTCTGCGTTGTTAGATTCTGAAACGAACTTTTTCGTTTACTCGCCCAAAAATTGAGATATTTTAAAATTGTTTAAACTACTAAACTTTGCTCAAGGTACAAACACTACGTTCATTTAAACTTTGAATCTACCATTTCATTTAGGTAATATATGGTCCCAAGTCGTATTTAAATTTGAAATACGATTTCTGCGTTATTAGAGTCTGGAAAGAACATTTTTTGTTTACTCGCCTAAATATAGTGATATTTTAAAATTGATTAAACTTTTCAACAATACCCTAGGTACAAACTTTACGTTTGGTTAAAGTTTGATTCTACCATTTGATTCTAACTTGGACCACGATTTCTGCGTTATTAGAGTCTGAAACGACCATTTTTCGTTTACTCGCCTAAATATAGTGATATTTTAAAATTGTTTAAACTTCTAAACTTTACTCAAGGTACAAACACTACGTTCATTTAAACTTTGAATCTACTATTTCATTTAGGTAAAATATGGTCCAAAGTCGTATTTCAACTTGGAACACGATTACTGCATTATTAGAGTCTGAAACGAACATTTTTCGTTTACTCGCCTAAATATAGTGATATTCTAAAATTGTTTAAACTTCTAAACTGTACTCCAGGTACAAACACTACGTTCATTTAAACTTTGAATCTACCATTTTATTTAGGTAAAATATGGTCCCAAGGCGTATTTAAATTTGAAATACGATTTCTGCGTTATTAGAGACTGAAAAGAACATTTTTCGTTTACTCGCCTAAATATAGTGATATTTTAAAATTGTTTAAACTTCTAAACTTTACTCAAGGTACAAACACTACGTTCATTTAAACTTTGAATCTACCATTTCATTTAGGTAAAATATGGTCCAAAGTCGTATTTCAACTTGGAACACGATTACTGCATTATTAGAGTCTGAAACGAACATTTTTCGTTTACTCGCCTAAATATAGTGATATTTTAAAATTGTTTAAACTTCTAAACTTTACTCAAGGTACAAACACTACGTTCATTTAAACTTTGAATCTACCATTTCATTTAGGTAAAATATAGTCCCAAGTCGTATTTCAACTTGAAACACGATTTCTGCGTTGTTAGAGTCTGAAACGAACTTTTTCGTTTACTCGCCCAAAAATTGAGATATTTTAAAATTGTTTAAACTACTAAACTTTGCTCAAGGTACAAACACTACGTTCATTTAAACTTTGAATCTACCAGTTCATTTAGGTAAAATATGGTCCCAAGTCGTATTTAAATTTGAAATACGATTTCTGCGTTATTAGAGTCTGAAAAGAACTTTTTTCGTTTACTCGCCTAAATATAGTGATATTTTAAAATTGATTAAACTTTTCAACAAAACCCTAGGTACAAACTTTACGTTTGGTTAAAGTTTGATTCTACCATTTGATTCTAACTTGGAACACGATTTCTGCGATATTAGAGTCTGAAACGAACATTTTTCGTTTACTCGCCTAAATATTGTGATATTTTAAAATTATTTAAACTTCTAAACTTTACTCAAAGTACAAACACTACGTTCATTTAAACTTTGAATCTACCATTTCATTTAGGTAAAATATGGTCCCAAGTCGTATTTAAGTTTGAAATACGATATCTGCGTTATTAGAGTCTGAAACGAACATTTTTCGTTTACTCGCCTAAATATAGTGATATTTTAAAATTGTTTAAACTTCTAAACACTTCGTTCAGTTAAACTTTGAATCTACCATTTCATTTAGGTAAAATATGGTCCCAAGTCGTATTTAAATTTGAAATACGATTTCTGCGTTATTAGAGTCTGAAAAGAACATTTTTCGTTTACTCGCCTAAATATAATGATATTTTAAAATTGTTTAAACTTCTAAACTTTACTCAAGGTACAAACACTACGATCATTTAAACTTTGAATCTAGAAAAATATGGTCCCAAGTCGTATTTAAAATTGAAATACGTTTTCTGCGTTATTAGAGTTTGAAAAGAACATTTTTCGTTTACTCGCCTAAATATAGTGATATTTTAAAATTGATTAAACTTTTCAACAATACCCTAGGTACAAACTTTACGTTTGGTTAAAGTTTGATTCTACCATTTGATTCTAACTTGGAACACGATTTCTGCGTTATTAAGTCTGAAACGAACATTTTTCGTTTACTCGCCTAAAAATTGAGATATTTTAAAATTGTTTAAACTTCTAAACTTTACTCAAGGTACAAACACTACGTTCATTTAAACTTTGAATCTACTATTTCATTTAGGTAAAATATGGTCCAAAGTCGTATTTCAACTTGGAACACGATTACTGCATTATTAGAGTCTGAAACGAACATTTTTCGTTTACTCGCCTAAATATAGTGATATTCTAAAATTGTTTAAACTTCTAAACTGTACTCCAGGTACAAACACTACGTTCATTTAAACTTTGAATCTACCATTTTATTTAGGTAAAATATGGTCCCAAGGCGTATTTAAATTTGAAATACGATTTCTGCGTTATTAGAGACTGAAAAGAACATTTTTCGTTTACTCGCCTAAATATAGTGATATTTTAAAATTGTTTAAACTTCTAAACTTTACTCAAGGTACAAACACTACGTTCATTTAAACTTTGAATCTACCATTTCATTTAGGTAAAATATAGTCCCAAGTCGTATTTCAACTTGAAACACGATTTCTGCGTTGTTAGAGTCTGAAACGAACTTTTTCGTTTACTCGCCCAAAAATTGAGATATTTTAAAATTGTTTAAACTACTAAACTTTGCTCAAGGTACAAACACTACGTTCATTTAAACTTTGAATCTACCAGTTCATTTAGGTAAAATATGGTCCCAAGTCGTATTTAAATTTGAAATACGATTTCTGCGTTATTAGAGTCTGAAAAGAACTTTTTTCGTTTACTCGCCTAAATATAGTGATATTTTAAAATTGATTAAACTTTTCAACAAAACCCTAGGTACAAACTTTACGTTTGGTTAAAGTTTGATTCTACCATTTGATTCTAACTTGGAACACGATTTCTGCGATATTAGAGTCTGAAACGAACATTTTTCGTTTACTCGCCTAAATATTGTGATATTTTAAAATTATTTAAACTTCTAAACTTTACTCAAAGTACAAACACTACGTTCATTTAAACTTTGAATCTACCATTTCATTTAGGTAAAATATGGTCCCAAGTCGTATTTAAGTTTGAAATACGATATCTGCGTTATTAGAGTCTGAAACGAACATTTTTCGTTTACTCGCCTAAATATAGTGATATTTTAAAATTGTTTAAACTTCTAAACACTTCGTTCAGTTAAACTTTGAATCTACCATTTCATTTAGGTAAAATATGGTCCCAAGTCGTATTTAAATTTGAAATACGATTTCTGCGTTATTAGAGTCTGAAAAGAACATTTTTCGTTTACTCGCCTAAATATAATGATATTTTAAAATTGTTTAAACTTCTAAACTTTACTCAAGGTACAAACACTACGATCATTTAAACTTTGAATCTAGAAAAATATGGTCCCAAGTCGTATTTAAAATTGAAATACGTTTTCTGCGTTATTAGAGTTTGAAAAGAACATTTTTCGTTTACTCGCCTAAATATAGTGATATTTTAAAATTGATTAAACTTTTCAACAATACCCTAGGTACAAACTTTACGTTTGGTTAAAGTTTGATTCTACCATTTGATTCTAACTTGGAACACGATTTCTGCGTTATTAGAGTCTGAAACGAACATTTTTCGTTTACTCGCCTAAAAATTGAGATATTTTAAAATTGTTTAAACTTCTAAACTTTACTCCAGGTACAAACACTACGTTCAGTTAAACTTTGAATCTACCATTTCATGTAGGTAAAATATGGTCCCAAGTCGTATTTAAATTTGAAATACGATTTCTGCGTTATTAGAGTCTGAAAATAACATTTTTCGTTTACTCGCCTAAATATAGTGATATTTTAAAATTGATTAAACTTTTCAACAATACCCTAGGTACAAAGTTTACGTTTGGTTAAAGTTTGATTCTACCATTTGATTCTAACTTGGAACACGATTTCTGCGTTATTAGAGTCTGAAACGAACATTTTTCGTTTACTCGCCTAAATATAGTGATATTTTAAAATTGTTTAAACTTCTAAACTTTACTCAAGGTACAAACACTACGTTCATTTAAACTTTGAATCTACCATTTCATTTAGGTAAAATATGGTCCAAAGTCGTATTTCAACTTGAAACACGATTTCTGCGTTGTTAGATTCTGAAACGAACTTTTTCGTTTACTCGCCCAAAAATTGAGATATTTTAAAATTGTTTAAACTACTAAACTTTGCTCAAGGTACAAACACTACGTTCATTTAAACTTTGAATCTACCATTTTATTTAGGTAAAATATGGTCCCAAGTCGTATTTAAATTTGAAATACGATTTCTGCGTTATTAGAGACTGAAAAGAACATTTTTCGTTTACTCGCCTAAATATAGTGATATTTTAAAATTGATTAAACTTTTCAACAATACCCTAGGTACAAACTTTACGTTTGGTTAAAGTTTGATTCTACCATTTGATTCTAACTTGGACCACGATTTCTGCGTTATTAGAATCTGAAACGAACATTTTTCGTTTACTCGCCTAAATATAGTGATATTTTAAAATTGTTTAAACTTCTAAACTTTACTCAAGGTACAAACACTACGTTCATTTAAACTTTGAATCTACCATTTCATTTAGGTAAAATATGGTCCAAAGTCGTATTTCAACTTGGAACACGATTACTGCATTATTAGAGTCTGAAACGAACATTTTTCGTTTACTCGCCTAAATATAGTGATATTTTAAAATTGTTTAAACTTCTAAACTGTACTCCAGGTACAAACACTACGTTCATTTAAACTTTGAATCTACCATTTCATTTAGGTAAAATATGGTCCAAAGTCGTATTTTAACTTGGAACACGATTACTGCATTATTAGAGTCTGAAACGAACATTTTTCGTTTACTCGCCTAAATATAGTGATATTTTAAAATTGATTAAACTTTTCAACAATACCCTAGGTACAAACTTTACGTTTGGTTAAAGTTTGATTCTACCATTTGATTCTAACTTGGACCACGATTTCTGCGTTAGTAGAGTCTGAAACGACCATTTTTCGTTTACTCGCCTAAATATAGTGATATTTTAAAATTGTTTAAACTTCTAAACTGTACTCCAGGTACAAACACTACGTTCATTTAAACTTTGAATCTACCATTTTATTTAGGTAAAATATGGTCCCAAGTCGTATTTAAATTGAAATACGATTTCTGCGTTATTAGAGACTGAAAATAACATTTTTCGTTTACTCGCCTAAATATAGTGATATTTTAAAATTGATTAAACTTTTCAACATTACCCTAGGTACAAACTTTACGTTTGGTTAAAGTTTGATTCTACCATTTAATTTAGGTAAGATATGGTTCCAAGTCGTTTTTCAACTTGTAAACACAATTTTCTGTGTTATTAGAGTCTGAAACGAACATTTTTCATTGACTCGCCTAAATATAGTGATATTTTAAAATTGTTTAAACTTCTAAACTTTACTCAAGGTACAAACACTACGTTCAGTTAAACTTTGAACCTACCATTTCATTTAGGTAAAATATGGCCCCAAGTCGTATTTAAATTTGAAATACGATTTCTGCGTTATTAGAGTCTGAAACGACCATTTTTCGTTTACTCGCCTAAATATAGTGATATTTTAAAATTGTTTAAACTTCTAAACTTTACTCAAGGTACAAACACTACGTTCATTTAAACTTTGAATCTACCATTTCATTTAGGTAAAATATGGTCCCAAGTCGTATTTCAAATTGAAACACGATTTCTGCGTTGTTAGAGTCTGAAACGAACTTTTTCGTTTACTCGCCCAAAAATTGAGATATTTTAAAATTGTTTAAACTACTAAACTTTGCTCAAGGTACAAACACTACGTTCATTTAAACTTTGAATCTACCATTTCATTTAGGTAAAATATGGTCCCAAGTCGTATTTAAATTTGAAATACGATTTCTGCGTTATTAGAGTCTGAAAAGAACTTTTTTCGTTTACTCGCCTAAATATAGTGATATTTTAAAATTGATTAAACTTTTCAACAATACCCTAGGTACAAACTTTACGTTTGGTTAAAGTTTGATTCTACCATTTGATTCTAACTTGGAACATGATATCTGCGTTATTAGAGTCTGAAACGAACATTTTTCGTTTACTCGCCTAAAAATTGAGATATTTTAAAATTGTTTAAACTTCTAAACTTTACTCCAGGTACAAACACTACGTTCATTTAAACTTTGAATCTACCATTTCATTTAGGTAAAATATGGTCCCAAGTCGTATTTAAATTTGAAATACGATTTCTGCGTTATTAGAGTCTGAAAAGAACATTTTTCGTTTACTCGCCTAAATATAGTGATATTTTAAAATTGTTTAAACTTCTAAACACTACGTTCAGTTAAACTTTGAATCTACCATTTCATTTAGGTAAAATATGGTCCCAAGTCGTATTTAAATTTGAAATACGATTTCTGCGTTATTAGAGGCTGAAAAGAACATTTTTCGTTTACTCGCCTAAATATAGTGATATTTCAAAATTGTTTAAACTTCTAAACTTTACTCAAGGTACAAACACTACGATCATTTAAACTTTGAATCTAGAAAAATATGGTCCCAAGTCGTATTTAAATTTGAAATACGTTTTCTGCGTTATTAGAGTTTGAAATGAACATTTTTCGTTTACTCGCCTAAATATAGTGATATTTTAAAATTGATTAAACTTTTCAACAATACCCTAGGTACAAACTTTACGTTTGGTTAAAGTTTGATTCTACCATTTGATTCTAACTTGGAACACGATTTCTGCGTTATTAAGTCTGAAACGAACATTTTTCGTTTACTCGCCTAAAAATTGAGATATTTTAAAATTGTTTAAACTTCTAAACTTTACTCCAGGTACAAACACTACGTTCAGTTAAACTTTGAATCTACCATTTCATGTAGGTAAAATATGGTCCCAAGTCGTATTTTAATTTGAAATACGATTTCTGCGTTATTAGAGTCTGAAAAGAACATTTTTCGTTTACTCGCCTAAATATAGTGATATTTTAAAATTGATTAAACTTTTCAACAATACCCTAGGTACAAACTTTACGTTTGGTTAAAGTTTGATTCTACCATTTGATTCTAACTTGGAACACGATTTCTGCGTTATTAGAGTCTGAAACGAACATTTTTCGTTTACTCGCCTAAATATAGTGATATTTTAAAATTGTTTAAACTTCTAAACTTTACTCAAGGTACAAACACTACGTTCAGTTAAACTTTGAATCTACCATTTCATTTAGGTAAAATATGGTCCAAAGTCGTATTTCAACTTGAAACACGATTTCTGCGTTGTTAGATTCTGAAACGAACTTTTTCGTTTACTCGCCCAAAAATTGAGATATTTTAAAATTATTTAAACTACTAAACTTTGCTCAAGGTACAAACACTACGTTCATTTAAACTTTGAATCTACCATTTCATTTAGGTAATATATGGTCCCAAGTCGTATTTAAATTTGAAATACGATTTCTGCGTTATTAGAGTCTGGAAAGAACATTTTTTGTTTACTCGCCTAAATATAGTGATATTTTAAAATTGATTAAACTTTTCAACAATACCCTAGGTACAAACTTTACGTTTGGTTAAAGTTTGATTCTACCATTTGATTCTAACTTGGACCACGATTTCTGCGTTATTAGAGTCTGAAACGACCATTTTTCGTTTACTCGCCTAAATATAGTGATATTTTAAAATTGTTTAAACTTCTAAACTTTACTCAAGGTACAAACACTACGTTCATTTAAACTTTGAATCTACCATTTCATTTAGGTAAAATATGGTCCAAAGTCGTATTTCAACTTGGAACACGATTACTGCATTATTAGAGTCTGAAACGAACATTTTTCGTTTACTCGCCTAAATATAGTGATATTTTAAAATTGTTTAAACTTCTAAACTGTACTCCAGGTACAAACACTACGTTCATTTAAACTTTGAATCTACCATTTTATTTAGGTAAAATATGGTCCCAACTCGTATTTAAATTTGAAATACGGTTTCTGCGTTATTAGAGACTGAAAAGAACATTTTTCGTTTACTCGCCTAAATATAGTGATATTTTAAAATTGATTAAACTTTTCAACATTACCCTAGGTACAAACTTTACGTTTGGTTAAAGTTTGATTCTACCATTTAATTTAGGTAAGATATGGTTCCAAGTCGTTTTTCAACTTGTAAACACAATTTTCTATGTTATTAGAGTCTGAAACGAACATTTTTCGTTGACTCGCCTAAATATAGTGATATTTTAAAATTGTTTAAACTTCTAAACTTTACTCAAGGTACAAACACTACGTTCAGTTAAACTTTGAATCTACCATTTCATTTAGGTAAAATATGGTCCCAAGTCGTAATTAAATTTGAAATACGATTTCTGCGTTATTAGAGTCTGAAACGAACATTTTTCGTTTACTCGCCTAAATATAGTGATATTTTAAAATTGTTTAAACTTCTAAACTTTACTCAAGGTACAAACACTACGTTCATTTAAACTTTGAATCTACCATTTCATTTAGGTAAAATATGGTCCCAAGTCGTATTTCAACTTGAAACACGATATCTGCGTTGTTAGAGTCTGAAACGATCTTTTTCGTTTACTCGCCCAAAAATTGAGATATTTTAAAATTGTTTAAACTTCTAAACTTTACTCCAGGTACAAACACTACGTTCAGTTAAACTTTGAATCTACCATTTCATGTAGGTAAAATATGGTCCCAAGTCGTATTTAAATTTGAAATACGATTTCTGCGTTATTAGAGTCTGAAAAGAACATTTTTCGTTTACTCGCCTAAATATAGTGATATTTTAAAATTGATTAAACTTTTCAACAATACCCTAGGTACAAACTTTACGTTTGGTTAAAGTTTGATTCTACCATTTGATTCTAACTTGGAACACGATTTCTGCGATATTAGAGTCTGAAACAAACATTTTTCGTTTACTCGCCTAAATATTGTGATATTTTAAAATTGTTTAAACTTCTAAACTTTACTCAAGGTACAAACACTACGTTCATTTAAACTTTGAATCTACGATTTCATTTAGGTAAAATATGGTCCCAAGTCGTATTTAAATTTGAAATACGATATCTGCGTTATTAGAGTCTGAAACGAACATTTTTCGTTTACTCGCCTAAATATAGTGATATTTTAAAATTGTTTAAACTTCTAAACACTACGTTCAGTTAAACTTTGAATCTACCATTTCATTTAGGTAAAATATGGTCCCAAGTCGTATTTAAATTTGAAATACGATTTCTGCGTTATTAGAGTCTGAAACGACCATTTTTCGTTTACTTGCCTAAATATAGTGATATTTTAAAATTGTTTTAACTTCTAAACTATACTCAAGGTACAAACACTACGTTCATTTAAACTTTGAATCTACCATTTTATTTAGGTAATATATGGTCCCAAGTCGTATTTAAATTTGAAATACGATTTCTGCGTTATTAGAGTCTGGAAAGAACATTTTTTGTTTACTCGCCTAAATATAGTGATATTTTAAAATTGATTAAACTTTTCAACAATACCCTAGGTACAAACTTTACGTTTGGTTAAAGTTTGATTCTACCATTTGATTCTAACTTGGACCACGATTTCTGCGTTATTAGAGTCTGAAACGACCATTTTTCGTTTACTCGCCTAAATATAGTGATATTTTAAAATTGTTTAAAATTCTAAACACTACGTTCAGTTAAACTTTGAATCTACCATTTTATTTAGGTAAAATATGGTCCCAAGTCGTATTTAAATTTGAAATACGATTTCTGCGTTATTAGAGACTGAAAAGAACATTTTTCGTTTACTCGCCTAAATATAGTGATATTTTAAAATGGATTAAACTTTTCAACATTACCCTAGGTACAAACTTTACGTTTGGTTAAAGTTTGATTCTACCATTTAATTTAGGTAAGATATGGTTCCAAGTCGTTTTTCAACTTGTAAACACAATTTTCTGTGTTATTAGAGTCTGAAACGAACATTTTTGGTTGACTCGCCTAAATATAGTGATATTTTAAAATTGTTTAAACTTCTAAACTTTACTCAAGGTACAAACACTACGTTCAGTTAAACTTTGAATCTACCATTTCATTTAGGTAAAATATGGTCCCAAGTCGTATTTAAATTTGAAATACGATTTCTGCGTTATTAGAGTCTGAAACGACCATTTTTCGTTTACTCGCCTAAATATAGTGATATTTTAAAATTGATTAAACTTTTCAACAATACCCTAGGTACAAACTTTACGTTTGGTTAAAGTTTGATTCTACCATTTGATTCTAACTTGGACCACGATTTCTGCGTTATTAGAGTCTGAAACGACCATTTTTCGTTTACTCGCCTAAATATAGTGATATTTTAAAATTGTTTAAACTTCTAAACTGTACTCCAGGTACAAACACTACGTTCATTTAAACTTTGAATCTACCATTTTATTTAGGTAAAATATGGTCCCAAGTCGTATTTAAATTTGAAATACGATTTCTGCGTTATTAGAGACTGAAAATAACATTTTTCGTTTACTCGCCTAAATATAGTGATATTTTAAAATTGATTAAACTTTTCAACATTACCCTAGGTACAAACTTTACGTTTGGTTAAAGTTTGATTCTACCATTTAATTTAGGTAAGATATGGTTCCAAGTCGTTTTTCAACTTGTAAACACAATTTTCTGTGTTATTAGAGTCTGAAACGAACATTTTTCATTGACTCGCCTAAATATAGTGATATTTTAAAATTGTTTAAACTTCTAAACTTTACTCAAGGTACAAACACTACGTTCAGTTAAACTTTGAACCTACCATTTCATTTAGGTAAAATATGGCCCCAAGTCGTATTTAAATTTGAAATACGATTTCTGCGTTATTAGAGTCTGAAACGACCATTTTTCGTTTACTCGCCTAAATATAGTGATATTTTAAAATTGTTTAAACTTCTAAACTTTACTCAAGGTACAAACACTACGTTCATTTAAACTTTGAATCTACCATTTCATTTAGGTAAAATATGGTCCCAAGTCGTATTTCAAATTGAAACACGATTTCTGCGTTGTTAGAGTCTGAAACGAACTTTTTCGTTTACTCGCCCAAAAATTGAGATATTTTAAAATTGTTTAAACTACTAAACTTTGCTCAAGGTACAAACACTACGTTCATTTAAACTTTGAATCTACCATTTCATTTAGGTAAAATATGGTCCCAAGTCGTATTTAAATTTGAAATACGATTTCTGCGTTATTAGAGTCTGAAAAGAACTTTTTTCGTTTACTCGCCTAAATATAGTGTTATTTTAAAATTGATTAAACTTTTCAACAATACCCTAGGTACAAACTTTACGTTTGGTTAAAGTTTGATTCTACCATTTGATTCTAACTTGGAACATGATATCTGCGTTATTAGAGTCTGAAACGAACATTTTTCGTTTACTCGCCTAAAAATTGAGATATTTTAAAATTGTTTAAACTTCTAAACTTTACTCCAGGTACAAACACTACGTTCAGTTAAACTTTGAATCTACCATTTCATTTAGGTAAAATATGGTCCCAAGTCGTATTTAAATTTGAAATACGATTTCTGCGTTATTAGAGTCTGAAAAGAACATTTTTCGTTTACTCGCCTAAATATAGTGATATTTTTAAATTGTTTAAACTTCTAAACACTACGTTCAGTTAAACTTTGAATCTACCATTTCATTTAGGTAAAATATGGTCCCAAGTCGTATTTAAATTTGAAATACGATTTCTGCGTTATTAGAGGCTGAAAAGAACATTTTTCGTTTACTCGCCTAAATATAGTGATATTTCAAAATTGTTTAAACTTCTAAACTTTACTCAAGGTACAAACACTACGATCATTTAAACTTTGAATCTAGAAAAATATGGTCCCAAGTCGTATTTAAATTTGAAATACGTTTTCTGCGTTATTAGAGTTTGAAAAGAACATTTTTCGTTTACTCGCCTAAATATAGTGATATTTTAAAATTGATTAAACTTTTCAACAATACCCTAGGTACAAACTTTACGTTTGGTTAAAGTTTGATTCTACCATTTGATTCTAACTTGGAACACGATTTCTGCGTTATTAAGTCTGAAACGAACATTTTTCGTTTACTCGCCTAAAAATTGAGATATTTTAAAATTGTTTAAACTTCTAAACTTTACTCCAGGTACAAACACTACGTTCAGTTAAACTTTGAATCTACTATTTCATGTAGGTAAAATATGGTCCCAAGTCGTATTTTAATTTGAAATACGATTTCTGCGTTATTAGAGTCTGAAAAGAACATTTTTCGTTTACTCGCCTAAATATAGTGATATTTTAAAATTGATTAAACTTTTCAACAATACCCTAGGTACAAACTTTACGTTTGGTTAAAGTTTGATTCTACCATTTGATTCTAACTTGGAACACGATTTCTGCGTTATTAGAGTCTGAAACGAACATTTTTCGTTTACTCGCCTAAATATAGTGATATTTTAAAATTGTTTAAACTTCTAAACTTTACTCAAGGTACAAACACTACGTTCAGTTAAACTTTGAATCTACCATTTCATTTAGGTAAAATATGGTCCAAAGTCGTATTTCAACTTGAAACACGATTTCTGCGTTGTTAGATTCTGAAACGAACTTTTTCGTTTACTCGCCCAAAAATTGAGATATTTTAAAATTATTTAAACTACTAAACTTTGCTCAAGGTACAAACACTACGTTCATTTAAACTTTGAATCTACCATTTCATTTAGGTAATATATGGTCCCAAGTCGTATTTAAATTTGAAATACGATTTCTGCGTTATTAGAGTCTGGAAAGAACATTTTTTGTTTACTCGCCTAAATATAGTGATATTTTAAAATTGATTAAACTTTTCAACAATACCCTAGGTACAAACTTTACGTTTGGTTAAAGTTTGATTCTACCATTTGATTCTAACTTGGACCACGATTTCTGCGTTATTAGAGTCTGAAACGACCATTTTTCGTTTACTCGCCTAAATATAGTGATATTTTAAAATTGTTTAAACTTCTAAACTTTACTCAAGGTACAAACACTACGTTCATTTAAACTTTGAATCTACCATTTCATTTAGGTAAAATATGGTCCAAAGTCGTATTTCAACTTGGAACACGATTACTGCATTATTAGAGTCTGAAACGAACATTTTTCGTTTACTCGCCTAAATATAGTGATATTTTAAAATTGTTTAAACTTCTAAACTGTACTCCAGGTACAAACACTACGTTCATTTAAACTTTGAATCTACCATTTTATTTAGGTAAAATATGGTCCCAACTCGTATTTAAATTTGAAATACGGTTTCTGCGTTATTAGAGACTGAAAAGAACATTTTTCGTTTACTCGCCTAAAAAAATAATGATATTTTAAAATTGATTAAACTTTTCAACATTACCCTAGGTACAAACTTTACGTTTGGTTAAAGTTTGATTCTACCATTTAATTTAGGTAAGATATGGTTCCAAGTCGTTTTTCAACTTGTAAACACAATTTTCTATGTTATTAGAGTCTGAAACGAACATTTTTCGTTGACTCGCCTAAATATAGTGATATTTTAAAATTGTTTAAACTTCTAAACTTTACTCAAGGTACAAACACTACGTTCAGTTAAACTTTGAATCTACCATTTCATTTAGGTAAAATATGGTCCCAAGTCGTAATTAAATTTGAAATACGATTTCTGCGTTATTAGAGTCTGAAACGACCATTTTTCGTTTACTCGCCTAAATATAGTGATATTTTAAAATTGTTTAAACTTCTAAACTTTACTCAAGGTACAAACACTACGTTCATTTAAACTTTGAATCTACCATTTCATTTAGGTAAAATATGGTCCCAAGTCGTATTTCAACTTGAAACACGATATCTGCGTTGTTAGAGTCTGAAACGAACTTTTTCGTTTACTCGCCCAAAAATTGAGATATTTTAAAATTGTTTAAACTTCTAAACTTTACTCCAGGTACAAACACTACGTTCAGTTAAACTTTGAATCTACCATTTCATGTAGGTAAAATATGGTCCCAAGTCGTATTTAAATTTGAAATACGATTTCTGCGTTATTAGAGTCTGAAAAGAACATTTTTCGTTTACTCGCCTAAATATAGTGATATTTTAAAATTGATTAAACTTTTCAACAATACCCTAGGTAAAACTTTACGTTTGGTTAAAGTTTGATTCTACCATTTGATTCTAACTTGGAACACGATTTCTGCGATATTAGAGTCTGAAACAAACATTTTTCGTTTACTCGCCTAAATATTGTGATATTTTAAAATTGTTTAAACTTCTAAACTTTACTCAAGGTACAAACACTACGTTCATTTAAACTTTGAATCTACGATTTCATTTAGGTAAAATATGGTCCCAAGTCGTATTTAAATTTGAAATACGATATCTGCGTTATTAGAGTCTGAAACGAACATTTTTCGTTTACTCGCCTAAATATAGTGATATTTTAAAATTGTTTAAACTTCTAAACACTACGTTCAGTTAAACTTTGAATCTACCATTTCATTTAGGTAAAATATGGTCCCAAGTCGTATTTAAATTTGAAATACGATTTCTGCGTTATTAGAGTCTGAAACGACCATTTTTCGTTTACTTGCCTAAATATAGTGATATTTTAAAATTGTTTTAACTTCTAAACTATACTCAAGGTACAAACACTACGTTCATTTAAACTTTGAATCTACCATTTTATTTAGGTAATATATGGTCCCAAGTCGTATTTAAATTTGAAATACGATTTCTGCGTTATTAGAGTCTGGAAAGAACATTTTTTGTTTACTCGCCTAAATATAGTGATATTTTAAAATTGATTAAACTTTTCAACAATACCCTAGGTACAAACTTTACGTTTGGTTAAAGTTTGATTCTACCATTTGATTCTAACTTGGACCACGATTTCTGCGTTATTAGAGTCTGAAACGACCATTTTTCGTTTACTCGCCTAAATATAGTGATATTTTAAAATTGTTTAAAATTCTAAACACTACGTTCAGTTAAACTTTGAATCTACCATTTTATTTAGGTAAAATATGGTCCCAAGTCGTATTTAAATTTGAAATACGATTTCTGCGTTATTAGAGACTGAAAAGAACATTTTTCGTTTACTCGCCTAAATATAGTGATATTTTAAAATGGATTAAACTTTTCAACATTACCCTAGGTACAAACTTTACGTTTGGTTAAAGTTTGATTCTACCATTTAATTTAGGTAAGATATGGTTCCAAGTCGTTTTTCAACTTGTAAACACAATTTTCTGTGTTATTAGAGTCTGAAACGAACATTTTTGGTTGACTCGCCTAAATATAGTGATATTTTAAAATTGTTTAAACTTCTAAACTTTACTCAAGGTACAAACACTACGTTCAGTTAAACTTTGAATCTACCATTTCATTTAGGTAAAATATGGTCCCAAGTCGTATTTAAATTTGAAATACGATTTCTGCGTTATTAGAGTCTGAAACGACCATTTTTCGTTTACTCGCCTAAATATAGTGATATTTTAAAATTGATTAAACTTTTCAACAATACCCTAGGTACAAACTTTACGTTTGGTTAAAGTTTGATTCTACCATTTGATTCTAACTTGGAACACGATTTCTGCGATATTAGAGTCTGAAACAAACATTTTTCGTTTACTCGCCTAAATATTGTGATATTTTAAAATTGTTTAAACTTCTAAACTTTACTCAAGGTACAAACACTACGTTCATTTAAACTTTGAATCTACGATTTCATTTAGGTAAAATATGGTCCCAAGTCGTATTTAAATTTGAAATACGATATCTGCGTTATTAGAGTCTGAAACGAACATTTTTCGTTTACTCGCCTAAATATAGTGATATTTTAAAATTGTTTAAACTTCTAAACTTTACTCAAGGTACAAACACTACGATCATTTAAACTTTGAATCTAGAAAAATATGGTCCCAAGTCGTATTTAAATTTGAAATACGTTTTCTGAGTTATTAGAGTTTGAAAAGAACATTTTTCGTTTACTCGCCTAAATATAGTGATATTTTAAAATTGATTAAACTTTTCAACAATACCCTAGGTACAAACTTTACGTTTGGTTAAAGTTTGATTCTACCATTTGATTCTAACTTGGAACACGATTTCTGCGTTATTAAGTCTGAAACGAACATTTTTCGTTTACTCGCCTAAAAATTGAGATATTTTAAAATTGTTTAAACTTCTAAACTTTACTCCAGGTACAAACACTACGTTCAGTTAAACTTTGAATCTACCATTTCATGTAGGTAAAATATGGTCCCAAGTCGTATTTAAATTTGAAATACGATTTCTGCGTTATTAGAGTCTGAAAAGAACATTTTTCGTTTACTCGCCTAAATATAGTGATATTTTAAAATTGATTAAACTTTTCAACAATACCCTAGGTACAAACTTTACGTTTGGTTAAAGTTTGATTCTACCATTTGATTCTAACTTGGACCACGATTTCTGCGTTATTAGAGTCTGAAACGAACATTTTTCGTTTACTCGCCTAAATATAGTGATATTTTAAAATTGTTTAAACTTCTAAACTTTACTCAAGGTACAAACACTACGTTCATTTAAACTTTGAATCTACCATTTCATTTAGGTAAAATATGGTCCAAAGTCGTATTTCAACTTGAAACACGATTTCTGCGTTGTTAGATTCTGAAACGAACTTTTTCGTTTACTCGCCCAAAAATTGAGATATTTTAAAATTGTTTAAACTACTAAACTTTGCTCAAGGTACAAACACTACGTTCATTTAAACTTTGAATCTACCATTTCATTTAGGTAATATATGGTCCCAAGTCGTATTTAAATTTGAAATACGATTTCTGCGTTATTAGAGTCTGGAAAGAACATTTTTTGTTTACTCGCCTAAATATAGTGATATTTTAAAATTGATTAAACTTTTCAACAATACCCTAGGTACAAACTTTACGTTTGGTTAAAGTTTGATTCTACCATTTGATTCTAACTTGGACCACGATTTCTGCGTTATTAGAGTCTGAAACGACCATTTTTCGTTTACTCGCCTAAATATAGTGATATTTTAAAATTGTTTAAACTTCTAAACTTTACTCAAGGTACAAACACTACGTTCATTTAAACTTTGAATCTACCATTTCATTTAGGTAAAATATGGTATCAAGTCGTATTTAAATTTGAAATACGATTTCTGCATTATTAGAGTCTGAAACGAACATTTTTCGTTTACTCGCCTAAATATAGTGATATTTTAAAATTGTTTAAACTTCTAAACTTTACTCAAGGTACAAACACTACGTTCATTTAAACTTTGAATCTACCATTTCATTTAGGTAAAATATGGTCCAAAGTCGTATTTCAACTTGGAACACGATTACTGCATTATTAGAGTCTGAAACGAACATTTTTCGTTTACTCGCCTAAATATAGTGATATTTTAAAATTGTTTAAACTTCTAAGCTTACTCAAGGTACAAACACTACGTTCATTTAAACTTTGAATCTACCATTTCATTTAGGTAAAATATGGTCCAAAGTCGTATTTCAACTTGAAAGACGATTTCTGCGTTGTTAGATTCTGAAACGAACTTTTTCGTTTACTCGCCCAAAAATTGAGATATTTTAAAATTGTTTAAATACTAAACTTTGCTCAAGGTACAAACACTACGTTCATTTAAACTTTGAATCTACCATTTCATTTAGGTAATATATGGTCCCAAGTCGTATTTAAATTTGAAATACGATTTCTGCGTTATTAGAGACTGGAAAGAACATTTTTTGTTTACTCGCCTAAATATAGTGATATTTTAAAATTGATTAAACTTTTCAACAATACCCTAGGTACAAACTTTACGTTTGGTTAAAGTTTGATTCTACCATTTGATTCTAACTTGGACCACGATTTCTGCGTTATTAGAGTCTGAAACGACCATTTTTAGTTTACTCGCCTAAATATAGTGATATTTTAAAATTGTTTAAACTTCTAAACTTTACTCAAGGTACAATCACTACGTTCATTTAAACTTTGAATCTACTATTTCATTTAGGTAAAATATGGTCCAAAGTCGTATTTCAACTTGGAACACGATTACTGCATTATTAGAGTCTGAAACGAACATTTTTCGTTTACTCGCCTAAATATAGTGATATTCTAAAATTGTTTAAACTTCTAAACTGTACTCCAGGTACAAACACTACGTTCATTTAAACTTTGAATCTACCATTTTATTTAGGTAAAATATGGTCCTAAGTCGTATTTAAATTTGAAATACGATTTCTGCATTATTAGAGTCTGAAACGAACATTTTTCGTTTACTCGCCTAAATATAGTGATATTTTAAAATTGTTTAAACTTCTAAACTTTACTCAAGGTACAAACACTACGTTCATTTAAACTTTGAATCTACCATTTCATTTAGGTAAAATATGGTCCAAAGTCGTATTTCAACTTGGAACACGATTAATGCATTATTAGAGTCTGAAACGAACATTTTTCGTTTACTCGCCTAAATATAGTGATATTTTAAAATTGTTTAAACTTCTAAACTTTACTCAAGGTACAAACACTACGTTCATTTAAACTTTGAATCTACCATTTCATTTAGGTAAAATATAGTCCCAAGTCGTATTTCAACTTGAAACACGATTTCTGCGTTGTTAGAGTCTGAAACGAACTTTTTCGTTTACTCGCCCAAAAATTGAGATATTTTAAAATTGTTTAAACTACTAAACTTTGCTCAAGGTACAAACACTACGTTCATTTAAACTTTGAATCTACCAGTTCATTTAGGTAAAATATGGTCCCAAGTCGTATTTAAATTTGAAATACGATTTCTGCGTTATTAGAGTCTGAAAAGAACTTTTTTCGTTTACTCGCCTAAATATAGTGATATTTTAAAATTGATTAAACTTTTCAACAAAACCCTAGGTACAAACTTTACGTTTGGTTAAAGTTTGATTCTACCATTTGATTCTAACTTGGAACACGATTTCTGCGATATTAGAGTCTGAAACGAACATTTTTCGTTTACTCGCCTAAATATTGTGATATTTTAAAATTATTTAAACTTCTAAACTTTACTCAAGGTACAAACACTACGTTCAGTTAAACTTTGAATCTACCATTTCATTTAGGTAAAATATGGTCCCAAGTCGTATTTAAGTTTGAAATACGATATCTGCGTTATTAGAGTCTGAAACGAACATTTTTCGTTTACTCGCCTAAATATAGTGATATTTTAAAATTGTTTAAACTTCTAAACACTTCGTTCAGTTAAACTTTGAATCTACCATTTCATTTAGGTAAAATATGGTCCCAAGTCGTATTTAAATTTGAAATACGATTTCTGCGTTATTAGAGTCTGAAAAGAACATTTTTCGTTTACTCGCCTAAATATAGTGATATTTTAAAATTGTTTAAACTTCTAAACTTTACTCAAGGTACAAACACTACGATCATTTAAACTTTGAATCTAGAAAAATATGGTCCCAAGTCGTATTTAAAATTGAAATACGTTTTCTGCGTTATTAGAGTTTGAAAAGAACATTTTTCGTTTACTCGCCTAAATATAGTGATATTTTAAAATTGATTAAACTTTTCAACAA
Organism: Pterostichus niger; assembly: GCA_947425015.1. NCBI lineage: Eukaryota > Metazoa > Arthropoda > Insecta > Coleoptera > Carabidae > Pterostichus > Pterostichus niger. Next base: position 16,911,594 of record OX380338.1, on the reverse strand, counting down.
TACCCTAGGTACAAACTTTACGTTTGGTTAAAGTTTGATTCTACCATTTGATTCTAACTTGGAACACGATTTCTGCGTTATTAAGTCTGAAACGAACATTTTTCGTTTACTCGCCTAAAAATTGAGATATTTTAAAATTGTTTAAACTTCTAAACTTTACTCCAGGTACAAACACTACGTTCAGTTAAACTTTGAATCTACCATTTCATGTAGGTAAAATATGGTCCCAAGTCGTATTTAAATTTAAAATACGATTTCTGCGGTATTAGAGTCTGAAAATAACATTTTTCGTTTACTCGCCTAAATATAGTGATATTTTAAAATTGATTAAACTTTTCAACAATACCCTAGGTACAAACTTTACGTTTGGTTAAAGTTTGATTCTACCATTTGATTCTAACTTGGAACACGATTTCTGCGTTATTAGAGTCTGAAACGAACATTTTTCGTTTACTCGCCTAAATATAGTGATATTTTAAAATTGTTTAAACTTCTAAACTTTACTCAAGGTACAAACACTACGTTCATTTAAACTTTGAATCTACCATTTCATTTAGGTAAAATATGGTCCAAAGTCGTATTTCAACTTGAAACACGATTTCTGCGTTGTTAGATTCTGAAACGAACTTTTTCGTTTACTCGCCCAAAAATTGAGATATTTTAAAATTGTTTAAACTACTAAACTTTGCTCAAGGTACAAACACTACGTTCATTTAAACTTTGAATCTACCATTTTATTTAGGTAAAATATGGTCCCAAGTCGTATTTAAATTTGAAATACGATTTCTGCGTTATTAGAGACTGAAAAGAACATTTTTCGTTTACTCGCCTAAATATAGTGATATTTTAAAATTGATTAAACTTTTCAACAATACCCTAGGTACAAACTTTACGTTTGGTTAAAGTTTGATTCTACCATTTGATTCTAACTTGGACCACGATTTCTGCGTTATTAGAATCTGAAACGAACATTTTTCGTTTACTCGCCTAAATATAGTGATATTTTAAAATTGTTTAAACTTCTAAACTTTACTCAAGGTACAAACACTACGTTCATTTAAACTTTGAATCTACCATTTCATTTAGGTAAAATATGGTCCAAAGTCGTATTTCAACTTGGAACACGATTACTGCATTATTAGAGTCTGAAACGAACATTTTTCGTTTACTCGCCTAAATATAGTGATATTTTAAAATTGATTAAACTTTTCAACAATACCCTAGGTACAAACTTTACGTTTGGTTAAAGTTTGATTCTACCATTTGATTCTAACTTGGACCACGATTTCTGCGTTATTACAGTCTGAAACGACCATTTTTCGTTTACTCGCCTAAATATAGTGATATTTTAAAATTGTTTAAACTTCTAAACTTTACTCAAGGTACAAACACTACGTTCATTTAAACTTTGAATCTACCATTTTATTTAGGTAAAATATGGTCCCAAGTCGTATTTAAATTTGAAATACGATTTCTGCGTTATTAGAGACTGAAAATAACATTTTTCGTTTACTCGCCTAAATATAGTGATATTTTAAAATTGATTAAACTTTTCAACATTACCCTAGGTACAAACTTTACGTTTGGTTAAAGTTTGATTCTACCATTTAATTTAGGTAAGATATGGTTCCAAGTCGTTTTTCAACTTGTAAACACAATTTTCTGTGTTATTAGAGTCTGAAACGAACATTTTTCATTGACTCGCCTAAATATAGTGATATTTTAAAATTGTTTAAACTTCTAAACTTTACTCAAGGTACAAACACTACGTTCAGTTAAACTTTGAATCTACCAATTCATTTAGGTAAAATATGGTCCCAAGTCGTATTTAAATTTGAAATACGATTTCTGCGTTATTAGAGTCTGAAACGAACATTTTTCGTTTACTCGCCTAAATATAGTGATATTTTAAAATTGTTTAAACTTCTAAACTTTACTCAAGGTACAAACACTACGTTCATTTAAACTTTGAATCTACCATTTCATTTAGGTAAAATATGGTCCCAAGTCGTATTTCAAATTGAAACACGATTTCTGCGTTGTTAGAGTCTGAAACGAACTTTTTCGTTTACTCGCCCAAAAATTGAGATATTTTAAAATTGTTTAAACTACTAAACTTTGCTCAAGGTACAAACACTACGTTCATTTAAACTTTGAATCTACCATTTCATTTAGGTAAAATATGGTCCCAAGTCGTATTTAAATTTGAAATACGATTTCTGCGTTATTAGAGTCTGAAAAGAACTTTTTTCGTTTACTCGCCGAAATATAGTGATATTTTAAAATTGATTAAACTTTTCAACAATACCCTAGGTACAAACTTTACGTTTGGTTAAAGTTTGATTCTACCATTTGATTCTAACTTGGAACATGATATCTGCGTTATTAGAGTCTGAAACGAACATTTTTCGTTTACTCGCCTAAAATTGAGATATTTTAAAATTGTTTAAACTTCTAAACTTTACTCCAGGTACAAACACTACGTTCAGTTAAACTTTGAATCTACCATTTCATTTAGGTAAAATATGGTCCCAAGTCGTATTTAAATTTGAAATACGATTTCTGCGTTATTAGATTCTGAAAAGAACATTTTTCGTTTACTCGCCTAAATATAGTGATATTTTAAAATTGTTTAAACTTCTAAACACTACGTTCAGTTAAACTTTGAATCTATCATTTCATTTAGGTAAAATATGGTCCCAAGTCGTATTTAAATTTGAAATACGATTTCTGCGTTATTAGAGGCTGAAAAGAACATTTTTCGTTTACTCGCCTAAATATAGTGATATTTCAATATTGTTTAAACTTCTAAACTTTACTCAAGGTACAAACACTACGATCATTTAAACTTTGAATCTAGAAAAATATGGTCCCAAGTCGTATTTAAATTTGAAATACGTTTTCTGCGTTATTAGAGTTTGAAAAGAACATTTTTCGTTTACTCGCCTAAATATAGTGATATTTTAAAATTGATTAAACTTTTCAACAATACCCTAGGTACAAACTTTACGTTTGGTTAAAGTTTGATTCTACCATTTGATTCTAACTTGGAACATGATTTCTGCGTTAATAAGTCTGAAACGAACATTTTTCGTTTACTCGCCTAAAAATTGAGATATTTTAAAATTGTTTAAACTTCTAAACTTTACTCCAGGTACAAACACTACGTTCAGTTAAACTTTGAATCTACCATTTCATGTAGGTAAAATATGGTCCCAAGTCGTATTTTAATTTGAAATACGATTTCTGCGTTATTAGAGTCTGAAAAGAACATTTTTCGTTTACTCGCCTAAATATAGTGATATTTTAAAATTGATTAAACTTTTCAACAATACCCTAGGTACAAACTTTACGTTTGGTTAAAGTTTGATTCTACCATTTGATTCTAACTTGGAACACGATTTCTGCGTTATTAGAGTCTGAAACGAACATTTTTCGCTTACTCGCCTAAATATAGTGATATTTTAAAATTGTTTAAACTTCTAAACTTTACTCAAGGTACAAACACTACGTTCATTTAAACTTTGAATCTACCATTTCATTTAGGTAAAATATGGTCCAAAGTCGTATTTCAACTTGAAACACGATTTCTGCGTTGTTAGATTCTGAAACGAACTTTTTCGTTTACTCGCCCAAAAATTGAGATATTTTAAAATTATTTAAACTACTAAACTTTGCTCAAGGTACAAACACTACGTTCATTTAAACTTTGAATCTACTATTTCATTTAGGTAATATATGGTCCCAAGTCGTATTTAAATTTGAAATACGATTTCTGCGTTATTAGAGTCTGGAAAGAACATTTTTTGTTTACTCGCCTAAATATAGTGATATTTTAAAATTGATTAAACTTTTCAACAATACCCTAGGTACAAACTTTACGTTTGGTTAAAGTTTGATTCTACCATTTGATTCTAACTTGGACCACGATTTCTGCGTTATTAGAGTCTGAAACGACCATTTTTCGTTTACTCGCCTAAATATAGTGATATTTTAAAATTGTTTAAACTTCTAAACTTTACTCAAGGTACAAACACTACGTTCATTTAAACTTTGAATCTACCATTTCATTTAGGTAAAATATGGTCCAAAGTCGTATTTCAACTTGGAACACGATTACTGCATTATTAGAGTCTGAAACGAACATTTTTCGTTTACTCGCCTAAATATAGTGATATTTTCAAATTGTTTAAACTTCTAAACTGTACTCCAGGTACAAACACTACGTTCATTTAAACTTTGAATCTACCATTTTATTTAGGTAAAATATGGTCCCAACTCGTATTTAAATTTGAAATACGGTTTCTGCGTTATTAGAGACTGAAAAGAACATTTTTCGTTTACTCGCCTAAATATAGTGATATTTTAAAATTGATTAAACTTTTCAACATTACCCTAGGTACAAACTTTACGTTTGGTTAAAGTTTGATTCTACCATTTAATTTAGGTAAGATATGGTTCCAAGTCGTTTTTCAACTTGTAAACACAATTTTCTATGTTATTAGAGTCTGAAACGAACATTTTTCGTTGACTCGCCTAAATATAGTGATATTTTAAAATTGTTTAAACTTCTAAACTTTACTCAAGGTACAAACAGTACGTTCAGTTAAACTTTGAATCTACCATTTCATTTAGGTAAAATATGGTCCCAAGTCGTAATTAAATTTGAAATACGATTTCTGCGTTATTAGAGTCTGAAACGACCATTTTTCGTTTACTCGCCTAAATATAGTGATATTTTAAAATTGTTTATACTTCTAAACTTTACTCAAGGTACAAACACTACGTTCATTTAAACTTTGAATCTACCATTTCATTTAGGTAAAATATGGTCTTAAGTCGTATTTCAACTTGAAACACGATATCTGCGTTGTTAGAGTCTGAAACGAACTTTTTCGTTTACTCGCCCAAAAATTGAGATATTTTAAAATTGTTTAAACTTCTAAACTTTACTCCAGGTACAAACACTACGTTCAGTTAAACTTTGAATCTACCATTTCATGTAGGTAAAATATGGTCCCAAGTCGTATTTAAATTTGAAATACGATTTCTGCGTTATTAGAGTCTGAAAAGAACATTTTTCGTTTACTCGCCTAAATATAGTGATATTTTAAAATTGATTAAACTTTTCAACAATACCCTAGGTACAAACTTTATGTTTGGTTAAAGTTTGATTCTACCATTTGATTCTAACTTGGAACACGATTTCTGCGATATTAGAGTCTGAAACAAACATTTTTCGTTTACTCGCCTAAATATTGTGATATTTTAAAATTGTTTAAACTTCTAAACTTTACTCAAGGTACAAACACTACGTTCATTTAAACTTTGAATCTACGATTTCATTTAGGTAAAATATGGTCCCAAGTCGTATTTAAATTTGAAATACGATATCTGCGTTATTAGAGTCTGAAACGAACATTTTTCGTTTACTCGCCTAAATATAGTGATATTTTAAAATTGTTTAAACTTCTAAACACTACGTTCAGTTAAACTTTGAATCTACCATTTCATTTAGGTAAAATATGGTCCCAAGTCGTATTTAAATTTGAAATACGATTTCTGCGTTATTAGGGTCTGAAACGACCATTTTTCGTTTACTTGCCTAAATATAGTGATATTTTAAAATTGTTTTAACTTCTAAACTATACTCAAGGTACAAACACTACGTTCATTTAAACTTTAAATCTACCATTTTATTTAGGTAATATATGGTCCCAAGTCGTATTTAAATTTGAAATACGATTTCTGCGTTATTAGAGTCTGGAAAGAACATTTTTTGTTTACTCGCCTAAATATAGTGATATTTTAAAATTGATTAAACTTTTCAACAATACCCTAGGTACAAACTTTACGTTTGGTTAAAGTTTGATTCTACCATTTGATTCTAACTTGGACCACGATTTCTGCGTTATTAGAGTCTGAAACGACCATTTTTCGTTTACTCGCCTAAATATAGTGATATTTTAAAATTGTTTAAAATTCTAAACACTACGTTCAGTTAAACTTTGAATCTACCATTTTATTTAGGTAAAATATGGTCCCAAGTCGTATTTAAATTTGAAATACGATTTCTGCGTTATTAGAGACTGAAATGAACATTTTTCGTTTACTCGCCTAAATATAGTGATATTTTAAAATGGATTAAACTTTTCAACATTACCCTAGGTACAAACTTTACGTTTGGTTAAAGTTTGATTCTACCATTTAATTTAGGTAAGATATGGTTCCAAGTCGTTTTTCAACTTGTAAACACAATTTTCTGTGTTATTAGAGTCTGAAACGAAAATTTTTCGTTGACTCGCCTAAATATAGTGATATTTTAAAATTGTTTAAACTTCTAAACTTTACTCAAGGTACAAACACTACGTTCAGTTAAACTTTGAATCTACCATTTCATTTAGGTAAAATATGGTCCCAAGTCGTATTTAAATTTGAAATACGATTTCTGCGTTATTAGAGTCTGAAACGACCATTTTTCGTTTACTCGCCTAAATATAGTGATATTTTAAAATTGATTAAACTTTTCAACAATACCCTAGGTACAAACTTTACGTTTGGTTAAAGTTTGATTCTACCATTTGATTCTAACTTGGAACACGATTTCTGCGTTATTAGAGTCTGAAACGAACATTTGTTCGTTTACTCGCCTAACTATTGAGATATTTTAAAATTGTTTAAACTTCTAAACTTTGCTCAAGGTACAAACACTACGTTCATTTAAACTTTGAATCTACGATTTCATTTAGGTAAAATATGGTCCCAAGTCGTATTTAAATTTGAAATACGATATCTGCGTTATTAGAGTCTGAAACGAACATTTTTCGTTTACTCGCCTAAATATAGTGATATTTTAAAATTGTTTAAACTTCTAAACACTACGTTCAGTTAAACTTTGAATCTACCATTTCATTTAGGTAAAATATGGTCCCAAGTCGTATTTAAATCTGAAATACGATTTCTGCGTTATCAGAGTCTGAAACGACCATTTTTCGTTTACTTGCCTAAATATAGTGATATTTTAAAATTGTTTTAACTTCTAAACTATACTCAAGGTACAAACACTACGTTCATTTAAACTTTGAATCTACCATTTCATTTAGGTAATATATGGTCCCAAGTCGTATTTAAATTTGAAATACGATTTCTGCGTTATTAGAGTCTGGAAAGAACATTTTTTGTTTACTCGCCTAAATATAGTGATATTTTAAAATTGATTAAACTTTTCAACAATACCCTAGGTACAAACTTTACGTTTGGTTAAAGTTTGATTCTACCATTTGATTCTAACTTGGACCACGATTTCTGCGTTATTAGAGTCTGAAACGACCATTTTTCGTTTACTCGCCTAAATATAGTGATATTTTAAAATTGTTTAAAATTCTAAACACTACGTTCAGTTAAACTTTGAATCTACCATTTTATTTAGGTAAAATATGGTCCCAAGTCGTATTTAAATTTGAAATACGATTTCTGCGTTATTAGAGACTGAAAAGAACATTTTTCGTTTACTCGCCTAAATATAGTGATATTTTAAAATTGATTAAACTTTTCAACATTACCCTAGGTACAAACTTTACGTTTGGTTAAAGTTTGATTCTACCATTTAATTTAGGTAAGATATGGTTCCAAGTCGTTTTTCAACTTGTAAACACAATTTTATGTGTTATTAGAGTCTGAAACGAACATTTTTCGTTGACTCGCCTAAATATAGTGATATTTTAAAATTGTTTAAACTTCTAAACTTTACTCAAGGTACAAACACTACGTTCAGTTAAACTTTGAATCTACCATTTCATTTAGGTAAAATATGGTCCCAAGTCGTATTTAAATTTGAAATACGATTTCTGCGTTATTAGAGTGTGAAACGACCATTTTTCGTTTACTCGCCTAAATATAGTGATATTTTAAAATTGTTTAAACTTCTAAACTTTACTCAAGGTACAAACACTACGTTCATTTAAACTTTGAATCTACCATTTCATTTAGGTAAAATATGGTCCCAAGTCGTATTTCAACTTGAAACACGATTTCTGCGTTGTTAGAGTCTGAAACGAACTTTTTCGTTTACTCGCCCAAAAATTGAGATATTTTAAATTTGTTTCAACTACTAAACTTTGCTCAAGGTACAAACACTACGTTCATTTAAACTTTGAATCTACGATTTCATTTAGGTAAAATATGGTCCCAAGTCGTATTTAAATTTGAAATACGATTTCTGCGTTATTAGAGTCTGGAAAGAACATTTTTTGTTTACTCGCCTAAATATAGTGATATTTTAAAATTGATTAAACTTTTCAACAATACCCTAGGTACAAACTTTACGTTTGGTTAAAGTTTGATTCTACCATTTGATTCTAACTTGGACCACGATTTCTGCGTTATTAGAGTCTGAAACGACCATTTTTCGTTTACTCGCCTAAATATAGTGATATTTTAAAATTGTTTAAACTTCTAAACACTACGTTCAGTTAAACTTTGAATCTACCATTTTATTTAGGTAAAATATGGTCCCAAGTCGTATTTAAATTTGAAATACGATTTCTGCGTTATTAGAGACTGAAAAGAACACTTTTCGTTTACTAGCCTAAATATAGTGATATTTTAAAATTGATTAAACTTTTCAACATTACCCTAGGTACAAACTTTACGTTTGGTTAAAGTTTGATTCTACCATTTAATTTAGGTAAGATATGGTTCCAAGTCGTTTTTCAACTTGTAAACACAATTTTCTGTGTTATTAGAGTCTGAAACGACCATTTTTCGTTTACTCGCCTAAATATAGTGATATTTTAAAATTGTTTAAACTTCTAAACTTTACTCAAGGTACAAACACTACGTTCATTTAAACTTTGAATCTACCATTTCATTTAGGTAAAATATGGTCCCAAGTCGTATTTCAACTTGAAACACGATTTCTGCGTTGTTAGAGTCTGAAACGAACTTTTTCGTTTACTCGCCCAAAAATTGAGATATTTTAAAATTGTTTAAACCTCTAAACTTTACTCCAGGTACAAACACTACGTTCAGTTAAACTTTGAATCTACCATTTCATGTAGGTAAAATATGGTCCCAAGTCGTATTTAAATTTGAAATACGATTTCTGCGTTATTAGAGTCTGAAAAGAACATTTCTCGTTTACTCGCCTAAATATAGTGATATTTTAAAATTGATTAAACTTTTCAACAATACCCTAGGTACAAACTTTACGTTTGGTTAAAGTTTGATTCTACCATTTGATTCTAACTTGGAACACGATTTCTGCGTTATTAAGTCTGAAACGAACATTTTTCGTTTACTCGCCTAAAAATTGAGATATTTTAAAATTGTTTAAACTTCTAAACTTTACTCCAGGTACAAACACTACGTTCAGTTAAACTTTGAATCTACCATTTCATGTAGGTAAAATATGGTCCCAAGTCGTATTTAAATTTGAAATACGATTTCTGCGTTATTAGAGTCTGAAAAGAACATTTTTCGTTTACTCGCCTAAATATAGTGATATTTTAAAATTGTTTAAACTTCTAAACTTTACTCAAGGTACAAACACTACGATCATTTAAACTTTGAATCTAGAAAAATATGGTCCCAAGTCGTATTTAAATTTGAAATACGTTTTCTGCGTTATTAGAGTTTGAAAAGAACATTTTTCGTTTACTCGCCTAAATATAGTGATATTTTAAAATTGATTAAACTTTTCAACAATACCCTAGGTACAAACTTTACGTTTGGTTAAAGTTTGATTCTACCATTTGATTCTAACCTGGACCACGATTTCTGCGTTATTAGAGTCTGAAACGACCATTTTTTGTTTACTCGCCTAAATATAGTGATATTTTAAAATTGTTTAAACTTCTAAACTTTACTCAAGGTACAAACACTACGTTCATTTAAACTTTGAATCTACCATTTCATTTCGGTAAAATATGGTCCAAAGTCGTATTTCAACTTGGAACACGATTACTGCATTATTAGAGTCTGAAACGAACATTTTTCGTTTACTCGCCTAAATATAGTGATATTTTAAAATTGTTTAAACTTCTAAACTGTACTCCAGGTACAAACACTACGTTCATTTAAACTTTGAATCTACCATTTCATTTAGGTAAAATATGGTCCCAAGTCGTATTTAAATTTGAAATACGATTTCTGCATTATTAGAGTCTGAAACGAACATTTTTCGTTTACTCGCCTAAATATAGTGATATTTTAAAATTGTTTAAACTTCTAAACTTTACTCAAGGTACAAACACTACGTTCATTTAAACTTTGAATCTACCATTTCATTTAGGTAAAATATGGTCCAAAGTCGTATTTCAACTTGGAACACGATTACTGCATTATTAGAGTCTGAAACGAACATTTTTCGTTTACTCGCCTAAATATAGTGATATTTTAAAATTGTTTAAACTTCTAAACTTACTCAAGGTACAAACACTACGTTCATTTAAACTTTGAATCTACCATTTCATTTAGGTAAAATATGGTCCAAAGTCGTATTTCAACTTGAAAGACGATTTCTGCGTTGTTAGATTCTGAAACGAACTTTTTCGTTTACTCGCCCAAAAATTGAGATATTTTAAAATTGTTTAAATACTAAACTTTGCTCAAGGTACAAACACTACGTTCATTTAAACTTTGAATCTACCATTTCATTTAGGTAATATATGGTCCCAAGTCGTATTTAAATTTGAAATACGATTTCTGCGTTATTAGAGTCTGGAAAGAACATTTTTTGTTTACTCGCCTAAATATAGTGATATTTTAAAATTGATTAAACTTTTCAACAATACCCTAGGTACAAACTTTACGTTTGGTTAAAGTTTGATTCTACCATTTGATTCTAACTTGGACCACGATTTCTGCGTTATTAGAGTCTGAAACGACCATTTTTAGTTTACTCGCCTAAATATAGTGATATTTTAAAATTGTTTAAACTTCTAAACTTTACTCAAGGTACAAACACTACGTTCATTTAAACTTTGAATCTACTATTTCATTTAGGTAAAATATGGTCCAAAGTCGTATTTCAACTTGGAACACGATTACTGCATTATTAGAGTCTGAAACGAACATTTTTCGTTTACTCGCCTAAATATAGTGATATTCTTATATTGTTTAAACTTCTAAACTGTACTCCAGGTACAAACACTACGTTCATTTAAACTTTGAATCTACCATTTTATTTAGGTAAAATATGGTCCCAAGTCGTATTTAAATTTGAAATACGATTTCTGCGTTATTAGAGACTGAAAAGAACATTTTTCGTTTACTCGCCTAAATATAGTGATATTTTAAAATTGATTAAACTTTTCAACATTACCCTAGGTACAAACTTTACGTTTGGTTAAAGTTTGATTCTACCATTTAATTTAGGTAAGATATGGTTCCAAGTCGTTTTTCAACTTGTAAACACAATTTTCTGTGTTATTAGAGTCTGAAACTTACATTTTTCATTGACTCGCCTAAATATAGTGATATTCTAAAATTGTTTAAACTTCTAAACTTTACTCAAGGTACAAACACTACGTTCAGTTAAACTTTGAATCTACCATTTCATTTAGGTAAAATATGGTCCCAAGTCGTATTTAAATTTGAAATACGATTTCTGCGTTATTAGAGTCTGAAACGACCATTTTTCGTTTACTCGCCTAAATATAGTGATATTTTAAAATTGTTTAAACTTCTAAACTTTACTCAAGGTACAAACACTACGTTCATTTAAACTTTGAATCTACCATTTCATTTAGGTAAAATATGGTCCAAAGTCGTATTTCAACTTGGAACACGATTACTGCATTATTAGAGTCTGAAACGAACATTTTTCGTTTACTCGCCTAAATATAGTGATATTTTAAAATTGTTTAAACTTCTAAACTGTACTCCAGGTACAAACACTACGTTCATTTAAACTTTGAATCTACCATTTCATTTAGGTAAAATATGGTCCCAAGTCGTATTTAAATTTGAAATACGATTTCTGCATTATTAGAGTCTGAAACGAACATTTTTCGTTTACTCGCCTAAATATAGTGATATTTTAAAATTGTTTAAACTTCTAAACTTTACTCAAGGTACAAACACTACGTTCATTTAAACTTTGAATCTACCATTTCATTTAGGTAAAATATGGTCCAAAGTCGTATTTCAACTTGGAACACGATTACTGCATTATTAGAGTCTGAAACGAACATTTTTCGTTTACTCGCCTAAATATAGTGATATTTTAAAATTGTTTAAACTTCTAAACTTACTCAAGGTACAAACACTACGTTCATTTAAACTTTGAATCTACCATTTCATTTAGGTAAAATATGGTCCAAAGTCGTATTTCAACTTGAAAGACGATTTCTGCGTTGTTAGATTCTGAAACGAACTTTTTCGTTTACTCGCCCAAAAATTGAGATATTTTAAAATTGTTTAAATACTAAACTTTGCTCAAGGTACAAACACTACGTTCATTTAAACTTTGAATCTACCATTTCATTTAGGTAATATATGGTCCCAAGTCGTATTTAAATTTGAAATACGATTTCTGCGTTATTAGAGTCTGGAAAGAACATTTTTTGTTTACTCGCCTAAATATAGTGATATTTTAAAATTGATTAAACTTTTCAACAATACCCTAGGTACAAACTTTACGTTTGGTTAAAGTTTGATTCTACCATTTGATTCTAACTTGGACCACGATTTCTGCGTTATTAGAGTCTGAAACGACCATTTTTAGTTTACTCGCCTAAATATAGTGATATTTTAAAATTGTTTAAACTTCTAAACTTTACTCAAGGTACAAACACTACGTTCATTTAAACTTTGAATCTACTATTTCATTTAGGTAAAATATGGTCCAAAGTCGTATTTCAACTTGGAACACGATTACTGCATTATTAGAGTCTGAAACGAACATTTTTCGTTTACTCGCCTAAATATAGTGATATTCTAAAATTGTTTAAACTTCTAAACTGTACTCCAGGTACAAACACTACGTTCATTTAAACTTTGAATCTACCATTTTATTTAGGTTAAATATGGTCCCAAGTCGTATTTAAATTTGAAATACGATTTCTGCGTTATTAGAGACTGAAAAGAACATTTTTCGTTTACTCGCCTAAATATAGTGATATTTTAAAATTGATTAAACTTTTCAACATTACCCTAGGTACAAACTTTACGTTTGGTTAAAGTTTGATTCTACCATTTAATTTAGGTAAGATATGGTTCCAAGTCGTTTTTCAACTTGTAAACACAATTTTCTGTGTTATTAGAGTCTGAAACTTACATTTTTCATTGACTCGCCTAAATATAGTGATATTCTAAAATTGTTTAAACTTCTAAACTTTACTCAAGGTACAAACACTACGTTCATTTAAACTTTGAATCTACCATTTCATTTAGGTAAAATAAGGTCCCAAGTCGTATTTAAATTTGAAATACGATTTCTGCGTTGTTAGAGTCTGAAACGACCATTTTTCGTTTACTCGCCTAAATATAGTGATATTTTAAAATTGTTTAAACTTCTAAACTTTACTCAAGGTACAAACACTACGTTCATTTAAACTTTGAATCTACCATTTCATTTAGGTAAAATATGGTCCCAAGTCGTATTTCAACTTGAAACACGATTTCTGCGTTGTTAGAGTCTGAAACGAACTTTTTCGTTTACTCGCCCAAAAATTGAGATATTTTAAAATTGTTTAAACTACTAAACTTTGCTCAAGGTACAAACACTACGTTCATTTAAACTTTGAATCTACCATTTCATTTAGGTAAAATATGGTCCCAAGTCGTATTTAAATTTGAAATACGATTTCTGCGTTATTAGAGTCTGAAACGACCATTTTTCGTTTACTCGCCTAAATATAGTGATATTTTAAAATTGTTTAAACTTCTAAACTTTACTCAAGGTACAAACACTACGTTCATTTAAACTTTGAATCTACCATTTCATTTAGGTAAAATATGGTCCCAAGTCGTATTTCAACTTGAAACACGATTTCTGCGTTATTAGAGTCTGAAAAGAACTTTTTTCGTTTACTCGCCTAAATATAGTGATATTTTAAAATTGATTAAACTTTTCAACAAAACCCTAGGTACAAACTTTACGTTTGGTTAAAGTTTGATTCTACCATTTGATTCTAACTTGGAACACGATTTCTGCGATATTAGAGTCTGAAACGAACATTTTTCGTTTACTCGCCTAAATATTGTGATATTTTAAAATTATTTAAACTTCTAAACTTTACTCAAGGTACAAACACTACGTTCATTTAAACTTTGAATCTACCATTTCATTTAGGTAAAATATGGTCCCAAGTCGTATTTAAGTTTGAAATACGATATCTGCGTTATTAGAGTCTGAAACGAACATTTTTCGTTTACTCGCCTAAATATAGTGATATTTTAAAATTGTTTAAACTTCTAAACACTTCGTTCAGTTAAACTTTGAATCTACCATTTCATTTAGGTAAAATATGGTCCCAAGTCGTATTTAAATTTGAAATACGATTTCTGCGTTATTAGAGTCTGAAAAGAACATTTTTCGTTTACTCGCCTAAATATAGTGATATTTTAAAATTGTTTAAACTTCTAAACTTTACTCAAGGTACAAACACTACGATCATTTAAACTTTGAATCTAGAAAAATATGGTCCCAAGTCGTATTTAAAATTGAAATACGTTTTCTGCGTTATTAGAGTTTGAAAAGAACATTTTTCGTTTACTCGCCTAAATATAGTGATATTTTAAAATTGATTAAACTTTTCAACAATACCCTAGGTACAAACTTTACGTTTGGTTAAAGTTTGATTCTACCATTTGATTCTAACTTGGAACACGATTTCTGCGTTATTAAGTCTGAAACGAACATTTTTCGTTTACTCGCCTAAAAATTGAGATATTTTAAAATTGTTTAAACTTCTAAACTTTACTCCAGGTACAAACACTACGTTCAGTTAAACTTTAAATCTACCATTTCATGTAGGTAAAATATGGTCCCAAGTCGTATTTAAATTTGAAATACGATTTCTGCGTTATTAGAGTCTGAAAATAACATTTTTCGTTTACTCGCCTAAATATAGTGATATTTTAAAATTGATTAAACTTTTCAACAATACCCTAGGTACAAACTTTACGTTTGGTTAAAGTTTGATTCTACCATTTGATTCTAACTTGGAACACAATTTCTGCGTTATTAGAGTCTGAAACGACCATTTTTCGTTTACACGCCTAAATATAGTGATATTTTAAAATTGTTTAAACTTCTAAACTTTACTCAAGGTACAAACACTACGTTCATTTAAACTTTGAATCTACCATTTCATTTAGGTAAAATATGGTCCAAAGTCGTATTTCAACTTGAAACACGATTTCTGCGTTGTTAGATTCTGAAACGATCTTTTTCGATTACTCGCCCAAAAATTGAGATATTTTAAAATTGTTTAAACTACTAAACTTTGCTCAAGGTACAAACACTACGTTCATTTAAACTTTGAATCTACCATTTTATTTAGGTAAAATATGGTCCCAAGTCGTATTTAAATTTGAAATACGATTTCTGCGTTATTAGAGACTGAAAAGAACATTTTTCGTTTACTCGCCTAAATATAGTGATATTTTAAAATTGATTAAACTTTTCAACAATACCCTAGGTACAAACTTTACGTTTGGTTAAAGTTTGATTCTACCATTTGATTCTAACTTGGACCACGATTTCTGCGTTATTAGAGTCTGAAACGAACATTTTTCGTTTACTCGCCTAAATATAGTGATATTTTAAAATTGTTTAAACTTCTAAACTGTACTCCAGGTACAAACACTACGTTCATTTAAACTTTGAATCTACCATTTCATTTAGGTAAAATATGGTCCAAAGTCGTATTTCAACTTGGAACACGATTACTGCATTATTAGAGTCTGAAACGAACATTTTTCGTTTACTCGCCTAAATATAGTGATATTTTAAAATTGATTAAACTTTTCAACAATACCCTAGGTACAAACTTTACGTTTGGTTAAAGTTTGATTCTACCATTTGATTCTAACTTGGACCACGATTTCTGCGTTATTACAGTCTGAAACGACCATTTTTCGTTTACTCGCCTAAATATAGTGATATTTTAAAATTGTTTAAACTTCTAAACTTTACTCAAGGTACAAACACTACGTTCATTTAAACTTTGAATCTACCATTTTATTTAGGTAAAATATGGTCCCAAGTCGTAATTAAATTTGAAATACGATTTCTGCGTTATTAGAGTCTGAAACGACCATTTTTCGTTTACTCGCCTAAATATAGTGATATTTTAAAATTGTTTAAACTTCTAAACTTTACTCAAGGTACAAACACTACGTTCATTTAAACTTTGAATCTACCATTTCATTTAGGTAAAATATGGTCCCAAGTCGTATTTCAACTTGAAACACGATATCTGCGTTGTTAGAGTCTGAAACGAACTTTTTCGTTTACTCGCCCAAAAATTGAGATATTTTAAAATTGTTTAAACTTCTAAACTTTACTCCAGGTACAAACACTACGTTCAGTTAAACTTTGAATCTACCATTTCATGTAGGTAAAATATGGTCCCAAGTCGTATTTAAATTTGAAATACGATTTCTGCGTTATTAGAGTCTGAAACGAACATTTTTCGTTTACTCGCCTAAATATAGTGATATTTTAAAATTGTTTAAACTTCTAAACTGTACTCCAGGTACAAACACTACGTTCATTTAAACTTTGAATCTACCATTTCATTTAGGTAAAATATGGTCCAAAGTCGTATTTCAACTTGGAACACGATTACTGCATTATTAGAGTCTGAAACGAACATTTTTCGTTTACTCGCCTAAATATAGTGATATTTTAAAATTGATTAAACTTTTCAACAATACCCTAGGTACAAACTTTACGTTTGGTTAAAGTTTGATTCTACCATTTGATTCTAACTTGGACCACGATTTCTGCGTTATTACAGTCTGAAACGACCATTTTTCGTTTACTCGCCTAAATATAGTGATATTTTAAAATTGTTTAAACTTCTAAACTTTACTCAAGGTACAAACACTACGTTCATTTAAACTTTGAATCTACCATTTTATTTAGGTAAAATATGGTCCCAAGTCGTAATTAAATTTGAAATACGATTTCTGCGTTATTAGAGTCTGAAACGACCATTTTTCGTTTACTCGCCTAAATATAGTGATATTTTAAAATTGTTTAAACTTCTAAACTTTACTCAAGGTACAAACACTACGTTCATTTAAACTTTGAATCTACCATTTCATTTAGGTAAAATATGGTCCCAAGTCGTATTTCAACTTGAAACACGATATCTGCGTTGTTAGAGTCTGAAACGAACTTTTTCGTTTACTCGCCCAAAAATTGAGATATTTTAAAATTGTTTAAACTTCTAAACTTTACTCCAGGTACAAACACTACGTTCAGTTAAACTTTGAATCTACCATTTCATGTAGGTAAAATATGGTCCCAAGTCGTATTTAAATTTGAAATACGATTTCTGCGTTATTAGAGTCTGAAAAGAACATTTTTCGTTTACTCGCCTAAATATAGTGATATTTTAAAATTGATTAAACTTTTCAACAATACCCTAGGTATAAACTTTACGTTTGGTTAAAGTTTGATTCTACCATTTGATTCTAACTTGGAACACGATTTCTGCGATATTAGAGTCTGAAACAAACATTTTTCGTTTACTCGCCTAAATATTGTGATATTTTAAAATTGTTTAAACTTCTAAACTTTACTCAAGGTACAAACAACAAAAATATGGTCCCAAGTCGTATTTAAATTTGAAATACGATATCTGCGTTATTAGAGTCTGAAACGAACATTTTTCGTTTACTCGCCTAAATATAGTGATATTTTAAAATTGTTTAAACTTCTAAACACTACGTTCAGTTAAACTTTGAATCTACCATTTCATTTAGGTAAAATATGGTCCCAAGTCGTATTTAAATTTGAAATACGATTTCTGCGTTATTAGAGTCTGAAACGACCATTTTTCGTTTACTTGCCTAAATATAGTGATATTTTAAAATTGTTTTAACTTCTAAACTATACTCAAGGTACAAACACTACGTTCATTTAAACTTTGAATCTACCATTTCATTTAGGTAATATATGGTCCCAAGTCGTATTTAAATTTGAAATACGATTTCTGCGTTATTAGAGTCTGGAAAGAACATTTTTTGTTTACTCGCCTAAATATAGTGATATTTTAAAATTGATTAAACTTTTCAACAATACCCTAGGTACAAACTTTACGTTTGATTAAAGTTTGATTCTACCATTTGATTCTAACTAGGACCACGATTTCTGCGTTATTAGAATCTGAAACGACCATTTTTCGTTTACTCGCCTAAATATAGTGATATTTTAAAATTGTTTAAACTTCTAAACACTACGTTCAGTTAAACTTTGAATCTACCAATTTATTTAGGTAAAATATGGTCCCAAGTCGTATTTAAATTTGAAATACGATTTCTGCGTTATTCAAGACTGAAAAGAACATTTTTCGTTTACTCGCCTAAATGTAGTGATATTTTAAAATTGATTAAACTTTTCAACATTACCCTAGGTACAAACTTTACGTTTGGTTAAAGTTTGATTCTACCATTTAATTTAGGTAAGATATGGTTCCAAGTCGTTTTTCAACTTGTAAACACAATTTTCTGTGTTATTAGAGTCTGAAACGAACATTTTTCATTGACTCGCCTAAATATAGTGATATTTTAAAATTGTTTAAACTTCTTAACTTTACTCAAGGTACAAACACTACGTTCAGTTAAACTTTGAATCTACCATTTCATTTAGGTAAAATATGATCCCAAGTCGTATTTAAATTTGAAATACGATTTCTGCGTTATTAGAGTCTGAAACGACCATTTTTCGTTTACTCGCCTAAATATAGTGATATTTTAAAATTGTTTAAACTTCTAAACTTTACTCAAGGTACAAACACTACGTTCATTTAAACTTTGAATCTACCATTTCATTCAGGTAAAATATGGTCCCAAGTCGTATTTCAACTTGAAACACGATTTCTGCGTTGTTAGAGTCTGAAACGAACTTTTTCGTTTACTCGCCCAAAAATTGAGATATTTTAAAATTGTTTCAACTACTAAACTTTGCTCAAGGTACAAACACTACGTTCATTTAAACTTTGAATCTACGATTTCATTTAGGTAAAATATGGTCCCAAGTCGTATTTAAATTTGAAATACGATTTCTGCGTTATTAGAGTCTGGAAAGAACATTTTTTGTTTACTCGCCTAAATATAGTGATATTTTAAAATTGATTAAACTTTTCAACAATACCCTAGGTACAAACTTTACGTTTGGTTAAAGTTTGATTCTACCATTTGATTCTAACTTGGACCACGATTTCTGCGTTATTAGAGTCTGAAACGACGATTTTTCGTTTACTCGCCTAAATATAGTGATATTTTAAAATTGTTTAAAATTCTAAACACTACGTTCAGTTAAACTTTGAATCTACCATTTTATTTAGGTAAAATATGGTCCCAAGTCGTATTTAAATTTGAAATACGATTTCTGCGTTATTAGAGACTGAAAAGAACATTTTTCGTTTACTCGCCTAAATATAGTGATATTTTAAAATTGATTAAACTTTTCAACATTACCCTAGGTACAAACTTTACGTTTGGTTAAAGTTTGATTCTACCATTTAATTTAGGTAAGATATGGTTCCAAGTCGTTTTTCAACTTGTAAACACAATTTTCTGTGTTATTAGAGTCTGAAACGAACATTTTTCGTTGACTCGCCTAAATATAGTGATATTTTAAAATTGTTTAAACTTCTAAACTTTACTCAAGGTACAAACACTACGTTCAGTTAAATTTTGAATCTACCATTTCATTTAGGTAAAATATGGTCCCAAGTCGTATTTAAATTTGAAATACGATTTCTGCGTTATTAGAGTCTGAAACGACCATTTTTCGTTTACTCGCCTAAATATAGTGATATTTTAAAATTGTTTAAACTTCTAAACTTTACTCAAGGTACAAACACTACGTTCATTTAAACTTTGAATCTACCATTTCATTTAGGTAAAATATGGTCCCAAGTCGTATTTCAACTTGAAACACGATTTCTGCGTTGTTAGAGTCTGAAACGAACTTTTTCGTTTACTCGCCCAAAAATTGAGATATTTTAAAATTGTTTAAACTTCTAAACTTTACTCCAGGTACAAACACTACGTTCAGTTAAACTTTGAATCTACCATTTCATGTAGGTAAAATATGGTCCCAAGTCATATTTAAATTTGAAATACGATTTCTGCGTCAATAGAGTCTGAAAAGAACATTTTTCGTTTACTCGCCTAAATATAGTGATATTTTAAAATTGATTAAACTTTTCAACAATACCCTAGGTACAAACTTTACGTTTGGTTAAAGTTTGATTCTACCATTTGATTCTAACTTGGAACACGATTTCTGCGATATTAGAGTCTGAAACAAACATTTTTCGTTTACTCGCCTAAATATTGTGATATTTTAAAATTGTTTAAACTTCTAAACTTTACTCAAGTTACAAACACTACGTTCATTTAAACTTTGAATCTACGATTTCATTTAGGTAAAATATGGTCCCAAGTCGTATTTAAATTTGAAATACGATATCTGCGTTATTAGAGTCTGAAACGAACATTTTTCGTTTACTCGCCTAAATATAGTGATATTTTAAAATTGTTTAAACTTCTAAACACTACGTTCAGTTAAACTTTGAATCTACCATTTTATTTAGGTAAAATATGGTCCCAAGTCGTATTTAAATTTGAAATACGATTTCTGCGTTATTAGAGACTGAAAAGAACATTTTTCGTTTACTCGCCTAAATATAGTGATATTTTAAAATTGATTAAACTTTTCAACATTACTTTAGGTACAAACTTTACGTTTGGTTAAAGTTTGATTCTACCATTTAATTTAGGTAAGATATGGTTCCAAGTCGTTTTTCAACTTGTAAACACAATTTTCTGTGTTATTAGAGTCTGAAACGAACATTTTTCGTTGACTCGCCTAAATATAGTGATATTTTAAAATTGTTTAAACTTCTAAACTTTACTCAAGGTACAAACACTACGTTCATTTAAACTTTGAATCTACGATTTCATTTAGGTAAAATATGGTCCCAAGTCGTATTTAAATTTCAAATACGATATCTGCGTTATTAGAGTCTGAAACGAACATTTTTCGTTTACTCGCCTAAATATAGTGATATTTTAAAATTGTTTAAACTTCTAAACACTACGTTCAGTTAAACTTTGAATCTACCATTTCATTTAGGTAAAATATGGTCCCAAGTCGTATTTAAATTTGAAATACGATTTCTGCGTTATTAGAGTCTGAAACGACCATTTTTCGTTTACTTGCCTAAATATAGTGATATTTTAATATTGTTTTAACTTCTAAACTATACTCAAGGTACAAACACTACGTTCATTTAAACTTTGAATCTACCATTTCATTTAGGTAATATATGGTCCCAAGTCGTATTTAAATTTGAAATACGATTTCTGCGTTATTAGAGTCTGGAAAGAACATTTTTTGTTTACTCGCCTAAATATAGTGATATTTTAAAATTGATTAAACTTTTCAACAATACCCTAGGTACAAACTTTACGTTTGATTAAAGTTTGATTCTACCATTTGATTCTAACTTGGACCACGATTTCTGCGTTATTAGAGTCTGAAACGACCATTTTTCGTTTACTCGCCTAAATATAGTGATATTTTAAAATTGTTTAAACTTCTAAACACTACGTTCAGTTAAACTTTAAATCTACCATTTTATTTAGGTAAAATATGGTCCCAAGTCGTATTTAAATTTGAAATACGATTTCTGCGTTATTAGAGACTGAAAAGAACATTTTTCGTTTACTCGCCTAAATATAGTGATATTTTAAAATTGATTAAACTTTTCAACATTACCCTAGGTACAAACTTTACGTTTGGTTAAAGTTTGATTCTACCATTTAATTTAGGTAAGATATAGTTCCAAGTCGTTTTTCAACTTGTAAACACAATTTTCTGTGTTATTAGAGTCTGAAACGAACATTTTTCGTTGACTCGCCTAAATATAGTGATATTTTAAAATTGTTTAAACTTCTAAACTTTACTCAAGGTACAAACACTACGTTCAGTTAAACTTTGAATCTATCATTTCATTTAGGTAAAATATGGTCCCAAGTCGTATTTAAATTTGAAATACGATTTCTGCGTTATTAGAGTCTGAAACGACCATTTTTCGTTTACTCGCCTAAATATAGTGATATTTTAAAATTGTTTACACTTCTAAACACTACGTTCAGTTAAACTTTGAATCTACCATTTCATTTAGGTAAAATATGGTCCCAAGTCGTATTTAAATTTGAAATACGATTTCTGCGTTATTAGAGTCTGAAACGACCATTTTTCGTTTACTGGCCTAAATATAGTGATATTTTAAAATTGTTTTAACTTCTAAACTATACTCAAGGTACAAACACTACGTTCATTTAAACTTTGAATCTACCATTTCATTTAGGTAAAATATGGTCCAAAGTCGTATTTAAATTTGAAATACGATTTCTGCGTTATTAGAGTCTGGAAAGAACATTTTTTGTTTACTCGCCTAAATATAGTGATATTTTAAAATTGATTAAACTTTTCAACAATACCCTAGGTACAAACTTTACGTTTGGTTAAAGTTTGATTCTACCATTTAATTTAGGTAAGATATGGTTCCAAGTCGTTTTTCAACTTGTAAACACAATTTTCTGTGTTATTAGAGTCTGAAACGAACATTTTTCGTTGACTCGCCTAAATATAGTGATATTCTAAAATTGTTTAAACTTCTAAACTGTACTCCAGGTACAAACACTACGTTCATTTAAACTTTGAATCTACCATTTTATTTAGGTAAAATATGGTCCCAAGTCGTATTTAAATTTGAAATACGATTTCTGCGTTATTAGAGACTGAAAAGAACATTTTTCGTTTACTCGCCTAAATATAGTGATATTTTAAAATTGATTAAACTTTTCAACATTACCCTAGGTACAAACTTTACGTTTGGTTAAAGTTTGATTCTACCATTTAATTTAGGTAAGATATGGTTCCAAGTCGTTTTTCAACTTGTAAACACAATTTTCTGTGTTATTAGAGTCTGAAACTTACATTTTTCATTGACTCGCCTAAATATAGTGATATTCTAAAATTGTTTAAACTTCTAAACTTTACTCAAGGTACAAACACAACGTTCATTTAAACTTTGAATCTACCATTTCATTTAGGTAAAATATGGTCCCAAGTCGTATTTAAATTTGAAATACGATTTCTGCGTTATTAGAGACTGAAAAGAACATTTTTCGTTTACTCGCCTAAATATAGTGATATTTTAAAATTGATTAAACTTTTCAACATTACCCTAGGTACAAACTTTACGTTTGGTTAAAGTTTGATTCTACCATTTGATTCTAACTTGGACCACGATTTCTGCGTTATTAGAGTCTGAAACGACCATTTTTAGTTTACTCGCCTAAATATAGTGATATTTTAAAATTGTTTAAACTTCTAAACTTTACTCAAGGTACAAACACTACGTTCATTTAAACTTTGAATCTACTATTTCATTTAGGTAAAATATGGTCCAAAGTCGTATTTCAACTTGGAACACGATTACTGCATTATTAGAGTCTGAAACGAACATTTTTCGTTTACTCGCCTAAATATAGTGATATTCTAAAATTGTTTAAACTTCTAAACTGTACTCCAGGTACAAACACTACGTTCATTTAAACTTTGAATCTACCATTTTATTTAGGTAAAATATGGTCCCAAGTCGTATTTAAATTTGAAATACGATTTCTGCGTTATTAGAGACTGAAAAGAACATTTTTCGTTTACTCGCCTAAATATAGTGATATTTTAAAATTGATTAAACTTTTCAACATTACCCTAGGTACAAACTTTACGTTTGGTTAAAGTTTGATTCTACCATTTAATTTAGGTAAGATATGGTTCCAAGTCGTTTTTCAACTTGTAAACACAATTTTCTGTGTTATTAGAGTCTGAAACTTACATTTTTCATTGACTCGCCTAAATATAGTGATATTCTAAAATTGTTTAAACTTCTAAACTTTACTCAAGGTACAAACACTACGTTCATTTAAACTTTGAATCTACCATTTCATTTAGGTAAAATATGGTCCCAAGTCGTATTTAAATTTGAAATACGATTTCTGCGTTATTAGAGTCTGAAACGACCATTTTTCGTTTACTCGCCTAAATATAGTGATATTTTAAAATTGTTTAAACTTCTTAACTTTACTCAAGGTACAAACACTACGTTCATTTAAACTTTGAATCTACCATTTCATTTAGGTAAAATATGGTCCCAAGTCGTATTTCAACTTGAAACACGATTTCTGCGTTGTTAGAGTCTGAAACGAACTTTTTCGTTTACTCGCCCAAAAATTGAGATATTTTAAAATTGTTTAAACTACTAAACTTTGCTCAAGGTACAAACACTACGTTCATTTAAACTTTGAATCTACCATTTCATTTAGGTAAAATATGGTCCCAAGTCGTATTTAAATTTGAAATACGATTTCTGCGTTATTAGAGTCTGAAACGACCATTTTTCGTTTACTCGCCTAAATATAGTGATATTTTAAAATTGTTTAAACTTCTAAACTTTACTCAAGGTACAAACACTACGTTCATTTAAACTTTGAATCTACCATTTCATTTAGGTAAAATATGGTCCCAAGTCGTATTTCAACTTGAAACACGATTTCTGCGTTGTTAGAGTCTGAAACGAGCTTTTTCGTTTACTCGCCCAAAAATTGAGATATTTTAAAATTGTTTAAACTACTAACCTTTGCTCAAGGTACAAACACTTCGTTCATTTAAACTTTGAATCTACCATTTCATTTAGGTAAAATATGGTCCCAAGTCGTATTTAAATTTGAAATACGATTTTTGCGTTATTAGAGTCTGAAAAGAACTTTTTTCGTTTACTCGCCTAAATATAGTGATATTTTAAAATTGATTAAACTTTTCAACAAAACCCTAGGTACAAACTTTACGTTTGGTTAAAGTTTGATTCTAACTTGGAACACGATTTCTGCGATATTAGAGTCTGAAACGAACATTTTTCGTTTACTCGCCTAAATATTGTGATATTTTAAAATTATTTAAACTTCTAAACTTTACTCAAGGTACAAACACTACGTTCATTTAAACTTTGAATCTACCATTTCATTTAGGTAAAATATGGTCCCAAGTCGTATTTAAGTTTGAAATACGATATCTGCGTTATTAGAGTCTGAAACGAACATTTTTCGTTTACTCGCCTAAATATAGTGATATTTTAAAATTGTTTAAACTTCTAAACACTTCGTTCAGTTAAACTTTGAATCTACCATTTCATTTAGGTAAAATATGGTCCCAAGTCGTATTTAAATTTGAAATACGATTTCTGCGTTATTAGAGTCTGAAAAGAACATTTTTCGTTTACTCGCCTAAATATAGTGATATTTTAAAATTGTTTAAACTTCTAAACTTTACTCAAGGTACAAACACTACGATCATTTAAACTTTGAATCTAGAAAAATATGGTCCCAAGTCGTATTTAAAATTGAAATACGTTTTCTGCGTTATTAGAGTTTGAAAAGAACATTTTTCGTTTACTCGCCTAAATATAGTGATATTTTAAAATTGATTAAACTTTTCAACAATACCCTAGGTACAAACTTTACGTTTGGTTAAAGTTTGATTCTACCATTTGATTCTAACTTGGAACACGATTTCTGCGTTATTAAGTCTGAAACGAACATTTTTCGTTTACTCGCCTAAAAATTGAGATATTTTAAAATTGTTTAAACTTCTAAACTTTACTCCAGGTACAAACACTACGTTCAGTTAAACTTTGAATCTACCATTTCATGTAGGTAAAATATGGTCCCAAGTCGTATTTAAATTTGAAATACGATTTCTGCGTTATTAGAGTCTGAAAATAACATTTTTCGTTTACTCGCCTAAATATAGTGATATTTTAAAATTGATTAAACTTTTCAACAATACCCTAGGTACAAACTTTACGTTTGGTTAAAGTTTGATTCTACCATTTGATTCTAACTTGGAACACAATTTCTGCGTTATTAGAGTCTGAAACGACCATTTTTCGTTTACACGCCTAAATATAGTGATATTTTAAAATTGTTTAAACTTCTAAACTTTACTCAAGGTACAAACACTACGTTCATTTAAACTTTGAATCTACCATTTCATTTAGGTAAAATATGGTCCAAAGTCGTATTTCAACTTGAAACACGATTTCTGCGTTGTTAGATTCTGAAACGTTTTTTTTCGATTACTCGCCCAAAAATTGAGATATTTTAAAATTGTTTAAACTACTAAACTTTGCTCAAGGTACAAACACTACGTTCATTTAAACTTTGAATCTACCATTTTATTTAGGTAAAATATGGTCCCAAGTCGTATTTAAATTTGAAATACGATTTCTGCGTTATTAGAGACTGAAAAGAACATTTTTCGTTTACTCGCCTAAATATAGTGATATTTTAAAATTGATTAAACTTTTCAACAATACCCTAGGTACAAACTTTACGTTTGGTTAAAGTTTGATTCTACCATTTGATTCTAACTTGGACCACGATTTCTGCGTTATTAGAGTCTGAAACGAACATTTTTCGTTTACTCGCCTAAATATAGTGATATTTTAAAATTGTTTAAACTTCTAAACTGTACTCCAGGTACAAACACTACGTTCATTTAAACTTTGAATCTACCATTTCATTTAGGTAAAATATGGTCCAAAGTCGTATTTCAACTTGGAACACGATTACTGCATTATTAGAGTCTGAAACGAACATTTTTCGTTTACTCGCCTAAATATAGTGATATTTTAAAATTGATTAAACTTTTCAACAATACCCTAGGTACAAACTTTACGTTTGGTTAAAGTTTGATTCTACCATTTGATTCTAACTTGGACCACGATTTCTGCGTTATTACAGTCTGAAACGACCATTTTTCGTTTACTCGCCTAAATATAGTGATATTTTAAAATTGTTTAAACTTCTAAACTTTACTCAAGGTACAAACACTACGTTCATTTAAACTTTGAATCTACCATTTTATTTAGGTAAAATATGGTCCCAAGTCGTAATTAAATTTGAAATACGATTTCTGCGTTATTAGAGTCTGAAACGACCATTTTTCGTTTACTCGCCTAAATATAGTGATATTTTAAAATTGTTTAAACTTCTAAACTTTACTCAAGGTACAAACACTACGTTCATTTAAACTTTGAATCTACCATTTCATTTAGGTAAAATATGGTCCCAAGTCGTATTTCAACTTGAAACACGATATCTGCGTTGTTAGAGTCTGAAACGAACTTTTTCGTTTACTCGCCCAAAAATTGAGATATTTTAAAATTGTTTAAACTTCTAAACTTTACTCCAGGTACAAACACTACGTTCAGTTAAACTTTGAATCTACCATTTCATGTAGGTAAAATATGGTCCCAAGTCGTATTTAAATTTGAAATACCATTTCTGCGTTATTAGAGTCTGAAAAGAACATTTTTCGTTTACTCGCCTAAATATAGTGATATTTTAAAATTGATTAAACTTTTCAACAATACCCTAGGTACAAACTTTACGTTTGGTTAAAGTTTGATTCTACCATTTGATTCTAACTTGGAACACGATTTCTGCGATATTAGAGTCTGAAACAAACATTTTTCGTTTACTCGCCTAAATATTGTGATATTTTAAAATTGTTTAAACTTCTAAACTTTACTCAAGGTACAAACAACAAAAATATGGTCCCAAGTCGTATTTAAATTTGAAATACGATATCTGCGTTATTAGAGTCTGAAACGAACATTTTTCGTTTACTCGCCTAAATATAGTGATATTTTAAAATTGTTTAAACTTCTAAACACTACGTTCAGTTAAACTTTGAATCTACCATTTCATTTAGGTAAAATATGGTCCCAAGTCGTATTTAAATTTGAAATACGATTTCTGCGTTATTAGAGTCTGAAACGACCATTTTTCGTTTACTTGCCTAAATATAGTGATATTTTAAAATTGTTTAAACTTCTAAACACTACGTTCAGTTAAACTTTGAATCTACCATTTCATTTAGGTAAAATATGGTCCCAAGTCGTATTTAAATTTGAAATACGATTTCTGCGTTATTAGAGTCTGGAAAGAACATTTTTTGTTTACTCGCCTAAATATAGTGATATTTTAAAATTGATTAAACTTTTCAACAATACCCTAGGTACAAACTTTACGTTTGATTAAAGTTTCATTCTACCATTTGATTCTAACTAGGACCACGATTTCTGCGTTATTAGAGTCTGAAACGACCATTTTTCGTTTACTCGCCTAAATATAGTGATATTTTAAAATTGTTTAAACTTCTAAACACTACGTTCAGTTAAACTTTGAATCTACTAATTTATTTAGGTAAAATATGGTCCCAAGTCGTATTTAAATTTGAAATACGATTTCTGCGTTATTAGAGACTGAAAAGAACATTTTTCGTTTACTCGCCTAAATGTAGTGATATTTTAAAATTGATTAAACTTTTCAACTTTACCCTAGGTACAAACTTTACGTTTGGTTAAAGTTTGATTCTACCATTTAATTTAGGTAAGATATGGTTCCAAGTCGTTTTTCAACTTGTAAACACAATTTTCTGTGTTATTAGAGTCTGAAACGAACATTTTTCATTGACTCGCCTAAATATAGTGATATTTTAAAATTGTTTAAACTTCTTAACTTTACTCAAGGTACAAACACTACGTTCAGTTAAACTTTGAATCTACCATTTCATTTAGGTAAAATATGATCCCAAGTCGTATTTAAATTTGAAATACGATTTCTGCGTTATTAGAGTCTGAAACGACCATTTTTCGTTTACTCGCCTAAATATAGTGATATTTTAAAATTGTTTAAACTTCTAAACTTTACTCAAGGTACAAACACTACGTTCATTTAAACTTTGAATCTACCATTTCATTTAGGTAAAATATGGTCCCAAGTCGTATTTCAACTTGAAACACGATTTCTGCGTTGTTAGAGTCTGAAACGAACTTTTTCGTTTACTCGCCCAAAAATTGAGATATTTTAAAATTGTTTCAACTACTAAACTTTGCTCAAGGTACTAACACTACGTTCATTTAAACTTTGAATCTACGATTTCATTTAGGTAAAATATGGTCCCAAGTCGTATTTAAATTTGAAATACGATTTCTGCGTTATTAGAGTCTGGAAAGAACATTTTTTGTTTACTCGCCTAAATATAGTGATATTTTAAAATTGATTAAACTTTTCAACAATACCCTAGGTACAAACTTTACGTTTGGTTAAAATTTGATTCTACCATTTGATTCTAACTTGGACCACGATTTCTGCGTTATTAGAGTCTGAAACGACCATTTTTCGTTTACTCGCCTAAATATAGTGATATTTTAAAATTGTTTAAAATTCTAAACACTACGTTCAGTTAAACTTTGAATCTACCATTTTATTTAGGTAAAATATGGTCCCAAGTCGTATTTAAATTTGAAATACGATTTCTGCGTTATTAGAGACTGAAAAGAACATTTTTCGTTTACTCGCCTAAATATAGTGATATTTTAAAATTGATTAAACTTTTCAACATTATCCTAGGTACAAACTTTACGTTTGGTTAAAGTTTGATTCTACCATTTAATTTAGGTAAGATATGGTTCCAAGTCGTTTTTCAACTTGTAAACACAATTTTCTGTGTTATTAGAGTCTGAAACGAACATTTTTCGTTGACTCGCCTAAATATAGTGATATTTTAAAATTGTTTAAACTTCTAAACTTTACTCAAGGTACAAACACTACGTTCAGTTAAATTTTGAATCTACCATTTCATTTAGGTAAAATATGGTCCCAAGTCGTATTTAAATTTGAAATACGATTTCTGCGTTATTAGAGTCTGAAACGACCATTTTTCGTTTACTCGCCTAAATATAGTGATATTTTAAAATTGTTTAAACTTCTAAACTTTACTCAAGGTACAAACACTACGTTCATTTAAACTTTGAATCTACCATTTCATTTAGGTAAAATATGGTCCCAAGTCGTATTTCAACTTGAAACACGATTTCTGCGTTGTTAGAGTCTGAAACGAACTTTTTCGTTTACTCGCCCAAAAATTGAGATATTTTAAAATTGTTTAAACTTCTAAACTTTACTCCAGGTACAAACACTACGTTCATTTAAACTTTGAATCTACCATTTCATGTAGGTAAAATATGGTCCCAAGTCGTATTTAAATTTGAAATACGATTTCTGCGTTAATAGAGTCTGAAAAGAACATTTTTCGTTTACTCGCCTAAATATAGTGATATTTTAAAATTGATTAAACTTTTCAACAATACCCTAGGTACAAACTTTACGTTTGGTTAAAGTTTGATTCTACCATTTGATTCTAACTTGGAACACGATTTCTGCGATATTAGAGTCTGAAACAAACATTTTTCGTTTACTCGCCTAAATATTGTGATATTTTAAAATTGTTTAAACTTCTAAACTTTACTCAAGGTACAAACACTACGTTCATTTAAACTTTGAATCTACGATTTCATTTAGGTAAAATATGGTCCCAAGTCGTATTTAAATTTGAAATACGATATCTGCGTTATTAGAGTCTGAAACGAACATTTTTCGTTTACTCGCCTAAATATAGTGATATTTTAAAATTGTTTAAACTTCTAAACACTACGTTCAGTTAAACTTTGAATCTACCATTTTATTTAGGTAAAATATGGTCCCAAGTCGTATTTAAATTTGAAATACGATTTCTGCGTTATTAGAGACTGAAAAGAACATTTTTCGTTTACTCGCCTAAATATAGTGATATTTTAAAATTGATTAAACTTTTCAACATTACCCTAGGTACAAACTTTACGTTTGGTTAAAGTTTGATTCTACCATTTAATTTAGGTAAGATATGGTTCCAAGTCGTTTTTCAACTTGTAAACACAATTTTCTGTGTTATTAGAGTCTGAAACGAACATTTTTCGTTGACTCGCCTAAATATAGTGATATTTTAAAATTGTTTAAACTTCTAAACTTTACTCAAGGTACAAACACTACGTTCATTTAAACTTTGAATCTACGATTTCATTTAGGTAAAATATGGTCCCAAGTCGTATTTAAATTTGAAATACGATATCTGCGTTATTAGAGTCTGAAACGAACATTTTTCGTTTACTCGCCTAAATATAGTGATATTTTAAAATTGTTTAAACTTCTAAACACTACGTTCAGTTAAACTTTGAATCTACCATTTCATTTAGGTAAAATATGGTCCCAAGTCGTATTTAAATTTGAAATACGATTTCTGCGTTATTAGAGTCTGAAACGACTATTTTTCGTTTACTTGCCTAAATATAGTGATATTTTAATATTGTTTTAACTTCTAAACTATACTCAAGGTACAAACACTACGTTCATTTAAACTTTGAATCTACCATTTCATTTAGGTAATATATGGTCCCAAGTCGTATTTAAATTTGAAATACGATTTCTGCGTTATTAGAGTCTGGAAAGAACATTTTTTGTTTACTCGCCTAAATATAGTGATATTTTAAAATTGATTAAACTTTTCAACAATACCCTAGGTACAAACTTTACGTTTGATTAAAGTTTGATTCTACCATTTGATTCTAACTTGGACCACGATTTCTGCGTTATTAGAGTCTGAAACGACCATTTTTCGTTTACTCGCCTAAATATAGTGATATTTTAAAATTGTTTAAACTTCTAAACACTACGTTCAGTTAAACTTTAAATCTACCATTTTATTTAGGTAAAATATGGTCCCAAGTCGTATTTAAATTTGAAATACGATTTCTGCGTTATTAGAGACTGAAAAGAACATTTTTCGTTTACTCGCCTAAATATAGTGATATTTTAAAATTGATTAAACTTTTCAACATTACCCTAGGTACAAACTTTACGTTTGGTTAAAGTTTGATTCTACCATTTAATTTAGGTAAGATATGGTTCCAAGTCGTTTTTCAACTTGTAAACACAATTTTCTGTGTTATTAGAGTCTGAAACGAACATTTTTCGTTGACTCGCCTAAATATAGTGATATTTTAAAATTGTTTAAACTTCTAAACTTTACTCAAGGTACAAACACTACGTTCAGTTAAACTTTGAATCTATCATTTCATTTAGGTAAAATATGGTCCCAAGTCGTATTTAAATTTGAAATACGATTTCTGCGTTATTAGAGTCTGAAACGACCATTTTTCGTTTACTCGCCTAAATATAGTGATATTTTAAAATTGTTTACACTTCTAAACACTACGTTCAGTTAAACTTTGAATCTACCATTTCATTTAGGTAAAATATGGTCCCAAGTCGTATTTAAATTTGAAATACGATTTCTGCGTTATTAGAGTCTGAAACGACCATTTTTCGTTTACTGGCCTAAATATAGTGATATTTTAAAATTGTTTTAACTTCTAAACTATACTCAAGGTACAAACACTACGTTCATTTAAACTTTGAATCTACCATTTCATTTAGGTAAAATATGGTCCAAAGTCGTATTTAAATTTGAAATACGATTTCTGCGTTATTAGAGTCTGGAAAGAACATTTTTTGTTTACTCGCCTAAATATAGTGATATTTTAAAATTGATTAAACTTTTCAACAATACCCTAGGTACAAACTTTACGTTTGGTTAAAGTTTGATTCTACCATTTAATTTAGGTAAGATATGGTTCCAAGTCGTTTTTCAACTTGTAAACACAATTTTCTGTGTTATTAGAGTCTGAAACGAACATTTTTCGTTGACTCGCCTACATATAGTGATATTTTAAAATTGTTTAAACTTCTAAACTTTACTCAAGGAACAAACACTACGTTCAGTTAAACTTTGAATCTACCATTTCATTTAGGTAAAATATGGTCCCAAGTCGTATTTAAATTTGAAATACGATTTCTGCGTTATTAGAGTCTGAAACGACCATTTTTCGTTTACTCGCCTAAATATAGTGATATTTTAAAATTGTTTAAACTTCTAAACTTTACTCAAGGTACAAACACTACGTTCATTTAAACTTTGAATCTACCATTTCATTTAGGTAAAATATGGTCCCAAGTCGTATTTCAACTTGAAACACGATTTCTGCGTTATTAGAGTCTGAAACGAACTTTTTCGTTTACTCGCCCAAAAATTGAGATATTTTAAAATTGTTTAAACTACTAAACTTTGCTCAAGGTACAAACAGTACATTCATTTAAACTTTGAATCTACCATTTCATTTAGGTAAAATATGGTCCCAATTCGTATTTAAATTTGAAATACGATTTCTGCGTTATTAGAATCTGAAAAGAACATTTTTCGTTTACTCGCCTAAATATAGTGATATTTTAAAATTGATTAAACTTTTCAACAATACCCTAGGTACAAACTTTACGTTTGGTTAAAGTTTGATTCTACCATTTAATTTAGGTGAGATATGGGTTCAAGTCGTTTTTCAACTTGGACCACGATTTCTGCATTATTAGAGTCTGAAACGAACATTTTTCGTTTACTCGCCTAAATATAGTGATATTTTAAAATTGTTTAAACTTATAAACTTTACTCCAGGTACAAACACTACGTTCATTTAAACTTTGAATCTACCATTTTATTTAGGTAAAATATGGTCCCATGTCGTATTTAAATTTGAAATACGATTTCTGCGTTATTAGAGTCTGAAAAGAACATTTTTCGTTTACTCGCCTAAATATAGTGATATTTTAAAATTGTTTAAACTTCTAAACTTTACTCAAGGTACAAAAACTACGTTCATTTAAACTTTGAATCTACCATTTCATTTAGGTAAAATATGGGCCCAAGTCGTATTTAATTTTGAAATACGATTTCTGCGTTATTAGAGTCTGAAACGAACTTTTTTCGTTTACTCGCCTAAACATAGTGATATTTTAAAATTGTTTAAACTTCTAAACTTTACTCAAGGTACAAACACTACGTTCAGTTAAACTTTGAATCTACCACTTCATGTAGGTAAAATATGGTCCCAAGTCGTATTTAAATTTGAAATACGATTTCTGCGGTATTAGAGTCTGAAAAGAACATTTTTCGTTTACTCGCCTAAATATAGTGATATTTTAAAGTTGATTAAACTTTTCAACAATACCCTAGGTACAAACTTTACGTTTGGTTAAAGTTTGATTCTACCATTTGATTCTAACTTGGAACACGATTTCTGCGTAATTAGAGTCTGAAACGAACATTTTTCGTTTACTCGCCTAAATATAGTGATATTTTAAAATTGTTTAAACTTCTAAACTTTACTCAAGGTACAAACACTACGTTCATTTAAACTTTGAATCTACCATTTCATTTAGGTAAAATATGGTCCAAAGTCGTATTTCAACTTGAAACACGATTTCTGCGTTGTTAGATTCTGAAACGAACTTTTTCGTTTACTCGCCCAAAAATTGAGATATTTTAAAATTGTTTAAACTACTAAACTTTGCTCAAGGTACAAACACTACGTTCATTTAAACTTTGAATCTACCATTTTATTTAGGTAAAATATGGTCCCAAGTCGTATTTAAATTTGAAATACGATTTCTGCGTTATTAGAGACTGAAAAGAACATTTTTCGTTTACTCGCCTAAATATAGTGATATTTTAAAATTGATTAATCTTTTCAACATTACCCCAGGTACAAACTTTACGTTTGGTTAAAGTTTGATTCTACCATTTAATTTAGGTAACATATGGTTCCAAGTCGTTTTTCAACTTGTAAACACAATTTTCTGTGTTATTAGAGTCTGAAACGAAAATTTTTCGTTGACTCGCCTAAATATAGTGATATTTTAAAATTGTTTAAACTTCTAAACTTTACTCAAGGTACAAACAAACACTACGTTCAGTTAAACTTTAGGTAAAATATGGTCCCAAGTCGTATTTAAATTTGAAATACGATTTCTGCGTTATTAGAGTCTGAAACGACCATTTTTCGTTTACTCGCCTAAATATAGTGATATTTTAAAATTGTTTAAACTTCTAAACTTTACTCAAGGTACAAACACTACGTTCATTTAAACTTTGAATCTACCATTTCATTTAGGTAAAATATGGTCCCAAGTCGTATTTCAACTTAAAACACGATTTCTGCGTTGTTAGAGTCTGAAACGAACTATTTCGTTTACTCGCCCAAAAATTGAGATATTTTAAAATTGTTTAAACTACTAAACTTTGCTCAAGGTACAAACACTACGTTCATTTAAACTTTGAATCTCCCATTTCATTTAGGTAAAATATGGTCCCAAGTCGTATTTAAATTTGAAATACGATTTCTGCGTTATTAGAGTCTGAAAAGAACATTTTTCGTTTACTCGCCTAAATATAGTGATATTTTAAAATTGATTAAACTTTTCAACAATACCCTAGGTACAAACTTTACGTTTGGTTAAGTTTGATTCTACCATTTAATTTAGGTGAGATATGGGTCCAAGTAGTTTTTCAACTTGGACCACGATTTCTGCATTATTAGAGTCTGAAACGAACATTTTTCGTTTACTCGCCTAAATATAGTGATATTTTAAAATTGTTTAAACTTCTAAACTTTACTCCAGGTATAAACACTACGTTCATTTAAACTTTGAATCTACCATTTTATTTAGGTAAAATATGGTCCCATGTTGTATTTAAATTTGAAATACGATTTCTGCGTTATTAGAGTCTGAAACGACCATTTTTCGTTTACTCGCCTAAATATAGTGATATTTTAAAATTGTTTAAACTTCTAAACTTTACTCCAGGTATAAACACTACGTTCAGTTAAACTTTGAATCTACCACTTCATGTAGGTAAAATATGGTCCCAAGTCGTAATTAAATTTGAAATACGATTTCTGCGTTATTAGAGTCTGAAAAGAACATTTTTCGTTTAATCGCCTAAATATAGTGATATTTTAAAATTGTTTAAACTTCTAAACTTTACTCAAGGTACAAACACTACGTTCATTTAAACTTTGAATCTACCATTTCATTTAGGTAAATTATGGTCCCAAGTCGTATTTAATTTTGAAATACGATTTCTGCGTTATTACAGTCTGAAACGAACTTTTTCGTTTACTCGCCTAAACATAGTGATATTTTGAAATTGGTTAAACTTCTAAACTTTGCTCAAGGTACAAACACTACGTTCATTTAAACTTTGAATCTACCATTTCATTTAGGTAAAATATAGTCCCAAGTCGTATCTAAATTTGAAATACGATTTCTGCGTTATTAGAGTCTGAAACGAACATTTTTCGTTTACTCGCCTAAATATTGTGATATTTTAAAATTGTTTAAACTTCTAAACTTTACTCAAGGTACAAACACTACGTTCATTTAAACTTTGAATCTACCATTTCATTTAGGTAAAATATGGTCCCAAGTCGTATTTAAATTTGAAATACGATTTCTGCGTTATTAGAGTCTGAAACGAACATTTTTCGTTTACTCGCCTAAATATAGTGATATTTTAAAATTGATTAAACTTTTCAACAATACCCTAGGTACAAACTTTACGTTTAGTTAAAGTTTGATTCTACCATTTAATTTAGGTGAGATATGGGTCCAAGTCGTTTTTCAACTTGGAACACGATTTCTGCATTATTAGAGTCTGAAACGAACATTTTTCGTTTACTCGCCTAAATATAGTGATATTTTAAAATTGTTTAAACTTCTAAACTTTACTCCAGGTACAAACACTACGTTCATTTAAACTTTGAATCTACCATTTTATTTAGGTAAAATATGGTCCCAAGTCGTATTTAAATTTGAAATACGATTTCTGCGTTATTAGAGTCTGAAAAGAACATTTTTCGTTTACTCGCCTAAATATAGTGATATTTTAAAATTGTTTAAACTTCTAAACTTTACTCAAGGTACAAACACTACGTTCATTTAAACTTTGAATCTACCATTTCATTTAGGTAAAATATAGTCCCAAGTCGTATTTAAATTTGAAATACGATTTCTGCGTTATTAGAGTCTGAAACGAACATTTTTCGTTTACTCGCCTAAATATTGTGATATTTTAAAATTGTTTAAACTTCTAAACTTTACTCAAGGTACAAACACTACGTTCATTTAAACTTTGAATCTACCATTTCATTTAGGTAAAATATGGTCCCAAGTCGTATTTAAATTTGAAATACGATT
The DNA here is from genome assembly GCA_947425015.1 of Pterostichus niger. Classification (NCBI taxonomy): domain Eukaryota; kingdom Metazoa; phylum Arthropoda; class Insecta; order Coleoptera; family Carabidae; genus Pterostichus; species Pterostichus niger. The sequence continues at coordinate 16,874,304 of OX380338.1, read as the reverse complement.
TCTGCGTTATTAGAGTCTGAAACGAACATTTTTCGTTTACTCGCCTAAATATAGTGATATTTTAAAATTGTTTAAACTTCTAAACACTACGTTCAGTTAAACTTTGAATGAAATGAAATGGTCCCAAGTCGTATTTAAATTTGAAATACGATTTCTGCGTTATTAGAGTCTGAAAGAACATTTTTCGTTTACTCGCCTAAATATAGTGATATTTTAAAATTGCTTAAACTTCTAAACTTTACTCAAGGTACAAACACTACGTTCATTTAAACTTTGAATCTACCATTTCATTTAGGTAAAATATGGTCCCAAGTCGTATTTAATTTTGAAATACGATTTCTGCGTTATTACAGTCTGAAACGAACTTTTTCGTTTACTCGCCTAAACATAGTGATATTTTGAAATTGGTTAAACTTCTAAACTTTGCTCAAGGTACAAACACTACGTTCATTTAAACTTTGAATCTACCATTTCATTTAGGTAAAATATAGTCCCAAGTCGTATTTGAATTTGAAATACGATTTCTGCGTTATTAGAGTCTGAAAAGAACATTTTTCGTTTACAACGACCATTTTTCGTTTACTTGCCTAAATATAGTTATATTTAAAAATTGTTTAAACTTCTAAACTATACTCAAAGTACAAACACTACGTTCAGTTAAACTTTGAATCTACCATTTCATTTAGGTAAAATATGGTCCAAAGTCGTATTTCAACTTGAAACACGATTTCTGCGTTGTTAGAGTCTGAAACGAACTTCTTCGTTTACTCGCCCAAAAATTGAGATATTTTAAAATTGTTTAAACTACTAAACTTTGCTCAAGGTACAAACACTACGTTCATTTAAACTTTGAATCTACCATTTCATTTAGGTAAAATATGGTCCCAAGTCGTATTTAAATTTGAAATACGATTTCTGCGTTATTAGAGTCTGAAACGACCATTTTTCGTTTACTCGCCTAAATATAGTGATATTTTAAAATTGTTTAAACATCTAAACTATACTCAAGGTACAAACACTACGTTCATTTAAACTTTGAATCTACCATTTCATTTAGGTAAAATATGGTCCCAAGTCGTATTTAAATTTGAAATACGATTTCTGCGTTATTAGAGTCTCAAAAGAACATTTTTCGTTTACTCGCCTAAATATAGTGATATTTTAAAATTGATTAAACTTTTCAACAATACCCTAGGTACAAACTTTACGTTTGGTTAAAGTTTGATTCTACCATTTGATTCTAACTTGGAACACTATATCTGCGTTATTAGAGTCTGAAACGAACTTTTTTCGTTTACTCGCCTAAACATAGTGATATTTTAAAATTGTTTAATCTTCTAAACTTTGCTCAAGGTACAAACACTACGTTCATTTAAACTTTGAATCTACCATTTCATTTAGGTAAAATATGGTCCCAAGTCGTATTTAAATTTGAAATACGATTTCTGCGTTATTAGAGTCTGAAAAGAACATTTTTCGTTTACTCGCCTAAATATAGTGATATTTTAAAATTGATTAAACTTTTCAACAATACCCTAGGTACAAACTTTACGTTTGGTTAAAGTTTGATTCTACCATTTGATTCTAACTTGGAACACGATATCTGCGTTATTAGAGTCTGAAACGAACATTTTTCGTTTACTCGCCTAAAAATTGAGATATTTTAAAATTGTTTAAACTTCTAAACTTTACTCCTGGTACAAACACTACGTTCAGTTAAACTTTGAATCTACCATTTCATGTAGGTAAAATATGGTCCCAAGTCGTATTTAAATTTGAAATACGATTTCTGCGTTATTAGAGTCTGAAAAGAACATTTTTCGTTTACTCGCCTAAATATAGTGATATTTTAAAATTGATTAAACTTTTCAACAATACCCTAGGTACAAACTTTACGTTTGGTTAAAGTTTGATTCTACCATTTGATTCTAACTTGGAACACGATTTCTGCGATATTAGAGTCTGAAACGAACATTTTTCGTTTACTCGCCTAAATATTGTGATATTTTAAAACTGTTTAAACTTCTAAACTTTACTCAAGGTACAAACACTACGTTCATTTAAACTTTGAATCTACCTTTTCATTTAGGTAAAATATGGTCCCAAGTCGTATTTAAATTTGAAATACGATTTCTGCGTTATTAGAGTCTGAAACGAACATTTTTCGTTTACTCGCCTAAATATAGTGATATTTTAAAATTGTTTAAACTTCTAAACACTACGTTCAGTTAAACTTTGAATCTACCATTTCATTAAGGTAAAATATGGTCCCAAGTCGTATTTAAATTTGAAATACGATTTCTGCGTTATTAGAGTCTGAAACGAACATTTTTCGTTTACTCGCCTAAATATAGTGATATTTTAAAATTGTTTAAACTTCTAAACTTTACTCAAGGTACAAACACTACGTTCATTTAAACTTTGAATCTACCATTTCATTTAGGTAAATTATGGTCCCAAGTCGTATTTAATTTTGAAATACGATTTCTGCGTTATTACAGTCTGAAACGAACTTTTTCGTTTACTCGCCTAAACATAGTGATATTTTGAAATTGGTTAAACTTCTAAACTTTGCTCAAGGTACAAACACTACGTTCATTTAAACTTTGAATCTACCATTTCATTTAGGTAAAATATAGTCCCAAGTCGTATTTAAATTTGAAATACGATTTCTGCGTTATTAGAGTCTGAAACGAACATTTTTCGTTTACTCGCCTAAATATTGTGATATTTTAAAATTGTTTAAACTTCTAAACTTTACTCAAGGTACAAACACTACGTTCATTTAAACTTTGAATCTACCATTTCATTTAGGTAAAATATGGTCCCAAGTCGTATTTAAATTTGAAATACGATTTCTGCGTTATTAGAGTCTGAAACGAACATTTTTCGTTTACTCGCCTAAATATAGTGATATTTTAAAATTGATTAAACTTTTCAACAATACCCTAGGTACAAACTTTACGTTTAGTTAAAGTTTGATTCTACCATTTAATTTAGGTGAGATATGGGTCCAAGTCGTTTTTCAACTTGGAACACGATTTCTGCATTATTAGAGTCTGAAACGAACATTTTTCGTTTACTCGCCTAAATATAGTGATATTTTAAAATTGTTTAAACTTCTAAACTTTACTCCAGGTATAAACACTACGTTCAGTTAAACTTTGAATCTACCATTTCATTAAGGTAAAATATGGTCCCAAGTCGTATTTAAATTTGAAATACGATTTCTGCGTTATTAGAGTCTGAAACGAACATTTTTCGTTTACTCGCCTAAATATAGTGATATTTTAAAATTGTTTAAACTTCTAAACTTTACTCAAGGTACAAACACTACGTTCATTTAAACTTTGAATCTACCATTTCATTTAGGTAAATTATGGTCCCAAGTCGTATTTAATTTTGAAATACGATTTCTGCGTTATTACAGTCTGAAACGAACTTTTTCGTTTACTCGCCTAAACATAGTGATATTTTGAAATTGGTTAAACTTCTAAACTTTGCTCAAGGTACAAACACTACGTTCATTTAAACTTTGAATCTACCATTTCATTTAGGTAAAATATAGTCCCAAGTCGTATTTAAATTTGAAATACGATTTCTGCGTTATTAGAGTCTGAAACGAACATTTTTCGTTTACTCGCCTAAATATTGTGATATTTTAAAATTGTTTAAACTTCTAAACTTTACTCAAGGTACAAACACTACGTTCATTTAAACTTTGAATCTACCATTTCATTTAGGTAAAATATGGTCCCAAGTCGTATTTAAATTTGAAATACGATTTCTGCGTTATTAGAGTCTGAAACGAACATTTTTCGTTTACTCGCCTAAATATAGTGATATTTTAAAATTGATTAAACTTTTCAACAATACCCTAGGTACAAACTTTACGTTTAGTTAAAGTTTGATTCTACCATTTAATTTAGGTGAGATATGGGTCCATGTCGTTTTTCAACTTGGAACACGATTTCTGCATTATTAGAGTCTGAAACGAACATTTTTCGTTTACTCGCCTAAATATAGTGATATTTTAAAATTGTTTAAACTTCTAAACTTTACTCCAGGTACAAACACTACGTTCATTTAAACTTTGAATCTACCATTTTATTTAGGTAAAATATGGTCCCAAGTCGTATTTAAATTTGAAATACGATTTCTGCGTTATTAGAGTCTGAAACGAACATTTTTCGTTTACTCGCCTAAATATAGTGATATTTTAAAATTGATTAAACTTTTCAACAATACCCTAGGTACAAACTTTACGTTTAGTTAAAGTTTGATTCTACCATTTAATTTAGGTGAGATATGGGTCCAAGTCGTTTTTCAACTTGGAACACGATTTCTGCATTATTAGAGTCTGAAACGAACATTTTTCGTTTACTCGCCTAAATATAGTGATATTTTAAAATTGTTTAAACTTCTAAACTTTACTCCAGGTACAAACACTACGTTCATTTAAACTTTGAATCTACCATTTTATTTAGGTAAAATATGGTCCCAAGTCGTATTTAAATTTGAAATACGATTTCTGCGTTATTAGAGTCTGAAACGAACATTTTTCGTTTACTCGCCTAAATATTGTGATATTTTAAAATTGTTTAAACTTCTAAACTTTACTCAAGGTACAAACACTACGTTCATTTAAACTTTGAATCTACCATTTCATTTAGGTAAAATATGGTCCCAAGTCGTATTTAAATTTGAAATACGATTTCTGCGTTATTAGAGTCTGAAACGAACATTTTTCGTTTACTCGCCTAAATATAGTGATATTTTAAAATTGTTTAAACTTCTAAACACTACGTTCAGTTAAACTTTGAATGAAATGAAATGGTCCCAAGTCGTATTTAAATTTGAAATTCGATTTCTGCGTTATTACAGTCTGAAACGAACTTTTTCGTTTACTCGCCTAAACATAGTGATATTTTGAAATTGGTTAAACTTCTAAACTTTGCTCAAGGTACAAACACTACGTTCATTTAAACTTTGAATCTACCATTTCATTTAGGTAAAATATAGTCCCAAGTCGTATTTGAATTTGAAATACGATTTCTGCGTTATTAGATTCTGAAAAGAACATTTTTCGTTTACAACGACCATTTTTCGTTTACTTGCCTAAATATAGTTATATTTAAAACTTGTTTAAACTTCTAAACTATACTCAAAGTACAAACACTACGTTCAGTTAAACTTTGAATCTACCATTTCATTTAGGTAAAATATGGTCCAAAGTCGTATTTCAACTTGAAACACGATTTCTGCGTTGTTAGAGTCTGAAACGCACTTTTTCGTTTACTCGCCCAAAAATTGAGATATTTTAAAATTGTTTAAACTACTAAACTTTGCTCAAGGTACAAACACTACGTTCATTTAAACTTTGAATCTACCATTTCATTTAGGTAAAATATGGTCCCAAGTCGTATTTAAATTTGAAATACGATTTCTGCGTTATTAGAGTCTGAAACGACCATTTTTCGTTTACTCGCCTAAATATAGTGATATTTTAAAATTGTTTAAACATATAAACTATACTCAAGGTACAAACACTACGTTCATTTAAACTTTGAATCTACCATTTCATTTAGGTAAAATATGGTCCCAAGTCGTATTTAAATTTGAAATACGATTTCTGCGTTATTAGAGTCTCAAAAGAACATTTTTCGTTTACTCGCCTAAATATAGTGATATTTTAAAATTGATTAAACTTTTCAACAATACCCTAGGTACAAACTTTACGTTTGGTTAAAGTTTGATTCTACCATTTGATTCTAACTTGGAACACGATTTCTGCGTTATTAGAGTCTGAAACGAACTTTTTTCGTTTACTCGCCTAAACATAGTGATATTTTAAAATTGTTTAATCTTCTAAACTTTGCTCAAGGTACAAACACTACGTTCATTTAAACTTTGAATCTACCATTTCATTTAGGTAAAATATGGTCCCAAGTCGTATTTAAATTTGAAATACGATTTCTGCGTTATTAGAGTCTGAAAAGAACATTTTTCGTTTACTCGCCTAAATATAGTGATATTTTAAAATTGATTAAACTTTTCAACAATACCCTAGGTACAAACTTTACGTTTGGTTAAAGTTTGATTCTACCATTTGATTCTAACTTGGAACACGATATCTGCGTTATTAGAGTCTGAAACGAACATTTTTCGTTTACTCGCCTAAAAATTGAGATATTTTAAAATTGTTTAAACTTCTAAACTTTACTCCAGGTACAAACACTACGTTCAGTTAAACTTTGAATCTACCATTTCATGTAGGTAAAATATGGTCCCAAGTCGTATTTAAATTTGAAATACGATTTCTGCGTTATTAGAGTCTGAAAAGAACATTTTTCGTTTACTCGCCTAAATATAGTGATATTTTAAAATTGATTAAACTTTTCAACAATACCCTAGGTACAAACTTTACGTTTGGTTAAAGTTTGATTCTACCATTTGATTCTAACTTGGAACACGATTTCTGCGATATTAGAGTCTGAAACGAACATTTTTCGTTTACTCGCCTAAATATTGTGATATTTTAAAACTGTTTAAACTTCTAAACTTTACTCAAGGTACAAACACTACGTTCATTTAAACTTTGAATCTACCTTTTCATTTAGGTAAAATATGGTCCCAAGTCGTATTTAAATTTGAAATACGATTTCTGCGTTATTAGAGTCTGAAACGAACATTTTTCGTTTACTCGCCTAAATATAGTGATATTTTAAAATTGTTTAAACTTCTAAACACTACGTTCAGTTAAACTTTGAATCTACCATTTCATTTAGGTAAAATATGGTCCCAAGTCGTATTTAAATTTGAAATACGATTTCTGCGTTATTAGAGTCTGAAACGACCATTTTTCGTTTACTTGCCTAAATATAGTGATATTTTAAAATTGTTTAAACTTCTAAACTTTACTCAAGGTACAAACACTACGTTCATTTAAACTTTGAATCTACCATTTCATTTAGGTAAAATATGGTCCAAAGTCGTATTTCAACTTGAAACACGATTTCTGCGTTGTTAGATTCTGAAACGAACTTTTTCGTTTACTCGCCCAAAAATTGAGATATTTTAAAATTGTTTAAACTACTAAACTTTGCTCAAGGTACAAACACTACGTTCATTTAAACTTTGAATCTACCATTTTATTTAGGTAAAATATGGTCCCAAGTCGTATTTAAATTTGAAATACGATTTCTGCGTTATTAGAGACTGAAAAGAACATTTTTCGTTTACTCGCCTAAATATAGTGATATTTTAAAATTGATTAATCTTTTCAACATTACCCTAGGTACAAACTTTACGTTTGGTTAAAGTTTGATTCTACCATTTAATTTAGGTAACATATGGTTCCAAGTCGTTTTTCAACTTGTAAACACAATTTTCTGTGTTATTAGAGTCTGAAACGAAAATTTTTCGTTGACTCGCCTAAATATAGTGATATTTTAAAATTGTTTAAACTTCTAAACTTTACTCAAGGTACAAACAAACACTACGTTCAGTTAAACTTTAGGTAAAATATGGTCCCAAGTCGTATTTAAATTTGAAATACGATTTCTGCGTTATTAGAGTCTGAAACGACCATTTTTCGTTTACTCGCCTAAATATAGTGATATTTTAAAATTGTTTAAACTTCTAAACTTTACTCAAGGTACAAACACTACGTTCATTTAAACTTTGAATCTACCATTTCATTTAGGTAAAATATGGTCCAAAGTCGTATTTCAACTTGAAACACGATTTCTGCGTTGTTAGATTCTGAAACGAACTTTTTCGTTTACTCGCCCAAAAATTGAGATATTTTAAAATTGTTTAAACTACTAAACTTTGCTCAAGGTACAAACACTACGTTCATTTAAACTTTGAATCTACCATTTCATTTAGGTAAAATATGGTCCCAAGTCGTATTTAAATATGAAATACGATTTCTGCGTTATTAGAGTCTCAAAAGAACATTTTTCGTTTACTCGCCTAAATATAGTGATATTTTAAAATTGATTAAACTTTTCAACAATACCCTAGGTACAAACTTTACGTTTGGTTAAAGTTTGATTCTACCATTTGATTCTAACTTGGAACACGATTTCTGCGTTATTAGAGTCTGAAACGAACTTTTTTCGTTTACTCGCCTAAACATAGTGATATTTTAAAATTGTTTAATCTTCTAAACTTTGCTCAAGGTACAAACACTACGTTCATTTAAACTTTGAATCTACCATTTCATTTAGGTAAAATATGGTCCCAAGTCGTATTTAAATTTGAAATACGATTTCTGCGTTATTAGAGTCTGAAAAGAACATTTTTCGTTTACTCGCCTAAATATAGTGATATTTTAAAATTGATTAAACTTTTCAACAATACCCTAGGTACAAACTTTACGTTTGGTTAAAGTTTGATTCTACCATTTGATTCTAACTTGGAACACGATATCTGCGTTATTAGAGTCTGAAACGAACATTTTTCGTTTACTCGCCTAAAAATTGAGATATTTTAAAATTGTTTAAACTTCTAAACTTTACTCCAGGTACAAACACTACGTTCAGTTAAACTTTGAATCTACCATTTCATGTAGGTAAAATATGGTCCCAAGTCGTATTTAAATTTGAAATACGATTTCTGCGTTATTAGAGTCTGAAAAGAACATTTTTCGTTTACTCGCCTAAATATAGTGATATTTTAAAATTGATTAAACTTTTCAACAATACCCTAGGTACAAACTTTACGTTTGGTTAAAGTTTGATTCTACCATTTGATTCTAACTTGGAACACGATTTCTGCGATATTAGAGTCTGAAACGAACATTTTTCGTTTACTCGCCTAAATATTGTGATATTTTAAAACTGTTTAAACTTCTAAACTTTACTCAAGGTACAAACACTACGTTCATTTAAACTTTGAATCTACCTTTTCATTTAGGTAAAATATGGTCCCAAGTCGTATTTAAATTTGAAATACGATTTCTGCGTTATTAGAGTCTGAAACGAACATTTTTCGTTTACTCGCCTAAATATAGTGATATTTTAAAATTGTTTAAACTTCTAAACACTACGTTCAGTTAAACTTTGAATCTACCATTTCATTTAGGTAAAATATGGTCCCAAGTCGTATTTAAATTTGAAATACGATTTCTGCGTTATTAGAGTCTGAAACGACCATTTTTCGTTTACTTGCCTAAATATAGTGATATTTTAAAATTGTTTAAACTTCTAAACTTTACTCAAGGTACAAACACTACGTTCATTTAAACTTTGAATCTACCATTTCATTTAGGTAAAATATGGTCCAAAGTCGTATTTCAACTTGAAACACGATTTCTGCGTTGTTAGATTCTGAAACGAACTTTTTCGTTTACTCGCCCAAAAATTGAGATATTTTAAAATTGTTTAAACTACTAAACTTTGCTCAAGGTACAAACACTACGTTCATTTAAACTTTGAATCTACCATTTTATTTAGGTAAAATATGGTCCCAAGTCGTATTTAAATTTGAAATACGATTTCTGCGTTATTAGAGACTGAAAAGAACATTTTTCGTTTACTCGCCTAAATATAGTGATATTTTAAAATTGATTAATCTTTTCAACATTACCCTAGGTACAAACTTTACGTTTGGTTAAAGTTTGATTCTACCATTTAATTTAGGTAACATATGGTTCCAAGTCGTTTTTCAACTTGTAAACACAATTTTCTGTGTTATTAGAGTCTGAAACGAAAATTTTTCGTTGACTCGCCTAAATATAGTGATATTTTAAAATTGTTTAAACTTCTAAACTTTACTCAAGGTACAAACAAACACTACGTTCAGTTAAACTTTAGGTAAAATATGGTCCCAAGTCGTATTTAAATTTGAAATACGATTTCTGCGTTATTAGAGTCTGAAACGACCATTTTTCGTTTACTCGCCTAAATATAGTGATATTTTAAAATTGTTTAAACTTCTAAACTTTACTCAAGGTACAAACACTACGTTCATTTAAACTTTGAATCTACCATTTCATTTAGGTAAAATATGGTCCCAAGTCGTATTTCAACTTAAAACACGATTTCTGCGTTGTTAGAGTCTGAAACGAACTATTTCGTTTACTCGCCCAAAAATTGAGATATTTTAAAATTGTTTAAACTACTAAACTTTGCTCAAGGTACAAACACTACGTTCATTTAAACTTTGAATCTACCATTTCATTTAGGTAAAATATGGTCCCAAGTCGTATTTAAATTTGAAATACGATTTCTGCGTTATTAGAGTCTGAAAAGAACATTTTTCGTTTACTCGCCTAAATATAGTGATATTTTAAAATTGATTAAACTTTTCAACAATACCCTAGGTACAAACTTTACGTTTGGTTAAAGTTTGATTCTACCATTTGATTCTAACTTGGAACACGATTTCTGCGATATTAGAGTCTGAAACGAACATTTTTCGTTTACTCGCCTAAATATTGTGATATTTTAAAACTGTTTAAACTTCTAAACTTTACTCAAGGTACAAACACTACGTTCATTTAAACTTTGAATCTACCTTTTCATTTAGGTAAAATATGGTCCCAAGTCGTATTTAAATTTGAAATACGATTTCTGCGTTATTAGAGTCTGAAACGAACATTTTTCGTTTACTCGCCTAAATATAGTGATATTTTAAAATTGTTTAAACTTCTAAACACTACGTTCAGTTAAACTTTGAATCTACCATTTCATTTAGGTAAAATATGGTCCCAAGTCGTATTTAAATTTGAAATACGATTTCTGCGTTATTAGAGTCTGAAACGACCATTTTTCGTTTACTTGCCTAAATATAGTGATATTTTAAAATTGTTTAAACTTCTAAACTTTACTCAAGGTACAAACACTACGTTCATTTAAACTTTGAATCTACCATTTCATTTAGGTAAAATATGGTCCAAAGTCGTATTTCAACTTGAAACACGATTTCTGCGTTGTTAGATTCTGAAACGAACTTTTTCGTTTACTCGCCCAAAAATTGAGATATTTTAAAATTGTTTAAACTACTAAACTTTGCTCAAGGTACAAACACTACGTTCATTTAAACTTTGAATCTACCATTTTATTTAGGTAAAATATGGTCCCAAGTCGTATTTAAATTTGAAATACGATTTCTGCGTTATTAGAGACTGAAAAGAACATTTTTCGTTTACTCGCCTAAATATAGTGATATTTTAAAATTGATTAATCTTTTCAACATTACCCTAGGTACAAACTTTACGTTTGGTTAAAGTTTGATTCTACCATTTAATTTAGGTAACATATGGTTCCAAGTCGTTTTTCAACTTGTAAACACAATTTTCTGTGTTATTAGAGTCTGAAACGAAAATTTTTCGTTGACTCGCCTAAATATAGTGATATTTTAAAATTGTTTAAACTTCTAAACTTTACTCAAGGTACAAACAAACACTACGTTCAGTTAAACTTTAGGTAAAATATGGTCCCAAGTCGTATTTAAATTTGAAATACGATTTCTGCGTTATTAGAGTCTGAAACGACCATTTTTCGTTTACTCGCCTAAATATAGTGATATTTTAAAATTGTTTAAACTTCTAAACTTTACTCAAGGTACAAACACTACGTTCATTTAAACTTTGAATCTACCATTTCATTTAGGTAAAATATGGTCCCAAGTCGTATTTCAACTTAAAACACGATTTCTGCGTTGTTAGAGTCTGAAACGAACTATTTCGTTTACTCGCCCAAAAATTGAGATATTTTAAAATTGTTTAAACTACTAAACTTTGCTCAAGGTACAAACACTACGTTCATTTAAACTTTGAATCTACCATTTCATTTAGGTAAAATATGGTCCCAAGTCGTATTTAAATTTGAAATACGATTTCTGCGTTATTAGAGTCTGAAAAGAACATTTTTCGTTTACTCGCCTAAATATAGTGATATTTTAAAATTGATTAAACTTTTCAACAATACCCTAGGTACAAACTTTACGTTTGGTTAAAGTTTGATTCTACCATTTGATTCTAACTTGGAACACGATATCTGCGTTATTAGAGTCTGAAACGAACATTTTTCGTTTACTCGCCTAAAAATTGAGATATTTTAAAATTGTTTAAACTTCTAAACTTTACTCCAGGTACAAACACTACGTTCAGTTAAACTTTGAATCTACCATTTCATGTAGGTAAAATATGGTCCCAAGTCGTATTTAAATTTGAAATACGATTTCTGCGTTATTAGAGTCTGAAAAGAACATTTTTCGTTTACTCGCCTAAATATAGTGATATTTTAAAATTGATTAAACTTTTCAACAATACCCTAGGTACAAACTTTACGTTTGGTTAAAGTTTGATTCTACCATTTGATTCTAACTTGGAACACGATTTCTGCGATATTAGAGTCTGAAACGAACATTTTTCGTTTACTCGCCTAAATATTGTGATATTTTAAAACTGTTTAAACTTCTAAACTTTACTCAAGGTACAAACACTACGTTCATTTAAACTTTGAATCTACCTTTTCATTTAGGTAAAATATGGTCCCAAGTCGTATTTAAATTTGAAATACGATTTCTGCGTTATTAGAGTCTGAAACGAACATTTTTCGTTTACTCGCCTAAATATAGTGATATTTTAAAATTGTTTAAACTTCTAAACACTACGTTCAGTTAAACTTTGAATCTACCATTTCATTTAGGTAAAATATGGTCCCAAGTCGTATTTAAATTTGAAATACGATTTCTGCGTTATTAGAGTCTGAAACGACCATTTTTCGTTTACTTGCCTAAATATAGTGATATTTTAAAATTGTTTAAACTTCTAAACTTTACTCAAGGTACAAACACTACGTTCATTTAAACTTTGAATCTACCATTTCATTTAGGTAAAATATGGTCCAAAGTCGTATTTCAACTTGAAACACGATTTCTGCGTTGTTAGATTCTGAAACGAACTTTTTCGTTTACTCGCCCAAAAATTGAGATATTTTAAAATTGTTTAAACTACTAAACTTTGCTCAAGGTACAAACACTACGTTCATTTAAACTTTGAATCTACCATTTTATTTAGGTAAAATATGGTCCCAAGTCGTATTTAAATTTGAAATACGATTTCTGCGTTATTAGAGACTGAAAAGAACATTTTTCGTTTACTCGCCTAAATATAGTGATATTTTAAAATTGATTAATCTTTTCAACATTACCCTAGGTACAAACTTTACGTTTGGTTAAAGTTTGATTCTACCATTTAATTTAGGTAACATATGGTTCCAAGTCGTTTTTCAACTTGTAAACACAATTTTCTGTGTTATTAGAGTCTGAAACGAAAATTTTTCGTTGACTCGCCTAAATATAGTGATATTTTAAAATTGTTTAAACTTCTAAACTTTACTCAAGGTACAAACAAACACTACGTTCAGTTAAACTTTAGGTAAAATATGGTCCCAAGTCGTATTTAAATTTGAAATACGATTTCTGCGTTATTAGAGTCTGAAACGACCATTTTTCGTTTACTCGCCTAAATATAGTGATATTTTAAAATTGTTTAAACTTCTAAACTTTACTCAAGGTACAAACACTACGTTCATTTAAACTTTGAATCTACCATTTCATTTAGGTAAAATATGGTCCCAAGTCGTATTTCAACTTAAAACACGATTTCTGCGTTGTTAGAGTCTGAAACGAACTATTTCGTTTACTCGCCCAAAAATTGAGATATTTTAAAATTGTTTAAACTACTAAACTTTGCTCAAGGTACAAACACTACGTTCATTTAAACTTTGAATCTACCATTTCATTTAGGTAAAATATGGTCCCAAGTCGTATTTAAATTTGAAATACGATTTCTGCGTTATTAGAGTCTGAAAAGAACATTTTTCGTTTACTCGCCTAAATATAGTGATATTTTAAAATTGATTAAACTTTTCAACAATACCCTAGGTACAAACTTTACGTTTGGTTAAAGTTTGATTCTACCATTTGATTCTAACTTGGAACACGATATCTGCGTTATTAGAGTCTGAAACGAACATTTTTCGTTTACTCGCCTAAAAATTGAGATATTTTAAAATTGTTTAAACTTCTAAACTTTACTCCAGGTACAAACACTACGTTCAGTTAAACTTTGAATCTACCATTTCATGTAGGTAAAATATGGTCCCAAGTCGTATTTAAATTTGAAATACGATTTCTGCGTTATTAGAGTCTGAAAAGAACATTTTTCGTTTACTCGCCTAAATATAGTGATATTTTAAAATTGATTAAACTTTTCAACAATACCCTAGGTACAAACTTTACGTTTGGTTAAAGTTTGATTCTACCATTTGATTCTAACTTGGAACACGATTTCTGCGATATTAGAGTCTGAAACGAACATTTTTCGTTTACTCGCCTAAATATTGTGATATTTTAAAACTGTTTAAACTTCTAAACTTTACTCAAGGTACAAACACTACGTTCATTTAAACTTTGAATCTACCTTTTCATTTAGGTAAAATATGGTCCCAAGTCGTATTTAAATTTGAAATACGATTTCTGCGTTATTAGAGTCTGAAACGAACATTTTTCGTTTACTCGCCTAAATATAGTGATATTTTAAAATTGTTTAAACTTCTAAACACTACGTTCAGTTAAACTTTGAATCTACCATTTCATTTAGGTAAAATATGGTCCCAAGTCGTATTTAAATTTGAAATACGATTTCTGCGTTATTAGAGTCTGAAACGACCATTTTTCGTTTACTTGCCTAAATATAGTGATATTTTAAAATTGTTTAAACTTCTAAACTTTACTCAAGGTACAAACACTACGTTCATTTAAACTTTGAATCTACCATTTCATTTAGGTAAAATATGGTCCAAAGTCGTATTTCAACTTGAAACACGATTTCTGCGTTGTTAGATTCTGAAACGAACTTTTTCGTTTACTCGCCCAAAAATTGAGATATTTTAAAATTGTTTAAACTACTAAACTTTGCTCAAGGTACAAACACTACGTTCATTTAAACTTTGAATCTACCATTTTATTTAGGTAAAATATGGTCCCAAGTCGTATTTAAATTTGAAATACGATTTCTGCGTTATTAGAGACTGAAAAGAACATTTTTCGTTTACTCGCCTAAATATAGTGATATTTTAAAATTGATTAATCTTTTCAACATTACCCTAGGTACAAACTTTACGTTTGGTTAAAGTTTGATTCTACCATTTAATTTAGGTAACATATGGTTCCAAGTCGTTTTTCAACTTGTAAACACAATTTTCTGTGTTATTAGAGTCTGAAACGAAAATTTTTCGTTGACTCGCCTAAATTTAGTGATATTTTAAAATTGTTTAAACTTCTAAACTTTACTCAATGTACAAACAAACACTACGTTCAGTTAAACTTTAGGTAAAATATGGTCCCAAGTCGTATTTAAATTTGAAATACGATTTCTGCGTTATTAGAGTCTGAAACGACCATTTTTCGTTTACTCGCCTAAATATAGTGATATTTTAAAATTGTTTAAACTTCTAAACTTTACTCAAGGTACAAACACTACGTTCATTTAAACTTTGAATCTACCATTTCATTTAGGTAAAATATGGTCCAAAGTCGTATTTCAACTTGAAACACGATTTCTGCGTTGTTAGATTCTGAAACGAACTTTTTCGTTTACTCGCCCAAAAATTGAGATATTTTAAAATTGTTTAAACTAATAAACTTTGCTCAAGGTACAAACACTACGTTCATTTAAACTTTGAATCTACCATTTCATTTAGGTAAAATATGGTCCCAAGTCGTATTTAAATTTGAAATACGATTTCTGCGTTATTAGAGTCTCAAAAGAACATTTTTCGTTTACTCGCCTAAATATAGTGATATTTTAAAATTGATTAAACTTTTCAACAATACCCTAGGTACAAACTTTACGTTTGGTTAAAGTTTGATTCTACCATTTGATTCTAACTTGGAACACGATTTCTGCGTTATTAGAGTCTGAAACGAACTTTTTTCGTTTACTCGCCTAAACATAGTGATATTTTAAAATTGTTTAATCTTCTAAACTTTGCTCAAGGTACAAACACTACGTTCATTTAAACTTTGAATCTACCATTTCATTTAGGTAAAATATGGTCCCAAGTCGTATTTAAATTTGAAATACGATTTCTGCGTTATTAGAGTCTGAAAAGAACATTTTTCGTTTACTCGCCTAAATATAGTGATATTTTAAAATTGATTAAACTTTTCAACAATACCCTAGGTACAAACTTTACGTTTGGTTAAAGTTTGATTCTACCATTTGATTCTAACTTGGAACACGATATCTGCGTTATTAGAGTCTGAAACGAACATTTTTCGTTTACTCGCCTAAAAATTGAGATATTTTAAAATTGTTTAAACTTCTAAACTTTACTCCAGGTACAAACACTACGTTCAGTTAAACTTTGAATCTACCATTTCATGTAGGTAAAATATGGTCCCAAGTCGTATTTAAATTTGAAATACGATTTCTGCGTTATTAGAGTCTGAAAAGAACATTTTTCGTTTACTCGCCTAAATATAGTGATATTTTAAAATTGATTAAACTTTTCAACAATACCCTAGGTACAAACTTTACGTTTGGTTAAAGTTTGATTCTACCATTTGATTCTAACTTGGAACACGATTTCTGCGATATTAGAGTCTGAAACGAACATTTTTCGTTTACTCGCCTAAATATTGTGATATTTTAAAACTGTTTAAACTTCTAAACTTTACTCAAGGTACAAACACTACGTTCATTTAAACTTTGAATCTACCTTTTCATTTAGGTAAAATATGGTCCCAAGTCGTATTTAAATTTGAAATACGATTTCTGCGTTATTAGAGTCTGAAACGAACATTTTTCGTTTACTCGCCTAAATATAGTGATATTTTAAAATTGTTTAAACTTCTAAACACTACGTTCAGTTAAACTTTGAATCTACCATTTCATTTAGGTAAAATATGGTCCCAAGTCGTATTTAAATTTGAAATACGATTTCTGCGTTATTAGAGTCTGAAACGACCATTTTTCGTTTACTTGCCTAAATATAGTGATATTTTAAAATTGTTTAAACTTCTAAACTTTACTCAAGGTACAAACACTACGTTCATTTAAACTTTGAATCTACCATTTCATTTAGGTAAAATATGGTCCAAAGTCGTATTTCAACTTGAAACACGATTTCTGCGTTGTTAGATTCTGAAACGAACTTTTTCGTTTACTCGCCCAAAAATTGAGATATTTTAAAATTGTTTAAACTACTAAACTTTGCTCAAGGTACAAACACTACGTTCATTTAAACTTTGAATCTACCATTTTATTTAGGTAAAATATGGTCCCAAGTCGTATTTAAATTTGAAATACGATTTCTGCGTTATTAGAGACTGAAAAGAACATTTTTCGTTTACTCGCCTAAATATAGTGATATTTTAAAATTGATTAATCTTTTCAACATTACCCTAGGTACAAACTTTACGTTTGGTTAAAGTTTGATTCTACCATTTAATTTAGGTAACATATGGTTCCAAGTCGTTTTTCAACTTGTAAACACAATTTTCTGTGTTATTAGAGTCTGAAACGAAAATTTTTCGTTGACTCGCCTAAATATAGTGATATTTTAAAATTGTTTAAACTTCTAAACTTTACTCAAGGTACAAACAAACACTACGTTCAGTTAAACTTTAGGTAAAATATGGTCCCAAGTCGTATTTAAATTTGAAATACGATTTCTGCGTTATTAGAGTCTGAAACGACCATTTTTCGTTTACTCGCCTAAATATAGTGATATTTTAAAATTGTTTAAACTTCTAAACTTTACTCAAGGTACAAACACTACGTTCATTTAAACTTTGAATCTACCATTTCATTTAGGTAAAATATGGTCCCAAGTCGTATTTCAACTTAAAACACGATTTCTGCGTTGTTAGAGTCTGAAACGAACTATTTCGTTTACTCGCCCAAAAATTGAGATATTTTAAAATTGTTTAAACTACTAAACTTTGCTCAAGGTACAAACACTACGTTCATTTAAACTTTGAATCTACCATTTCATTTAGGTAAAATATGGTCCCAAGTCGTATTTAAATTTGAAATACGATTTCTGCGTTATTAGAGTCTGAAAAGAACATTTTTCGTTTACTCGCCTAAATATAGTGATATTTTAAAATTGATTAAACTTTTCAACAATACCCTAGGTACAAACTTTACGTTTGGTTAAAGTTTGATTCTACCATTTGATTCTAACTTGGAACACGATATCTGCGTTATTAGAGTCTGAAACGAACATTTTTCGTTTACTCGCCTAAAAATTGAGATATTTTAAAATTGTTTAAACTTCTAAACTTTACTCCAGGTACAAACACTACGTTCAGTTAAACTTTGAATCTACCATTTCATGTAGGTAAAATATGGTCCCAAGTCGTATTTAAATTTGAAATACGATTTCTGCGTTATTAGAGTCTGAAAAGAACATTTTTCGTTTACTCGCCTAAATATAGTGATATTTTAAAATTGATTAAACTTTTCAACAATACCCTAGGTACAAACTTTACGTTTGGTTAAAGTTTGATTCTACCATTTGATTCTAACTTGGAACACGATTTCTGCGATATTAGAGTCTGAAACGAACATTTTTCGTTTACTCGCCTAAATATTGTGATATTTTAAAACTGTTTAAACTTCTAAACTTTACTCAAGGTACAAACACTACGTTCATTTAAACTTTGAATCTACCTTTTCATTTAGGTAAAATATGGTCCCAAGTCGTATTTAAATTTGAAATACGATTTCTGCGTTATTAGAGTCTGAAACGAACATTTTTCGTTTACTCGCCTAAATATAGTGATATTTTAAAATTGTTTAAACTTCTAAACACTACGTTCAGTTAAACTTTGAATCTACCATTTCATTTAGGTAAAATATGGTCCCAAGTCGTATTTAAATTTGAAATACGATTTCTGCGTTATTAGAGTCTGAAACGACCATTTTTCGTTTACTTGCCTAAATATAGTGATATTTTAAAATTGTTTAAACTTCTAAACTTTACTCAAGGTACAAACACTACGTTCATTTAAACTTTGAATCTACCATTTCATTTAGGTAAAATATGGTCCAAAGTCGTATTTCAACTTGAAACACGATTTCTGCGTTGTTAGATTCTGAAACGAACTTTTTCGTTTACTCGCCCAAAAATTGAGATATTTTAAAATTGTTTAAACTACTAAACTTTGCTCAAGGTACAAACACTACGTTCATTTAAACTTTGAATCTACCATTTTATTTAGGTAAAATATGGTCCCAAGTCGTATTTAAATTTGAAATACGATTTCTGCGTTATTAGAGACTGAAAAGAACATTTTTCGTTTACTCGCCTAAATATAGTGATATTTTAAAATTGATTAATCTTTTCAACATTACCCTAGGTACAAACTTTACGTTTGGTTAAAGTTTGATTCTACCATTTAATTTAGGTAACATATGGTTCCAAGTCGTTTTTCAACTTGTAAACACAATTTTCTGTGTTATTAGAGTCTGAAACGAAAATTTTTCGTTGACTCGCCTAAATTTAGTGATATTTTAAAATTGTTTAAACTTCTAAACTTTACTCAAGGTACAAACAAACACTACGTTCAGTTAAACTTTAGGTAAAATATGGTCCCAAGTCGTATTTAAATTTGAAATACGATTTCTGCGTTATTAGAGTCTGAAACGACCATTTTTCGTTTATTCGCCTAAATATAGTGATATTTTAAAATTGTTTAAACTTCTAAACTTTACTCAAGGTACAAACACTACGTTCATTTAAACTTTGAATCTACCATTTCATTTAGGTAAAATATGGTCCAAAGTCGTATTTCAACTTGAAACACGATTTCTGCGTTGTTAGATTCTGAAACGAACTTTTTCGTTTACTCGCCCAAAAATTGAGATATTTTAAAATTGTTTAAACTACTAAACTTTGCTCAAGGTACAAACACTACGTTCATTTAAACTTTGAATCTACCATTTCATTTAGGTAAAATATGGTCCCAAGTCGTATTTAAATTTGAAATACGATTTCTGCGTTATTAGAGTCTCAAAAGAACATTTTTCGTTTACTCGCCTAAATATAGTGATATTTTAAAATTGATTAAACTTTTCAACAATACCCTAGGTACAAACTTTACGTTTGGTTAAAGTTTGATTCTACCATTTGATTCTAACTTGGAACACGATTTCTGCGTTATTAGAGTCTGAAACGAACTTTTTTCGTTTACTCGCCTAAACATAGTGATATTTTAAAATTGTTTAATCTTCTAAACTTTGCTCAAGGTACAAACACTACGTTCATTTAAACTTTGAATCTACCATTTCATTTAGGTAAAATATGGTCCCAAGTCGTATTTAAATTTGAAATACGATTTCTGCGTTATTAGAGTCTGAAAAGAACATTTTTCGTTTACTCGCCTAAATATAGTGATATTTTAAAATTGATTAAACTTTTCAACAATACCCTAGGTACAAACTTTACGTTTGGTTAAAGTTTGATTCTACCATTTGATTCTAACTTGGAACACGATATCTGCGTTATTAGAGTCTGAAACGAACATTTTTCGTTTACTCGCCTAAAAATTGAGATATTTTAAAATTGTTTAAACTTCTAAACTTTACTCCAGGTACAAACACTACGTTCAGTTAAACTTTGAATCTACCATTTCATGTAGGTAAAATATGGTCCCAAGTCGTATTTAAATTTGAAATACGATTTCTGCGTTATTAGAGTCTGAAAAGAACATTTTTCGTTTACTCGCCTAAATATAGTGATATTTTAAAATTGATTAAACTTTTCAACAATACCCTAGGTACAAACTTTACGTTTGGTTAAAGTTTGATTCTACCATTTGATTCTAACTTGGAACACGATTTCTGCGATATTAGAGTCTGAAACGAACATTTTTCGTTTACTCGCCTAAATATTGTGATATTTTAAAACTGTTTAAACTTCTAAACTTTACTCAAGGTACAAACACTACGTTCATTTAAACTTTGAATCTACCTTTTCATTTAGGTAAAATATGGTCCCAAGTCGTATTTAAATTTGAAATACGATTTCTGCGTTATTAGAGTCTGAAACGAACATTTTTCGTTTACTCGCCTAAATATAGTGATATTTTAAAATTGTTTAAACTTCTAAACACTACGTTCAGTTAAACTTTGAATCTACCATTTCATTTAGGTAAAATATGGTCCCAAGTCGTATTTAAATTTGAAATACGATTTCTGCATTATTAGAGTCTGAAACGACCATTTTTCGTTTACTTGCCTAAATATAGTGATATTTTAAAATTGTTTAAACTTCTAAACTTTACTCAAGGTACAAACACTACGTTCATTTAAACTTTGAATCTACCATTTCATTTAGGTAAAATATGGTCCAAAGTCGTATTTCAACTTGAAACACGATTTCTGCGTTGTTAGATTCTGAAACGAACTTTTTCGTTTACTCGCCCAAAAATTGAGATATTTTAAAATTGTTTAAACTACTAAACTTTGCTCAAGGTACAAACACTACGTTCATTTAAACTTTGAATCTACCATTTTATTTAGGTAAAATATGGTCCCAAGTCGTATTTAAATTTGAAATACGATTTCTGCGTTATTAGAGACTGAAAAGAACATTTTTCGTTTACTCGCCTAAATATAGTGATATTTTAAAATTGATTAATCTTTTCAACATTACCCTAGGTACAAACTTTACGTTTGGTTAAAGTTTGATTCTACCATTTAATTTAGGTAACATATGGTTCCAAGTCGTTTTTCAACTTGTAAACACAATTTTCTGTGTTATTAGAGTCTGAAACGAAAATTTTTCGTTGACTCGCCTAAATATAGTGATATTTTAAAATTGTTTAAACTTCTAAACTTTACTCAAGGTACAAACAAACACTACGTTCAGTTAAACTTTAGGTAAAATATGGTCCCAAGTCGTATTTAAATTTGAAATACGATTTCTGCGTTATTAGAGTCTGAAACGACCATTTTTCGTTTACTCGCCTAAATATAGTGATATTTTAAAATTGTTTAAACTTCTAAACTTTACTCAAGGTACAAACACTACGTTCATTTAAACTTTGAATCTACCATTTCATTTAGGTAAAATATGGTCCCAAGTCGTATTTCAACTTAAAACACGATTTCTGCGTTGTTAGAGTCTGAAACGAACTATTTCGTTTACTCGCCCAAAAATTGAGATATTTTAAAATTGTTTAAACTACTAAACTTTGCTCAAGGTACAAACACTACGTTCATTTAAACTTTGAATCTCCCATTTCATTTAGGTAAAATATGGTCCCAAGTCGTATTTAAATTTGAAATACGATTTCTGCGTTATTAGAGTCTGAAAAGAACATTTTTCGTTTACTCGCCTAAATATAGTGATATTTTAAAATTGATTAAACTTTTCAACAATACCCTAGGTACAAACTTTACGTTTGGTTAAAGTTTGATTCTACCATTTGATTCTAACTTGGAACACGATTTCTGCGTTATTAGAGTCTGAAACGAACTTTTTTCGTTTACTCGCCTAAACATAGTGATATTTTAAAATTGTTTAATCTTCTAAACTTTGCTCAAGGTACAAACACTACGTTCATTTAAACTTTGAATCTACCATTTCATTTAGGTAAAATATGGTCCCAAGTCGTATTTAAATTTGAAATACGATTTCTGCGTTATTAGAGTCTGAAAAGAACATTTTTCGTTTACTCGCCTAAATATAGTGATATTTTAAAATTGATTAAACTTTTCTACAATACCCTAGGTACAAACTTTACGTTTGGTTAAAGTTTGATTCTACCATTTGATTCTAACTTGGAACACGATATCTGCGTTATTAGAGTCTGAAACGAACATTTTTCGTTTACTCGCCTAAAAATTGAGATATTTTAAAATTGTTTAAACTTCTAAACTTTACTCCAGGTACAAACACTACGTTCAGTTAAACTTTGAATCTACCATTTCATGTAGGTAAAATATGGTCCCAAGTCGTATTTAAATTTGAAATACGATTTCTGCGTTATTAGAGTCTGAAAAGAACATTTTTCGTTTACTCGCCTAAATATAGTGATATTTTAAAATTGATTAAACTTTTCAACAATACCCTAGGTACAAACTTTACGTTTGGTTAAAGTTTGATTCTACCATTTGATTCTAACTTGGAACACGATTTCTGCGATATTAGAGTCTGAAACGAACATTTTTCGTTTACTCGCCTAAATATTGTGATATTTTAAAACTGTTTAAACTTCTAAACTTTACTCAAGGTACAAACACTACGTTCATTTAAACTTTGAATCTACCTTTTCATTTAGGTAAAATATGGTCCCAAGTCGTATTTAAATTTTAAATACGATTTCTGCGTTATTAGAGTCTGAAACGAACATTTTTCGTTTACTCGCCTAAATATAGTGATATTTTAAAATTGTTTAAACTTCTAAACACTACGTTCAGTTAAACTTTGAATCTACCATTTCATTTAGGTAAAATATGGTCCCAAGTCGTATTTAAATTTGAAATACGATTTCTGCGTTATTAGAGTCTGAAACGACCATTTTTCGTTTACTTGCCTAAATATAGTGATATTTTAAAATTGTTTTAACTTCTAAACTATACTCAAGGTACAAACACTACGTTCATTTAAACTTTAAATCTACCATTTCATTTAGGTAAAATATGGTCCAAAGTCGTATTTCAACTTGAAACACGATTTCTGCGTTGTTAGATTCTGAAACGAACTTTTTCGTTTACTCGCCCAAAAATTGAGATATTTTAAAATTGTTTAAACTACTAAACTTTGCTCAATGTACAAACACTACGTTCATTTAAACTTTGAATCTACCATTTCATTTAGGTAATATATGGTCCCAAGTCGTATTTAAATATGAAATACGATTTCTGCGTTATTAGAGTCTGGAAAGAACATTTTTTGTTTACTCGCCTAAATATAGTGATATTTTAAAATTGATTAAACTTTTCAACAATACCCTAGGTACAAACTTTACGTTTGGTTAAAGTTTGATTCTACCATTTGATTCTAACTTGGAACACGATATCTGCGTTATTAGAGTCTGAAACGAACATTTTTCGTTTACTCGCCTAAAAATTGAGATATTTTAAAATTGTTTAAAGTTCTAAACTTTACTCCAGGTACAAACACTACGTTCAGTTAAACTTTGAATCTACCATTTCATGTAGGTAAAATATGGTCCCAAGTCGT
This sequence comes from Pterostichus niger, assembly GCA_947425015.1. Classification (NCBI taxonomy): domain Eukaryota; kingdom Metazoa; phylum Arthropoda; class Insecta; order Coleoptera; family Carabidae; genus Pterostichus; species Pterostichus niger. Next base: position 16,850,083 of record OX380338.1, on the reverse strand, counting down.
ATTTAAAATTGAAATACGATTTCTGCGTTATTAGAGTCTGAAAAGAACATTTTTCGTTTACTCGCCTAAATATAGTGATATTTTAAAATTGATTAAACTTTTCAACAATACCCTAGGTACAAACTTTACGTTTGGTTAAAGTTTGATTCTACCATTTGATTCTAACTTGGAACACGATTTCTGCGATATTAGAGTCTGAAACGAACATTTTTCGTTTACTCGCCTAAATATTGTGATATTTTAAAACTGTTTAAACTTCTAAACTTTACTCAAGGTACAAACACTACGTTCATTTAAACTTTGAATCTACCTTTTCATTTAGGTAAAATATGGTCCCAAGTCGTATTTAAATTTGAAATACGATTTCTGCGTTATTAGAGTCTGAAACGAACATTTTTCGTTTACTCGCCTAAATATAGTGATATTTTAAAATTGTTTAAACTTCTAAACACTACGTTCAGTTAAACTTTGAATCTACCATTTCATTTAGGTAAAATATGGTCCCAAGTCGTATTTAAATTTGAAATACGATTTCTGCGTTATTAGAGTCTGAAACGACCATTTTTCGTTTACTTGCCTAAATATAGTGATATTTTAAAATTGTTTTAACTTCTAAACTATACTCAAGGTACAAACACTACGTTCATTTAAACTTTAAATCTACCATTTCATTTAGGTAAAATATGGTCCAAAGTCGTATTTCAACTTGAAACACGATTTCTGCGTTGTTAGATTCTGAAACGAACTTTTTCGTTTACTCGCCCAAAAATTGAGATATTTTAAAATTGTTTAAACTACTAAACTTTGCTCAATGTACAAACACTACGTTCATTTAAACTTTGAATCTACCATTTCATTTAGGTAATATATGGTCCCAAGTCGTATTTAAATATGAAATACGATTTCTGCGTTATTAGAGTCTGGAAAGAACATTTTTTGTTTACTCGCCTAAATATAGTGATATTTTAAAATTGATTAAACTTTTCAACAATACCCTAGGTACAAACTTTACGTTTGGTTAAAGTTTGATTCTACCATTTGATTCTAACTTGGAACACGATATCTGCGTTATTAGAGTCTGAAACGAACATTTTTCGTTTACTCGCCTAAAAATTGAGATATTTTAAAATTGTTTAAACTTCTAAACTTTACTCCAGGTACAAACACTACGTTCAGTTAAACTTTGAATCTACCATTTCATGTAGGTAAAATATGGTCCCAAGTCGTATTTAAAATTGAAATACGATTTCTGCGTTATTAGAGTCTGAAAAGAACATTTTTCGTTTACTCGCCTAAATATAGTGATATTTTAAAATTGATTAAACTTTTCAACAATACCCTAGGTACAAACTTTACGTTTGGTTAAAGTTTGATTCTACCATTTGATTCTAACTTGGAACACGATTTCTGCGATATTAGAGTCTGAAACGAACATTTTTCGTTTACTCGCCTAAATATTGTGATATTTTAAAACTGTTTAAACTTCTAAACTTTACTCAAGGTACAAACACTACGTTCATTTAAACTTTGAATCTACCTTTTCATTTAGGTAAAATATGGTCCCAAGTCGTATTTAAATTTGAAATACGATTTCTGCGTTATTAGAGTCTGAAACGAACATTTTTCGTTTACTCGCCTAAATATAGTGATATTTTAAAATTGTTTAAACTTCTAAACACTACGTTCAGTTAAACTTTGAATCTACCATTTCATTTAGGTAAAATATGGTCCCAAGTCGTATTTAAATTTGAAATACGATTTCTGCGTTATTAGAGTCTGAAACGACCATTTTTCGTTTACTTGCCTAAATATAGTGATATTTTAAAATTGTTTTAACTTCTAAACTATACTCAAGGTACAAACACTACGTTCATTTAAACTTTAAATCTACCATTTCATTTAGGTAAAATATGGTCCAAAGTCGTATTTCAACTTGAAACACGATTTCTGCGTTGTTAGATTCTGAAACGAACTTTTTCGTTTACTCGCCCAAAAATTGAGATATTTTAAAATTGTTTAAACTACTAAACTTTGCTCAATGTACAAACACTACGTTCATTTAAACTTTGAATCTACCATTTCATTTAGGTAATATATGGTCCCAAGTCGTATTTAAATATGAAATACGATTTCTGCGTTATTAGAGTCTGGAAAGAACATTTTTTGTTTACTCGCCTAAATATAGTGATATTTTAAAATTGATTAAACTTTTCAACAATACCCTAGGTACAAACTTTACGTTTGGTTAAAGTTTGATTCTACCATTTGATTCTAACTTGGACCACGATTTCTGCGTTATTAGAGTCTGAAACGACCATTTTTCGTTTACTCGCCTAAATATAGTGATATTTTAAAATTGTTTAAACTTCTAAACTTTACTCAAGGTACAAACACTACGTTCATTTAAACTTTGAATCAACCATTTCATTTAGGTAAAATATGGTCCAAAGTCGTATTTCAACTTGGAACACGATTACTGCATTATTAGAGTCTGAAACGAACATTTTTCGTTTACTCGCCTAAATATAGTGATATTTTAAAATTGTTTAAACTTCTAAACTTTACTCCAGGTACAAACACTACGTTCATTTAAACTTTGAATCTACCATTTCATTTAGGTAAAATATGGTCCCAAGTCGTATTTAAATTTGAAATACGATTTCTGCGTTATTAGAGTCTGAAACGAACAGTTTTCGTTTACTCGCCTAAATATAGTGATATTTTAAAATTGTTTAAACTTCTAAACTTTACACCAGGTACAAACACTACGTTCATTTAAAATTTGAATCTACCATTTCATTTAGGTAAAATATGGTCCCAAGTCGTATTTAAATTTGAAATACGATTTCTGCGATATTAGAGTCTGAAAAGAACATTTTTCGTTTACTCGCCTAAATATAGTGATATTTTAAAATTGATTAAACTTTTCAACAATACCCTAGGTACAAACTTTACGTTTGGTTAAAGTTTGATTCTACCATTTGATTCTAACTTGGAACACGATTTCTGCGATATTAGAGTCTGAAACGAACATTTTTCGTTTACTCGCCTAAATATTGTGATATTTTAAAACTGTTTAAACTTCTAAACTTTACTCAAGGTACAAACACTACGTTCATTTAAACTTTGAATCTACCTTTTCATTTAGGTAAAATATGGTCCCAAGTCGTATTTAAATTTGAAATACGATTTCTGCGTTATTAGAGTCTGAAACGAACATTTTTCGTTTACTCGCCTAAATATAGTGATATTTTAAAATTGTTTAAACTTCTAAACACTACGTTCAGTTAAACTTTGAATCTACCATTTCATTTAGGTAAAATATGGTCCCAAGTCGTATTTAAATTTGAAATACGATTTCTGCGTTATTAGAGTCGGAAACGAACATTTTTCGTTTACTCGCCTAAATATAGTGATATTTTAAAATTGTTTAAACTTCTAAACACTACGTTCAGTTAAACTTTGAATCTACCATTTCATTTAGGTAAAATATGGTCCCAAGTCGTATTTAAATTTGAAATACGATTTCTGCGTTATTAGAGTCTGAAACGACCATTTTTCGTTTACTTGCCTAAATATAGTGATATTTTAAAATTGTTTTAACTTCTAAACTATACTCAAGGTACAAACACTACGTTCATTTAAACTTTAAATCTACCATTTCATTTAGGTAAAATATGGTCCAAAGTCGTATTTCAACTTGAAACACGATTTCTGCGTTGTTAGATTCTGAAACGAACTTTTTCGTTTACTCGCCCAAAAATTGAGATATTTTAAAATTGTTTAAACTACTAAACTTTGCTCAATGTACAAACACTACGTTCATTTAAACTTTGAATCTACCATTTCATTTAGGTAATATATGGTCCCAAGTCGTATTTAAATATGAAATACGATTTCTGCGTTATTAAAGTCTGGAAAGAACATTTTTTGTTTACTCGCCTAAATATAGTGATATTTTAAAATTGATTAAACTTTTCAACAATACCCTAGGTACAAACTTTACGTTTGGTTAAAGTTTGATTCTACCATTTGATTCTAACTTGGACCACGATTTCTGCGTTATTAGAGTCTGAAACGACCATTTTTCGTTTACTCGCCTAAATATAGTGATATTTTAAAATTGTTTAAACTTCTAAACTTTACTCAAGGTACAAACACTACGTTCATTTAAACTTTGAATCTACCATTTCATTTAGGTAAAATATGGTCCAAAGTCGTATTTCAACTTGGAACACGATTACTGCATTATTAGAGTCTGCAACGAACATTTTTCGTTTACTCGCCTAAATATAGTGATATTTTAAAATTGTTTAAACTTCTAAACTTTACTCCAGGTACAAACACTACGTTCATTTAAACTTTGAATCTACCATTTCATTTAGGTAAAATATGGTCCCAAGTCGTATTTAAATTTGAAATACGATTTCTGCGTTATTAGAGTCTGAAACGAACAGTTTTCGTTTACTCGCCTAAATATAGTGATATTTTAAAATTGATTAAACTTTACGTTTGGTTAAAGTTTGATTCTACCATTTAATTTAGGTAAGATATGGTTCCAAGTCATTTTTCAACTTGTAAACACAATTTTCTGTGTTATTAGAGTCTGAAACGAACATTTTTCGTTGACTCGCCTAAATATAGTGATATTTTAAAATTGTTTAAACTTCTAAACTTTACTCAAGGTACAAACACTACGTTCAGTTAAACTTTGAATCTACCATTTCATTTAGGTAAAATATGGTCCCAAGTCGTATTTAAATTTGAAATACGATTTCTGCGTTATTAGAGTCTGAAAAGAACATTTTTCGTTTACTCGCCTAAATATAGTGATATTTTAAAATTGATTAAACTTTTCAACAATACCCTAGGTACAAACTTTACGTTTGGTTAAAGTTTGATTCTACCATTTGATTCTAACTTGGAACACGATATCTGCGTTATTAGAGTCTGAAACGAACATTTTTCGTTTACTCGCCTAAAAATTGAGATATTTTAAAATTGTTTAAACTTCTAAACTTTACTCCAGGTACAAACACTACGTTCAGTTAAACTTTGAATCTACCATTTTATGTAGGTAAAATATGGTCCCAAGTCGTATTTAAATTTGAAATACGATTTCTGCGTTATTAGAGTCTGAAAAGAACATTTTTCGTTTACTCGCCTAAATATAGTGATATTTTAAAATTGATTAAACTTTTCAACAATACCCTAGGTACAAACTTTACGTTTGGTTAAAGTTTGATTCTACCATTTGATTCTAACTTGGAACACGATTTCTGCGATATTAGAGTCTGAAACGAACATTTTTCGTTTACTCGCCTAAATATTGTGATATTTTAAAACTGTTTAAACTTCTAAACTTTGCTCAAGGTACAAACACTACGTTCATTTAAACTTTGAATCTACCATTTTATTTAGGTAAAATATGGTCCCAAGTCGTATTTAAATTTGAAATATGATTTCTGCGTTATTAGAGTCTGAAAAGAACATTTTTCGTTTACTTGCCTAAATATAGTGGTATTTTAAAATTGATTAAACTTTTCAACAATACCCTAGGTACAAACTTTACGTTTTGTTAAAGTTTAATTCTACCATTTAATTTAGGTAAGATATGGTTCCAAGTCGTTTTTCAACTTGTAAACACAATTTTCTGTGTTATTAGGGTCTGAAACGAACATTTTTCGTTGACTCGCCTAAATATAGTGATATTTTAAAATTGTTTAAACTTCTAAACTTTACTCAAGGTACAAACACTACGTTCAGTTAAACTTTGAATCTACCATTTCATTTAGGTAAAATATGGTCCCAAGTCGTATTTAAATTTGAAATACGATTTCTGCGTTATTAGAGTCTGAAACGAACATTTTTCGTTGACTCGCCTAAATATAGTGATATTTTAAAATTGATTAAACTTTTCAACAATACCCTAGGTACAAACTTTACGTTTGGTTAAAGTTTGATTCTACCATTTAATTTAGGTGAGATATGGGTCCAAGTCGTTTTTTAACTTGGAACACGATTTCTGCATTATTAGAGTCTGAAACGAACATATTTCGTTTACTCGCCTAAATATAGTGATATTTTAAAATTGTTTAAACTTCTAAACTTTACTCCAGGTACAAACACTACGTTCATTTAAACTTTGAATCTACCATTTTATTTAGGTAAAATATGGTCCCAAGTCGTATTTAAATTTGAAATACGATTTCTGCGTTATTAGAGTCTGAAAAGAACATTTTTCGTTTACTCGCCTAAATATAGTGATATTTTAAAATTGTTTAAACTTCTAAACTTTACTCAAGGTACAAACACTACGTTCATTTAAACTTTGAATCTACCATTTCATTTATGTAAAATATGGTCCCAAGTCGTATTTAATTTTGAAATACGATTTCTGCGTTATTACAGTCTGAAAAGAACATTTTTCGTTTACAACGACCATTTTTCGTTTACTTGCCTAAATATAGTTATATTTAAAAATTGTTTAAACTTCTAAACTATACTCAAAGTACAAACACTACGTTCAGTTAAACTTTGAATCTACCATTTCATTTAGGTAAAATATGGTCCAAAGTCGTATTTCAACTTGAAATACGATTTCTGCGTTGTTAGAGTCTGAAACGAACTTTTTCGTTTACTCGCCCAAGAATTGAGATATTTTAAAATTGTTTAAACTACTAAACTTTGCTCAAGGTACAAACACTACGTTCATTTAAACTTTGAATCTACCATTTCATTTAGGTAAAATATGGTCCCAAGTCGTATTTAAATTTGAAATACGATTTCTGCGTTATTACAGTCTGAAAAGAACATTTTTCGTTTACAACGACCATTTTTCGTTTACTTGCCTAAATATAGTTATATTTAAAAATTGTTTAAACTTCTAAACTATACTCAAAGTACAAACACTAAGTTCAGTTAAACTTTGAATCTACCATTTCATTTAGGTAAAATATGGTCCAAAGTCGTATTTCAACTTGAAACACGATTTCTGCGTTGTTAGAGTCTGAAACGAACTTTTTCGTTTACTCGCCCAAAAATTGAGATATTTTAAAATTGTTTAAACTACTAAACTTTGCTCAAGGTACAAACACTACGTTCATTTAAACTTTGAATCTACCATTTCATTTAGGTTAAATATGGTCCCAAGTCGTATTTAAATTTGAAATACGATTTCTGCGTTATTAGAGTCTGAAACGACCATTTTTCGTTTACTCGCCTAAATATAGTGATATTTTAAAATTGTTTAAACATCTAAACTATACTCAAGGTACAAACACTACGTTCATTTAAACTTTGAATCTACCATTTCATTTAGGTAAAATATGATCCAAAGTCGTATTTCAACTTGGAACACGATTACTGCATTATTAGAGTCTGAAACGAACATTTTTCGTTTACTCGCCTAAACATAGTGATATTTTAAAATTGTTTAATCTTCTAAACTTTGCTCAAGGTACAAACACTACGTTCATTTAAACTTTGAATCTACCATTTCATTTAGGTAAAATATGGTCCCAAGTCGTATTTAAATTTGAAATACGATTTCTGCGTTATTAGAGTCTGAAAAGAACATTTTTCGTTTACTCGCCTAAATATAGTGATATTTTAAAATTGATTAAACTTTTCAACAATACCCTAGGTACAAACTTTACGTTTGGTTAAAGTTTGATTCTACCATTTGATTCTAACTTGAAACACGATATCTGCGTTATTAGAGTCTGAAACGAACATTTTTCGTTTACTCGCCTAAAAATTGAGATATTTTAAAATTGTTTAAACTTCTAAACTTTACTCCAGGTACAAACACTACGTTCAGTTAAACTTTGAATCTACCATTTCATGTAGGTAAAATATGGTCCCAAGTCGTATTTAAATTTGAAATACGATTTCTGCGTTATTAGAGTCTGAAAAGAACATTTTTCGTTTACTCGCCTAAATATAGTGATATTTTAAAATTGATTAAACTTTTGAACAATACCCTAGGTACAAACTTTACGTTTGGTTAAAGTTTGATTCTACCATTTGATTCTAACTTGGAACACGATTTCTGCGATATTAGAGTCTGAAACGAACATTTTTCGTTTACTCGCCTAAATATTGTGATATTTTAAAACTGTTTAAACTTCTAAACTTTACTCCAGGTACAAACACTACGTTCATTTAAACTTTGAATCTACCATTTCATTTAGGTAAAATATGGTCCCAAGTCGTATTTAAATTTGAAATACGATTTCTGCGTTATTAGAGTCTGAATAGAACATTTTTCGTTTACTCGCCTAAATATAGTGATATTTTAAAATTGTTTAAACTTCTAAACACTACGTTCAGTTAAACTTTGAATCTACCATTTCATTTAGGTAAAATATGGTCCCAAGTCGTATTTAAATTTGAAATACGATTTCTGCGTTATTAGAGTCTGAAACGAACATTTTTCGTTTACTCGCCTAAATATAGTGATATTTTAAAATTGTTTAAACTTCTAAACACTACGTTCAGTTAAACTTTGAATCTACCATTTCATTTAGGTAAAATATGGTCCAAAGTCGTATTTAAATTTGAAATACTATTTCTGCGTTATTAGAGTCTGAAACGAACATTTTTCGTTTACTCGCCTAAATATAGTGATATTTTAAAATTGTTTAAACTTCTAAACACTACGTTCATTTAAACTTTGAATCTACCATTTCATTTAGGTAAAATATGGTCCAAAGTCGTATTTCAACTTGAAACACGATTTCTGCATTGTTAGATTCTGAAACGAACTTTTTCGTTTCTCGCCCAAAAATTGAGATATTTTAAAATTGTTTAAACTACTAAACTTTGCTCAAGGTACAAACACTACGTTCATTTAAACTTTGAATCTATCATTTCATTTAGGTAATATATGGTCCCAAGTCGTATTTAAATTTGAAATACGATTTCTGCGTTATTAGAGTCTGGAAAGAACATTTTTTGTTTACTCGCCTAAATATAGTGATATTTTAAAATTGATTAAACTTTTCAACAATACCCTAGGTACAAACTTTACGTTTGGTTAAAGTTTGATTCTACCATTTGATTCTAACGTGGACCACGATTTCTGCGTTATTAGAGTCTGAAACGACCATTTTTCGTTTACTCGCCTAAATACAGTGATATTTTAAAATTGTTTAAACTTCTAAACTTTACTCAAGGTACAAACATTACGTTCATTTAAACTTTGAATCTACCATTTCATTTAGGTAAAATATGGTCCCAAGTCGTATTTAAATTTGAAATACGATTTCTGCGTTATTAGAGTCTGAAAAGAACATTTTTCGTTTACTCGCCTAACTATAGTGATATTTTAAAATTGATTAAACTTTTCAACAATACCCTAGGTACAAACTTTACGTTTGGTTAAAGTTTGATTCTACCATTTGATTCTAACTTGGAACACGATATCTGCGTTATTAGAGTCTGAAACGAACATTTTTCGTTTACTCGCCTAAAAATTGAGATATTTTAAAATTGTTTAAACTTCTAAACTTTACTCCAGGTACAAACACTACGTTCAGTTAAACTTTGAATCTACCATTTCATTTAGGTAATATATGGTCCCAAGTCGTATTTAAATTTGAAATACGATTTCTGCGTTATTAGAGTCTGAAAAGAACATTTTTCGTTTACTCGCCTAAATATAGTGATATTTTAAAATTGATTAAACTTTTCAACAATACCCTAGGTACAAACTTTAGCGTTTGGTTAAAGTTTGATTCTACCATTTGATTCTAACTTGGAACACGATATCTGCGTTATTAGAGTCTGAAACGAACATTTTTCGTTTACTCGCCTAAAAATTGAGATATTTTAAAATTGTTTAAACTTCTAAACTTTACTCCAGGTACAAACACTACGTTCAGTTAAACTTTGAATCTACCATTTCATGTAGGTAAAATATGGTCCCAAGTCGTATTTAAATTTGAAATACGATTTCTGCGTTATTAGAGTCTGAAAAGAACATTTTTCGTTTACTCGCCTAAATATAGTGATATTTTAAAATTGATTAAACTTTTGAACAATACCCTAGGTACAAACTTTACGTTTGGTTAAAGTTTGATTCTACCATTTGATTCTAACTTGGAACACGATTTCTGCGATATTAGAGTCTGAAACGAACATTTTTCGTTTACTCGCCTAAATATTGTGATATTTTAAAACAGGTTAAACTTGTAAACTTTACTCCAGGTACAAACACTACGTTCATTTAAACTTTGAATCTACCATTTCATTTAGGTAAAATATGGTCCCAAGTCGTATTTAAATTTGAAATACGATTTCTGCGTTATTAGAGTCTGAAACGAACATTTTTCGTTTACTCGCCTAAATATAGTGATATTTTAAAATTGTTTAAACTTCTAAACACTACGTTCTGTTAAACTTTGAATCTACCATTTCATTTAGGTAAAATATGGTCCCAAGTCGTATTTAAATTTGAAATACGATTTCTGCGTTATTAGAGTCTGAAACGAACATTTTTCGTTTACTCGCCTAAATATAGTGATATTTTAAAATTGTTTAAACTTCTAAACACTACGTTCAGTTAAACTTTGAATCTACCATTTCATTTAGGTAAAATATGGTCCCAAGTCGTATTTAAATTTGAAATACGATTTCTGCGTTATTAGAGTCTGAAACGAACATTTTTCGTTTACTTGCCTAAATTTGAAATACGATTTCTGCGTTATTAGAGTCTGAAACGAACATTTTTCGTTTACTCGCCTAAATATAGTGATATTTTAAAATTGTTTAAACTTCTAAACACTACGTTCATTTAAACTTTGAATCTACCATTTCATTTAGGTAAAATATGGTCCAAAGACGTATTTCAACTTGAAACACGATTTCTGCATTGTTAGATTCTGAAACGAACTTTTTCGTTTCTCGCCCAAAAATTGAGATATTTTAAAATTGTTTAAACTACTAAACTTTGCTCAAGGTACAAACACTACGTTCATTTAAACTTTGAATCTACCATTTCATTTAGGTAATATATGGTCCCAAGTCGTATTTAAATTTGAAATACGATTTCTGCGTTATTAGAGTCTGGAAAGAACATTTTTTGTTTACTCGCCTAAATATAGTGATATTTTAAAATTGATTAAACTTTTCAACAATACCCTAGGTACAAACTTTACGTTTGGTTAAAGTTTAATTCTACCATTTGATTCTAACGTGGACCACGATTTCTGCGTTATTAGAGTCTGAAACGACCATTTTTCGTTTACTCGCCTAAATAAAGTGATATTTTAAAATTGTTTAAACTTCTAAACTTTACTCAAGGTACAAACATTACGTTCATTTAAACTTTGAATCTACCATTTCATTTAGGTAAAATATGATCCAAAGTCGTATTTCAACTTGGAACACGATTACTGCATTATTAGAGTCTGAAACGAACATTTTTCGTTTACTCGCCTAAACATAGTGATATTTTAAAATTGTTTAATCTTCTAAACTTTGCTCAAGGTACAAACACTACGTTCATTTAAACTTTGAATCTACCATTTCATTTAGGTAAAATATGGTCCCAAGTCGTATTTAAATTTGAAATACGATTTCTGCGTTATTAGAGTCTGAAAAGAACATTTTTCGTTTACTCGCCTAAATATAGTGATATTTTAAAATTGATTAAACTTTTCAACAATACCCTAGGTACAAACTTTACGTTTGGTTAAAGTTTGATTCTACCATTTGATTCTAACTTGGAACACGATATCTGCGTTATTAGAGTCTGAAACGAACATTTTTCGTTTACTCGCCTAAAAATTGAGATATTTTAAAATTGTTTAAACTTCTAAACTTTACTCCAGGTACAAACACTACGTTCAGTTAAACTTTGAATCTACCATTTTATGTAGGTAAAATATGGTCCCAAGTCGTATTTAAATTTGAAATACGATTTCTGCGTTATTAGAGTCTGAAAAGAACATTTTTCGTTTACTCGCCTAAATATAGTGATATTTTAAAATTGATTAAACTTTTGAACAATACCCTAGGTACAAACTTTACGTTTGGTTAAAGTTTGATTCTACCATTTGATTCTAACTTGGAACACGATTTCTGCGATATTAGAGTCTGAAACGAACATTTTTCGTTTACTCGCCTAAATATTGTGATATTTTAAAACTGTTTAAACTTCTAAACTTTACTCCAGGTACAAACACTACGTTCATTTAAACTTTGAATCTACCATTTCATTTAGGTAAAATATGGTCCCAAGTCGTATTTAAATTTGAAATACGATTTCTGCGTTATTAGAGTCTGAATAGAACATTTTTCGTTTACTCGCCTAAATATAGTGATATTTTAAAATTGTTTAAACTTCTAAACACTACGTTCAGTTAAACTTTGAATCTACCATTTCATTTAGGTAAAATATGGTCCCAAGTCGTATTTAAATTTGAAATACGATTTCTGCGTTATTAGAGTCTGAAACGAACATTTTTCGTTTACTCGCCTAAATATAGTGATATTTTAAAATTGTTTAAACTTCTAAACACTACGTTCAGTTAAACTTTGAATCTACCATTTCATTTAGGTAAAATATGGTCCAAAGTCGTATTTAAATTTGAAATACTATTTCTGCGTTATTAGAGTCTGAAACGAACATTTTTCGTTTACTCGCCTAAATATAGTGATATTTTAAAATTGTTTAAACTTCTAAACACTACGTTCATTTAAACTTTGAATCTACCATTTCATTTAGGTAAAATATGGTCCAAAGTCGTATTTCAACTTGAAACACGATTTCTGCATTGTTAGATTCTGAAACGAACTTTTTCGTTTCTCGCCCAAAAATTGAGATATTTTAAAATTGTTTAAACTACTAAACTTTGCTCAAGGTACAAACACTACGTTCATTTAAACTTTGAATCTATCATTTCATTTAGGTAATATATGGTCCCAAGTCGTATTTAAATTTGAAATACGATTTCTGCGTTATTAGAGTCTGGAAAGAACATTATTTGTTTACTCGCCTAAATATAGTGATATTTTAAAATTGATTAAACTTTTCAACAATACCCTAGGTACAAACTTTACGTTTGGTTAAAGTTTGATTCTACCATTTGATTCTAACGTGGACCACGATTTCTGCGTTATTAGAGTCTGAAACGACCATTTTTCGTTTACTCGCCTAAATACAGTGATATTTTAAAATTGTTTAAACTTCTAAACTTTACTCAAGGTACAAACATTACGTTCATTTAAACTTTGAATCTACCATTTCATTTAGGTAAAATATGGTCCCAAGTCGTATTTAAATTTGAAATACGATTTCTGCGTTATTAGAGTCTGAAAAGAACATTTTTCGTTTACTCGCCTAACTATAGTGATATTTTAAAATTGATTAAACTTTTCAACAATACCCTAGGTACAAACTTTACGTTTGGTTAAAGTTTGATTCTACCATTTGATTCTAACTTGGAACACGATATCTGCGTTATTAGAGTCTGAAACGAACATTTTTCGTTTACTCGCCTAAAAATTGAGATATTTTAAAATTGTTTAAACTTCTAAACTTTACTCCAGGTACAAACACTACGTTCAGTTAAACTTTGAATCTACCATTTCATTTAGGTAATATATGGTCCCAAGTCGTATTTAAATTTGAAATACGATTTCTGCGTTATTAGAGTCTGAAAAGAACATTTTTCGTTTACTCGCCTAAATATAGTGATATTTTAAAATTGATTAAACTTTTCAACAATACCCTAGGTACAAACTTTAGCGTTTGGTTAAAGTTTGATTCTACCATTTGATTCTAACTTGGAACACGATATCTGCGTTATTAGAGTCTGAAACGAACATTTTTCGTTTACTCGCCTAAAAATTGAGATATTTTAAAATTGTTTAAACTTCTAAACTTTACTCCAGGTACAAACACTACGTTCAGTTAAACTTTGAATCTACCATTTCATGTAGGTAAAATATGGTCCCAAGTCGTATTTAAATTTGAAATACGATTTCTGCGTTATTAGAGTCTGAAAAGAACATTTTTCGTTTACTCGCCTAAATATAGTGATATTTTAAAATTGATTAAACTTTTGAACAATACCCTAGGTACAAACTTTACGTTTGGTTAAAGTTTGATTCTACCATTTGATTCTAACTTGGAACACGATTTCTGCGATATTAGAGTCTGAAACGAACATTTTTCGTTTACTCGCCTAAATATTGTGATATTTTAAAACAGGTTAAACTTGTAAACTTTACTCCAGGTACAAACACTACGTTCATTTAAACTTTGAATCTACCATTTCATTTAGGTAAAATATGGTCCCAAGTCGTATTTAAATTTGAAATACGATTTCTGCGTTATTAGAGTCTGAAACGAACATTTTTCGTTTACTCGCCTAAATATAGTGATATTTTAAAATTGTTTAAACTTCTAAACACTACGTTCTGTTAAACTTTGAATCTACCATTTCATTTAGGTAAAATATGGTCCCAAGTCGTATTTAAATTTGAAATACGATTTCTGCGTTATTAGAGTCTGAAACGAACATTTTTCGTTTACTCGCCTAAATATAGTGATATTTTAAAATTGTTTAAACTTCTAAACACTACGTTCAGTTAAACTTTGAATCTACCATTTCATTTAGGTAAAATATGGTCCCAAGTCGTATTTAAATTTGAAATACGATTTCTGCGTTATTAGAGTCTGAAACGAACATTTTTCGTTTACTTGCCTAAATTTGAAATACGATTTCTGCGTTATTAGAGTCTGAAACGAACATTTTTCGTTTACTCGCCTAAATATAGTGATATTTTAAAATTGTTTAAACTTCTAAACACTACGTTCATTTAAACTTTGAATCTACCATTTCATTTAGGTAAAATATGGTCCAAAGACGTATTTCAACTTGAAACACGATTTCTGCATTGTTAGATTCTGAAACGAACTTTTTCGTTTCTCGCCCAAAAATTGAGATATTTTAAAATTGTTTAAACTACTAAACTTTGCTCAAGGTACAAACACTACGTTCATTTAAACTTTGAATCTACCATTTCATTTAGGTAATATATGGTCCCAAGTCGTATTTAAATTTGAAATACGATTTCTGCGTTATTAGAGTCTGGAAAGAACATTTTTTGTTTACTCGCCTAAATATAGTGATATTTTAAAATTGATTAAACTTTTCAACAATACCCTAGGTACAAACTTTACGTTTGGTTAAAGTTTAATTCTACCATTTGATTCTAACGTGGACCACGATTTCTGCGTTATTAGAGTCTGAAACGACCATTTTTCGTTTACTCGCCTAAATAAAGTGATATTTTAAAATTGTTTAAACTTCTAAACTTTACTCAAGGTACAAACACTACGTTCATTTAAACTTTGAATCTACCATTTCATTTAGGTAAAATATGGTCCAAAGTCGTATTTCAACTTGGAACACGATTACTGCATTATTAGAGTCTGAAACGAACATTTTTCGTTTACTCGCCTAAATATAGTGATATTTTAAAATTGTTTAAACTTCTAAACTTTACTCCAGGTACAAACACTACGTTCATTTAAACTTTGAATCTACCATTTTATTTAGGTAAAATATGGTCCCAAGTCGTATTTAAATTTGAAATACGATTTCTGCGTTATTAGAGTCTGAATAGAACATTTTTCGTTTACTCGCCTAAATATAGTGATATTTTAAAATTGTTTAAACTTCTAAACTTTACTCAAGGTACAAACACTACGTTCATTTAAACTTTGAATCTACCATTTCATTTAGGTAAAATATGGTCCCAAGTCGTATTTAATTTTGAAATACGATTTCTACGTTATTACAGTCTGAAACGAACTTTTTCGTTTACTCGCCTAAACATAGTGATATTTTGAAATTGGTTAAACTTCTAAACTTTGCTCAAGGTACAAACACTACGTTCATTTAAACTTTGAATCTACCATTTCATTTAGGTAAAATATAGTCCCAAGTCGTATTTAAATTTGAAATACGATTTCTGCGTTATTAGAGTCTGAAACGAACATTTTTCGTTTACTCGCCTAAATATTGTGATATTTTAAAATTGTTTAAACTTCTAAACTTTACTCAAGGTACAAACACTACGTTCATTTAAACTTTGAATCTACCATTTCATTTAGGTAAAATATGGTCCCAAGTCGTATTTAAATTTGAAATACGATTTCTGCGTTATTAGAGTCTGAAACGAACATTTTTCGTTTACTCGCCTAAATATAGTGATATTTTAAAGTTGTTTAAACTTCTAAACACTACGTTCAGTTAAACTTTGAATCTACCATTTCATTTAGGTAAAATATGGTCCCAAGTCGTATTTAAATTTGAAATACGATTTCTGCGTTATTAGAGTCTGAAACGAACATTTTTCGTTTACTCGCCTAAATATAGTGATATTTTAAAATTGTTTAAACTTCTAAACACTACGTTCAGTTAAACTTTGAATCTACCATTTCATTTAGGTAAAATATGGTCCCAAGTCGTATTTAAATTTGAAATACGATTTCTGCGTTATTAGAGTCTGAAACGAACATTTTTCGTTTACTCGCCTAAATATAGTGATATTTTAAAATTGTTTAAACTTCTAAACACTACGTTCAGTTAAACTTTGAATCTACCATTTCATTTAGGTAAAATATGGTCCCAAGTCGTATTTAAATTTGAAATACTATTTCTGCGTTATTAGAGTCTGAAACGAACATTTTTCGTTTACTCGCCTAAATATAGTGATATTTTAAAATTGTTTAAACTTCTAAACACTACGTTCATTTAAACTTTGAATCTACCATTTCATTTAGGTAAAATATGGTCCAAAGTCGTATTTCAACTTGAAACACGATTTCTGCATTGTTAGATTCTGAAACGAACTTTTTCGTTTCTCGCCCAAAAATTGAGATATTTTAAAATTGTTTAAACTACTAAACTTTGCTCAAGGTACAAACACTACGTTCATTTAAAACTTTGAATCTACCATTTCATTTAGGTAATATATGGTCCCAAGTCGTATTTAAATTTGAAATACGATTTCTGCGTTATTAGAGTCTGGAAAGAACATTTTTTGTTTACTCGCCTAAATATAGTGATATTTTAAAATTGATTAAACTTTTCAACAATACCCTAGGTACAAACTTTACGTTTGGTTAAAGTTTGATTCTACCATTTGATTCTAACGTGGACCACGATTTCTGCGTTATTAGAGTCTGAAACGACCATTTTTCGTTTACTCGCCTAAATACAGTGATATTTTAAAATTGTTTAAACTTCTAAACTTTACTCAAGGTACAAACATTACGTTCATTTAAACTTTGAATCTACCATTTCATTTAGGTAAAATATGGTCCCAAGTCGTATTTAAATTTGAAATACGATTTCTGCGTTATTAGAGTCTGAAAAGAACATTTTTCGTTTACTCGCCTAACTATAGTGATATTTTAAAATTGATTAAACTTTTCAACAATACCCTAGGTACAAACTTTACGTTTGGTTAAAGTTTGATTCTACCATTTGATTCTAACTTGGAACACGATATCTGCGTTATTAGAGTCTGAAACGAACATTTTTCGTTTACTCGCCTAAAAATTGAGATATTTTAAAATTGTTTAAACTTCTAAACTTTACTCCAGGTACAAACACTACGTTCAGTTAAACTTTGAATCTACCATTTCATTTAGGTAAAATATGGTCCCAAGTCGTATTTAAATTTGAAATACGATTTCTGCGTTATTAGAGTCTGAAAAGAACATTTTTCGTTTACTCGCCTAAATATAGTGATATTTTAAAATTGATTAAACTTCTAAACACTACGTTCATTTAAACTTTGAATCTACCATTTCATTTAGGTAAAATATGGTCCAAAGTCGTATTTCAACTTGAAACACGATTTCTGCATTGTTAGATTCTGAAACGAACTTTTTCGTTTCTCGCCCAAAAATTGAGATATTTTAAAATTGTTTAAACTACTAAACTTTGCTCAAGGTACAAACACTACGTTCATTTAAACTTTGAATCTACCATTTCATTTAGGTAATATATGGTCCCAAGTCGTATTTAAATTTGAAATACGATTTCTGCGTTATTAGAGTCTGGAAAGAACATTTTTTGTTTACTCGCCTAAATATAGTGATATTTTAAAATTGATTAAACTTTTGAACAATACCCTAGGTACAAACTTTACGTTTGGTTAAAGTTTGATTCTACCATTTGATTCTAACGTGGACCACGATTTCTGCGTTATTAGAGTCTGAAACGACCATTTTTCGTTTACTCGCCTAAATACAGTGATATTTTAAAATTGTTTAAACTTCTAAACTTTACTCAAGGTACAAACATTACGTTCATTTAAACTTTGAATCTACCATTTCATTTAGGTAAAATATGGTCCCAAGTCGTATTTAAATTTGAAATACGATTTCTGCGTTATTAGAGTCTGAAAAGAACATTTTTCGTTTACTCGCCTAACTATAGTGATATTTTAAAATTGATTAAACTTTTCAACAATACCCTAGGTACAAACTTTACGTTTGGTTAAAGTTTGATTCTACCATTTGATTCTAACTTGGAACACGATATCTGCGTTATTAGAGTCTGAAACGAACATTTTTCGTTTACTCGCCTAAAAATTGAGATATTTTAAAATTGTTTAAACTTCTAAACTTTACTCCAGGTACAAACACTACGTTCAGTTAAACTTTGAATCTACCATTTCATTTAGGTAATATATGGTCCCAAGTCGTATTTAAATTTGAAATACGATTTCTGCGTTATTAGAGTCTGAAAAGAACATTTTTCGTTTACTCGCCTAAATATAGTGATATTTTAAAATTGATTAAACTTTTCAACAATACCCTAGGTACAAACTTTAGCGTTTGGTTAAAGTTTGATTCTACCATTTGATTCTAACTTGGAACACGATATCTGCGTTATTAGAGTCTGAAACGAACATTTTTCGTTTACTCGCCTAAAAATTGAGATATTTTAAAATTGTTTAAACTTCTAAACTTTACTCCAGGTACAAACACTACGTTCAGTTAAACTTTGAATCTACCATTTCATGTAGGTAAAATATGGTCCCAAGTCGTATTTAAATTTGAAATACGATTTCTGCGTTATTAGAGTCTGAAAAGAACATTTTTCGTTTACTCGCCTAAATATAGTGATATTTTAAAATTGATTAAACTTTTGAACAATACCCTAGGTACAAACTTTACGTTTGGTTAAAGTTTGATTCTACCATTTGATTCTAACTTGGAACACGATTTCTGCGATATTAGAGTCTGAAACGAACATTTTTCGTTTACTCGCCTAAATATTGTGATATTTTAAAACTGTTTAAACTTGTAAACTTTACTCCAGGTACAAACACTACGTTCATTTAAACTTTGAATCTACCATTTCATTTAGGTAAAATATGGTCCCAAGTCGTATTTAAATTTGAAATACGATTTCTGCGTTATTAGAGTCTGAAACGAACATTTTTCGTTTACTCGCCTAAATATAGTGATATTTTAAAATTGTTTAAACTTCTAAACACTACGTTCAGTTAAACTTTGAATCTACCATTTCATTTAGGTAAAATATGGTCCCAAGTCGTATTTAAATTTGAAATACGATTTCTGCGTTATTAGAGTCTGAAACGAACATTTTTCGTTTACTCGCCTAAATATAGTGATATTTTAAAATTGTTTAAACTTCTAAACACTACGTTCAGTTAAACTTTGAATCTACCATTTCATTTAGGTAAAATATGGTCCCAAGTCGTATTTAAATTTGAAATACGATTTCTGCGTTATTAGAGTCTGAAACGAACATTTTTCGTTTACTTGCCTAAATTTGAAATACGATTTCTGCGTTATTAGAGTCTGAAACGAACATTTTTCGTTTACTCGCCTAAATATAGTGATATTTTAAAATTGTTTAAACTTCTAAACTTTACTCCAGGTACAAACACTACGTTCATTTAAACTTTGAATCTACCATTTTATTTAGGTAAAATATGGTCCCAAGTCGTATTTAAATTTGAAATACGATTTCTGCGTTATTAGAGTCTGAATAGAACATTTTTCGTTTACTCGCCTAAATATAGTGATATTTTAAAATTGTTTAAACTTCTAAACTTTACTCAAGGTACAAACACTACGTTCATTTAAACTTTGAATCTACCATTTCATGTAGGTAAAATATGGTCCCAAGTCGTATTTAAATTTGAAATACGATTTCTGCGTTATTAGAGTCTGAAAAGAACATTTTTCGTTTACTCGCCTAAATATAGTGATATTTTAAAATTGATTAAACTTTTGAACAATACCCTAGGTACAAACTTTACGTTTGGTTAAAGTTTGATTCTACCATTTGATTCTAACTTGGAACACGATTTCTGCGATATTAGAGTCTGAAACGAACATTTTTCGTTTACTCGCCTAAATATTGTGATATTTTAAAACTGTTTAAACTTGTAAACTTTACTCCAGGTACAAACACTACGTTCATTTAAACTTTGAATCTACCATTTCATTTAGGTAAAATATGGTCCCAAGTCGTATTTAAATTTGAAATACGATTTCTGCGTTATTAGAGTCTGAAACGAACATTTTTCGTTTACTCGCCTAAATATAGTGATATTTTAAAATTGTTTAAACTTCTAAACACTACGTTCAGTTAAACTTTGAATCTACCATTTCATTTAGGTAAAATATGGTCCCAAGTCGTATTTAAATTTGAAATACGATTTCTGCGTTATTAGAGTCTGAAACGAACATTTTTCGTTTACTCGCCTAAATATAGTGATATTTTAAAATTGTTTAAACTTCTAAACACTACGTTCAGTTAAACTTTGAATCTACCATTTCATTTAGGTAAAATATGGTCCCAAGTCGTATTTAAATTTGAAATACGATTTCTGCGTTATTAGAGTCTGAAACGAACATTTTTCGTTTACTTGCCTAAATTTGAAATACGATTTCTGCGTTATTAGAGTCTGAAACGAACATTTTTCGTTTACTCGCCTAAATATAGTGATATTTTAAAATTGTTTAAACTTCTAAACACTACGTTCATTTAAACTTTGAATCTATTATTTCATTTAGGTAAAATATGGTCCAAAGACGTATTTCAACTTGAAACACGATTTCTGCATTGTTAGATTCTGAAACGAACTTTTTCGTTCCTCGCCCAAAAATTAAAATATTTTAAAATTGTTTAAACTACTAAACTTTGCTCAAGGTACAAACACTACGTTCATTTAAACTTTGAATCTACCATTTCATTTAGGTAATATATGGTCCCAAGTCGTATTTAAATTTGAAATACGATTTCTGCGTTATTAGAGTCTGGAAAGAACATTTTTTGTTTACTCGCCTAAATATAGTGATATTTTAAAATTGATTAAACTTTTCAACAATACCCTAGGTACAAACTTTACGTTTGGTTAAAGTTTGATTCTACCATTTGATTCTAACGTGGACCACGATTTCTGCGTTATTAGAGTCTGAAACGACCATTTTTCGTTTACTCGCCTAAATAAAGTGATATTTTAAAATTGTTTAAACTTCTAAACTTTACTCAAGGTACAAACACTACGTTCATTTAAACTTTGAATCTACCATTTCATTTAGGTAAAATATGGTCCAAAGTCGTATTTCAACTTGGAACACGATTACTGCATTATTAGAGTCTGAAACGAACATTTTTCGTTTACTCGCCTAAATATAGTGATATTTTAAAATTGTTTAAACTTCTAAACTTTACTCCAGGTACAAACACTACGTTCATTTAAACTTTGAATCTACCATTTTATTTAGGTAAAATATGGTCCCAAGTCGTATTTAAATTTGAAATACGATTTCTGCGTTATTAGAGTCTGAATAGAACATTTTTCGTTTACTCGCCTAAATATAGTGATATTTTAAAATTGTTTAAACTTCTAAACTTTACTCAAGGTACAAACACTACGTTCATTTAAACTTTGAATCTACCATTTCATTTAGGTAAAATATGGTCCCAAGTCGTATTTAATTTTGAAATACGATTTCTACGTTATTACAGTCTGAAACGAACTTTTTCGTTTACTCGCCTAAACATAGTGATATTTTGAAATTGGTTAAACTTCTAAACTTTGCTCAAGGTACAAACACTACGTTCATTTAAACTTTGAATCTACCATTTCATTTAGGTAAAATATAGTCCCAAGTCGTATTTAAATTTGAAATACGATTTCTGCGTTATTAGAGTCTGAAACGAACATTTTTCGTTTACTCGCCTAAATATTGTGATATTTTAAAATTGTTTAAACTTCTAAACTTTACTCAAGGTACAAACACTACGTTCATTTAAACTTTGAATCTACCATTTCATTTAGGTAAAATATGGTCCCAAGTCGTATTTAAATTTGAAATACGATTTCTGCGTTATTAGAGTCTGAAACGAACATTTTTCGTTTACTCGCCTAAATATAGTGATATTTTAAAGTTGTTTAAACTTTTAAACACTACGTTCAGTTAAACTTTGAATCTACCATTTCATTTAGGTAAAATATTGTCCCAAGTCGTATTTAAATTTGAAATACGATTTCTGCGTTATTAGAGTCTGAAACGACCATTTTTCGTTTACTTGCCTAAATATAGTGATATTTTAAAATTGTTTAAACTTCTAAACTATACTCAAGGTACAAACACTACGTTCAGTTAACCTTTGAATCTACCATTTCATTTAGGTAAAATATGGTCCAAAGTCGTATTTCAACTTGAAACACGATTTCTGCGTTGTTAGAGTCTGAAACGAACTCTTTCGTTTACTCGCCCAAAAATTGAGATATTTTAAAATTGTTTAAACTACTAAACTTTGCTCAAGGTACAAACACTACATTCATTTAAACTTTGAATCTACCATTTCATTTAGGTAAAATATGGTACCAAGTCGTATTTAAATTTGAAATACGATTTCTGCGTTATTAGAGTCTGAAACGACCATTTTCTTTTACTCGCCTAAATATAGTGATATTTTAAAATTGTTTAAACATCTAAACTATACTCAAGGTACAAACACTACGTTCATTTAAACTTTGAATCCAACATTTCATTTAGGTAAAATATGGTCCCAAGTCGTATTTAATTTTGAAATACGATTTCTGCGTTATTAGAGTCTGAAACGAACTTTTTTCGTTTACTCGCCTAAACATAGTGATATTTTAAAATTGTTTAATCTTCTAAACTTTGCTCAAGGTACAAACACTACGTTCATTTAAACTTTGAATCTACCATTTCATTTAGGTAAAATATGGTCCCAAGTCGTATTTAAATTTGAAATACGATTTCTGCGTTATTAGAGTCTGAAAAGAACATTTTTCGTTTACTCGCCTAAATATAGTGATATTTTAAAATTGTTTAAACTTCTAAACTTTACTCAAGGTACAAACACTACGTTCATTTAAACTTTGAATCTACCATTTCATTTAGGTAAAATATGGTCCCAAGTCGTATTTAATTTTGAAATACGATTTCTGCGTTATTAGAGTCTGAAACGAACATTTTTCGTTTACTCGCCTAAATATAGTGATATTTTAAAATTGATTAAACTTTTCAACAATACCCTAGGTACAAACTTTACGTTTGGTTAAAGTTTGATTCTACCATTTAATTTAGGTGAGATATGGGTCCAAGTCGTTTTTCAACTTGGAACACGATTTCTGCATTATTAGAGTCTGAAACGAACATTTTTCGTTTACTCGCCTAAATATAGTGATATTTAAAAATTGTTTAAACTTCTAAACTATACTCAAGGTACAAACACTACGTTCAGTTAAACTTTGAATCTACCATTTCATTTAGGTAAAATATGGTCCAAAGTCGTATTTCAACTTGAAACACGATTTCTGCGTTGTTAGAGTCTGAAAAGAACTTTTTCGTTTACTCGCCCAAAAATTGAGATATTTTAAAATTGTTTAAACTACTAAACTTTGCTCAAGGTACAAACACTACGTTCATTTAAACTTTGAATCTACCATTTCATTTAGGTAAAATATGGTCCCAAGTCGTATTTAAATTTGAAATACGATTTCTGCGTTATTAGAGTCTGAAACGACCATTTTTCTTTTACTCGCCTAAATATAGTGATATTTTAAAATTGTTTAAACTTCTAAACTTTACTCAAGGTACAAACACTACGTTCATTTAAACTTTGAATCTACCATTTCATTTAGGTAAAATATGGTCCCAAGTCGTATTTAATTTTGAAATACGATTTCTGCGTTATTAGAGTCTGAAACGAACTTTTTTCGTTTACTCGCCTAAACATAGTGATATTTTAAAATTGTTTAATCTTCTAAACTTTGCTCAAGGTACAAACACTACGTTCATTTAAACTTTGAATCTACCATTTCATTTAGGTAAAATATGGTCCCAAGTCGTATTTAAATTTGAAATACGATTTCTGCGTTATTAGAGTCTGAAAAGAACATTTTTCGTTTACTCGCCTAAATATAGTGATATTTTAAAATTGTTTAAACTTCTAAACTTTACTCAAGGTACAAACACTACGTTCATTTAAACTTTGAATCTACCATTTCATTTAGGTAAAATATGGTCCCAAGTCGTATTTAATTTTGAAATACGATTTCTGCGTTATTAGAGTCTGAAACGAACTTTTTTCGTTTACTCGCCTAAACATAGTGATATTTTAAAATTGTTTAATCTTCTAAACTTTGCTCAAGGTACAAACACTACGTTCATTTAAACTTTGAATCTACCATTTCATTTAGGTAAAATATGGTCCCAAGTCGTATTTAAATTTGAAATACGATTTCTGCGTTATTAGAGTCTGAAAAGACCATTTTTCGTTTACTCGCCTAAATATAGTGATATTTTAAAATTGATTAAACTTTTCAACAATACCCTAGGTACAAACTTTACTTTTGGTTAAAGTTTGATTCTACCATTTGAATCTAACTTGGAACACGATATCTGCGTTATTAGAGTCTGAAACGAACATTTTTCGTTTACTCGCCTAAAAATTGAGATATTTTAAAATTGTTTAAACTTCTAAACTTTACTCCAGGTACAAACACTACGTTCAGTTAAACTTTAAATCTACCATTTCATGTAGGTAAAATATGGTCCCAAGTCGTATTTTAATTTGAAATACGATTTCTGCGTTATTAGAGTCTGAAAAGAACATTTTTCGTTTACTAATATAGTGATATTTTAAAATTGATTAAACTTTTCAACCATACCCTAGGTACAAACTTTACGTTTGGTTAAAGTTTGATTCTACCATTTGATTCTAACTTGGAACACGATTTCTGCGATATTAGAGTCTGAAACGAACATTTTTCGTTTACTCGCCTAAATATTGTGATATTTTAAAACTGTTTAAACTTCTAAACTTTACTCAAGGTACAAACACTACGTTCATTTAAACTTTGAATCTACCTTTTCATTTAGGTAAAATATGGTCCCAAGTCGTATTTAAATTTGAAATACGATTTCTGCGTTATTAGAGTCTGAAACGAACATTTTTCGTTTACTCGCCTAAATATAGTGATATTTTAAAATTGTTTAAACTTCTAAACACTACGTTCAGTTAAACTTTGAATCTACCATTTCATTTAGGTAAAATATGGTCCCAAGTCGTATTTAAATTTGAAATACGATTTCTGCGTTATTAGAGTCTGAAACGAAAATTTTTCGTTTACTCGCCTAAATATAGTGATATTTTAAAATTGTTTAAACTTCTAAACACTACGTTCAGTTAAACTTTGAATTTACCATTTCATTTAGGTAAAATATGGTCCCAAGTCGTATTTAAATTTGAAATACGATTTCTGCGTTTTAGAGTCTGAAACGACCATTTTTCGTTTACTCGCCTAAATATAGTGATATTTTAAAATTGTTTAAACTTCTAAACTTTACTCAAGGTACAAACACTACGTTCATTTAAACTTTGAATCTACCATTTCATTTAGGTAAAATATGGTCCAAAGTCGTATTTAAATTTGAAATATGATTTCTGCGTTATTAGAGTCTGAAAAGAACATTTTTCGTTTACTCGCCTAAATATAGTGATATTTTAAAATTGATTAAACTTTTCAACAATACCCTAGGTACAAACTTTACGTTTGGTTAAAGTTTGATTCTACCATTTAATTTAGGTAAGATATGGTTCCAAGTCGTTTTTCAACTTGTAAACACAATTTTCTGTGTTATTAGAGTCTGAAACGAACATTTTTCGTTGACTCGCCTAAATATAGTGATATTTTAAAATTGTTTAAACTTCTAAACTTTACTCAAGGTACAAACACTACGTTCAGTTAAACTTTGAATCTACCATTTCATTTAGGTAAAATATGGTCCCAAGTCGTATTTAAATTTGAAATACGATTTCTGCGTTATTAGAGTCTGAAACGAACATTTTTCGTTTACTCGCCTAAATATAGTGATATTTTAAAATTGATTAAACTTTTCAACAATACCCTAGGTACAAACTTTACGTTTGGTTAAAGTTTGATTCTACCATTTAATTTAGGTGAGATATGGGTCCAAGTCGTTTTTCAACTTGGAACACGATTTCTGCATTATTAGAGTCTGAAACGAACATTTTTCGTTTACTCGCCTAAATATAGTGATATTTTAAAATTGTTTAAACTTCTAAACTTTACTCCAGGTACAAACACTACGTTCATTTAAACTTTGAATCTACCATTTTATTTAGGTAAAATATGGTCCCAAGTCGTATTTAAATTTGAAATACGATTTCTGCGTTATTAGAGTCTGAAAAGAACATTTTTCGTTTACTCGCCTAAATATAGTGATATTTTAAAATTGTTTAAACTTCTAAACTTTACTCAAGGTACAAACACTACGTTCATTTAAACTTTGAATCTACCATTTCATTTAGGTAAATTATGGTCCCAAGTCGTATTTAATTTTGAAATACGATTTCTGCGTTATTACAGTCTGAAACGAACTTTTTCGTTTACTCGCCTAAACATAGTGATATTTTGAAATTGGTTAAACTTCTAAACTTTGCTCAAGGTACAAACACTACGTTCATTTAAACTTTGAATCTACCATTTCATTTAGGTAAAATATAGTCCCAAGTCGTATTTAAATTTGAAATACGATTTCTGCGTTATTAGAGTCTGAAACGAACATTTTTCGTTTACTCGCCTAAATATTGTGATATTTTAAAATTGTTTAAACTTCTAAACTTTACTCAAGGTACAAACACTACGTTCATTTAAACTTTGAATCTACCATTTCATTTAGGTAAAATATGGTCCCAAGTCGTATTTAATTTTGAAATACGATTTCTGCGTTATTTGAGTCTGAAACGAACTTTTTTCGTTTACTCGCTTAAACATAGTGATATTTTAAAATTGTTTATACTTCTAAACTTTACTCAAGGTACAATCACTACGATCATTTAAACTTTGAATCTAGAAAAATATGGTCCCAAGTCGTATTTAAATTTGAAATACGATTTCTGCGTTATTAGAGTCTGAAACGACCATTTTTCTTTTACTCGCCTAAATATACTGATATTTTAAAATTGTTTAAACTTCTAAACTTTACTCAAGGTACAAACACTACGTTCATTTAAACTTTGAATCTACCATTTCATTTAGGTAAAATATGGGCCCAAGTCGTATTTAATTTTGAAATACGATTTCTGCGTTATTAGAGTCTGAAACGAACTTTTTTCGTTTACTCGCCTAAACATAGTGATATTTTAAAATTGTTTAATCTTCTAAACTTTGCTCAAGGTACAAACACTACGTTCATTTAAACTTTGAATCTACCATTTCATTTAGGTAAAATATGGTCCCAAGTCGTATTTAAATTTGAAATACGATTTCTGCGTTATTAGAGTCTGAAACGACCATTTTTCTTTTACTCGCCTAAATATAGTGATATTTTAAAATTGTTTAAACTTCTAAACTTTACTCAAGGTACAAACACTACGTTCATTTAAACTTTGAATCTACCATTTCATTTAGGTAAAATATGGTCCCAAGTCGTATTTAAATTTGAAATACGATTTCTGCGTTATTAGAGTCTGAAAAGAACATTTTTCGTTTACTCGCCTAAATATAGTGATATTTTAAAATTGTTTAAACTTCTAAACTTTACTCAAGGTACAAACACTACGTTCATTTAAACTTTGAATCTACCATTTCATTTAGGTAAAATATGGTCCCAAGTCGTATTTAATTTTGAAATACGATTTCTGCGTTATTAGAGTCTGAAACGAACTTTTTTCGTTTACTCGCCTAAACATAGTGATATTTTAAAATTGTTTAATCTTCTAAACTTTGCTCAAGGTACAAACACTACGTTCATTTAAACTTTGAATCTACCATTTCATTTAGGTAAAATATGGTCCCAAGTCGTATTTAAATTTGAAATACGATTTCTGCGTTATTAGAGTCTGAAAAGAACATTTTTCGTTTACTCGCCTAAATATAGTGATATTTTAAAATTGATTAAACTTTTCAACAATACCCTAGGTACAAACTTTACTTTTGGTTAAAGTTTGATTCTACCATTTGAATCTAACTTGGAACACGATATCTGCGTTATTAGAGTCTGAAACGAACATTTTTCGTTTACTCGCCTAAAAATTGAGATATTTTAAAATTGTTTAAACTTCTAAACTTTACTCCAGGTACAAACACTACGTTCAGTTAAACTTTAAATCTACCATTTCATGTAGGTAAAATATGGTCCCAAGTCGTATTTTAATTTGAAATACGATTTCTGCGTTATTAGAGTCTGAAAAGAACATTTTTCGTTTACTAATATAGTGATATTTTAAAATTGATTAAGCTTTTCAACCATACCCTAGGTACAAACTTTACGTTTGGTTAAAGTTTGATTCTACCATTTGATTCTAACTTGGAACACGATTTCTGCGATATTAGAGTCTGAAACGAACATTTTTCGTTTACTCGCCTAAATATTGTGATATTTTAAAACTGTTTAAACTTCTAAACTTTACTCAAGGTACAAACACTACGTTCATTTAAACTTTGAATCTACCTTTTCATTTAGGTAAAATATGGTCCCAAGTCGTATTTAAATTTGAAATACGATTTCTGCGTTATTAGAGTCTGAAACGAACATTTTTCGTTTACTCGCCTAAATATAGTGATATTTTAAAATTGTTTAAACTTCTAAACACTACGTTCAGTTAAACTTTGAATCTACCATTTCATTTAGGTAAAATATGGTCCCAAGTCGTATTTAAATTTGAAATACGATTTCTGCGTTATTAGAGTCTGAAACGAAAATTTTTCGTTTACTCGCCTAAATATAGTGATATTTTAAAATTGTTTAAACTTCTAAACACTACGTTCAGTTAAACTTTGAATCTACCATTTCATTTAGGTAAAATATGATCCCAAGTCGTATTTAAATTTGAAATACGATTTCTGCGTTTTAGAGTCTGAAACGACCATTTTTCGTTTACTCGCCTAAATATAGTGATATTTTAAAATTGTTTAAACTTCTAAACTTTACTCAAGGTACAAACACTACGTTCATTTAAACTTTGAATCTACCATTTCATTTAGGTAAAATATGGTCCAAAGTCGTATTTAAATTTGAAATATGATTTCTGCGTTATTAGAGTCTGAAAAGAACATTTTTCGTTTACTCGCCTAAATATAGTGATATTTTAAAATTGATTAAACTTTTCAACAATACCCTAGGTACAAACTTTACGTTTGGTTAAAGTTTGATTCTACCATTTAATTTAGGTAAGATATGGTTCCAAGTCGTTTTTCAACTTGTAAACACAATTTTCTGTGTTATTAGAGTCTGAAACGAACATTTTTCGTTGACTCGCCTAAATATAGTGATATTTTAAAATTGTTTAAACTTCTAAACTTTACTCAAGGTACAAACACTACGTTCAGTTAAACTTTGAATCTACCATTTCATTTAGGTAAAATATGGTCCCAAGTCGTATTTAAATTTGAAATACGATTTCTGCGTTATTAGAGTCTGAAACGAACATTTTTCGTTTACTCGCCTAAATATAGTGATATTTTAAAATTGATTAAACTTTTCAACAATACCCTAGGTACAAACTTTACGTTTGGTTAAAGTTTGATTCTACCATTTAATTTAGGTGAGATATGGGTCCAAGTCGTTTTTCAACTTGGAAAACGATTTCTGCATTATTAGAGTCTGAAACGAACATTTTTCGTTTACTCGCCTAAATATAGTGATATTTTAAAATTGTTTAAACTTCTAAACTTTACTCCAGGTACAAACACTACGTTCATTTAAACTTTGAATCTACCATTTTATTTAGGTAAAATATGGTCCCAAGTCGTATTTAAATTTGAAATACGATTTCTGCGTTATTAGAGTCTGAAAAGAACATTTTTCGTTTACTCGCCTAAATATAGTGATATTTTAAAATTGTTTAAACTTCTAAACTTTACTCAAGGTACAAACACTACGTTCATTTAAACTTTGAATCTACCATTTCATTTAGGTAAATTATGGTCCCAAGTCGTATTTAATTTTGAAATACGATTTCTGCGTTATTACAGTCTGAAACGAACTTTTTCGTTTACTCGCCTAAACATAGTGATATTTTGAAATTGGTTAAACTTCTAAACTTTGCTCAAGGTACAAACACTACGTTCATTTAAACTTTGAATCTACCATTTCATTTAGGTAAAATATAGTCCCAAGTCGTATTTAAATTTGAAATACGATTTCTGCGTTATTAGAGTCTGAAACGAACATTTTTCGTTTACTCGCCTAAATATTGTGATATTTTAAAATTGTTTAAACTTCTAAACTTTACTCAAGGTACAAACACTACGTTCATTTAAACTTTGAATCTACCATTTCATTTAGGTAAAATATGGTCCCAAGTCGTATTTAAATTTGAAATACGATTTCTGCGTTATTAGAGTCTGAAACGAACATTTTTCGTTTACTCGCCTAAATATAGTGATATTTTAAAATTGTTTAAACTTCTAAACACTACGTTCAGTTAAACTTTAAATGAAATGAAATGGTAGATTCAAAGTTTAACTGACCGTAGTGTTTAGAAGTTTAAACAATTTTAAAATATCACTATATTTAGGCGAGTAAACGAAAAATGTTCGTTTCAGACTCTAATAACGCAGATATCGTATTTCAAATTTAAATACGACTTTTGACCATATATTACCTAAATGAAATGGTAGATTCAAAGTTTAAATGAACGTAGTGTTTGTACCTTGAGTAAAGTTTAGAAGTTTAAACAATTTTAAAATATCACAATATTTAGGCGAGTAAACGAAAAATGTTCGTTTCAGACTCTAATAACGCAGAAATCGTATTTCAAATTTAAATACGACTTGGGACTATATTTTACCTAAATGAAATGGTAGATTCAAAGTTTAAATGAACGTAGTGTTTGTACCTTGAGCAAAGTTTAGAAGTTTAACCAATTTCAAAATATCACTATGTTTAGGCGAGTAAACGAAAAAGTTCGTTTCAGACTGTAATAACGCAGAAATCGTATTTCAAAATTAAATACGACTTGGGACCATATTTTACCTAAATGAAATGGTAGATTCAAAGTTTAAATGAACGTAATGTTTGTACCTTGAGTAAAGTTTAGAAGTTTAAACAATTTTAAAATATCACTATATTTAGGCGAGTAAACGAAAAATGTTCTTTTCAGCCTCTAATAACGCAGAAATCGTATTTCAAATTTAAATACGACTTGGGACCATATTTTACCTAAATAAAATGGTAGATTCAAAGTTTAACTGAACGTAGTGTTTAGAAGTTTAAACAATTTTAAAATATCACTATATTTAGGCGAGTAAACGAAAAATGTTCGTTTCAGACTCTAATAACACAGAAAATTGTGTTTACAAGTTGAAAAACGACTTGGAACCATATCTTACCTAAATTAAATGGTAGAATCATACTTTAACCAAACGTAAAGTTTGTACCTAGGGTATTGTTGAAAAGTTTAATCAATTTTAAAATATCACTATATTTAGGCGAGTAAACGAAAAATGTTCTTTTCAGACTCTAATAACGCAGAAATCATATTTCAAATTTAAATACGACTTTGGACCATATTTTACCTAAATGAAATGGTAGATTCAAAGTTTAAATGAACGTAGTGTTTGTACCTTGAGCAAAGTTTAGTAGTTTAAACAATTTTAAAATATCTCAATTTTTGGGCGAGTAAACGAAAAAGTTCGTTTCAGACTCTAACAACGCAGAAATCGTGTTTCAAGTTGAAATACGACTTTGGACCATATTTTACCTAAATGAAATGGTAGATTCAAAGTTTAACTGAACGTAGTGTTTGTACCTTGAGTAAAGTTTAGAAGTTTAAACAATTTTTAAATATCACTATATTTAGGCGAGTAAACGAAAAATGTTCTTTTCAGCCTCTAATAACGCAGAAATCGTATTTCAAATTTAAATACGACTTGGGACCATATTTTACCTAAATGAAATGGTAGATTCAAAGTTTAAATGAACGTAGTGTTTGTACCTTGAGCAAAGTTTAGTAGTTTAAACAATTTTAAAATATCTCAATTTTTGGGCGAGTAAACGAAAAAGTTCGTTTCAGACTCTAACAACGCAGAAATCGTGTTTCAAGTTGAAATACGACTTTGGACCATATTTTACCTAAATGAAATGGTAGATTCAAAGTTTAACTGAACGTAGTGTTTGTACCTTGAGTATAGTTTAGAAGTTTAAACAATTTTTAAATATCACTATATTTAGGCAAGTAAACGAAAAATGGTCGTTTCAGACTCTAATAACGCAGAACACGTATTTCAAATTTAAATACGACTTGGGACAATATTTTACCTAAATGAAATGGTAGATTCAAAGTTTAACTGAACGTAGTGTTTAGAAGTTTAAACAACTTTAAAATATCACTATATTTAGGCGAGTAAACGAAAAATGTTCGTTTCAGACTCTAATAACGCAGAAATCGTATTTCAAATTTAAATACGACTTGGGACCATATTTTACCTAAATGAAATGGTAGATTCAAAGTTTAAATGAACGTAGTGTTTGTACCTTGAGTAAAGTTTAGAAGTTTAAACAATTTTAAAATATCACAATATTTTGGCGAGTAAACGAAAAATGTTCGTTTCAGACTCTAATAACGCAGAAATCGTATTTCAAACTTAAATACGACTTGGGACTATATTTTACCTAAATGAAATGGTAGATTCAAAGTTTAAATGAACGTAGTGTTTGTACCTTGAGCAAAGTTTAGAAGTTTAACCAATTTCAAAATATCACTATGTTTAGGCGAGTAAACGAAAAAGTTCGTTTCAGACTGTAATAACGCAGAAATCGTATTTCAAAATTAAATACGACTTGGGACCATATTTTACCTAAATGAAATGGTAGATTCAAAGTTTAAATGAACGTAGTGTTTGTACCTTGAGTAAAGTTTAGAAGTTTAAACAATTTTAAAATATCATTATATTTAGGCGAGTAAACGAAAAATGTTCTTTTCAGACTCTAATAACGCAGAAATCGTATTTCAAATTTAAATACGACTTGGACCCATATCTCACCTAAATTAAATGGTAGAATCAAACTTTAACCAAACGTAAAGTTTGTACCTAGGGTATTGTTGAAAAGTTTAATCAATTTTAAAATATCACTATATTTAGGCGAGTAAACGAAAAATGTTCGTTTCAGACTCTAATAACGCAGAAATCGTATTTCAAATTTAAATACGACTTGGGACCATATTTTACCTAAATGAAATGGTAGATTCAAAGTTTAACTGAACGTAGTGTTTGTACCTTGAGTAAAGTTTAGAAGTTTAAACAATTTTAAAATATCACTATATTTAGGCGAGTAAACGAAAAATGTTCGTTTCAGACTCTAATAACGCAGATATCGTATTTCAAATTTAAATACGACTTTTGACCATATATTACCTAAATGAAATGGTAGATTCAAAGTTTAAATGAACGTAGTGTTTGTACCTTGAGTAAAGTTTAGAAGTTTAAACAATTTTAAAATATCACAATATTTAGGCGAGTAAACGAAAAATGTTCGTTTCAGACTCTAATAACGCAGAAATCGTATTTCAAATTTAAATACGACTTGGGACTATATTTTACCTAAATGAAATGGTAGATTCAAAGTTTTAATGAACGTAGTGTTTGTACCTTGAGCAAAGTTTAGAAGTTTAACCAATTTCAAAATATCACTATGTTTAGGCGAGTAAACGAAAAAGTTCGTTTCAGACTGTAATAACGCAGAAATCGTATTTCAAAATTAAATACGACTTGGGACCATATTTTACCTAAATGAAATGGTAGATTCAAAGTTTAAATGAACGTAATGTTTGTACCTTGAGTAAAGTTTAGAAGTTTAAACAATTTTAAAATATCACTATATTTAGGCGAGTAAACGAAAAATGTTCTTTTCAGCCTCTAATAACGCAGAAATCGTATTTCAAATTTAAATACGACTTGGGACCATATTTTACCTAAATAAAATGGTAGATTCAAAGTTTAACTGAACGTAGTGTTTAGAAGTTTAAACAATTTTAAAATATCACTATATTTAGGCGAGTAAACGAAAAATGTTCGTTTCAGACTCTAATAACACAGAAAATTGTGTTTACAAGTTGAAAAACGACTTGGAACCATATCTTACCTAAATTAAATGGTAGAATCATACTTTAACCAAACGTAAAGTTTGTACCTAGGGTATTGTTGAAAAGTTTAATCAATTTTAAAATATCACTATATTTAGGCGAGTAAACGAAAAATGTTCTTTTCAGACTCTAATAACGCAGAAATCATATTTCAAATTTAAATACGACTTTGGACCATATTTTACCTAAATGAAATGGTAGATTCAAAGTTTAAATGAACGTAGTGTTTGTACCTTGAGTAAAGTTTAGAAGTTTAAACAATTTTAAAATATCACTATATTTAGGCGAGTAAACGAAAAATGTTCTTTTCAGCCTCTAATAACGCAGAAATCGTATTTCAAATTTAAATACGACTTGGGACCATATTTTACCTAAATGAAATGGTAGATTCAAAGTTTAAATGAACGTAGTGTTTGTACCTTGAGCAAAGTTTAGAAGATTAAACAATTTTAAAATATCACTATGTTTAGGCGAGTAAACGAAAAATGGTCGTTTCAGACTCTAATAACGCAGAAATCGTGTTTCTAGTTGAAATACGACTTTGGACCATATTTTACCTAAATGAAATGGTAGATTCAAAGTTTAAATGAACGTAGTGTTTGTACCTTGAGTATAGTTTAGATGTTTAAACAATTTTAAAATATCACTATATTTAGGCGAGTAAAAGAAAAATGGTCGTTTCAGACTCTAATAACGCAGAAATCGTATTTCAAATTTAAATACGACTTGGGACCATATTTTACCTAAATGAAATGGTAGATTCAAAGTTTAAATGAACGTAGTGTTTGTACCTTGAGCAAAGTTTAGTAGTTTAAACAATTTTAAAATATCTCAATTTTTGGGCGAGTAAACGAAAAAGTTCGTTTCAGACTCTAACAACGCAGAAATCGTGTTTCAAGTTGAAATACGACTTTGGACCATATTTTACCTAAATGAAATGGTAGATTCAAAGTTTAACTGAACGTAGTGTTTGTACCTTGAGTATAGTTTAGAAGTTTAAACAATTTTTAAATATCACTATATTTAGGCAAGTAAACGAAAAATGGTCGTTTCAGACTCTAATAACGCAGAACACGTATTTCAAATTTAAATACGACTTGGGACAATATTTTACCTAAATGAAATGGTAGATTCAAAGTTTAACTGAACGTAGTGTTTAGAAGTTTAAACAACTTTAAAATATCACTATATTTAGGCGAGTAAACGAAAAATGTTCGTTTCAGACTCTAATAACGCAGAAATCGTATTTCAAATTTAAATACGACTTGGGACCATATTTTACCTAAATGAAATGGTAGATTCAAAGTTTAAATGAACGTAGTGTTTGTACCTTGAGTAAAGTTTAGAAGTTTAAACAATTTTAAAATATCACAATATTTTGGCGAGTAAACGAAAAATGTTCGTTTCAGACTCTAATAACGCAGAAATCGTATTTCAAACTTAAATACGACTTGGGACTATATTTTACCTAAATGAAATGGTAGATTCAAAGTTTAAATGAACGTAGTGTTTGTACCTTGAGCAAAGTTTAGAAGTTTAACCAATTTCAAAATATCACTATGTTTAGGCGAGTAAACGAAAAAGTTCGTTTCAGACTGTAATAACGCAGAAATCGTATTTCAAAATTAAATACGACTTGGGACCATATTTTACCTAAATGAAATGGTAGATTCAAAGTTTAAATGAACGTAGTGTTTGTACCTTGAGTAAAGTTTAGAAGTTTAAACAATTTTAAAATATCATTATATTTAGGCGAGTAAACGAAAAATGTTCTTTTCAGACTCTAATAACGCAGAAATCGTATTTCAAATTTAAATACGACTTGGACCCATATCTCACCTAAATTAAATGGTAGAATCAAACTTTAACCAAACGTAAAGTTTGTACCTAGGGTATTGTTGAAAAGTTTAATCAATTTTAAAATATCACTATATTTAGGCGAGTAAACGAAAAATGTTCGTTTCAGACTCTAATAACGCAGAAATCGTATTTCAAATTTAAATACGACTTGGGACCATATTTTACCTAAATGAAATGGTAGATTCAAAGTTTAACTGAACGTAGTGTTTGTACCTTGAGTAAAGTTTAGAAGTTTAAACAATTTTAAAATATCACTATATTTAGGCAAGTAAACGAAAAATGGTCGTTTCAGACTCTAATAACGCAGAAATCGTATTTCAAATTTAAATACGACTTGGAACCATATTTTACCTAAATAAAATGGTAGATTCAAAGTTTAAATGAACGTAGTGTTTGTACCTTGAGTAAAGTTTAGAAGTTTAAACAATTTTAAAATATCACTATATTTAGGCGAGTAAACGAAAAATGTTCTTTTCAGACTCTAATAACGCAGAAATCGTATTTCAAATTTAAATACGACTTGGGACCATATTTTACCTAAATAAAATGGTAGATTCAAAGTTTAAATGAACGTAGTGTTTGTACCTGGAGTAAAGTTTAGAAGTTTAAACAATTTTAAAATATCACTATATTTAGGCGAGTAAACGAGAAATGTTCGTTTCAGACTCTAATAATGCAGAAATCGTGTTCCAAGTTGAAAAACGACTTGGACCCATATCTCACCTAAATTAAATGGTAGAATCAAACTTTAACCAAACGTAAAGTTTGTACCTAGGGTATTGTTGAAAAGTTTAATCAATTTTAAAATATCACTATATTTAGGCGAGTAAACGAAAAATGTTCGTTTCAGACTCTAATAACGCAGAAATCGTATTTCAAATTTAAATACGACTTGGGACCATATTTTACCTAAATGAAATGGTAGATTCAAAGTTTAACTGAACGTAGTGTTTGTACCTTGAGTAAAGTTTAGAAGTTTAAACAATTTTAAAATATCACTATATTTAGGCGAGTCAACGAAAAATGTTCGTTTCAGACTCTAATAACACAGAAAATTGTGTTTACAAGTTGAAAAACGACTTGGAACCATATCTTACCTAAATTAAATGGTAGAATCAAACTTTAACCAAACGTAAAGTTTGTACCTATGGTATTGTTGAAAAGTTTAATCAATTTTAAAATATCACTATATTTAGGCGAGTAAACGAAAAATGTTCTTTTCAGACTCTAATAACGCAGAAATCATATTTCAAATTTAAATACGACTTGGGACCATATTTTACCTAAATAAAATGGTAGATCCAAAGTTTAAATGAACGTAGTGTTTGTACCTGGAGTAAAGTTTAGAAGTTTAAACAATTTTAAAATATCACTATATTTAGGCGAGTAAACGAAAAATGTTCGTTTCAGACTCTAATAATGCAGTAATCGTGTTCCAAGTTGAAATACGACTTTGGACCATATTTTACCTAAATGAAATGGTAGATTCAAAGTTTAAATGAACGTAGTGTTTGTACCTTGAGTAAAGTTTAGAAGTTTAAACAATTTTAAAATATCACTATATTTAGGCGAGTAAACGAAAAATGGTCGTTTCAGACTCTAATAACGCAGAAATCGTGGTCCAAGTTAGAATCAAATGGTAGAATCAAACTTTAACCAAACGTAAAGTTTGTACCTAGGGTATTGTTGAAAAGTTTAATCAATTTTAAAATATCACTATATTTAGGCGAGTAAACAAAAAATGTTCTTTCCAGACTCTAATAACGCAGAAATCGTATTTCAAATTTAAATACGACTTGGGACCATATATTTCCTAAATGAAATGGTAGATTCAAAGTTTAAATGAACGTAGTGTTTGTACCTTGAGCAAAGTTTAGTAGTTTAAACAATTTTAAAATATCTCAATTTTTGGGCGAGTAAACGAAAAAGTTCGTTTCAGAATCTAACAACGCAGAAATCGTGTTTCAAGTTGAAATACGACTTTGGACCATATTTTACCTAAATGAAATGGTAGATTCAAAGTTTAAATGAACGTAGTGTTGTACCTTGAGTATAGTTTAGAAGTTAAAACAATTTAAAATATCACTATATTTAGGCAAGTAAACGAAAAATGGTCGTTTCAGACTCTAATAACGCAGAAATCGTATTTCAAATTTAAATACGACTTGGGACCATATTTTACCTAAATGAAATGGTAGATTCAAAGTTTAACTGAACGTAGTGTTTAGAAGTTTAAACAATTTTAAAATATCACTATATTTAGGCGAGTAAACGAAAAATGTTCGTTTCAGACTCTAATAACGCAGAAATCGTATTTCAAATTTAAATACGACTTGGGACCATATTTTATTTAAATGAAATGGTAGATTCAAAGTTTAACTGAACGTAGTGTTTAGAAGTTTAAACAATTTTAAAATATCACTATATTTAGGCGAGTAAACGAAAAATGTTCGTTTCAGACTCTAATATCGCAGAAATCGTATTTCAAATTTAAATACGACTTGGGACCATATTTTACCTAAATGAAATGGTAGATTCAAAGTTTAAATGAACGTAGTGTTTGTACCTTGAGTAAAGTTTAGAAGTTTAAACAATTTTAAAATATCACTATATTTAGGCGAGTAAACGAAAAATGTTCGTTTCAGACTCTAATATCGCAGAAATCGTGTTCCAAGTTTGAATCAAATGGTAGAATCAAACTTTAACCAAACGTAAAGTTTGTACCTAGGGTATTGTTGAAAAGTTTAATCAATTTTAAAATATCACTATATTTAGGCGAGTAAACGAAAAATGTTCTTTTCAGACTCTAATAACGCAGAAATCGTATTTCAAATTTAAATACGACTTGGGACCATATTTTACCTACATGAAATGGTAGATTCAAAGTTTAACTGAACGTAGTGTTTGTACCTGGAGTAAAGTTTAGAAGTTTAAACAATTTTAAAATATCTCAATTTTTAGGCGAGTAAACGAAAAATGTTCGTTTCAGACTCTAATAACGCAGATATCGTGTTCCAAGTTGAAAAACGACTTGGACCCATATCTCACCTAAATTAAATGATAGAATCAAACTTTAACCAAACGTAAAGTTTGTACCTAGGGTATTGTTGAAAAGTTTAATCAATTTTAAAATATCACTATATTTAGGCGAGTAAACGAAAAATGTTCGTTTCAGACTCTAATAACGCAGAAATCGTATTTCAAATTTAAATACGACTTGGGACCATATTTTACCTAAATGAAATGGTAGATTCAAAGTTTAACTGAACGTAGTGTTTGTACCTTGAGTAAAGTTTAGAAGTTTAAACAATTTTAAAATATCACTATATTTAGGCGAGTCAACGAAAAATGTTCGTTTCAGACTCTAATAACACAGAAAATTGTGTTTACAAGTTGAAAAACGACTTGGAACCATATCTTACCTAAATTAAATGGTAGAATCAAACTTTAACCAAACGTAAAGTTTGTACCTAGGGTATTGTTGAAAAGTTTAATCAATTTTAAAATATCACTATATTTAGGCGAGTAAACGAAAAATGTTCTTTTCAGACTCTAATAACGCAGAAATCATATTTCAAATTTAAATACGACTTGGGACCATATTTTACCTAAATAAAATGGTAGATCCAAAGTTTAAATGAACGTAGTGTTTGTACCTGGAGTAAAGTTTAGAAGTTTAAACAATTTTAAAATATCACTATATTTAGGCGTGTAAACGAAAAATGTTCGTTTCAGACTCTAATATCGCAGAAATCGTGTTCCAAGTTAGAATCAAATGGTAGAATCAAACTTTAACCAAACGTAAAGTTTGTACCTAGGGTATTGTTGAAAAGTTTAATCAATTTTAAAATATCACTATATTTAGGCGAGTAAACGAAAAATGTTCTTTTCAGACTCTAATAACGCAGAAATCATATTTCAAATTTAAATACGACTTGGGACCATATTTTACCTAAATAAAATGGTAGATCCAAAGTTTAAATGAACGTAGTGTTTGTACCTGGAGTAAAGTTTAGAAGTTTAAACAATTTTAAAATATCACTATATTTAGGCGAGTAAACGAAAAATGTTCGTTTCAGACTCTAATAATGCAGTAATCGTGTTCCAAGTTGAAATACGACTTTGGACCATATTTTACCTAAATGAAATGGTAGATTCAAAGTTTAAATGAACGTAGTGTTTGTACCTTGAGTAAAGTTTAGAAGTTTAAACAATTTTAAAATATCACTATATTTAGGCGAGTAAACGAAAAATGGTCGTTTCAGACTCTAATAACGCAGAAATCGTGGTCCAAGTTAGAATCAAATGGTAGAATCAAACTTTAACCAAACGTAAAGTTTGTACCTAGGGTATTGTTGAAAAGTTTAATCAATTTTAAAATATCACTATATTTAGGCGAGTAAACAAAAAATGTTCTTTCCAGACTCTAATAACGCAGAAATCGTATTTCAAATTTAAATACGACTTGGGACCATATATTTCCTAAATGAAATGGTAGATTCAAAGTTTAAATGAACGTAGTGTTTGTACCTTGAGCAAAGTTTAGTAGTTTAAACAATTTTAAAATATCTCAATTTTTGGGCGAGTAAACGAAAAAGTTCGTTTCAGAATCTAACAACGCAGAAATCGTGTTTCAAGTTGAAATACGACTTTGGACCATATTTTACCTAAATGAAATGGTAGATTCAAAGTTTAAATGAACGTAGTGTTGTACCTTGAGTATAGTTTAGAAGTTAAAACAATTTTAAAATATCACTATATTTAGGCAAGTAAACGAAAAATGGTCGTTTCAGACTCTAATAACGCAGAAATCGTATTTCAAATTTAAATACGACTTGGGACCATATTTTACCTAAATGAAATGGTAGATTCAAAGTTTAACTGAACGTAGTGTTTAGAAGTTTAAACAATTTTAAAATATCACTATATTTAGGCGAGTAAACGAAAAATGTTCGTTTCAGACTCTAATAACGCAGAAATCGTATTTCAAATTTAAATACGACTTGGGACCATATTTTATTTAAATGAAATGGTAGATTCAAAGTTTAACTGAACGTAGTGTTTAGAAGTTTAAACAATTTTAAAATATCACTATATTTAGGCGAGTAAACGAAAAATGTTCGTTTCAGACTCTAATATCGCAGAAATCGTATTTCAAATTTAAATACGACTTGGGACCATATTTTACCTAAATGAAATGGTAGATTCAAAGTTTAAATGAACGTAGTGTTTGTACCTTGAGTAAAGTTTAGAAGTTTAAACAATTTTAAAATATCACTATATTTAGGCGAGTAAACGAAAAATGTTCGTTTCAGACTCTAATATCGCAGAAATCGTGTTCCAAATTTGAATCAAATGGTAGAATCAAACTTTAACCAAACGTAAAGTTTGTACCTAGGGTATTGTTGAAAAGTTTAATCAATTTTAAAATATCACTATATTTAGGCGAGTAAACGAAAAATGTTCTTTTCAGACTCTAATAACGCAGAAATCGTATTTCAAATTTAAATACGACTTGGGACCATATTTTACCTACATGAAATGGTAGATTCAAAGTTTAACTGAACGTAGTGTTTGTACCTGGAGTAAAGTTTAGAAGTTTAAACAATTTTAAAATATCTCAATTTTTAGGCGAGTAAACGAAAAATGTTCGTTTCAGACTCTAATAACGCAGATATCGTGTTCCAAGTTGAAAAACGACTTGGACCCATATCTCACCTAAATTAAATGGTAGAATCAAACTTTAACCAAACGTAAAGTTTGTACCTAGGGTATTGTTGAAAAGTTTAATCAATTTTAAAATATCTCAATTTTTAGGCGAGTAAACGAAAAATGTTCGTTTCAGACTCTAATAACGCAGATATCGTGTTCCAAGTTGAAAAACGACTTGGACCCATATCTCACCTAAATTAAATGGTAGAATCAAACTTTAATCAAACGTAAAGTTTGTACCTAGGGTATTGTTGAAAAGTTTAATCAATTTTAAAATATCACTATATTTAGGCGAGTAAACGAAAAATGTTCGTTTCAGACTCTAATAACGCAGAAATCGTATTTCAAATTTAAATACGACTTGGGACCATATTTTACCTAAATGAAATGGTAGATTCAAAGTTTAACTGAACGTAGTGTTTGTACCTTGAGTAAAGTTTAGAAGTTTAAACAATTTTAAAATATCACTATATTTAGGCGAGTAAACGAAAAATGTTCGTTTCAGACTCTAATAATGCAGTAATCGTGTTCCAAGTTGAAATACGACTTTGGACCATATTTTACCTAAATGAAATGGTAGATTCAAAGTTTAAATGAACGTAGTGTTTGTACCTTGAGTAAAGTTTAGAAGTTTAAACAATTTTAAAATATCACTATATTTAGGCGAGTAAACGAAAAATGGTCGTTTCAGACTCTAATAACGCAGAAATCGTGGTCCAAGTTAGAATCAAATGGTAGAATCAAACTTTAACCAAACGTAAAGTTTGTACCTAGGGTATTGTTGAAAGTTTAATCAATTTTAAAATATCACTATATTTAGGCGAGTAAACAAAAAATGTTCTTTCCAGACTCTAATAACGCAGAAATCGTATTTCAAATTTAAATACGACTTGGGACCATATATTTCCTAAATGAAATGGTAGATTTAAAGTTTAAATGAACGTAGTGTTTGTACCTTGAGCAAAGTTTAGTAGTTTAAACAATTTTAAAATATCTCAATTTTTGGGCGAGTAAACGAAAAAGTTCGTTTCAGAATCTAACAACGCAGAAATCGTGTTTCAAGTTGAAATACGACTTTGGACCATATTTTATTTAAATGAAATGGTAGATTCAAAGTTTAACTGAAGGTAGTGTTTAGAAGTTTAAACAATTTTAAAATATCACTATATTTAGGCGAGTAAACGAAAAATGTTCGTTTCAGACTCTAATATCGCAGAAATCGTATTTCAAATTTAAATACGACTTGGGACCATATTTTACCTAAATGAAATGGTAGATTCAAAGTTTAAATGAACGTAGTGTTTGTACCTTGAGTAAAGTTTAGAAGTTTAAACAATTTTAAAATATCACTATATTTAGGCGAGTAAACGAAAAATGTTCGTTTCAGACTCTAATATCGCAGAAATCGTGTTCCAAGTTAGAATCAAATGGTAGAATCAAACTTTAACCAAACGTAAAGTTTGTACCTAGGGTATTGTTGAAAAGTTTAATCAATTTTAAAATATCACTATATTTAGGCGAGTAAACGAAAAATGTTCTTTTCAGACTCTAATAACGCAGAAATCGTATTTTAAATTTAAATACGACTTGGGACCATATTTTACCTACATGAAATTGTAGATTCAAAGTTTAACTGAACGTAGTGTTTGTACCTGGAGTAAAGTTTAGTAGTTTAAACAATTTTAAAATATCTCAATTTTTAGGCGAGTAAACGAAAAATGTTCGTTTCAGACTCTAATAACGCAGATATCGTGTTCCAAGTTAGAATCAAATGGTAGAATCAAACTTTAACCAAACGTAAAGTTTGTACCTAGGGTATTGTTGAAAAGTTTAATCAATTTTAAAATATCACTATATTTAGGCGAGTAAACGAAAAATGTTCTTTTCAGACTCTAATAACGCAGAAATCGTA
The DNA here is from genome assembly GCA_947425015.1 of Pterostichus niger. NCBI lineage: Eukaryota > Metazoa > Arthropoda > Insecta > Coleoptera > Carabidae > Pterostichus > Pterostichus niger. The sequence continues at coordinate 16,805,929 of OX380338.1, read as the reverse complement.
TTTCAAATTTAAATACGACTTGGGACCATATTTTACCTAAATGAAATGGTAGATTCAAAGTTTAAATGAACGTAGTGTTTGTACCTTGAGTATAGTTTAGATGTTTAAACAATTTTAAAATATCACTATATTTAGGCGAGTAAACGAAAAATGGTCGTTTCAGACTCTAATAACGCAGAAATCGTATTTCAAATTTAAATACGACTTGGGACCATATTTTACCTAAATGAAATGGTAGATTCAAAGTTTAAATGAACGTAGTGTTTGTACCTTGAGCAAAGTTTAGTAGTTTAAACAATTTTAAAATATCTCAATTTTTGGGCGAGTAAACGAAAAAGTTCGTTTCAGACTAACAACGCAGAAATCGTGTTTCAAGTTAAAATACGACTTTGGACCATATTTTACCTAAATGAAATGGTAGATTCAAAGTTTAACTGAACGTAGTGTTTGTACTTTGAGTATAGTTTAGAAGTTTAAACAATTTTTAAATATAACTATATTTAGGCAAGTAAACGAAAAATGGTCGTTGTAAACGAAAAATGTTCTTTTCAGACTCTAATAACGCAGAAATCGTATTTCATATTTAAATACGACTTGGGACTATATTTTACCTAAATGAAATGGTAGATTCAAAGTTTAAATGAACGTAGTGTTTGTACCTTGAGCAAAGTTTAGAAGTTTAACCAATTTCAAAATATCACTATGTTTAGGCGAGTAAACGAAAAAGTTCGTTTCAGACTGTAATAACGCAGAAATCGTATTTCAAAATTAAATACGACTTAGGACCATATTTTACCTAAATGAAATGGTAGATTCAAAGTTTAAATGAACGTAGTGTTTGTACCTTGAGTAAAGTTTAGAAGGTTAAACAATTTTAAAATATCACTATATTTAGGCGAGTAAACGAAAAATGTTCTTTTCAGACTCTAATAACGCAGAAATCGTATTTCAAATTTAAATACGACTTGGGACCATATTTTACCTAAATAAAATGGTAGATTCAAAGTTTAAATGAACGTAGTGTTTGTACCTGGAGTAAAGTTTAGAAGTTTAAACAATTTTAAAATATCACTATATTTAGGCGAGTAAACGAAATATGTTCGTTTCAGACTCTAATAATGTAGAAATCGTGTTCCAAGTTGTAAAACGACTTGGACCCATATCTCACCTAAATTAAATGGTAGAATTAAACTTTAACCAAACGTAAAGTTTGTACCTAGGGTATTGTTGAAAAGTTTAATCAATTTTAAAATATCACTATATTTAGGCGAGTCAACGAAAAATTTTCGTTTCAGACTCTAATAACGCAGAAATCGTATTTCAAATTTAAATACGACTTGGGACCATATTTTACCTAAATAAAATGGTAGATTCAAAGTTTAACTGAACGTAGTGTTTGTACCTTGAGTAAAGTTTAGAAGTTTAAACAATTTTAAAATATCACTATATTTAGGCGAGTCAACGAAAAATGTTCGTTTCAGACTCTAATAACACAGAAAATTGTGTTTACAAGTTGAAAAACGACTTGGAACCATATCTTACCTAAATTAAATGGTAGAATCAAACTTTAACCAAACGTAAAGTTTGTACCTAGGGTATTGTTGAAAAGTTTAATCAATTTTAAAATATCGCTATATTTAGGCGAGTAAACGAAAAATGTTCGTTTCAGACTCTAATAATGCAGTAATCGTGTTCCAAGTTGAAATACGACTTTGGACCATATTTTACCTAAATGAAATGGTAGATTCAAAGTTTAAATGAACGTAGTGTTTGTACCTTGAGTAAAGTTTAGAAGTTTAAACAATTTTAAAATATCACTATATTTAGGCGAGTAAACGAAAAATGGTCGTTTCAGACTCTAATAACGCAGAAATCGTGGTCCAAGTTAGAATCAAATGGTAGAATCAAACTTTAACCAAACGTAAAGTTTGTACCTAGGGTATTGTTGAAAGTTTAATCAATTTTAAAATATCACTATATTTAGGCGAGTAAACAAAAAATGTTCTTTCCAGACTCTAATAACGCAGAAATCGTATTTCAAATTTAAATACGACTTGGGACCATATATTTCCTAAATGAAATGGTAGATTTAAAGTTTAAATGAACGTAGTGTTTGTACCTTGAGCAAAGTTTAGTAGTTTAAACAATTTTAAAATATCTCAATTTTTGGGCGAGTAAACGAAAAAGTTCGTTTCAGAATCTAACAACGCAGAAATCGTGTTTCAAGTTGAAATACGACTTTGGACCATATTTTACCTAAATGAAATGGTAGATTCAAAGTTTAACTGAACGTAGTGTTTAGAAGTTTAAACAATTTTAAAATATCACTATATTTAGGCGAGTAAACGAAAAATGTTCGTTTCAGACTCTAATAACGCAGAAATCGTATTTCAAATTTAAATACGACTTGGGACCATATTTTATTTAAATGAAATGGTAGATTCAAAGTTTAACTGAAGGTAGTGTTTAGAAGTTTAAACAATTTTAAAATATCACTATATTTAGGCGAGTAAACGAAAAATGTTCGTTTCAGACTCTAATATCGCAGAAATCGTATTTCAAATTTAAATACGACTTGGGACCATATTTTACCTAAATGAAATGGTAGATTCAAAGTTTAAATGAACGTAGTGTTTGTACCTTGAGTAAAGTTTAGAAGTTTAAACAATTTTAAAATATCACTATATTTAGGCGAGTAAACGAAAAATGTTCGTTTCAGACTCTAATATCGCAGAAATCGTGTTCCAAGTTAGAATCAAATGGTAGAATCAAACTTTAACCAAACGTAAAGTTTGTACCTAGGGTATTGTTGAAAAGTTTAATCAATTTTAAAATATCACTATATTTAGGCGAGTAAACGAAAAATGTTCTTTTCAGACTCTAATAACGCAGAAATCGTATTTCAAATTTAAATACGACTTGGGACCATATTTTACCTAAATGAAATGGTAGATTCAAAGTTTAAATGAACGTAGTGTTTGTACCTTGAGTATAGTTTAGATGTTTAAACAATTTTAAAATATCACTATATTTAGGCGAGTAAACGAAAAATGGTCGTTTCAGACTCTAATAACGCAGAAATCGTATTTCAAATTTAAATACGACTTGGGACCATATTTTACCTAAATGAAATGGTAGATTCAAAGTTTAAATGAACGTAGTGTTTGTACCTTGAGCAAAGTTTAGTAGTTTAAACAATTTTAAAATATCTCAATTTTTGGGCGAGTAAACGAAAAAGTTCGTTTCAGACTAACAACGCAGAAATCGTGTTTCAAGTTAAAATACGACTTTGGACCATATTTTACCTAAATGAAATGGTAGATTCAAAGTTTAACTGAACGTAGTGTTTGTACTTTGAGTATAGTTTAGAAGTTTAAACAATTTTTAAATATAACTATATTTAGGCAAGTAAACGAAAAATGGTCGTTGTAAACGAAAAATGTTCTTTTCAGACTCTAATAACGCAGAAATCGTATTTCATATTTAAATACGACTTGGGACTATATTTTACCTAAATGAAATGGTAGATTCAAAGTTTAAATGAACGTAGTGTTTGTACCTTGAGCAAAGTTTAGAAGTTTAACCAATTTCAAAATATCACTATGTTTAGGCGAGTAAACGAAAAATGTTCGTTTCAGACTCTAATATCGCAGAAATCGTGTTCCAAGTTAGAATCAAATGGTAGAATCAAACTTTAACCAAACGTAAAGTTTGTACCTAGGGTATTGTTGAAAAGTTTAATCAATTTTAAAATATCACTATATTTAGGCGAGTAAACGAAAAATGTTCTTTTCAGACTCTAATAACGCAGAAATCGTATTTTAAATTTAAATACGACTTGGGACCATATTTTACCTACATGAAATTGTAGATTCAAAGTTTAACTGAACGTAGTGTTTGTACCTGGAGTAAAGTTTAGTAGTTTAAACAATTTTAAAATATCTCAATTTTTAGGCGAGTAAACGAAAAATGTTCGTTTCAGACTCTAATAACGCAGATATCGTGTTCCAAGTTAGAATCAAATGGTAGAATCAAACTTTAACCAAACGTAAAGTTTGTACCTAGGGTATTGTTGAAAAGTTTAATCAATTTTAAAATATCACTATATTTAGGCGAGTAAACGAAAAATGTTCTTTTCAGACTCTAATAACGCAGAAATCGTATTTCAAATTTAAATACGACTTGGGACCATATTTTACCTAAATGAAATGGTAGATTCAAAGTTTAAATGAACGTAGTGTTTGTACCTTGAGTATAGTTTAGATGTTTAAACAATTTTAAAATATCACTATATTTAGGCGAGTAAACGAAAAATGGTCGTTTCAGACTCTAATAACGCAGAAATCGTATTTCAAATTTAAATACGACTTGGGACCATATTTTACCTAAATGAAATGGTAGATTCAAAGTTTAAATGAACGTAGTGTTTGTACCTTGAGCAAAGTTTAGTAGTTTAAACAATTTTAAAATATCTCAATTTTTGGGCGAGTAAACGAAAAAGTTCGTTTCAGACTAACAACGCAGAAATCGTGTTTCAAGTTAAAATACGACTTTGGACCATATTTTACCTAAATGAAATGGTAGATTCAAAGTTTAACTGAACGTAGTGTTTGTACTTTGAGTATAGTTTAGAAGTTTAAACAATTTTTAAATATAACCATATTTAGGCAAGTAAACGAAAAATGGTCGTTGTAAACGAAAAATGTTCTTTTCAGACTCTAATAACGCAGAAATCGTATTTCATATTTAAATACGACTTGGGACTATATTTTACCTAAATGAAATGGTAGATTCAAAGTTTAAATGAACGTAGTGTTTGTACCTTGAGCAAAGTTTAGAAGTTTAACCAATTTCAAAATATCACTATGTTTAGGCGAGTAAACGAAAAAGTTCGTTTCAGACTGTAATAACGCAGAAATCGTATTTCAAAATTAAATACGACTTAGGACCATATTTTACCTAAATGAAATGGTAGATTCAAAGTTTAAATGAACGTAGTGTTTGTACCTTGAGTAAAGTTTAGAAGGTTAAACAATTTTAAAATATCACTATATTTAGGCGAGTAAACGAAAAATGTTCTTTTCAGACTCTAATAACGCAGAAATCGTATTTCAAATTTAAATACGACTTGGGACCATATTTTACCTAAATAAAATGGTAGATTCAAAGTTTAAATGAACGTAGTGTTTGTACCTGGAGTAAAGTTTAGAAGTTTAAACAATTTTAAAATATCACTATATTTAGGCGAGTAAACGAAATATGTTCGTTTCAGACTCTAATAATGTAGAAATCGTGTTCCAAGTTGTAAAACGACTTGGACCCATATCTCACCTAAATTAAATGGTAGAATTAAACTTTAACCAAACGTAAAGTTTGTACCTAGGGTATTGTTGAAAAGTTTAATCAATTTTAAAATATCACTATATTTAGGCGAGTCAACGAAAAATTTTCGTTTCAGACTCTAATAACGCAGAAATCGTATTTCAAATTTAAATACGACTTGGGACCATATTTTACCTAAATAAAATGGTAGATTCAAAGTTTAACTGAACGTAGTGTTTGTACCTTGAGTAAAGTTTAGAAGTTTAAACAATTTTAAAATATCACTATATTTAGGCGAGTCAACGAAAAATGTTCGTTTCAGACTCTAATAACACAGAAAATTGTGTTTACAAGTTGAAAAACGACTTGGAACCATATCTTACCTAAATTAAATGGTAGAATCAAACTTTAACCAAACGTAAAGTTTGTACCTAGGGTATTGTTGAAAAGTTTAATCAATTTTAAAATATCGCTATATTTAGGCGAGTAAACGAAAAATGTTCTTTTCAGACTCTAATAACGCAGAAATCGTATTTCAAATTTAAATACGACTTGGGACCATATTTTACCTACATGAAATGGTAGATTCAAAGTTTAACAGAACGTAGTGTTTGTACCTGGAGTAAAGTTTAGAAGTTTAAACAATTTTAAAATATCTCAATTTTTAGGCGAGTAAACGAAAAATGTTCGTTTCAGACTCTAATAACGCAGATATCGTGTTCCAAGTTAGAATCAAATGGTAGAATCAAACTTTAACCAAACGTAAAGTTTGTACCTAGGGTATTGTTGAAAAGTTTAATCAATTTTAAAATATCACTATATTTAGGCGAGTAAACGAAGAATGTTCTTTTCAGACTCTAATAACGCAGAAATCGTATTTCAAATTTAAATACGACTTGGGACCATATTTTACCTAAATGAAATGGTAGATTCAAAGTTTAAATGAACGTAGTGTTTGTACCTTGAGCAAAGTTTAGAAGATTAAACAATTTTAAAATATCACTATGTTTAGGCGAGTAAACGAAAAAAGTTCGTTTCAGACTCTAATAACGCAGAAATCGTGTTCCAAGTTAGAATCAAATGGTAGAATCAAACTTTAACCAAACGTAAAGTTTGTACCTAGGGTATTGTTGAAAAGTTTAATCAATTTTAAAATATCACTATATTTAGGCGAATAAACGAAAAATGTTCTTTTCAGACTCTAATAACGCAGAAATCGTATTTCAAATTTAAATACGACTTGGGACCATATTTTACCTAAATGAAATGGTAGATTCAAAGTTTAAATGAACGTAGTGTTTGTACCTTGAGCAAAGTTTAGAAGATTAAACAATTTTAAAATATCACTATGTTTAGGCGAGTAAACGAAAAAAGTTCGTTTCAGACTCTAACAACGCAGAAATCGTGTTTCATGTTGAAATACGACTTTGGACCATATTTTACCTAAATGAAATTGTAGATTCAAAGTTTAACTGAACGTAGTGTTTGTACCTTGAGTAAAGTTTAGAAGTTTAAACAATTTTAAAATATCACTATATTTAGGCGAGTAAACGAAAAATGTTCTTTTCAGACTCTAATAACGCAGAAATCGTATTTCAAATTTAAATACGACTTGGGACAATATTTTACCTAAATAAAATGGTAGATTCAAAGTTTAAATGAACGTAGTGTTTGTACCTGGAGTAAAGTTTAGAAGTTTAAACAATTTTAAAATATCACTATATTTAAGCGAGTAAACGAAAAATGTTCGTTTCAGACTCTAATAACGCAGAAATCGTGTTCCAAGTTGAAAAACGACTTGGACCCATATCTCACCTAAATTAAATGGTAGAATCAAACTTTAACCAAACGTAAAGTTTGTACCTAGGGTATTGTTGAAAAGTTTAATCAATTTTAAAATATCACTATATTTAGGCGAGTAAACGAAAAATGTTCTTTTCAAACTCTAATAACGCAGAAATCGTATTTCAAATTTAAATACGACTTGGGACCATATTTTTCTAGATTCAAAGTTTAAATGATCGTAGTGTTCGTACATTGAGTAAAGTTTAGAAGTTTAAACAATTTTAAAATATCACTATATTTAGGCGAGTAAACGAAAAATGTTCTTTTCAGACTCTAATAACGCAGAAATCGTATTTCAAATTTAAATACGACTTGGGACCATATTTTACCTAAATGAAATGGTAGATTCAAAGTTTAAATGAACGTAGTGTTTGTACCTTGAGCAAAGTTTAGAAGTTTAAACAATTTTAAAATATCACTATATTTAGGCGAGTAAACGCAAAATGTTCGTTTCAGACTCTAATAACGCAGAAATCGTATTTCAAATTTAAATACGACTTGGGACCATATTTTACCTAAATGAAATGGTAGATTCAAAGTTTAACTGAACGTAGTGTTTGTACCTTGAGTAAAGTTTAGAAGTTTAAACAATTTTAAAATATCACTATATTTAGGCGAGTCAACGAAAAATGTTCGTTTCAGACTCTAATAACTCAGAAAATTGTGTTTACAAGTTGAAAAACGATTTGGACCCATATCTCACCTAAATTAAATGGTAGAATCAAACTTTAACCAAACGTAAAGTTTGTACCTAGGGTATTGTTGAAAAGTTTAATCAATTTTAAAATATCACTATATTTAGGCGAGTAAACGAAAAATGGTCGTTTCAGACTCTAATAACGCAGAAATCGTATTTCAAATTTAAATACGACTTGGGACCATATTTTACCTAAATGAAATGGTAGATTCAAAGTTGAACTGAACGTAGTGTTTAGAAGTTTAAACAATTTTAAAATATCACTATATTTAGGCGAGTAAACGAAAAATGTTCGTTTCAGACTCTAATAACGCAGAAATCGTTTTTTAAGTTGAGAAACGACTTGGACCCATATCTCACCTAAATTAAATGGTAGAATCAAACTTTAACCAAACGTAAAGTTTGTACCTAGGGTATTGTTGAAAAGTTTAATCAATTTTAAAATATCACTATATTTAGGCGAGTAAACGAAAAATGTTCTTTTCAAACTCTAATAAGGCAGAAATCGTATTTCAAATTTAAATACGACTTGGGACCATATTTTTCTAGATTCAAAGTTTAAATGATCGTAGTGTTTGTACATTGAGTAAAGTTTAGAAGTTTAAACAATTTTAAAATATCACTATATTTAGGCGAGTAAACGAAAAATGTTACTTTCAGACTCTAATAACGCAGAAATCGTATTTCAAATATAAATACGACTTGGGACCATATTTTACCTAAATGAAATGGTAGATTCAAAGTTTAACTGAACGTAGTGTTTAGAAGTTTAAACAATTTTAAAATATCACTATATTTAGGCGAGTAAACGAAAAATGTTCGTTTCAGACTCTAATAACGCAGAAATCGTATTTCAAATTTAAATACGACTTGGGACCATATTTTATTTAAATGAAATGGTAGATTCAAAGTTTAACTGAAGGTAGTGTTTAGAAGTTTAAACAATTTTAAAATATCACTATATTTAGGCGAGTAAACGAAAAATGTTCGTTTCAGACTCTAATATCGCAGAAATCGTATTTCAAATTTAAATACGACTTGGGACCATATTTTACCTAAATGAAATGGTAGATTCAAAGTTTAAATGAACGTAGTGTTTGTACCTTGAGTAAAGTTTAGAAGTTTAAACAATTTTAAAATATCACTATATTTAGGCGAGTAAACGAAAAATGTTCGTTTCAGACTCTAATATCGCAGAAATCGTGTTCCAAGTTAGAATCAAATGGTAGAATCAAACTTTAACCAAACGTAAAGTTTGTACCTAGGGTATTGTTGAAAAGTTTAATCAATTTTAAAATATCACTATATTTAGGCGAGTAAACGAAAAATGTTCTTTTCAGACTCTAATAACGCAGAAATCGTATTTCAAATTTAAATACGACTTGGGACCATATTTTACCTAAATGAAATGGTAGATTCAAAGTTTAAATGAACGTAGTGTTTGTACCTTGAGTATAGTTTAGATGTTTAAACAATTTTAAAATATCACTATATTTAGGCGAGTAAACGAAAAATGGTCGTTTCAGACTCTAATAACGCAGAAATCGTATTTCAAATTTAAATACGACTTGGGACCATATTTTACCTAAATGAAATGGTAGATTCAAAGTTTAAATGAACGTAGTGTTTGTACCTTGAGCAAAGTTTAGTAGTTTAAACAATTTTAAAATATCTCAATTTTTGGGCGAGTAAACGAAAAAGTTCGTTTCAGACTAACAACGCAGAAATCGTGTTTCAAGTTAAAATACGACTTTGGACCATATTTTACCTAAATGAAATGGTAGATTCAAAGTTTAACTGAACGTAGTGTTTGTACTTTGAGTATAGTTTAGAAGTTTAAACAATTTTTAAATATAACTATATTTAGGCAAGTAAACGAAAAATGGTCGTTGTAAACGAAAAATGTTCTTTTCAGACTCTAATAACGCAGAAATCGTATTTCATATTTAAATACGACTTGGGACTATATTTTACCTAAATGAAATGGTAGATTCAAAGTTTAAATGAACGTAGTGTTTGTACCTTGAGCAAAGTTTAGAAGTTTAACCAATTTCAAAATATCACTATGTTTAGGCGAGTAAACGAAAAATGTTCGTTTCAGACTCTAATATCGCAGAAATCGTGTTCCAAGTTAGAATCAAATGGTAGAATCAAACTTTAACCAAACGTAAAGTTTGTACCTAGGGTATTGTTGAAAAGTTTAATCAATTTTAAAATATCACTATATTTAGGCGAGTAAACGAAAAATGTTCTTTTCAGACTCTAATAACGCAGAAATCGTATTTTAAATTTAAATACGACTTGGGACCATATTTTACCTACATGAAATTGTAGATTCAAAGTTTAACTGAACGTAGTGTTTGTACCTGGAGTAAAGTTTAGTAGTTTAAACAATTTTAAAATATCTCAATTTTTAGGCGAGTAAACGAAAAATGTTCGTTTCAGACTCTAATAACGCAGATATCGTGTTCCAAGTTAGAATCAAATGGTAGAATCAAACTTTAACCAAACGTAAAGTTTGTACCTAGGGTATTGTTGAAAAGTTTAATCAATTTTAAAATATCACTATATTTAGGCGAGTAAACGAAAAATGTTCTTTTCAGACTCTAATAACGCAGAAATCGTATTTCAAATTTAAATACGACTTGGGACCATATTTTACCTAAATGAAATGGTAGATTCAAAGTTTAAATGAACGTAGTGTTTGTACCTTGAGTATAGTTTAGATGTTTAAACAATTTTAAAATATCACTATATTTAGGCGAGTAAACGAAAAATGGTCGTTTCAGACTCTAATAACGCAGAAATCGTATTTCAAATTTAAATACGACTTGGGACCATATTTTACCTAAATGAAATGGTAGATTCAAAGTTTAAATGAACGTAGTGTTTGTACCTTGAGCAAAGTTTAGTAGTTTAAACAATTTTAAAATATCTCAATTTTTGGGCGAGTAAACGAAAAAGTTCGTTTCAGACTAACAACGCAGAAATCGTGTTTCAAGTTAAAATACGACTTTGGACCATATTTTACCTAAATGAAATGGTAGATTCAAAGTTTAACTGAACGTAGTGTTTGTACTTTGAGTATAGTTTAGAAGTTTAAACAATTTTTAAATATAACCATATTTAGGCAAGTAAACGAAAAATGGTCGTTGTAAACGAAAAATGTTCTTTTCAGACTCTAATAACGCAGAAATCGTATTTCATATTTAAATACGACTTGGGACTATATTTTACCTAAATGAAATGGTAGATTCAAAGTTTAAATGAACGTAGTGTTTGTACCTTGAGCAAAGTTTAGAAGTTTAACCAATTTCAAAATATCACTATGTTTAGGCGAGTAAACGAAAAAGTTCGTTTCAGACTGTAATAACGCAGAAATCGTATTTCAAAATTAAATACGACTTAGGACCATATTTTACCTAAATGAAATGGTAGATTCAAAGTTTAAATGAACGTAGTGTTTGTACCTTGAGTAAAGTTTAGAAGGTTAAACAATTTTAAAATATCACTATATTTAGGCGAGTAAACGAAAAATGTTCTTTTCAGACTCTAATAACGCAGAAATCGTATTTCAAATTTAAATACGACTTGGGACCATATTTTACCTAAATAAAATGGTAGATTCAAAGTTTAAATGAACGTAGTGTTTGTACCTGGAGTAAAGTTTAGAAGTTTAAACAATTTTAAAATATCACTATATTTAGGCGAGTAAACGAAATATGTTCGTTTCAGACTCTAATAATGTAGAAATCGTGTTCCAAGTTGTAAAACGACTTGGACCCATATCTCACCTAAATTAAATGGTAGAATTAAACTTTAACCAAACGTAAAGTTTGTACCTAGGGTATTGTTGAAAAGTTTAATCAATTTTAAAATATCACTATATTTAGGCGAGTCAACGAAAAATTTTCGTTTCAGACTCTAATAACGCAGAAATCGTATTTCAAATTTAAATACGACTTGGGACCATATTTTACCTAAATAAAATGGTAGATTCAAAGTTTAACTGAACGTAGTGTTTGTACCTTGAGTAAAGTTTAGAAGTTTAAACAATTTTAAAATATCACTATATTTAGGCGAGTCAACGAAAAATGTTCGTTTCAGACTCTAATAACACAGAAAATTGTGTTTACAAGTTGAAAAACGACTTGGAACCATATCTTACCTAAATTAAATGGTAGAATCAAACTTTAACCAAACGTAAAGTTTGTACCTAGGGTATTGTTGAAAAGTTTAATCAATTTTAAAATATCGCTATATTTAGGCGAGTAAACGAAAAATGTTCTTTTCAGACTCTAATAACGCAGAAATCGTATTTCAAATTTAAATACGACTTGGGACCATATTTTACCTACATGAAATGGTAGATTCAAAGTTTAACAGAACGTAGTGTTTGTACCTGGAGTAAAGTTTAGAAGTTTAAACAATTTTAAAATATCTCAATTTTTAGGCGAGTAAACGAAAAATGTTCGTTTCAGACTCTAATAACGCAGATATCGTGTTCCAAGTTAGAATCAAATGGTAGAATCAAACTTTAACCAAACGTAAAGTTTGTACCTAGGGTATTGTTGAAAAGTTTAATCAATTTTAAAATATCACTATATTTAGGCGAGTAAACGAAGAATGTTCTTTTCAGACTCTAATAACGCAGAAATCGTATTTCAAATTTAAATACGACTTGGGACCATATTTTACCTAAATGAAATGGTAGATTCAAAGTTTAAATGAACGTAGTGTTTGTACCTTGAGCAAAGTTTAGAAGATTAAACAATTTTAAAATATCACTATGTTTAGGCGAGTAAACGAAAAAAGTTCGTTTCAGACTCTAATAACGCAGAAATCGTGTTCCAAGTTAGAATCAAATGGTAGAATCAAACTTTAACCAAACGTAAAGTTTGTACCTAGGGTATTGTTGAAAAGTTTAATCAATTTTAAAATATCACTATATTTAGGCGAATAAACGAAAAATGTTCTTTTCAGACTCTAATAACGCAGAAATCGTATTTCAAATTTAAATACGACTTGGGACCATATTTTACCTAAATGAAATGGTAGATTCAAAGTTTAAATGAACGTAGTGTTTGTACCTTGAGCAAAGTTTAGAAGATTAAACAATTTTAAAATATCACTATGTTTAGGCGAGTAAACGAAAAAAGTTCGTTTCAGACTCTAACAACGCAGAAATCGTGTTTCATGTTGAAATACGACTTTGGACCATATTTTACCTAAATGAAATTGTAGATTCAAAGTTTAACTGAACGTAGTGTTTGTACCTTGAGTAAAGTTTAGAAGTTTAAACAATTTTAAAATATCACTATATTTAGGCGAGTAAACGAAAAATGTTCTTTTCAGACTCTAATAACGCAGAAATCGTATTTCAAATTTAAATACGACTTGGGACAATATTTTACCTAAATAAAATGGTAGATTCAAAGTTTAAATGAACGTAGTGTTTGTACCTGGAGTAAAGTTTAGAAGTTTAAACAATTTTAAAATATCACTATATTTAAGCGAGTAAACGAAAAATGTTCGTTTCAGACTCTAATAACGCAGAAATCGTGTTCCAAGTTGAAAAACGACTTGGACCCATATCTCACCTAAATTAAATGGTAGAATCAAACTTTAACCAAACGTAAAGTTTGTACCTAGGGTATTGTTGAAAAGTTTAATCAATTTTAAAATATCACTATATTTAGGCGAGTAAACGAAAAATGTTCTTTTCAAACTCTAATAACGCAGAAATCGTATTTCAAATTTAAATACGACTTGGGACCATATTTTTCTAGATTCAAAGTTTAAATGATCGTAGTGTTCGTACATTGAGTAAAGTTTAGAAGTTTAAACAATTTTAAAATATCACTATATTTAGGCGAGTAAACGAAAAATGTTCTTTTCAGACTCTAATAACGCAGAAATCGTATTTCAAATTTAAATACGACTTGGGACCATATTTTACCTAAATGAAATGGTAGATTCAAAGTTTAAATGAACGTAGTGTTTGTACCTTGAGCAAAGTTTAGAAGTTTAAACAATTTTAAAATATCACTATATTTAGGCGAGTAAACGCAAAATGTTCGTTTCAGACTCTAATAACGCAGAAATCGTATTTCAAATTTAAATACGACTTGGGACCATATTTTACCTAAATGAAATGGTAGATTCAAAGTTTAACTGAACGTAGTGTTTGTACCTTGAGTAAAGTTTAGAAGTTTAAACAATTTTAAAATATCACTATATTTAGGCGAGTCAACGAAAAATGTTCGTTTCAGACTCTAATAACTCAGAAAATTGTGTTTACAAGTTGAAAAACGATTTGGACCCATATCTCACCTAAATTAAATGGTAGAATCAAACTTTAACCAAACGTAAAGTTTGTACCTAGGGTATTGTTGAAAAGTTTAATCAATTTTAAAATATCACTATATTTAGGCGAGTAAACGAAAAATGGTCGTTTCAGACTCTAATAACGCAGAAATCGTATTTCAAATTTAAATACGACTTGGGACCATATTTTACCTAAATGAAATGGTAGATTCAAAGTTGAACTGAACGTAGTGTTTAGAAGTTTAAACAATTTTAAAATATCACTATATTTAGGCGAGTAAACGAAAAATGTTCGTTTCAGACTCTAATAACGCAGAAATCGTTTTTTAAGTTGAGAAACGACTTGGACCCATATCTCACCTAAATTAAATGGTAGAATCAAACTTTAACCAAACGTAAAGTTTGTACCTAGGGTATTGTTGAAAAGTTTAATCAATTTTAAAATATCACTATATTTAGGCGAGTAAACGAAAAATGTTCTTTTCAAACTCTAATAAGGCAGAAATCGTATTTCAAATTTAAATACGACTTGGGACCATATTTTTCTAGATTCAAAGTTTAAATGATCGTAGTGTTTGTACATTGAGTAAAGTTTAGAAGTTTAAACAATTTTAAAATATCACTATATTTAGGCGAGTAAACGAAAAATGTTACTTTCAGACTCTAATAACGCAGAAATCGTATTTCAAATATAAATACGACTTGGGACCATATTTTACCTAAATGAAATGGTAGATTCAAAGTTTAAATGAACGTAGTGTTTGTACCTTGAGCAAAGTTTAGAAGTTTAAACAATTTTAAAATATCACTATATTTAGGCGAGTAAACGAAAAATGTTCGTTTCAGACTCTAATAACGCAGAAATCGTATTTCAAATTTAAATACGACTTGGGACCATATTTTACCTAAATGAAATGGTAGATTCAAAGTTTAACTGAACGTAGTGTTTGTACCTTGAGTAAAGTTTAGAAGTTTAAACAATTTTAAAATATCACTATATTTAGGCGAGTCAACGAAAAATGTTCGTTTCAGACTCTAATAACTCAGAAAATTGTGTTTACAAGTTGAAAAACGATTTGGACCCATATCTCACCTAAATTAAATGGTAGAATCAAACTTTAACCAAACGTAAAGTTTGTACCTAGGGTATTGTTGAAAAGTTTAATCAATTTTAAAATATCACTATATTTAGGCGAGTAAACGAAAAATGTTCTTTTCAAACTCTAATAACGCAGAAATCGTTTTTCAAATTTAAATACGACTTGGGACCATATTTTTCTAGATTCAAAGTTTAAATGATCGTAGTGTTTGTACCTTGAGTAAAGTTTAGAAGTTTAAACAATTTTAAAATATCACTATATTTAGGCGAGTAAACGAAAAATGTTCTTTTCAGACTCTAATAACGCAGAAATCGTATTTCAAATTTAAATACGACTTGGGACCATATTTTACCTAAATGAAATGGTAGATTCAAAGTTTAAATGAACGTAGTGTTTGTACCTTGAGCAAAGTTTAGTATTTTAAACAATTTTAAAATATCTCAATTTTTGGGCGAGTAAACGAAAAAGTTCGTTTCAGACTCTAACAACGCAGAAATCGTGTTTCAAGTTGAAATACGACTTTGGACCATATTTTACCTAAATGAAATGGTAGATTCAAAGTTTAAATGAACGTAGTGTTTGTACCTTGAGTATAGTTTAGAAGTTTAAACAATTTTAAAATATCACTATATTTAGGCGAGTAAACGAAAAATGGTCGTTTCAGACTCTAATAACGCAGAAATCGAGTTTCAAGTTGAAATACGACTTTGGACCATATTTTACCTAATTGAAATGGTAGATTCAAAGTTTAACTGAACGTAGTGTTTAGAAGTTTAAACAATTTTAAAATATCACTATATTTAGGCGAGTAAACGAAAAATGTTCTTTTCAAACTCTAATAACGCAGAAATCGTATTTCAAATTTAAATACGACTTGGGACAATATTTTACCTAAATAAAATTGTAGATTCAAAGTTTAACTGAACGTAGTGTTTGTACCTTGAGTAAAGTTTAGAAGTTTAAACAATTTTAAAATATCACTATATTTAGGCGAGTAAACGAAAAATGTTCTTTTCAGACTCTAATAACGCAGAAATCGTATTTCAAATTTAAATACGACTTGGGACCATATTTTACCTAAATGAAATGGTAGATTCAAAGTTTAAATGAACGTAGTGTTTGTACCTTGAGCAAAGTTTAGTATTTTAAACAATTTTAAAATATCTCAATTTTTGGGCGAGTAAACGAAAAAGTTCGTTTCAGACTCTAACAACGCAGAAATCGTGTTTCAAGTTGAAATACGACTTTGGACCATATTTTACCTAAATGAAATGGTAGATTCAAAGTTTAAATGAACGTAGTGTTTGTACCTTGAGTATAGTTTAGAAGTTTAAACAATTTTAAAATATCACTATATTTAGGCGAGTAAACGAAAAATGGTCGTTTCAGACTCTAATAACGCAGAAATCGAG
Source organism: Pterostichus niger (assembly GCA_947425015.1). Lineage (NCBI taxonomy): Eukaryota > Metazoa > Arthropoda > Insecta > Coleoptera > Carabidae > Pterostichus > Pterostichus niger. The sequence goes on along the minus strand of OX380338.1, from coordinate 16,789,226 downwards.
TTTCAAGTTGAAATACGACTTTGGACCATATTTTACCTAATTGAAATGGTAGATTCAAAGTTTAACTGAACGTAGTGTTTAGAAGTTTAAACAATTTTAAAATATCACTATATTTAGGCGAGTAAACGAAAAATGTTCTTTTCAAACTCTAATAACGCAGAAATCGTATTTCAAATTTAAATACGACTTGGGACAATATTTTACCTAAATAAAATTGTAGATTCAAAGTTTAACTGAACGTAGTGTTTAGAAGTTTAAACAATTTTAAAATATCACTATATTTAGGCGAGTAAACGAAAGATGTTCTTTTCAGACTCTTAACGCAGAAATCGTATTTCAAATTTAAATACGACTTGGGACCATATTTTTCTAGATTCAAAGTTTAAATGATCGTAGTGATTGTACCTTGAGTAAAGTTTAGAAGTATAAACAATTTTAAAATATCACTATGTTTAAGCGAGTAAACGAAAAAAGTTCGTTTCAGACTCAAATAACGCAGAAATCGTATTTCAAAATTAAATACGACTTGGGACCATATTTTACCTAAATGAAATGATAGATTCAAAGTTTAAATGAACGTAGTGTTTGTACCTTGAGTAAAGTTTAGAAGTTTAAACAATTTTAAAATATCACTATATTTAGGCGAGTAAACGAAAAATGGTCGTTTCAGACTCTAATAACGCAGAAATCGAGTTTCAAGTTGAAATACGACTTTGGACCATATTTTACCTAAATGAAATGGTAGATTCAAAGTTTAAATGAACGTAGTGTTTGTACCTTGAGTATAGTTTAGAAGTTTAAACAATTTTAAAATATCACTATATTTAGGCGAGTAAACGAAAAATGGTCGTTTCAGACTCTAATAACGCAGAAATCGTATTTCAAATTTAAATACGACTTGGGACCATATTTTACCTAAATGAAATGGTAGATTCAAAGTTTAAATGAACGTAGTGTTTGTACCTTGAGCAAAGTTTAGTAGTTTAAACAATTTTAAAATATCTCAATTTTTGGGCGAGTAAACGAAAAAGTTCGTTTCAGACTCTAACAACGCAGAAATCGTGTTTCAAGTTGAAATACGACTTTGGACCATATTTTACCTAAATGAAATGGTAGATTCAAAGTTTAAATGAACGTAGTGTTTGTACCTTGAGTATAGTTTAGAAGTTTAAACAATTTTAAAATATCACTATATTTAGGCGAGTAAACGAAAAATGTTCTATTCAGACTCTAATAACGCAGAAATCGTATTTCAAATTTAAATACGACTTGGGACAATATTTTACCTAAATAAAATGGTAGATTCAAAGTTTAAATGAACGTAGTGTTTGTACCTGGAGTAAAGTTTAGAAGTTTAAACAATTTTAAAATATCACTATATTTAGGCGAGTAAACGAAAAATGTTCTTTTCAGACTCTAATAACGCAGAAATCGTATTTCAAATTTAAATACGACTTGGGACCTTATTTTACCTAAATGAAATGGTAGATTCAAAGTTTAAATGATCGTAGTGTTTATACCTTGAGCAAAGTTTAGAAGTTTAAACAATTTTAAAATATCACTATGTTTAGGCGAGTAAACGAAAAAAGTTCGTTTCAGACTCTAATAACACAGAAAATTGTGTTTACAAGTTGAAAAACGACTTGGAACCATATCTTACCTAAATTAAATGGTAGAATCAAACTTTAACCAAACGTAAAGTTTGTACCTAGGGTATTGTTGAAAAGTTTAAACAATTTTAAAATATCACTATATTTAGGCGAGTAAACGAAAAATGTTCTTTTCAGACTCTAATAACGCAGAAATCGTATTTCAAATTTAAATACGACTTGGGACCATATTTTACCTAAATGAAATGGTAGATTCAAAGTTTAAATGAACGTAGTGTTTGTACCTTGAGCAAAGTTTAGAAGTTTAAACAATTTTATAATATCACTATGTTTAGGCGAGTAAACGAAAAAAGTTCGTTTCAGACTCTAATAACGCAGAAATCGTATTTCAAAATTAAATACGACTTGGGACCATATTTTACCTAAATGAAATGGTAGATTCAAAATTTAAATGAACGTAGTGTTTGTACCTTGAGTAAAGTTTAGAAGTTTAAACAATTTTAAAATATCACTATATTTAGGCGAGTAAACGAAAAATGGTCGTTTCGGACTCTAATAACGCAGAAATCGTGTTTCAAGTTGAAATACGACTTTGGACCATATTTTACCTAAATGAAATGGTAGATTCAAAGTTTAAATGAACGTAGTGTTTGTACCTTGAGTATAGTTTAGAAGTTTAAACAATTTTAAAATATCACTATATTTAGGCGAGTAAACGAAAAATGGTCGTTTCAGACTCTAATAACGCAGAAATCGTATTTCAAATTTAAATACGACTTGGGACCATATTTTATCTAAATGAAATAATAGATTCAAAGTTTAAATGAACGTAGTGTTTGTACCTTGAGCAAAGTTTAGTAGTTTAAACAATTTTAAAATATCTCAATTTTTGGGCGAGGAAACGAAAAAATTCGTTTCAGACTCTAACATCGCAGAAATCGTGTTTCAAGTTGAAATACGACTTTGGACCATATTTTACCTAAATGAAATGGTAGATTCAAAGTTTAAATGAACGTAGTGTTTGTACCTTGAGTATAGTTTAGAAGTTTAAACAATTTTAAAATATCACTATATTTAGGCGAGTAAACGAAAAATGGTCGTTTCAGACTCTAATAACGCAGAAATCGTATTTCAAATTTAAATACGACTTGGGACCATATTTTACCTAAATGAAATGGTAGATTCAAAGTTTAACTGAACGTAGGGTTTAGAAGTTTAAACAATTTTAAAATATCACTATATTTAGGCGAGTAAACGAAAAATGTTCGTTTCAGACTCTAATAACGCAGAAATCGTGTTCCAAGTTGAAAAACGACTTGGACCCATATCTCACCTAAATTAAATGGTAGAATCAATCTTTAACCAAACGTAAAGTTTGTACCTAGGGTATTGTTGAAAAGTTTAATCAATTTTAAAATTTCACTATATTTAGGTGAGTAAACGAAAAATGTTCTTTTCAAACTCTAATAACGCAGAAATCGTATTTCAAATTTAAATACGACTTGGGACCATATTTTACCTAAATGAAATGGTAGATTCAAAGTTTAAATGAACGTAGTGTTTGTACCTTGAGCAAAGTTTAGAAGTTTAAACAATTTTAAAATATCACTATGTTTAGGCGAGTAAACGAAAAAAGTTCGTTTCAGACTCTAATAACGCAGAAATCGTATTTCAAAATTAAATACGACTTGGGACCATATTTTACCTAAATGAAATGGTAGATTCAAAATTTAAATGAACGTAGTGTTTGTACCTTGAGTAAAGTTTAGAAGTTTAAACAATTTTAAAATATCACTATATTTAGGCGAGTAAACGAAAAATGCTCGTTTCAGACTCTAATAACGCAGAAATCGTGTTTCAAGTTGAAATACGACTTTGGACCATATTTTACCTAAATGAAATGGTAGATTCAAAGTTTAAATGAACGTAGTGTTTGTACCTTGAGTATAGTTTAGAAGTTTAAACAATTTTAAAATATCACTATATTTAGGCGAGTAAACGAAAAATGGTCGTTTCAGACTCTAATAACGCAGAAATCGTATTTCAAATTTAAATACGACTTGGGACCATATTTTACCTAAATGAAATGGTAGATTCAAAGTTTAAATGAACGTAGTGTTTGTACCTTGAGCAAAGTTTAGAAGTTTAAACAATTTTAAAATATCACTATATTTAGGCGAGTAAACGAAAAATGGTCGTTTCAGACTCTAATAACGCAGAAATCGTATTTCAAATTTAAATACGACTTGGGACCATATTTTACCTAAATGAAATGGTAGATTCAAAGTTTAACTGAACGTAGTGTTTGTACCTTGAGTAAAGTTTAGAAGTTTAAACAATTTTAAAATATCACTATATTTAGGCGAGTAAACGAAAAATGTTCTTTTCAGACTATAATAACGCAGAAATCGTATTTCAAATTTAAATACGACTTGGGACAATATCTTACCTAAATAAAATGGTAGATTCAAAGTTTAAATGAACATAGTGTTTGTACCTGGAGTAAAGTTTAGAAGTTTAAACAATTTTAAAATATCTCAATTTTTAGGCGGGTAAACGAAAAATGTTCGTTTCAGACTCTAATAACGCAGAAATCGTATTCCAATTTAGAATCAAATGGTAGAATCAAACTTTAACCAAACGTAAAGTTTGTACCTGGGGTATTGTTGAAAAGTTTAATCAATTTTAAAATATCACTATATTTAGGCGAGTAAACGAAAAATGGTCGTTTCAGACTTTAATAACGCAGAAATCGTATTTCAAATTTAAATACGACTTGGGACCATATTTTACCTAAATGAAATGGTAGATTCAAAATTTAAATGAACGTAGTGTTTGTACCTTGAGTAAAGTTTAGAAGTTTAAACAATTTTAAAATATCACTATATTTAGGCGAGTAAACGAAAAATGCTCGTTTCAGACTCTAATAACGCAGAAATCGTGTTTCAAGTTGAAATACGACTTTAAACCATATTTTACCTAAATGAAATGGTAGATTCAAAGTTTAAATGAACGTAGTGTTTGTACCTTGAGTATAGTTTAGAAGTTTAAACAATTTTAAAATATCACTATATTTAGGCGAGTAAACGAAAAATGGTCGTTTCAGACTCTAATAACGCAGAAATCGTATTTCAAATTTAAATACGACTTGGGACCATATTTTAACTAAATGAAATGGTAGATTCAAAGTTTAAATGAACGTAGTGTTTGTACCTTGAGCAAAGTTTAGTAGTTTAAACAATTTTAAAATATCTCAATTTTTGGGCGAGTAAACGAAAAAGTTCGATTCAGACTCTAACAACGCAGAAATCGTGTTTTAAGTTGAAATACGACTTTGGACCATATTTTACCTAAATGAAATGGTAGATTCAAAGTTTAAATGAACGTAGTGTTTGTACCTTGAGTATAGTTTAGAAGTTTAAACAATTTTAAAATATCACTATATTTAGGCGAGTAAACGAAAAATGGTCGTTTCAGACTCTAATAACGCAGAAATCGTATTTCAAATTTAAATACGACTTGGGACCATATTTTACCTAAATGAAATGGTAGATTCAAAATTTAAATGAACGTAGTGTTTGTACCTTGAGTAAAGTTTAGAAGTTTAAACAATTTTAAAATATCACTATATTTAGGCGAGTAAACGAAAAATGGTCGTTTCAGACTCTAATAACGCAGAAATCGTGTTTCAAGTTGAAATACGACTTTGGACCATATTTTACCTAAATGAAATGGTAGATTCAAAGTTTAAATGAACGTAGTGTTTGTACCTTGAGTATAGTTTAGAAGTTTAAACAATTTTAAAATATCACTATATTTAGGCGAGTAAACGAAAAATGGTCGTTTCAGACTCTAATAACGCAGAAATCGTATTTCAAATTTAAATACGACTTGGGACCATATTTTACCTAAATGAAATGGTAGATTCAAAGTTTAAATGAACGTAGTGTTTGTACCTTGAGCAAAGTTTAGAAGTTTAAACAATTTTAAAATATCACTATATTTAGGCGAGTAAACGAAAAATGGTCGTTTCAGACTCTAATAACGCAGAAATCGTATTTCAAATTTAAATACGACTTGGGACCATATTTTACCTAAATGAAATGGTAGATTCAAAGTTTAACTGAACGTAGTGTTTGTACCTTGAGTAAAGTTTAGAAGTTTAAACAATTTTAAAATTGCACTATATTTAGGCGAGTAAACGAAAAATGTTCTTTTCGGACTCTAATAACGCAGAAATCGTATTTCAAATTTAAAGTCGACTAGGGACAATATCTTACCTAAATAAAATGGTAGATTCAAAGTTTAAATGAACGTAGTGTTTGTACCTGGAGTAAAGTTTAGAAGTTTAAACAATTTTAAAATATCACTATATTTAGGCGAGTAAACGAAAAATTTTCTTTTCAGACTCTAATAACGCAGAAATCGTATTTCAAATTTAAATACGACTTGGGACCATATTTTTCCTAAATGAAATGGTAGATTCAAAATTTAAATGAACGTAGTGTTTGTACCTTGAGTAAAGTTTAGAAGTTTAAACAATTTTAAAATATCACTATATTTAGGCGAGTAAACGAAAAATGGTCGTTTCGGACTCTAATAACGCAGAAATCGTGTTTCAAGTTGAAATACGACTTAGGACCATATTTTACCTAAATGAAATGGTAGATTCAAAGTTTAAATGAACGTAGTGTTTGTACCTTGAGTATAGTTTAGAAGTTTAAACAATTTTAAAATATCACTATATTTAGGCGAGTAAACGAAAAATGGTCGTTTCAGACTCTAATAACGCAGAAATCGTATTTCAAATTTAAATACGACTTGGGACCATATTTAATCTAAATGATATGGTAGATTCAAAGTTTAAATGAACGTAGTGTTTGTACCTTGAGCAAAGTTTAGTAGTTTAAACAATTTTAAAATATCTCAATTTTTGGGCGAGTAAACGAAAAAATTCGTTTCAGACTCTAACATCGCAGAAATCGTGTTTCAAGTTGAAATACGACTTTGGACCATATTTTACCTAAATGAAATGGTAGATTGAAAGTTTAAATGAACGTAGTGTTTGTACCTTGAGTATAGTTTAGAAGTTTAAACAATTTTAAAATATCACTATATTTAGGCAAGTAAACGAAAAATGGTCGTTTCAGACTCTAATAACGCAGAAATCGTATTTCAAATTTAAATACGACTTGGGACCATATTTTACCTAAATGAAATGGTAGATTCAAAGTTTAACTGAACGTAGTGTTTAGAAGTTTAAACAATTTTAAAATATCACTATATTTAGGCGAGTAAACGAAAAATGTTCGTTTCAGACTCTAATAACGCAGAAATCGTATTTCAAATTAAAATACGACTTGGGCCCTTATTTTACCTAAATGAAATGGTAGATTCAAAATTTAAATGAACGTAGTGTTTGTACCTTGAGTAAAGTTTAGAAGTTTAAACAATTTTAAAATATCACTATATTTAGGCGAGTAAACGAAAAATGGTCGTTTCGGACTCTAATAACGCAGAAATCGTGTTTCAAGTTGAAATACGACTTTGGACCATATTTTACCTAAATGAAATGGTAGATTCAAAGTTTAAATGAACGTAGTGTTTGTACCTTGAGTATAGTTTAGAAGTTTAAACAATTTTAAAATATCACTATATTTAGGCGAGTAAACGAAAAATGGTCGTTTCAGACTCTAATAACGCAGAAATCGTATTTCAAATTTAAATACGACTTGGGACCATATTTTATCTAAATGAAATGGTAGATTCAAAGTTTAAATGAACGTAGTGTTTGTACCTTGAGCAAAGTTTAGTAGTTTAAACAATTTTAAAATATCTCAATTTTTGGGCGAGTAAACGAAAAAATTCGTTTCAGACTCTAACATCGCAGAAATCGTGTTTCAAGTTGAAATACGACTTTGGACCATATTTTACCTAAATGAAATGGTAGATTCAAAGTTTAAATGAACGTAGTGTTTGTACCTTGAGTATAGTTTAGAAGTTTAAACAATTTTAAAATATCACTATATTTAGGCGAGTAAACGAAAAATGGTCGTTTCAGACTCTAATAACGCAGAAATCGTATTTCAAATTTAAATACGACTTGGGACCATATTTTAACTAAATGAAATGGTAGATTCAAAGTTTAACTGAACGTAGTGTTTAGAAGTTTAAACAATTTTAAAATATCACTATATTTAGGCGAGTAAACGAAAAATGTTCGTTTCAGACTCTAATAACGCAGAAATCGTGTTCCAAGTTGAAAAACGACTTGGACCCATATCTCACCTAAATTAAATGGTAGAATCAATCTTTAACCAAACGTAAAGTTTGTACCTAGGGTATTGTTGAAAAGTTTAATCAATTTTAAAATTTCACTATATTTAGGTGAGTAAACGAAAAATGTTCTTTTCAAACTCTAATAACGCAGAAATCGTATTTCAAATTTAAATACGACTTGGGACCATATTTTTCTAGATTCAAAGTTTAAATGATCGTAATGTTTGTACCTTGAGTAAAGTTTAGAAGTTTAAACAATTTTAAAATATCACTATATTTAGGCGAGTAAACGAAAAATGTTCTTTTCAGACTCTAATAACGCAGAAATCGTATTTCAAATTTTAATACGACTTGGGACCATATTTTACCTAAATGAAATGGTAGATTCAAAGTTTAAATGAACGTAGTGTTTGTACCTTGAGCAAAGTTTAGAAGTTTAAACAATTTTAAAATATCACTATATTTAGGCGAGTAAACGAAAAATGGTCGTTTCAGACTCTAATAACGCAGAAATCGTATTTCAAATTTAAATACGACTTGGGACCATATTTTACCTAAATGAAATGGTAGATTCAAAGTTTAACTGAACGTAGTGTTTGTACCTTGAGTAAAGTTTAGAAGTTTAAACAATTTTAAAATTGCACTATATTTAGGCGAGTAAACGAAAAATGTTCTTTTCGGACTCTAATAACGCAGAAATCGTATTTCAAATTTAAATTCGACTAGGGACAATATCTTACCTAAATAAAATGGTAGATTCAAAGTTTAAATGAACGTAGTGTTTGTACCTGGAGTAAAGTTTAGAAGTTTAAACAATTTTAAAATATAACTATATTTAGGCGAGTCAACGAAAAATGTTCGTTTCAGACTCTAATAACTCAGAAAATTGTGTTTACAAGTTGAAAAACGATTTGGACCCATATCTCACCTAAATTAAATGGTAGAATCAAACTTTAACCAAACGTAAAGTTTGTACCTAGGGTATTGTTGAAAAGTTTAATCAATTTTAAAATATCACTATATTTAGGCGAGTAAACGAAAAATTTTCTTTTCAGACTCTAATAACGCAGAAATCGTATTTCAAATTTAAATACGACTTGGGACCATATTTTTCCTAAATGAAATGGTAGATTCAAAATTTAAATGAATGTAGTGTTTGTACCTTGAGTAAAGTTTAGAAGTTTAAACAATTTTAAAATATCACTATATTTAGGCGAGTAAACGAAAAATGGTCGTTTCGGACTCTAATAACGCAGAAATCGTGTTTCAAGTTGAAATACGACTTAGGACCATATTTTACCTAAATGAAATGGTAGATTCAAAGTTTAAATGAACGTAGTGTTTGTACCTTGAGTATAGTTTAGAAGTTTAAACAATTTTAAAATATCACTATATTTAGGCGAGTAAACGAAAAATGGTCGTTTCAGACTCTAATAACGCAGAAATCGTATTTCAAATTTAAATACGACTTGGGACCATATTTTATCTAAATGAAATGGTAGATTCAAAGTTTAAATGAACGTAGTGTTTGTACCTTGAGCAAAGTTTAGTAGTTTAAACAATTTTAAAATATCTCAATTTTTGGGCGAGTAAACGAAAAAATTCGTTTCAGACTCTAACATCGCAGAAATCGTGTTTCAAGTTGAAATACGACTTTGGACCATATTTTACCTAAATGAAATGGTAGATTCAAAGTTTAAATGAACGTAGTGTTTGTACCTTGAGTATAGTTTAGAAGTTTAAACAATTTTAAAATATCACTATATTTAGGCAAGTAAACGAAAAATGGTCGTTTCAGACTCTAATAACGCAGAAATCGTATTTCAAATTTAAATACGACTTGGGACCATATTTTACCTAAATGAAATGGTAGATTCAAAGTTTAACTGAACGTAGTGTTTAGAAGTTTAAACAATTTTAAAATATCACTATATTTAGGCGAGTAAACGAAAAATGTTCGTTTCAGACTCTAATAACGCAGAAATCGTATTTCAAATTAAAATACGACTTGGGCCCTTATTTTACCTAAATGAAATGGTAGATTCAAAGTTTAAATGAACGTAGTGTTTGTACCTTGAGCAAAGTTTAGAAGTTTAAACAATTTTAAAATATCACTATGTTTAGGCGAGTAAACGAAAAAAGTTCGTTTCAGACTCTAATAACACAGAAAATTGTGTTTACAAGTTGAAAAACGACTTGAACCATATCTTACCTAAATTAAATGGTAGAATCAAACTTTAACCAAACGTAAAGTTTGTACCTAGGGTATTGTTAAAAAGTTTAAACAATTTTAAAATATCACTATATTTAGGCGAGTAAACGAAAAATGTTCTTTTCAGACTCTAATAACGCAGAAATCGTATTTCAAATTTAAATACGACTTGGGACCATATTTTACCTAAATGAAATGGTAGATTCAAAGTTTAAATGAACGTAGTGTTTGTACCTTGAGCAAAGTTTAGAAGTTTAAACAATTTTATAATATCACTATGTTTAGGCGAGTAAACGAAAAAAGTTCGTTTCAGACTCTAATAACGCAGAAATCGTATTTCAAAATTAAATACGACTTGGGACCATATTTTACCTAAATGAAATGGTAGATTCAAAATTTAAATGAACGTAGTGTTTGTACCTTGAGTAAAGTTTAGAAGTTTAAACAATTTTAAAATATCACTATATTTAGGCGAGTAAACGAAAAATGGTCGTTTCGGACTCTAATAACGCAGAAATCGTGTTTCAAGTTGAAATACGACTTTGGACCATATTTTACCTAAATGAAATGGTAGATTCAAAGTTTAAATGAACGTAGTGTTTGTACCTTGAGTATAGTTTAGAAGTTTAAACAATTTTAAAATATCACTATATTTAGGCGAGTAAACGAAAAATGGTCGTTTCAGACTCTAATAACGCAGAAATCGTATTTCAAATTTAAATACGACTTGGGACCATATTTTATCTAAATGAAATGGTAGATTCAAAGTTTAAATGAACGTAATGTTTGTACCTTGAGCAAAGTTTAGTAGTTTAAACAATTTTAAAATATCTCAATTTTTGGGCGAGTAAACGAAAAAATTCGTTTCAGACTCTAACATCGCAGAAATCGTGTTTCAAGTTGAAATACGACTTTGGACCATATTTTACCTAAATGAAATGGTAGATTCAAAGTTTAAATGAACGTAGTGTTTGTACCTTGAGTATAGTTTAGAAGTTTAAACAATTTTAAAATATCACTATATTTAGGCGAGTAAACGAAAAATGGTCGTTTCAGACTCTAATAACGCAGAAATCGTATTTCAAATTTAAATACGACTTGGGACCATATTTTAACTAAATGAAATGGTAGATTCAAAGTTTAACTGAACGTAGTGTTTAGAAGTTTAAACAATTTTAAAATATCACTATATTTAGGCGAGTAAACGAAAAATGTTCGTTTCAGACTCTAATAACGCAGAAATCGTGTTCCAAGTTGAAAAACGACTTGGACCCATATCTCACCTAAATTAAATGGTAGAATCAATCTTTAACCAAACGTAAAGTTTGTACCTAGGGTATTGTTGAAAAGTTTAATCAATTTTAAAATTTCACTATATTTAGGTGAGTAAACGAAAAATGTTCTTTTCAAACTCTAATAACGCAGAAATCGTATTTCAAATTTAAATACGACTTGGGACCATATTTTTCTAGATTCAAAGTTTAAATGATCGTAATGTTTGTACCTTGAGTAAAGTTTAGAAGTTTAAACAATTTTAAAATATCACTATATTTAGGCGAGTAAACGAAAAATGTTCTTTTCAGACTCTAATAACGCAGAAATCGTATTTCAAATTTTAATACGACTTGGGACCATATTTTACCTAAATGAAATGGTAGATTCAAAGTTTAAATGAACGTAGTGTTTGTACCTTGAGCAAAGTTTAGAAGTTTAAACAATTTTAAAATATCACTATATTTAGGCGAGTAAACGAAAAATGGTCGTTTCAGACTCTAATAACGCAGAAATCGTATTTCAAATTTAAATACGACTTGGGACCATATTTTACCTAAATGAAATGGTAGATTCAAAGTTTAACTGAACGTAGTGTTTGTACCTTGAGTAAAGTTTAGAAGTTTAAACAATTTTAAAATTGCACTATATTTAGGCGAGTAAACGAAAAATGTTCTTTTCGGACTCTAATAACGCAGAAATCGTATTTCAAATTTAAATTCGACTAGGGACAATATCTTACCTAAATAAAATGGTAGATTCAAAGTTTAAATGAACGTAGTGTTTGTACCTGGAGTAAAGTTTAGAAGTTTAAACAATTTTAAAATATAACTATATTTAGGCGAGTCAACGAAAAATGTTCGTTTCAGACTCTAATAACTCAGAAAATTGTGTTTACAAGTTGAAAAACGATTTGGACCCATATCTCACCTAAATTAAATGGTAGAATCAAACTTTAACCAAACGTAAAGTTTGTACCTAGGGTATTGTTGAAAAGTTTAATCAATTTTAAAATATCACTATATTTAGGCGAGTAAACGAAAAATTTTCTTTTCAGACTCTAATAACGCAGAAATCGTATTTCAAATTTAAATACGACTTGGGACCATATTTTTCCTAAATGAAATGGTAGATTCAAAATTTAAATGAATGTAGTGTTTGTACCTTGAGTAAAGTTTAGAAGTTTAAACAATTTTAAAATATCACTATATTTAGGCGAGTAAACGAAAAATGGTCGTTTCGGACTCTAATAACGCAGAAATCGTGTTTCAAGTTGAAATACGACTTAGGACCATATTTTACCTAAATGAAATGGTAGATTCAAAGTTTAAATGAACGTAGTGTTTGTACCTTGAGTATAGTTTAGAAGTTTAAACAATTTTAAAATATCACTATATTTAGGCGAGTAAACGAAAAATGGTCGTTTCAGACTCTAATAACGCAGAAATCGTATTTCAAATTTAAATACGACTTGGGACCATATTTTATCTAAATGAAATGGTAGATTCAAAGTTTAAATGAACGTAGTGTTTGTACCTTGAGCAAAGTTTAGTAGTTTAAACAATTTTAAAATATCTCAATTTTTGGGCGAGTAAACGAAAAAATTCGTTTCAGACTCTAACATCGCAGAAATCGTGTTTCAAGTTGAAATACGACTTTGGACCATATTTTACCTAAATGAAATGGTAGATTCAAAGTTTAAATGAACGTAGTGTTTGTACCTTGAGTATAGTTTAGAAGTTTAAACAATTTTAAAATATCACTATATTTAGGCAAGTAAACGAAAAATGGTCGTTTCAGACTCTAATAACGCAGAAATCGTATTTCAAATTTAAATACGACTTGGGACCATATTTTACCTAAATGAAATGGTAGATTCAAAGTTTAACTGAACGTAGTGTTTAGAAGTTTAAACAATTTTAAAATATCACTATATTTAGGCGAGTAAACGAAAAATGTTCGTTTCAGACTCTAATAACGCAGAAATCGTATTTCAAATTAAAATACGACTTGGGCCCTTATTTTACCTAAATGAAATGGTAGATTCAAAGTTTAAATGAACGTAGTGTTTGTACCTTGAGCAAAGTTTAGAAGTTTAAACAATTTTAAAATATCACTATGTTTAGGCGAGTAAACGAAAAAAGTTCGTTTCAGACTCTAATAACACAGAAAATTGTGTTTACAAGTTGAAAAACGACTTGAACCATATCTTACCTAAATTAAATGGTAGAATCAAACTTTAACCAAACGTAAAGTTTGTACCTAGGGTATTGTTGAAAAGTTTAAACAATTTTAAAATATCACTATATTTAGGCGAGTAAACGAAAAATGTTCTTTTCAGACTCTAATAACGCAGAAATCGTATTTCAAATTTAAATACGACTTGGGACCATATTTTACCTAAATGAAATGGTAGATTCAAAGTTTAAATGAACGTAGTGTTTGTACCTTGAGCAAAGTTTAGAAGTTTAAACAATTTTATAATATCACTATGTTTAGGCGAGTAAACGAAAAAAGTTCGTTTCAGACTCTAATAACGCAGAAATCGTATTTCAAAATTAAATACGACTTGGGACCATATTTTACCTAAATGAAATGGTAGATTCAAAATTTAAATGAACGTAGTGTTTGTACCTTGAGTAAAGTTTAGAAGTTTAAACAATTTTAAAATATCACTATATTTAGGCGAGTAAACGAAAAATGGTCGTTTCGGACTCTAATAACGCAGAAATCGTGTTTCAAGTTGAAATACGACTTTGGACCATATTTTACCTAAATGAAATGGTAGATTCAAAGTTTAAATGAACGTAGTGTTTGTACCTTGAGTATAGTTTAGAAGTTTAAACAATTTTAAAATATCACTATATTTAGGCGAGTAAACGAAAAATGGTCGTTTCAGACTCTAATAACGCAGAAATCGTATTTCAAATTTAAATACGACTTGGGACCATATTTTATCTAAATGAAATGGTAGATTCAAAGTTTGAATGAACGTAGTGTTTGTACCTTGAGCAAAGTTTAGTAGTTTAAACAATTTTAAAATATCTCAATTTTTGGGCGAGTAAACGAAAAAATTCGTTTCAGACTCTAACATCGCAGAAATCGTGTTTCAAGTTGAAATACGACTTTGGACCATATTTTACCTAAATGAAATGGTAGATTCAAAGTTTAAATGAACGTAGTGTTTGTACCTTGAGTATAGTTTAGAAGTTTAAACAATTTTAAAATATCACTATATTTAGGCGAGTAAACGAAAAATGGTCGTTTCAGACTCTAATAACGCAGAAATCGTATTTCAAATTTAAATACGACTTGGGACCATATTTTAACTAAATGAAATGGTAGATTCAAAGTTTAACTGAACGTAGTGTTTAGAAGTTTAAACAATTTTAAAATATCATTATATTTAGGCGAGTAAACGAAAAATGTTCGTTTCAGACTCTAATAACGCAGAAATCGTGTTCCAAGTTGAAAAACGACTTGGACCCATATCTCACCTAAATTAAATGGTAGAATCAATCTTTAACCAAACGTAAAGTTTGTACCTAGGGTATTGTTGAAAAGTTTAATCAATTTTAAAATTTCACTATATTTAGGTGAGTAAACGAAAAATGTTCTTTTCAAACTCTAATAACGCAGAAATCGTATTTCAAATTTAAATACGACTTGGGACCATATTTTTCTAGATTCAAAGTTTAAATGATCGTAATGTTTGTACCTTGAGTAAAGTTTAGAAGTTTAAACAATTTTAAAATATCACTATATTTAGGCGAGTAAACGAAAAATGTTCTTTTCAGACTCTAATAACGCAGAAATCGTATTTCAAATTTTAATACGACTTGGGACCATATTTTACCTAAATGAAATGGTAGATTCAAAGTTTAAATGAACGTAGTGTTTGTACCTTGAGCAAAGTTTAGAAGTTTAAACAATTTTAAAATATCACTATGTTTAGGCGAGTAAACGAAAAAAGTTCGTTTCAGACTCTAATAACGCAGAAATCGTATTTCAAAATTAAATACGACTTGGGGCCATATTTTACCTAAATGAAATGGTAGATTCAAAATTTAAATGAACGTAGTGTTTGTACCTTGAGTAAAGTTTAGAAGTTTAAACAATTTTAAAATATCACTATATTTAGGCGAGTAAACGAAAAATGCTCGTTTCAGACTCTAATAACGCAGAAATCGTGTTTCAAGTTGAAATACGACTTTGGACCATATTTTACCTAAATGAAATGGTAGATTCAAAGTTTAACTGAACGTAGTGTTTGTACCTTGAGTAAAGTTTAGAAGTTTAAACAATTTTAAAATATCACTATATTTAGGCGAGTAAACGAAAAATGGTCGTTTCAGACTCTAATAACGCAGAAATCGTATTTCAAATTTAAATACGACTTGGGACCATATTTTACCTAAATGAAATGGTAGATTCAAAGTTTAACTGAACGTAGTGTTTGTACCTTGAGTAAAGTTTAGAAGTTTAAACAATTTTAAAATATCACTATATTTAGGCGAGTAAACGAAAAATGTTCTTTTCAGACTATAATAACGCAGAAATCGTATTTCAAATTTAAATACGACTTGGGACAATATCTTACCTAAATAAAATGGTAGATTCAAAGTTTAAATGAACGTAGTGTTTGTACCTGGAGTAAAGTTTAGAAGTTTAAACAATTTTAAAATATCTCAATTTTTAGGCGGGTAAACGAAAAATGTTCGTTTCAGACTCTAATAACGCAGAAATCGTATTCCAATTTAGAATCAAATGGTAGAATCAAACTTTAACCAAACGTAAAGTTTGTACCTGGGGTATTGTTGAAAAGTTTAATCAATTTTAAAATATCACTATATTTAGGCGAGTAAAAGAAAAATGGTCGTTTCAGACTCTAATAACGCAGAAATCGTATTTCAAATTTAAATACGACTTGGGACCATATTTTACCTAAATGAAATGGTAGATTCAAAATTTAAATGAACGTAGTGTTTGTACCTTGAGTAAAGTTTAGAAGTTTAAACAATTTTAAAATATCACTATATTTAGGCGAGTAAACGAAAAATGCTCGTTTCAGACTCTAATAACGCAGAAATCGTGTTTCAAGTTGAAATACGACTTTAAACCATATTTTACCTAAATGAAATGGTAGATTCAAAGTTTAAATGAACGTAGTGTTTGTACCTTGAGTAAAGTTTAGAAGTTTAAACAATTTTAAAATATCACTATATTTAGGCGAGTAAACGAAAAATGGTCGTTTCAGACTCTAATAACGCAGAAATCGTATTTCAAATTTAAATACGACTTGGGACCATATTTTAACTAAATGAAATAGTAGATTCAAAGTTTAAATGAACGTAGTGTTTGTACCTTGAGCAAAGTTTAGTAGTTTAAACAATTTTAAAATATCTCAATTTTTGGGCGAGTAAACGAAAAAGTTCGATTCAGACTCTAACAACGCAGAAATCGTGTTTTAAGTTGAAATACGACTTTGGACCATATTTTACCTAAATGAAATGGTAGATTCAAAGTTTAAATGAACGTAGTGTTTGTACCTTGAGTATAGTTTAGTAGTTTAAACAATTTTAAAATATCACTATATTTAGGCGAGTAAACGAAAAATGGTCGTTTCAGACTCTAATAACGCAGAAATCGTATTTCAAATTTAAATACGACTTGGGACCATATTTTACCTAAATGAAATGGTAGATTCAAAATTTAAATGAACGTAGTGTTTGTACCTTGAGTAAAGTTTAGAAGTTTAAACAATTTTAAAATATCACTATATTTAGGCGAGTAAACGAAAAATGGTCGTTTCAGACTCTAATAACGCAGAAATCGTGTTTCAAGTTGAAATACGACTTTGGAACATATTTTACCTAAATGAAATGGTAGATTCAAAGTTTAAATGAACGTAGTGTTTGTACCTTGAGTATAGTTTAGAAGTTTAAACAATTTTAAAATATCACTATATTTAGGCGAGTAAACGAAAAATGGTCGTTTCAGACTCTAATAACGCAGAAATCGTATTTCAAATTTAAATACGACTTGGGACCATATTTTACCTAAATGAAATGGTAGATTCAAAGTTTAAATGAACGTAGTGTTTGTACCTTGAGCAAAGTTTAGAAGTTTAAACAATTTTAAAATATCACTATATTTAGGCGAGTAAACGAAAAATGGTCGTTTCAGACTCTAATAACGCAGAAATCGTATTTCAAATTTAAATACGACTTGGGACCATATTTTACCTAAATGAAATGGTAGATTCAAAGTTTAACTGAACGTAGTGTTTGTACCTTGAGTAAAGTTTAGAAGTTTAAACAATTTTAAAATTGCACTATATTTAGGCGAGTAAACGAAAAATGTTCTTTTCAGACTCTAATAACGCAGAAATCGTATTTCAAATTTAAATACGACTTGGGAACATATTTTACCTAAATGAAATGGTAGATTCAAAATTTAAATGAACGTAGTGTTTGTACCTTGAGTAAAGTTTAGAAGTTTAAACAATTTTAAAATATCACTATATTTAGGCGAGTAAACGAAAAATGGTCGTTTCGGACTCTAATAACGCAGAAATCGTGTTTCAAGTTGAAATACGACTTTGGACCATATTTTACCTAAATGAAATGGTAGATTCAAAGTTCAAATGAACGTAGTGTTTGTACCTGGAGTAAAGTTTAGAAGTTTAAACAATTTTAAAATATCACTATATTTAGGCGAGTAAACGAAAAATGTTCTTTTCAGACTCTAATAACGCAGAAATCGTATTTCAAATTTAAATACGACTTGGGACCTTATTTTACCTAAATGAAATGGTAGATTCAAAGTTTAAATGAACGTAGTGTTTGTACCTTGAGCAAAGTTTAGAAGTTTAAACAATTTTAAAATATCACTATGTTTAGGCGAGTAAACGAAAAAAGTTCGTTTCAGACTCTAATAACACAGAAAATTGTGTTTACAAGTTGAAAAACGACTTGGAACCATATCTTACCTAAATTAAATGGTAGAATCAAACTTTAACCAAACGTAAAGTTTGTACCTAGGGTATTGTTGAAAAGTTTAAACAATTTTAAAATATCACTATATTTAGGCGAGTAAACGAAAAATGTTCTTTTCAGACTCTAATAACGCAGAAATCGTATTTCAAATTTAAATACGACTTGGGACCATATTTTATCTAAATGAAATGGTAGATTCAAAGTTTAAATGAACGTAGTGTTTGTACCTTGAGCAAAGTTTAGTAGTTTAAACAATTTTAAAATACCTCAATTTTTGGGCGAGTAAACGAAAAAATTCGTTTCAGACTCTAACATCGCAGAAATCGTGTTTCAAGTTGAAATACGACTTGGGACCATATTTTACCTAAATGAAATGGTAGATTCAAAGTTTAAATGAACGTAGTGTTTGTACCTTGAGCAAAGTTTAGAAGTTTAAACAATTTTAAAATATCACTATATTTAGGCGAGTAAACGAAAAATGGTCGTTTCAGACTCTAATAACGCAGAAATCGTATTTCAAATTTAAATACGACTTGGGACCATATTTTACCTAAATGAAATGGTAGATTCAAAGTTTAACTGAACGTAGTGTTTGTACCTTGAGTAAAGTTTAGAAGTTTAAACAATTTTAAAATATCACTATATTTAGGCGAGTAAACGAAAAATGCTCGTTTCAGACTCTAATAACGCAGAAATCGTGTTTCAAGTTGAAATACGACTTTGGACCATATTTTACCTAAATGAAATGGTAGATTCAAAGTTTAAATAAACGTAGTGTTTGTACCTTGAGTATAGTTTAGAAGTTTAAACAATTTTAAAATATCACTATATTTAGGCGAGTAAACGAAAAATGTTCTTTTCAGACTCTAATAACGCAGAAATCGTATTTCAAATTTAAATACGACTTGGGACCATATTTTACCTAAATGAAATGGTAGATTCAAAGTTTAAATGAACGTAGTGTTTGTACCTTGAGCAAAGTTTAGAAGTTTAAACAATTTTAAAATATCACTATATTTAGGCGAGTAAACGAAAAATGGTCGTTTCAGACTCTAATAACGCAGAAATCGTATTTCAAATTTAAATACGACTTGGGACCATATTTTACCTAAATGAAATGGTAGATTCAAAGTTTAACTGAACGTAGTGTTTGTACCTTGAGTAAAGTTTAGAAGTTTAAACAATTTTAAAATATCACTATATTTAGGCGAGTAAACGAAAAATGTTCTTTTCAGACTATAATAACGCAGAAATCGTATTTCAAATTTAAATACGACTTGGGACAATATCTTACCTAAATAAAATGGTAGATTCAAAGTTTAAATGAACGTAGTGTTTGTACCTGGAGTAAAGTTTAGAAGTTTAAACAATTTTAAAATATCTCAATTTTTAGGCGGGTAAACGAAAAATGTTCGTTTCAGACTCTAATAACGCAGAAATCGTATTCCAATTTAGAATCAAATGGTAGAATCAAACTTTAACCAAACGTAAAGTTTGTACCTGGGGTATTGTTGAAAAGTTTAATCAATTTTAAAATATCACTATATTTAGGCGAGTAAAAGAAAAATGGTCGTTTCAGACTCTAATAACGCAGAAATCGTATTTCAAATTTAAATACGACTTGGGACCATATTTTACCTAAATGAAATGGTAGATTCAAAATTTAAATGAACGTAGTGTTTGTACCTTGAGTAAAGTTTAGAAGTTTAAACAATTTTAAAATATCACTATATTTAGGCGAGTAAACGAAAAATGCTCGTTTCAGACTCTAATAACGCAGAAATCGTGTTTCAAGTTGAAATACGACTTTAAACCATATTTTACCTAAATGAAATGGTAGATTCAAAGTTTAAATGAACGTAGTGTTTGTACCTTGAGTATAGTTTAGAAGTTTAAACAATTTTAAAATATCACTATATTTAGGCGAGTAAACGAAAAATGGTCGTTTCAGACTCTAATAACGCAGAAATCGTATTTCAAATTTAAATACGACTTGGGACCATATTTTAACTAAATGAAATGGTAGATTCAAAGTTTAAATGAACGTAGTGTTTGTACCTTGAGCAAAGTTTAGTAGTTTAAACAATTTTAAAATATCTCAATTTTTGGGCGAGTAAACGAAAAAGTTCGATTCAGACTCTAACAACGCAGAAATCGTGTTTTAAGTTGAAATACGACTTTGGACCATATTTTACCTAAATGAAATGGTAGATTCAAAGTTTAAATGAACGTAGTGTTTGTACCTTGAGTATAGTTTAGTAGTTTAAACAATTTTAAAATATCACTATATTTAGGCGAGTAAACGAAAAATGGTCGTTTCAGACTCTAATAACGCAGAAATCGTATTTCAAATTTAAATACGACTTGGGACCATATTTTACCTAAATGAAATGGTAGATTCAAAATTTAAATGAACGTAGTGTTTGTACCTTGAGTAAAGTTTAGAAGTTTAAACAATTTTAAAATATCACTATATTTAGGCGAGTAAACGAAAAATGGTCGTTTCAGACTCTAATAACGCAGAAATCGTGTTTCAAGTTGAAATACGACTTTGGAACATATTTTACCTAAATGAAATGGTAGATTCAAAGTTTAAATGAACGTAGTGTTTGTACCTTGAGTATAGTTTAGAAGTTTAAACAATTTTAAAATATCACTATATTTAGGCGAGTAAACGAAAAATGGTCGTTACAGACTCTAATAACGCAGAAATCGTATTTCAAATTTAAATACGACTTGGGACCATATTTTACCTAAATGAAATGGTAGATTCAAAGTTTAACTGAACGTAGTGTTTGTACCTTGAGTAAAGTTTAGAAGTTTAAACAATTTTAAAATTGCACTATATTTAGGCGAGTAAACGAAAAATGTTCTTTTCAGACTCTAATAACGCAGAAATCGTATTTCAAATTTAAATACGACTTGGGAACATATTTTACCTAAATGAAATGGTAGATTCAAAATTTAAATGAACGTAGTGTTTGTACCTTGAGTAAAGTTTAGAAGTTTAAACAATTTTAAAATATCACTATATTTAGGCGAGTAAACGAAAAATGCTCGTTTCAGACTCTAATAACGCAGAAATCGTGTTTCAAGTTGAAATACGACTTTGGACCATATTTTACCTAAATGAAATGGTAGATTCAAAGTTTAAATAAACGTAGTGTTTGTACCTTGAGTATAGTTTAGAAGTTTAAACAATTTTAAAATATCACTATATTTAGGCGAGTAAACGAAAAATGGTAGTTTCAGACTCTAATAACGCAGAAATCGTATTTCAAATTTAAATACGACTTGGGACCATATTTTACCTAAATGAAATGGTAGATTCAAAGTTTAAATGAACGTAGTGTTTGTACCTTGAGCAAAGTTTAGAAGTTTAAACAATTTTAAAATATCACTATATTTAGGCGAGTAAACGAAAAATGGTCGTTTCAGACTCTAATAACGCAGAAATCGTATTTCAAATTTAAATACGACTTGGGACCATATTTTACCTAAATAAAATGGTAGATTCAAAGTTTAACTGAACGTAGTGTTTGTACCTTGAGTAAAGTTTAGAAGTTTAAACAATTTTAAAATATCACTATATTTAGGCGAGTAAACGAAAAATGTTCTTTTCAGACTATAATAACGCAGAAATCGTATTTCAAATTTAAATACGACTTGGGACAATATCTTACCTAAATAAAATGGTAGATTCAAAGTTTAAATGAACGTAGTGTTTGTACCTGGAGTAAAGTTTAGAAGTTTAAACAATTTTAAAATATCTCAATTTTTAGGCGGGTAAACGAAAAATGTTCGTTTCAGACTCTAATAACGCAGAAATCGTATTCCAATTTAGAATCAAATGGTAGAATCAAACTTTAACCAAACGTAAAGTTTGTACCTGGGGTATTGTTGAAAAGTTTAATCAATTTTAAAATATCACTATATTTAGGCGAGTAAAAGAAAAATGGTCGTTTCAGACTCTAATAACGCAGAAATCGTATTTCAAATTTAAATACGACTTGGGACCATATTTTACCTAAATGAAATGGTAGATTCAAAATTTAAATGAACGTAGTGTTTGTACCTTGAGTAAAGTTTAGAAGTTTAAACAATTTTAAAATATCACTATATTTAGGCGAGTAAACGAAAAATGGTCGTTTCAGACTCTAATAACGCAGAAATCGTGTTTCAAGTTGAAATACGACTTTAAACCATATTTTACCTAAATGAAATGGTAGATTCAAAGTTTAAATGAACGTAGTGTTTGTACCTTGAGTATAGTTTAGAAGTTTAAACAATTTTAAAATATCACTATATTTAGGCGAGTAAACGAAAAATGGTCGTTTCAGACTCTAATAACGCAGAAATCGTATTTCAAATTTAAATACGACTTGGGACCATATTTTAACTAAATGAAATGGTAGATTCAAAGTTTAAATGAACGTAGTGTTTGTACCTTGAGCAAAGTTTAGTAGTTTAAACAATTTTAAAATATCTCAATTTTTGGGCGAGTAAACGAAAAAGTTCGATTCAGACTCTAACAACGCAGAAATCGTGTTTTAAGTTGAAATACGACTTTGGACCATATTTTACCTAAATGAAATGGTAGATTCAAAGTTTAAATGAACGTAGTGTTTGTACCTTGAGTATAGTTTAGTAGTTTAAACAATTTTAAAATATCACTATATTTAGGCGAGTAAACGAAAAATGGTCGTTTCAGACTCTAATAACGCAGAAATCGTATTTCAAATTTAAATACGACTTGGGACCATATTTTACCTAAATGAAATGGTAGATTCAAAATTTAAATGAACGTAGTGTTTGTACCTTGAGTAAAGTTTAGAAGTTTAAACAATTTTAAAATATCACTATATTTAGGCGAGTAAACGAAAAATGGTCGTTTCAGACTCTAATAACGCAGAAATCGTGTTTCAAGTTGAAATACGACTTTGGAACATATTTTACCTAAATGAAATGGTAGATTCAAAGTTTAAATGAACGTAGTGTTTGTACCTTGAGTATAGTTTAGAAGTTTAAACAATTTTAAAATATCACTATATTTAGGCGAGTAAACGAAAAATGGTCGTTACAGACTCTAATAACGCAGAAATCGTATTTCAAATTTAAATACGACTTGGGACCATATTTTACCTAAATGAAATGGTAGATTCAAAGTTTAACTGAACGTAGTGTTTGTACCTTGAGTAAAGTTTAGAAGTTTAAACAATTTTAAAATTGCACTATATTTAGGCGAGTAAACGAAAAATGGTCGTTTCGGACTCTAATAACGCAGAAATCGTGTTTCAAGTTGAAATACGACTTTGGACCATATTTTACCTAAATGAAATGGTAGATTCAAAGTTTAAATGAACGTAGTGTTTGTACCTGGAGTAAAGTTTAGAAGTTTAAACAATTTTAAAATATCACTATATTTAGGCGAGTAAACGAAAAATGTTCTTTTCAGACTCTAATAACGCAGAAATCGTATTTCAAATTTAAATACGACTTGGGACCTTATTTTACCTAAATGAAATGGTAGATTCAAAGTTTAAATGAACGTAGTGTTTGTACCTTGAGCAAAGTTTAGAAGTTTAAACAATTTTAAAATATCACTATGTTTAGGCGAGTAAACGAAAAAAGTTCGTTTCAGACTCTAATAACACAGAAAATTGTGTTTACAAGTTGAAAAACGACTTGGAACCATATCTTACCTAAATTAAATGGTAGAATCAAACTTTAACCAAACGTAAAGTTTGTACCTAGGGTATAGTTGAAAAGTTTAAACAATTTTAAAATATCACTATATTTAGGCGAGTAAACGAAAAATGTTCTTTTCAGACTCTAATAACGCAGAAATCGTATTTCAAATTTAAATACGACTTGGGACCATATTTTATCTAAATGAAATGGTAGATTCAAAGTTTAAATGAACGTAGTGTTTGTACCTTGAGCAAAGTTTAGTAGTTTAAACAATTTTAAAATACCTCAATTTTTGGGCGAGTAAACGAAAAAATTCGTTTCAGACTCTAACATCGCAGAAATCGTGTTTCAAGTTGAAATACGACTTTGGACCATATTTTACCTAAATGAAATGGTAGATTCAAAGTTTAAATGAACGTAGTGTTTGTACCTTGAGTATAGTTTAGAAGTTTAAACAATTTTAAAATATCACTATATTTAGGCGAGTAAACGAAAAATGGTCGTTTCAGACTCTAATAACGCAGAAATCGTATTTCAAATTTAAATACGACTTGGGACCATATTTTACCTAAATGAAATGGTAGATTCAAAGTTTAACTGAACGTAGTGTTTGTACCTTGAGTATAGTTTAGAAGTTTAAACAATTTTAAAATATCACTATATTTAGGCGAGTAAACGAAAAATGGTCGTTTCAGACTCTAATAACGCAGAAATCGTATTTCAAATTTAAATACGACTTGGGACCATATTTTACCTAAATGAAATGGTAGATTCAAAGTTTAACTGAACGTAGTGTTTGTACCTTGAGTAAAGTTTAGAAGTTTAAACAATTTTAAAATATCACTATATTTAGGCGAGTAAACGAAAAATGTTCTTTTCAGACTATAATAACGCAGAAATTGTATTTCAAATTTAAATACGACTTGGGACAATATCTTACCTAAATAAAATGGTAGATTCAAAGTTTAAATGAACGTAGTGTTTGTACCTGGAGTAAAGTTTAGAAGTTTAAACAATTTTAAAATATCTCAATTTTTAGGCGAGTAAACGAAAAATGTTCGTTTCAGACTCTAATAACGCAGAAATCGTATTCCAATTTAGAATCAAATGGTAGAATCAAACTTTAACCAAACGTAAAGTTTGTTCCTGGGGTATTGTTGAAAAGTTTAATCAATTTTAAAATATCACTATATTTAGGCGAGTAAACGAAAAATGGTCGTTTCAGACTCTAATAACGCAGAAATCGTATTTCAAATTTAAATACGACTTGGGACCATATTTTACCTAAATGAAATGGTAGATTCAAAATTTAAATGAACGTAGTGTTTGTACCTTGAGTAAAGTTTAGAAGTTTAAACAATTTTAAAATATCTCAATTTTTGGGCGAGTAAACGAAAAAGTTCGTTTCAGACTCTAACAACGCAGAAATCGTGTTTTAAGTTGAAATACGACTTTGGACCATATTTTACCTAAATGAAATGGTAGATTCAAAGTTTAAATGAACGAAGTGTTTGTACCTTGAGTTTAGTTTAGAAGTTTAAACAATTTTAAAATATCACTATATTTAGGCGAGTAAACGAAAAATGGTCGTTTCAGACTCTAATAACGCAGAAATCGTATTTCAAAATTAAATACGACTTGGGACCAATATTTTACCTAAATGAAATGGTAGATTCAAAATTTAAATGAACGTAGTGTTTGTACCTTGAGTAAAGTTTAGAAGTTTAAACAATTTTAAAATATCACTATATTTAGGCGAGTAAACGAAAAATGCTCGTTTCAGACTCTAATAACGCAGAAATCGTGTTTCAAGTTGAAATACGACTTTGGACCATATTTTACCTAAATGAAATGGTAGATTCAAAGTTTAAATGAACGTAGTGTTTGTACCTTGAGTATAGTTTAGAAGTTTAAACAATTTTAAAATATCACTATATTTAGGCGAGTAAACGGAAAATGGTCGTTTCAGACTCTAATAACGCAGAAATCGTATTTCAAATTTAAATACGACTTGGGACCATATTTTACCTAAATGAAATGGTAGATTCAAAGTTTAAATGAACGTAGTGTTTGTACCTTGAGCAAAGTTTAGAAGTTTAAACAATTTTAAAATATCACTATATTTAGGCGAGTAAACGAAAAATGGTCGTTTCAGACTCTAATAACGCAGAAATCGTATTTCAAATTTAAATACGACTTGGGACCATATTTTACCTAAATGACATGGTAGATTCAAAGTTTAACTGAACGTAGTGTTTGTACCTTGAGTAAAGTTTAGAAGTTTAAACAATTTTAAAATATCACTATATTTAGGCGAGTAAACGAAAAATGTTCTTTTCAGACTATAATAGCGCAGAAATCGTATTTCAAATTTAAATACGACTTGGGACAATATCTTACCTAAATAAAATGGTAGATTCAAAGTTTAAATGAACGTAGTGTTTGTACCTGGAGTAAAGTTTAGAAGTTTAAACAATTTTAAAATATCTCAATTTTTAGGCGAGTAAACGAAAAATGTTCGTTTCAGACTCTAATAACGCAGAAATCGTATTCCAATTTAGAATCAAATGGTAGAATCAAACTTTAACCAAACGTAAAGTTTGTTCCTGGGGTATTGTTGAAAAGTTTAATCAATTTTAAAATATCACTATATTTAGGCGAGTAAACGAAAAATGGTCGTTTCAGACTCTAATAACGCAGAAATCGTATTTCAAATTTAAATACGACTTGGGACCATATTTTACCTAAATGAAATGGTAGATTCAAAATTTAAATGAACGTAGTGTTTGTACCTTGAGTAAAGTTTAGAAGTTTAAACAATTTTAAAATATCACTATATTTAGGCGAGTAAACGAAAAATGGGCGTTTCAGACTCTAATAACGCAGAAATCGTGTTTCAAGTTGAAATACGATTTTGGACCATATTTTACCTAAATGAAATGGTAGATTCAAAGTTTAAATGAACGTAGTGTTTGTACCTTGAGTATAGTTTAGAAGTTTAAACAATTTTAAAATATCACTATATTTAGGCGAGAAAACGAAAAATGGTCGTTTCAGACTCTAATAACGCAGAAATCGTATTTCAAATTTAAATACGACTTGGGACCATATTTTACCTAAATGAAATGGTAGATTCAAAGTTTAAATGAACGTAGTGTTTGTACCTTGAGCAAAGTTTAGAAGTTTAAACAATTTTAAAATATCACTATATTTAGGCGAGTAAACGAAAAATGGTCGTTTCAGACTCTAATAACGCAGAAATCGTATTTCAAATTTAAATACGACTTGGGACCATATTTTACCTAAATGAAATGGTAGATTCAAAGTTTAACTGAACGTAGTGTTTGTACCTTGAGTAAAGTTTAGAAGTTTAAACAATTTTAAAATTGCACTATATTTAGGCGAGTAAACGAAAAATGTTCTTTTCAGACTCTAATAACGCAGAAATCGTATTTCAAATTTAAATACGACTTGGGACAATATCTTACCTAAATAAAATGGTAGATTCAAAGTTTAAATGAACGTAGTGTTTGTACCTGGAGTAAAGTTTAGAAGTTTAAACAATTTTAAAATATCACTATATTTAGGCGAGTAAACGAAAAATTTTCTTTTCAGACTCTAATAACGCAGAAATCGTATTTTAAATTTAAATACGACTTGGGACCATATTTTACCTAAATAAAATGGTAGATTCAAAGTTTAAATGAACGTAGTGTTTGTACCTGGAGTAAAGTTTAGAAGTTTAAACAATTTTAAAATATCTCAATTTTTAGGCGAGTAAACGAAAAATGTTCGTTTCAGACTCTAATAACGCAGAAATCGTATTCCAATTTAGAATCAAATGGTAGAATCAAACTTTAACCAAATGTAAAGTTTGTACCTGGGTTATTGTTGAAAAGTTTAATCAATTTTAAAATATCACTATATTTAGGCGAGTAAACAAAAAATGGTCGTTTCAGACTCTAATAACGCAGAAATCGTATTTCAAATTTAAATACGACTTGGGACCATATCTTACCTAAATGAAATGGTAGATTCAAAGTTTAAATGAACGTAGTGTTTGTACCTTGAGCAAAGTTTAGAAGTTTAAACAATTTTAAAATATCACTATGTTTAGCCGAGTAAACGAAAAAAGTTCGTTTCAGACACTAATAACGCAGAAATCGTATTTCAAAATTAAATACGACTTGGGACCATATTTTACCTAAATGAAATGGTAGATTCAAAATTTAAATGAACGTAGTGTTTGTACCTTGAGTAAAGTTTAGAAGTTTAAACAATTTTAAAATATCACTATATTTAGGCGAGTAAACGAAAAATGCTCGTTTCAGACTCTAATAACGCAGAAATCGTGTTTCAAGTTGAAATACGACTTTGGACCATATTTTACCTAAATGAAATGGTAGATTCAAAGTTTAAATGAACGTAGTGTTTGTACCTTGAGTATAGTTTAGAAGTTTAAACAATTTTAAAATATCACTATATTTAGGCGAGTAAACGAAAAATGGTCGTTTCAGACTCTAATAACGCAGAAATCGTATTTCAAATTTAAATACGACTTGGGACCATATTTTACCTAAATGAAATGGTAGATTCAAAGTTTAAATGAACGTAGTGTTTGTACCTTGAGTAAAGTTTAGAAGTTTAAACAATTTTAAAATATCACTATATTTAGGCGAGTAAACGAAAAATGGTCGTTTCAGACTCTAATAACGCAGAAATCGTATTTCAAATTTAAATACGACTTGGGACCATATTTTACCTAAATGAAATGGTAGATTCAAAGTTTAACTGAACGTAGTGTTTGTACCTTGAGTAAAGTTTAGAAGTTTAAACAATTTTAAAATATCACTATATTTAGGCGAGTAAACGAAAAATGTTTTTTTCAGACTCTAATAACGCAGAAATCGTATTTCAAATTTAAATACGACTTGGGACAATATTTTACCTAAATAAAATGGTAGAATCAAACTTTAACCAAACGTAAAGTTTGTACCTAGGGTATTGTTGAAAAGTTTAATCAATTTTAAAATATCACTATATTTAGGCGAGTAAACGAAAAATGTTCTTTTCAAACTCTAATAACGCAGAAATCGTATTTCAAATTTAAATACGACTTGGGACCATATTTTTCTAGATTCAAAGTTTAAATGATCGTAGTGTTTGTACCTTGAGCAAAGTTTAGAAGTTTAAACAATTTTAAAATATCACTATATTTAGGCGAGTAAACGAAAAATGTTCGTTTCAGACTCTAATAACGCAGAAATCGTATTTCAAATTTAAATACGACTTGGGACCATATTTTACCTAAATGAAATGGTAGATTCAAAGTTTAACTGAACGTAGTGTTTGTACCTTGAGTAAAGTTTAGAAGTTTAAACAATTTTAAAATATCACTATATTTAGGCGAGTCAACGAAAAATGTTAGTTTCAGACTCTAATAACACAGAAAATTGTGTTTACAAGTTGAAAAACGATTTGGACCCATATCTCACCTAAATTAAATGGTAGAATCAAACTTTAACCAAACGTAAAGTTTGTACCTAGGGTATTGTTGAAAAGTTTAATCAATTTTAAAATATCACTATATTTAGGCGAGTAAACGAAAAATGTTCTTTTCAAACTCTAATAACGCAGTAATCGTAATACAAATTTAAATACGACTTGGGACCATATTTTACCTAAATAAAATGGTAGATTCAAAGTTTAAATGACCGTAGTGTTTGTACCTGGAGTAAAGTTTAGAAGTTTAAACAATTTTAAAATATCTCAATTTTTAGGCGAGTAAACGAACATGTTCGTTTCAGACTCTAAAAACGCAGAAATCGTATTCCAAGTTAGAATCAAATGGTAGAATCAAACTTTAACCAAACGTAAAGTTTGTACCTAGGGTATTGTTGAAAAGTTTAATCAATTTTAATATATCACTATATTTAGGCTAGTAAACGAAAAATGTTCTTTTCAAACTCTAATAACGCAGAAATCGTATTTCAAATTTAAATACGACTTGGGACCATATTTTTCTAGTTTCAAAGTTTAAATGATCGTAGTGATTGTACCTTGAGTAAAGTTTAGAAGTATAAACAATTTTAAAATATCACTATGTTTAAGCGAGTAAACAAAAAAAGTTCGTTTCAGACTCTAATAACGCAGAAATCGTATTTCAAAATTAAATACGACTTGGGACCATATTTTTCTAGATTCAAAGTTTAAATGATCGTAGTGATTGTACCTTGAGTAAAGTTTAGAAGTTTAAACAATTTTAAAATATCACTATGTTTAAGCGAGTAAACGAAAAAAGTTCGTTTCAGACTCTAATAACGCAGAAATCGTATTTCAAATTTAAATACGACTTGGGACCATATTTTACCTAAATGAAATGGTAGATTCAAAGTTTAAATGAACGTAGTGTTTGTACCTTGAGTAAAGTTTAGAAGTTTAAACAATTTTAAAATATCACTATATTTAGGCGAGTAAACGAAAAATGGTCGTTTCAGACTCTAATAACGCAGAAATCGAGTTTCAAGTTGAAATACGACTTTGGACCATATTTTACCTAAATGAAATGGTAGATTCAAAGTTTAAATGAACGTAGTGTTTGTACCTTGAGTATAGTTTAGAAGTTTAAACAATTTTAAAATATCACTATATTTAGGCGAGTAAACGAAAAATGGTCGTTTCAGACTATAATAACGCAGAAATCGTATTTCAAATTTAAATACGACTTGGGACCATATTTTACCTAAATGAAATGGTAGATTCAAAGTTTAAATGAACGTAGTGTTTGTACCTTGAGCAAAGTTTAGTAGTTTAAACAATTTTAAAATATCTCAATTTTTGGGCGAGTAAACGAAAAAGTTCGTTTCAGACTCTAACAACGCAGAAATCGTGTTTCAAGTTGAAATACGACTTTGGACCATATTTTACCTAAATGAAATGGTAGATTCAAAGTTTAAATGAACGTAGTGTTTGTACCTTGAGTATAGTTTAGAAGTTTAAACAATTTTAAAATATCACTATATTTAGGCGATTAAACGAAAAATGGTCGTTTCAGACTCTAATAACGCAGAAATCGTATTTCAAATTTAAATACGACTTGGGACCATATTTTACCTAAATGAAATGGTAGATTCAAAATTTAAATGAACGTAGTGTTTGTACCTTGAGTAAAGTTTAGAAGTTTAAACAATTTTAAAATATCTCAATTTTTGGGCGAGTAAACGAAAAAGTTCGTTTCAGACTCTAACAACGCAGAAATCGTGTTTTAAGTTGAAATACGACTTTGGACCATATTTTACCTAAATGAAATGGTAGATTCAAAGTTTAAATGAACGAAGTGTTTGTACCTTGAGTTTAGTTTAGAAGTTTAAACAATTTTAAAATATCACTATATTTAGGCGAGTAAACGAAAAATGGTCGTTTCAGACTCTAATAACGCAGAAATCGTATTTCAAAATTAAATACGACTTGGGACCAATATTTTACCTAAATGAAATGGTAGATTCAAAATTTAAATGAACGTAGTGTTTGTACCTTGAGTAAAGTTTAGAAGTTTAAACAATTTTAAAATATCACTATATTTAGGCGAGTAAACGAAAAATGCTCGTTTCAGACTCTAATAACGCAGAAATCGTGTTTCAAGTTGAAATACGACTTTGGACCATATTTTACCTAAATGAAATGGTAGATTCAAAGTTTAAATGAACGTAGTGTTTGTACCTTGAGTATAGTTTAGAAGTTTAAACAATTTTAAAATATCACTATATTTAGGCGAGTAAACGGAAAATGGTCGTTTCAGACTCTAATAACGCAGAAATCGTATTTCAAATTTAAATACGACTTGGGACCATATTTTACCTAAATGAAATGGTAGATTCAAAGTTTAAATGAACGTAGTGTTTGTACCTTGAGCAAAGTTTAGAAGTTTAAACAATTTTAAAATATCACTATATTTAGGCGAGTAAACGAAAAATGGTCGTTTCAGACTCTAATAACGCAGAAATCGTATTTCAAATTTAAATACGACTTGGGACCATATTTTACCTAAATGACATGGTAGATTCAAAGTTTAACTGAACGTAGTGTTTGTACCTTGAGTAAAGTTTAGAAGTTTAAACAATTTTAAAATATCACTATATTTAGGCGAGTAAACGAAAAATGTTCTTTTCAGACTATAATAACGCAGAAATCGTATTTCAAATTTAAATACGACTTGGGACAATATCTTACCTAAATAAAATGGTAGATTCAAAGTTTAAATGAACGTAGTGTTTGTACCTGGAGTAAAGTTTAGAAGTTTAAACAATTTTAAAATATCTCAATTTTTAGGCGAGTAAACGAAAAATGTTCGTTTCAGACTCTAATAACGCAGAAATCGTATTCCAATTTAGAATCAAATGGTAGAATCAAACTTTAACCAAACGTAAAGTTTGTTCCTGGGGTATTGTTGAAAAGTTTAATCAATTTTAAAATATCACTATATTTAGGCGAGTAAACGAAAAATGGTCGTTTCAGACTCTAATAACGCAGAAATCGTATTTCAAATTTAAATACGACTTGGGACCATATTTTACCTAAATGAAATGGTAGATTCAAAATTTAAATGAACGTAGTGTTTGTACCTTGAGTAAAGTTTAGAAGTTTAAACAATTTTAAAATATCACTATATTTAGGCGAGTAAACGAAAAATGCTCGTTTCAGACTCTAATAACGCAGAAATCGTGTTTCAAGTTGAAATACGACTTTGGACCATATTTTACCTAAATGAAATGGTAGATTCAAAGTTTAAATGAACGTAGTGTTTGTACCTTGAGTATAGTTTAGAAGTTTAAACAATTTTAAAATATCACTATATTTAGGCGAGTAAACGAAAAATGGTCGTTTCAGACTCTAATAACGCAGAAATCGTATTTCAAATTTAAATACGACTTGGGACCATATTTTAACTAAATGAAATGGTAGATTCAAAGTTTAAATGAACGTAGTGTTTGTACCTTGAGCAAAGTTTAGTAGTTTAAACAATTTTAAAATATCTCAATTTTTGGGCGAGTAAACGAAAAAGTTCGTTTCAGACTCTAACAACGCAGAAATCGTGTTTTAAGTTGAAATACGACTTTGGACCATATTTTACCTAAATGAAATGGTAGATTCAAAGTTTAAATGAACGAAGTGTTTGTACCTTGAGTTTAGTTTAGAAGTTTAAACAATTTTAAAATATCACTATATTTAGGCGAGTAAACGAAAAATGGTCGTTTCAGACTCTAATAACGCAGAAATCGTATTTCAAATTTAAATACGACTTGGGACCATATTTTACCTAAATGAAATGGTAGATTCAAAATTTAAATGAACGTAGTGTTTGTACCTTGAGTAAAGTTTAGAAGTTTAAACAATTTTAAAATATCACTATATTTAGGCGAGTAAACGAAAAATGGGCGTTTCAGACTCTAATAACGCGGAAATCGTGTTTCAAGTTGAAATACGACTTTGGACCATATTTTACCTAAATGAAATGGTAGATTCAAAGTTTAAATGAACGTAGTGTTTGTACCTTGAGTATAGTTTAGAAGTTTAAACAATTTTAAAATATCACTATATTTAGGCGAGAAAACGAAAAATGGTCGTTTCAGACTCTAATAACGCAGAAATCGTATTTCAAATTTAAATACGACTTGGGACCATATTTTACCTAAATGAAATGGTAGATTCAAAGTTTAAATGAACGTAGTGTTTGTACCTTGAGCAAAGTTTAGAAGTTTAAACAATTTTAAAATATCACTATATTTAGGCGAGTAAACGAAAAATGGTCGTTTCAGACTCTAATAACGCAGAAATCGTATTTCAAATTTAAATACGACTTGGGACCATATTTTACCTAAATGAAATGGTAGATTCAAAGTTTAACTGAACGTAGTGTTTGTACCTTGAGTAAAGTTTAGAAGTTTAAACAATTTTAAAATTGCACTATATTTAGGCGAGTAAACGAAAAATGTTTTTTTCAGACTCTAATAACGCAGAAATCGTATTTCAAATTTAAATACGACTTGGGACAATATCTTACCTAAATAAAATGGTAGATTCAAAGTTTAAATGAACGTAGTGTTTGTACCTGGAGTAAAGTTTAGAAGTTTAAACAATTTTAAAATATCACTATATTTAGGCGAGTAAACGAAAAATTTTCTTTTCAGACTCTAATAACGCAGAAATCGTATTTTAAATTTAAATACGACTTGGGACCATATTTTACCTAAATAAAATGGTAGATTCAAAGTTTAAATGAACGTAGTGTTTGTACCTGGAGTAAAGTTTAGAAGTTTAAACAATTTTAAAATATCTCAATTTTTAGGCGAGTAAACGAAAAATGTTCGTTTCAGACTCTAATAACGCAGAAATCGTATTCCAATTTAGAATCAAATGGTAGAATCAAACTTTAACCAAACGTAAAGTTTGTACCTGGGTTATTGTTGAAAAGTTTAATCAATTTTAAAATATCACTATATTTAGGCGAGTAAACAAAAAATGGTCGTTTCAGACTCTAATAACGCAGAAATCGTATTTCAAATTTAAATACGACTTGGGACCATATCTTACCTAAATGAAATGGTAGATTCAAAGTTTAAATGAACGTAGTGTTTGTACCTTGAGCAAAGTTTAGAAGTTTAAACAATTTTAAAATATCACTATGTTTAGCCGAGTAAACGAAAAAAGTTCGTTTCAGACACTAATAACGCAGAAA
Source organism: Pterostichus niger (assembly GCA_947425015.1). Classification (NCBI taxonomy): domain Eukaryota; kingdom Metazoa; phylum Arthropoda; class Insecta; order Coleoptera; family Carabidae; genus Pterostichus; species Pterostichus niger. The sequence continues at coordinate 16,754,429 of OX380338.1, read as the reverse complement.
TCGTATTTCAAAATTAAATACGACTTGGGACCATATTTTACCTAAATGAAATGGTAGATTCAAAATTTAAATGAACGTAGTGTTTGTACCTTGAGTAAAGTTTAGAAGTTTAAACAATTTTAAAATATCACTATATTTAGGCGAGTAAACGAAAAATGCTCGTTTCAGACTCTAATAACGCAGAAATCGTGTTTCAAGTTGAAATACGACTTTGGACCATATTTTACCTAAATGAAATGGTAGATTCAAAGTTTAAATGAACGTAGGGTTTGTACCTTGAGTATAGTTTAGAAGTTTAAACAATTTTAAAATATCACTATATTTAGGCAAATAAACGAAAAATGGTCGTTTCAGACTCTAATAACGCAGAAATCGTATTTCAAATTTAAATACGACTTGGGACCATATTTTACCTAAATGAAATGGTAGATTCAAAGTTTAAATGAACGTAGTGTTTGTACCTTGAGCAAAGTTTAGAAGTTTAAACAATTTTAAAATATCACTATATTTAGGCGAGTAAACGAAAAATGGTCGTTTCAGACTCTAATAACGCAGAAATCGTATTTCAAATTTAAATACGACTTGGGACCATATCTTACCTAAATGAAATGGTAGATTCAAAGTTTAACTGAACGTAGTGTTTGTACCTTGAGTAAAGTTTAGAAGTTTAAACAATTTTAAAATATCACTATATTTAGGCGAGTAAACGAAAAATGTTCTTTTCAGACTCTAATAACGCAGAAATCGTATTTCAAATTTAAATACGACTTGGGACAATATCTTACCTAAATAAAATGGTAGATTCAAAGTTTAAATGAACGTAGAGTTTGTACCTGGAGTAAAGTTTAGAAGTTTAAACAATTTTAAAATATCACTATATTTAGGCGAGTAAACGAAAAATGTTCTTTTTAGACTCTAATAACGCAGAAATCGTATTTCAAATTTAAATACGACTTGGGACCATATTTTACCTAAATAAAATGGTAGATTCAAAGTTTAAATGAACGTAGTGTTTGTACCTGGAGTATAGTTTAGAAGTTTAAACAATTTTAAAATATCTCAATTTTTAGGCGAGTAAACGAAAAATGGTCGTTTCAGACTCTAATAACGCAGAAATCGTATTTCAAATTTAAATACGACTTGGGACCATATTTTACCTAAATGAAATGGTAGATTCAAAGTTTAAATGAACGTAGTGTTTGTACCTTGAGCAAAGTTTAGAAGTTTAAACAATTTTAAAATATCACTATATTTAGGCGAGTAAACGAAAAATGGTCGTTTCGGACTCTAATAACGCAGAAATCGTATTTCAAATTTAAATACGACTTGGGACCATATTTTACCTAAATGAAATGGTAGATTCAAAGTTTAACTGAACGTAGTGTTTGTACCTTGAGTAAAGTTTAGAAGTTTAAACAATTTTAAAATATCACTATATTTAGGCGAGTAAACGAAAAATGCTCGTTTCAGACTCTAATAACGCAGAAATCGTGTTTCAAGTTGAAATACGACTTTGGACCATATTTTACCTAAATGAAATGGTAGATTCAAAGTTTAAATGAACGTAGTGTTTGTACCTTGAGTATAGTTTAGAAGTTTAAACAATTTTAAAATATCACTATATTTAGGCGAGTAAACGAAAAATGGTCGTTTCAGACTCTAATAACGCAGAAATCGTATTTCAAATTTAAATACGACTTGGGACCATATTTTACCTAAATGAAATGGTAGATTCAAAGTTTAAATGAACGTAGTGGTTGTACCTTGAGCAAAGTTTAGAAGTTTAAACAATTTTAAAATATCACTATATTTAGGCGAGTAAACGAAAAATGGTCGTTTCGGACTCTAATAACGCAGATATCGTATTTCAAATTTAAATACGACTTGGGACCATATTTTACCTAAATGAAATGGTAGATTCAAAGTTTAACTGAACGTAGTGTTTGTACCTTGAGTAAAGTTTAGAAGTTTAAACAATTTTAAAATTGCACTATATTTAGGCGAGTAAACGAAAAATGTTCTTTTCAGACTCTAATAACGCAGAAATCGTATTTCAAATTCAAATACGACTTGGGACAATATCTTACCTAAATAAAATGGTAGATTCAAAGTTTAAATGAACGTAGTGTTTGTACCTGGAGTAAAGTTTAGAAGTTTAAACAATTTTAAAATATCACTATATTTAGGCGAGTAAACGAAAAATTTTCTTTTCAGACTCTAATAACGCAGAAATCGTATTTCAAATTTAAATACGACTTGGGACCATATTTTACCTAAATAAAATGGTAGATTCAAAGTTTAAATGAACGTAGTGTTTGTACCTGGAGTAAAGTTTAGAAGTTTAAACAATTTTAAAATATCTCAATTTTTAGGCGAGTAAACGAAAAATGTTCGTTTCAGACTCTAATAACGCAGAAATCGTATTCCAATTTAGAATCAAATGGTAGAATCAAACTTTAACCAAACGTAAAGTTTGTACCTGGGGTATTGTTGAAAAGTTTAATCAATTTTAAAATATCATTATATTTAGGCGAGTAAACGAAAAATGGTCGTTTCAGACTCTAATAACGCAGAAATCGTAGTTCAAATTTAAATACGACTTGGGGGCCATATTTTACCTAAATGAAATGGTAGATTCAAAGTTTAAATGAACGTAGTGTTTGTACCTAGAGTAAAGTTTAGAAGTTTAAACAATTTTAAAATATCACTATATTTAGGCGAGTAAACGAAAAATGTTCTTTTCAGTCTCTAATAACGCAGAAATCGTATTACAAATTTAAATACGACTTGGGACCATATTTTACCTAAATAAAATGGTAGATTCAAAGTTTAAATGAACGTAGTGTTTGTACCTGGAGTAACGTTTAGAAGTTTAAACAATTTTAAAATATCTCAATTTTTAGGCGAGTAAACGAACATGTTCGTTTCAGACTCTAAAAACGCAGAAATCGTATTCCAAGTTAGAATCAAATGGTAGAATCAAACTTTAACCAAACGTAAAGTTTGTACCTAGGGTATTGTTGAAAAGTTTAATCAATTTTAAAATATCACTATATTTAGGCGAGTAAACGAAAAATGTTCTTTTCAAACTCTAATAACGCAGAAATCGTATTTCAAATTTAAATACGACTTGGGACCATATTTTTCTAGATTCAAAGTTTAAATGATCGTAGTGATTGTACCTTGAGTAAAGTTTAGAAGTATAAACAATTTTAAAATATCACTATGTTTAAGCGAGTAAACGAAAAAAGTTCGTTTCAGACTCTAGTAACGCAGAAATCGTATTTCAAAATTAAATACGACTTGGGACCATATTTTACCTAAATGAAATGGTAGATTCAAAGTTTAAATGAACGTAGTGTTTGTACCTTGAGTAAAGTTTAGAAGTTTAAACAATTTTAAAATATCACTATATTTACGCGAGTAAACGAAAAATGGTCGTTTCAGACTCTAATAACGCAGAAATCGAGTTTCAAGTTGAAATACGACTTTGGACCATATTTTACCTAAATAAAATGGTAGATTCAAAGTTTAAATGAACGTAGTGTTTGTACCCTGAGTATAGTTTAGAAGTTTAAACAATTTTAAAATATCACTATATTTAGGCGAGTAAACGAAAAATGTTCGTTTCAGACTCTAATAACACAGAAAATTGTGTTTACAAGTTGAAAAACGATTTGGACCCATATCTCACCTAAATTAAAAGGTAGAATCAAACTTTAACCAAACGTAAAGTTTGTACCTAGGGTATTGTTGAAAAGTTTAATCAATTTTAAAATATCACTATATTTAGGCGAGTAATCGAAAAATGTTCTTTTCAAACTCTAATAACGAAGAAATCGTATTTCAAATTTAAATACGACTTGGGACAATATCTTAACTAAATAAAATGGTAGATTCAAAGTTTAAATGAACGTAGTGTTTGTACCTGGAGCAAAGTTTAGTAGTTTAAACAATTTTAAAATATCTCAATTTTTGGGCGAGTAAACGAAAAAGTTCGTTTCAGACTCTAACAACGCAGAAATCGTAGTTCAAATTTAAATACGACTTGGGGGCCATATTTTACCTAAATGAAATGGTAGATTCAAAGTTTAAATGAACGTAGTGTTTGTACCTTGAGCAAAGTTTAGAAGTTTAAACAATTTTAAAATATCACTATGTTTAGGCGAATAAACGAAAAAAGTTCGTTTCAGACTATAATAACGCAGAAATCGTATTTCAAATTTAAATACGACTTGGGACAATATCTTAACTAAATAAAATGGTAGATTCAAAGTTTAAATGAACGTAGTGTTTGTACCTGGAGCAAAGTTTAGTAGTTTAAACAATTTTAAAATATCTCAATTTTTGGGCGAGTAAACGAAAAAGTTCGTTTCAGACTCTAACAACGCAGAAATCGTGTTTCAAGTTGAAATACGACTTTGGACCATATTTTACCTAAATGAAATGGTAGATTCAAAGTTTAAATGAACGTAGTGTTTGTACCTTGAGTATAGTTTAGAAGTTTAAACAATTTTAAAATATCACTATATTTAGGCGAGTAAACGAAAAATGGTCGTTTCAGACTCTAATAACGCAGAAATCGTATTTCAAATTTAAATACGACTTGGGACCATATTTTACCTAAATGAAATGGTAGATTCAAAGTTTAACTGAACGTAGTGTTTAGAAGTTTAAACAATTTTAAAATATCACTATATTTAGGCGAGTAAACGAAAAATGTTCGTTTCAGACTATATTAACGCAGAAATCGTGTTCCAAGTTGAGAAACGACTTGGACCCATATCTCACCTAAATTAAATGGTAGAATCAAACTTTAACCAAACGTAAAGTTTGTACCTAGGGTATTGTTGAAAAGTTTAATCAATTTTAAAATATCACTATATTTAGGCGAGTAATCGAAAAATGTTCTTTTCAAACTCTAATAACGAAGAAATCGTATTTCAAATTTAAATACGACTTGGGACCATATTTTACCTAAATGAAATGGTAGATTCAAAGTTTAAATGAACGTAGTGTTTGTACCTTGAGTAAAGTTTAGAAGTTTAAACAATTTTAAAATATCACTATATTTAGGCGAGTAAACGAAAAATGTTCTTTTCAGACTCTAATAACGCAGAAATCGTATTTCAAATTTAAATACGACTTGGGACCATATTTTACCTAAATGAAATGGTAGATTCAAAGTTTAAATGAACGTAGTGTTTGTACCTTGAGCAAAGTTTCGAAGTTTAAACAATTTTAAAATATCACTATGTTTAGGCGAGTAAACGAAACAAGTTCGTTTCAGACTCTAATAACGCAGAAATCGTATTTCAAAATTAAATACGACTTGGGACCATATATTACCTAAATGAAATGGTAGATTCAAAGTTTAAATGACCATAGTGTTTGTACCTTGAGTAAAGTTTAAAAGTTTAAACAATTTTAAAATATCACTATATTTAGGCGAGTAAACGAAAAATGTTCGTTTCAGACTCTAATAACACAGAAAATTGTGTTTACAAGTTGAAAAACGATTTGGACCCATATCTCACCTAAATTAAAAGGTAGAATCAAACTTTAACCAAACGTAAAGTTTGTACCTAGGGTATTGTTGAAAAGTTTAATCAATTTTAAAATATCACTATATTTAGGCGAGTGAACGAAAAATGTTCTTTTCAGACTCTAATAACGCAGAAATCGTATTTTAAATTTAAATACGACTTGGGACCATATTTTACCTAAATGAAATGGTAGATTCAAAGTTTAAATGAACGTAGTGTTTGTACCTTGAGCAAAGTTTAGTAGTTTAAACAAATTTAAAATATAACAATTTTTGGGCGAGTAAACGAAAAAGTTCGTTTCAGACTCTAACAACGCAGAAATCGTGTTTCAAGTTGAAATACGACTTTGGACCATATTTTACCTAAATGAAATGGTAGATTCAAAGTTTAAATGAACGTAGTGTTTGTACCTTGAGTATAGTTTAGAAGTTAAAACAATATTAAAATATCACTATATTTAGGCAAGTAAACGAAAAATGTTCGTTTCAGACTCTAATAACGCAGAAATCGTATTTCAAATTTAAATACGACTTGGGACCATATTTTACCTAAATGAAATGGTAGATTCAAAGTTTAACTGAACGTATTGTTTAGAAGTTTAAACAATTTTAAAATATCACTATATTTAGGCGAGTAAACGAAAAATGTTCGTTTCAGACTCTAATAACACAGAAATCGTGTTCCAAGTTGAAAAACGATTTGGACCCATATCGCACCTAAATTAAATGGTAGAATCAAACTTTAACCAAACGTAACGTTTGTACCTAGGGTATTGTTGAAAAGTTTAATCAATTTTAAAATATCACTATATTTAGGCGAGTAAACGAAAAATGTTCGTTTCAGACTCTAATAACGCAGAAATCGTATTTCAAATTTAAACACGACTTGGGACCATATTTTACCTAAATGAAATGGTAGATTCAAAGTTTAAATGAACGTAGTGTTTGTACCTTGAGCAAAGTTTAGAAGTTTAAACAATTTTAAAATATCACTATATTTAGGCGAGTAAACGAAAAATGTTCTTTTCAGACTCTAATAACGCAGAAATCGTATTTCAAATTTAAATACGACTTGGGACAATATTTTACCTAAATAAAATTGTAGATTCAAAGTATAAATGAACGTAGTGTTTGTACCTGGAGTAAAGTTTAGAAGTTTAAACAATTTTAAAATATCACTATATTTAGGCGAGTAAACGAAAAATGCTCTTTTCAGACTCTAATAACGCACAAATCGTATTACAAATTTAAATACGACTTGGGACCATATTTTACCTAAATAAAATGGTAGATTTAAAGTTTAAATGAACGTAGTGTTTGTACCTGGAGTAAAGTTTAGTAGTTTAAACAATTTTAAAATATCTAAATTTTTGGGCGAGTAAACGAAAAAGTTCGTTTCAGACTCTAACAACGCAGAAATCGTGTTTCAAGTTGAAATACGACTTTGGACCATATTTTACCTAAATGAAATGGTAGATTCAAAGTTTAAATGAACGTAGTGTTTGTACCTTGAGTATAGTTTAGAAGTTTAAACAATTTTAAAATAACACTATATTTAGGCGAGTAAACGAAAAATGGTCGTTTCAGACTCTAATAACGCAGAAATCGTATTTCAAATTTAAATACGACTTGGGACCATATTTTACCTAAATGAAATGGTAGATTCAAAATTTAAATGAACGTAGTGTTTGTACCTTGAGTAAAGTTTAGAAGTTTAAACAATTTTAAAATATCACTATATTTAGGCGAGTAAACGAAAAATGGTCGTTTCAGACTCTAATAACGCAGAAATCGTGTTTCAAGTTGAAATACGACTTTGGACCATATTTTACCTAAATGAAATGGTAGATTCAAAGTTTAAATGAACGTAGTGTTTGTACCTTGAGTAAAGTTTAGAAGTTTAAACAATTTTAAAATATCACTATATTTAGGCGAGTAAACGAAAAATGGTCGTTTCAGACTCTAATAACGCAGAAATCGTATTTCAAATTTAAATACGACTTGGGACCATATTTTACCTAAATGAAATGGTAGATTCAAAGTTTAAATGAACGTAGTGTTTGTACCTTGAGTAAAGTTTAGAAGTTTAAACAATTTTAAAATATCACTATATTTAGGCGAGTAAACGAAAAATGTTTTTTTCAGACTCTAATAACGCAGAAATCGTATTTCAAATTTAAATACGACTTGGGACAATATTTTAGCTAAATAAAATGGTAGATTCAAAGTTTAAATGAACGTAGTGTTTGTACCTGGAGTAAAGTTTAGAAGTTTAAACAATTTTAAAATATCACTATATTTAGGCGAGTAAACGAAAAATGTTCGTTTCAGACTCTAATAACGCAGAAATCGTGTTCCAAGTTGAAAAACGACTTGGACCCATATCTCACCTAAATTAAATGGTAGAATCAAACTTTAACCAAACGTAAAGTTTGTACCTAGGGTATTGTTGAAAAGTTTAATCAATTTTAAAATATCACTATATTTAGGCGAGTAAACGAAAAATGTTCTTTTCAAACTCTAATAACGCAGAAATCGTATTTCAAATTTAAATACGACTTGGGACCATATTTTTCTAGATTCAAAGTTTAAATGATCGTAGTGTTTGTACCTTGAGCAAAGTTTAGAAGTTTAAACAATTTTAAAATATCACTATATTTAGGCGAGTAAACGAAAAATGTTCGTTTCAGACTCTAATAACGCAGAAATCGTATTTCAAATTTAAATACGACTTGGGACCATATTTTACCTAAATGAAATGGTAGATTCAAAGTTTAACTGAACGTAGTGTTTGTACCTTGAGTAAAGTTTAGAAGTTTAAACAATTTTAAAATATCACTATATTTAGGCGAGTCAACGAAAAATGTTCGTTTCAGACTCTAATAACACAGAAAATTGTGTTTACAAGTTGAAAAACGATTTGGACCCATATCTCACCTAAATTAAATGGTAGAATCAAACTTTAACCAAACGTAAAGTTTGTACCTAGGGTATTGTTGAAAAGTTTAATCAATTTTAAAATATCACTATATTTAGGCGAGTAAACGAAAAATGTTCTTTTCAAACTCTAATAACGCAGTAATCGTAATACAAATTTAAATACGACTTGGGACCATATTTTACCTAAATAAAATGGTAGATTCAAAGTTTAAATGACCGTAGTGTTTGTACCTGGAGTAAAGTTTAGAAGTTTAAACAATTTTAAAATATCTCAATTTTTAGGCGAGTAAACGAACATGTTCGTTTCAGACTCTAAAAACGCAGAAATCGTATTCCAAGTTAGAATCAAATGGTAGAATCAAACTTTAACCAAACGTAAAGTTTGTACCTAGGGTATTGTTGAAAAGTTTAATCAATTTTAATATATCACTATATTTAGGCTAGTAAACGAAAAATGTTCTTTTCAAACTCTAATAACGCAGAAATCGTATTTCAAATTTAAATACGACTTGGGACCATATTTTTCTAGTTTCAAAGTTTAAATGATCGTAGTGATTGTACCTTGAGTAAAGTTTAGAAGTATAAACAATTTTAAAATATCACTATGTTTAAGCGAGTAAACAAAAAAAGTTCGTTTCAGACTCTAATAACGCAGAAATCGTATTTCAAAATTAAATACGACTTGGGACCATATTTTTCTAGATTCAAAGTTTAAATGATCGTAGTGATTGTACCTTGAGTAAAGTTTAGAAGTTTAAACAATTTTAAAATATCACTATGTTTAAGCGAGTAAACGAAAAAAGTTCGTTTCAGACTCTAATAACGCAGAAATCGTATTTCAAATTTAAATACGACTTGGGACCATATTTTACCTAAATGAAATGGTAGATTCAAAGTTTAAATGAACGTAGTGTTTGTACCTTGAGTAAAGTTTAAAGGTTTAAACAATTTTAAAATATCACTATATTTAGGCGAGTAAACGAAAAATGGTCGTTTCAGACTCTAATAACGCAGAAATCGAGTTTCAAGTTGAAATACGACTTTGGACCATATTTTACCTAAATGAAATGGTAGATTCAAAGTTTAAATGAACGTAGTGTTTGTACCTTGAGTATAGTTTAGAAGTTTAAACAATTTTAAAATATCACTATATTTAGGCGAGTAAACGAAAAATGGTCGTTTCAGACTATAATAACGCAGAAATCGTATTTCAAATTTAAATACGACTTGGGACCATATTTTACCTAAATGAAATGGTAGATTCAAAGTTTAAATGAACGTAGTGTTTGTACCTTGAGCAAAGTTTAGTAGTTTAAACAATTTTAAAATATCTCAATTTTTGGGCGAGTAAACGAAAAAGTTCGTTTCAGACTCTAACAACGCAGAAATCGTGTTTCAAGTTGAAATACGACTTTGGACCATATTTTACCTAAATGAAATGGTAGATTCAAAGTTTAAATGAACGTAGTGTTTGTACCTTGAGTATAGTTTAGAAGTTTAAACAATTTTAAAATATCACTATATTTAGGCGAGTAAACGAAAAATGGTCGTTTCAGACTCTAATAACGCAGAAATCGTGTTTCAAGTTGAAATACGACTTTGGACCATATTTTACCTAAATGAAATGGTAGATTCAAAGTTTAAATGAACGTAGTGTTTGTACCTTGTGTATAGTTTAGAAGTTTAAACAATTTTAAAATATCACTATATTTAGGCGAGTAAACGAAAAATGGTCGTTTCAGACTCTAATAACGCAGAAATCGTATTTCAAATTTAAATACGACTTGGGACCATATTTTACCTAAATGAAATGGTAGATTCAAAGTTTAAATGAACGTAGTGTTTGTACCTTGAGTAAAGTTTAGAAGTTTAAACAATTTTAAAATATCACTATATTTAGGCGAGTAAACGAAAAATGGTCGTTTCAGACTCTAATAACGCAGAAATCGTATTTCAAATTTAAATACGACTTGGGACCATATTTTACCTAAATGAAATGGTAGATTCAAAGTTTAACTGAACGTAGTGTTTGTACCTTGAGTTAAGTTTAGAAGTTTAAACAATTTTAAAATATCACTATATTTAGGCGAGTAAACGAAAAATGTTCTTTTCAGACTCTAATAACGCAGAAATCGTATTTCACATTTAAATACGACTTGGGACAATATTTTACCTAAATAAAATGGTAGATTCAAAGTTTAAATGAACGTAGTGTTTGTACCTGGAGTAAAGTTTAGAAGTTTAAACAATTTTAAAATATCACTATATTTAGGCGAGTAAACGAAAAATGTTCGTTTCAGACTCTAATAACGCAGAAATCGTGTTCCAAGTTGAAAAAAGACTTGGACCCATATCTCACCTAAATTAAATGGTAGAATCAAACTTTAACCAAACGTAAAGTTTGTACCTAGGGTATTGTTGAAAAGTTTAATCAATTTTAAAATATCACTATATTTAGGCGAGTAAACGAAAAATGTTCTTTTCAAACTCTAATAACGCAGAAATCGTATTTCAAATTTAAATACGACTTGGGACCATATTTTTCTAGATTCAAAGTTTAAATGATCGTAGTGTTTGTACCTTGAGTAAAGTTTAGAAGTTTAAACAATTTTAAAATATCACTATATTTAGGCGAGTAAACGAAAAATGTTCTTTTCAGACTCTAATAACGCAGAAATCGTATTTCAAATTTAAATACGACTTGAGACCATATTTTACCTAAATGAAATGGTAGATTCAAAGTTTAAATGAACGTAGTGTTTGTACCTTGAGCAAAGTTTAGAAGTTTAAACAATTTTAAAATATCACTATGTTTAGGCGAGTAAACGAAAAATGGTCGTTTCAGACTCTAATAACGCAGAAATCGTGTTTCAAGTTAAAATACGACTTTGGACCATATTTTACCTAAATGAAATGGTAGATTCAAAGTTTAAATGAACGTAGTGTTTGTACCTTGAGTATAGTTTAGAAGTTTAAACAATTTTAAAATATCACTATATTTAGGCGAGTAAACGAAAAATGGTCGTTTCAGACTCTAATAACGCAGAAATCGTATTTCAAATTTAAATACGACTTGGGACCATATTTTACCTAAATGAAATGGTAGATTCAAAGTTTAAATGAACGTAGTGTTTGTACCTTGAGTAAAGTTTAGAAGTTTAAACAATTATAAAATATCACTATATTTAGGCGAGTAAACGAAAAATGGTCGTTTCAGACTCTAATAACGCAGAAATCGTATTTCAAATTTAAATACGACTTGGGACCATATTTTACCTAAATGAAATGGTAGATTCAAAGTTTAACTGAACGTAGTGTTTGTACCTTGAGTAAAGTTTAGAAGTTTAAACAATTTTAAAATATCACTATATTTAGGCGAGTAAACGAAAAATGTTCTTTTCAGACTCTAATAACGCAGAAATCGTATTTCAAATTTAAATACGACTTGGGACAATATTTTACCTAAATAAAATGGTAGATTCAAAGTTTAAATAAACGTAGTGTTTGTACATGGAGTAAAGTTTAGAAGTTTAAACAATTTTAAAATATCACTATATTTAGGCGAGTAAACGAAAAATGTTCTTTTCAGACTCTAATAACGCAGAAATCGTATTTCAAATTTAAATACGACTTGGGACCATATTTTACCTAAATAAAATGGTAGATTCAAAGTTTAAATGAGCGTAGTGTTTGTACCTGGAGTAAAGTTTAGAAGTTTAAACAATTTTAAAATATCTCAATTTTTAGGCGAGTAAACGAAAAATGTTCGTTTCAGACTCTAATAACGCAGAAATCGTATTCCAATTTAGAATCAAATGGTAGAATCAAACTTTAACCAAACGTAAAGTTTGTACCTAGGGTATTGTTGAAAAGTTTAATCAATTTTAAAATATCACTATATTTAGGCGAGTAAACGAAAAATGGTCGTTTCAGACTCTAATAACGCAGAAATCGTATTTCAAATTTAAATACGACTTGGGACCATATTTTACCTAAATGAAATGGTAGATTCAAAGTTTAAATGAACGTAGTGTTTGTACCTTAAGTAAAGTTTAGAAGTTTAAACAGTTTTAAAATATCACTATATTTAGGCGAGTAAACGAAAAATGGTCGTTTCAGACTCTAATAACGCAGAAATCGTATTTCAAATTTAAATACGACTTGGGACCATATTTTACCTAAATGAAATGGTAGATTCAAAGTTTAACTGAACGTAGTGTTTGTACCTTGAGTAAAGTTTAGAAGTTTAAACAATTTTAAAATATCACTATATTTAGGCGAGTAAACGAAAAATATTCTTTTCAGACTCTAATAACGCAGAAATCGTATTTCAAATTTAACTACGACTTGGGACAATATTTTACCTAAATAAAATGGTAGATTCAAAGTTTAAATGAACGTAGTGTTTGTACATGGAGTAAAGTTTAGAAGTTTAAACAATTTTAAAATATCACTATATTTAGGCGAGTAAACGAAAATGTTCTTTTCAGACTCTAATAACGCAGAAATCGTATTTCAAATTTAACGACGACTTGGGACCATATTTTACCTAAATAAAATGGTAGATTCAAAGTTTAAATGAACGTAGTGTTTGTATCTGGAGTAAAGTTTAGAAGTTTAAACAATTTTAAAATATCTCAATTTTTAGGCGAGTAAACGAAAAATGTTCGTTTCAGACTCTAATAACGCAGAAATCGTATTCCAATTTAGAATCAAATTTTAGAATCAAACTTTAACCAAACGTAAAGTTTGTACCTAGGGTATTGTTGAAAAGTTTAATCAATTTTAATATTTTAAAATTGATTAAACTTTTCTTTTCACTATATTTAGGCGAGTAAACGAAAAATGTTCTTTTCAAACTCTAATAACGCAGAAATCGTATTTCAAATTTAAATACGACTTGGGACCATATTTTTCTAGATTCAAAGTTTAAATGATCGTAGTGTTTGTACCTTGAGTAAAGTTTAGAAGTTTAAACAATTTTAAAATATCACTATATTTAGGCGAGTAAACGAAAAATGTTCTTTTCAGACTCTAATAACGCAGAAATCGTATTTCAAATTTAAATACGACTTGGGACCATATTTTACCTAAATGTAATGGTAGATTCAAAGTTTAAATGAACGTAGTGTTTGTACCTTGAGTAAAGTTTAGAAGTTTAAACAATTTTAAAATATCACTATATTTAGGCGAGTAAACGAAAAATGGTCGTTTCAGACTCTAATAACGCAGAAATCGTATTTCAAATTTAAATACGACTTGGGACCATATTTTACCTAAATGAAATGGTAGATTCAAAGTTTAACTGAACGTAGTGTTTGTACCTTGAGTAAAGTTTAGAAGTTTAAACAATTTTAAAATATCACTATATTTAGGCGAGTAAACGAAAAATGTTCTATTCAGACTCTAATAACGCAGAAATCGTATTTCAAATTTAAATACGACTTGGGACAATATTTTACCTAAATAAAATGGTAGATTCAAAGTTTAAATGAACGTAGTGTTTGTACCTGGAGTAAAGTTTAGAAGTTTAAACAATTTTAAAATATCACTATATTTAGGCGAGTAAACGAAAAATGTTCTTTTCAGACTCTAATAACGCAGAAATCGTATTTCAAATTTAAATACGACTTGGGACCTTATTTTACCTAAATGAAATGGTAGATTCAAAGTTTAAATGAACGTAGTGTTTGTACCTTGAGCAAAGTTTAGAAGTTTAAACAATTTTAAAATATCACTATGTTTAGGCGAGTAAACGAAAAAAGTTCGTTTCAGACTCTAATAACACAGAAAATTGTGTTTACAAGTTGAAAAACGACTTGGAACCATATCTTACCTAAATTAAATGGTAGAATCAAACTTTAACCAAACGTAAAGTTTGTACCTAGGGTATTGTTGAAAAGTTTAAACAATTTTAAAATATCACTATATTTAGGCGAGTAAACGAAAAATGTTCTTTTCAGACTCTAATAACGCAGAAATCGTATTTCAAATTTAAATACGACTTGGGACCATATTTTTCTAGTTTCAAAGTTTAAATGATCGTAGTGATTGTACCTTGAGTAAAGTTTAGAAGTATAAACAATTTTAAAATATCACTATGTTTAAGCGAGTAAACAAAAAAAGTTCGTTTCAGACTCTAATAACGCAGAAATCGTATTTCAAAATTAAATACGACTTGGGACCATATTTTTCTAGATTCAAAGTTTAAATGATCGTAGTGATTGTACCTTGAGTAAAGTTTAGAAGTTTAAACAATTTTAAAATATCACTATGTTTAAGCGAGTAAACGAAAAAAGTTCGTTTCAGACTCTAATAACGCAGAAATCGTATTTCAAATTTAAATACGACTTGGGACCATATTTTACCTAAATGAAATGGTAGATTCAAAGTTTAAATGAACGTAGTGTTTGTACCTTGAGTAAAGTTTAGAAGTTTAAACAATTATAAAATATCACTATATTTAGGCGAGTAAACGAAAAATGGTCGTTTCAGACTCTAATAACGCAGAAATCGTATTTCAAATTTAAATACGACTTGGGACCATATTTTACCTAAATGAAATGGTAGATTCAAAGTTTAACTGAACGTAGTGTTTGTACCTTGAGTAAAGTTTAGAAGTTTAAACAATTTTAAAATATCACTATATTTAGGCGAGTAAACGAAAAATGTTCTTTTCAGACTCTAATAACGCAGAAATCGTATTTCAAATTTAAATACGACTTGGGACAATATTTTACCTAAATAAAATGGTAGATTCAAAGTTTAAATGAACGTAGTGTTTGTACCTGGAGTAAAGTTTAGAAGTTTAAACAATTTTAAAATATCACTATATTTAGGCGAGTAAACGAAAAATGTTCTTTTCAGACTCTAATAACGCAGAAATCGTATTTCAAATTTAAATACGACTTGGGACCATATTTTACCTAAATAAAATGGTAGATTCAAAGTTTAAATGAGCGTAGTGTTTGTACCTGGAGTAAAGTTTAGAAGTTTAAACAATTTTAAAATATCTCAATTTTTAGGCGAGTAAACGAAAAATGTTCGTTTCAGACTCTAATAACGCAGAAATCGTATTCCAATTTAGAATCAAATGGTAGAATCAAACTTTAACCAAACGTAAAGTTTGTACCTAGGGTATTGTTGAAAAGTTTAATCAATTTTAAAATATCACTATATTTAGGCGAGTAAACGAAAAATGGTCGTTTCAGACTCTAATAACGCAGAAATCGTATTTCAAATTTAAATACGACTTGGGACCATATTTTACCTAAATGAAATGGTAGATTCAAAGTTTAAATGAACGTAGTGTTTGTACCTTAAGTAAAGTTTAGAAGTTTAAACAGTTTTAAAATATCACTATATTTAGGCGAGTAAACGAAAAATGGTCGTTTCAGACTCTAATAACGCAGAAATCGTATTTCAAATTTAAATACGACTTGGGACCATATTTTACCTAAATGAAATGGTAGATTCAAAGTTTAACTGAACGTAGTGTTTGTACCTTGAGTAAAGTTTAGAAGTTTAAACAATTTTAAAATATCACTATATTTAGGCGAGTAAACGAAAAATATTCTTTTCAGACTCTAATAACGCAGAAATCGTATTTCAAATTTAACTACGACTTGGGACAATATTTTACCTAAATAAAATGGTAGATTCAAAGTTTAAATGAACGTAGTGTTTGTACATGGAGTAAAGTTTAGAAGTTTAAACAATTTTAAAATATCACTATATTTAGGCGAGTAAACGAAAAATGTTCTTTTCAGACTCTAATAACGCAGAAATCGTATTTCAAATTTAACGACGACTTGGGACCATATTTTACCTAAATAAAATGGTAGATTCAAAGTTTAAATGAACGTAGTGTTTGTATCTGGAGTAAAGTTTAGAAGTTTAAACAATTTTAAAATATCACTATATTTAGGCGAGTAAACGAAAAATGTTCGTTTCAGACTCTAATAACGCAGAAATCGTATTCCAATTTAGAATCAAATTTTAGAATCAAACTTTAACCAAACGTAAAGTTTGTACCTAGGGTATTGTTGAAAAGTTTAATCAATTTTAATATTTTAAAATTGATTAAACTTATCTTTTCACTATATTTAGGCGAGTAAACGAAAAATGTTCTTTTCAAACTCTAATAACGCAGAAATCGTATTTCAAATTTAAATACGACTTGGGACCATATTTTTCTAGATTCAAAGTTTAAATGATCGTAGTGTTTGTACCTTGAGTAAAGTTTAGAAGTTTAAACAATTTTAAAATATCACTATATTTAGGCGAGTAAACGAAAAATGTTCTTTTCAGACTCTAATAACGCAGAAATCGTATTTCAAATTTAAATACGACTTGGGACCATATTTTACCTAAATGTAATGGTAGATTCAAAGTTTAAATGAACGTAGTGTTTGTACCTTGAGTAAAGTTTAGAAGTTTAAACAATTTTAAAATATCACTATATTTAGGCGAGTAAACGAAAAATGGTCGTTTCAGACTCTAATAACGCAGAAATCGTATTCCAATTTAGAATCAAATTTTAGAATCAAACTTTAACCAAACGTAAAGTTTGTACCTAGGGTATTGTTGAAAAGTTTAATCAATTTTAATATTTTAAAATTGATTAAACTTATCTTTTCACTATATTTAGGCGAGTAAACGAAAAATGTTCTTTTCAAACTCTAATAACGCAGAAATCGTATTTCAAATTTAAATACGACTTGGGACCATATTTTTCTAGATTCAAAGTTTAAATGATCGTAGTGTTTGTACCTTGAGTAAAGTTTAGAAGTTTAAACAATTTTAAAATATCACTATATTTAGGCGAGTAAACGAAAAATGTTCTTTTCAGACTCTAATAACGCAGAAATCGTATTTCAAATTTAAATACGACTTGGGACCATATTTTACCTAAATGTAATGGTAGATTCAAAGTTTAAATGAACGTAGTGTTTGTACCTTGAGTATAGTTTAGAAGTTTAAACAATTTTAAAATATCACTATATTTAGGCGAGTAAACGAAAAATGGTCGTTTCAGACTCTAATAACGCAGAAATCGTATTTCAAATTTAAATACGACTTGGGACCATATTTTACCTAAATGAAATGGTAGATTCAAAGTTTAACTGAACGTAGGGTTTAGAAGTTTAAACAATTTTAAAATATCACTATATTTAGGCGAGTAAACGAAAAATGTTCGTTTCAGACTCTAATAACGCAGAAATCGTGTTCCAAGTTGAAAAACGACTTGGACCCATATCTCACCTAAATTAAATGGTAGAATCAATCTTTAACCAAACGTAAAGTTTGTACCTAGGGTATTGTTGAAAAGTTTAATCAATTTTAAAATTTCACTATATTTAGGTGAGTAAACGAAAAATGTTCTTTTCAAA
Source organism: Pterostichus niger (assembly GCA_947425015.1). Taxonomy (NCBI): domain Eukaryota; kingdom Metazoa; phylum Arthropoda; class Insecta; order Coleoptera; family Carabidae; genus Pterostichus; species Pterostichus niger. The sequence goes on along the minus strand of OX380338.1, from coordinate 16,736,552 downwards.
CTCTAATAACGCAGAAATCGTATTTCAAATTTAAATACGACTTGGGACCATATTTTTCTAGATTCAAAGTTTAAATGATCGTAATGTTTGTACCTTGAGTAAAGTTTAGAAGTTTAAACAATTTTAAAATATCACTATATTTAGGCGAGTAAACGAACAATGTTCTTTTCAGACTCTAATAACGCAGAAATCGTATTTCAAATTTAAATACGACTTGGGACCATATTTTACCTAAATGAAATGGTAGATTCAAAGTTTAAATGAACGTAGTGTTTGTACCTTGAGCAAAGTTTAGAAGTTTAAACAATTTTAAAATATCACTATGTTTAGGCGAGTAAACGAAAAAAGTTCGTTTCAGACTCTAATAACGCAGAAATCGTATTTCAAAATTAAATACGACTTGGGACCATATTTTACCTAAATGAAATGGTAGATTCAAAATTTAAATGAACGTAGTGTTTGTACCTTGAGTAAAGTTTAGAAGTTTAAACAATTTTATAATATCACTATGTTTAGGCGAGTAAACGAAAAATGCTCGTTTCAGACTCTAATAACGCAGAAATCGTGTTTCAAGTTGAAATACGACTTTGGACCATATTTTACCTAAATGAAATGGTAGATTCAAAGTTTAAATGAACGTAGTGTTTGTACCTTGAGTATAGTTTAGAAGTTTAAACAATTTTAAAATATCACTATATTTAGGCGAGTAAACGAAAAATGGTCGTTTCAGACTCTAATAACGCAGAAATCGTATTTCATATTTAAATACGACTTGGGACCATATTTTACCTAAATGAAATGGTAGATTCAAAGTTTAAATGAACGTAGTGTTTGTACCTTGAGCAAAGTTTAGAAGTTTAAACAATTTTAAAATATCACTATATTTAGGCGAGTAAACGAAAAATGGTCGTTTCAGACTCTAATAACGCAGAAATCGTATTTCAAATTTAAATACGACTTGGGACCATATTTTACCTAAATGAAATGGTAGATTCAAAGTTTAACTGATCGTAGTGTTTGTACCTTGAGTAAAGTTTAGAAGTTTAAACAATTTTAAAATATCACTATATTTAGTCGAGTAAACGAAAAATGTTCTTTTCAGACTATAATAACGCAGAAATCGTATTTCAAATTTAAATACGACTTGGGACAATATCTTACCTAAATAAAATGGTAGATTCAAAGTTTAAATGAACGTAGTGTTTGTACCTGGAGTAAAGTTTAGAAGTTTAAACAATTTTAAAATATCTCAATTTTTAGGCGGGTAAACGAAAAATGTTCGTTTCAGACTCTAATAACGCAGAAATCGTATTCCAATTTAGAATCAAATGGTAGAATCAAACTTTAACCAAACGTAAAGTTTGTACCTGGGGTATTGTTGAAAAGTTTAATCAATTTTAAAATATCACTATATTTAGGCGAGTAAACGAAAAATGGTCGTTTCAGACTCTAATAACGCAGAAATCGTATTTCAAATTTAAATACGACTTGGGACCATATTTTACCTAAATAAAATGGTAGATTCAAAATTTAAATCAACGTAGTGTTTGTACCTTGAGTAAAGTTTAGAAGTTTAAACAATTTTAAAATATCACTATATTTAGGCGAGTAAACGAAAAATGCTCGTTTCAGACTCTAATAACGCAGAAATCGTGTTTCAAGTTGAAATACGACTTTAAACCATATTTTACCTAAATGAAATGGTAGATTCAAAGTTTAAATGAACGTAGTGTTTGTACCTTGAGTATAGTTTAGAAGTTTAAACAATTTTAAAATATCACTATATTTAGGCGAGTAAACGAAAAATGGTCGTTTCAGACTCTAATAACGCAGAAATCGTATTTCAAATTTAAATACGACTTGGGACCATATTTTAACTAAATGAAATGGTAGATCCAAAGTTTAAATGAACGTAGTGTTTGTACCTTGAGCAAAGTTTAGTAGTTTAAACAATTTTAAAATATCTCAATTTTTGGGCGAGCAAACGAAAAAGTTCGATTCAGACTCTAACAACGCAGAAATCGTGTTTTAAGTTGAAATACGACTTTGGACCATATTTTACCTAAATGAAATGGTAGATTCAAAGTTTAAATGAACGTAGGGTTTGTACCTTCAGTATAGTTTAGAAGTTTAAACAATTTTGAAATATCACTATATTTAGGCGAGTAAACGAAAAATGGTCGTTTCAGACTCTAATAACGCAGAAATCGTATTTCAAATTTAAATACGACTTGGGACCATATTTTACCTAAATGAAATGGTAGATTCAAAATTTAAATGAACGTAGTGTTTGTACCTTGAGTAAAGTTTAGAAGTTTAAACAATTTTAAAATATCACTATATTTAGGCGAGTAAACGAAAAATGGTCGTTTCAGACTCTAATAACGCAGAAATCGTATTTCAAATTTAAATACGACTTGGGACCATATTTTACCTAAATGAAATGGTAGATTCAAAGTTTAAATGAACGTAGTGTTTGTACCTTGAGCAAAGTTTAGAAGTTTAAACAATTTTAAAATATCACTATATTTAGGCGAGTAAACGAAAAATGGTCGTTTCAGACTCTAATAACGCAGAAATCGTATTTCAAATTTAAATACGACTTGGGACCATATTTTACCTAAATGAAATGGTAGATTCAAAGTTTAACTGAACGTAGTGTTTGAACCTTGAGTAAAGTTTAGAAGTTTAAACAATTTTAAAATTGCACTATATTTAGGCGAGTAAACGAAAAATGTTCTTTTCAGACTCTAATAACGCAGAAATCGTATTTCAAATTTAAATACGACTTGGGACAATATCTTACCTAAATAAAATGGTAGATTCAAAGTTTAAATGAACGTAGTGTTTGTACCTGGAGTAAAGTTTAGAAGTTTAAACAATTTTAAAATATCACTATATTTAGGCGAGTAAACGAAAAATTTTCTTTTCAGACTCTAATAACGCAGAAATCGTATTTCAAATTTAAATACGACTTGGGACCATATTTTACCTAAATGAAATGGTAGATTCAAAATTTAAATGAACGTAGTGTTTGTACCTTGAGTAAAGTTTAGAAGTTTAAACAATTTTAAAATATCACTATATTTAGGCGAGTAAACGAAAAATGGTCGTTTCGGACTCTAATAACGCAGAAATCGTGTTTCAAGCTGAAATACGACTTTGGACCATATTTTACCTAAATGAAATGGTAGATTCAAAGTTTAAATGAACGTAGTGTTTGTACCTTGAGTATAGTTTAGAAGTTTAAACAATTTTAAAATATCACTATATTTAGGCGAGTAAACGAAAAATGGTCGTTTCAGACTCTAATAACGCAGAAATCGTATTTCAAATTTAAATACGACTTGGGACCATATTTTATCTAAATGAAATGGTAGATTCAAAGTTTAAATGAACGTAGTGTTTGTACCTTGAGCAAAGTTTAGTAGTTTAAACAATTTTAAAATATCTCAATTTTTGGGCGAGTAAACGAAAAAATTCGTTTCAGACTCTAACATCGCAGAAATCGTGTTTCAAGTTGAAATACGACTTTGGACCATATTTTACCTAAATGAAATAGTAGATTCAAAGTTTAAATGAACGTAGTGTTTGTACCTTGAGTATAGTTTAGAAGTTTAAACAATTTTAAAATATCACTATATTTAGGCGAGTAAACGGAAAATGGTCGTTTCAGACTCTAATAACGCAGAAATCGTATTTCAAATTTAAATACGACTTGGGACCATATTTTACCTAAATGAAATGGTAGATTCAAAGTTTAACTGAACGTAGTGTTTAGAAGTTTAAACAATTTTAAAATATCACTATATTTAGGCGAGTAAACGAAAAATGTTCGTTTCAGACTCTAATAAAGCAGAAATCGTATTTCAAATTTAAATACGACTTGGGACCTTATTTTACCTAAATGAAATGGTAGATTCAAAGTTTAAATGAACGTAGTGTTTGTACCTTGAGCAAAGTTTAGAAGTTTAAACAATTTTAAAATATCACTATGTTTAGGCGAGTAAACGAAAAAAGTTCGTTTCAGACTCTAATAACACAGAAAATTGTGTTTACAAGTTGAAAAACGACTTGGAACCATATCTTACCTAAATTAAATGGTAGAATCAAACTTTAACCAAACGTAAAGTTTGTACCCAGGGTATTGTTGAAAAGTTTAAACAATTTTAAAATATCACTATATTTAGGCGAGTAAACGAAAAATGTTCTTTTCAGACTCTAATAACGCAGAAATCGTATTTCAAATTTAAATACGACTTGGGACCATATTTTACCTAAATGAAATGGTAGATTCAAAGTTTAAATGAACGTAGTGTTTGTACCTTGAGCAAAGTTTAGAAGTTTAAACAATTTTATAATATCACTATGTTTAGGCGAGTAAACGAAAAAAGTTCGTTTCAGACTCTAATAACGCAGAAATCGTATTTCAAAATTAAATACGACTTGGGACCATATTTTACCTAAATGAAATGGTAGATTCAAAATTTAAATGAACGTAGGGTTTGTACCTTGAGTAAAGTTTAGAAGTTTAAACAATTTTAAAATATCACTATATTTAGGCGAGTAAACGAAAAATGGTCGTTTCGGACTCTAATAACGCAGAAATCGCGTTTCAAGTTGAAATACGACTTTGGACCATATTTTACCTAAATGAAATGGTAGATTCAAAGTTTAAATGAACGTAGTGTTTGTACCTTGAGTATAGTTTAGAAGTTTAAACAATTTTAAAATATCACTATATTTAGGCGAGTAAACGAAAAATGGTCGTTTCAGACTCTAATAACGCAGAAATCGTATTTCAAATTTAAATACGACTTGGGACCATATTTTATCTAAATGAAATGGTAGATTCAAAGTTTAAATGAACGTAGTGTTTGTACCTTGAGCAAAGTTTAGTAGTTTAAACAATTTTAAAATATCTCAATTTTTGGGCGAGTAAACGAAAAAATTCGTTTCAGACTCTAACATCGCAGAAATCGTGTTTCAAGTTGAAATACGACTTTGGACCATATTTTACCTAAATGAAATGGTAGATTCAAAGTTTAAATGAACGTAGTGTTTGTACCTTGAGTATAGTTTAGAAGTTTAAACAATTTTAAAATATCACTATATTTAGGCGAGTAAACGAAAAATGGTCGTTTCAGACTCTAATAACGCAGAAATCGTATTTCAAATTTAAATACGACTTGGGACCATATTTTACCTAAATGAAATGGTAGATTCAAAGTTTAAATGAACGTAGTGTTTGTACCTTGAGCAAAGTTTAGAAGTTTAAACAATTTTAAAATATCACTATATTTAGGCGAGTAAACGAAAAATGGTCGTTTCAGACTCTAATAACGCAGAAATCGTATTTCAAATTTAAATACGTCTTGGGACCATATTTTACCTAAATGAAATGGTAGATTCAAAGTTTAACTGAACGTAGTGTTTGTACCTTGAGTAAAGTTTAGAAGTTTAAACAATTTTAAAATATAACTATATTTAGGCGAGTAAACGAAAAATGTTCTTTTCAGACTATAATAACGCAGAAATCGTATTTCAAATTTAAATACGACTTGGGACAATATCTTACCTAAATAAAATGGTAGATTCAAAGTTTAAATGAACGTAGTGTTTGTACCTGGAGTAAAGTTTAGAAGTTTAAACAATTTTAAAATATCTCAATTTTTAGGCGGGTAAACGAAAAATGTTCGTTTCAGACTCTAATAACGCAGAAATCGTATTCCAATTTAGAATCAAATGGTAGAATCAAACTTTAACCAAACGTAAAGTTTGTACCTGGGGTATTGTTGAAAAGTTTAATCAATTTTAAAATATCACTATATTTAGGCGAGTAAACGAAAAATGGTCGTTTCAGACTCTAATAACGCAGAAATCGTATTTCAAATTTAAATACGACTTGGGACCATATTTTACCTAAATGAAATGGTAGATTCAAAATTTAAATGAACGTAGTGTTTGTACCTTGAGTAAAGTTTAGAAGTTTAAACAATTTTAAAATATCACTATATTTAGGCGAGTAAACGAAAAATGCTCGTTTCAGACTCTAATAACGCAGAAATCGTGTTTCAAGTTGAAATACGACTTTGGACCATATTTTACCTAAATGAAATGGTAGATTCAAAGTTTAAATGAACGTAGTGTTTGTACCTTGAGTATAGTTTAGAAGTTTAAACAATTTTAAAATATCACTATATTTAGGCGAGTAAACGAAAAATGGTCGTTTCAGACTCTAATAACGCAGAAATCGTATTTCAAATTTAAATACGACTTGGGACCATATTTTACCTAAATGAAATGGTAGATTCAAAGTTTAACTGAACGTAGTGTTTGTACCTTGAGTAAAGTTTAGAAGTTTAAACAATTTTAAAATATAACTATATTTAGGCGAGTAAACGAAAAATGTTCTTTTCAGACTATAATAACGCAGAAATCGTATTTCAAATTTAAATACGACTTGGGACAATATCTTACCTAAATAAAATGGTAGATTCAAAGTTTAAATGAACGTAGTGTTTGTACCTGGAGTAAAGTTTAGAAGTTTAAACAATTTTAAAATATCTCAATTTTTAGGCGGGTAAACGAAAAATGTTCGTTTCAGACTCTAATAACGCAGAAATCGTATTCCAATTTAGAATCAAATGGTAGAATCAAACTTTAACCAAACGTAAAGTTTGTACCTGGGGTATTGTTGAAAAGTTTAATCAATTTTAAAATATCACTATATTTAGGCGAGTAAACGAAAAATGGTCGTTTCAGACTCTAATAACGCAGATATCGTATTTCAAATTTAAATACGACTTGGGACCATATTTTACCTAAATGAAATGGTAGATTCAAAATTTAAATGAACGTAGTGTTTGTACCTTGAGTAAAGTTTAGAAGTTTAAACAATTTTAAAATATCACTATATTTAGGCGAGTAAACGAAAAATGCTCGTTTCAGACTCTAATAACGCAGAAATCGTGTTTCAAGTTGAAATACGACTTTAAACCATATTTTACCTAAATGAAATGGTAGATTCAAAGTTTAAATGAACGTAGTGTTTGTACCTTGAGTATAGTTTAGAAGTTTAAACAATTTTAAAATTTCACTATATTTAGGCGAGTAAACGAAAAATGGTCGTTTCAGACTCTAATAACGCAGAAATCGTATTTCAAATTTAAATACGACTTGGGACCATATTTTAACTAAATGAAATGGTAGATTCAAAGTTTAAATGAACGTAGTGTTTGTACCTTGAGCAAAGTTTAGTAGTTTAAACAATTTTAAAATATCTCAATTTTTGGGCGAGTAAACGAAAAAGTTCGATTCAGACTCTAACAACGCAGAAATCGTGTTTTAAGTTGAAATACGACTTTGGACCATATTTTACCTAAATGAAATGGTAGATTCAAAGTTTAAATGAACGTAGTGTTTGTACCTTGAGTATAGTTTAGAAGTTTAAACAATTTTAAAATATCACTATATTTAGGCGAGTAAACGAAAAATGGTCGTTTCAGACTCTAATAACGCAGAAATCGTATTTCAAATTTAAATACGACTTGGGACCATATTTTACCTAAATGAAATGGTAGATTCAAAATTTAAATGAACGTAGTGTTTGTACCTTGAGTAAAGTTTAGAAGTTTAAACAATTTTAAAATATCACTATATTAAGGCGAGTAAACGAAAAATGGTCGTTTCAGACTCTAATAACGCAGAAATCGTGTTTCAAGTTGAAATACGACTTTGGACCATATTTTACCTAAATGAAATGGTAGATTCAAAATTTAAATGAACGTAGTGTTTGTACCTTGAGCAAAGTTTAGAAGTTTAAACAATTTTAAAATATCACTATATTTAGGCGAGTAAACGAAAAATGGTCGTTTCAGACTCTAATAACGCAGAAATCGTATTTCAAATTTAAATACGACTTGGGACCATATTTTACCTAAATGAAATGGTAGATTCAAAGTTTAACTGAACGTAGTGTTTGTACCTTGAGTAAAGTTTAGAAGTTTAAACAATTTTAAAATTGCACTATATTTAGGCGAGTAAACGAAAAATGTTATTTTCAGACTCTAATAACGCAGAAATCGTATTTCAAATTTAAATACGACTTGGGACAATATCTTACCTAAATAAAATGGTAGATTCAAAGTTTAAATGAACGTAGTGTTTGTACCTGGAGTAAAGTTTAGAAGTTTAAACAATTTTAAAATATCACTATATTTAGGCGAGTAAACGAAAAATTTTCTTTTCAGACTCTAATAACGCAGAAATCGTATTTCAAATTTAAATACGACTTGGGAACATATTTTACCTAAATGAAATGGTAGATTCAAAATTTAAATGAACGTAGTGTTTGTACCTTGAGTAAAGTTTAGAAGTTTAAACAATTTTAAAATATCACTTTATTTAGGCGAGTAAACGAAAAATGGTCGTTTCGGACTCTAATAACGCAGAAATCGTGTTTCAAGTTGAAATACGACTTTGGACCATATTTTACCTAAATGAAATGGTAGATTCAAAGTTTAAATGAACGTAGTGTTTGTACCTGGAGTAAAGTTTAGAAGTTTAAACAATTTTAAAATATCACTATATTTAGGCGAGTAAACGAAAAATGTTCTTTTCAGACTCTAATAACGCAGAAATCGTATTTCAAATTTAAATACGACTTGGGACCTTATTTTACCTAAATGAAATGGTAGATTCAAAGTTTAAATGAACGTAGTGTTTGTACCTTGAGCAAAGTTTAGAAGTTTAAACAATTTTAAAATATCACTATGTTTAGGCGAGGAAACGAAAAAAGTTCGTTTCAGACTCTAATAACACAGAAAATTGTGTTTACAAGTTGAAAAACGACTTGGAACCATATCTTACCTAAATTAAATGGTAGAATCAAACTTTAACCAAACGTAAAGTTTGTACCTAGGGTATTGTTGAAAAGTTTAAACAATTTTAAAATATCACTATATTTAGGCGAGTAAACGAAAAATGTTCTTTTCAGACTCTAATAACGCAGAAATCGTATTTCAAATTTAAATACGACTTGGGACCATATTTTATCTAAATGAAATGGTAGATTCAAAGTTTAAATGAACGTAGTGTTTGTACCTTGAGCAAAGTTTAGTAGTTTAAACAATTTTAAAATACCTCAATTTTTGGGCGAGTAAACGAAAAAATTCGTTTCAGACTCTAACATCGCAGAAATCGTGTTTCAAGTTGAAATACGACTTTGGACCATATTTTACCTAAATGAAATGGTAGATTCAAAGTTTAAATGAACGTAGTGTTTGTACCTTGAGTATAGTTTAGAAGTTTAAACAATTTTAAAATATCACTATACTTAGGCGATTAAACGAAAAATGGTCGTTTCAGACTCTAATAACGCAGAAATCGTATTTCAAATTTAAATACGACTTGGGACCATATTTTACCTAAATGAAATGGTAGATTCAAAGTTTAACTGAACGTAGTGTTTAGAAGTTTAAACAATTTTAAAATATCACTATATTTAGGCGAGTAAACGAAAAATGTTCGTTTCAGACTCTAATAACGCAGAAATCGTGTTCCAAGTTGAAAAACGACTTGGACCCATATCTCACCTAAATTAAATGGTAGAATCAATGTTTAACCAAACGTAAAGTTTGTACCTAGGGTATTGTTGAAAAGTTTAATCAATTTTAAAATTTCACTATATTTAGGCGAGTAAACGAAAAATGTTCTTTTCAAACTCTAATAAAGCAGAAATCGTATTTCAAATTTAAATACGACTTGGGACCATATTTTTCTAGATTCAAAGTTTAAATGATCGTAATGTTTGTACCTTGAGTAAAGTTTAGAAGTTTAAACAATTTTAAAATATCACTATATTTAGGCGAGTAAACGAAAAATGTTCTTTTCAGACTCTAATAACGCAGAAATCGTATTTCAAATTTAAATACGACTTGGGACCATATTTTACCTAAATGAAATGGTAGATTCAAAGTTTAAATGAACGTAGTGTTTGTACCTTGAGCAAAGTTTAGAAGTTTAAACAATTTTAAAATATCACTATGTTTAGGCGAATAAACGAAAAAAGTTCGTTTCAGACTCTAATAACGCAGAAATCCTATTTCAAAATTAAATACGACTTGGGACCATATTTTACCTAAATGAAATGGTAGATTCAAAATTTAAATGAACGTAGTGTTTGTACCTTGAGTAAAGTTTAGAAGTTTAAACAATTTTAAAATATCACTATATTTAGGCGAGTAAACGAAAAATGCTCGTTTCAGACTCTAATAACGCAGAAATCGTGTTTCAAGTTGAAATACGACTTTGGACCATATTTTACCTAAATGAAATGGTAGATTCAAAGTTTAAATGAACGTAGTGTTTGTACCTTGAGTATAGTTTAGAAGTTTAAACAATTTTAAAATATCACTATATTTAGGCGAGTAAACGAAAAATGGTCGTTTCAGACTCTAATAACGCAGAAATCGTATTTCAAATTTAAATACGACTTGGGACCATATTTTACCTAAATGAAATGGTAGATTCAAAGTTTAAATGAACGTAGTGTTTGTACCTTGAGCAAAGTTTAGAAGTTTAAACAATTTTAAAATATCACTATATTTAGGCGAGTAAACGAAAAATGGTCGTTTCAGACTCTAATAACGCAGAAATCGTATTTCAAATTTAAATACGACTTGGGACCATATTTTACCTAAATGAAATGGTAGATTCAAAGTTTAACTGAACGTAGTGTTTGTACCTGGAGTAAAGTTTAGAAGTTTAAACAATTTTAAAATATCACTATATTTAGGCGAGTAAACGAAAAATGTTCTTTTCAGACTATAATAACGCAGAAATCGTATTTCAAATTTAAATACGACTTGGGACAATATCTTACCTAAATAAAATGGTAGATTTAAAGTTTAAATGAACGTAGTGTTTGTACCTGGAGTAAAGTTTAGAAGTTTAAACAATTTTAAAATATCTCAATTTTTAGGCGAGTAAACGAAAAATGTTCGTTTCAGACTCTAATAACGCAGAAATCGTATTCCAATTTAGAATCAAATGGTAGAATCAAACTTTAACCAAACGTAAAGGTTGTTCCTGGGGTATTGTTGAAAAGTTTAATCAATTTTAAAATATCACTATATTTAGGCGAGTAAACGAAAAATGGTCGTTTCAGACTCTAATAACGCAGAAATCGTATTTCAAATTTAAATACGACTTGGGACCATATTTTACCTAAATGAAATGGTAGATTCAAAATTTAAATGAACGTAGTGTTTGTACCTTGAGTAAAGTTTAGAAGTTTAAACAATTTTAAAATATCACTATATTTAGGCGAGTAAACGAAAAATGCTCGTTTCAGACTCTAATAACGCAGAAATCGTGTTTCAAGTTGAAATACGACTTTGGACCATATTTTACCTAAATGAAATGGTAGATTCAAAGTTTAAATGAACGTAGTGTTTGTACCTTGAGTATAGTTTAGAAGTTTAAACAATTTTAAAATATCACTATATTTAGGCGAGTAAACGAAAAATGGTCGTTTCAGACTCTAATAACGCAGAAATCGTATTTCAAATTTAAATACGACTTGGGACCATATTTTACCTAAATGAAATGGTAGATTCAAAGTTTAAATGAACGTAGTGTTTGTACCTTGAGCAAAGTTTAGAAGTTTAAACAATTTTAAAATATCACTATATTTAGGCGAGTAAACGAAAAATGGTCGTTTCGGACTCTAATAACGCAGAAATCGTATTTCAAATTTAAATACGACTTGGGACCATATTTTACCTAAATGAAATGGTAGATTCAAAGTTTAACTGAACGTAGTGTTTGTACCTTGAGTAAAGTTTAGAAGTTTAAACAATTTTAGAATTGCACTATATTTAGGCGAGTAAACGAAAAATGTTCTTTTCAGACTCTAATAACGCAGAAATCGTATTTCAAATTTAAATACGACTTGGGACAATATCTTACCTAAATAAAATGGTAGATTCAAAGTTTAAATGAACGTAGTGTTTGTACCTGGAGTAAAGTTTAGAAGTTTAAACAATTTTAAAATATCACTATATTTAGGCGAGTAAACGAAAAATTTTCTTTTCAGACTCTAATAACGCAGAAATCGTATTTCAAATTTAAATACGACTTGGGACCATATTTTACCTAAATAAAATGGTAGATTCAAAGTTTAAATGAACGTAGTGTTTGTACCTGGAGTAAAGTTTAGAAGTTTAAACAATTTTAAAATATCTCAATTTTTAGGCGAGTAAACGAAAAATGTTCGTTTCAGACTCTAATAACGCAGAAATCGTATTCCAATTTAGAATCAAATAGTAGAATCAAACTTTAACCAAACGTAAAGTTTGTACCTGGGGTATTGTTGAAAAGTTTAATCAATTTTAAAATATCACTATATTTAGGCGAGTAAACGAAAAATGGTCGTTTCAGACTCTAATAACGCAGAAATCGTATTTCAAATTTAAATACGACTTGGGGGCCATATTTTACCTAAATGAAATGGTAGATTCAAAGTTTAAATGAACGTAGTGTTTGTACCTAGAGTAAAGTTTAGAAGTTTAAACAATTTTAAAATATCACTATATTTAGGCGAGTAAACGAAAAATGTTCTTTTCAGTCTCTAATAACGCAGAAATCGTATTACAAATTTAAATACGACTTGGGACCATATTTTACCTAAATAAAATGGTAGATTCAAAGTTTAAATGAACGTAGTGTTTGTACCTGGAGTAAAGTTTAGAAGTTTAAACAATTTTAAAATATCTCAATTTTTAGGCGAGTAAACGAACATGTTCGTTTCAGACTCTAAAAACGCAGAAATCGTATTCCAAGTTAGAATCAAATGGTAGAATCAAACTTTAACCAAACGTAAAGTTTGTACCTAGGGTATTGTTGAAAAGTTTAATCAATTTTAAAATATCACTATATTTAGGCGAGTAAACGAAAAATGTTCTTTTCAAACTCTAATAACGCAGAAATCGTATTTCAAATTTAAATACGACTTGGGACCATATTTTTCTAGATTCAAAGTTTAAATGATCGTAGTGATTGTACCTTGAGTAAAGTTTAGAAGTATAAACAATTTTAAAATATCACTATGTTTAAGCGAGTAAACGAAAAAAGTTCGTTTCAGACTCTAATAACGCAGAAATCGTATTTCAAAATTAAATACGACTTGGGACCATATTTTACCTAAATGAAATGGTAGATTCAAAGTTTAAATGAACGTAGTGTTTGTACCTTGAGTAAAGTTTAGAAGTTTAAACAATTTTAAAATATCACTATATTTAGGCGAGTAAACGAAAAATGGTCGTTTCAGATTCTAATAACGCAGAAATCGAGTTTCAAGTTGAAATACGACTTTGGACCATATTTTACCTAAATAAAATGGTAGATTCAAAGTTTAAATGAACGTAGTGTTTGTACCTTGAGTATAGTTTAGAAGTTTAAACAATTTTAAAATATCACTATATTTAGGCGAGTAAACGAAAAATGGTCGTTTCAGACTCTAATAACGCAGAAATCGTATTTCAAATTTAAATACGACTTGGGACCATATTTTACCTAAATGAAATGGTAGATTCAAAGTTTAAATGAACGTAGTGTTTGTACCTTGAGCAAAGTTTAGTAGTTTAAACAATTTTAAAATATCACTATATTTAGGCGAGTAAACAAAAAATGGTCGTTTCAGACTCTAATAACGCAGAAATCGTATTTCAAATTTAAATACGACTTGGGACCATATTTTACCTAAATGAAATGGTAGATTCAAAGTTTAACTGAACGTAGTGTTTGTACCTTGAGTAAAGTTTAGAAGTTTAAACAATTTTAAAATTGCACTATATTTAGGCGAGTAAACGAAAAATGTTCTTTTCAGACTCTAATAACGCAGAAATCGTATTTCAAATTTAAATACGACTTGGGACAATATCTTACCTAAATAAAATGGTAGATTCAAAGTTTAACTGAACGTAGTGTTTGTACCTTGAGTAAAGTTTAGAAGTTTAAACAATTTTAAAATATCACTATATTTAGGCGAGTAAACGAAAAATGGTCGTTTCGGACTCTAATAACGCAGAAATCGTATTTCAAATTTAAATACGACTTGGGACCATATTTTACCTAAATGAAATGGTAGATTCAAAGTTTAACTGAACGTAGTGTTTGTACCTTGAGTAAAGTTTAGAAGTTTAAACAATTTTAGAATTGCACTATATTTAGGCGAGTAAACGAAAAATGTTCTTTTCAGACTCTAATAACGCAGAAATCGTATTTCAAATTTAAATACGACTTGGGACAATATCTTACCTAAATAAAATGGTAGATTCAAAGTTTAAATGAACGTAGTGTTTGTACCTGGAGTAAAGTTTAGAAGTTTAAACAATTTTAAAATATCACTATATTTAGGCGAGTAAACGAAAAATTTTCTTTTCAGACTCTAATAACGCAGAAATCGTATTTCAAATTTAAATACGACTTGGGACCATATTTTACCTAAATAAAATGGTAGATTCAAAGTTTAAATGAACGTAGTGTTTGTACCTGGAGTAAAGTTTAGAAGTTTAAACAATTTTAAAATATCTCAATTTTTAGGCGAGTAAACGAAAAATGTTCGTTTCAGACTCTAATAACGCAGAAATCGTATTCCAATTTAGAATCAAATAGTAGAATCAAACTTTAACCAAACGTAAAGTTTGTACCTGGGGTATTGTTGAAAAGTTTAATCAATTTTAAAATATCACTATATTTAGGCGAGTAAACGAAAAATGGTCGTTTCAGACTCTAATAACGCAGAAATCGTATTTCAAATTTAAATACGACTTGGGGGCCATATTTTACCTAAATGAAATGGTAGATTCAAAGTTTAAATGAACGTAGTGTTTGTACCTAGAGTAAAGTTTAGAAGTTTAAACAATTTTAAAATATCACTATATTTAGGCGAGTAAACGAAAAATGTTCTTTTCAGTCTCTAATAACGCAGAAATCGTATTACAAATTTAAATACGACTTGGGACCATATTTTACCTAAATAAAATGGTAGATTCAAAGTTTAAATGAACGTAGTGTTTGTACCTGGAGTAAAGTTTAGAAGTTTAAACAATTTTAAAATATCTCAATTTTTAGGCGAGTAAACGAACATGTTCGTTTCAGACTCTAAAAACGCAGAAATCGTATTCCAAGTTAGAATCAAATGGTAGAATCAAACTTTAACCAAACGTAAAGTTTGTACCTAGGGTATTGTTGAAAAGTTTAATCAATTTTAAAATATCACTATATTTAGGCGAGTAAACGAAAAATGTTCTTTTCAAACTCTAATAACGCAGAAATCGTATTTCAAATTTAAATACGACTTGGGACCATATTTTTCTAGATTCAAAGTTTAAATGATCGTAGTGATTGTACCTTGAGTAAAGTTTAGAAGTATAAACAATTTTAAAATATCACTATGTTTAAGCGAGTAAACGAAAAAAGTTCGTTTCAGACTCTAATAACGCAGAAATCGTATTTCAAAATTAAATACGACTTGGGACCATATTTTACCTAAATGAAATGGTAGATTCAAAGTTTAAATGAACGTAGTGTTTGTACCTTGAGTAAAGTTTAGAAGTTTAAACAATTTTAAAATATCACTATATTTAGGCGAGTAAACGAAAAATGCTCGTTTCAGACTCTAATAACGCAGAAATCGTGTTTCAAGTTGAAATACGACTTTGGACCATATTTTACCTAAATGAAATGGTAGATTCAAAGTTTAAATGAACGTAGTGTTTGTACCTTGAGTATAGTTTAGAAGTTTAAACAATTTTAAAATATCACTATATTTAGGCGAGTAAACGAAAAATGGTCGTTTCAGACTCTAATAACGCAGAAATCGTATTTCAAATTTAAATACGACTTGGGACCATATTTTACCTAAATGAAATGGTAGATTCAAAGTTTAAATGAACGTAGTGTTTGTACCTTGAGCAAAGTTTAGAAGTTTAAACAATTTTAAAATATCACTATATTTAGGCGAGTAAACGAAAAATGGTCGTTTCAGACTCTAATAACGCAGAAATCGTATTTCAAATTTAAATACGACTTGGGACCATATTTTACCTAAATGAAATGGTAGATTCAAAGTTTAACTGAACGTAGTGTTTGTACCTGGAGTAAAGTTTAGAAGTTTAAACAATTTTAAAATATCACTATATTTAGGCGAGTAAACGAAAAATGTTCTTTTCAGACTATAATAACGCAGAAATCGTATTTCAAATTTAAATACGACTTGGGACAATATCTTACCTAAATAAAATGGTAGATTTAAAGTTTAAATGAACGTAGTGTTTGTACCTGGAGTAAAGTTTAGAAGTTTAAACAATTTTAAAATATCTCAATTTTTAGGCGAGTAAACGAAAAATGTTCGTTTCAGACTCTAATAACGCAGAAATCGTATTCCAATTTAGAATCAAATGGTAGAATCAAACTTTAACCAAACGTAAAGTTTGTTCCTGGGGTATTGTTGAAAAGTTTAATCAATTTTAAAATATCACTATATTTAGGCGAGTAAACGAAAAATGGTCGTTTCAGACTCTAATAACGCAGAAATCGTATTTCAAATTTAAATACGACTTGGGACCATATTTTACCTAAATGAAATGGTAGATTCAAAATTTAAATGAACGTAGTGTTTGTACCTTGAGTAAAGTTTAGAAGTTTAAACAATTTTAAAATATCACTATATTTAGGCGAGTAAACGAAAAATGCTCGTTTCAGACTCTAATAACGCAGAAATCGTGTTTCAAGTTGAAATACGACTTTGGACCATATTTTACCTAAATGAAATGGTAGATTCAAAGTTTAAATGAACGTAGTGTTTGTACCTTGAGTATAGTTTAGAAGTTTAAACAATTTTAAAATATCACTATATTTAGGCGAGTAAACGAAAAATGGTCGTTTCAGACTCTAATAACGCAGAAATCGTATTTCAAATTTAAATACGACTTGGGACCATATTTTACCTAAATGAAATGGTAGATTCAAAGTTTAAATGAACGTAGTGTTTGTACCTTGAGCAAAGTTTAGAAGTTTAAACAATTTTAAAATATCACTATATTTAGGCGAGTAAACGAAAAATGGTCGTTTCGGACTCTAATAACGCAGAAATCGTATTTCAAATTTAAATACGACTTGGGACCATATTTTACCTAAATGAAATGGTAGATTCAAAGTTTAACTGAACGTAGTGTTTGTACCTTGAGTAAAGTTTAGAAGTTTAAACAATTTTAGAATTGCACTATATTTAGGCGAGTAAACGAAAAATGTTCTTTTCAGACTCTAATAACGCAGAAATCGTATTTCAAATTTAAATACGACTTGGGACAATATCTTACCTAAATAAAATGGTAGATTCAAAGTTTAAATGAACGTAGTGTTTGTACCTGGAGTAAAGTTTAGAAGTTTAAACAATTTTAAAATATCACTATATTTAGGCGAGTAAACGAAAAATTTTCTTTTCAGACTCTAATAACGCAGAAATCGTATTTCAAATTTAAATACGACTTGGGACCATATTTTACCTAAATAAAATGGTAGATTCAAAGTTTAAATGAACGTAGTGTTTGTACCTGGAGTAAAGTTTAGAAGTTTAAACAATTTTAAAATATCTCAATTTTTAGGCGAGTAAACGAAAAATGTTCGTTTCAGACTCTAATAACGCAGAAATCGTATTCCAATTTAGAATCAAATAGTAGAATCAAACTTTAACCAAACGTAAAGTTTGTACCTGGGGTATTGTTGAAAAGTTTAATCAATTTTAAAATATCACTATATTTAGGCGAGTAAACGAAAAATGGTCGTTTCAGACTCTAATAACGCAGAAATCGTATTTCAAATTTAAATACGACTTGGGGGCCATATTTTACCTAAATGAAATGGTAGATTCAAAGTTTAAATGAACGTAGTGTTTGTACCTAGAGTAAAGTTTAGAAGTTTAAACAATTTTAAAATATCACTATATTTAGGCGAGTAAACGAAAAATGTTCTTTTCAGTCTCTAATAACGCAGAAATCGTATTACAAATTTAAATACGACTTGGGACCATATTTTACCTAAATAAAATGGTAGATTCAAAGTTTAAATGAACGTAGTGTTTGTACCTGGAGTAAAGTTTAGAAGTTTAAACAATTTTAAAATATCTCAATTTTTAGGCGAGTAAACGAACATGTTCGTTTCAGACTCTAAAAACGCAGAAATCGTATTCCAAGTTAGAATCAAATGGTAGAATCAAACTTTAACCAAACGTAAAGTTTGTACCTAGGGTATTGTTGAAAAGTTTAATCAATTTTAAAATATCACTATATTTAGGCGAGTAAACGAAAAATGTTCTTTTCAAACTCTAATAACGCAGAAATCGTATTTCAAATTTAAATACGACTTGGGACCATATTTTTCTAGATTCAAAGTTTAAATGATCGTAGTGATTGTACCTTGAGTAAAGTTTAGAAGTATAAACAATTTTAAAATATCACTATGTTTAAGCGAGTAAACGAAAAAAGTTCGTTTCAGACTCTAATAACGCAGAAATCGTATTTCAAAATTAAATACGACTTGGGACCATATTTTACCTAAATGAAATGGTAGATTCAAAGTTTAAATGAACGTAGTGTTTGTACCTTGAGTAAAGTTTAGAAGTTTAAACAATTTTAAAATATCACTATATTTAGGCGAGTAAACGAAAAATGGTCGTTTCAGATTCTAATAACGCAGAAATCGAGTTTCAAGTTGAAATACGACTTTGGACCATATTTTACCTAAATAAAATGGTAGATTCAAAGTTTAAATGAACGTAGTGTTTGTACCTTGAGTATAGTTTAGAAGTTTAAACAATTTTAAAATATCACTATATTTAGGCGAGTAAACGAAAAATGGTCGTTTCAGACTCTAATAACGCAGAAATCGTATTTCAAATTTAAATACGACTTGGGACCATATTTTACCTAAATGAAATGGTAGATTCAAAGTTTAAATGAACGTAGTGTTTGTACCTTGAGCAAAGTTTAGTAGTTTAAACAATTTTAAAATATCACTATATTTAGGCGAGTAAACAAAAAATGGTCGTTTCAGACTCTAATAACGCAGAAATCGTATTTCAAATTTAAATACGACTTGGGACCATATTTTACCTAAATGAAATGGTAGATTCAAAGTTTAACTGAACGTAGTGTTTGTACCTTGAGTAAAGTTTAGAAGTTTAAACAATTTTAAAATTGCACTATATTTAGGCGAGTAAACGAAAAATGTTCTTTTCAGACTCTAATAACGCAGAAATCGTATTTCAAATTTAAATACGACTTGGGACAATATCTTACCTAAATAAAATGGTAGATTCAAAGTTTAACTGAACGTAGTGTTTGTACCTTGAGTAAAGTTTAGAAGTTTAAACAATTTTAAAATATCACTATATTTAGGCGAGTAAACGAAAAATGGTCGTTTCGGACTCTAATAACGCAGAAATCGTATTTCAAATTTAAATACGACTTGGGACCATATTTTACCTAAATGAAATGGTAGATTCAAAGTTTAACTGAACGTAGTGTTTGTACCTTGAGTAAAGTTTAGAAGTTTAAACAATTTTAGAATTGCACTATATTTAGGCGAGTAAACGAAAAATGTTCTTTTCAGACTCTAATAACGCAGAAATCGTATTTCAAATTTAAATACGACTTGGGACAATATCTTACCTAAATAAAATGGTAGATTCAAAGTTTAAATGAACGTAGTGTTTGTACCTGGAGTAAAGTTTAGAAGTTTAAACAATTTTAAAATATCACTATATTTAGGCGAGTAAACGAAAAATTTTCTTTTCAGACTCTAATAACGCAGAAATCGTATTTCAAATTTAAATACGACTTGGGACCATATTTTACCTAAATAAAATGGTAGATTCAAAGTTTAAATGAACGTAGTGTTTGTACCTGGAGTAAAGTTTAGAAGTTTAAACAATTTTAAAATATCTCAATTTTTAGGCGAGTAAACGAAAAATGTTCGTTTCAGACTCTAATAACGCAGAAATCGTATTCCAATTTAGAATCAAATAGTAGAATCAAACTTTAACCAAACGTAAAGTTTGTACCTGGGGTATTGTTGAAAAGTTTAATCAATTTTAAAATATCACTATATTTAGGCGAGTAAACGAAAAATGGTCGTTTCAGACTCTAATAACGCAGAAATCGTATTTCAAATTTAAATACGACTTGGGGGCCATATTTTACCTAAATGAAATGGTAGATTCAAAGTTTAAATGAACGTAGTGTTTGTACCTAGAGTAAAGTTTAGAAGTTTAAACAATTTTAAAATATCACTATATTTAGGCGAGTAAACGAAAAATGTTCTTTTCAGTCTCTAATAACGCAGAAATCGTATTACAAATTTAAATACGACTTGGGACCATATTTTACCTAAATAAAATGGTAGATTCAAAGTTTAAATGAACGTAGTGTTTGTACCTGGAGTAAAGTTTAGAAGTTTAAACAATTTTAAAATATCTCAATTTTTAGGCGAGTAAACGAACATGTTCGTTTCAGACTCTAAAAACGCAGAAATCGTATTCCAAGTTAGAATCAAATGGTAGAATCAAACTTTAACCAAACGTAAAGTTTGTACCTAGGGTATTGTTGAAAAGTTTAATCAATTTTAAAATATCACTATATTTAGGCGAGTAAACGAAAAATGTTCTTTTCAAACTCTAATAACGCAGAAATCGTATTTCAAATTTAAATACGACTTGGGACCATATTTTTCTAGATTCAAAGTTTAAATGATCGTAGTGATTGTACCTTGAGTAAAGTTTAGAAGTATAAACAATTTTAAAATATCACTATGTTTAAGCGAGTAAACGAAAAAAGTTCGTTTCAGACTCTAATAACGCAGAAATCGTATTTCAAAATTAAATACGACTTGGGACCATATTTTACCTAAATGAAATGGTAGATTCAAAGTTTAAATGAACGTAGTGTTTGTACCTTGAGTAAAGTTTAGAAGTTTAAACAATTTTAAAATATCACTATATTTAGGCGAGTAAACGAAAAATGGTCGTTTCAGATTCTAATAACGCAGAAATCGAGTTTCAAGTTGAAATACGACTTTGGACCATATTTTACCTAAATAAAATGGTAGATTCAAAGTTTAAATGAACGTAGTGTTTGTACCTTGAGTATAGTTTAGAAGTTTAAACAATTTTAAAATATCACTATATTTAGGCGAGTAAACGAAAAATGGTCGTTTCAGACTCTAATAACGCAGAAATCGTATTTCAAATTTAAATACGACTTGGGACCATATTTTACCTAAATGAAATGGTAGATTCAAAGTTTAAATGAACGTAGTGTTTGTACCTTGAGCAAAGTTTAGTAGTTTAAACAATTTTAAAATATCACTATATTTAGGCGAGTAAACAAAAAATGGTCGTTTCAGACTCTAATAACGCAGAAATCGTATTTCAAATTTAAATACGACTTGGGACCATATTTTACCTAAATGAAATGGTAGATTCAAAGTTTAACTGAACGTAGTGTTTGTACCTTGAGTAAAGTTTAGAAGTTTAAACAATTTTAAAATTGCACTATATTTAGGCGAGTAAACGAAAAATGTTCTTTTCAGACTCTAATAACGCAGAAATCGTATTTCAAATTTAAATACGACTTGGGACAATATCTTACCTAAATAAAATGGTAGATTCAAAGTTTAAATGAACGTAGTGTTTGTACCTGGAGTAAAGTTTAGAAGTTTAAACAATTTTAAAATATCACTATATTTAGGCGAGTAAACGAAAAATTTTCTTTTCAGACTCTAATAACGCAGAAATCGTATTTCAAATTTAAATACGACTTGGGACCATATTTTACCTAAATAAAATGGTAGATTCAAAGTTTAAATGAACGTAGTGTTTGTACCTGGAGTAAAGTTTAGAAGTTTAAACAATTTTAAAATATCTCAATTTTTAGGCGAGTAAACGAAAAATGTTCGTTTCAGACTCTAATAACGCAGAAATCGTATTCCAATTTAGAATCAAATGGTAGAATCAAACTTTAACCAAACGTAAAGTTTGTACCTGGGGTATTGTTGAAAAGTTTAATCAATTTTAAAATATCACTATATTTAGGCGAGTAAACGAAAAATGGTCGTTTCAGACTCTAATAACGCAGAAATCGTATTTCAAATTTAAATACGACTTGGGACAATATTTTACCTAAATGAAATGGTAGATTCAAAATTTAAATGAACGTAGTGTTTGTACCTTGAGTAAAGTTTAGAAGTTTAAACAATTTTAAAATATCACTATATTTAGGCGAGTAAACGAAAAATGCTCGTTTCAGACTCTAATAACGCAGAAATCGTGTTTCAAGTTGAAATACGACTTTGGACCCTATTTTACCTAAATGAAATGGTAGATTCAAAGTTTAAATGAACGTAGTGTTTGTACCTTGAGTATAGTTTAGAAGTTTAAACAAATTTAAAATATCACTATATTTAGGCGAGTAAACGAAAAATGGTCGTTTCAGACTCTAATAACGCAGAAATCGTATTTCAAATTTAAATACGACTTGGGACCATATTTTACCTAAATGAAATGGTAGATTCAAAGTTTAAATGAACGTAGTGTTTGTACCTTGAGCAAAGTTTAGAAGTTTAAACAATTTTAAAATATCACTATATTTAGGCGAGTAAACGAAAAATGGTCGTTTCGGACTCTAATAACGCAGAAATCGTATTTCAAATTTAAATACGACTTGGGACCATATTTTACCTAAATGAAATGGCAGATTCAAAGTTTAAATGAACGTAGTATTTGTACCTTGAGTAAAGTTTAGAAGTTTAAACAATTTTAAAATATCACTATATTTAGGCGAGTAAACGAAAAATGTTCGTTTCAGACTCTAATAACTTAGAAATCGTATTTCAAATTTAAATACGACTTGGGACCATATTTTACCTAAATGAAATGGTAGATTCAAAGTTTAAATGAACGTAGTGTTTGTACCTTGAGCAAAGTTTAGAAGTTTAAACAATTTTAAAATATCACTATATTTAGGCGAGTAAACGAAAAATGGTCGTTTCAGACTCTAATAACGCAGAAATCGTATTTCAAATTTAAATACGACTTGGGACCATATCTTACCTAAATGAAATGGTAGATTCAAAGTTTAACTGAACGTAGTGTTTGTACCTTGAGTAAAGTTTAGAAGTTTAAACAATTTTAAAATATCACTATATTTAGGCGAGTAAACGAAAAATGTTCTTTTCAGACTCTAATAACGCAGAAATCGTATTTCAAATTTAAATACGACTTGGGACAATATCTTACCTAAATAAAATGGTAGATTCAAAGTTTAAATGAACGTAGTGTTTGTACCTGGAGTAAAGTTTAGAAGTTTAAACAATTTTAAAATATCACTATATTTAGGCGAGTAAACGAAAAATGTTCTTTTCAGACTCTAATAACGCAGAAATCGTATTTCAAATTTAAATACGACTTGGGACCATATTTTACCTAAATAAAATGGTAGATTCAAAGTTTAAATGAACGTAGTGTTTGTACCTGGAGTAAAGTTTAGAAGTTTAAACAATTTTAAAATATCTCAATTTTTAGGCGAGTAAACGAAAAATGTTCGTTTCAGACTCTAATAACGCAGAAATCGTATTCCAATTTAGAATCAAATGGTAGAATCAAACTTTAACCAAACGTAAAGTTTGTACCTGGGGTATTGTTGAAAAGTTTAATCAATTTTAAAATATCACTATATTTAGGCGAGTAAACGAAAAATGGTCGTTTCAGACTCTAATAACGCAGAAATCGTATTTCAAATTTAAATACGACTTGGGACAATATTTTACCTAAATGAAATGGTAGATTCAAAATTTAAATGAACGTAGTGTTTGTACCTTGAGTAAAGTTTAGAAGTTTAAACAATTTTAAAATATCACTATATTTAGGCGAGTAAACGAAAAATGCTCGTTTCAGACTCTAATAACGCAGAAATCGTGTTTCAAGTTGAAATACGACTTTGGACCATATTTTACCTAAATGAAATGGTAGATTCAAAGTTTAAATGAACGTAGTGTTTGTACCTTGAGTATAGTTTAGAAGTTTAAACAATTTTAAAATATCACTATATTTAGGCGAGTAAACGAAAAATGGTCGTTTCAGACTCTAATAACGCAGAAATCGTATTTCAAATTCAAATACGACTTGGGACCATATTTTACCTAAATGAAATGGTAGATTCAAAGTTTAAATGAACGTAGTGTTTGTACCTTGAGCAAAGTTTAGAAGTTTAAACAATTTTAAAATATCACTATATTTAGGCGAGTAAACGAAAAATGGTCGTTTCGGACTCTAATAACGCAGAAATCGTATTTCAAATTTAAATACGACTTGGGACCATATTTTACCTAAATGAAATGGTAGATTCAAAGTTTAAATGAACGTAGTATTTGTACCTTGAGTAAAGTTTAGAAGTTTAAACAATTTTAAAATATCACTATATTTAGGCGAGTAAACGAAAAATG
This sequence comes from Pterostichus niger, assembly GCA_947425015.1. Classification (NCBI taxonomy): domain Eukaryota; kingdom Metazoa; phylum Arthropoda; class Insecta; order Coleoptera; family Carabidae; genus Pterostichus; species Pterostichus niger. The sequence goes on along the minus strand of OX380338.1, from coordinate 16,711,988 downwards.
TTCGTTTCAGACTCTAATAACTCAGAAATCGTATTTCAAATTTAAATACGACTTGGGACCATATTTTACCTAAATGAAATGGTAGATTCAAAGTTTAAATGAACGTAGTGTTTGTACCTTGAGCAAAGTTTAGAAGTATAAACAATTTTAAAATATCACTATATTTAGGCGAGTAAACGAAAAATGGTCGTTTCAGACTCTAATAACGCAGAAATCGTATTTCAAATTTAAATACGACTTGGGACCATATTTTACCTAAATGAAATGGTAGATTCAAAGTTTAACTGAACGTAGTGTTTGTACCTTGAGTAAAGTTTAGAAGTTTAAACAATTTTAAAATATCACTATATTTAGGCGAGTAAACGAAAAATGTTCTTTTCAGACTCTAATAACGCAGAAATCGTATTTCAAATTTAAATACGACTTGGGACAATATCTTACCTAAATAAAATGGTAGATTCAAAGTTTAAATGAACGTAGTGTTTGTACCTGGAGTAAAGTTTAGAAGTTTAAACAATTTTAAAATATCACTATATTTAGGCGAGTAAACGAAAAATGTTCTTTTCAGACTCTAATAACGCAGAAATCGTATTTCAAATTTAAATACGACTTGGGACCATATTTTACCTAAATAAAATGGTAGATTCAAAGTTTAAATGAACGTAGTGTTTGTACCTGGAGTAAAGTTTAGAAGTTTAAACAATTTTAAAATATCTCAATTTTTAGGCGAGTAAACGAAAAATGTTCGTTTCAGACTCTAATAACGCAGAAATCGTATTCCAATTTAGAATCAAATAGTAGAATCAAACTTTAACCAAACGTAAAGTTTGTACCTGGGGTATTGTTGAAAAGTTTAATCAATTTTAAAATATCACTATATTTAGGCGAGTAAACGAAAAATGGTCGTTTCAGACTCTAATAACGCAGAAATCGTATTTCAAATTTAAATACGACTTGGGACAATATTTTACCTAAATGAAATGGTAGATTCAAAATTTAAATGAACGTAGTGTTTGTACCTTGAGTAAAGTTTAGAAGTTTAAACAATTTTAAAATATCACTATATTTAGGCGAGTAAACGAAAAATGCTCGTTTCAGACTCTAATAACGCAGAAATCGTGTTTCAAGTTGAAATACGACTTTGGACCATATTTTACCTAAATGAAATGGTAGATTCAAAGTTTAAATGAACGTAGTGTTTGTACCTTGAGTATAGTTTAGAAGTTTAAACAATTTTAAAATATCACTATATTTAGGCGAGTAAACGAAAAATGGTCGTTTCAGACTCTAATAACGCAGAAATCGTATTTCAAATTTAAATACGACTTGGGACCATATTTTACCTAAATGAAATGGTAGATTCAAAGTTTAAATGAACGTAGTGTTTGTACCTTGAGCAAAGTTTAGAAGTTTAAACAATTTTAAAATATCACTATATTTAGGCGAGTAAACGAAAAATGGTCGTTTCGGACTCTAATAACGCAGAAATCGTATTTCAAATTTAAATACGACTTGGGACCATATTTTACCTAAATGAAATGGTAGATTCAAAGTTTAACTGAACGTAGTGTTTGTACCTTGAGTAAAGTTTAGAAGTTTAAACAATTTTAAAATTGCACTATATTTAGGCGAGTAAACGAAAAATGTTCTTTTCAGACTCTAATAACGCAGAAATCGTATTTCAAATTTAAATACGACTTGGGACCATATTTTACCAAAATAAAATGGTAGATTCAAAGTTTAAATGAACGTAGTGTTTGTACCTGGAGTAAAGTTTAGAAGTTTAAACAATTTTAAAATATCTCAATTTTTAGGCGAGTAAACGAAAAATGTTCGTTTCAGACTCTAATAACGCAGAAATCGTATTCCAATTTAGAATCAAATAGTAGAATCAAACTTTAACCAAACGTAAAGTTTGTACCTGGGGTATTGTTGAAAAGTTTAATCAATTTTAAAATATCACTATATTTAGGCGAGTAAACGAAAAATGGTCGTTTCAGACTCTAATAACGCAGAAATCGTATTTCAAATTTAAATACGACTTGGGACAATATTTTACCTAAATGAAATGGTAGATTCAAAATTTAAATGAACGTAGTGTTTGTACCTTGAGTAAAGTTTAGAAGTTTAAACAATTTTAAAATATCACTATATTTAGGCGAGTAAACGAAAAATGCTCGTTTCAGACTCTAATAACGCAGAAATCGTGTTTCAAGTTGAAATACGACTTTGGACCATATTTTACCTAAATGAAATGGTAGATTCAAAGTTTAAATGAACGTAGTGTTTGTACCTTGAGTATAGTTTAGAAGTTTAAACAATTTTAAAATATCACTATATTTAGGCGAGTAAACGAAAAATGGTCGTTTCAGACTCTAATAACGCAGAAATCGTATTTCAAATTCAAATACGACTTGGGACCATATTTTACCTAAATGAAATGGTAGATTCAAAGTTTAAATGAACGTAGTGTTTGTACCTTGAGCAAAGTTTAGAAGTTTAAACAATTTTAAAATATCACTATATTTAGGCGAGTAAACGAAAAATGGTCGTTTCGGACTCTAATAACGCAGAAATCGTATTTCAAATTTAAATACGACTTGGGACCATATTTTACCTAAATGAAATGGTAGATTCAAAGTTTAAATGAACGTAGTATTTGTACCTTGAGTAAAGTTTAGAAGTTTAAACAATTTTAAAATATCACTATATTTAGGCGAGTAAACGAAAAATGTTCGTTTCAGACTCTAATAACTCAGAAATCGTATTTCAAATTTAAATACGACTTGGGACCATATTTTACCTAAATGAAATGGTAGATTCAAAGTTTAAATGAACGTAGTGTTTGTACCTTGAGCAAAGTTTAGAAGTATAAACAATTTTAAAATATCACTATATTTAGGCGAGTAAACGAAAAATGGTCGTTTCAGACTCTAATAACGCAGAAATCGTATTTCAAATTTAAATACGACTTGGGACCATATTTTACCTAAATGAAATGGTAGATTCAAAGTTTAACTGAACGTAGTGTTTGTACCTTGAGTAAAGTTTAGAAGTTTAAACAATTTTAAAATATCACTATATTTAGGCGAGTAAACGAAAAATGTTCTTTTCAGACTCTAATAACGCAGAAATCGTATTTCAAATTTAAATACGACTTGGGACAATATCTTACCTAAATAAAATGGTAGATTCAAAGTTTAAATGAACGTAGTGTTTGTACCTGGAGTAAAGTTTAGAAGTTTAAACAATTTTAAAATATCACTATATTTAGGCGAGTAAACGAAAAATGTTCTTTTCAGACTCTAATAACGCAGAAATCGTATTTCAAATTTAAATACGACTTGGGACCATATTTTACCTAAATAAAATGGTAGATTCAAAGTTTAAATGAACGTAGTGTTTGTACCTGGAGTAAAGTTTAGAAGTTTAAACAATTTTAAAATATCTCAATTTTTAGGCGAGTAAACGAAAAATGTTCGTTTCAGACTCTAATAACGCAGAAATCGTATTCCAATTTAGAATCAAATAGTAGAATCAAACTTTAACCAAACGTAAAGTTTGTACCTGGGGTATTGTTGAAAAGTTTAATCAATTTTAAAATATCACTATATTTAGGCGAGTAAACGAAAAATGGTCGTTTCAGACTCTAATAACGCAGAAATCGTATTTCAAATTTAAATACGACTTGGGACAATATTTTACCTAAATGAAATGGTAGATTCAAAATTTAAATGAACGTAGTGTTTGTACCTTGAGTAAAGTTTAGAAGTTTAAACAATTTTAAAATATCACTATATTTAGGCGAGTAAACGAAAAATGCTCGTTTCAGACTCTAATAACGCAGAAATCGTGTTTCAAGTTGAAATACGACTTTGGACCATATTTTACCTAAATGAAATGGTAGATTCAAAGTTTAAATGAACGTAGTGTTTGTACCTTGAGTATAGTTTAGAAGTTTAAACAATTTTAAAATATCACTATATTTAGGCGAGTAAACGAAAAATGGTCGTTTCAGACTCTAATAACGCAGAAATCGTATTTCAAATTTAAATACGACTTGGGACCATATTTTACCTAAATGAAATGGTAGATTCAAAGTTTAAATGAACGTAGTGTTTGTACCTTGAGCAAAGTTTAGAAGTTTAAACAATTTTAAAATATCACTATATTTAGGCGAGTAAACGAAAAATGGTCGTTTCGGACTCTAATAACGCAGAAATCGTATTTCAAATTTAAATACGACTTGGGACCATATTTTACCTAAATGAAATGGTAGATTCAAAGTTTAACTGAACGTAGTGTTTGTACCTTGAGTAAAGTTTAGAAGTTTAAACAATTTTAAAATTGCACTATATTTAGGCGAGTAAACGAAAAATGTTCTTTTCAGACTCTAATAACGCAGAAATCGTATTTCAAATTTAAATACGACTTGGGACCATATTTTACCAAAATAAAATGGTAGATTCAAAGTTTAAATGAACGTAGTGTTTGTACCTGGAGTAAAGTTTAGAAGTTTAAACAATTTTAAAATATCTCAATTTTTAGGCGAGTAAACGAAAAATGTTCGTTTCAGACTCTAATAACGCAGAAATCGTATTCCAATTTAGAATCAAATGGTAGAATCAAACTTTAACCAAACGTAAAGTTTGTACCTGGGGTATTGTTGAAAAGTTTAATCAATTTTAAAATATCACTATATTTAGGCGAGTAAACGAAAAATGGTCGTTTCAGACTCTAATAACGCAGAAATCGTATTTCAAATTTAAATACGACTTGGGACCATATTTTACCTAAATGAAATGGTAGATTCAAAGTTTAAATGAACGTAGTGTTTGTACCTAGAGTAAAGTTTAGAAGTTTAAACAATTTTAAAATATCACTATATTTAGGCGAGTAAACGAAAAATGTTCTTTTCAGTCTCTAATAACGCAGAAATCGTTTTACAAATTTAAATACGACTTGGGACCATATTTTACCTAAATGAAATGGTAGATTCAAAGTTTAAATGAACGTAGTGTTTGTACCTGGAGTAAAGTTTAGAAGTTTAAACAATTTTAAAATATCTCAATTTTTAGGCGAGTAAACGAACATGTTCGTTTCAGACTCTAAAAACGCAGAAATCGTATTCCAAGTTAGAATCAAATGGTAGAATCAAACTTTAACCAAACGTAAAGTTTGTACCTAGGGTATTGTTGAAAAGTTTAATCAATTTTAAAATATCACTATATTTAGGCGAGTAAACGAAAAATGTTCTTTTCAAACTCTAATAACGCAGAAATCGTATTTCAAATTTAAATACGACTTGGGACCATATTTTACCTAAATGAAATGGTAGATTCAAAGTTTAAATGATCGTAGTGATTGTACCTTGAGTAAAGTTTAGAAGTATAAACAATTTTAAAATATCACTATGTTTAAGCGAGTAAACGAAAAAAGTTCGTTTCAGACTCTAATAACGCAGAAATCGTATTTCAAAATTAAATACGACTTGAGACCATATTTTACCTAAATGAAATGGTAGATTCAAAGTTTAAATGAACGTAGTGTTTGTACCTTGAGTAAAGTTTAGTAGTTTAAACAATTTTAAAATATCTCAATTTTTAGGCGAGTAAACGAACATGTTCGTTTCAGACTCTAAAAACGCAGAAATCGTATTCCAAGTTAGAATCAAATGGTAGAATCAAACTTTAACCAAACGTAAAGTTTGTACCTAGGGTATTGTTGAAAAGTTTAATCAATTTTAAAATATCACTATATTTAGGCGAGTAAACGAAAAATGTTCTTTTCAAACTCTAATAACGCAGAAATCGTATTTCAAATTTAAATACGACTTGGGACCATATTTTACCTAAATGAAATGGTAGATTCAAAGTTTAAATGATCGTAGTGATTGTACCTTGAGTAAAGTTTAGAAGTATAAACAATTTTAAAATATCACTATATTTACGCGAGTAAACGAAAAATGGTCGTTTCAGACTCTAATAACGCAGAAATCGAGTTTCAAGTTGAAATACGACTTTGGACCATATTTTACCTAAATAAAATGGTAGATTCAAAGTTTAAATGAACGTAGTGTTTGTACCTTGAGTATAGTTTAGAAGTTTAAACAATTTTAAAATATCACTATATTTAGGCGAGTAAACGAAAAATGGTCGTTTCAGACTCTAATAACGCAGAAATCGTATTTCAAATTTAAATACGACTTGGGACCATATTTTACCTAAATGAAATGGTAGATTCAAAGTTTAAATGAACGTAGTGTTTGTACCTTGAGCAAAGTTTAGTAGTTTAAACAATTTTAAAATATCTCAATTTTTGGGCGAGTAAACGAAAAAGTTCGTTTCAGACTCTAACAACGCAGAAATCGTGTTTCAAGTTGAAATACGACTTTGGACCATATTTTACCTAAATGAAATGGTAGATTCAAAGTTTAAATGAACGTAGTGTTTGTACCTTGAGTATAGTTTAGAAGTTTAAACAATTTTAAAATATCACTATATTTAGGCGAGTAAACGAAAAATGGTCGTTTCAGACTCTAATAACGCAGAAATCGTATTTCAAATTTAAATACGACTTGGGACCATATTTTACCTAAATGAAATGGTAGATTCAAAGTTTAACTGAACGTAGTGTTTAGAAGTTTAAACAATTTTAAAATATCACTATATTTAGGCGAGTAAACGAAAAATGTTCGTTTCAGACTATAATAACGCAGAAATCGTGTTCCAAGTTGAGAAACGACTTGGACCTATATCTCACCTAAATTAAATGGTAGAATCAAACTTTAACCAAACGTAAAGTTTGTACCTAGGGTATTGTTGAAAAGTTTAATCAATTTTAAAATATCACTATATTTAGGCGAGTAAACGAAAAATGTTCTTTTCAAACTCTAATAACGAAGAAATCGTATTTCAAATTTAAATACGACTTGGGACCATATTTTTCTAGATTCAAAGTTTAAATGATCGTAGTGTTTGTACCTTGAGTAAAGTTTAGAAGTTTAAACAATTTTAAAATATCACTATATTTAGGCGAGTAAACGAAAAATGTTCTTTTCAGACTCTAATAACGCAGAAATCGTATTTCAAATTTAAATACGACTTGGGACCATATTTTACCTAAATGAAATGGTAGATTCAAAGTTTAAATGAACGTAGTGTTTGTACCTTGAGCAAAGTTTCGAAGTTTAAACAATTTTAAAATATCACTATGTTTAGGCGAGTAAACGAAACAAGTTCGTTTCAGACTCTAATAACGCAGAAATCGTATTTCAAAATTAAATACGACTTGGGACCATATATTACCTAAATGAAATGGTAGATTCAAAGTTTAAATGACCATAGTGTTTGTACCTTGAGTAAAGTTTAGAAGTTTAAACAATTTTAAAATATCACTATATTTAGGCGAGTAAACGAAAAATGTTCGTTTCAGACTCTAATAACACAGAAAATTGTGTTTACAAGTTGAAAAACGATTTGGACCCATATCTCACCTAAATTAAAAGGTAGAATCAAACTTTAACCAAACGTAAAGTTTGTACCTAGGGTATTGTTGAAAAGTTTAATCAATTTTAAAATATCACTATATTTAGGCGAGTGAACGAAAAATGTTCTTTTCAGACTCTAATAACGCAGAAATCGTATTTTAAATTTAAATACGACTTGGGACCATATTTTACCTAAATGAAATGGTAGATTCAAAGTTTAAATGAACGTAGTGTTTGTACCTTGAGCAAAGTTTAGTAGTTTAAACAATTTTAAAATATAACAATTTTTGGGCGAGTAAACGAAAAAGTTCGTTTCAGACTCTAACAACGCAGAAATCGTGTTTCAAGTTGAAATACGACTTTGGACCATATTTTACCTAAATGAAATGGTAGATTCAAAGTTTAAATGAACGTAGTGTTTGTACCTTGAGTATAGTTTAGAAGTTAAAACAATTTTAAAATATCACTATATTTAGGCAAGTAAACGAAAAATGTTCGTTTCAGACTCTAATAACGCAGAAATCGTATTTCAAATTTAAATACGACTTGGGACCATATTTTACCTAAATGAAATGGTAGATTCAAAGTTTAACTGAACGTAGTGTTTAGAAGTTTAAACAATTTTAAAATATCACTATATTTAGGCGAGTAAACGAAAAATGTTCGTTTCAGACTCTAATAACACAGAAATCGTGTTCCAAGTTGAAAAACGATTTGGACCCATATCTCACCTAAATTAAATGGTAGAATCAAACTTTAACCAAACGTAACGTTTGTACCTAGTGTATTGTTGAAAAGTTTAATCAATTTTAAAATATCACTATATTTAGGCGAGTAAACGAAAAATGTTCGTTTCAGACTCTAATAACGCAGAAATCGTATTTCAAATTTAAATACGACTTGGGACCATATTTTACCTAAATGAAATGGTAGATTCAAAGTTTAAATAAACGTAGTGTTTGTACCTTGAGCAAAGTTTAGAAGTTTAAACAATTTTAAAATATCACTATATTTAGGCGAGTAAACGAAAAATGTTCTTTTCAGACTCTAATAACGCAGAAATCGTATTTCAAATTTAAATACGACTTGGGACAATATTTTACCTAAATAAAATTGTAGATTCAAAGTATAAATGAACGTAGTGTTTGTACCTGGAGTAAAGTTTAGAAGTTTAAACAATTTTAAAATATCACTATATTTAGGCGAGTAAACGAAAAATGTTCTTTTCAGACTCTAATAACGCACAAATCGTATTACAAATTTAAATACGACTTGGGACCATATTTTACCTAAATAAAATGGTAGATTTAAAGTTTAAATGAACGTAGTGTTTGTACCTGGAGTAAAGTTTAGTAGTTTAAACAATTTTAAAATATCTAAATTTTTGGGCGAGTAAACGAAAAAGTTCGTTTCAGACTCTAACAACGCAGAAATCGTGTTTCAAGTTGAAATACGACTTTGGACCATATTTTACCTAAATGAAATGGTAGATTCAAAGTTTAAATGAACGTAGTGTTTGTACCTTGAGTATAGTTTAGAAGTTTAAACAATTTTAAAATAACACTATATTTAGGCGAGTAAACGAAAAATGGTCGTTTCAGACTCTAATAACGCAGAAATCGTATTTCAAATTTAAATACGACTTGGGACCATATTTTACCTAAATGAAATGGTAGATTCAAAATTTAAATGAACGTAGTGTTTGTACCTTGAGTAAAGTTTAGAAGTTTAAACAATTTTAAAATATCACTATATTTAGGCGAGTAAACGAAAAATGGTCGTTTCAGACTCTAATAACGCAGAAATCGTGTTTCAAGTTGAAATACGACTTTGGACCATATTTTACCTAAATGAAATGGTAGATTCAAAGTTTAAATGAACGTAGTGTTTGTACCTTGAGTATAGTTTAGAAGTTTAAACAATTTTAAAATATCACTATATTTAGGCGAGTAAACGAAAAATGGTCGTTTCAGACTCTAATAACGCAGAAATCGTATTTCAAATTTAAATACGACTTGGGACCATATTTTACCTAAATGAAATGGTAGATTCAAAGTTTAAATGAACGTAGTGTTTGTACCTTGAGTAAAGTTTAGAAGTTTAAACAATTTTAAAATATCACTATATTTAGGCGAGTAAACGAAAAATGGTCGTTTCAGACTCTAATAACGCAGAAATCGTATTTCAAATTTAAATACGACTTGGGACCATATTTTACCTAAATGAAATGGTAGATTCAAAGTTTAACTGAACGTAGTGTTTGTACCTTGAGTAAAGTTTAGAAGTTTAAACAATTTTAAAATATCACTATATTTAGGCGAGTAAACGAAAAATGTTTTTTTCAGACTCTAATAAAGCAGAAATCGTATTTCAAATTTAAATACGACTTGGGACAATATTTTACCTAAATAAAATGGTAGATTCAAAGTTTAAATGAACGTAGTGTTTGTACCTGGAGTAAAGTTTAGAAGTTTAAACAATTTTAAAATATCACTATATTTAGGCGAGTAAACGAAAAATGTTCGTTTCAGACTATAATAACGCAGAAATCGTGTTCCAAGTTGAGAAACGACTTGGACCCATATCTCACCTAAATTAAATGGTAGAATCAAACTTTAACCAAACGTAAAGTTTGTACCTAGGGTATTGTTGAAAAGTTTAATCAATTTTAAAATATCACTATATTTAGGCGAGTAAACGAAAAATGTTCTTTTCAAACTCTAATAACGAAGAAATCGTATTTCAAATTTAAATACGACTTGGGACCATATTTTTCTAGATTCAAAGTTTAAATGATCGTAGTGTTTGTACCTTGAGTAAAGTTTAGAAGTTTAAACAATTTTAAAATATCACTTTATTTAGGCGAGTAAACGAAAAATGTTCTTTTCAGACTCTAATAACGCAGAAATCGTATTTCAAATTTAAATACGACTTGGGACCATATTTTACCTAAATGAAATGGTAGATTCAAAGTTTAAATGAACGTAGTGTTTGTACCTTGAGCAAAGTTTCGAAGTTTAAACAATTTTAAAATATCACTATGTTTAGGCGAGTAAACGAAACAAGTTCGTTTCAGACTCTAATAACACAGAAAATTGTGTTTACAAGTTGAAAAACGATTTGGACCCATATCTCACCTAAATTAAAAGGTAGAATCAAACTTTAACCAAACGTAAAGTTTGTACCTAGGGTATTGTTGAAAAGTTTAATCAATTTTAAAATATCACTATATTTAGGCGAGTGAACGAAAAATGTTCTTTTCAGACTCTAATAACGCAGAAATCGTATTTTAAATTTAAATACGACTTGGGACCATATTTTACCTAAATGAAATGGTAGATTCAAAGTTTAAATGAACGTAGTGTTTGTACCTTGAGCAAAGTTTAGTAGTTTAAACAATTTTAAAATATAACAATTTTTGGGCGAGTAAACGAAAAAGTTCGTTTCAGACTCTAACAACGCAGAAATCGTGTTTCAAGTTGAAATACGACTTTGGACCATATTTTACCTAAATGAAATGGTAGATTCAAAGTTTAAATGAACGTAGTGTTTGTACCTTGAGTATAGTTTAGAAGTTAAAACAATATTAAAATATCACTATATTTAGGCAAGTAAACGAAAAATGTTCGTTTCAGACTCTAATAACGCAGAAATCGTATTTCAAATTTAAATACGACTTGGGACCATATTTTACCTAAATGAAATGGTAGATTCAAAGTTTAACTGAACGTAGTGTTTAGAAGTTTAAACAATTTTAAAATATCACTATATTTAGGCGAGTAAACGAAAAATGTTCGTTTCAGACTCTAATAACACAGAAATCGTGTTCCAAGTTGAAAAACGATTTGGACCCATATCTCACCTAAATTAAATGGTAGAATCAAACTTTAACCAAACGTAAAGTTTGTACCTAGTGTATTGTTGAAAAGTTTAATCAATTTTAAAATATCACTATATTTAGGCGAGTAAACGAAAAATGTTCGTTTCAGACTCTAATAACGCAGAAATCGTATTTCAAATTTAAATAAGACTTGGGACCATATTTTACCTAAATGAAATGGTAGATTCAAAGTTTAAATGAACGTAGTGTTTGTACCTTGAGCAAAGTTTAGAAGTTTAAACAATTTTAAAATATCACTATATTTAGGCGAGTAAACGAAAAATGTTCTTTTCAGACTCTAATAACGCAGAAATCGTATTTCAAATTTAAATACGACTTGGGACAATATTTTACCTAAATAAAATTGTAGATTCAAAGTATAAATGAACGTAGTGTTTGTACCTGGAGTAAAGTTTAGAAGTTTAAACAATTTTAAAATATCACTATATTTAGGCGAGTAAACGAAAAATGTTCTTTTCAGACTCTAATAACGCACAAATCGTATTACAAATTTAAATACGACTTGGGACCATATTTTACCTAAATAAAATGGTAGATTTAAAGTTTAAATGAACGTAGTGTTTGTACCTGGAGTAAAGTTTAGTAGTTTAAACAATTTTAAAATATCTAAATTTTTGGGCGAGTAAACGAAAAAGTTCGTTTCAGACTCTAACAACGCAGAAATCGTGTTTCAAGTTGAAATACGACTTTGGACCATATTTTACCTAAATGAAATGGTAGATTCAAAGTTTAAATGAACGTAGTGTTTGTACCTTGAGTATAGTTTAGAAGTTTAAACAATTTTAAAATAACACTATATTTAGGCGAGTAAACGAAAAATGGTCGTTTAAGACTCTAATAACGCAGAAATCGTATTTCAAATTTAAATACGACTTGGGACCATATTTTACCTAAATGAAATGGTAGATTCAAAGTTTAAATGAACGTAGTGTTTGTACCTTGAGTAAAGTTTAGAAGTTTAAACAATTTTAAAATATCACTATATTTAGGCGAGTAAACGAAAAATGGTCGTTTCAGACTCTAATAACGCAGAAATCGTATTTCAAATTTAAATACGACTTGGGACCATATTTTACCTAAATGAAATGGTAGATTCAAAGTTTAACTGAACGTAGTGTTTGTACCTTGAGTAAAGTTTAGAAGTTTAAACAATTTTAAAATATCACTATATTTAGGCGAGTAAACAAAAAATGTTTTTTTCAGACTCTAATAAAGCAGAAATCGTATTTCAAATTTAAATACGACTTGGGACAATATTTTACCTAAATAAAATGGTAGATTCAAAGTTTAAATGAACGTAGTGTTTGTACCTGGAGTAAAGTTTAGAAGTTTAAACAATTTTAAAATATCACTATATTTAGGCGAGTAAACGAAAAATGTTCGTTTCAGACTCAAATAAAGCAGAAATCGTGTTCCAAGTTGAAAAACGACTTGGACCCATATCTCACCTAAATTAAATGGTAGAATCAAACTTTAACCAAACGTAAAGTTTGTACCTAGGGTATTGTTGAAAAGTTTAATCAATTTTAAAATATCACTATATTTAGGCGAGTAAACGAAAAATGTTCTTTTCAAACTCTAATAACGCAGAAATCGTATTTCAAATTTAAATACGACTTGGGACCATATTTTTCTAGATTCAAAGTTTAAATGATCGTAGTGTTTGTACCTTGAGCAAAGTTTAGAAGTTTAAACAATTTTAAAATATCACTATATTTAGGCGAGTAAACGAAAAATGTTCGTTTCAGACTCTAATAACGCAGAAATCGTATTTCAAATTTAAATACGACTTGGGACCATATTTTACCTAAATGAAATGGTAGATTCAAAGTTTAACTGAACGTAGTGTTTGTACCTTGAGTAAAGTTTAGAAGTTTAAACAATTTTAAAATATCACTATATTCAGGCGAGTCAACGAAAAATGTTCGTTTCAGACTCTAATAACACAGAAAATTGTGTTTACAAGTTGAAAAACGATTTGGACCCATATCTCACCTAAATTAAATGGTAGAATCAAACTTTAACCAAACGTAAAGTTTGTACCTAGGGTATTGTTGAAAAGTTTAATCAATTTTAAAATATCACTATATTTAGGCGAGTAAACGAAAAATGTTCTTTTCAAACTCTAATAACGCAGAAATCGTATTACAAATTTAAATACGACTTGGGACCATATTTTACCTAAATAAAATGGTAGATTCAAAGTTTAAATGACCGTAGTGTTTGTACCTGGAGTAAAGTTTAGAAGTTTAAACAATTTTAAAATATCTCAATTTTTAGGCGAGTAAACGAACATGTTCGTTTCAGACTCTAATAACACAGAAAATTGTGTTTACAAGTTGAAAAACGACTTGGAACCATATCTTACCTAAATTAAATGGTAGAATCAAACTTTAACCAAACGTAAAGTTTGTAAATATGGTATTGTTGAAAAGTTTAAACAATTTTAAAATATCACTATATTTAGGCGAGTAAACGAAAAATGTTCTTTCCAGACTCTAATAACGCAGAAATCGTATTTCAAATTTAAATACGACTTGGGACCATATTTTACCTAAATGAAATGGTAGATTCAAAGTTTAAATGAACTTAGTGTTTGTACCTGGAGTAAAGTTTAGAAGTTTAAACAATTTTAAAATATCACTATATTTAGGCGAGTAAACGAAAAATGTTCGTTTCAGACTCTAATAACGCAGAAATCGTATTCCAATTTAGAATCAAATGGTAGAATCAAACTTTAACCAAACGTAAAGTTTGTACCTAGGGTATTGTTGAAAAGTTTAATCAATTTTAAAATATCACTATATTTAGGCGAGTAAACGAAAAATGTTCTTTTCAAACTCTAATAACGCAGAAATCGTATTTCAAATTTAAATACGACTTGGGACCATATTTTACCTAAATGAAATGGTAGATTCAAAGTTTAAATGAACGTAGTGTTTGTACCTTGAGCAAAGTTTAGAAGTTTAAACAATTTTAAAATATCACTATGTTTAGGCGAGTAAACGAAAAAAGTTCGTTTCAGACTCTAATAACGCAGAAATCGTATTTCAAAATTAAATACAACTTGGGACCATATTTTACCTAAATAAAATGGTAGATTCAAAATTTAAATGAACGTAGTGTTTGTACCTTGAGTAAAGTTTAGAAGTTTAAACAATTTTAAAATATCACTATATTTAGGCGAGTAAACGAAAAATGCTCGTTTCAGACTCTAATAACGCAGAAATCGTGTTTCAAGTTGAAATACGACTTTGGACCATATTTTACCTAAATGAAATGGTAGATTCAAAGTTTAAATGAACGTAGTGTTTGTACCTTGAGTATAGTTTAGAAGTTTAAACAATTTTAAAATATCACTATATTTAGGCGAGTAAACGAAAAATGGTCGTTTCAGACTCTAATAACGCAGAAATCGTATTTCAAATTTAAATACGACTTGGGACCATATTTTACCTAAATGAAATGGTAGATTCAAAGTTTAACTGAACGTAGTGTTTGTACCTTGAGTAAAGTTTAGAAGTTTAAACAATTTTAAAATATCACTATATTTAGGCGAGTAAACGAAAAATGTTCTTTTCAGACTCTAATAACGCAGAAATCGTATTTCAAATTTAAATACGACTTGGGACCATATATTACCTAAATAAAATGGTAGATTCAAAGTTTAAATGAACGTAGTGTTTGTACCTGGAGTAAAGTTTAGAAGTTTAAACAATTTTAAAATATCTCAATTTTTAGGCGAGTAAACGAAAAATGTTCGTTTCAGACTCTAATAACGCAGAAATCGTATTCCAATTTAGAATCAAATGGTAGAATCAAACTTTAACCAAACGTAAAGTTTGTACCTAGGGTATTGTTGAATAGTTTAATCAATTTTAAAATATCACTATATTTAGGCGAGTAAACGAAAAATGTTCCTTTCAAACTCTAATAACGCAGAAATCGTATTTCAAATTTAAATACGACTTGGGACCATATTTTACCTAAATGAAATGGTAGATTCAAAGTTTAAATGAACGTAGTGTTTGTACCTTGAGCAAAGTTTAGAAGTTTAAACAATTTTAAAATATCACTATGTTTAGGCGAGTAAACGAAAAAAGTTCGTTTCAGACTCTAATAACGCAGAAATCGTATTTCAAAATTAAATACGACTTGGGACCATATTTTACCTAAATGAAATGGTAGATTCAAAATTTAAATGAACGTAGTGTTTGTACCTTGAGTAAAGTTTAGAAGTTTAAACAATTTTAAAATATCACTATATTTAGGCGAGTAAACGAAAAATGGTCGTTTCAGACTCTAATAACGCAGAAATCGTGTTTCAAGTTGAAATACGACTTGGGACCATATTTTACCTAAATGAAATGGTAGATTCAAAGTTTAAATGAACGTAGTGTTTGTACCTTGAGTAAAGTTTAGAAGTTTAAACAATTATAAAATATCACTATATTTAGGCGAGTAAACGAAAAATGGTCGTTTCAGACTCTAATAACGCAGATATCGTATTTCAAATTTAAATACGACTTGGGACCATATTTTACCTAAATGAAATGGTAGATTCAAAGTTTAACTGAACGTAGTGTTTGTACCTTGAGTAAAGTTTAGAAGTTTAAACAATTTTAAAATATCACTATATTTAGGCGAGTAAACGAAAAATGTTCTTTTCAGACTCTAATAACGCAGAAATCGTATTTCAAATTTAAATACGACTTGGGACAATATTTTACCTAAATAAAATGGTAGATTCAAAGTTTAAATGAACGTAGTGTTTGTACATGGAGTAAAGTTTAGAAGTTTAAACAATTTTAAAATATCACTATATTTAGGCGAGTAAACGAAAAATGTTCTTTTGAGACTCTAATAACGCAGAAATCGTATTTCAAATTTAAATACGACTTGGGACCATATTTTACCTAAATAAAATGGTAGATTCAAAGTTTAAATGAACGTAGTGTTTGTACCTTGAGTAAAGTTTAGAATTTTAAACAATTTTAAAATATCTCAATTTTTAGGCGAGTAAACGAAAAATGTTCGTTTCAGACTCTAATAACGCAGAAATCGTATTTCAAATTTAAATACGACTTGGGACCTTATTTTACCTAAATGAAATGGTAGATTCAAAGTTTAAATGAGCGTAGTGTTTGTACCTTGAGCAAAGTTTAGAAGTTTAAACAATTTTAAAATATCACTATGTTTAGGCGAGTAAACGAAAAAAGTTCGTTTCAGACTCTAATAACACAGAAAATTGTGTTTACAAGTTGAAAAACGACTTGGAACCATATCTTACCTAAATTAAATGGTAGAATCAAACTTTAACCAAACGTAAAGTTTGTACCTAGGGTATTGTTGAAAAGTTTAAACAATTTTAAAATATCTCAATTTTTAGGCGAGTAAACGAAAAATGTTCGTTTCAGACTCTAATAACGTAGAAATCGTATTCCAATTTAGAATCAAATGGTAGAATCAAACTTTAACCAAACGTAAAGTTTGTACCTAGGGTATTGTTGAAAAGTTTAATCAATTTTAAAATATCACTATATTTAGGCGAGTAAACGAAAAATGTTCTTTTCAAACTCTAATAACGCAGAAATCGTATTTCAAATTTAAATACGACTTGGGACCATATTTTTCTAGATTCAAAGTTTAAATGATCGTAGTGTTTGTACCTTGAGTAAAGTTTAGAAGTTTAAACAATTTTAAAATATCACTATGTTTAGGCGAGTAAACGAAAAATGGTCGTTTCAGACTCTAATAACGCAGAAATCGTGTTTCAAGTTGAAATACGACTTAGGACCATATTTTACCTAAATGAAATGGTAGATTCAAAGTTTAAATGAACGTAGTGTTTGTACCTTGAGTATAGTTTAGAAGTTTAAACAATTTTAAAATATCACTATATTTAGGCGAGTAAACGAAAAATGTTCTTTTCAGACTCTAATAACGCAGAAATAGTATTTCAAATTTAAATACGACTTGGGACCATATTTTACCTAAATGAAATGGTAGATTCAAAGTTTAAATGAACGTAGTGTTTGTACCTTGAGCAAAGTTTAGAAGTTTAAACAATTTTATAATATCACTATGTTTAGGCGAGTAAACGAAAAAAGTTCGTTTCAGACTCTAATAACGCAGAAATCGTATTTCAAAATTAAATACGACTTGGGACCATATTTTACCTAAATGAAATGATAGATTCAAAATTTAAATGAACGTAGTGTTTGTACCTTGAGTAAAGTTTAGAAGTTTAAACAATTTTAAAATATCACTATATTTAGGCGAGTAAACGAAAAATGGTCGTTTCAGACTCTAATAACGCAGAAATCGTGTTTCAAGTTGAAATACGACTTTGGACCATATTTTACCTAAATGAAATGGTAGATTCAAAGTTTAAATGAACGTAGTGTTTGTACCTTGAGTATAGTTTAGAAGTTTAAACAATTTTAAAATATCACTATATTTAGGCGAGTAAACGAAAAATGGTCGTTTCAGACTCTAATAACGCAGAAATCGTATTTCAAATTTAAATACGACTTGGGACCATATTTTACCTAAATGAAATGGTAGATTCAAAGTTTAACTGAACGTAGTGTTTAGAAGTTTAAACAATTTTAAAATATCACTATATTTAGGCGGGTAAACGAAAAATGTTCGTTTCAGACTCTAATAACGCAGAAATCGTGTTCCAAGTTGAAAAACGACTTGGACCCATATCTCACCTAAATTAAATGGTAGAATCAATCTTTAACCAAACGTAAAGTTTGTACCTAGGGTATTGTTGAAAAGTTTAATCAATTTTAAAATTTCACTATATTTAGGCGAGTAAACGAAAAATGTTCTTTTCAAACTCTAATAACGCAGAAATCGTATTTCAAATTTAAATACGACTTGGGACCATAATTTTCTAGATTCAAAGTTTAAATGATCGTAATGTTTGTACCTTGAGTAAAGTTTAGAAGTTTAAACAATTTTAAAATATCACTATATTTAGGCGAGTAAACGAAAAATGTTCTTTTCAGACTCTAATAACGCAGAAATCGTATTTCAAATTTAAATACGACTTGGGACCATATTTTACCTAAATGAAATGGTAGATTCAAAGTTTAAATGAACGTAGTGTTTGTACCTTGAGCAAAGTTTAGGAGTTTAAACAATTTTAAAATATCACTATGTTTAGGCGAGTAAACGAAAAAAGTTCGTTTCAGACTCTAATAACGCAGAAATCGTATTTCAAAATTAAATACGACTTGGGACCATATTTTACCTAAATGAAATGGTAGATTCAAAATTTAAATGAACGTAGTGTTTGTACCTTGAGTAAAGTTTAGAAGTTTAAACAATTTTAAAATATCACTATATTTAGGCGAGTAAACGAAAAATGCTCGTTTCAGACTCTAATAACGCAGAAATCGTGTTTCAAGTTGAAATACGACTTTGGACCATATTTTACCTAAATGAAATGGTAGATTCAAAGTTTAAATGAACGTAGTGTTTGTACCTTGAGTATAGTTTAGAAGTTTAAACAATTTTTAAATATCACTACATTTAGGCGAGTAAACGAAAAATGGTCGTTTCAGACTCTAATAACGCAGAAATCGTATTTCAAATTTAAATACGACTTGGGACCATATTTTACCTAAATGAAATGGTAGATTCAAAGTTTAAATGAACGTAGTGTTTGTACCTTGAGCAAAGTTTAGAAGTTTAAACAATTTTAAAATATCACTATAGTTAGGCGAGTAAACGAAAAATGGTCGTTTCAGACTCTAATAACGCAGAAATCGTATTTCAAATTTAAATACGACTTGGGACCATATTTTACCTAAATGAAATGGTAGATTCAAAATTTAAATGAACGTAGTGTTTGTACCTTGAGTAAAGTTTAGAAGTTTAAACAATTTTAAAATATCACTATATTTAGGCGAGTAAACGAAAAATGGTCGTTTCAGACTCTAATAACGCAGAAATCGTGTTTCAAGTTGAAATACGACTTTGGACCATATTTTACCTAAATGAAATGGTAGATTCAAAGTTTAAATGAACGTAGTGTTTGTACCTTGAGTATAGTTTAGAAGTTTAAACAATTTTAAAATATCACTATATTTAGGCGAGTAAACGAAAAATGGTCGTTTCAGACTCTAATAACGCAGAAATCGTATTTCAAATTTAAATACGACTTGGGACCATATTTTACCTAAATGAAATGGTAGATTCAAAGTTTAACTGAACGTAGTGTTTAGAAGTTTAAACAATTTTAAAATATCACTATATTTAGGCGGGTAAACGAAAAATGTTCGTTTCAGACTCTAATAACGCAGAAATCGTGTTCCAAGTTGAAAAACGACTTGGACCCATATCTCACCTAAATTAAATGGTAGAATCAATCTTTAACCAAACGTAAAGTTTGTACCTAGGGTATTGTTGAAAAGTTTAATCAATTTTAAAATTTCACTATATTTAGGCGAGTAAACGAAAAATGTTCTTTTCAAACTCTAATAACGCAGAAATCGTATTTCAAATTTAAATACGACTTGGGACCATAATTTTCTAGATTCAAAGTTTAAATGATCGTAATGTTTGTACCTTGAGTAAAGTTTAGAAGTTTAAACAATTTTAAAATATCACTATATTTAGGCGAGTAAACGAAAAATGTTCTTTTCAGACTCTAATAACGCAGAAATCGTATTTCAAATTTAAATACGACTTGGGACCATATTTTACCTAAATGAAATGGTAGATTCAAAGTTTAAATGAACGTAGTGTTTGTACCTTGAGCAAAGTTTAGGAGTTTAAACAATTTTAAAATATCACTATGTTTAGGCGAGTAAACGAAAAAAGTTCGTTTCAGACTCTAATAACGCAGAAATCGTATTTCAAAATTAAATACGACTTGGGACCATATTTTACCTAAATGAAATGGTAGATTCAAAATTTAAATGAACGTAGTGTTTGTACCTTGAGTAAAGTTTAGAAGTTTAAACAATTTTAAAATATCACTATATTTAGGCGAGTAAACGAAAAATGCTCGTTTCAGACTCTAATAACGCAGAAATCGTGTTTCAAGTTGAAATACGACTTTGGACCATATTTTACCTAAATGAAATGGTAGATTCAAAGTTTAAATGAACGTAGTGTTTGTACCTTGAGTATAGTTTAGAAGTTTAAACAATTTTAAAATATCACTACATTTAGGCGAGTAAACGAAAAATGGTCGTTTCAGACTCTAATAACGCAGAAATCGTATTTCAAATTTAAATACGACTTGGGACCATATTTTACCTAAATGAAATGGTAGATTCAAAGTTTAAATGAACGTAGTGTTTGTACCTTGAGCAAAGTTTAGAAGTTTAAACAATTTTAAAATATCACTATAGTTAGGCGAGTAAACGAAAAATGGTCGTTTCAGACTCTAATAACGCAGAAATCGTATTTCAAATTTAAATACGACTTGGGACCATATTTTACCTAAATGAAATGGTAGATTCAAAGTTTAACTGAACGTAGTGTTTGTACCTTGAGTAAAGTTTAGAAGTTTAAACAATTTTAAAATATCACTATATTTAGGCGAGTAAACGAAAAATGTTCTTTTCAGACTCTAATAACGCAGAAATCGTATTTCAAATTTAAATACGACTTG
Source organism: Pterostichus niger (assembly GCA_947425015.1). Lineage (NCBI taxonomy): Eukaryota > Metazoa > Arthropoda > Insecta > Coleoptera > Carabidae > Pterostichus > Pterostichus niger. The sequence continues at coordinate 16,690,961 of OX380338.1, read as the reverse complement.
GGACAATATCTTACCTAAATAAAATGGTAGATTCAAAGTTAAAATGAACGTAGTGTTTGTACCTGGAGTAAAGTTTAGAAGTTTAAACAATTTTAAAATATCACTATATTTAGGCGAGTAAACGAAAATGTTCTTTTCAGACTCTAATAACGCAGAAATCGTATTTCAAATTTAAATACGACTTGGGACCATATTTTACCTAAATAAAATGGTAGATTCAAAGTTTAAATGAACGTAGTGTTTGTACCTGGAGTAAAGTTTAGAAGTTTAAACAATTTTAAAATATCTCAATTTTTAGGCGAGTAAACGAAAAATGTTCGTTTCAGACTCTAATAACGCAGAAATCGTATTCCAATTTAGAATCAAATGGTAGAATCAAACTTTAACCAAACGTAAAGTTTGTACCTGGGGTATTGTTGAAAAGTTTAATCAATTTTAAAATATCACTATATTTAGGCGAGTAAACGAAAAATGGTCGTTTCAGACTCTAATAACGCAGAAATCGTATTTCAAATTTAAATACGACTTGGGACCATATTTTACCTAAATGAAATGGTAGATTCAAAATTTAAATGAACGTAGTGTTTGTACCTTGAGTAAAGTTTAGAAGTTTAAACAATTTTAAAATATCACTATATTTAGGCGAGTAAACGAAAAATGCTCGTTTCAGACTCTAATAACGCAGAAATCGTGTTTCAAGTTGAAATACGACTTTGGACCATATTTTACCTAAATGAAATGGTAGATTCAAAGTTTAAATGAACGTAGTTTTTGTACCATGAGTATAGTTTAGAAATTTAAACAATTTTAAAATATCACTATATTTAGGCGAGTAAACGAAAAATGGTCGTTTCAGACTCTAATAACGCAGAAATCGTATTTCAAATTTAAATACGACTTGGAACCATATTTTACCTAAATGAAATGGTAGATTCAAAGTTTAAATGAACGTAGTGTTTGTACCTTGAGTAAAGTTTAGAAGTTTAAACAATTTTAAAATATCACTATATTTAGGCGAGTAAACGAAAAATGTTCGTTTCAGACTCTAATAACGCAGAAATCGTATTCCAATTTAGAATCAAATGGTAGTATCAAACTTTAACCAAACGTAAAGTTTGTACCTAGGGTATTGTTGAAAAGTTTAATCAATTTTAATATTTTAAAATTGATTAAACTTTTCTTTCACTATATTTAGACGAGTAAACGAAAAATGTTCTTTTCAAACTCTAATAACGCAGAAATCGTATTTCAAATTTAAATACGACTTGGGACCATATTTTTCTAGATTCAAAGTTTAAATGATCGTAGTGTTTGTACCTTGAGTAAAGTTTAGAAGTTTAAACAATTTTAAAATATCACTATATTTAGGCGAGTAAACGAAAAATGTTCTTTTCAGACTCTAATAACGCAGAAATCGTATTTCAAATTTAAATACGACTTGGGACCATATTTTACCTAAATGTAATGGTAGATTCAAAGTTTAAATGAACGTAGTGTTTGTACCTTGAGTAAAGTTTAGAAGTTTAAACAATTTTAAAATATCACTATATTTAGGCGAGTAAACGAAAAATGGTCGTTTCAGACTCTAATAACGCAGAAATCGTATTTCAAATTTAAATACGACTTGGGACCATATTTTACCTAAATGAAATGGTAGATTCAAAGTTTAACTGAACGTAGTGTTTGTACCTTGAGTAAAGTTTAGAAGTTTAAACAATTTTAAAATATCACTATATTTAGGCGAGTAAACGAAAAATGTTCTATTCAGACTCTAATAACGCAGAAATCGTATTTCAAATTTAAATACGACTTGGGACAATATTTTACCTAAATAAAATGGTAGATTCAAAGTTTAAATGAACATAGTGTTTGTACCTGGAGTAAAGTTTAGAAGTTTAAACAATTTTAAAATATCACTATATTTAGGCGAGTAAACGAAAAATGTTCTTTTCAGACTCTAATAACGCAGAAATCGTATTTCAAATTTAAATACGACTTGGGACCTTATTTTACCTAAATGAAATGGTAGATTCAAAGTTTAAATGAACGTAGTGTTTGTACCTTGAGCAAAGTTTAGAAGTTTAAACAATTTTAATATATCACTATGTTTAGGCGAGTAAACGAAAAAAGTTCGTTTCAGACTCTAATAACACAGAAATCGTTTTCCAATTTAGAATCAAATGGTAGAATCAAACTTTAACCAAACGTAAAGTTTGTACCTAGAGTATTGTTGAAAAGTTTAAACAATTTTAAAATATCACTATATTTAGGCGAGTAAACGAAAAACGTTCTTTCCAGACTCTAATAACGCAGAAATCGTATTTCAAATTTAAATACGACTTGGGACCATATTTTACCTAAATGAAATGGTAGATTCAAAGTTTAAATGAACGTAGTGTTTGTACCTGGAGTAAAGTTTAGAAGTTTAAACAATTTTAAAATATCTCAATTTTTAGGCGAGTAAACGAAAAATGTTCGTTTCAGACTCTAATAACGCAGAAATCGTTTTCCAATTTAGAATCAAATGGTAGAATCAAACTTTAACCAAACGTAAAGTTTGTACCTAGGGTATTGTTGAAAAGTTTAATCAATTTTAAAATATCACTATATTTAGGCGAGTAAACGAAAAATGTTCTTTTCAAACTCTAATAACGCAGAAATCGTATTTCAAATTTAAATACGACTTAGGACCATATTTTTCTAGATTCAAAGTTTAAATGATCGTAGTGTTTGTACCTTGAGTAAAGTTTAGAAGTTTAAACAATTTTAAAATATCACTATATTTAGGCGAGTAAACGAAAAATGTTCTTTTCAGACTCTAATAACGCAGAAATCGTATTTCAAATTTAAATACGACTTGGGACCATATTTTACCTAAATGTAATGGTAGATTCAAAGTTTAAATGAACGTAGTGTTTGTACCTTGAGCAAAGTTTAGAAGATTAAACAATTTTAAAATATCACTATGTTTAGGCGAGTAAACGAAAAAAGTTCGTTTCAGACTCTAATAACGCAGAAATCGTATTTCAAAATTAAATACGACTTGGGACCATATTTTACCTAAATGAAATGGTAGATTCAAAGTTTAAATGAACGTTGTGTTTGTACCTTGAGTAAAGTTTAGAAGTTTAAACAATTTTAAAAAATCACTATATTTAGGCGAGTAAACGAAAAATGGTCGTTTCAGACTCTAATAACGCAGAAATCGTGTTTCAAGTTGAAATACGACTTTGGACCATATTTTACCTAAATGAAATGGTAGATTCAAAGTTTAAATGAACTTAGTGTTTGTACCTTGAGTATAGTTTAGAAGTTTAAACAATTTTAAAATATCACTATATTTAGGCGAGTAAACGAAAAATGGTCGTTTCAGACTCTAATAACGCAGAAATCGTATTTCAAATTTAAATACGACTTGGGACCATATTTTACCTAAATGAAATGGTAGATTCAAAGTTTAAATGAACGTAGTGTTTGTACCTTGAGCAAAGTTTAGTAGTTTAAACAATTTTAAAATATCTCAATTTTTGGGCGAGTAAACGAAAAAGTTCGTTACAGACTCTAACAACGCAGAAATCGTGTTTCAAGTTGAAATACGACTTTGGACCATATTTTACCTAAATGAAATGGTAGATTCAAAGTTTAACTGAACGTAGGGTTTGTACCTTGTGTAAAGTTTAGAAGTTTAAACAATTTTAAAATATCACTATATTTAGGCGAGTAAACGAAAAATGTTCGTTTCAGACTCTAATAATGCAGAAATCGTGTTCCAAGTTGAAAAACAACTTGGACCCATATCTCACCTAAATTAAATGGTAGAATCAAACTTTAACCAAACGTAAAGTTTGTACCTAGGGTATTGTTGAAAAGTTTAATCAATTTTAAAATACCACTATATTTAGGCGAGTAAACGAAAAATGTTCTTTCCAGACTCTAATAACGCAGAAATCGTATTTCAAATTTAAATACGACTTGGGACCATATTTTACCTAAATGAAATGGTAGATTCAAAGTTTAAATGAACGTAGTGTTTGTACCTTGAGTAAAGTTTAGAAGTTTAAACAATTTTAAAATATCACTATATTTAGGCGAGTAAACGAAAAATGTTCGTTTCAGACTCTAATAACGCAGAAATCGTGTTCCAAGTTAGAATCAAATGGTAGAATCAAACTTTAACCAAACGTAAAGTTTGTACCTAGGGTATTGTTGAGAAGTTTAATCAATTTTAAAATATCACTATATTTAGGCGAGTAAACGAAAAATTTTCTTTTCAGACTCTAATAACGCAGATATCGTATTTCAAATTTAAATACGACTTGGGACCATATTTTACCTACATGAAATGGTAGATTCAAAGTTTAACTGAACGTAGTGTTTGTACCTGGAGTAAAGTTTAGAAGTTTAAACAATTTTAAAATATCTCAATTTTTAGGCGAGTAAACGAAAAATGTTCTTTTCAGACTCTAATAACGCAGAAATCGTATTTCAAATTTGAATACGACTTGGGACCATATTTTACCTAAATGTAATAGTAGATTCAAAGTTTAAATGAACGTAGTGTTTGTACCTTGAGCAAAGTTTAGAAGTTTAAACAATTTTAAAATATCACTATGTTTAGGCGAGTAAACGAAAAAAGTTCGTTTCAGACTCTAATAACACAGAAAATTGTGTTTACAAGTTGAAAAACGACTTGGAACCATATCTTACCTAATTTAAATGGTAGAATCAAACTTTAACCAAACGTAAAGTTTGTACCTAGGGTATTGTTGAAAAGTTTAAACAAATTTAAAATATCACTATATTTAGGCGAGTAAACGAAAAATGTTCTTTCCAGACTCTAATAACGCAGAAATCGTATTTCAAATTTAAATACGACTTGGGACCATATTTTACCTAAATGAAATGGTAGATTCAAAGTTTAAATGAACGTAGTGTTTGTACCTGGAGTAAAGTTTAGAAGTTTAAACAATTTTAAAATATCTCAATTTTTAGGCGAGTAAACGAAAAATGTTCGTTTCAGACTCTAATAACGCAGAAATCGTATTCCAATTTAGAATCAAATGGTAGAATCAAACTTTAACCAAACGTAAAGTTTGTACCTAGGGTATTGTTGAAAAGTTTAATCAATTTTAAAATATCACTATATTTAGGCGAGTAAACGAAAAATGTTCTTTTCAAACTCTAATAACGCAGAAATCGTATTTCAAATTTAAATACGACTTGGGACCATATTTTTCTAGATTCAAAGTTTAAATGATCGTAGGGTTTGTACCTTGAGTAAAGTTTAGAAGTTTAAACAATTTTAAAATATCACTATATTTAGGCGAGTAAACGAAAAATGTTCTTTTCAGACTCTAATAACGCAGAAATCGTATTTCAAATTTAAATAAGACTTGGGACCATATTTTACCTAAATGTAATGGTAGATTCAAAGTTTAAATGAACGTAGTGTTTGTACCTTGAGCAAAGTTTAGAAGATTAAACAATTTTAAAATATCACTATGTTTAGGCGAGTAAACGAAAAAAGTTCGTTTCAGACTCTAATAACGCAGAAATCGTATTTCAAAATTAAATACGACTTGGGACCATATTTTACCTAAATGAAATGGTAGATTCAAAGTTTAACTGAACGTAGGGTTTGTACCTTGAGTAAAGTTTAGAAGTTTAAACAATTTTAAAATATCACTATATTTAGGCGAGTAAACGAAAAATGTTCGTTTCAGACTCTAATAACGCAGAAATCGTATTTCAAATTTAAATACGACTTGGGACCATATTTTACCTAAATGAAATGGTAGATTCAAAGTTTAAATGAACGTAGTGTTTGTACCTTGAGCAAAGTTTAGAAGTTTAAACAATTTTAAAATATCACTATGTTTAGGCGAGTAAACGAAAAAAGTTCGTTTCAGACTCTAATAACGCAGAAATCGTATTTCAAAATTAAATACGACTTGGGACCATATTTTACCTAAATGAAATGGTAGATTCAAAATTTAAATGAACGTAGTGTTTGTACCTTGAGTAAAGTTTAGAAGTTTAAACAATTTTAAAATATCACTATATTTAGGCGAGTAAACGAAAAATGGTCGTTTCAGACTCTAATAACGCAGAAATCGTGTTTCAAGTTGAAATACGACTTGGGACCATATTTTACCTAAATGAAATGGTAGATTCAAAGTTTAAATGAACGTAGTGTTTGTACCTTGAGTAAAGTTTAGAAGTTTAAACAATTATAAAATATCACTATATTTAGGCGAGTAAACGAAAAATGGTCGTTTCAGACTCTAATAACGCAGATATCGTATTTCAAATTTAAATACGACTTGGGACCATATTTTACCTAAATGAATTGGTAGATTCAAAGTTTAACTGAACGTAGTGTTTGTACCTTGAGTAAAGTTTAGAAGTTTAAACAATTTTAAAATATCACTATATTTAGGCGAGTAAACGAAAAATGTTCTTTTCAGACTCTAATAACGCAGAAATCGTATTTCAAATTTAAATACGACTTGGGACAATATTTTACCTAAATAAAATGGTAGATTCAAAGTTTAAATGAACGTAGTGTTTGTACATGGAGTAAAGTTTAGAAGTTTAAACAATTTTAAAATATCACTATATTTAGGCGAGTAAACGAAAAATGTTCTTTTGAGACTCTAATAACGCAGAAATCGTATTTCAAATTTAAATACGACTTGGGACCATATTTTACCTAAATAAAATGGTAGATTCAAAGTTTAAATGAACGTAGTGTTTGTACCTTGAGTAAAGTTTAGAATTTTAAACAATTTTAAAATATCTCAATTTTTAGGCGAGTAAACGAAAAATGTTCGTTTCAGACTCTAATAACGCAGAAATCGTATTTCAAATTTAAATACGACTTGGGACCTTATTTTACCTAAATGAAATGGTAGATTCAAAGTTTAAATGAACGTAGTGTTTGTACCTTGAGCAAAGTTTAGAAGTTTAAACAATTTTAAAATATCACTATGTTTAGGCGAGTAAACGAAAAAAGTTCGTTTCAGACTCTAATAACACAGAAAATTGTGTTTACAAGTTGAAAAACGACTTGGAACCATATCTTACCTAAATTAAATGGTAGAATCAAACTTTAACCAAACGTAAAGTTTGTACCTAGGGTATTGTTGAAAAGTTTAAACAATTTTAAAATATCTCAATTTTTAGGCGAGTAAACGAAAAATGTTCGTTTCAGACTCTAATAACGTAGAAATCGTATTCCAATTTAGAATCAAATGGTAGAATCAAACTTTAACCAAACGTAAAGTTTGTACCTAGGGTATTGTTGAAAAGTTTAATCAATTTTAAAATATCACTATATTTAGGCGAGTAAACGAAAAATGTTCTTTTCAAACTCTAATAACGCAGAAATCGTATTTCAAATTTAAATACGACTTGGGACCATATTTTTCTAGATTCAAAGTTTAAATGATCGTAGTGTTTGTACCTTGAGTAAAGTTTAGAAGTTTAAACAATTTTAAAATATCACTATGTTTAGGCGAGTAAACGAAAAATGGTCGTTTCAGACTCTAATAACGCAGAAATCGTGTTTCAAATTTAAATACGACTTGGGACCATATTTTACCTAAATGAAATGGTAGATTCAAAGTTTAAATGAACGTAGTGTTTGTACCTTGAGCAAAGTTTAGAAGTTTAAACAATTTTATAATATCACTATGTTTAGGCGAGTAAACGAAAAAAGTTCGTTTCAGACTCTAATAACGCAGAAATCGTATTTCAAAATTAAATACGACTTGGGACCATATTTTACCTAAATGAAATGATAGATTCAAAATTTAAATGAACGTAGTGTTTGTACCTTGAGTAAAGTTTAGAAGTTTAAACAATTTTAAAATATCACTATATTTAGGCGAGTAAACGAAAAATGGTCGTTTCAGACTCTAATAACGCAGAAATCGTGTTTCAAGTTGAAATACGACTTTGGACCATATTTTACCTAAATGAAATGGTAGATTCAAAGTTTAAATGAACGTAGTGTTTGTACCTTGAGTATAGTTTAGAAGTTTAAACAATTTTAAAATATCACTATATTTAGGCGAGTAAACGAAAAATGGTCGTTTCAGACTCTAATAACGCAGAAATCGTATTTCAAATTTAAATACGACTTGGGACCATATTTTACCTAAATGAAATGGTAGATTCAAAGTTTAACTGAACGTAGTGTTTAGAAGTTTAAACAATTTTAAAATATCACTATATTTAGGCGGGTAAACGAAAAATGTTCGTTTCAGACTCTAATAACGCAGAAATCGTGTTCCAAGTTGAAAAACGACTTGGACCCATATCTCACCTAAATTAAATGGTAGAATCAATCTTTAACCAAACGTAAAGTTTGTACCTAGGGTATTGTTGAAAAGTTTAATCAATTTTAAAATTTCACTATATTTAGGCGAGTAAACGAAAAATGTTCTTTTCAAACTCTAATAACGCAGAAATCGTATTTCAAATTTAAATACGACTTGCGACCATAATTTTCTAGATTCAAAGTTTAAATGATCGTAATGTTTGTACCTTGAGTAAAGTTTAGAAGTTTAAACAATTTTAAAATATCACTATATTTAGGCGAGTAAACGAAAAATGTTCTTTTCAGACTCTAATAACGCAGAAATCGTATTTCAAATTTAAATACGACTTGGGACCATATTTTACCTAAATGAAATGGTAGATTCAAAGTTTAAATGAACGTAGTGTTTGTACCTTGAGCAAAGTTTAGGAGTTTAAACAATTTTAAAATATCACTATGTTTAGGCGAGTAAACGAAAAAAGTTCGTTTCAGACTCTAATAACGCAGAAATCGTATTTCAAAATTAAATACGACTTGGGACCATATTTTACCTAAATGAAATGGTAGATTCAAAATTTAAATGAACGTAGTGTTTGTACCTTGAGTAAAGTTTAGAAGTTTAAACAATTTTAAAATATCACTATATTTAGGCGAGTAAACGAAAAATGCTCGTTTCAGACTCTAATAACGCAGAAATCGTGTTTCAAGTTGAAATACGACTTTGGACCATATTTTACCTAAATGAAATGGTAGATTCAAAGTTTAAATGAACGTAGTGTTTGTACCTTGAGTATAGTTTAGAAGTTTAAACAATTTTAAAATATCACTACATTTAGGCGAGTAAACGAAAAATGGTCGTTTCAGACTCTAATAACGCAGAAATCGTATTTCAAATTTAAATACGACTTGGGACCATATTTTACCTAATTGAAATGGTAGATTCAAAGTTTAAATGAACGTAGTGTTTGTACCTTGAGCAAAGTTTAGAAGTTTAAACAATTTTAAAATATCACTATATTTAGGCGAGTAAACGAAAAATGGTCGTTTCAGACTCTAATAACGCAGAAATCGTATTTCAAATTTAAATACGACTTGGGACCATATTTTACCTAAATGAAATGGTAGATTCAAAGTTTAACTGAACGTAGTGTTTGTACCTTGAGTAAAGTTTAGAAGTTTAAACAATTTTAAAATATCACTATATTTAGGCGAGTAAACGAAAAATGTTCTTTTCAGACTCTAATAACGCAGAAATCGTATTTCAAATTTAAATACGACTTGGGACAATATCTTACCTAAATAAAATGGTAGATTCAAAGTTAAAATGAACGTAGTGTTTGTACCTGGAGTAAAGTTTAGAAGTTTAAACAATTTTAAAATATCACTATATTTAGGCGAGTAAACGAAAATGTTCTTTTCAGACTCTAATAACGCAGAAATCGTATTTCAAATTTAAATACGACTTGGGACCATATTTTACCTAAATAAAATGGTAGATTCAAAGTTTAAATGAACGTAGTGTTTGTACCTGGAGTAAAGTTTAGAAGTTTAAACAATTTTAAAATATCTCAATTTTTAGGCGAGTAAACGAAAAATGTTCGTTTCAGACTCTAATAACGCAGAAATCGTATTCCAATTTAGAATCAAATGGTAGAATCAAACTTTAACCAAACGTAAAGTTTGTACCTGGGGTATTGTTGAAAAGTTTAATCAATTTTAAAATATCACTATATTTAGGCGAGTAAACGAAAAATGGTCGTTTCAGACTCTAATAACGCAGAAATCGTATTTCAAATTTAAATACGACTTGGGACCATATTTTACCTAAATGAAATGGTAGATTCAAAATTTAAATGAACGTAGTGTTTGTACCTTGAGTAAAGTTTAGAAGTTTAAACAATTTTAAAATATCACTATATTTAGGCGAGTAAACGAAAAATGCTCGTTTCAGACTCTAATAACGCAGAAATCGTGTTTCAAGTTGAAATACGACTTTGGACCATATTTTACCTAAATGAAATGGTAGATTCAAAGTTTAAATGAACGTAGTTTTTGTACCATGAGTATAGTTTAGAAATTTAAACAATTTTAAAATATCACTATATTTAGGCGAGTAAACGAAAAATGGTCGTTTCAGACTCTAATAACGCAGAAATCGTATTTCAAATTTAAATACGACTTGGAACCATATTTTACCTAAATGAAATGGTAGATTCAAAGTTTAAATGAACGTAGTGTTTGTACCTTGAGTAAAGTTTAGAAGTTTAAACAATTTTAAAATATCACTATATTTAGGCGAGTAAACGAAAAATGTTCGTTTCAGACTCTAATAACGCAGAAATCGTATTCCAATTTAGAATCAAATGGTAGTATCAAACTTTAACCAAACGTAAAGTTTGTACCTAGGGTATTGTTGAAAAGTTTAATCAATTTTAATATTTTAAAATTGATTAAACTTTTCTTTCACTATATTTAGACGAGTAAACGAAAAATGTTCTTTTCAAACTCTAATAACGCAGAAATCGTATTTCAAATTTAAATACGACTTGGGACCATATTTTTCTAGATTCAAAGTTTAAATGATCGTAGTGTTTGTACCTTGAGTAAAGTTTAGAAGTTTAAACAATTTTAAAATATCACTATATTTAGGCGAGTAAACGAAAAATGTTCTTTTCAGACTCTAATAACGCAGAAATCGTATTTCAAATTTAAATACGACTTGGGACCATATTTTACCTAAATGTAATGGTAGATTCAAAGTTTAAATGAACGTAGTGTTTGTACCTTGAGTAAAGTTTAGAAGTTTAAACAATTTTAAAATATCACTATATTTAGGCGAGTAAACGAAAAATGGTCGTTTCAGACTCTAATAACGCAGAAATCGTATTTCAAATTTAAATACGACTTGGGACCATATTTTACCTAAATGAAATGGTAGATTCAAAGTTTAACTGAACGTAGTGTTTGTACCTTGAGTAAAGTTTAGAAGTTTAAACAATTTTAAAATATCACTATATTTAGGCGAGTAAACGAAAAATGTTCTATTCAGACTCTAATAACGCAGAAATCGTATTTCAAATTTAAATACGACTTGGGACAATATTTTACCTAAATAAAATGGTAGATTCAAAGTTTAAATGAACATAGTGTTTGTACCTGGAGTAAAGTTTAGAAGTTTAAACAATTTTAAAATATCACTATATTTAGGCGAGTAAACGAAAAATGTTCTTTTCAGACTCTAATAACGCAGAAATCGTATTTCAAATTTAAATACGACTTGGGACCTTATTTTACCTAAATGAAATGGTAGATTCAAAGTTTAAATGAACGTAGTGTTTGTACCTTGAGCAAAGTTTAGAAGTTTAAACAATTTTAATATATCACTATGTTTAGGCGAGTAAACGAAAAAAGTTCGTTTCAGACTCTAATAACACAGAAATCGTTTTCCAATTTAGAATCAAATGGTAGAATCAAACTTTAACCAAACGTAAAGTTTGTACCTAGAGTATTGTTGAAAAGTTTAAACAATTTTAAAATATCACTATATTTAGGCGAGTAAACGAAAAACGTTCTTTCCAGACTCTAATAACGCAGAAATCGTATTTCAAATTTAAATACGACTTGGGACCATATTTTACCTAAATGAAATGGTAGATTCAAAGTTTAAATGAACGTAGTGTTTGTACCTGGAGTAAAGTTTAGAAGTTTAAACAATTTTAAAATATCTCAATTTTTAGGCGAGTAAACGAAAAATGTTCGTTTCAGACTCTAATAACGCAGAAATCGTTTTCCAATTTAGAATCAAATGGTAGAATCAAACTTTAACCAAACGTAAAGTTTGTACCTAGGGTATTGTTGAAAAGTTTAATCAATTTTAAAATATCACTATATTTAGGCGAGTAAACGAAAAATGTTCTTTTCAAACACTAATAACGCAGAAATCGTATTTCAAATTTAAATTCGACTTGGGACCATATTTTTCTAGATTCAAAGTTTAAATGATCGTAGTGTTTGTACTTTGAGTAAAGTTTAGAAGTTTAAACAATTTTAAAATATCACAATATTTAGGCGAGTAAACGAAAAATGTTCTTTTCAGACTCTAATAACGCAGAAATCGTATTTCAAATTTAAATACGACTTGGGACCTTATTTTACCTAAATGAAATGGTAGATTCAAAGTTTAAATGAACGTAGTGTTTGTACCTTGAGCAAAGTTTAGAAGTTTAAACAATTTTAATATATCACTATGTTTAGGCGAGTAAACGAAAAAAGTTCGTTTCAGACTCTAATAACACAGAAATCGTTTTCCAATTTAGAATCAAATGGTAGAATCAAACTTTAACCAAACGTAAAGTTTGTACCTAGAGTATTGTTGAAAAGTTTAAACAATTTTAAAATATCACTATATTTAGGCGAGTAAACGAAAAACGTTCTTTCCAGACTCTAATAACGCAGAAATCGTATTTCAAATTTAAATACGACTTGGGACCATATTTTACCTAAATGTAATGGTAGATTCAAAGTTTAAATGAACGTAGTGTTTGTACCTTGAGCAAAGTTTAGAAGATTAAACAATTTTAAAATATCACTATGTTTAGGCGAGTAAACGAAAAAAGTTCGTTTCAGACTCTAATAACGCTGAAATCGTATTTCAAAATTAAATACGACTTGGGACCATATTTTACCTAAATGAAATGGTAGATTCAAAGTTTAAATGAACGTAGTGTTTGTACCTTGAGCAAAGTTTAGAAGTTTAAACAATTTTAAAATATCACTATGTTTAGGCGAGTAAACGAAAAAAGTTCGTTTCAGACTCTAATAACACAGAAAATTGTGTTTACAAGTTGAAAAACGACTTGGAACCATATCTTACCTAAATTAAATGGTAGAATCAAACTTTAACCAAACGTAAAGTTTGTACCTAGGGTATTGTTGAAAAGTTTAAACAATTTTAAAATATCACTATATTTAGGCGAGTAAACGAAAAATGTTCGTTCCAGACTCTAATAACGCAGAAATCGTATTTCAAATTTAAATACGACTTGGGACCATATTTTACCTAAATGAAATGGTAGATTCAAAGTTTAAATGAACGTAGTGTTTGTACCTGGAGTAAAGTTTAGAAGTTTAAACGATTTTAAAATATCTCAATTTTTAGGCGAGTAAACGAAAAATGTTCGTTTCAGACTCTAATAACGCAGAAATCATATTCCAATTTAGAATCAAATGGTAGAATCAAACTTTAACCAAACGTAAAGTTTGTACCTAGGGTATTGTTGAAAAGTTTAATCAATTTTAAAATATCACTATATTTAGGCGAGTAAACGAAAAATGTTCTTTTCAAACTCTAATAACGCAGAAATCGTATTTCAAATTTAAATACGACTTAGGACCATATTTTTCTAGATTCAAAGTTTAAATGATCGTAGTGTTTGTACCTTGAGTAAAGTTTAGAAGTTTAAACAATTTTAAAATATCACTATATTTAGGCGAGTAAACGAAAAATGTTCTTTTCAGACTCTAATAACGCAGAAATCGTATTTCAAATTTAAATACGACTTGGGACCATATTTTACCTAAATGTAATGGTAGATTCAAAGTTTAAATGAACGTAGTGTTTGTACCTTGAGCAAAGTTTAGAAGATTAAACAATTTTAAAATATCACTATGTTTAGGCGAGTAAACGAAAAAAGTTCGTTTCAGACTCTAATAACGCAGAAATCGTATTTCAAAATTAAATACGACTTGGGACCATATTTTACCTAAATGAAATGGTAGATTCAAAGTTTAAATGAACGTTGTGTTTGTACCTTGAGTAAAGTTTAGAAGTTTAAACAATTTTAAAAAATCACTATATTTAGGCGAGTAAACGAAAAATGGTCGTTTCAGACTCTAATAACGCAGAAATCGTGTTTCAAGTTGAAATACGACTTTGGACCATATTTTACCTAAATGAAATGGTAGATTCAAAGTTTAAATGAACTTAGTGTTTGTACCTTGAGTATAGTTTAGAAGTTTAAACAATTTTAAAATATCACTATATTTAGGCGAGTAAACGAAAAATGGTCGTTTCAGACTCTAATAACGCAGAAATCGTATTTCAAATTTAAATACGACTTGGGACCATATTTTACCTAAATGAAATGGTAGATTCAAAGTTTAAATGAACGTAGTGTTTGTACCTTGAGCAAAGTTTAGTAGTTTAAACAATTTTAAAATATTTTAATTTTTGGGCGAGTAAACGAAAAAGTTCGTTTCAGACTCTAACAACGCAGAAATCGTGTTTCAAGTTGAAATACGACTTTGGACCATATTTTACCTAAATGAAATGGTAGATTCAAAGTTTAACTGAACGTAGGGTTTGTACCTTGTGTAAAGTTTAGAAGTTTAAACAATTTTAAAATATCACTATATTTAGGCGAGTAAACGAAAAATGTTCGTTTCAGACTCTAATAATGCAGAAATCGTGTTCCAAGTTGAAAAACAACTTGGACCCATATCTCACCTAAATTAAATGGTAGAATCAAACTTTAACCAAACGTAAAGTTTGTACCTAGGGTATTGTTGAAAAGTTTAATCAATTTTAAAATACCACTATATTTAGGCGAGTAAACGAAAAATGTTCTTTCCAGACTCTAATAACGCAGAAATCGTATTTCAAATTTAAATACGACTTGGGACCATATTTTACCTAAATGAAATGGTAGATTCAAAGTTTAAATGAACGTAGTGTTTGTACCTTGAGTAAAGTTTAGAAGTTTAAACAATTTTAAAATATCACTATATTTAGGCGAGTAAACGAAAAATGTTCGTTTCAGACTCTAATAACGCAGAAATCGTGTTCCAAGTTAGAATCAAATGGTAGAATCAAACTTTAACCAAACGTAAAGTTTGTACCTAGGGTATTGTTGAGAAGTTTAATCAATTTTAAAATATCACTATATTTAGGCGAGTAAACGAAAAATTTTCTTTTCAGACTCTAATAACGCAGATATCGTATTTCAAATTTAAATACGACTTGGGACCATATTTTACCTACATGAAATGGTAGATTCAAAGTTTAACTGAACGTAGTGTTTGTACCTGGAGTAAAGTTTAGAAGTTTAAACAATTTTAAAATATCTCAATTTTTAGGCGAGTAAACGAAAAATGTTCTTTTCAGACTCTAATAACGCAGAAATCGTATTTCAAATTTGAATACGACTTGGGACCATATTTTACCTAAATGTAATAGTAGATTCAAAGTTTAAATGAACGTAGTGTTTGTACCTTGAGCAAAGTTTAGAAGTTTAAACAATTTTAAAATATCACTATGTTTAGGCGAGTAAACGAAAAAAGTTCGTTTCAGACTCTAATAACACAGAAAATTGTGTTTACAAGTTGAAAAACGACTTGGAACCATATCTTACCTAAATTAAATGGTAGAATCAAACTTTAACCAAACGTAAAGTTTGTACCTAGGGTATTGTTGAAAAGTTTAAACAAATTTAAAATATCACTATATTTAGGCGAGTAAACGAAAAATGTTCTTTCCAGACTCTAATAACGCAGAAATCGTATTTCAAATTTAAATACGACTTGGGACCATATTTTACCTAAATGAAATGGTAGATTCAAAGTTTAAATGAACGTAGTGTTTGTACCTGGAGTAAAGTTTAGAAGTTTAAACAATTTTAAAATATCTCAATTTTTAGGCGAGTAAACGAAAAATGTTCGTTTCAGACTCTAATAACGCAGAAATCGTATTCCAATTTAGAATCAAATGGTAGAATCAAACTTTAACCAAACGTAAAGTTTGTACCTAGGGTATTGTTGAAAAGTTTAATCAATTTTAAAATATCACTATATTTAGGCGAGTAAACGAAAAATGTTCTTTTCAAACTCTAATAACGCAGAAATCGTATTTCAAATTTAAATACGACTTGGGACCATATTTTTCTAGATTCAAAGTTTAAATGATCGTAGGGTTTGTACCTTGAGTAAAGTTTAGAAGTTTAAACAATTTTAAAATATCACTATATTTAGGCGAGTAAACGAAAAATGTTCTTTTCAGACTCTAATAACGCAGAAATCGTATTTCAAATTTAAATAAGACTTGGGACCATATTTTACCTAAATGTAATGGTAGATTCAAAGTTTAAATGAACGTAGTGTTTGTACCTTGAGCAAAGTTTAGAAGATTAAACAATTTTAAAATATCACTATGTTTAGGCGAGTAAACGAAAAAAGTTCGTTTCAGACTCTAATAACGCAGAAATCGTATTTCAAAATTAAATACGACTTGGGACCATATTTTACCTAAATGAAATGGTAGATTCAAAGTTTAACTGAACGTAGGGTTTGTACCTTGAGTAAAGTTTAGAAGTTTAAACAATTTTAAAATATCACTATATTTAGGCGAGTAAACGAAAAATGTTCGTTTCAGACTCTAATAACGCAGAAATCGTATTTCAAATTTAAATACGACTTGGGACCATATTTTACCTAAATGAAATGGTAGATTCAAAGTTTAAATGAACGTAGTGTTTGTACCTTGAGCAAAGTTTAGAAGTTTAAACAATTTTAAAATATCACTATGTTTAGGCGAGTAAACGAAAAAAGTTCGTTTTAGACTCTAATAACACAGAAAATTGTGTTTACAAGTTGAAAAACGACTTGGAACCATATCTTACCTAAATTAAATGGTAGAATCAAACTTTAACCAAACGTAAAGTTTGTACCTAGGGTATTGTTGAAAAGTTTAAACAATTTTAAAATATCACTATATTTAGGCGAGTAAACGAAAAATGTTCTTTACAGACTCTAATAACGCAGAAATCGTATTTCAAATTTAAATACGACTTGGGACCATATTTTACCTAATTGAAATGGTAGATTCAAAGTTTAAATGAACGTAGTGTTTGTACCTGGAGTAAAGTTTAGAAGTTGAAACAATTTTAAAATATCTCAATTTTTAGGCGAGTAAACGAAAAATGTTCGTTTCAGACTCTAATAACGCAGAAATCGTATTCCAATTTAGAATCAAATGGTAGAATCAAACTTTAACCAAACGTAAAGTTTGTACCTAGGGTATTGTTGAAAAGTTTAATCAATTTTAAAATATCACTATATTTAGGCGAGTAAACGAAAAATGTTCTTTTCAAACTCTAATAACGCAGAAATCGTATTTCAAATTTAAATACGACTTGGGACCACATTTTTCTAGATTCAAAGTTTAAATGATCGTATTGTTTGTACCTTGAGTAAAGTTTAGAAGTTTAAACAATTTTAAAATATCACTATATTTAGGCGAGTAAACGAAAAATGTTCTTTTCAGACTCTAATAACGCAGAAATCGTATTTCAAATTTAAATACGACTTGGGACCATATTTACCTAAATGTAATGGTAGATTCAAAGTTTAAATGAACGTAGTGTTTGTACCTTGAGCAAAGTTTAGAAGATTAAACAATTTTAAAATATCACTATGTTTAGGCGAGTAAACGAAAAAAGTTCGTATCAGACTCTAATAACGCAGAAATCGTATTTCAAAATTAAATACGACTTGGGACCATATTTTACCTAAATGAAATGGTAGATTCAAAGTTTAAATGAACGTAGTGTTTGTACCTTGAGTAAAGTTTAGAAGTTTAAACAATTTTAAAATATCACTATATTTAGGCGAGTAAACGAAAAATGTTCTTTTCAGACTCTAATAACGCAGAAATCGTATTTCAAATTTAAATACGACTTGGGACAATATCTTACCTAAATAAAATGGTAGATTCAAAGTTAAAATGAACGTAGTGTTTGTACCTGGAGTAAAGTTTAGAAGTTTAAACAATTTTAAAATATCACTATATTTAGGCGAGTAAACGAAAATGTTCTTTTCAGACTCTAATAACGCAGAAATCGTATTTCAAATTTAAATACGACTTGGGACCATATTTTACCTAAATAAAATGGTAGATTCAAAGTTTAAATGAACGTAGTGTTTGTACCTGGAGTAAAGTTTAGAAGTTTAAACAATTTTAAAATATCTCAATTTTTAGGCGAGTAAACGAAAAATGTTCGTTTCAGACTCTAATAACGCAGAAATCGTATTCCAATTTAGAATCAAATGGTAGAATCAAACTTTAACCAAACGTAAAGTTTGTACCTGGGGTATTGTTGAAAAGTTTAATCAATTTTAAAATATCACTATATTTAGGCGAGTAAACGAAAAATGGTCGTTTCAGACTCTAATAACGCAGAAATCGTTTTTCAAATTTAAATACGACTTGGGACCATATTTTACCTAAATGAAATGGTAGATTCAAAGTTTAACTGAACGTAGTGTTTGTACCTTGAGTAAAGTTTAGAAGTTTAAACAATTTTAAAATATCACTATATTTAGGCGAGTAAACGAAAAATGTTCTTTTCAGACTCTAATAACGCAGAAATCGTATTTCAAATTTAAATACGACTTGGGACAATATCTTACCTAAATAAAATGGTAGATTCAAAGTTAAAATGAACGTAGTGTTTGTACCTGGAGTAAAGTTTAGAAGTTTAAACAATTTTAAAATATCACTATATTTAGGCGAGTAAACGAAAATGTTCTTTTCAGACTCTAATAACGCAGAAATCGTATTTCAAATTTAAATACGACTTGGGACCATATTTTACCTAAATAAAATGGTAGATTCAAAGTTTAAATGAACGTAGTGTTTGTACCTGGAGTAAAGTTTAGAAGTTTAAACAATTTTAAAATATCTCAATTTTTAGGCGAGTAAACGAAAAATGTTCGTTTCAGACTCTAATAACGCAGAAATCGTATTCCAATTTAGAATCAAATGGTAGAATCAAACTTTAACCAAACGTAAAGTTTGTACCTGGGGTATTGTTGAAAAGTTTAATCAATTTTAAAATATCACTATATTTAGGCGAGTAAACGAAAAATGGTCGTTTCAGACTCTAATAACGCAGAAATCGTATTTCAAATTTAAATACGACTTGGGACAATATTTTACCTAAATGAAATGGTAGATTCAAAATTTAAATGAACGTAGTGTTTGTACCTTGAGTAAAGTTTAGAAGTTTAAACAATTTTAAAATATCACTATATTTAGGCGAGTAAACGAAAAATGCTCGTTTCAGACTCTAATAACGCAGAAATCGTGTTTCAAGTTGAAATACGACTTTGGACCATATTTTACCTAAATGAAATGGTAGATTCAAAGTTTAAATGAACGTAGTGTTTGTACCTTGAGTATAGTTTAGAAGTTTAAACAATTTTAAAATATCACTATATTTAGGCGAGTAAACGAAAAATGGTCGTTTCAGACTCTAATAACGCAGAAATCGTATTTCAAATTCAAATACGACTTGGGACCATATTTTACCTAAATGAAATGGTAGATTCAAAGTTTAAATGAACGTAGTGTTTGTACCTTGAGCAAAGTTTAGAAGTTTAAACAATTTTAAAATATCACTATATTTAGGCGAGTAAACGAAAAATGGTCGTTTCGGACTCTAATAACGCAGAAATCGTATTTCAAATTTAAATACGACTTGGGACCATATTTTACCTAAATGAAATGGTAGATTCAAAGTTTAAATGAACGTAGTATTTGTACCTTGAGTAAAGTTTAGAAGTTTAAACAATTTTAAAATATCACTATATTTAGGCGAGTAAACGAAAAATGTTCGTTTCAGACTCTAATAACTCAGAAATCGTATTTCAAATTTAAATACGACTTGGGACCATATTTTACCTAAATGAAATGGTAGATTCAAAGTTTAAATGAACGTAGTGTTTGTACCTTGAGCAAAGTTTAGAAGTATAAACAATTTTAAAATATCACTATATTTAGGCGAGTAAACGAAAAATGGTCGTTTCAGACTCTAATAACGCAGAAATCGTATTTCAAATTTAAATACGACTTGGGACCATATTTTACCTAAATGAAATGGTAGATTCAAAGTTTAACTGAACGTAGTGTTTGTACCTTCAGTAAAGTTTAGAAGTTTAAACAATTTTAAAATATCACTATATTTAGGCGAGTAAACGAAAAATGTTCTTTTCAGACTCTAATAACGCAGAAATCGTATTTCAAATTTAAATACGACTTGGGACAATATCTTACCTAAATAAAATGGTAGATTCAAAGTTTAAATGAACGTAGTGTTTGTACCTGGAGTAAAGTTTAGAAGTTTAAACAATTTTAAAATATCACTATATTTAGGCGAGTAAACGAAAAATGTTCTTTTCAGACTCTAATAACGCAGTAATCGTATTTCAAATTTAAATACGACTTGGGACCATATTTTACCTAAATAAAATGTTAGATTCAAAGTTTAAATGAACGTAGTGTTTGTACCTGGAGTAAAGTTTAGAAGTTTAAACAATTTTAAAATATCTCAATTTTTAGGCGAGTAAACGAAAAATGTTCGTTTCAGACTCTAATAACGCAGAAATCGTATTCCAATTTAGAATCAAATGGTAGAATCAAACTTTAACCAAACGTAAAGTTTGTACCTGGGGTATTGTTGAAAAGTTTAATCAATTTTAAAATATCACTATATTTAGGCGAGTAAACGAAAAATGGTCGTTTCAGACTCTAATAACGCAGAAATCGTATTTCAAATTTAAATACGACTTGGGACAATATTTTACCTAAATGAAATGGTAGATTCAAAATTTAAATGAACGTAGTGTTTGTACCTTGAGTAAAGTTTAGAAGTTTAAACAATTTTAAAATATCACTATATTTAGGCGAGTAAACGAAAAATGCTCGTTTCAGACTCTAATAACGCAGAAATCGTGTTTCAAGTTGAAATACGACTTTGGACCATATTTTACCTAAATGAAATGGTAGATTCAAAGTTTAAATGAACGTAGTGTTTGTACCTTGAGTATAGTTTAGAAGTTTAAACAATTTTAAAATATCACTATATTTAGGCGAGTAAACGAAAAATGGTCGTTTCAGACTCTAATAACGCAGAAATCGTATTTCAAATTTAAATACGACTTGGGACCATATTTTACCTAAATGAAATGGTAGATTCAAAGTTTAAATGAACGTAGTGTTTGTACCTTGAGCAAAGTTTAGAAGTTTAAACAATTTTAAAATATCACTATATTTAGGCGAGTAAACGAAAAATGGTCGTTTCGGACTCTAATAACGCAGAAATCGTATTTCAAATTTAAATACGACTTGGGACCATATTTTACCTAAATGAAATGGTAGATTCAAAGTTTAACTGAACGTAGTGTTTGTACCTTGAGTAAAGTTTAGAAGTTTAAACAATTTTAAAATTGCACTATATTTAGGCGAGTAAACGAAAAATGTTCTTTTCAGACTCTAATAACGCAGAAATCGTATTTCAAATTTAAATACGACTTGGGACCATATTTTACCAAAATAAAATGGTAGATTCAAAGTTTAAATGAACGTAGTGTTTGTACCTGGAGTAAAGTTTAGAAGTTTAAACAATTTTAAAATATCTCAATTTTTAGGCGAGTAAACGAAAAATGTTCGTTTCAGACTCTAATAACGCAGAAATCGTATTCCAATTTAGAATCAAATGGTAGAATCAAACTTTAACCAAACGTAAAGTTTGTACCTGGGGTATTGTTGAAAAGTTTAATCAATTTTAAAATATCACTATATTTAGGCGAGTAAACGAAAAATGGTCGTTTCAGACTCTTATAACGCAGAAATCGTATTTCAAATTTAAATACGACTTGGGACCATATTTTACCTAAATGAAATGGTAGATTCAAAGTTTAAATGAACGTAGTGTTTGTACCTAGAGTAAAGTTTAGAAGTTTAAACAATTTTAAAATATCACTATATTTAGGCGAGTAAACGAAAAATGTTCTTTTCAGTCTCTAATAACGCAGAAATCGTTTTACAAATTTAAATACGACTTGGGACCATATTTTACCTAAATAAAATGGTAGATTCAAAGTTTAAATGAACGTAGTGTTTGTACCTGGAGTAAAGTTTAGAAGTTTAAACAATTTTAAAATATCTCAATTTTTAGGCGAGTAAACGAACATGTTCGTTTCAGACTCTAAAAACGCAGAAATCGTATTCCAAGTTAGAATCAAATGGTAGAATCAAACTTTAACCAAACGTAAAGTTTGTACCTAGGGTATTGTTGAAAAGTTTAATCAATTTTAAAATATCACTATATTTAGGCGAGTAAACGAAAAATGTTCTTTTCAAACTCTAATAACGCAGAAATCGTATTTCAAATTTAAATACGACTTGGGACCATATTTTACCTAAATGAAATGGTAGATTCAAAGTTTAAATGATCGTAGTGATTGTACCTTGAGTAAAGTTTAGAAGTATAAACAATTTTAAAATATCACTATGTTTAAGCGAGTAAACGAAAAAAGTTCGTTTCAGACTCTAATAACGCAGAAATCGTATTTCAAAATTAAATACGACTTGAGACCATATTTTACCTAAATGAAATGGTAGATTCAAAGTTTAAATGAACGTAGTGTTTGTACCTTGAGTAAAGTTTAGTAGTTTAAACAATTTTAAAATATCTCAATTTTTAGGCGAGTAAACGAACATGTTCGTTTCAGACTCTAAAAACGCAGAAATCGTATTCCAAGTTAGAATCAAATGGTAGAATCAAACTTTAACCAAACGTAAAGTTTGTACCTAGGGTATTGTTGAAAAGTTTAATCAATTTTAAAATATCACTATATTTAGGCGAGTAAACGAAAAATGTTCTTTTCAAACTCTAATAACGCAGAAATCGTATTTCAAATTTAAATACGACTTGGGACCATATTTTACCTAAATGAAATGGTAGATTCAAAGTTTAAATGATCGTAGTGATTGTACCTTGAGTAAAGTTTAGAAGTATAAACAATTTTAAAATATCACTATATTTACGCGAGTAAACGAAAAATGGTCGTTTCAGACTCTAATAACGCAGAAATCGAGTTTCAAGTTGAAATACGACTTTGGACCATATTTTACCTAAATAAAATGGTAGATTCAAAGTTTAAATGAACGTAGTGTTTGTACCTTGAGTATAGTTTAGAAGTTTAAACAATTTTAAAATATCACTATATTTAGGCGAGTAAACGAAAAATGGTCGTTTCAGACTCTAATAACGCAGAAATCGTATTTCAAATTTAAATACGACTTGGGACCATATTTTACCTAAATGAAATGGTAGATTCAAAGATTAAATGAACGTAGTGTTTGTACCTTGAGCAAAGTTTAATAGTTTAAACAATTTTAAAATATCTCAATTTTTGGGCGAGTAAACGAAAAAGTTCGTTTCAGACTCTAACAACGCAGAAATCGTGTTTCAAGTTGAAATACGACTTTGGACCATATTTTACCTAAATGAAATGGTAGATTCAAAGTTTAAATGAACGTAGTGTTTGTACCTTGAGTATAGTTTAGAAGTTTAAACAATTTTAAAATATCACTATATTTAGGCGAGTAAACGAAAAATGGTCGTTTCAGACTCTAATAACGCAGAAATCGTATTTCAAATTTAAATACGACTTGGGACCATATTTTACCTAAATGAAATGGTAGATTCAAAGTTTAACTGAACGTAGTGTTTAGAAGTTTAAACAATTTTAAAATATCACTATATTTAGGCGAGTAAACGAAAAATGTTCGTTTCAGACTATAATAACGCAGAAATCGTGTTCCAAGTTGAGAAACGACTTGGACCCATATCTCACCTAAATTAAATGGTAGAATCAAACTTTAACCAAACGTAAAGTTTGTACCTAGGGTATTGTTGAAAAGTTTAATCAATTTTAAAATATCACTATATTTAGGCGAGTAAACGAAAAATGTTCTTTTCAAACTCTAATAACGAAGAAATCGTATTTCAAATTTAAATACGACTTGGGACCATATTTTTCTAGATTCAAAGTTTAAATGATCGTAGTGTTTGTACCTTGAGTAAAGTTTAGAAGTTTAAACAATTTTAAAATATCACTATATTTAGGCGAGTAAACGAAAAATGTTCTTTTCAGACTCTAATAACGCAGAAATCGTATTTCAAATTTAAATACGACTTGGGACCATATTTTACCTAAATGAAATGGTAGATTCAAAGTTTAAATGAACGTAGTGTTTGTACCTTGAGCAAAGTTTAGAAGTTTAAACAATTTTAAAATATCACTATATTTAGGCGAGTAAACGAAAAATGGTCGTTTCGGACTCTAATAACGCAGAAATCGTATTTCAAATTTAAATACGACTTGGGACCATATTTTACCTAAATGAAATGGTAGATTCAAAGTTTAACTGAACGTAGTGTTTGTACCTTGAGTAAAGTTTAGAAGTTTAAACAATTTTAAAATTGCACTATATTTAGGCGAGTAAACGAAAAATGTTCTTTTCAGACTCTAATAACGCAGAAATCGTATTTCAAATTTAAATACGACTTGGGACCATATTTTACCAAAATAAAATGGTAGATTCAAAGTTTAAATGAACGTAGTGTTTGTACCTGGAGTAAAGTTTAGAAGTTTAAACAATTTTAAAATATCTCAATTTTTAGGCGAGTAAACGAAAAATGTTCGTTTCAGACTCTAATAACGCAGAAATCGTATTCCAATTTAGAATCAAATGGTAGAATCAAACTTTAACCAAACGTAAAGTTTGTACCTGGGGTATTGTTGAAAAGTTTAATCAATTTTAAAATATCACTATATTTAGGCGAGTAAACGAAAAATGGTCGTTTCAGACTCTTATAACGCAGAAATCGTATTTCAAATTTAAATACGACTTGGGACCATATTTTACCTAAATGAAATGGTAGATTCAAAGTTTAAATGAACGTAGTGTTTGTACCTAGAGTAAAGTTTAGAAGTTTAAACAATTTTAAAATATCACTATATTTAGGCGAGTAAACGAAAAATGTTCTTTTCAGTCTCTAATAACGCAGAAATCGTTTTACAAATTTAAATACGACTTGGGACCATATTTTACCTAAATAAAATGGTAGATTCAAAGTTTAAATGAACGTAGTGTTTGTACCTGGAGTAAAGTTTAGAAGTTTAAACAATTTTAAAATATCTCAATTTTTAGGCGAGTAAACGAACATGTTCGTTTCAGACTCTAAAAACGCAGAAATCGTATTCCAAGTTAGAATCAAATGGTAGAATCAAACTTTAACCAAACGTAAAGTTTGTACCTAGGGTATTGTTGAAAAGTTTAATCAATTTTAAAATATCACTATATTTAGGCGAGTAAACGAAAAATGTTCTTTTCAAACTCTAATAACGCAGAAATCGTATTTCAAATTTAAATACGACTTGGGACCATATTTTACCTAAATGAAATGGTAGATTCAAAGTTTAAATGATCGTAGTGATTGTACCTTGAGTAAAGTTTAGAAGTATAAACAATTTTAAAATATCACTATGTTTAAGCGAGTAAACGAAAAAAGTTCGTTTCAGACTCTAATAACGCAGAAATCGTATTTCAAAATTAAATACGACTTGAGACCATATTTTACCTAAATGAAATGGTAGATTCAAAGTTTAAATGAACGTAGTGTTTGTACCTTGAGTAAAGTTTAGTAGTTTAAACAATTTTAAAATATCTCAATTTTTAGGCGAGTAAACGAACATGTTCGTTTCAGACTCTAAAAACGCAGAAATCGTATTCCAAGTTAGAATCAAATGGTAGAATCAAACTTTAACCAAACGTAAAGTTTGTACCTAGGGTATTGTTGAAAAGTTTAATCAATTTTAAAATATCACTATATTTAGGCGAGTAAACGAAAAATGTTCTTTTCAAACTCTAATAACGCAGAAATCGTATTTCAAATTTAAATACGACTTGGGACCATATTTTACCTAAATGAAATGGTAGATTCAAAGTTTAAATGATCGTAGTGATTGTACCTTGAGTAAAGTTTAGAAGTATAAACAATTTTAAAATATCACTATATTTACGCGAGTAAACGAAAAATGGTCGTTTCAGACTCTAATAACGCAGAAATCGAGTTTCAAGTTGAAATACGACTTTGGACCATATTTTACCTAAATAAAATGGTAGATTCAAAGTTTAAATGAACGTAGTGTTTGTACCTTGAGTATAGTTTAGAAGTTTAAACAATTTTAAAATATCACTATATTTAGGCGAGTAAACGAAAAATGGTCGTTTCAGACTCTAATAACGCAGAAATCGTATTTCAAATTTAAATACGACTTGGGACCATATTTTACCTAAATGAAATGGTAGATTCAAAGATTAAATGAACGTAGTGTTTGTACCTTGAGCAAAGTTTAATAGTTTAAACAATTTTAAAATATCTCAATTTTTGGGCGAGTAAACGAAAAAGTTCGTTTCAGACTCTAACAACGCAGAAATCGTGTTTCAAGTTGAAATACGACTTTGGACCATATTTTACCTAAATGAAATGGTAGATTCAAAGTTTAAATGAACGTAGTGTTTGTACCTTGAGTATAGTTTAGAAGTTTAAACAATTTTAAAATATCACTATATTTAGGCGAGTAAACGAAAAATGGTCGTTTCAGACTCTAATAACGCAGAAATCGTATTTCAAATTTAAATACGACTTGGGACCATATTTTACCTAAATGAAATGGTAGATTCAAAGTTTAACTGAACGTAGTGTTTAGAAGTTTAAACAATTTTAAAATATCACTATATTTAGGCGAGTAAACGAAAAATGTTCGTTTCAGACTATAATAACGCAGAAATCGTGTTCCAAGTTGAGAAACGACTTGGACCCATATCTCACCTAAATTAAATGGTAGAATCAAACTTTAACCAAACGTAAAGTTTGTACCTAGGGTATTGTTGAAAAGTTTAATCAATTTTAAAATATCACTATATTTAGGCGAGTAAACGAAAAATGTTCTTTTCAAACTCTAATAACGAAGAAATCGTATTTCAAATTTAAATACGACTTGGGACCATATTTTTCTAGATTCAAAGTTTAAATGATCGTAGTGTTTGTACCTTGAGTAAAGTTTAGAAGTTTAAACAATTTTAAAATATCACTATATTTAGGCGAGTAAACGAAAAATGTTCTTTTCAGACTCTAATAACGCAGAAATCGTATTTCAAATTTAAATACGACTTGGGACCATATTTTACCTAAATGAAATGGTAGATTCAAAGTTTAAATGACCATAGTGTTTTGTACCTTGAGTAAAGTTTAGAAGTTTAAACAATTTTAAAATATCACTATATTTAGGCGAGTAAACGAAAAATGTTCGTTTCAGACTCTAATAACACAGAAAATTGTGTTTACAAGTTGAAAAACGATTTGGACCCATATCTCACCTAAATTAAAAGGTAGAATCAAACTTTAACCAAACGTAAAGTTTGTACCTAGGGTATTGTTGAAAAGTTTAATCAATTTTAAAATATCACTATATTTAGGCGAGTGAACGAAAAATGTTCTTTTCAGACTCTAATAACGCAGAAATCGTATTTTAAATTTAAATACGACTTGGGACCATATTTTACCTAAATGAAATGGTAGATTCAAAGTTTTATGAACGTAGTGTTTGTACCTTGAGCAAAGTTTAGTAGTTTAAACAATTTTAAAATATAACAATTTTTGGGCGAGTAAACGAAAAAGTTCGTTTCAGACTCTAACAACGCAGAAATCGTGTTTCAAGTTGAAATACGACTTTGGACCATATTTTACCTAAATGAAATGGTAGATTCAAAGTTTAAATGAACGTAGTGTTTGTACCTTGAGTATAGTTTAGAAGTTAAAACAATATTAAAATATCACTATATTTAGGCAAGTAAACGAAAAATGTTCGTTTCAGACTCTAATAACGCAGAAATCGTATTTCAAATTTAAATACGACTTGGGACCATATTTTACCTAAATGAAATGGTAGATTCAAAGTTTAACTGAACGTAGTGTTTAGAAGTTTAAACAATTTTAAAATATCACTATATTTAGGCGAGTAAACGAAAAATGTTCGTTTCAGACTCTAATAACACAGAAATCGTGTTCCTAGTTGAAAAACGATTTGGACCCATATCTCACCTAAATTAAATGGTAGAATCAAACTTTAACCAAACGTAACGTTTGTACCTAGTGTATTGTTGAAAAGTTTAATCAATTTTAAAATATCACTATATTTAGGCGAGTAAACGAAAAATGTTCGTTTCAGACTCTAATAACGCAGAAATCGTATTTCAAATTTAAATACGACTTGGGACCATATTTTACCTAAATGAAATGGTAGATTCAAAGTTTAAATGAACGTAGTGTTTGTACCTTGAGCAAAGTTTAGAAGTTTAAACAATTTTAAAATATCACTATATTTAGGCGAGTAAACGAAAAATGTTCTTTTCAGACTCTAATAACGCAGAAATCGTATTTCAAATTTAAATACGACTTGGGACAATATTTTACCTAAATAAAATTGTAGATTCAAAGTATAAATGAACGTAGTGTTTGTACCTGGAGTAAAGTTTAGAAGTTTAAACAACTTTAAAATATCACTATATTTAGGCGAGTAAACGAAAAATGTTCTTTTCAGACTCTAATAACGCACAAATCGTATTACAAATTTAAATACGACTTGGGACCATATTTTACCTAAATAAAATGGTAGATTTAAAGTTTAAATGAACGTAGTGTTTGTACCTGGAGTAAAGTTTAGTAGTTTAAACAATTTTAAAATATCTAAATTTTTGGGCGAGTAAACGAAAAAGTTCGTTTCAGACTCTAACAACGCAGAAATCGTGTTTCAAGTTGAAATACGACTTTGGACCATATTTACCTAAATGAAATGGTAGATTCAAAGTTTAAATGAACGTAGTGTTTGTACCTTGAGTATAGTTTAGAAGTTTAAACAATTTTAAAATAACACTATATTTAGGCGAGTAAACGAAAAATGGTCGTTTCAGACTCTAATAACGCAGAAATCGTATTTCAAATTTAAATACGACTTGGGACCATATTTTACCTAAATGAAATGGTAGATTCAAAATTTAAATGAACGTAGTGTTTGTACCTTGAGTAAAGTTTAGAAGTTTAAACAATTTTAAAATATCACCATATTTAGGCGAGTAAACGAAAAATGGTCGTTTCAGACTCTAATAACGCAGAAATCGTGTTTCAAGTTGAAATACGACTTTGGACCATATTTTACCTAAATGAAATGGTAGATTCAAAGTTTAAATGAACGTAGTATTTGTACCTTGAGTATAGTTTAGAAGTTTAAACAATTTTAAAATATCACTATATTTAGGCGAGTAAACGAAAAATGGTCGTTTCAGACTCTAATAACGCAGAAATCGTATTTCAAATTTAAATACGACTTGGGACCATATTTTACCTAAATGAAATGGTAGATTCAAAGTTTAAATGAACGTAGTGTTTGTACCTTGAGTAAAGTTTAGAAGTTTAAACAATTTTAAAATATCACTATATTTAGGCGAGTAAACGAAAAATGGTCGTTTCAGACTCTAATAACGCAGAAATCGTATTTCAAATTTAAATACGACTTGGGACCATATTTTACCTAAATGAAATGGTAGATTCAAAGTTTAACTGAACGTAGTGTTTGTACCTTGAGTAAAGTTTAGAAGTTTAAACAATTTTAAAATATCACTATATTTAGGCGAGTAAACGAAAAATGTTTTTTTCAGACTCTAATAAAGCAGAAATCGTATTTCAAATTTAAATACGACTTGGGACAATATTTTACCTAAATAAAATGGTAGATTCAAAGTTTAAATGAACGTAGTGTTTGTACCTGGAGTAAAGTTTAGAAGTTTAAACAATTTTAAAATATCACTATATTTAGGCGAGTAAACGAAAAATGTTCGTTTCAGACTATAATAACGCAGAAATCGTGTTCCAAGTTGAGAAACGACTTGGACCCATATCTCACCTAAATTAAATGGTAGAATCAAACTTTAACCAAACGTAAAGTTTGTACCTAGGGTATTGTTGAAAAGTTTAATCAATTTTAAAATATCACTATATTTAGGCGAGTAAACGAAAAATGTTCTTTTCAAACTCTAATAACGAAGAAATCGTATTTCAAATTTAAATACGACTTGGGACCATATTTTTCTAGATTCAAAGTTTAAATGATCGTAGTGTTTGTACCTTGAGTAAAGTTTAGAAGTTTAAACAATTTTAAAATATCACTATATTTAGGCGAGTAAACGAAAAATGTTCTTTTCAGACTCTAATAACGCAGAAATCGTATTTCAAATTTAAATACGACTTGGGACCATATTTCACCTAAATGAAATGGTAGATTCAAAGTTTAAATGAACGTAGTGTTTGTACCTTGAGCAAAGTTTCGAAGTTTAAACAATTTTAAAATATCACTATGTTTAGGCGAGTAAACGAAACAAGTTCGTTTCAGACTCTAATAACACAGAAAATTGTGTTTACAAGTTGAAAAACGATTTGGACCCATATCTCACCTAAATTAAAAGGTAGAATCAAACTTTAACCAAACGTAAAGTTTGTACCTAGGGTATTGTTGAAAAGTTTAATCAATTTTAAAATATCACTATATTTAGGCGAGTGAACGAAAAATGTTCTTTTCAGACTCTAATAACGCAGAAATCGTATTTTAAATTTAAATACGACTTGGGACCATATTTTACCTAAATGAAATGGTAGATTCAAAGTTTAAATGAACGTAGTGTTTGTACCTTGAGCAAAGTTTAGTAGTTTAAACAATTTTAAAATATAACAATTTTTGGGCGAGTAAACGAAAAAGTTCGTTTCAGACTCTAACAACGCAGAAATCGTGTTTCAAGTTGAAATACGACTTTGGACCATATTTTACCTAAATGAAATGGTAGATTCAAAGTTTAAATGAACGTATTGTTTGTACCTTGAGTATAGTTTAGAAGTTTAAACAATTTTAAAATAACACTATATTTAGGCGAGTAAACGAAAAATGGTCGTTTCAGACTCTAATAACGCAGAAATCGTATTTCAAATTTAAATACGACTTGGGACCATATTTTACCTAAATGAAATGGTAGATTCAAAGTTTAAATGAACGTAGTGTTTGTACCTTGAGTAAAGTTTAGAAGTTTAAACAATTTTAAAATATCACTATATTTAGGCGAGTAAACGAAAAATGGTCGTTTCAGACTCTAATAACGCAGAAATCGTATTTCAAATTTAAATACGACTTGGGACCATATTTTACCTAAATGAAATGGTAGATTCAAAGTTTAACTGAACGTAGTGTTTGTACCTTGAGTAAAGTTTAGAAGTTTAAACAATTTTAAAATATCACTATATTTAGGCGAGTAAACGAAAAATGTTTTTTTCAGACTCTAACAACGCAGAAATCGTGTTCCAAGTTGAAAAACGACTTGGACCCATATCTCACCTAAATTAAATGGTAGAATCAAACTTTAACCAAACGTAAAGTTTGTACCTAGGGTATTGTTGAAAAGTTTAATCAATTTTAAAATATCACTATATTTAGGCGAGTAAACGAAAAATGTTCTTTTCAAACCCTAATAACGCAGAAATCGTATTTCAAATTTAAATACGACTTGGGACCATATTTTTCTAGATTCAAAGTATAAATGATCGTAGTGTTTGTACCTTGAGCAAAGTTTAGAAGTTTAAACAATTTTAAAATATCACTATATTTAGGCGAGTAAACGAAAAATGTTCGTTTCAGACTCTAATAACGCAGAAATCGTATTTCAAATTTAAATACGACTTGGGACCATATTTTACCTAAATGAAATGGTAGATTCAAAGTTTAACTGAACGTAGTGTTTGTACCTTGAGTAAAGTTTAGAAGTTTAAACAATTTTAAAATATCACTATATTCAGGCGAGTCAACGAAAAATGTTCGTTTCAGACTCTAATAACACAGAAAATTGTGTTTACAAGTTGAAAAACGATTTGGACCCATATCTCACCTAAATTAAATGGTAGAATCAAACTTTAACCAAACGTAAAGTTTGTACCTAGGGTATTGTTGAAAAGTTTAATCAATTTTAAAATATCACTATATTTAGGCGAGTAAACGAAAAATGTTCTTTTCAAACTCTAATAACGCAGAAATCGTATTACAAATTTAAATACGACTTGGGACCATATTTTACCTAAATAAAATGGTAGATTCAAAGTTTAAATGACCGTAGTGTTTGTACCTGGAGTAAAGTTTAGAAGTTTAAACAATTTTAAAATATCTCAATTTTTAGGCGAGTAAACGAACATGTTCGTTTGAGACTCTAATAACACAGAAAATTGTGTTTACAAGTTGAAAAACGACTTGGAACCATATCTTACCTAAATTAAATGGTAGAATCAAACTTTAACCAAACGTAAAGTTTGTAAATAGGGTATTGTTGAAAAGTTTAAACAATTTTAAAATATCACTATATTTAGGCGAGTAAACGAAAAATGTTCTTTCCAGACTCTAATAACGCAGAAATCGTATTTCAAATTTAAATACGACTTGGGACCATATTTTACCTAAATGAAATGGTAGATTCAAAGTTTAAATGAACGTAGTGTTTGTACCTGGAGTAAAGTTTAGAAGTTTAAACAATTTTAAAATATCACTATATTTAGGCGAGTAAACGAAAAATGTTCGTTTCAGACTCTAATAACGCAGAAATCGTATTCCAATTTAGAATCAAATGGTAGAATCAAACTTTAACCAAACGTAAAGTTTGTACCTAGGGTATTGTTGAAAAGTTTAATCAATTTTAAAATATCACTATATTTAGGCGAGTAAACGAAAAATGTTCTTTTCAAACTCTAATAACGCAGAAATCGTATTTCAAATTTAAATACGACTTGGGACCATATTTTACCTAAATGAAATGGTAGATTCAAAGTTTAAATGAACGTAGTGTTTGTACCTTGAGCAAAGTTTAGAAGTTTAAACAATTTTAAAATATCACTATGTTTAGGCGAGTAAACGAAAAAAGTTCGTTTCAGACTCTAATAACGCAGAAATCGTATTTCAAAATTAAATACAACTTGGGACCATATTTTACCTAAATAAAATGGTAGATTCAAAATTTAAATGAACGTAGTGTTTGTACCTTGAGTAAAGTTTAGAAGTTTAAACAATTTTAAAATATCACTATATTTAGGCGAGTAAACGAAAAATGGTCGTTTCAGACTCTAATAACGCAGAAATCGTGTTTCAAGTTGAAATACGACTTTGGACCATATTTTACCTAAATGAAATGGTAGATTCAAAGTTTAAATGACCGTAGTGTTTGTACCTGGAGTAAAGTTTAGAAGTTTAAACAATTTTAAAATATCTCAATTTTTGGGCGAGTAAACGAACATGTTCGTTTGAGACTCTAATAACACAGAAAATTGTGTTTACAAGTTGAAAAACGACTTGGAACCATATCTTACCTAAATTAAATGGTAGAATCAAACTTTAACCAAACGTAAAGTTTGTAAATAGGGTATTGTTGAAAAGTTTAAACAATTTTAAAATATCACTATATTTAGGCGAGTAAACGAAAAATGTTCTTTCCAGACTCTAATAACGCAGAAATCGTATTTCAAATTTAAATACGACTTGGGACCATATTTTACCTAAATGAAATGGTAGATTCAAAGTTTAAATGAACGTAGTGTTTGTACCTGGAGTAAAGTTTAGAAGTTTAAACAATTTTAAAATATCACTATATTTAGGCGAGTAAACGAAAAATGTTCGTTTCAGACTCTAATAACGCAGAAATCGTATTCCAATTTAGAATCAAATGGTAGAATCAAACTTTAACCAAACGTAAAGTTTGTACCTAGGGTATTGTTGAAAAGTTTAATCAATTTTAAAATATCACTATATTTAGGCGAGTAAACGAAAAATGTTCTTTTCAAACTCTAATAACGCAGAAATCGTATTTCAAATTTAAATACGACTTGGGACCATATTTTACCTAAATGAAATGGTAGATTCAAAGTTTAAATGAACGTAGTGTTTGTACCTTGAGCAAAGTTTAGAAGTTTAAACAATTTTAAAATATCACTATGTTTAGGCGAGTAAACGAAAAAAGTTCGTTTCAGACTCTAATAACGCAGAAATCGTATTTCAAAATTAAATACAACTTGGGACCATATTTTACCTAAATAAAATGGTAGATTCAAAATTTAAATGAACGTAGTGTTTGTACCTTGAGTAAAGTTTAGAAGTTTAAACAATTTTAAAATATCACTATATTTAGGCGAGTAAACGAAAAATGGTCGTTTCAGACTCTAATAACGCAGAAATCGTGTTTCAAGTTGAAATACGACTTTGGACCATATTTTACCTAAATGAAATGGTAGATTCAAAGTTTAAATGAACGTAGTGTTTGTACCTTGAGTATAGTTTAGAAGTTTAAACAATTTTAAAATATCACTATATTTAGGCGAGTAAACGAAAAATGGTCGTTTCAGACTCTAATAACGCAGAAATCGTATTTCAAATTTAAATACGACTTGGGACCATATTTTACCTAAATGAAATGGTAGATTCAAAGTTTAACTGAACGTAGTGTTTGTACCTTGAGTAAAGTTTAGAAGTTTAAACAATTTTAAAATATCACTATATTTAGGCGAGTAAACGAAAAATGTTCTTTTCAGACTCTAATAACGCAGAAATCGTATTTCAAATTTAAATACGACTTGGGACCATATATTACCTAAATAAAATGGTAGATTCAAAGTTTAAATGAACGTAGTGTTTGTACCTGGAGTAAAGTTTAGAAGTTTAAACAATTTTAAAATATCTCAATTTTTAGGCGAGTAAACGAAAAATGTTCGTTTCAGACTCTAATAACGCAGAAATCGTATTCCAATTTAGAATCAAATGGTAGAATCAAACTTTAACCAAACGTAAAGTTTGTACCTAGGGTATTGTTGAAAAGTTTAATCAATTTTAAAATATCACTATATTTAGGCGAGTAAACGAAAAATGTTCCTTTCAAACTCTAATAACGCAGAAATCGTATTTCAAATTTAAATACGACTTGGGACCATATTTTACCTAAATGAAATGGTAGATTCAAAGTTTAAATGAACGTAGTGTTTGTACCTTGAGCAAAGTTTAGAAGTTTAAACAATTTTAAAATATCACTATGTTTAGGCGAGTAAACGAAAAAAGTTCGTTTCAGACTCTAATAACGCAGAAATCGTATTTCAAAATTAAATACGACTTGGGACCATATTTTACCTAAATGAAATGGTAGATTCAAAATTTAAATGAACGTAGTGTTTGTACCTTGAGTAAAGTTTTGAAGTTTAAACAATTTTAAAATATCACTATATTTAGGCGAGTAAACGAAAAATGGTCGTTTCAGACTCTAATAACGCAGAAATCGTGTTTCAAGTTGAAATACGACTTGGGACCATATTTTACCTAAATGAAATGGTAGATTCAAAGTTTAAATGAACGTAGTGTTTGTACCTTGAGTAAAGTTTAGAAGTTTAAACAATTATAAAATATCACTATATTTAGGCGAGTAAACGAAAAATGGTCGTTTCAGACTCTAATAACGCAGATATCGTATTTCAAATTTAAATACGACTTGGGACCATATTTTACCTAAATGAAATGGTAGATTCAAAGTTTAACTGAACGTAGTGTTTGTACCTTGAGTAAAGTTTAGAAGTTTAAACAATTTTAAAATATCACTATATTTAGGCGAGTAAACGAAAAATGTTCTTTTCAGACTCTAATAACGCAGAAATCGTATTTCAAATTTAAATACGACTTGGGACAATATTTTACCTAAATAAAATGGTAGATTCAAAGTTTAAATGAACGTAGTGTTTGTACATGGAGTAAAGTTTAGAAGTTTAAACAATTTTAAAATATCACTATATTTAGGCGAGTAAACGAAAAATGTTCTTTTGAGACTCTAATAACGCAGAAATCGTATTTCAAATTTAAATACGACTTGGGACCATATTTTACCTAAATAAAATGGTAGATTCAAAGTTTAAATGAACGTAGTGTTTGTACCTTGAGTAAAGTTTAGAATTTTAAACAATTTTAAAATATCTCAATTTTTAGGCGAGTAAACGAAAAATGTTCGTTTCAGACTCTAATAACGCAGAAATCGTATTTCAAATTTAAATACGACTTGGGACCTTATTTTACCTAAATGAAATGGTAGATTCAAAGTTTAAATGAACGTAGTGTTTGTACCTTGAGCAAAGTTTAGAAGTTTAAACAATTTTAAAATATCACTATGTTTAGGCGAGTAAACGAAAAAAGTTCGTTTCAGACTCTAATAACACAGAAAATTGTGTTTACAAGTTGAAAAACGACTTGGAACCATATCTTACCTAAATTAAATGGTAGAATCAAACTTTAACCAAACGTAAAGTTTGTACCTAGGGTATTGTTGAAAAGTTTAAACAATTTTAAAATATCTCAATTTTTAGGCGAGTAAACGAAAAATGTTCGTTTCAGACTCTAATAACGTAGAAATCGTATTCCAATTTAGAATCAAATGGTAGAATCAAACTTTAACCAAACGTAAAGTTTGTACCTAGGGTATTGTTGAAAAGTTTAATCAATTTTAAAATATCACTATATTTAGGCGAGTAAACGAAAAATGTTCTTTTCAAACTCTAATAACGCAGAAATCGTATTTCAAATTTAAATACGACTTGGGACCATATTTTTCTAGATTCAAAGTTTAAATGATCGTAGTGTTTGTACCTTGAGTAAAGTTTAGAAGTTTAAACAATTTTAAAATATCACTATGTTTAGGCGAGTAAACGAAAAATGGTCATTTCAGACTCTAATAACGCAGAAATCGTGTTTCAAGTTGAAATACGACTTAGGACCATATTTTACCTAAATGAAATGGTAGATTCAAAGTTTAAATGAACGTAGTGTTTGTACCTTGAGTATAGTTTAGAAGTTTAAACAATTTTAAAATATCACTATATTTAGGCGAGTAAACGAAAAATGTTCTTTTCAGACTCTAATAACGCAGAAATAGTATTTCAAATTTAAATACGACTTGGGACCATATTTTATCTAAATGAAATGGTAGATTCAAAGTTTAAATGAACGTAGTGTTTGTACCTTGAGCAAAGTTTAGAAGTTTAAACAATTTTATAATATCACTATGTTTAGGCGAGTAAACGAAAAAAGTTCGTTTCAGACTCTAATAACGCAGAAATCGTATTTCAAAATTAAATACGACTTGGGACCATATTTTACCTAAATGAAATGATAGATTCAAAATTTAAATGAACTTAGTGTTTGTACCTTGAGTAAAGTTTAGAAGTTTAAACAATTTTAAAATATCACTATATTTAGGCGAATAAACGAAAAATGGTCGTTTCAGACTCTAATAACGCAGAAATCGTGTTTCAAGTTGAAATACGACTTTGGACCATATTTTACCTAATTGAAATGGTAGATTTAAAGTTTAAATGAACGTAGTGTTTGTACCTTGAGTATAGTTTAGAAGTTTAAACAATTTTAAAATATCACTATATTTAGGCGAGTAAACGAAAAATGGTCGTTTCAGACTCTAATAACGCAGAAATCGTATTTCAAATTTAAATACGACTTGGGACCATATTTTACCTAAATGAAATGGTAGATTCAAAGTTTAACTGAACGTAGTGTTTAGAAGTTTAAACAATTTTAAAATATCACTATATTTAGGCGGGTAAACGAAAAATGTTCGTTTCAGACTCTAATAACGCAGAAATCGTGTTCCAAGTTGAAAAACGACTTGGACCCATATCTCACCTAAATTAAATGGTAGAATCAATCTTTAACCAAACGTAAAGTTTGTACCTAGGGTATTGTTGAAAAGTTTAATCAATTTTAAAATTTCACTATATTTAGGCGAGTAAACGAAAAATGTTCTTTTCAAACTCTAATAACGCAGAAATCGTATTTCAAATTTAAATACGACTTGGGACCATAATTTTCTAGATTCAAAGTTTAAATGATCGTAATGTTTGTACCTTGAGTAAAGTTTAGAAGTTTAAACAATTTTAAAATATCACTATATTTAGGCGAGTAAACGAAAAATGTTCTTTTCAGACTCTAATAACGCAGAAATCGTATTTCAAATTTAAATACGACTTGGGACCATATTTTACCTAAATGAAATGGTAGATTCAAAGTTTAAATGAACGTAGTGTTTGTACCTTGAGCAAAGTTTAGGAGTTTAAACAATTTTAAAATATCACTATGTTTAGGCGAGTAAACGAAAAAAGTTCGTTTCAGACTCTAATAACGCAGAAATCGTATTTCAAAATTAAATACGACTTGGGACCATATTTTACCTAAATGAAATGGTAGATTCAAAATTTAAATGAACGTAGTGTTTGTACCTTGAGTAAAGTTTAGAAGTTTAAACAATTTTAAAATATCACTATATTTAGGCGAGTAAACGAAAAATGCTCGTTTCAGACTCTAATAACGCAGAAATCGTGTTTCAAGTTGAAATACGACTTTGGACCATATTTTACCTAAATGAAATGGTAGATTCAAAGTTTAAATGAACGTAGTGTTTGTACCTTGAGTATAGTTTAGAAGTTTAAACAATTTTAAAATATCACTACATTTAGGCGAGTAAACGAAAAATGGTCGTTTCAGACTCTAATAACGCAGAAATCGTATTTCAAATTTAAATACGACTTGGGACCATATTTTACCTAAATGAAATGGTAGATTCAAAGTTTAAATGAACGTAGTGTTTGTACCTTGAGCAAAGTTTAGAAGTTTAAACAATTTTAAAATATCACTATATTTAGGCGAGTAAACGAAAAATGGTCGTTTCAGACTCTAATAACGCAGAAATCGTATTTCAAATTTAAATACGACTTGGGACCATATTTTACCTAAATGAAATGGTAGATTCAAAGTTTAACTGAACGTAGTGTTTGTACCTTGAGTAAAGTTTAGAAGTTTAAACAATTTTAAAATATCACTATATTTAGGCGAGTAAACGAAAAATGTTCTTTTCAGACTCTAATAACGCAGAAATCGTATTTCAAATTTAAATACGACTTGGGACAATATCTTACCTAAATAAAATGGTAGATTCAAAGTTAAAATGAACGTAGTGTTTGTACCTGGAGTAAAGTTTAGAAGTTTAAACAATTTTAAAATATCACTATATTTAGGCGAGTAAACGAAAATGTTCTTTTCAGACTCTAATAACGCAGAAATCGTATTTCAAATTTAAATACGACTTGGGACCATATTTTACCTAAATAAAATGGTAGATTCAAAGTTTAAATGAACGTAGTGTTTGTACCTGGAGTAAAGTTTAGAAGTTTAAACAATTTTAAAATATCTCAATTTTTAGGCGAGTAAACGAAAAATGTTCGTTTCAGACTCTAATAACGCAGAAATCGTATTCCAATTTAGAATCAAATGGTAGAATCAAACTTTAACCAAACGTAAAGTTTGTACCTGGGGTATTGTTGAAAAGTTTAATCAATTTTAAAATATCACTATATTTAGGCGAGTAAACGAAAAATGGTCGTTTCAGACTCTAATAACGCAGAAATCGTATTTCAAATTTAAATACGACTTGGGACCATATTTTACCTAAATGAAATGGTAGATTCAAAATTTAAATGAACGTAGTGTTTGTACCTTGAGTAAAGTTTAGAAGTTTAAACAATTTTAAAATATCACTATATTTAGGCGAGTAAACGAAAAATGCTCGTTTCAGACTCTAATAACGCAGAAATCGTGTTTCAAGTTGAAATACGACTTTGGACCATATTTTACCTAAATGAAATGGTAGATTCAAAGTTTAAATGAACGTAGTTTTTGTACCATGAGTATAGTTTAGAAATTTAAACAATTTTAAAATATCACTATATTTAGGCGAGTAAACGAAAAATGGTCGTTTCAGACTCTAATAACGCAGAAATCGTATTTCAAATTTAAATACGACTTGGAACCATATTTTACCTAAATGAAATGGTAGATTCAAAGTTTAAATGAACGTAGTGTTTGTACCTTGAGTAAAGTTTAGAAGTTTAAACAATTTTAAAATATCACTATATTTAGGCGAGTAAACGAAAAATGTTCGTTTCAGACTCTAATAACGCAGAAATCGTATTCCAATTTAGAATCAAATGGTAGTATCAAACTTTAACCAAACGTAAAGTTTGTACCTAGGGTATTGTTGAAAAGTTTAATCAATTTTAATATTTTAAAATTGATTAAACTTTTCTTTCACTATATTTAGACGAGTAAACGAAAAATGTTCTTTTCAAACTCTAATAACGC
Source organism: Pterostichus niger (assembly GCA_947425015.1). NCBI lineage: Eukaryota > Metazoa > Arthropoda > Insecta > Coleoptera > Carabidae > Pterostichus > Pterostichus niger. The sequence goes on along the minus strand of OX380338.1, from coordinate 16,650,424 downwards.
AGAAATCGTATTTCAAATTTAAATACGACTTGGGACCATATTTTTCTAGATTCAAAGTTTAAATGATCGTAGTGTTTGTACCTTGAGTAAAGTTTAGAAGTTTAAACAATTTTAAAATATCACTATATTTAGGCGAGTAAACGAAAAATGTTCTTTTCAGACTCTAATAACGCAGAAATCGTATTTCAAATTTAAATACGACTTGGGACCATATTTTACCTAAATGTAATGGTAGATTCAAAGTTTAAATGAACGTAGTGTTTGTACCTTGAGTAAAGTTTAGAAGTTTAAACAATTTTAAAATATCACTATATTTAGGCGAGTAAACGAAAAATGGTCGTTTCAGACTCTAATAACGCAGAAATCGTATTTCAAATTTAAATACGACTTGGGACCATATTTTACCTAAATGAAATGGTAGATTCAAAGTTTAACTGAACGTAGTGTTTGTACCTTGAGTAAAGTTTAGAAGTTTAAACAATTTTAAAATATCACTATATTTAGGCGAGTAAACGAAAAATGTTCTATTCAGACTCTAATAACGCAGAAATCGTATTTCAAATTTAAATACGACTTGGGACAATATTTTACCTAAATAAAATGGTAGATTCAAAGTTTAAATGAACATAGTGTTTGTACCTGGAGTAAAGTTTAGAAGTTTAAACAATTTTAAAATATCACTATATTTAGGCGAGTAATCGAAAAATGTTCTTTTCAGACTCTAATAACGCAGAAATCGTATTTCAAATTTAAATACGACTTGGGACCTTATTTTACCTAAATGAAATGGTAGATTCAAAGTTTAAATGAACGTAGTGTTTGTACCTTGAGCAAAGTTTAGAAGTTTAAACAATTTTAATATATCACTATGTTTAGGCGAGTAAACGAAAAAAGTTCGTTTCAGACTCTAATAACACAGAAATCGTTTTCCAATTTAGAATCAAATGGTAGAATCAAACTTTAACCAAACGTAAAGTTTGTACCTAGAGTATTGTTGAAAAGTTTAAACAATTTTAAAATATCACTATATTTAGGCGAGTAAACGAAAAACGTTCTTTCCAGACTCTAATAACGCAGAAATCGTATTTCAAATTTAAATACGACTTGGGACCATATTTTACCTAAATGAAATGGTAGATTCAAAGTTTAAATGAACGTAGTGTTTGTACCTGGAGTAAAGTTTAGAAGTTTAAACAATTTTAAAATATCTCAATTTTTAGGCGAGTAAACGAAAAATGTTCGTTTCAGACTCTAATAACGCAGAAATCGTTTTCCAATTTAGAATCAAATGGTAGAATCAAACTTTAACCAAACGTAAAGTTTGTACCTAGGGTATTGTTGAAAAGTTTAATCAATTTTAAAATATCACTATATTTAGGCGAGTAAACTAAAAATGTTCTTTTCAAACACTAATAACGCAGAAATCGTATTTCAAATTTAAATTCGACTTGGGACCATATTTTTCTAGATTCAAAGTTTAAATGATCGTAGTGTTTGTACTTTGAGTAAAGTTTAGAAGTTTAAACAATTTTAAAATATCACAATATTTAGGCGAGTAAACGAAAAATGTTCTTTTCAGACTCTAATAACGCAGAAATCGTATTTCAAATTTAAATACGACTTGGGACCATATTTTACCTAAATGTAATGGTAGATTCAAAGTTTAAATGAACGTAGTGTTTGTACCTTGAGCAAAGTTTAGAAGATTAAACAATTTAAAAATATCACTATGTTTAGGCGAGTAAACGAAAAAAGTTCGTTTCAGACTCTAATAACGCTGAAATCGTATTTCAAAATTAAATACGACTTGGGACCATATTTTACCTAAATGAAATGGTAGATTCAAAGTTTAAATGAACGTAGTGTTTGTACCTTGAGCAAAGTTTAGAAGTTTAAACAATTTTAAAATATCACTATGTTTAGGCGAGTAAACGAAAAAAGTTCGTTTCAGACTCTAATAACACAGAAAATTGTGTTTACAAGTTGAAAAACGACTTGGAACCATATCTTACCTAAATTAAATGGTAGAATCAAACTTTAACCAAACGTAAAGTTTGTACCTAGGGTATTGTTGAAAAGTTTAAACAATTTTAAAATATCACTATATTTAGGCGAGTAAACGAAAAATGTTCGTTCCAGACTCTAATAACGCAGAAATCGTATTTCAAATTTAAATACGACTTGGGACCATATTTTACCTAAATGAAATGGTAGATTCAAAGTTTAAATGAACGTAGTGTTTGTACCTGGAGTAAAGTTTAGAAGTTTAAACGATTTTAAAATATCTCAATTTTTAGGCGAGTAAACGAAAAATGTTCGTTTCAGACTCTAATAACGCAGAAATCATATTCCAATTTAGAATCAAATGGTAGAATCAAACTTTAACCAAACGTAAAGTTTGTACCTAGGGTATTGTTGAAAAGTTTAATCAATTTTAAAATATCACTATATTTAGGCGAGTAAACGAAAAATGTTCTTTTCAAACTCTAATAACGCAGAAATCGTATTTCAAATTTAAATACGACTTAGGACCATATTTTTCTAGATTCAAAGTTTAAATGATCGTAGTGTTTGTACCTTGAGTAAAGTTTAGAAGTTTAAACAATTTTAAAATATCACTATATTTAGGCGAGTAAACGAAAAATGTTCTTTTCAGACTCTAATAACGCAGAAATCGTATTTCAAATTTAAATACGACTTGGGACCATATTTTACCTAAATGTAATGGTAGATTCAAAGTTTAAATGAACGTAGTGTTTGTACCTTGAGCAAAGTTTAGAAGATTAAACAATTTTAAAATATCACTATGTTTAGGCGAGTAAACGAAAAAAGTTCGTTTCAGACTCTAATAACGCAGAAATCGTATTTCAAAATTAAATACGACTTGGGACCATATTTTACCTAAATGAAATGGTAGATTCAAAGTTTAAATGAACGTTGTGTTTGTACCTTGAGTAAAGTTTAGAAGTTTAAACAATTTTAAAAAATCACTATATTTAGGCGAGTAAACGAAAAATGGTCGTTTCAGACTCTAATAACGCAGAAATCGTGTTTCAAGTTGAAATACGACTTTGGACCATATTTTACCTAAATGAAATGGTAGATTCAAAGTTTAAATGAACGTAGTGTTTGTACCTTGAGTATAGTTTAGAAGTTTAAACAATTTTAAAATATCACTATATTTAGGCGAGTAAACGAAAAATGGTCGTTTCAGACTCTAATAACGCAGAAATCGTATTTCAAATTTAAATACGACTTGGGACCATATTTTACCTAAATGAAATGGTAGATTCAAAGTTTAAATGAACGTAGTGTTTGTACCTTGAGCAAAGTTTAGTAGTTTAAACAATTTTAAAATATCTCAATTTTTGGGCGAGTAAACGAAAAAGTTCGTTTCAGACTCTAACAACGCAGAAATCGTGTTTCAAGTTGAAATACGACTTTGGACCATATTTTACCTAAATGAAATGGTAGATTCAAAGTTTAACTGAACGTAGGGTTTGTACCTTGTGTAAAGTTTAGAAGTTTAAACAATTTTAAAATATCACTATATTTAGGCGAGTAAACGAAAAATGTTCGTTTCAGACTCTAATAATGCAGAAATCGTGTTCCAAGTTGAAAAACAACTTGGACCCATATCTCACCTAAATTAAATGGTAGAATCAAACTTTAACCAAACGTAAAGTTTGTACCTAGGGTATTGTTGAAAAGTTTAATCAATTTTAAAATACCACTATATTTAGGCGAGTAAACGAAAAATGTTCGTTTCAGACTCTAATAACGCAGAAATCGTATTCCAATTTAGAATCAAATGGTAGAATCAAACTTTAACCAAACGTAAAGTTTGTACCTAGGGTATTGTTGAAAAGTTTAATCAATTTTAAAATATCACTATATTTAGGCGAGTAAACGAAAAATGTTCTTTTCAAACTCTAATAACGCAGAAATCGTATTTCAAATTTAAATACGACTTGGGACCATATTTTTCTAGATTCAAAGTTTAAATGATCGTAGGGTTTGTACCTTGAGTAAAGTTTAGAAGTTTAAACAATTTTAAAATATCACTATATTTAGGCGAGTAAACGAAAAATGTTCTTTTCAGACTCTAATAACGCAGAAATCGTATTTCAAATTTAAATACGACTTGGGACCATATTTTACCTAAATGTAATGGTAGATTCAAAGTTTAAATGAACGTAGTGTTTGTACCTTGAGCAAAGTTTAGAAGATTAAACAATTTTAAAATATCACTATGTTTAGGCGAGTAAACGAAAAAAGTTCGTTTCAGACTCTAATAACGCAGAAATCGTATTTCAAAATTAAATACGACTTGGGACCATATTTTACCTAAATGAAATGGTAGATTCAAAGTTTAACTGAACGTAGGGTTTGTACCTTGAGTAAAGTTTAGAAGTTTAAACAATTTTAAAATATCACTATATTTAGGCGAGTAAACGAAAAATGTTCGTTTCAGACTCTAATAACGCAGAAATCGTATTTCAAATTTAAATACGACTTGGGACCATATTTTACCTAAATGAAATGGTAGATTCAAAGTTTAAATGAACGTAGTGTTTGTACCTTGAGCAAAGTTTAGAAGTTTAAACAATTTTAAAATATCACTATGTTTAGGCGAGTAAACGAAAAAAGTTCGTTTCAGACTCTAATAACACAGAAAATTGTGTTTACAAGTTGAAAAACGACTTGGAACCATATCTTACCTAAATTAAATGGTAGAATCAAACTTTAACCAAACGTAAAGTTTGTACCTAGGGTATTGTTGAAAAGTTTAAACAATTTTAAAATATCACTATATTTAGGCGAGTAAACGAAAAATGTTCTTTACAGACTCTAATAACGCAGAAATCGTATTTCAAATTTAAATACGACTTGGGACCATATTTTACCTAATTGAAATGGTAGATTCAAAGTTTAAATGAACGTAGTGTTTGTACCTGGAGTAAAGTTTAGAAGTTGAAACAATTTTAAAATATCTCAATTTTTAGGCGAGTAAACGAAAAATGTTCGTTTCAGACTCTAATAACGCAGAAATCGTATTCCAATTTAGAATCAAATGGTAGAATCAAACTTTAACCAAACGTAAAGTTTGTACCTAGGGTATTGTTGAAAAGTTTAATCAATTTTAAAATATCACTATATTTAGGCGAGTAAACGAAAAATGTTCTTTTCAAACTCTAATAACGCAGAAATCGTATTTCAAATTTAAATACGACTTGGGACCACATTTTTCTAGATTCAAAGTTTAAATGATCGTATTGTTTGTACCTTGAGTAAAGTTTAGAAGTTTAAACAATTTTAAAATATCACTATATTTAGGCGAGTAAACGAAAAATGTTCTTTTCAGACTCTAATAACGCAGAAATCGTATTTCAAATTTAAATACGACTTGGGACCATATTTACCTAAATGTAATGGTAGATTCAAAGTTTAAATGAACGTAGTGTTTGTACCTTGAGCAAAGTTTAGAAGATTAAACAATTTTAAAATATCACTATGTTTAGGCGAGTAAACGAAAAAAGTTCGTATCAGACTCTAATAACGCAGAAATCGTATTTCAAAATTAAATACGACTTGGGACCATATTTTACCTAAATGAAATGGTAGATTCAAAGTTTAAATGAACGTAGTGTTTGTACCTTGAGTAAAGTTTAGAAGTTTAAACAATTTTAAAATATCACTATATTTAGGCGAGTAAACGAAAAATGTTCTTTTCAGACTCTAATAACGCAGAAATCGTATTTCAAATTTAAATACGACTTGGGACAATATCTTACCTAAATAAAATGGTAGATTCAAAGTTAAAATGAACGTAGTGTTTGTACCTGGAGTAAAGTTTAGAAGTTTAAACAATTTTAAAATATCACTATATTTAGGCGAGTAAACGAAAATGTTCTTTTCAGACTCTAATAACGCAGAAATCGTATTTCAAATTTAAATACGACTTGGGACCATATTTTACCTAAATAAAATGGTAGATTCAAAGTTTAAATGAACGTAGTGTTTGTACCTGGAGTAAAGTTTAGAAGTTTAAACAATTTTAAAATATCTCAATTTTTAGGCGAGTAAACGAAAAATGTTCGTTTCAGACTCTAATAACGCAGAAATCGTATTCCAATTTAGAATCAAATGGTAGAATCAAACTTTAACCAAACGTAAAGTTTGTACCTGGGGTATTGTTGAAAAGTTTAATCAATTTTAAAATATCACTATATTTAGGCGAGTAAACGAAAAATGGTCGTTTCAGACTCTAATAACGCAGAAATCGTTTTTCAAATTTAAATACGACTTGGGACCATATTTTACCTAAATGAAATGGTAGATTCAAAGTTTAACTGAACGTAGTGTTTGTACCTTGAGTAAAGTTTAGAAGTTTAAACAATTTTAAAATATCACTATATTTAGGCGAGTAAACGAAAAATGTTCTTTTCAGACTCTAATAACGCAGAAATCGTATTTCAAATTTAAATACGACTTGGGACAATATCTTACCTAAATAAAATGGTAGATTCAAAGTTAAAATGAACGTAGTGTTTGTACCTGGAGTAAAGTTTAGAAGTTTAAACAATTTTAAAATATCACTATATTTAGGCGAGTAAACGAAAATGTTCTTTTCAGACTCTAATAACGCAGAAATCGTATTTCAAATTTAAATACGACTTGGGACCATATTTTACCTAAATAAAATGGTAGATTCAAAGTTTAAATGAACGTAGTGTTTGTACCTGGAGTAAAGTTTAGAAGTTTAAACAATTTTAAAATATCTCAATTTTTAGGCGAGTAAACGAAAAATGTTCGTTTCAGACTCTAATAACGCAGAAATCGTATTCCAATTTAGAATCAAATGGTAGAATCAAACTTTAACCAAACGTAAAGTTTGTACCTGGGGTATTGTTGAAAAGTTTAATCAATTTTAAAATATCACTATATTTAGGCGAGTAAACGAAAAATGGTCGTTTCAGACTCTAATAACGCAGAAATCGTATTTCAAATTTAAATACGACTTGGGACCATATTTTACCTAAATGAAATGGTAGATTCAAAATTTAAATGAACGTAGTGTTTGTACCTTGAGTAAAGTTTAGAAGTTTAAACAATTTTAAAATATCACTATATTTAGGCGAGTAAACGAAAAATGCTCGTTTCAGACTCTAATAACGCAGAAATCGTGTTTCAAGTTGAAATACGACTTTGGACCATATTTTACCTAAATGAAATGGTAGATTCAAAGTTTAAATGAACGTAGTTTTTGTACCTTGAGTATAGTTTAGAAATTTAAACAATTTTAAAATATCACTATATTTAGGCGAGTAAACGAAAAATGGTCGTTTCAGACTCTAATAACGCAGAAATCGTATTTCAAATTTAAATACGACTTGGGACCATATTTTACCTAAATGAAATGGTAGATTCAAAGTTTAAATGAACGTAGTGTTTGTACCTTGAGTAAAGTTTAGAAGTTTAAACAATTTTAAAATATCACTATATTTAGGCGAGTAAACGAAAAATGTTCTTTTCAGACTCTAATAACGCAGAAATCGTATTTCAAATTTAAATACGACTTGGGACAATATCTTACCTAAATAAAATGGTAGATTCAAAGTTTAAATGAACGTAGTGTTTGTACCTGGAGTAAAGTTTAGAAGTTTAAACAATTTTAAAATATCACTATATTTAGGCGAGTAAACGAAAAATGATCTTTTCAGACTCTAATAACGCAGAAATCGTATTTCAAATTTAAATACGACTTGGGACCATATTTTACCTAAATAAAACGGTAGATTCAAAGTTTAAATGAACGTAGTGTTTGTACCTGGAGTAAAGTTTAGAAGTTTAAATAATTTTAAAATATCTCAATTTTTAGGCGAGAAATCGTATTCCAATTTAGAATCAAATGGTAGAATCAAACTTTAACCAAACGTAAAGTTTGTACCTGGGGTATTGTTGAAAAGTTTAATCAATTTTAAAATATCACTATATTTAGGCGAGTAAACGAAAAATGGTCGTTTCAGACTCTAATAACGCAGAAATCGTATTTTAAATTTAAATACGACTTGGGACAATATCTTACCTAAATAAAATGGTAGATTCAAAGTTTAAATGAACGTAGTGTTTGTACCTTGAGTATAGTTTAGAAGTTTAAACAATTTTAAAATATCACTATATTTAGGCGAGTAAACGAAAAATGGTCGTTTCAGACTCTAATAACGCAGAAATCGTATTTCAAATTTAAATACGACTTGGGACCATATTTTACCTAAATGAAATCGTAGATTCAAAGTTTAAATGAACGTAGTGTTTGTACCTGGAGTAAAGTTTAGAAGTTTAAACAATTTTAAAATATCTCAATTTTTAGGCGAGTAAACGAAAAATGTTCGTTTCAGACTCTAATAACGCAGAAATCGTATTCCAATTTAGAATCAAATGGTAGTATCAAACTTTAACCAAACGTAAAGTTTGTACCTGGGGTATTGTTGAAAAGTTTAATCAATTTTAAAATATCACTATATTTAGGCGAGTAAACGAAAAATGGTCGTTTCAGACTCTAATAACGCAGAAATCGTATTTCAAATTTAAATACGACTTGGGACAATATCTTACCTAAATAAAATGGTAGATTCAAAGTTTAAATGAACGTAGTGTTTGTACCTTGAGTATAGTTTAGAAGTTTAAACAATTTTAAAATATCACTATATTTAGGCGAGTAAACGAAAAATGGTCGTTTCAGACTCTAATAACGCAGAAATCGTATTTCAAATTTAAATACGACTTGGGACCATATTTTACCTAAATGAAATGGTAGATTCAAAGTTTAAATGAACGTAGTGTTTGTACCTGGAGTAAAGTTTAGAAGTTTAAACAATTTTAAAATATCTCAATTTTTAGGCGAGTAAACGAAAAATGTTCGTTTCAGACTCTAATAACGCAGAAATCGTATTCCAATTTAGAATCAAATGGTAGAATCAAACTTTAACCAAACGTAAAGTTTGTACCTGGGGTATTGTTGAAAAGTTTAATCAATTTTAAAATATCACTATATTTAGGCGAGTAAACGAAAAATGGTCGTTTCAGACTCTAATAACGCAGAAATCGTATTTCAAATTTAAATACGACTTGGGACAATATCTTACCTAAATAAAATGGTAGATTCAAAGTTTAAATGAACGTAGTGTTTGTACCTTGAGTATAGTTTAGAAGTTTAAACAATTTTAAAATATCACTATATTTAGGCGAGTAAACGAAAAATGGTCGTTTCAGACTCTAATAACGCAGAAATCGTATTTCAAATTTAAATACGACTTGGGACAATATCTTACCTAAATAAAATGGTAGATTCAAAGTTTAAATGAACGTAGTGTTTGTACCTGGAGTAAAGTTTAGAAGTTTAAACAATTTTAAAATATCACTATATTTAGGCGAGTAAACGAAAAATGTTCTTTTCAGACTCTAATAACGCAGAAATCGTATTTCAAATTTAAATACGACTTGGGACCATATTTTACCTAAATAAAACGGTAGATTCAAAGTTTAAATGAACGTAGTGTTTGTACCTGGAGTAAAGTTTAGAAGTTTAAACAATTTTAAAATATCTCAATTTTTAGGCGAGAAATCGTATTCCAATTTAGAATCAAATGGTAGAATCAAACTTTAACCAAACGTAAAGTTTGTACCTGGGGTATTGTTGAAAAGTTTAATCAATTTTAAAATATCACTATATTTAGGCGAGTAAACGAAAAATGGTCGTTTCAGACTCTAATAACGCAGAAATCGTATTTTAAATTTAAATACGACTTGGGACAATATCTTACCTAAATAAAATGGTAGATTCAAAGTTTAAATGAACGTAGTGTTTGTACCTTGAGTATAGTTTAGAAGTTTAAACAATTTTAAAATATCACTATATTTAGGCGAGTAAACGAAAAATGGTCGTTTCAGACTCTAATAACGCAGAAATCGTATTTCAAATTTAAATACGACTTGGGACCATATTTTACCTAAATGAAATCGTAGATTCAAAGTTTAAATGAACGTAGTGTTTGTACCTGGAGTAAAGTTTAGAAGTTTAAACAATTTTAAAATATCTCAATTTTTAGGCGAGTAAACGAAAAATGTTCGTTTCAGACTCTAATAACGCAGAAATCGTATTCCAATTTAGAATCAAATGGTAGTATCAAACTTTAACCAAACGTAAAGTTTGTACCTGGGGTATTGTTGAAAAGTTTAATCAATTTTAAAATATCACTATATTTAGGCGAGTAAACGAAAAATGGTCGTTTCAGACTCTAATAACGCAGAAATCGTATTTCAAATTTAAATACGACTTGGGACAATATCTTACCTAAATAAAATGGTAGATTCAAAGTTTAAATGAACGTAGTGTTTGTACCTTGAGTATAGTTTAGAAGTTTAAACAATTTTAAAATATCACTATATTTAGGCGAGTAAACGAAAAATGGTCGTTTCAGACTCTAATAACGCAGAAATCGTATTTCAAATTTAAATACGACTTGGGACCATATTTTACCTAAATGAAATGGTAGATTCAAAGTTTAAATGAACGTAGTGTTTGTACCTGGAGTAAAGTTTAGAAGTTTAAACAATTTTAAAATATCTCAATTTTTAGGCGAGTAAACGAAAAATGTTCGTTTCAGACTCTAATAACGCAGAAATCGTATTCCAATTTAGAATCAAATGGTAGAATCAAACTTTAACCAAACGTAAAGTTTGTACCTGGGGTATTGTTGAAAAGTTTAATCAATTTTAAAATATCACTATATTTAGGCGAGTAAACGAAAAATGGTCGTTTCAGACTCTAATAACGCAGAAATCGTATTTCAAATTTAAATACGACTTGGGACAATATCTTACCTAAATAAAATGGTAGATTCAAAGTTTAAATGAACGTAGTGTTTGTACCTTGAGTATAGTTTAGAAGTTTAAACAATTTTAAAATATCACTATATTTAGGCGAGTAAACGAAAAATGGTCGTTTCAGACTCTAATAACGCAGAAATCGTATTTCAAATTTAAATACGACTTGGGACCATATTTTACCTAAATGAAATGGTAGATTCAAAGTTTAAATGAACGTAGTGTTTGTACCTTGAGTAAAGTTTAGAAGTTTAAACAATTTTAAAATATCACTATATTTAGGCGAGTAAACGAAAAATGTTCTTTTCAGACTCTAATAACGCAGAAATCGTATTTCAAATTTAAATACGACTTGGGACAATATCTTACCTAAATAAAATGGTAGATTCAAAGTTTAAATGAACGTAGTGTTTGTACCTTGAGTATAGTTTAGAAGTTTAAACAATTTTAAAATATCACTATATTTAGGCGAGTAAACGAAAAATGGTCGTTTCAGACTCTAATAACGCAGAAATCGTATTTCAAATTTAAATACGACTTGGGACCATATTTTACCTAAATGAAATGGTAGATTCAAAGTTTAAATGAACGTAGTGTTTGTACCTGGAGTAAAGTTTAGAAGTTTAAACAATTTTAAAATATCTCAATTTTTAGGCGAGTAAACGAAAAATGTTCGTTTCAGACTCTAATAACGCAGAAATCGTATTCCAATTTAGAATCAAATGGTAGAATCAAACTTTAACCAAACGTAAAGTTTGTACCTGGGGTATTGTTGAAAAGTTTAATCAATTTTAAAATATCACTATATTTAGGCGAGTAAACGAAAAATTGTCGTTTCAGACTCTAAAAACGCAGAAATCGTATTCCAATTTAGAATCAAATGGTAGAATCAAACTTTAACCAAACGTAAAGTTTGTACCTAGGGTATTGTTGAAAAGTTTAATCAATTTTAAAATATCACTATATTTAGGCGAGTAAACGAAAAATGTTCTTTTCAAACTCTAATAACGCAGAAATCGTATTTCAAATTTAAATACGACTTGGGACCATATTTTTCTAGATTCAAAGTTTAAATGATCGTAGGGTTTGTACCTTGAGTAAAGTTTAGAAGTTTAAACAATTTTAAAATATCACTATATTTAGGCGAGTAAACGAAAAATGTTCTTTTCAGACTCTAATAACGCAGAAATCGTATTTCAAATTTAAATACGACTTGGGACCATATTTTACCTAAATGTAATGGTAGATTCAAAGTTTAAATGAACGTAGTGTTTGTACCTTGAGCAAAGTTTAGAAGATTAAACAATTTTAAAATATCACTATGTTTAGGCGAGTAAACGAAAAAAGTTCGTTTCAGACTCTAATAACGCAGAAATCGTATTTCAAAATTAAATACGACTTGGGACCATATTTTACCTAAATGAAATGGTAGATTCAAAGTTTAACTGAACGTAGGGTTTGTACCTTGAGTAAAGTTTAGAAGTTTAAACAATTTTAAAATATCACTATATTTAGGCGAGTAATCGAAAAATGTTCGTTTCAGACTCTAATAACGCAGAAATCGTATTTCAAATTTAAATACGACTTGGGACCATATTTTACCTAAATGAAATGGTAGATTCAAAGTTTAAATGAACGTAGTGTTTGTACCTTGAGCAAAGTTTAGAAGTTTAAACAATTTTAAAATATCACTATGTTTAGGCGAGTAAACGAAAAAAGTTCGTTTCAGACTCTAATAACACAGAAAATTGTGTTTACAAGTTGAAAAACGACTTGGAACCATATCTTACCTAAATTAAATGGTAGAATCAAACTTTAACCAAACGTAAAGTTTGTACCTAGGGTATTGTTGAAAAGTTTAAACAATTTTAAAATATCACTATATTTAGGCGAGTAAACGAAAAATGTTCTTTACAGACTCTAATAACGCAGAAATCGTATTTCAAATTTAAATACGACTTGGGACCATATTTTACCTAATTGAAATGGTAGATTCAAAGTTTAAATGAACGTAGTGTTTGTACCTGGAGTAAAGTTTAGAAGTTGAAACAATTTTAAAATATCTCAATTTTTAGGCGAGTAAACGAAAAATGTTCGTTTCAGACTCTAATAACGCAGAAATCGTATTCCAATTTAGAATCAAATGGTAGAATCAAACTTTAACCAAACGTAAAGTTTGTACCTAGGGTATTGTTGAAAAGTTTAATCAATTTTAAAATATCACTATATTTAGGCGAGTAAACGAAAAATGTTCTTTTCAAACTCTAATAACGCAGAAATCGTATTTCAAATTTAAATACGACTTGGGACCATATTTTTCTAGATTCAAAGTTTAAATGATCGTATTGTTTGTACCTTGAGTAAAGTTTAGAAGTTTAAACAATTTTAAAATATCACTATATTTAGGCGAGTAAACGAAAAATGTTCTTTTCAGACTCTAATAACGCAGAAATCGTATTTCAAATTTAAATACGACTTGGGACCATATTTACCTAAATGTAATGGTAGATTCAAAGTTTAAATGAACGTAGTGTTTGTACCTTGAGCAAAGTTTAGAAGATTAAACAATTTTAAAATATCACTATGTTTAGGCGAGTAAACGAAAAAAGTTCGTATCAGACTCTAATAACGCAGAAATCGTATTTCAAAATTAAATACGACTTGGGACCATATTTTACCTAAATGAAATGGTAGATTCAAAGTTTAAATGAACGTAGTGTTTGTACCTTGAGCAAAGTTTAGTAGTTTAAACAATTTTAAAATATCTCAATTTTTGGGCGAGTAAACGAAAAAGTTCGTTTCAGACTCTAACAACGCAGAAATCGTGTTTCAAGTTGAAATACGACTTTGGACCATATTTTACCTAAATGAAATGGTAGATTCAAAGTTTAACTGAACGTAGGGTTTGTACCTTGAGTAAAGTTTAGAAGTTTAAACAATTTTAAAATATCACTATATTTAGGCGAGTAAACGAAAAATGTTCTTTTCAGACTCTAATAACGCAGAAATCGTATTTCAAATTTAAATACGACTTGGGACCATATTTTACCTAAATGTAATGGTAGATTCAAAGTTTAAATGAACGTAGTGTTTGTACCTTGAGCAAAGTTTAGAAGATTAAACAATTTTAAAATATCACTATGTTTAGGCGAGTAAACGAAAAAAGTTCGTTTCAGACTCTAATAACGCAGAAATCGTATTTCAAAATTAAATACGACTTGGGACCATATTTTACCTAAATGAAATGGTAGATTCAAAGTTTAACTGAACGTAGGGTTTGTACCTTGAGTAAAGTTTAGAAGTTTAAACAATTTTAAAATATCACTATATTTAGGCGAGTAATCGAAAAATGTTCGTTTCAGACTCTAATAACGCAGAAATCGTATTTCAAATTTAAATACGACTTGGGACCATATTTTACCTAAATGAAATGGTAGATTCAAAGTTTAAATGAACGTAGTGTTTGTACCTTGAGCAAAGTTTAGAAGTTTAAACAATTTTAAAATATCACTATGTTTAGGCGAGTAAATGAAAAAAGTTCGTTTCAGACTCTAATAACACAGAAAATTGTGTTTACAAGTTGAAAAACGACTTGGAACCATATCTTACCTAAATTAAATGGTAGAATCAAACTTTAACCAAACGTAAAGTTTGTACCTAGGGTATTGTTGAAAAGTTTAAACAATTTTAAAATATCACTATATTTAGGCGAGTAAACGAAAAATGTTCTTTACAGACTCTAATAACGCAGAAATCGTATTTCAAATTTAAATACGACTTGGGACCATATTTTACCTAATTGAAATGGTAGATTCAAAGTTTAAATGAACGTAGTGTTTGTACCTGGAGTAAAGTTTAGAAGTTGAAACAATTTTAAAATATCTCAATTTTTAGGCGAGTAAACGAAAAATGTTCGTTTCAGACTCTAATAACGCAGAAATCGTATTCCAATTTAGAATCAAATGGTAGAATCAAACTTTAACCAAACGTAAAGTTTGTACCTAGGGTATTGTTGAAAAGTTTAATCAATTTTAAAATATCACTATATTTAGGCGAGTAAACGAAAAATGTTCTTTTCAAACTCTAATAACGCAGAAATCGTATTTCAAATTTAAATACGACTTGGGACCATATTTTTCTAGATTCAAAGTTTAAATGATCGTATTGTTTGTACCTTGAGTAAAGTTTAGAAGTTTAAACAATTTTAAAATATCACTATATTTAGGCGAGTAAACGAAAAATGTTCTTTTCAGACTCTAATAACGCAGAAATCGTATTTCAAATTTAAATACGACTTGGGACCATATTTACCTAAATGTAATGGTAGATTCAAAGTTTAAATGAACGTAGTGTTTGTACCTTGAGCAAAGTTTAGAAGATTAAACAATTTTAAAATATCACTATGTTTAGGCGAGTAAACGAAAAAAGTTCGTATCAGACTCTAATAACGCAGAAATCGTATTTCAAAATTAAATACGACTTGGGACCATATTTTACCTAAATGAAATGGTAGATTCAAAGTTTAAATGAACGTAGTGTTTGTACCTTGAGTAAAGTTTAGAAGTTTAAACAATTTTAAAAAATCACTATATTTAGGCGAGTAAACGAAAAATAGTCGTTTCAGACTCTAATAACGCAGAAATCGTGTTTCAAGTTGAAATACGACTTTCGACCATATTTTACCTAAATGAAATGGTAGATTCAAAGTTTAAATGAACGTAGTGTTTGTACCTTGAGTATAGTTTAGAAGTTTAAACAATTTTAAAATATCACTATATTTTGGCGAGTAAATGAAAAATGGTCGTTTCAGACTCTAATAACGCAGAAATCGCATTTCAAATTTAAATACGACTTGGGACCATATTTTACCTAAATGAAATGGTAGATTCAAAGTTTAAATGAACGTAGTGTTTGTACCTTGAGCAAAGTTTAGTAGTTTAAACAATTTTAAAATATCTCAATTTTTGGGCGAGTAAACGAAAAAGTTCGTTTCAGACTCTAACAACGCAGAAATCGTGTTTCAAGTTGAAATACGACTTTGGACCATATTTTACCTAAATGAAATGGTAGATTCAAAGGTTAACTGAACGTAGGGTTTGTACCTTGAGTAAAGTTTAGAAGTTTAAACAATTTTAAAATATCACTATATTTAGGCGAGTAAATGAAAACTGTTCGTTTCAGACTCTAATAATGCAGAAATCGTGTTCCAAGTTGAAAAACAACTTGGACCCATATCTCACCTAAATTAAATGGTAGAACCAAACTTTAACCAAACGTAAAGTTTGTACCTAGGGTATTGTTGAAAAGTTTAATCAATTTTAAAATACCACTATATTTAGGCGAGTAAACGAAAAATGTTCTTTCCAGACTCTAATAACGCAGAAATCGTATTTCAAATTTAAATACGACTTGGGACCATATTTTACCTAAATGAAATGGTAGATTCAAAGTTTAAATGAACGTAGTGTTTGTACCTTGAGTAAAGTTTAGAAGTTTAAACAATTTTAAAATATCACTATATTTAGGCGAGTAAACGAAAAATGTTCGTTTCAGACTCTAATAACGCAGAAATCGTGTTCCAAGTTAGAATCAAATGGTAGAATCAAACTTTAACCAAACGTAAAGTTTGTACCTAGGGTATTGTTGAGAAGTTTAAACAAATTTAAAATATCACTATATTTAGGCGAGTAAACGAAAAATGTTCTTTCCAGACTCTAATAACGCAGAAATCGTATTTCAAATTTAAATACGACTTGGGACCATATTTTACCTAAATGAAATGGTAGATTCAAAGTTTAAATGAACGTAGTGTTTGTACCTGGAGTAAAGTTTAGAAGTTTAAACAATTTTAAAATATCTCAATTTTTAGGCGAGTAAACGAAAAATGTTCGTTTCAGACTCTAATAACGCAGAAATCGTATTCCAATTTAGAATCAAATGGTAGAATCAAACTTTAACCAAACGTAAAGTTTGTACCTAGGGTATTGTTGAAAAGTTTAATCAATTTTAAAATATCACTATATTTAGGCGAGTAAACGAAAAATGTTCTTTTCAAACTCTAATAACGCAGAAATCGTATTTCAAATTTAAATACGACTTGGGACCATATTTTTCTAGATTCAAAGTTTAAATGATCGTAGGGTTTGTACCTTGAGTAAAGTTTAGAAGTTTAAACAATTTTAAAATATCACTATATTTAGGCGAGTAAACGAAAAATGTTCTTTTCAGACTCTAATAACGCAGAAATCGTATTTCAAATTTAAATACGACTTGGGACCATATTTTACCTAAATGTAATGGTAGATTCAAAGTTAAAATGAACGTAGTGTTTGTACCTTGAGCAAAGTTTAGAAGATTAAACAATTTTAAAATATCACTATGTTTAGGCGAGTAAACGAAAAAAGTTCGATTCAGACTCTAATAACGCAGAAATCGTATTTCAAAATTAAATACGAATTGGGACCATATTTTACCTAAATGAAATAATAGATTCAAAGTTTAACTGAACGTAGGGTTTGTACCTTGAGTAAAGTTTAGAAGTTTAAACAATTTTAAAATATCACTATATTTAGGCGAGTAAACGAAAAATGTTCTTTTCAAACTCTAATAACGCAGAAATCGTATTTCAAATTTAAATACGAGTTGGAACCATATTTTTCTAGATTCAAAGTTTAAATGATCGTAGTGTTTGTACCTTGAGTAAAGTTTAGAAGTTTAAACAATTTTAAAATATCACTATATTTAGGCGAGTAAACGAAAAATGTTCTTTTCAGACTCTAATAACGCAGAAATCGTATTTCAAATTTAAATACGACTTGGGACCTTATTTTACCTAAATGAAATGGTAGATTCAAAGTTTAAATGAACGTAGTGTTTGTACCTTGAGCAAAGTTTAGAAGTTTAAACAATTTTAAAATATCACTATGTTTAGGCGAGTAAACGAAAAAAGTTCGTTTCAGACTCTAATAACACAGAAAATTGTGTTTACAAGTTGAAAAACGACTTGGAACCATATCTTACCTAAATTAAATGGTAGAATCAAACTTTAACCAAACGTAAAGTTTGTACCTAGGGTATTTTTGAAAAGTTTAAACAATTTTAAAATATCACTATATTTAGGCGAGTAAACGAAAAATGTTCTTTTCAGACTCTAATAACGCAGAAATCGTATTTCAAATTTAAATACGACTTGGGACCATATTTTACCTAAATGTAATGGTAGATTCAAAGTTTAAATGAACGTAGTGTTTGTACCTTGAGCAAAGTTTAGAAGATTAAACAATTTTAAAATATCACTATGTTTAGGCGAGTAAACGAAAAAAGTTCGTTTCAGACTCTAATAACGCAGAAATCGTATTTCAAAATTAAATACGACTTGGGACCATATTTTACCTAAATGAAATGGTAGATTCAAAGTTTAACTGAACGTAGGGTTTGTACCTTGAGTAAAGTTTAGAAGTTTAAACAATTTTAAAATATCACTATATTTAGGCGAGTAATCGAAAAATGTTCGTTTCAGACTCTAATAACGCAGAAATCGTATTTCAAATTTAAATACGACTTGGGACCATATTTTACCTAAATGAAATGGTAGATTCAAAGTTTAAATGAACGTAGTGTTTGTACCTTGAGCAAAGTTTAGAAGTTTAAACAATTTTAAAATATCACTATGTTTAGGCGAGTAAATGAAAAAAGTTCGTTTCAGACTCTAATAACACAGAAAATTGTGTTTACAAGTTGAAAAACGACTTGGAACCATATCTTACCTAAATTAAATGGTAGAATCAAACTTTAACCAAACGTAAAGTTTGTACCTAGGGTATTGTTGAAAAGTTTAAACAATTTTAAAATATCACTATATTTAGGCGAGTAAACGAAAAATGTTCTTTACAGACTCTAATAACGCAGAAATCGTATTTCAAATTTAAATACGACTTGGGACCATATTTTACCTAATTGAAATGGTAGATTCAAAGTTTAAATGAACGTAGTGTTTGTACCTGGAGTAAAGTTTAGAAGTTGAAACAATTTTAAAATATCTCAATTTTTAGGCGAGTAAACGAAAAATGTTCGTTTCAGACTCTAATAACGCAGAAATCGTATTCCAATTTAGAATCAAATGGTAGAATCAAACTTTAACCAAACGTAAAGTTTGTACCTAGGGTATTGTTGAAAAGTTTAATCAATTTTAAAATATCACTATATTTAGGCGAGTAAACGAAAAATGTTCTTTTCAAACTCTAATAACGCAGAAATCGTATTTCAAATTTAAATACGACTTGGGACCATATTTTTCTAGATTCAAAGTTTAAATGATCGTATTGTTTGTACCTTGAGTAAAGTTTAGAAGTTTAAACAATTTTAAAATATCACTATATTTAGGCGAGTAAACGAAAAATGTTCTTTTCAGACTCTAATAACGCAGAAATCGTATTTCAAATTTAAATACGACTTGGGACCATATTTACCTAAATGTAATGGTAGATTCAAAGTTTAAATGAACGTAGTGTTTGTACCTTGAGCAAAGTTTAGAAGATTAAACAATTTTAAAATATCACTATGTTTAGGCGAGTAAACGAAAAAAGTTCGTATCAGACTCTAATAACGCAGAAATCGTATTTCAAAATTAAATACGACTTGGGACCATATTTTACCTAAATGAAATGGTAGATTCAAAGTTTAAATGAACGTAGTGTTTGTACCTTGAGTAAAGTTTAGAAGTTTAAACAATTTTAAAAAATCACTATATTTAGGCGAGTAAACGAAAAATAGTCGTTTCAGACTCTAATAACGCAGAAATCGTGTTTCAAGTTGAAATACGACTTTCGACCATATTTTACCTAAATGAAATGGTAGATTCAAAGTTTAAATGAACGTAGTGTTTGTACCTTGAGTATAGTTTAGAAGTTTAAACAATTTTAAAATATCACTATATTTTGGCGAGTAAATGAAAAATGGTCGTTTCAGACTCTAATAACGCAGAAATCGCATTTCAAATTTAAATACGACTTGGGACCATATTTTACCTAAATGAAATGGTAGATTCAAAGTTTAAATGAACGTAGTGTTTGTACCTTGAGCAAAGTTTAGTAGTTTAAACAATTTTAAAATATCTCAATTTTTGGGCGAGTAAACGAAAAAGTTCGTTTCAGACTCTAACAACGCAGAAATCGTGTTTCAAGTTGAAATACGACTTTGGACCATATTTTACCTAAATGAAATGGTAGATTCAAAGGTTAACTGAACGTAGGGTTTGTACCTTGAGTAAAGTTTAGAAGTTTAAACAATTTTAAAATATCACTATATTTAGGCGAGTAAATGAAAACTGTTCGTTTCAGACTCTAATAATGCAGAAATCGTGTTCCAAGTTGAAAAACAACTTGGACCCATATCTCACCTAAATTAAATGGTAGAACCAAACTTTAACCAAACGTAAAGTTTGTACCTAGGGTATTGTTGAAAAGTTTAATCAATTTTAAAATACCACTATATTTAGGCGAGTAAACGAAAAATGTTCTTTCCAGACTCTAATAACGCAGAAATCGTATTTCAAATTTAAATACGACTTGGGACCATATTTTACCTAAATGAAATGGTAGATTCAAAGTTTAAATGAACGTAGTGTTTGTACCTTGAGTAAAGTTTAGAAGTTTAAACAATTTTAAAATATCACTATATTTAGGCGAGTAAACGAAAAATGTTCGTTTCAGACTCTAATAACGCAGAAATCGTGTTCCAAGTTAGAATCAAATGGTAGAATCAAACTTTAACCAAACGTAAAGTTTGTACCTAGGGTATTGTTGAGAAGTTTAAACAAATTTAAAATATCACTATATTTAGGCGAGTAAACGAAAAATGTTCTTTCCAGACTCTAATAACGCAGAAATCGTATTTCAAATTTAAATACGACTTGGGACCATATTTTACCTAAATGAAATGGTAGATTCAAAGTTTAAATGAACGTAGTGTTTGTACCTGGAGTAAAGTTTAGAAGTTTAAACAATTTTAAAATATCTCAATTTTTAGGCGAGTAAACGAAAAATGTTCGTTTCAGACTCTAATAACGCAGAAATCGTATTCCAATTTAGAATCAAATGGTAGAATCAAACTTTAACCAAACGTAAAGTTTGTACCTAGGGTATTGTTGAAAAGTTTAATCAATTTTAAAATATCACTATATTTAGGCGAGTAAACGAAAAATGTTCTTTTCAAACTCTAATAACGCAGAAATCGTATTTCAAATTTAAATACGACTTGGGACCATATTTTTCTAGATTCAAAGTTTAAATGATCGTAGGGTTTGTACCTTGAGTAAAGTTTAGAAGTTTAAACAATTTTAAAATATCACTATATTTAGGCGAGTAAACGAAAAATGTTCTTTTCAGACTCTAATAACGCAGAAATCGTATTTCAAATTTAAATACGACTTGGGACCATATTTTACCTAAATGTAATGGTAGATTCAAAGTTAAAATGAACGTAGTGTTTGTACCTTGAGCAAAGTTTAGAAGATTAAACAATTTTAAAATATCACTATGTTTAGGCGAGTAAACGAAAAAAGTTCGATTCAGACTCTAATAACGCAGAAATCGTATTTCAAAATTAAATACGAATTGGGACCATATTTTACCTAAATGAAATAATAGATTCAAAGTTTAACTGAACGTAGGGTTTGTACCTTGAGTAAAGTTTAGAAGTTTAAACAATTTTAAAATATCACTATATTTAGGCGAGTAAACGAAAAATGTTCTTTTCAAACTCTAATAACGCAGAAATCGTATTTCAAATTTAAATACGAGTTGGAACCATATTTTTCTAGATTCAAAGTTTAAATGATCGTAGTGTTTGTACCTTGAGTAAAGTTTAGAAGTTTAAACAATTTTAAAATATCACTATATTTAGGCGAGTAAACGAAAAATGTTCTTTTCAGACTCTAATAACGCAGAAATCGTATTTCAAATTTAAATACGACTTGGGACCTTATTTTACCTAAATGAAATGGTAGATTCAAAGTTTAAATGAACGTAGTGTTTGTACCTTGAGCAAAGTTTAGAAGTTTAAACAATTTTAAAATATCACTATGTTTAGGCGAGTAAACGAAAAAAGTTCGTTTCAGACTCTAATAACACAGAAAATTGTGTTTACAAGTTGAAAAACGACTTGGAACCATATCTTACCTAAATTAAATGGTAGAATCAAACTTTAACCAAACGTAAAGTTTGTACCTAGGGTATTTTTGAAAAGTTTAAACAATTTTAAAATATCACTATATTTAGGCGAGTAAACGAAAAATGTTCTTTCCAGACTCTAATAACGCAGAAATCGTATTTCGAATTTAAATACGACTTGGGACCATATTTTACCTAAATGAAATGGTAGATTTAAAGTTTAAATGAACGTAGTGTTTGTACCTTGAGCAAAGTTTAGAAGTCTAAACAATTTTAAAATATCACTATGTTTAGGCGAGTAAACGAAAAAAGTTCGTTGCAGACTCTAATAACACAGAAAATTGTGTTTACAAGTTGAAAAACGACTTGGAACCATATCTTACCTAAATTAAATGGTAGAATCAAACTTTAACCAAACGTAAAGTTTGTACCTAGGGTATTGTTGAAAAGTTTAAACAATTTTAAAAAATCACTATATTTAGGCGAGTAAACGAAAAATGGTCGTTTCAGACTCTAATAACGCAGAAATCGTGTTTCAAGTTGAAATACGACTTTCGACCATATTTTACCTAAATGAAATGGTAGATTCAAAGTTTAAATGAACGTAGTGTTTGTACCTTGAGTATAGTTTAGAAGTTTAAACAATTTTAAAATATCACTATATTTTGGCGAGTAAATGAAAAATGGTCGTTTCAGACTCTAATAACGCAGAAATCGCATTTCAAATTTAAATACGACTTGGGACCATATTTTACCTAAATGAAATGGTAGATTCAAAGTTTAAATGAACGTAGTGTTTGTACCTTGAGCAAAGTTTAGTAGTTTAAACAATTTTAAAATATCTCAATTTTTGGGCGAGTAAACGAAAAAGTTCGTTTCAGACTCTAACAACGCAGAAATCGTGTTTCAAGTTGAAATACGACTTTGGACCATATTTTACCTAAATGAAATGGTAGATTCAAAGTTTAACTGAACGTAGGGTTTGTACCTTGAGTAAAGTTTAGAAGTTTAAACAATTTTAAAATATCACTATATTTAGGCGAGTAAACGAAAACTGTTCGTTTCAGACTCTAATAATGCAGAAATCGTGTTCCAAGTTGAAAAACAACTTGGACCCATATCTCTCCTAAATTAAATGGTAGAACCAAACTTTAACCAAACGTAAAGTTTGTACCTAGGGTATTGTTGAAAAGTTTAATCAATTTTAAAATACCACTATATTTAGGCGAGTAAACGAAAAATGTTCTTTCCAGACTCTAATAACGCAGAAATCGTATTTCAAATTTAAATACGACTTGGGACCATATTTTACCTAAATGAAATGGTAGATTCAAAGTTTAAATGAACGTAGTGTTTGTACCTTGAGTAAAGTTTAGAAGTTTAAACAATTTTAAAATATCACTATATTTAGGCGAGTAAACGAAAAATGTTCGTTTCAGACTCTAATAACGCAGAAATCGTGTTCCAAGTTAGAATCAAATGGTAGAATCAAACTTTAACCAAACGTAAAGTTTGTACCTAGGGTATTGTTGAGAAGTTTAATCAATTTTAAAATATCACTATATTTAGGCGAGTAAACGAAAAATGTTCTTTTCAGACTCTAATAACGCAGAAATCGTATTTCAAATTTAAATACGACTTGGGACCTTATTTTACCTAAATGAAATGGTAGATTCAAAGTTTAACTGAACGTAGTGTTTGTACCTGGAGTAAAGTTTAGAAGTTTAAACAATTTTAAAATATCTCAATTTTTAGGCGAGTAAACGAAAAATGTTCTTTTCAGACTCTAATAACGCAGAAATCGTATTTCAAATTTAAATACGACTTGGGACAATATTTTACCTAAATATAATGGTAGATTCAAAGTTTAAATGAACGTAGTGTTTGTACCTTGAGCAAAGTTTAGAAGTTTAAACAATTTTAAAATATCACTATGTTTAGGCGAGTAAACGAAAAAAGTTCGTTTCAGACTCTAATAACACAGAAAATTGTGTTTACAAGTTGAAAAACGACTTGGAACCATATCTTACCTAAATTAAATGGTAGAATCAAACTTTAACCAAACGTAAAGTTTGTACCTAGGGTATTGTTGAAAAGTTTAAACAAATTTAAAATATCACTATATTTAGGCGACCATATTTTTCTAGATTCAAAGTTTAAATGATCGTAGGGTTTGTACCTTGAGTAAAGTTTAGAAGTTTAAACAATTTTAAAATATCACTATATTTAGGCGAGTAAACGAAAAATGTTCTTTTCAGACTCTAATAACGCAGAAATCGTATTTCAAATTTAAATACGACTTGGGACCATATTTTACCTAAATGTAATGGTAGATTCAAAGTTTAAATGAACGTAGTGTTTGTACCTTGAGCAAAGTTTAGAAGATTAAACAATTTTAAAATATCACTATGTTTAGGCGAGTAAACGAAAAAAGTTCGATTCAGACTCTAATAACGCAGAAATCGTATTTCAAAATTAAATACGAATTGGGACCATATTTTACCTAAATGAAATAATAGATTCAAAGTTTAACTGAACGTAGGGTTTGTACCTTGAGTAAAGTTTAGAAGTTTAAACAATTTTAAAATATCACTATATTTAGGCGAGTAAACGAAAAATGTTCTTTTCAAACTCTAATAACGCAGAAATCGTATTTCAAATTTAAATACGAGTTGGAACCATATTTTTCTAGATTCAAAGTTTAAATGATCGTAGTGTTTGTACCTTGAGTAAAGTTTAGAAGTTTAAACAATTTTAAAATATCACTATATTTAAGCGAGTAAACGAAAAATGTTCTTTTCAGACTCTAATAACGCAGAAATCGTATTTCAAATTTAAATACGACTTGGGACCTTATTTTACCTAAATGAAATGGTAGATTCAAAGTTTAAATGAACGTAGTGTTTGTACCTTGAGCAAAGTTTAGAAGTTTAAACAATTTTAAAATATCACTATGTTTAGGCGAGTAAACGAAAAAAGTTCGTTTCAGACTCTAATAACACAGAAAATTGTGTTTACAAGTTGAAAAACGACTTGGAACCATATCTTACCTAAATTAAATGGTAGAATCAAACTTTAACCAAACGTAAAGTTTGTACCTAGGGTATTGTTGAAAAGTTTAAACAAATTTAAAATATCACTATATTTAGGCGAGTAAACGAAAAATGTTCTTTCCAGACTCTAATAACGCAGAAATCGTATTTCAAATTTAAATACGACTTGGGACCATATTTTACCTAAATGAAATGGTAGATTCAAAGTTTAAATGAACGTAGTGTTTGTACCTGGAGTAAAGTTTAGAAGTTGAAACAATTTTAAAATATCTCAATTTTTAGGCGAGTAAACGAAAAATGTTCGTTTCAGACTCTAATAACGCAGAAATCGTATTCCAATTTAGAATCAAATGGTAGAATCAAACTTTAACCAAACGTAAAGTTTGTACCTAGGGTATTGTTGAAAAGTTTAATCAATTTTAAAATATCACTATATTTAGGCGAGTAAACTTAAAATGTTCTTTTCAAACTCTAATAACGCAGAAATCGTATTTCAAATTTAAATACGAGTTGGGACCATATTTTACCTAATTGAAATGGTAGATTCAAAGTTTAAATGAACGTAGTGTTTGTACCTGGAGTAAAGTTTAGAAGTTTAAACAATTTTAAAATATCTCAATTTTTAGGCGAGTAAACGAAAAATGTTCGTTTCAGACTCTAATAACGCAGAAATCGTATTCCAATTTAGAATCAAATGGTAGAATCAAACTTTAACCAAACGTAAAGTTTGTACCTAGGGTATTGTTGAAAAGTTTAATCAATTTTAAAATATCACTATATTTAGGCGAGTAAACGAAAAATGTTCTTTTCAAACTCTAATAACGCAGAAATCGTATTTCAAATTTAAATACGACTTGGGACCATATTTTTCTAGATTCAAAGTTTAAATGATCGTATTGTTTGTACCTTGAGTAAAGTTTAGAAGTTTAAACAATTTTAAAATATCACTATATTTAGGCGAGTAAACGAAAAATGTTCTTTTCAGACTCTAATAACGCAGAAATCGTATTTCAAATTTAAATACGACTTGGGACCATATTTTACCTAAATGTAATGGTAGATTCAAAGTTTAAATGAACGTAGTGTTTGTACCTTGAGCAAAGTTTAGAAGATTAAACAATTTTAAAATATCACTATGTTTAGGCGAGTAAACGAAAAAAGTTCGTTTCAGACTCTAACAACGCAGAAATCGTGTTTCAAGTTGAAATACGACTTTGGACCATATTTTACCTAAATGAAATGGTAGATTCAAAGTTTAACTGAACGTAGGGTTTGTACCTTGAGTAAAGTTTAGAAGTTTAAACAATTTTAAAATATCACTATATTTAGGCGAGTAAACGAAAAATGATCGTTTCAGACTCTAATAATGCAGAAATCGTGTTCCAAGTTGAAAAACAACTTGGACCCATATTTCACCTAAATTAAATGGTAGAATCAAACTTTAACCAAACGTAAAGTTTGTACCTAGGGTTTTGTTGAAAAGTTTAATCAATTTTAAAATACCACTATATTTAGGCGAGTAAACGAAAAATGTTCTTTCCAGACTCTAATAACGCAGAAATCGTATTTCAAATTTAAATACGACTTGGGACCATATTTTACCTAAATGAAATGGTAGATTCAAAGTTTAAATGAACGTAGGGTTTGTACCTTGAGTAAAGTTTAGAAGTTTAAACAATTTTAAAATATCACTATATTTAGGCGAGTAAACGAAAAATGTTCTTTTCAGACTCTAATAACGCAGAAATCGTATTTCAAATTTAAATACGACTTGGGACAATATCTTACCTAAATAAAATGGTAGATTCAAAGTTTAAATGAACGTAGTGTTTGTACCTGGAGTAAAGTTTAGAAGTTTAAACAATTTTAAAATATCACTATATTTAGGCGAGTAAACAAAAATGTTCATTTCAGACTCTAATAACGCAGAAATCGTATTTCAAATTTAAATACGACTTGGGACCATATTTTACCTAAATAAAATGGTAGATTCTAAGTTTAAATGAACGTAGTGTTTGTACCTGGAGTAAAGTTTAGAAGTTTAAACAATTTTAAAATATCTCAATTTTTAGGCGAGTAAACGAAAAATGTTCGTTTCAGACTCTAATAACGCAGAAATCGTATTCCAATTTAGAATCAAATGGTAGTATCAAACTTTAACCAAACGTAAAGTTTGTACCTAGGGTATTGTTGAAAAGTTTAATCAATTTTAATATTTTAAAATTGATTAAACTTTTCTTTCACTATATTTAGGCGAGTAAACGAAAAATGTTCTTTTCAAACTCTAATAACGCAGAAATCGTATTTCAAATTTAAACACGACTTGGGACCATATTTTTCTAGATTCAAAGTTTAAATGATCGTAGTGTTTGTACCTTGAGTAAAGTTTAGAAGTTTAAACAATTTTAAAATATCACTATATTTAGGCGAGTAAACGAAAAATGTTCTTTTCAGACTCTAATAACGCAGAAATCGTATTTCAAATTTAAATACGACTTGGGACCATATTTTACCTAAATGTAATGGTAGATTCAAAGTTTAAATGAACGTAGTGTTTGTACCTTGAGTAAAGTTTAGAAGTTTAAACAATTTTAAAATATCACTATATTTAGGCGAGTAAACGAAAAATGGTCGTTTCAGACTCTAATAACGCAGAAATCGTATTTCAAATTTAAATACGACTTGGGACCATATTTTACCTAAATGAAATGGTAGATTCAAAGTTTAACTGAACGTAGTGTTTGTACCTTGAGTAAAGTTTAGAAGTTTAAACAATTTTAAAATATCACTATATTTAGGCGAGTAAACGAAAAATGTTCTATTCAGACTCTAATAACGCAGAAATCGTATTTCAAATTTAAATACGACTTGGGACAATATTTTACCTTAATAAAATGGTAGATTCAAAGTTTAAATGAACGTGGTGTTTGTACCTGGAGTATAGTTTAGAAGTTTAAACAATTTTAAAATATCACTATATTTAGGCGAGTAAACGAAAAATGTTCTTTTCAGACTCAAATAACGCAGAAATCGTATTTCAAATTTAAATACGACTTGGGACCTTATTTTACCTAAATGAAATGGTAGATTCAAAGTTTAAATGAACGTAGTGTTTGTACCTTGAGCAAAGTTTAGAAGTTTAAACAATTTTAATATATCACTATGTTTAGGCGAGTAAACGAAAAAAGTTCGTTTCAGACTCTAATAACACAGAAAATTGTGTTTACAAGTTGAAAAACGACTTGGAACCATATCTTACCTAAATTAAATGGTAGAATCAAACTTTAACCAAACGTAAAGTTTGTACCTAGAGTATTGTTGAAAAGTTTAAACAATTTTAAAATATCACTATATTTAGGCGAGTAAACGAAAAACGTTCTTTCCAGACTCTAATAACGCAGAAATCGTATTTCAAATTTAAATACGACTTGGGACCATATTTTACCTAAATGAAATGGTAGATTCAAAGTTTAAATGAACGTAGTGTTTGTACCTGGAGTAAAGTTTAGAAGTTTAAACAATTTTAAAATATCTCAATTTTTAGGCGAGTAAACGAAAAATGTTCGTTTCAGACTCTAATAACGCAGAAATCGTTTTCCAATTTAGAATCAAATGGTAGAATCAAACTTTAACCAAACGTAAAGTTTGTACCTAGGGTATTGTTGAAAAGTTTAATCAATTTTAAAATATCACTATATTTAGGCGAGTAAACGAAAAATGTTCTTTTCAAACACTAATAACGCAGAAATCGTATTTCAAATTTAAATACGACTTGGGACCATATTTTTCTAGATTCAAAGTTTAAATGATCGTAATGTTTGTACCTTGAGTAAAGTTTAGAAGTTTAAACAATTTTAAAATATCACTATATTTAGGCGAGTAAACGAAAAATGTTCTTTTCAAACACTAATAACGCAGAAATCGTATTTCAAATTTAAATACGACTTGGGACCTTATTTTACCTAAATGAAATGGTAGATTCAAAGTTTAAATGAACGTAGTGTTTGTACCTTGAGCAAAGTTTAGAAGTTTAAACAATTTTAAAATATCACTATGTTTAGGCGAGTAAACGAAAAAAGTTCGTTTCAGACTCTAATAACGCTGAAATCGTATTTCAAAATTAAATACGACTTGGGACCATATTTTACCTAAATGAAATGGTAGATTCAAAGTTTAACTGAACGTAGGGTTTGTACCTTGAGTAAAGTTTAGAAGTTTAAACAATTTTAAAATATCACTATATTTAGGCGAGTAAACGAAAAATGTTCGTTTCAGACTCTAATAACGCAGAAATCGTATTTCAAATTTAAATACGACTTGGGACCTTATTTTACCTAAATGAAATGGTAGATTCAAAGTTTAAATGAACGTAGTGTTTGTACCTTGAGCAAAGTTTAGAAGTTTAAACAATTTTAAAATATCACTATGTTTAGGCGAGTAAACGAAAAAAGTTCGTTTCAGACTCTAATAACACAGAAAATTGTGTTTACAAGTTGAAAAACGACTTGGAACCATATCTTACCTAAATTAAATGGTAGAATCAAACTTTAATCAAACGTAAAGTTTGTACCTAGGGTATTGTTGAAAGTTTAAACAATTTTAAAATATCACTATATTTAGGCGAGTAAACGAAAAATGTTCTTTCCAGACTCTAATAACGCAGAAATCGTATTTCAAATTTAAATACGACTTGGGACCATATTTTACCTAAATGAAATGGTAGATTCAAAGTTTAAATGAACGTAGTGTTTGTACCTGGAGTAAAGTTTAGAAGTTTAAACAATTTTAAAATATCTCAATTTTTAGGCGAGTAAACGAAAAATGTTCGTTTCAGACTCTAATAACGCAGAAATCGTATTCCAATTTAGAATCAAATGGTAGAATCAAACTTTAACCAAACGTAAAGTTTGTACCTAGGGTATTGTTGAAAAGTTTAATCAATTTTAAAATATCACTATATTTAGGCGAGTAAACGAAAAATGTTCTTTTCAAACTCTAATAACGCAGAAATCGTATTTCAAATTTAAATACGACTTAGGACCATATTTTTCTAGATTCAAAGTTTAAATGATCGTAGTGTTTGTACCTTGAGTAAAGTTTAGAAGTTTAAACAATTTTAAAATATCACTATATTTAGGCGAGTAAACGAAAAATGTTCTTTTCAGACTCTAATAACGCAGAAATCGTATTTCAAATTTAAATACGACTTGGGACCATATTTTACCTAAATGTAATGGTAGATTCAAAGTTTAAATGAACGTAGTGTTTGTACCTTGAGCAAAGTTTAGAAGATTAAACAATTTTAAAATATCACTATGTTTAGGCGAGTAAACGAAAAAAGTTCGTTTCAGACTCTAATAACGCAGAAATCGTATTTCAAAATTAAATACGACTTGGGACCATATTTTACCTAAATGAAATGGTAGATTCAAAGTTTAAATGAACGTTGTGTTTGTACCTTGAGTAAAGTTTAGAAGTTTAAACAATTTTAAAAAATCACTATATTTAGGCGAGTAAACGAAAAATGGTCGTTTCAGACTCTAATAACGCAGAAATCGTGTTTCAAGTTGAAATACGACTTTGGACCATATTTTACCTAAATGAAATGGTAAATTCAAAGTTTAAATGAACGTAGTGTTTGTACCTTGAGTATAGTTTAGAAGTTTAAACAATTTTAAAATATCACTATATTTAAGCGAGTAAACGAAAAATGGTCGTTTCAGACTCTAATAACGCAGAAATCGTATTTCAAATTTAAATACGACTTGGGACCATATTTTACCTAACTGAAATGGTAGATTCAAAGTTTAAATGAACGTAGTGTTTGTACCTTGAGCAAAGTTTAGTAGTTTAAACAATTTTAAAATATCTCAATTTTTGGGCGAGTAAACGAAAAAGTTCGTTTCAGACTCTAACAACGCAGAAATCGTGTTTCAAGTTGAAATACGACTTTGGACCATATTTTACCTAAATGAAATGGTAGATTCAAAGTTTAACTGAACGTAGGGTTTGTACCTTGAGTAAAGTTTAGAAGTTTAAACAATTTTAAAATATCACTATATTTAGGCGAGTAAACGAAAAATGTTTGTTTCAGACTAATAATGCAGAAATCGTGTTCCAAGTTGAAAAACAACTTGGACCCATATTTCACCTAAATTAAATGGTAGAATCAAACTTTAACCAAACGTAAAGTTTGTACCTAGGGTATTGTTGAAAAGTTTAATCAATTTTAAAATACCACTAGATTTAGGCGAGTAAACGAAAAATGTTCTTTCCAGACTCTAATAACGCAGAAATCGTATTTCAAATTTAAATACGACTTGGGACCATATTTTACCTAAATGAAATGGTAGATTCAAAGTTTAAATGAACGTAGTGTTTGTACCTTGAGTAAAGTTTAGAAGTTTAAACAATTTTAAAATATCACTATATTTAGGCGAGTGAACGAAAAATGTTCGTTTCAGACTCTAATAACGCAGAAATCGTGTTCCAAGTTAGAATCAAATGGTAGAATCAAACTTTAACCAAACGTACAGTTTGTACCTAGGGTATTGTTGAGAAGTTTAATCAATTTTAAAATATCACTATATTTAGGCGAGTAAACGAAAAATGTTCTTTTCAGACTCTAATAACGCAGATATCGTATTTCAAATTTAAATACGACTTGGGACCATATTTTACCTACATGAAATGGTAGATTCAAAGTTTAACTGAACGTAGTGTTTGTACCTGGAGTAAAGTTTAGAAGTTTAAACAATTTTAAAATATCTCAATTTTTAGGCGAGTAAACGAAAAATGTTCTTTTCAGACTCTAATAACGCAGAAATCGTATTTCAAATTTAAATACGACTTGGGACCATATTTTACCTAAATGTAATGGTAGATTCAAAGTTTAAATGAACGTAGTGTTTGTACCTTGAGCAAAGTTTAGAAGTTTAAACAATTTTAAAATATCACTATGTTTAGGCGAGTAAACGAAAAAAGTTCGTTTCAGACTCTAATAACACAGAAAATTGTGTTTACAAGTTGAAAAACGACTTGGAACCATATCTTACCTAAATTAAATGGTAGAATCAAACTTTAACCAAACGTAAAGTTTGTACCTAGGGTATTGTTGAAAAGTTTAAAAAAATTTAAAATATCAATATATTTAGGCGAGTAAACGAAAAATGTTCTTTCCAGACTCTAATAACGCAGAAATCGTATTTCAAATTTAAATACGACTTGGGACCATATTTTACCTAAATGAAATGGTAGATTCAAAGTTTAAATGAACGTAGTGTTTGTACCTGGAGTAAAGTTTAGAAGTTTAAACAATTTTAAAATATCTCAATTTTTAGGCGAGTAAACGAAAAATGTTCGTTTCAGACTCTAATAACGCAGAAATCGTATTCCAATTTAGAATCAAATGGTAGAATCAAACTTTAACCAAACGTAAAGTTTGTACCTAGGGTATTGTTGAAAAGTTTAATCAATTTTAAAATATCACTATATTTAGGCGAGTAAACGAAAAATGTTCTTTTCAAACTCTAATAACGCAGAAATCGTATTTAAAATTTTAATACGACTTGGGACCATATTTTTCTAGATTCAAAGTTTAAATGATCGTAGGGTTTGTACCTTGAGTAAAGTTTAGAAGTTTAAACAATTTTAAAATATCACTATATTTAGGCGAGTAAACGAAAAATGTTCTTTTCAGACTCTAATAACGCAGAAATCGTATTTCAAATTTAAATACGACTTGGGACCATATTTTACCTAAATGTAATGGTAGATTCTAAGTTTAAATGAACGTAGTGTTTGTACCTTGAGCAAAGTTTAGAAGATTAAACAATTTTAAAATATCACTATGTTTAGGCGAGTAAACGAAAAAAGTTCGTTTCAGACTCTAATAACGCAGAAATCGTATTTCAAAATTAAATACGACTTGGGACCATATTTTACCTAAATGAAATGGTAGATTCAAAGTTTAACTGAACGTAGGGTTTGTACCTTGAGCAAAGTTTAGAAGATTAAACAATTTTAAAATATCACTATGTTTAGGCGAGTAAACGAAAAAAGTTCGTTTCAGACTCTAATAACGCAGAAATCGTATTCCAATTTAGAATCAAATGGTAGAATCAAACTTTAACCAAAAGTAAAGTTTGTACCTAGGGTATTGTTGAAAAGTTTAATCAATTTTAAATTATCACTATATTTAGGCGAGTAAACGAAAAATGTTCTTTTCAAACTCTAATAACGCAGAAATCGTATTTCAAATTTAAATACGACTTGAGAGCATATTTTTCTAGATTCAAAGTTTAAATGATCGTAGGGTTTGTACCTTGAGTAAAGTTTAGAAGTTTAAACAATTTTAAAATATCACTATATTTAGGCGAGTAAACGAAAAATGTTCTTTTCAGACTCTAAAAACGCAGAAATCGTATTTCAAATTTAAATACGACTTGGGACCATATTTTACCTAAATGTAATGGTAGATTCAAAGTTTAAATGAACGTAGTGTTTGTACCTTGAGCAAAGTTAAGAAGATTAAACAATTTTAAAATATCACTATGTTTAGGCGAGTAAACGAAAAAAGTTCGTTTCAGACTCTAATAACGCAGAAATCGTATTTCAAAATTAAATACGACTTGGGACCATATTTTACCTAAATGAAATGGTAGATTCAAAGTTTAACTGAACGTAGGGTTTGTACCTTGAGTTAAGTTTAGAAGTTTAAACAATTTTAAAATATCATTATATTTAGGCGAGTAAACGAAAAATGTTCTTTTCAGACTCTAATAACGCAGAAATCGTATTTCAAATTTAAATACGACTTGGGACCATATTTTACCTTAATGAAATGGTAGATTCAAAGTTTAAATGAACGTAGTGTTTGTACCTTGAGCAAAGTTTAGAAGTTTAAACAATTTTAAAATATCACTATGTTTAGGCGAGTAAACGAAAATAGTTCGTTTCAGACTCTAATAACACAGAAAATTGTGTTTACAAGTTGAAAAACGACTTGGAACCATATCTTACCTAAATTAAATGGTAGAATCAAACTTTAACCAAACGTAAAGTTTGTACCTAGGGTATTGTTGAAAAGTTTAAACAATTTTAAAATATCACTATATTTAGGCGAGTAAACGAAAAATGTTCTTTCCAGACTCTAATAACGCAGAAATCGTATTTCAAATTTAAATACGACTTGGACCATATTTTACCTAATTGAAATGGTAGATTCAAAGTTTAAATGAACGTAGTGTTTGTACCTGGAGTAAAGTTTAGAAGTTGAAACAATTTTAAAATATCTAAATTTTTAGGCGAGTAAACGAAAAATGTTCGTTTCAGACTCTAATAACGCAGAAATCGTATTCCAATTTAGAATCAAATGGTAGAATCAAACTTTAACCAAACGTAAAGTTTGTACCTAGGGTATTGTTGAAAAGTTTAATCAATTTTAAAATATCACTATATTTAGGCGAGTAAACGAAAAATGTTCTTTTCAAACTCTAATAACGCAGAAATCGTATTTCAAATTTAAATACGACTTGGGACCATATTTTTCTAGATTCAAAGTTTAAATGATCGTATTGTTT
Organism: Pterostichus niger; assembly: GCA_947425015.1. Taxonomy (NCBI): domain Eukaryota; kingdom Metazoa; phylum Arthropoda; class Insecta; order Coleoptera; family Carabidae; genus Pterostichus; species Pterostichus niger. The sequence continues at coordinate 16,615,732 of OX380338.1, read as the reverse complement.
GTACCTTGAGTAAAGTTTAGAAGTTTAAACAATTTTAAAATATCACTATATTTAGGCGAGTAAACGAAAAATGTTCTTTTCAGACTCTAATAACGCAGAAATCGTATTTCAAATTTAAATACGACTTGGGACCATATTTTACCTAAATGTAATGGTAGATTCAAAGTTTAAATGAACGTAGTGTTTGTACCTTGAGCAAAGTTTAGAAGATTAAACAATTTTAAAATATCACTATGTTTAGGCGAGTAAACGAAAAAAGTTCGTTTCAGACTCTAATAACGCAGAAATCGTATTTTAAAATTAAATACGACTTGGGACCATATTTTACCTAAATGAAATGGTAGATTCAAAGTTTAACTGAACGTAGGGTTTGTACCTTGAGCAAAGTTTAGAAGATTAAACAATTTTAAAATATCACTATGTTTAGGCGAGTAAACGAAAAAAGTTCGTTTCAGACTCTAATAACGCAGAAATCGTATTTCAAAATTAAATACGACTTGGGACCATATTTTACCTAAATGAAATGGTAGATTCAAAGTTTAACTGAACGTAGGGTTTGTACCTTGAGTAAAGTTTAGAAGTTTAAACAATTTTAAAATATCACTATATTTAGGCGAGTAAACGAAAAATGTTCTTTTCAGACTCTAATAACGCAGAAATCGTATTTCAAATTTAAATACGACTTGGGACCATATTTTACCTAAATGTAATGGTAGATTCAAAGTTTAAATGAACGTAGTGTTTGTACCTTGAGCAAAGTTTAGAAGATTAAACAATTTTAAAATATCACTATGTTTAGGCGAGTAAACGAAAAAAGTTCGTTTCAGACTCTAATAACGCAGAAATCGTATTTCAAAATTAAATACGACTTGGGACCATATTTTACCTAAATGAAATGGTAGATTCAAAGTTTAACTGAACGTAGGGTTTGTACCTTGAGCAAAGTTTAGAAGATTAAACAATTTTAAAATATCACTATGTTTAGGCGAGTAAACGAAAAAAGTTCGTTTCAGACTCTAATAACGCAGAAATCGTATTCCAATTTAGAATCAAATGGTAGAATCAAACTTTAACCAAACGTAAAGTTTGTACCTAGGGTATTGTTGAAAAGTTTAATCAATTTTAAATTATCACTATATTTAGGCGAGTAAACGAAAAATGTTCTTTTCAAACTCTAATAACGCAGAAATCGTATTTCAAATTTAAATACGACTTGAGAGCATATTTTTCTAGATTCAAAGTTTAAATGATCGTAGGGTTTGTACCTTGAGTAAAGTTTAGAAGTTTAAACAATTTTAAAATATCACTATATTTAGGCGAGTAAACGAAAAATGTTCTTTTCAGACTCTAATAACGCAGAAATCGTATTTCAAATTTAAATACGACTTGGGACCATATTTTACCTAAATGTAATGGTAGATTCAAAGTTTAAATGAACGTAGTGTTTGTACCTTGAGCAAAGTTTAGAAGATTAAACAATTTTAAAATATCACTATGTTTAGGCGAGTAAACGAAAAAAGTTCGTTTCAGACTCTAATAACGCAGAAATCGTATTTCAAAATTAAATACGACTTGGGACCATATTTTACCTAAATGAAATGGTAGATTCAAAGTTTAACTGAACGTAGGGTTTGTACCTTGAGTAAAGTTTAGAAGTTTAAACAATTTTAAAATATCACTATATTTAGGCGAGTAAACGAAAAATGTTCGTTTCAGACTCTAATAAAGCAGAAATCGTATTTCAAATTTAAATACGACTTGGGACCATATTTTACCTAAATGAAATGGTAGATTTAAAGTTTAAATGAACGTAGTGTTTGTACCTTGAGCAAAGTTTAGAAGTTTAAACAATTTTAAAATATCACTATGTTTAGGCGAGTAAACGAAAAAAGTTCGTTTCAGACTCTAATAACACAGAAAATTGTGTTTACAAGTTGAAAAACGACTTGGAACCATATCTTACCTAAATTAAATGGTAGAATCAAACTTTAACCAAACGTAAAGTTTGTACCTAGGGTATTGTTGAAAAGTTTAAACAATTTTAAAATATCACTATATTTAGGCGAGTAAACGAAAAATGTTCTTTTCAAACTCTAATAACGCAGAAATCGTATTTCAAATTTAAATACGACTTGGGACCATATTTTTCTAGATTCAAAGTTTAAATGATCGTATTGTTTGTACCTTGAGTAAAGTTTAGAAGTTTAAACAATTTTAAAATGTCACTATATTTAGGCGAGTAAACGAAAAATGTTCTTTTCAGACTCTAATAACGCAGAAATCGTATTTCAAATTTAAATACGACTTGGGACCATATTTACCTAAATGTAATGGTAGATTCAAAGTTTAAATGAACGTAGTGTTTGTACCTTGAGTAAAGTTTAGAAGTTTAAACAATTTTAAAATATCACTATATTTAGGCGAGTAAACGAAAAATGTTCTTTTCAGACTCTAATAACGCAGAAATCGTATTTCAAATTTAAATACGACTTGGGACCATATTTTACCTAAATGTAATGGTAGATTTAAAGTTTAAATGAACGTAGTGTTTGTACCTTGAGCAAAGTTTAGAAGATTAAACAATTTTAAAATATCACTATGTTTTGGCGAGTAAACGAAAAAAGTTCGTATCAGACTCTAATAACGCAGAAATCGTATTTCAAAATTAAATACGATTTGGGACCATATTTTACCTAAATGAAATGGTAGATTCAAAGTTTAAATGAACGTAGTGTTTGTACCTTGAGTAAAGTTTAGAAGTTTAAACAATTTTAAAAAATCACTATATTTAGGCGAGTAAACGAAAAATGGTCGTTTCAGACTCTAATAACGCAGAAATCGTGTTTCAAGTTGAAATACGACTTTCGACCATATTTTACCTAAATGAAATGGTAGATTCAAAGTTTAAATGAACGTAGTGTTTGTACCTTGAGTATAGTTTAGAAGTTTAAACAATTTTAAAATATCACTATATTTTGGCGAGTAAATGAAAAATGGTCGTTTCAGACTCTAATAACGCAGAAATCGCATTTCAAATTTAAATAAGACTTGGGACCATATTTTACCTAAATGAAATGGTAGGTTCAAAGTTTAAATGAACGTAGTGTTTGTACCTTGAGCAAAGTTTAGTATTTTAAACAATTTTAAAATATCTCAATTTTTGGGCGAGTAAACGAAAAAGTTCGTTTCAGACTCTAACAACGCAGAAATCGTGTTTCAAGTTGAAATACGACTTTGGACCATATTTTACCTAAATGAAATGGTAGATTCAAAGTTTAACTGAACGTAGGGTTTGTACCTTGAGTAAAGTTTAGAAGTTTAAACAATTTTAAAATATCACTATATTTAGGCGAGTAAACGAAAAATGTTCGTTTCAGACTCTAATAATGCAGAAATCGTGTTCCAAGTTGAAAAACAACTTGGACCCATATCTCACCTAAATTAAATGGTAGAATCAAACTTTAACCAAACGTAAAGTTTGTACCTAGGGTATTGTTGAGAAATTTAATCAATTTTAAAATATCACTATATTTAGGCGAGTAAACGAAAAATGTTCTTTTCAGACTCTAATAACGCAGAAATCGTATTTCAAATTTAAATACGACTTGGGACCATATTTTACCTAAATGTAATGGTAGATTCAAAGTTTAAATGAACGTAGTGTTTGTACCTTGAGCAAAGTTTAGAAGTTTAAACAATTTTAAAATATCACTATGTTTAGGCGAGTAAACGAAAAAAGTTCGTTTCAGACTCTAATAACACAGAAAATTGTGTTTACAAGTTGAAAAACGACTTGGAACCATATCTTACCTAAATTAAATGGTAGAATCAAACTTTAACCAAACGTAAAGTTTGTACCTAGGGTATTGTTGAAAAGTTTAAACAAATTTAAAATATCACTATATTGAGGCGAGTAAACGAAAAATGTTCTTTCCAGACTCTAATAACGCAGAAATCGTATTTCAAATTTAAATACGACTTGGGACCATATTTTACCTAAATGAAATGGTAGATTCAAAGTTTAAATGAACGTAGTGTTTGTACCTGGAGTAAAGTTTAGAAGTTTAAACAATTTTAAAATATCTCAATTTTTAGGCGAGTAAACGAAACATGTTCGTTTCAGACTCTAATAACGCAGAAATCGTATTCCAATTTAGAATCAAATGGTAGAATCAAACTTTAACCAAACGTAAAGTTTGTACCTAGGGTATTGTTGAAAAGTTTAATCAATTTTAAAATATCACTATATTTAGGCGAGTAAACGAAAAATGTTCTTTTCAAACTCTAATAACGCAGAAATCGTATTTCAAATTTAAATACGACTTGGGACCATATTTTTCTAGATTCAAAGTTTAAATGATCGTAGGGTTTGTACCTTGAGTAAAGTTTAGAAGTTTAAACAATTTTAAAATATCACTATATTTAGGCGAGTAAACGAAAAATGTTCTTTTCAGACTCTAATAACGCAGAAATCGTATTTCAAATTTAAATACGACTTGGGACCATATTTTACCTAAATGTAATGGTAGATTCAAAGTTTAAATGAACGTAGTGTTTGTACCTTGAGCAAAGTTTAGAAGATTAAACAATTTTAAAATATCACTATGTTTAGGCGAGTAAACGAAAAAAGTTCGATTCAGACTCTAATAACGCAGAAATCGTATTTCAAAATTAAATACGACTTGGGACCATATTTTACCTAAATGAAATAATAGATTCAAAGTTTAACTGAACGTAGGGTTTGTACCTTGAGTAAAGTTTAGAAGTTTAAACAATTTTAAAATATCACTATATTTAGTCGAGTAAACGAAAAATGTTCTTTTCAAACTCTAATAACGCAGAAATCGTATTTCAAATTTAAATACGACTTGAGAGCATATTTTTCTAGATTCAAAGTTTAAATGATCGTAGGGTTTGTACCTTGAGTAAAGTTTAGAAGTTTAAACAATTTTAAAATATCACTATATTTAGGCGAGTAAACGAAAAATGTTCTTTTCAGACTCTAATAACGCAGAAATCGTATTTCAAATTTAAATACGACTTGGGACCATATTTTACCTAAATGTAATGGTAGATCCAAAGTTTAAATGAACGTAGTGTTTGTACCTTGAGCAAAGTTTAGAAGATTAAACAATTTTAAAATATCACTATGTTTAGGCGAGTAAACGAAAAAAGTTCGTTTCAGACTCTAATAACGCAGAAATCGTATTTCAAAATTAAATACGACTTGGGACCATATTTTACCTAAATGAAATGGTAGATTCAAAGTTTAACTGAACGTAGGGTTTGTACCTTGAGTAAAGTTTAGAAGTTTAAACAATTTTAAAATATCACTATATTTAGGCGAGTAAACGAAAAATGTTCGTTTCAGACTCTAATAACGCAGAAATCGTATTTCAAATTTAAATACGACTTGGGACCATATTTTACCTAAATGAAATGGTAGATTCAAAGTTTAAATGAACGTAGTGTTTGTACCTTGAGCAAAGTTTAGAAGTTTAAACAATTTTAAAATATCACTATGTTTAGGCGAGTAAACGAAAAAAGTTCGTTTCAGACTCTAATAACACAGAAAATTGTGTTTACAAGTTGAAAAACGACTTGGAACCATATCTTACCTAAATTAAATGGTAGAATCAAACTTTAACCAAACGTAAAGTTTGTACCTAGGGTATTGTTGAAAAGTTTAAACAATTTTAAAATATCACTATATTTAGGCGAGTAAACGAAAAATGTTCTTTCCAGACTCTAATAACGCAGAAATCGTATTTCAAATTTAAATACGACTTGGGACCATATTTTACCTAATTGAAATGGTAGATTCAAAGTTTAAATGAACGTAGTGTTTGTACCTGGAGTAAAGTTTAGAAGTTGAAACAATTTTAAAATATCTAAATTTTTAGGCGAGTAAACGAAAAATGTTCGTTTCAGACTCTAATAACGCAGAAATCGTATTCCAATTTAGAATCAAATGGTAGAATCAAACTTTAACCAAACGTAAAGTTTGTACCTAGGGTATTGTTGAAAAGTTTAATCAATTTTAAAATATCACTATATTTAGGCGAGTAAACGAAAAATGTTCTTTTCAAACTCTAATAACGCAGAAATCGTATTTCAAATTTAAATACGACTTGGAAACATATTTTTCTAGATTCAAAGTTTAAATGATCGTATTGTTTGTACCTTGAGTAAAGTTTAGAAGTTTAAACAATTTTAAAATGTCACTATATTTAGGCGAGTAAACGAAAAATGTTCTTTTCAGACTCTAATAACGCAGAAATCGTATTTCAAATTTAAATACGACTTGGGACCATATTTACCTAAATGTAATGGTAGATTCAAAGTTTAAATGAACGTAGTGTTTGTACCTTGAGTAAAGTTTAGAAGTTTAAACAATTTTAAAATATCACTATATTTAGGCGAGTAAACGAAAAATGTTCTTTTCAGACTCTAATAACGCAGAAATCGTATTTCAAATTTAAATACGACTTGGGACCATATTTTACCTAAATGTAATGGTAGATTCAAAGTTTAAATGAACGTAGTGTTTGTACCTGGAGTAAAGTTTAGAAGTTGAAACAATTTTAAAATATCTAAATTTTTAGGCGAGTAAACGAAAAATGTTCGTTTCAGACTCTAATAACGCAGAAATCGTATTCCAATTTAGAATCAAATGGTAGAATCAAACTTTAACCAAACGTAAAGTTTGTACCTAGGGTATTGTTGAAAAGTTTAATCAATTTTAAAATATCACTATATTTAGGCGAGTAAACGAAAAATGTTCTTTTCAAACTCTAATAACGCAGAAATCGTATTTCAAATTTAAATACGACTTGGGACCATATTTTTCTAGATTCAAAGTTTAAATGATCGTATTGTTTGTACCTTGAGTAAAGTTTAGAAGTTTAAACAATTTTAAAATATCACTATATTTAGGCGAGTAAACGAAAAATGTTCTTTTCAGACTCTAATAACGCAGAAATCGTATTTCAAATTTAAATACGACTTGGGACCATATTTTACCTAAATGTAATGGTAGATTCAAAGTTTAAATGAACGTAGTGTTTGTACCTTGAGCAAAGTTTAGAAGATTAAACAATTTTAAAATATCACTATGTTTAGGCGAGTAAACGAAAAAAGTTCGTTTCAGACTCTAATAACGCAGAAATCGTATTTTAAAATTAAATACGACTTGGGACCATATTTTACCTAAATGAAATGGTAGATTCAAAGTTTAACTGAACGTAGGGTTTGTACCTTGAGCAAAGTTTAGAAGATTAAACAATTTTAAAATATCACTATGTTTAGGCGAGTAAACGAAAAAAGTTCGTTTCAGACTCTAATAACGCAGAAATCGTATTTCAAAATTAAATACGACTTGGGACCATATTTTACCTAAATGAAATGGTAGATTCAAAGTTTAACTGAACGTAGGGTTTGTACCTTGAGTAAAGTTTAGAAGTTTAAACAATTTTAAAATATCACTATATTTAGGCGAGTAAACGAAAAATGTTCTTTTCAGACTCTAATAACGCAGAAATCGTATTTCAAATTTAAATACGACTTGGGACCATATTTTACCTAAATGTAATGGTAGATTCAAAGTTTAAATGAACGTAGTGTTTGTACCTTGAGCAAAGTTTAGAAGATTAAACAATTTTAAAATATCACTATGTTTAGGCGAGTAAACGAAAAAAGTTCGTTTCAGACTCTAATAACGCAGAAATCGTATTTCAAAATTAAATACGACTTGGGACCATATTTTACCTAAATGAAATGGTAGATTCAAAGTTTAACTGAACGTAGGGTTTGTACCTTGAGCAAAGTTTAGAAGATTAAACAATTTTAAAATATCACTATGTTTAGGCGAGTAAACGAAAAAAGTTCGTTTCAGACTCTAATAACGCAGAAATCGTATTCCAATTTAGAATCAAATGGTAGAATCAAACTTTAACCAAACGTAAAGTTTGTACCTAGGGTATTGTTGAAAAGTTTAATCAATTTTAAATTATCACTATATTTAGGCGAGTAAACGAAAAATGTTCTTTTCAAACTCTAATAACGCAGAAATCGTATTTCAAATTTAAATACGACTTGAGAGCATATTTTTCTAGATTCAAAGTTTAAATGATCGTAGGGTTTGTACCTTGAGTAAAGTTTAGAAGTTTAAACAATTTTAAAATATCACTATATTTAGGCGAGTAAACGAAAAATGTTCTTTTCAGACTCTAATAACGCAGAAATCGTATTTCAAATTTAAATACGACTTGGGACCATATTTTACCTAAATGTAATGGTAGATTCAAAGTTTAAATGAACGTAGTGTTTGTACCTTGAGCAAAGTTTAGAAGATTAAACAATTTTAAAATATCACTATGTTTAGGCGAGTAAACGAAAAAAGTTCGTTTCAGACTCTAATAACGCAGAAATCGTATTTCAAAATTAAATACGACTTGGGACCATATTTTACCTAAATGAAATGGTAGATTCAAAGTTTAACTGAACGTAGGGTTTGTACCTTGAGTAAAGTTTAGAAGTTTAAACAATTTTAAAATATCACTATATTTAGGCGAGTAAACGAAAAATGTTCGTTTCAGACTCTAATAACGCAGAAATCGTATTTCAAATTTAAATACGACTTGGGACCATATTTTACCTAAATGAAATGGTAGATTTAAAGTTTAAATGAACGTAGTGTTTGTACCTTGAGCAAAGTTTAGAAGTTTAAACAATTTTAAAATATCACTATGTTTAGGCGAGTAAACGAAAAAAGTTCGTTTCAGACTCTAATAACACAGAAAATTGTGTTTACAAGTTGAAAAACGACTTGGAACCATATCTTACCTAAATTAAATGGTAGAATCAAACTTTAACCAAACGTAAAGTTTGTACCTAGGGTATTGTTGAAAAGTTTAAACAATTTTAAAATATCACTATATTTAGGCGAGTAAACGAAAAATGTTCTTTTCAAACTCTAATAACGCAGAAATCGTATTTCAAATTTAAATACGACTTGGGACCATATTTTTCTAGATTCAAAGTTTAAATGATCGTATTGTTTGTACCTTGAGTAAAGTTTAGAAGTTTAAACAATTTTAAAATGTCACTATATTTAGGCGAGTAAACGAAAAATGTTCTTTTCAGACTCTAATAACGCAGAAATCGTATTTCAAATTTAAATACGACTTGGGACCATATTTACCTAAATGTAATGGTAGATTCAAAGTTTAAATGAACGTAGTGTTTGTACCTTGAGTAAAGTTTAGAAGTTTAAACAATTTTAAAATATCACTATATTTAGGCGAGTAAACGAAAAATGTTCTTTTCAGACCCTAATAACGCAGAAATCGTATTTCAAATTTAAATACGACTTGGGACCATATTTTACCTAAATGTAATGGTAGATTTAAAGTTTAAATGAACGTAGTGTTTGTACCTTGAGCAAAGTTTAGAAGATTAAACAATTTTAAAATATCACTATGTTTTGGCGAGTAAACGAAAAAAGTTCGTATCAGACTCTAATAACGCAGAAATCGTATTTCAAAATTAAATACGATTTGGGACCATATTTTACCTAAATGAAATGGTAGATTCAAAGTTTAAATGAACGTAGTGTTTGTACCTTGAGTAAAGTTTAGAAGTTTAAACAATTTTAAAAAATCACTATATTTAGGCGAGTAAACGAAAAATGGTCGTTTCAGACTCTAATAACGCAGAAATCGTGTTTCAAGTTGAAATACGACTTTCGACCATATTTTACCTAAATGAAATGGTAGATTCAAAGTTTAAATGAACGTAGTGTTTGTACCTTGAGTATAGTTTAGAAGTTTAAACAATTTTAAAATATCACTATATTTTGGCGAGTAAATGAAAAATGGTCGTTTCAGACTCTAATAACGCAGAAATCGCATTTCAAATTTAAATAAGACTTGGGACCATATTTTACCTAAATGAAATGGTAGGTTCAAAGTTTAAATGAACGTAGTGTTTGTACCTTGAGCAAAGTTTAGTATTTTAAACAATTTTAAAATATCTCAATTTTTGGGCGAGTAAACGAAAAAGTTCGTTTCAGACTCTAACAACGCAGAAATCGTGTTTCAAGTTGAAATACGACTTTGGACCATATTTTACCTAAATGAAATGGTAGATTCAAAGTTTAACTGAACGTAGGGTTTGTACCTTGAGTAAAGTTTAGAAGTTTAAACAATTTTAAAATATCACTATATTTAGGCGAGTAAACGAAAAATGTTCGTTTCAGACTCTAATAATGCAGAAACCGTGTTCCAAGTTGAAAAACAACTTGGACCCATATCTCACCTAAATTAAATGGTAGAATCAAACTTTAACCAAACGTAAAGTTTGTACCTAGGGTATTGTTGAGAAATTTAATCAATTTTAAAATATCACTATATTTAGGCGAGTAAACGAAAAATGTTCTTTTCAGACTCTAATAACGCAGAAATCGTATTTCAAATTTAAATACGACTTGGGACCATATTTTACCTAAATGTAATGGTAGATTCAAAGTTTAAATGAACGTAGTGTTTGTACCTTGAGCAAAGTTTAGAAGTTTAAACAATTTTAAAATATCACTATGTTTAGGCGAGTAAACGAAAAAAGTTCGTTTCAGACTCTAATAACACAGAAAATTGTGTTTACAAGTTGAAAAACGACTTGGAACCATATCTTACCTAAATTAAATGGTAGAATCAAACTTTAACCAAACGTAAAGTTTGTACCTAGGGTATTGTTGAAAAGTTTAAACAAATTTAAAATATCACTATATTGAGGCGAGTAAACGAAAAATGTTCTTTCCAGACTCTAATAACGCAGAAATCGTATTTCAAATTTAAATACGACTTGGGACCATATTTTACCTAAATGAAATGGTAGATTCAAAGTTTAAATGAACGTAGTGTTTGTACCTGGAGTAAAGTTTAGAAGTTTAAACAATTTTAAAATATCTCAATTTTTAGGCGAGTAAACGAAACATGTTCGTTTCAGACTCTAATAACGCAGAAATCGTATTCCAATTTAGAATCAAATGGTAGAATCAAACTTTAACCAAACGTAAAGTTTGTACCTAGGGTATTGTTGAAAAGTTTAATCAATTTTAAAATATCACTATATTTAGGCGAGTAAACGAAAAATGTTCTTTTCAAACTCTAATAACGCAGAAATCGTATTTCAAATTTAAATACGACTTGGGACCATATTTTTCTAGATTCAAAGTTTAAATGATCGTAGGGTTTGTACCTTGAGTAAAGTTTAGAAGTTTAAACAATTTTAAAATATCACTATATTTAGGCGAGTAAACGAAAAATGTTCTTTTCAGACTCTAATAACGCAGAAATCGTATTTCAAATTTAAATACGACTTGGGACCATATTTTACCTAAATGTAATGGTAGATTCAAAGTTTAAATGAACGTAGTGTTTGTACCTTGAGCAAAGTTTAGAAGATTAAACAATTTTAAAATATCACTATGTTTAGGCGAGTAAACGAAAAAAGTTCGATTCAGACTCTAATAACGCAGAAATCGTATTTCAAAATTAAATACGACTTGGGACCATATTTTACCTAAATGAAATAATAGATTCAAAGTTTAACTGAACGTAGGGTTTGTACCTTGAGTAAAGTTTAGAAGTTTAAACAATTTTAAAATATCACTATATTTAGGCGAGTAAACGAAAAATGTTCTTTTCAAACTCTAATAACGCAGAAATCGTATTTCAAATTTAAATACGACTTGAGAGCATATTTTTCTAGATTCAAAGTTTAAATGATCGTAGGGTTTGTACCTTGAGTAAAGTTTAGAAGTTTAAACAATTTTAAAATATCACTATATTTAGGCGAGTAAACGAAAAATGTTCTTTTCAGACTCTAATAACGCAGAAATCGTATTTCAAATTTAAATACGACTTGGGACCATATTTTACCTAAATGTAATGGTAGATCCAAAGTTTAAATGAACGTAGTGTTTGTACCTTGAGCAAAGTTTAGAAGATTAAACAATTTTAAAATATCACTATGTTTAGGCGAGTAAACGAAAAAAGTTCGTTTCAGACTCTAATAACGCAGAAATCGTATTTCAAAATTAAATACGACTTGGGACCATATTTTACCTAAATGAAATGGTAGATTCAAAGTTTAACTGAACGTAGGGTTTGTACCTTGAGTAAAGTTTAGAAGTTTAAACAATTTTAAAATATCACTATATTTAGGCGAGTAAACGAAAAATGTTCGTTTCAGACTCTAATAACGCAGAAATCGTATTTCAAATTTAAATACGACTTGGGACCATATTTTACCTAAATGAAATGGTAGATTCAAAGTTTAAATGAACGTAGTGTTTGTACCTTGAGCAAAGTTTAGAAGTTTAAACAATTTTAAAATATCACTATGTTTAGGCGAGTAAACGAAAAAAGTTCGTTTCAGACTCTAATAACACAGAAAATTGTGTTTACAAGTTGAAAAACGACTTGGAACCATATCTTACCTAAATTAAATGGTAGAATCAAACTTTAACCAAACGTAAAGTTTGTACCTAGGGTATTGTTGAAAAGTTTAAACAATTTTAAAATATCACTATATTTAGGCGAGTAAACGAAAAATGTTCTTTCCAGACTCTAATAACGCAGAAATCGTATTTCAAATTTAAATACGACTTGGGACCATATTTTACCTAATTGAAATGGTAGATTCAAAGTTTAAATGAACGTAGTGTTTGTACCTGGAGTAAAGTTTAGAAGTTGAAACAATTTTAAAATATCTAAATTTTTAGGCGAGTAAACGAAAAATGTTCGTTTCAGACTCTAATAACGCAGAAATCGTATTCCAATTTAGAATCAAATGGTAGAATCAAACTTTAACCAAACGTAAAGTTTGTACCTAGGGTATTGTTGAAAAGTTTAATCAATTTTAAAATATCACTATATTTAGGCGAGTAAACGAAAAATGTTCTTTTCAAACTCTAATAACGCAGAAATCGTATTTCAAATTTAAATACGACTTGGAAACATATTTTTCTAGATTCAAAGTTTAAATGATCGTATTGTTTGTACCTTGAGTAAAGTTTAGAAGTTTAAACAATTTTAAAATGTCACTATATTTAGGCGAGTAAACGAAAAATGTTCTTTTCAGACTCTAATAACGCAGAAATCGTATTTCAAATTTAAATACGACTTGGGACCATATTTACCTAAATGTAATGGTAGATTCAAAGTTTAAATGAACGTAGTGTTTGTACCTTGAGTAAAGTTTAGAAGTTTAAACAATTTTAAAATATCACTATATTTAGGCGAGTAAACGAAAAATGTTCTTTTCAGACTCTAATAACGCAGAAATCGTATTTCAAATTTAAATACGACTTGGGACCATATTTTACCTAAATGTAATGGTAGATTTAAAGTTTAAATGAACGTAGTGTTTGTACCTTGAGCAAAGTTTAGAAGATTAAACAATTTTAAAATATCACTATGTTTTGGCGAGTAAACGAAAAAAGTTCGTATCAGACTCTAATAACGCAGAAATCGTATTTCAAAATTAAATACGATTTGGGACCATATTTTACCTAAATGAAATGGTAGATTCAAAGTTTAAATGAACGTAGTGTTTGTACCTTGAGTAAAGTTTAGAAGTTTAAACAATTTTAAAAAATCACTATATTTAGGCGAGTAAACGAAAAATGGTCGTTTCAGACTCTAATAACGCAGAAATCGTGTTTCAAGTTGAAATACGACTTTCGACCATATTTTACCTAAATGAAATGGTAGATTCAAAGTTTAAATGAACGTAGTGTTTGTACCTTGAGTATAGTTTAGAAGTTTAAACAATTTTAAAATATCACTATATTTTGGCGAGTAAATGAAAAATGGTCGTTTCAGACTCTAATAACGCAGAAATCGCATTTCAAATTTAAATAAGACTTGGGACCATATTTTACCTAAATGAAATGGTAGGTTCAAAGTTTAAATGAACGTAGTGTTTGTACCTTGAGCAAAGTTTAGTATTTTAAACAATTTTAAAATATCTCAATTTTTGGGCGAGTAAACGAAAAAGTTCGTTTCAGACTCTAACAACGCAGAAATCGTGTTTCAAGTTGAAATACGACTTTGGACCATATTTTACCTAAATGAAATGGTAGATTCAAAGTTTAACTGAACGTAGGGTTTGTACCTTGAGTAAAGTTTAGAAGTTTAAACAATTTTAAAATATCACTATATTTAGGCGAGTAAACGAAAAATGTTCGTTTCAGACTCTAATAATGCAGAAATCGTGTTCCAAGTTGAAAAACAACTTGGACCCATATCTCACCTAAATTAAATGGTAGAATCAAACTTTAACCAAACGTAAAGTTTGTACCTAGGGTATTGTTGAGAAATTTAATCAATTTTAAAATATCACTATATTTAGGCGAGTAAACGAAAAATGTTCTTTTCAGACTCTAATAACGCAGAAATCGTATTTCAAATTTAAATACGACTTGGGACCATATTTTACCTAAATGTAATGGTAGATTCAAAGTTTAAATGAACGTAGTGTTTGTACCTTGAGCAAAGTTTAGAAGTTTAAACAATTTTAAAATATCACTATGTTTAGGCGAGTAAACGAAAAAAGTTCGTTTCAGACTCTAATAACACAGAAAATTGTGTTTACAAGTTGAAAAACGACTTGGAACCATATCTTACCTAAATTAAATGGTAGAATCAAACTTTAACCAAACGTAAAGTTTGTACCTAGGGTATTGTTGAAAAGTTTAAACAAATTTAAAATATCACTATATTGAGGCGAGTAAACGAAAAATGTTCTTTTCAAACTCTAATAACGCAGAAATCGTATTTCAAATTTAAATACGACTTGGGACCATATTTTTCTAGATTCAAAGTTTAAATGATCGTAGGGTTTGTACCTTGAGTAAAGTTTAGAAGTTTAAACAATTTTAAAATATCACTATATTTAGGCGAGTAAACGAAAAATGTTCTTTTCAGACTCTAATAACGCAGAAATCGTATTTCAAATTTAAATACGACTTGGGACCATATTTTACCTAAATGTAATGGTAGATTCAAAGTTTAAATGAACGTAGTGTTTGTACCTTGAGCAAAGTTTAGAAGATTAAACAATTTTAAAATATCACTATGTTTAGGCGAGTAAACGAAAAAAGTTCGATTCAGACTCTAATAACGCAGAAATCGTATTTCAAAATTAAATACGACTTGGGACCATATTTTACCTAAATGAAATAATAGATTCAAAGTTTAACTGAACGTAGAGTTTGTACCTTGAGTAAAGTTTAGAAGTTTAAACAATTTTAAAATATCACTATATTTAGGCGAGTAAACGAAAAATGTTCTTTTCAAACTCTAATAACGCAGAAATCGTATTTCAAATTTAAATACGAGTTGGAACCATATTTTTCTAGATTCAAAGTTTAAATGATCGTAGTGTTTGTACCTTGAGTAAAGTTTAGAAGTTTAAACAATTTTAAAATATCACTATATTTAGGCGAGTAAACGAAAAATGTTCTTTTCAGACTCTAATAACGCAGAAATCGTATTTCAAATTTAAATACGACTTGGGACCTTATTTTACCTAAATGAAATGGTAGATTCAAAGTTTAAATGAACGTAGTGTTTGTACCTTGAGCAAAGTTTAGAAGTTTAAACAATTTTAAAATATCACTATGTTTAGGCGAGTAAACGAAAAAAGTTCGTTTCAGACTCTAATAACACAGAAAATTGTGTTTACAAGTTGAAAAACGACTTGGAACCATATCTTACCTAAATTAAATGGTAGAATCAAACTTTAACCAAACGTAAAGTTTGTACCTAGGGTATTGTTGAAAAGTTTAAACAATTTTAAAATATCACTATATTTAGGCGAGTAAACGAAAAATGTTCTTTCCAGACTCTAATAACGCAGAAATCGTATTTCAAATTTAAATACGACTTGGGACCATATTTTACCTAATTGAAATGGTAGATTCAAAGTTTAAATGAACGTAGTGTTTGTACCAGGAGTAAAGTTTAGAAGTTTAAACAATTTTAAAATATCTCAATTTTTAGGCGAGTAAACGAAAAATGTTCGTTTCAGACTCTAATAACGCAGAAATCGTATTCCAATTTAGAATCAAATGGTAGAATCAAACTTTAACCAAACGTAAAGTTTGTACCTAGGGTATTGTTGAAAAGTTTAATCAATTTTAAAATATCACTATATTTAGGCGAGTAAACGAAAAATGTTCTTTTCAAACTCTAATAACGCAGAAATCGTATTTCAAATTTAAATACGACTTGGGACCATATTTTTCTAGATTCAAAGTTTAAATGATCGTATTGTTTGTACCTTGAGTAAAGTTTAGAAGTTTAAACAATTTTAAAATATCACTATATTTAGGCGAGTAAACGAAAAATGTTCTTCTCAGACTCTAATAACGCAGAAATCGTATTTCAAATTTAAATACGACTTGGGACCATATTTTACCTAAATGTAATGGTAGATTCAAAGTTTAAATGAACGTAGTGTTTGTACCTTGAGCAAAGTTTAGAAGATTAAACAATTTTAAAATATCACTATGTTTAGGCGAGTAAACGAAAAAAGTTCGTTTCAGACTCTAACAACGCAGAAATCGTGTTTCAAGTTGAAATACGACTTTGGACCATATTTTACCTAAATGAAATGGTAGATTCAAAGTTTATCTGAACGTAGGGTTTGTACCTTGAGTAAAGTTTAGAAGTTTAAACAATTTTAAAATATCACTATATTTAGGCGAGTAAACGAAAAATGTTCGTTTCAGACTCTAATAACGCAGAAATCGTATTTCAAATTTAAATACGACTTGGGACCATATTTTACCTACATGTAATGGTAGATTCAAAGTTTAACTGAACGTAGTGTTTGTACCTGGAGTAAAGTTTAGAAGTTTAAACAATTTTAAAATATCTCAATTTTTAGGCGAGTAAACGAAAAATGTTCGTTTCAGACTCTAATAACGCAGAAATCGTGTTCCAAGTTAGAATCAAATGGTAGAATCAAACTTTAACCAAACGTAAAGTTTGTACCTAGGGTATTGTTGAAAAGTTTAATCAATTTTAAAATATCACTATATTTAGGCGAGTAAACGAAAAATGATCGTTTCAGACTCTAATAATGCAGAAATCGTGTTCCAAGTCGAAAAACAACTTGGACCCATATCTCACCTAAATTAAATGGTAGAATCAAACTTTAACCAAACGTAAAGTTTGTACCTAGGGTTTTGTTGAAAAGTTTAATCAATTTTAAAATACCACTATATTTAGGCGAGTAAACGAAAAATGTTCTTTCCAGACTCTAATAACGCAGAAATCGTATTTCAAATTTAAATACGACTTGGGACCATATTTTACCTACATGTAATGGTAGATTCAAAGTTTAACTGAACGTAGTGTTTGTACCTGGAGTAAAGTTTAGAAGTTTAAACAATTTTAAAATATCACTATATTTAGGCGAGTAAACGAAAAATGTTCGTTTCAGACTCTAATAACGCAGAAATCGTATTTCAAATTTAAATACGACTTGGGACCATATTTTACCTACATGTAATGGTAGATTCAAAGTTTAACTGAACGTAGTGTTTGTACCTGGAGTAAAGTTTAGAAGTTTAAACAATTTTAAAATATCTCAATTTTTAGGCGAGTAAACGAAAAATGTTCGTTTCAGACTCTAATAACGCAGAAATTGTGTTCCAAGTTAGAATCAAATGGTAGAATCAAACTTTAACCAAACGTAAAGTTTGTACCTAGGGTATTGTTGAAAAGTTTAATCAATTTTAAAATATCACTATATTTAGGCGAGTAAACGAAAAATGTTCTTTTCAAACTCTAATAACGCAGAAATCGTATTTCAAATTTAAATACGACTTGGGACCATATTTTTCTAGATTCAAAGTTTAAATGATCGTATTGTTTGTACCTTGAGTAAAGTTTAGAAGTTTAAACAATTTTAAAATATCACTATATTTAGGCGAGTAAACGAAAAATGTTCTTCTCAGACTCTAATAACGCAGAAATCGTATTTCAAATTTAAATACGACTTGGGACCATATTTTACCTAAATGTAATGGTAGATTCAAAGTTTAAATGAACGTAGTGTTTGTACCTTGAGCAAAGTTTAGAAGATTAAACAATTTTAAAATATCACTATGTTTAGGCGAGTAAACGAAAAAAGTTCGTTTCAGACTCTAACAACGCAGAAATCGTGTTTCAAGTTGAAATACGACTTTGGACCATATTTTACCTAAATGAAATGGTAGATTCAAAGTTTATCTGAACGTAGGGTTTGTACCTTGAGTAAAGTTTAGAAGTTTAAACAATTTTAAAATATCACTATATTTAGGCGAGTAAACGAAAAATGTTCGTTTCAGACTCTAATAACGCAGAAATCGTATTTCAAATTTAAATACGACTTGGGACCATATTTTACCTAAATGAAATGGTAGATTCAAAGTTTAAATGAACGTAGTGTTTGTACCTTGAGTAAAGTTTAGAAGTTTAAACAATTTTAAAAAATCACTATATTTAGGCGAGTAAACGAAAAATGGTCGTTTCAGACTCTAATAACGCAGAAATCGTGTTTCAAGTTGAAATACGACTTTCGACCATATTTTACCTAAATGAAATGGTAGATTCAAAGTTTAAATGAACGTAGTGTTTGTACCTTGAGTATAGTTTAGAAGTTTAAACAATTTTAAAATATCACTATATTTTGGCGAGTAAATGAAAAATGGTCGTTTCAGACTCTAATAACGCAGAAATCGCATTTCAAATTTAAATAAGACTTGGGACCATATTTTACCTAAATGAAATGGTAGGTTCAAAGTTTAAATGAACGTAGTGTTTGTACCTTGAGCAAAGTTTAGTATTTTAAACAATTTTAAAATATCTCAATTTTTGGGCGAGTAAACGAAAAAGTTCGTTTCAGACTCTAACAACGCAGAAATCGTGTTTCAAGTTGAAATACGACTTTGGACCATATTTTACCTAAATGAAATGGTAGATTCAAAGTTTAACTGAACGTAGGGTTTGTACCTTGAGTAAAGTTTAGAAGTTTAAACAATTTTAAAATATCACTATATTTAGGCGAGTAAACGAAAAATGTTCGTTTCAGACTCTAATAATGCAGAAATCGTGTTCCAAGTTGAAAAACAACTTGGACCCATATCTCACCTAAATTAAATGGTAGAATCAAACTTTAACCAAACGTAAAGTTTGTACCTAGGGTATTGTTGAGAAATTTAATCAATTTTAAAATATCACTATATTTAGGCGAGTAAACGAAAAATGTTCTTTTCAGACTCTAATAACGCAGAAATCGTATTTCAAATTTAAATACGACTTGGGACCATATTTTACCTAAATGTAATGGTAGATTCAAAGTTTAAATGAACGTAGTGTTTGTACCTTGAGCAAAGTTTAGAAGTTTAAACAATTTTAAAATATCACTATGTTTAGGCGAGTAAACGAAAAAAGTTCGTTTCAGACTCTAATAACACAGAAAATTGTGTTTACAAGTTGAAAAACGACTTGGAACCATATCTTACCTAAATTAAATGGTAGAATCAAACTTTAACCAAACGTAAAGTTTGTACCTAGGGTATTGTTGAAAAGTTTAAACAAATTTAAAATATCACTATATTGAGGCGAGTAAACGAAAAATGTTCTTTCCAGACTCTAATAACGCAGAAATCGTATTTCAAATTTAAATACGACTTGGGACCATATTTTACCTAAATGAAATGGTAGATTCAAAGTTTAAATGAACGTAGTGTTTGTACCTGGAGTAAAGTTTAGAAGTTTAAACAATTTTAAAATATCTCAATTTTTAGGCGAGTAAACGAAACATGTTCGTTTCAGACTCTAATAACGCAGAAATCGTATTCCAATTTAGAATCAAATGGTAGAATCAAACTTTAACCAAACGTAAAGTTTGTACCTAGGGTATTGTTGAAAAGTTTAATCAATTTTAAAATATCACTATATTTAGGCGAGTAAACGAAAAATGTTCTTTTCAAACTCTAATAACGCAGAAATCGTATTTCAAATTTAAATACGACTTGGGACCATATTTTTCTAGATTCAAAGTTTAAATGATCGTAGGGTTTGTACCTTGAGTAAAGTTTAGAAGTTTAAACAATTTTAAAATATCACTATATTTAGGCGAGTAAACGAAAAATGTTCTTTTCAGACTCTAATAACGCAGAAATCGTATTTCAAATTTAAATACGACTTGGGACCATATTTTACCTAAATGTAATGGTAGATTCAAAGTTTAAATGAACGTAGTGTTTGTACCTTGAGCAAAGTTTAGAAGATTAAACAATTTTAAAATATCACTATGTTTAGGCGAGTAAACGAAAAAAGTTCGATTCAGACTCTAATAACGCAGAAATCGTATTTCAAAATTAAATACGACTTGGGACCATATTTTACCTAAATGAAATAATAGATTCAAAGTTTAACTGAACGTAGAGTTTGTACCTTGAGTAAAGTTTAGAAGTTTAAACAATTTTAAAATACCACTATATTTAGGCGAGTAAACGAAAAATGTTCTTTTCAAACTCTAATAACGCAGAAATCGTATTTCAAATTTAAATACGAGTTGGAACCATATTTTTCTAGATTCAAAGTTTAAATGATCGTAGTGTTTGTACCTTGAGTAAAGTTTAGAAGTTTAAACAATTTTAAAATATCACTATATTTAGGCGAGTAAACGAAAAATGTTCTTTTCAGACTCTAATAACGCAGAAATCGTATTTCAAATTTAAATACGACTTGGGACCTTATTTTACCTAAATGAAATGGTAGATTCAAAGTTTAAATGAACGTAGTGTTTGTACCTTGAGCAAAGTTTAGAAGTTTAAACAATTTTAAAATATCACTATGTTTAGGCGAGTAAACGAAAAAAGTTCGTTTCAGACTCTAATAACACAGAAAATTGTGTTTACAAGTTGAAAAACGACTTGGAACCATATCTTACCTAAATTAAATGGTAGAATCAAACTTTAACCAAACGTAAAGTTTGTACCTAGGGTATTGTTGAAAAGTTTAAACAATTTTAAAATATCACTATATTTAGGCGAGTAAACGAAAAATGTTCTTTCCAGACTCTAATAACGCAGAAATCGTATTTCAAATTTAAATACGACTTGGGACCATATTTTACCTAATTGAAATGGTAGATTCAAAGTTTAAATGAACGTAGTGTTTGTACCAGGAGTAAAGTTTAGAAGTTTAAACAATTTTAAAATATCTCAATTTTTAGGCGAGTAAACGAAAAATGTTCGTTTCAGACTCTAATAACGCAGAAATCGTATTCCAATTTAGAATCAAATGGTAGAATCAAACTTTAACCAAACGTAAAGTTTGTACCTAGGGTATTGTTGAAAAGTTTAATCAATTTTAAAATATCACTATATTTAGGCGAGTAAACGAAAAATGTTCTTTTCAAACTCTAATAACGCAGAAATCGTATTTCAAATTTAAATACGACTTGGGACCATATTTTTCTAGATTCAAAGTTTAAATGATCGTATTGTTTGTACCTTGAGTAAAGTTTAGAAGTTTAAACAATTTTAAAATATCACTATATTTAGGCGAGTAAACGAAAAATGTTCTTCTCAGACTCTAATAACGCAGAAATCGTATTTCAAATTTAAATACGACTTGGGACCATATTTTACCTAAATGTAATGGTAGATTCAAAGTTTAAATGAACGTAGTGTTTGTACCTTGAGCAAAGTTTAGAAGATTAAACAATTTTAAAATATCACTATGTTTAGGCGAGTAAACGAAAAAAGTTCGTTTCAGACTCTAACAACGCAGAAATCGTGTTTCAAGTTGAAATACGACTTTGGACCATATTTTACCTAAATGAAATGGTAGATTCAAAGTTTATCTGAACGTAGGGTTTGTACCTTGAGTAAAGTTTAGAAGTTTAAACAATTTTAAAATATCACTATATTTAGGCGAGTAAACGAAAAATGTTCGTTTCAGACTCTAATAACGCAGAAATCGTATTTCAAATTTAAATACGACTTGGGACCATATTTTACCTACATGTAATGGTAGATTCAAAGTTTAACTGAACGTAGTGTTTGTACCTGGAGTAAAGTTTAGAAGTTTAAACAATTTTAAAATATCTCAATTTTTAGGCGAGTAAACGAAAAATGTTCGTTTCAGACTCTAATAACGCAGAAATCGTGTTCCAAGTTAGAATCAAATGGTAGAATCAAACTTTAACCAAACGTAAAGTTTGTACCTAGGGTATTGTTGAAAAGTTTAATCAATTTTAAAATATCACTATATTTAGGCGAGTAAACGAAAAATGATCGTTTCAGACTCTAATAATGCAGAAATCGTGTTCCAAGTCGAAAAACAACTTGGACCCATATCTCACCTAAATTAAATGGTAGAATCAAACTTTAACCAAACGTAAAGTTTGTACCTAGGGTTTTGTTGAAAAGTTTAATCAATTTTAAAATACCACTATATTTAGGCGAGTAAACGAAAAATGTTCTTTCCAGACTCTAATAACGCAGAAATCGTATTTCAAATTTAAATACGACTTGGGACCATATTTTACCTACATGTAATGGTAGATTCAAAGTTTAACTGAACGTAGTGTTTGTACCTGGAGTAAAGTTTAGAAGTTTAAACAATTTTAAAATATCACTATATTTAGGCGAGTAAACGAAAAATGTTCGTTTCAGACTCTAATAACGCAGAAATCGTATTTCAAATTTAAATACGACTTGGGACCATATTTTACCTACATGTAATGGTAGATTCAAAGTTTAACTGAACGTAGTGTTTGTACCTGGAGTAAAGTTTAGAAGTTTAAACAATTTTAAAATATCTCAATTTTTAGGCGAGTAAACAAAAAATGTTCGTTTCAGACTCTAATAACGCAGAAATCGTGTTCCAAGTTAGAATCAAATGGTAGAATCAAACTTTAACCAAACGTAAAGTTTGTACCTAGGGTATTGTTGAAAAGTTTAATCAATTTTAAAATATCACTATATTTAGGCGAGTAAACGAAAAATGTTCTTTTCAAACTCTAATAACGCAGAAATCGTATTTCAAATTTAAATACGAGTTGGAACCATATTTTTCTAGATTCAAAGTTTAAATGATCGTAGTGTTTGTACCTTGAGTAAAGTTTAGAAGTTTAAACAATTTTAAAATATCACTATATTTAGACGAGTAAACGAAAAATGGTCGTTTCAGACTCTAATAACGCAGAAATCGTATTTCAAATTTAAATACGACTTGGGACCATATTTTACCTAAATGAAATGGTAGATTCAAAGTTTAAATGAACGTAGTGTTTGTACCTTGAGCAAAGTTTAGAAGTTTAAACAATTTTAAAATATCACTATATTTAGACGAGTAAACGAAAAATGGTCGTTTCAGACTCTAATAACGCAGAAATCGTATTTCAAATTTAAATACGACTTGGGACCATATTTTACCTAAATGAAATGGTAGATTAAAAGTTTAACTGAACGTAGTGTTTGTACCTTGAGTAAAGTTTAGAAGTTTAAACAATTTTAAAATATCACTATATTTAGGCGAGTAAACGAAAAATGTTCTTTTCAGACTCTAATAACGCAGAAATCGTATTTCAAATTTAAATACGACTTGGGACAATATCTTACCTAAATAAAATGGTAGATTCAAAGTTTAAATGAACGTAGTGTTTGTACCTGGAGTAAAGTTTAGAAGTTTAAACAATTTTAAAATATCACTATATTTAGGCGAGTAAACAAAAATGTTCTTTTCAGACTCTAATAACGCAGAAATCGTATTTCAAATTTAAATACGACTTGGGACCATATTTTACCTAAATAAAATGGTAGATTCAAGGTTTAAATGAACGTAGTGTTTGTACCTGGAGTAAAGTTTAGAAGTTTAAACAATTTTAAAATATCACTATATTTAGGCGAGTAAACGAAAAATGTTCTTTTCAGACTCTAATAACGCAGAAATCGTATTTCAAATTTAAATACGACTTGGGACCTTATTTTACCTAAATGAAATGGTAGATTCAAAGTTTAAATGAACGTAGTGTTTGTACCTTGAGCAAAGTTTAGAAGTTTAAACAATTTTAATATATCACTATGTTTAGGCGAGTAAACGAAAAAAGTTCGTTTCAGACTCTAATAACACAGAAAATTGTGTTTACAAGTTGAAAAACGACTTGGAACCATATCTTACCTAAATTAAATGGTAGAATCAAACTTTAACCAAACGTAAAGTTTGTACCTAGAGTATTGTTCAAAAGTTTAAACAATTTTAAAATATCACTATATTTAGGCGAGTAAACGAAAAACGTTCTTTCCAGACTCTAATAACGCAGAAATCGTATTTCAAATTTAAATACGACTTGGGACCATATTTTACCTAAATGAAATGGTAGATTCAAAGTTTAAATGAACGTAGTGTTTGTACCTGGAGTAAAGTTTAGAAGTTTAAACAATTTTAAAATATCTCAATTTTTAGGCGAGTAAACGAAAAATGTTCGTTTCAGACTCTAATAACGCAGAAATCGTTTTCCAATTTAGAATCAAATGGTAGAATCAAACTTTAACCAAACGTAAAGTTTGTACCTAGGGTATTGTTGAAAAGTTTAATCAATTTTAAAATATCACTATATTTAGGCGAGTAAACGAAAAATGTTCTTTTCAAACACTAATAAAGCAGAAATCGTATTTCAAATTTAAATACGACTTGGGACCATATTTTTCTAGATTCAAAGTTTAAATGATCGTAATGTTTGTACCTTGAGTAAAGTTTAGAAGTTTAAACAATTTTAAAATATCACTATATTTAGGCGAGTAAACGAAAAATGTTCTTTTCAGAATCTAATAACGCAGAAATCGTATTTCAAATTTAAATACGACTTGGGACCATATTTTACCTAAATGTAATGGTAGATTCAAAGTTTAAATGAACGTAGTGTTTGTACCTTGAGCAAAGTTTAGAAGATTAAACAATTTTAAAATATCACTATGTTTAGGCGAGTAAACGAAAAAAGTTCGTTTCAGACTCTAATAACGCTGAAATCGTATTTCAAAATTAAATACGACTTGGGACCATATTTTACCTAAATGAAATGGTAGATTCAAAGTTTAACTGAACGTAGGGTTTGTACCTTGAGTAAAGTTTAGAAGTTTAAACAATTTTAAAATATCACTATATTTAGGCGAGTAAACGAAAAATGTTCGTTTCAGACTCTAATAACGCAGAAATCGTATTTCAAATTTAAATACGACTTGGGACCTTATTTTACTTAAATGATCGTAATGTTTGTACCTTGAGTAAAGTTTAGAAGTTTAAACAATTTTAAAATATCACTATATTTAGGCGAGTAAACGAAAAATGTTCTTTTCAGAATCTAATAACGCAGAAATCGTATTTCAAATTTAAATACGACTTGGGACCATATTTTACCTAAATGTAATGGTAGATTCAAAGTTTAAATGAACGTAGTGTTTGTACCTTGAGCAAAGTTTAGAAGATTAAACAATTTTAAAATATCACTATGTTTAGGCGAGTAAACGAAAAAAGTTCGTTTCAGACTCTAATAACGCTGAAATCGTATTTCAAAATTAAATACGACTTGGGACCATATTTTACCTAAATGAAATGGTAGAATCAAAGTTTAAATGAACGTAGTGTTTGTACCTTGAGCAAAGTTTAGAAGTTTAAACAATTTTAAAATATCACTATGTTTAGGCGAGTAAACGAAAAAAGTTCGTTTCAGACTCTAATAACACAGAAAATTGTGTTTACAAGTTGAAAAACGACTTGGAACCATATCTTACCTAAATTAAATGGTAGAATCAAACTTTAACCAAACGTAAAGTTTGTAGCTAGGGTATTGTTGAAAAGTTTAAACAATTTTAAAATATCACTATATTTAGGCGAGTAAACGAAAAATGTTTTTTCCAGACTCTAATAACGCAGAAATCGTATTTCAAATTTAAATACGACTTGGGACCATATTTTACCTAAATGAAATGGTAGATTCAAAGTTTAAATGAACGTAGTGTTTGTACCTGGAGTAAAGTTTAGAAGTTTAAACAATTTTAAAATATCTCAATTTTTAGGCGAGTAAACGAAAAATGTTCGTTTCAGACTCTAATAACGCAGAAATCGTATTCCAATTTAGAATCAAATGGTAGAATCAAACTTTAACCAAACGTAAAGTTTGTACCTAGGGTATTGTTGAAAAGTTTAATCAATTTTAAAATATCACTATATTTAGGCGAGTAAACGAAAAATGTTCTTTTCAAACTCTAATAACGCAGAAATCGTATTTCAAATTTAAATACGACTTAGGACCATATTTTTTTAGATTCAAAGTTCAAATGATCGTAGTGTTTGTACCTTGAGTAAAGTTTAGAAGTTTAAACAATTTTAAAATATCACTATATTTAGGCGAGTAAACGAAAAATGTTCTTTTCAGACTCTAATAACGCAGAAATCGTATTTCAAATTTAAATACGACTTGGGACCATATTTTACCTAAATGTAATGGTAGATTCAAAGTTTAAATGAACGTAGTGTTTGTACCTTGAGCAAAGTTTAGAAGATTAAACTATTTTAAAATATCACTATGTTTAGGCGAGTAAACGAAAAAAGTTCGTTTCAGACTCTAATAACGCAGAAATCGTATTTCAAAATTAAATACGACTTGGGACCATATTTTACCTAAATGAAATGGTAGATTCAAAGTTTAAATGAACGTTGTGTTTGTACCTTGAGTAAAGTTTAGAAGTTTAAACAATTTTAAAAAATCACTATATTTAGGCGAGTAAACGAAAAATGGTCGTTTCAGACTCTAATAACGCAGAAATCGTGTTTCAAGTTGAAATACGACTTTGGACCATATTTTACCTAAATGAAATGGTAGATTCAAAGTTTAAATGAACGTAGTGTTTGTACCTTGAGTATAGTTTAGAAGTTTAAACAATTTTAAAATATCACTATATTTAAGCGAGTAAACGAAAAATGGTCGTTTCAGACTCTAATAACGCAGAAATCGTATTTCAAATTTAAATACGACTTGGGACCATATTTTACCTAAATGAAATGGTAGATTCAAAGTTTAAATGAACGTAGTGTTTGTACCTTGAGCAAAGTTTAGTAGTTTAAACAATTTTAAAATATCTCAATTTTTGGGCGAGTAAACGAAAAAGTTCGTTTCAGACTCTAACAACGCAGAAATCGTGTTTCAAGTTGAAATACGACTTTGGACCATATTTCACCTAAATTAAATGGTAGAATCAAACTTTAACCAAACGTAAAGTTTGTACCTAGGGTATTGTTGAAAAGTTTAATCAATTTTAAAATACCACTATATTTAGGCGAGTAAACGAAAAATGTTCTTTCCAGACTCTAATAACGCAGAAATCGTATTTCAAATTTAAATACGACTTGGGACCATATTTTACCTAAATGAAATGGTAGATTCAAAGTTTAAATGAACGTAGTGTTTGTACCTTGAGTAAAGTTTAGAAGTTTAAACAATTTTAAAATATCACTATATTTAGGCGAGTAAACGAAAAATGTTCGTTTCAGACTCTAATAACGCAGAAATCGTGTTCCAAGTTAGAATCAAATGGTAGAATCAAACTTTAACCAAACGTACAGTTTGTACCTAGGGTATTGTTGAAAAGTTTAATCAATTTTAAAATACCACTATATTTAGGCGAGTAAACGAAAAATGTTCTTTCCAGACTCTAATAACGCAGAAATCGTATTTCAAATTTAAATACGACTTGGGACCATATTTTACCTAAATGAAATGGTAGATTCAAAGTTTAAATGAACGTAGTGTTTGTACCTTGAGTAAAGTTTAGAAGTTTAAACAATTTTAAAATATCACTATATTTAGGCGAGTAAACGAAAAATGTTCTTTCCAGACTCTAATAACGCAGAAATCGTATTTCAAATTTAAATACGACTTGGGACCATATTTTACCTAAATGAAATGGTAGATTCAAAGTTTAAATGAACGTAGTGTTTGTACCTTGAGTAAAGTTTAGAAGTTTAAACAATTTTAAAATATCACTATATTTAGGCGAGTAAACAAAAATGTTCTTTTCAGACTCTAATAACGCAGAAATCGTATTTCAAATTTAAATACGACTTGGGACCATATTTTACCTAAATAAAATGGTAGATTCAAAGTTTAAATGAACGTAGTGTTTGTACCTGGAGTAAAGTTTAGAAGTTTAAACAATTTTAAAATATCTCAATTTTTAGGCGAGTAAACTAAAAATGTTCGTTTCAGACTCTAATAACGCAGAAATCGTATTCCAATTTAGAATCAAATGGTAGTATCAAACTTTAACCAAACGTAAAGTTTGTACCTAGGGTATTGTTGAAAAGTTTAATCAATTTTAATATTTTAAAATTGATTAAACTTTTCTTTCACTATATTTAGGCGAGTAAACGAAAAATGTTCTTTTCAAACTCTAATAACGCAGAAATCGTATTTCAAATTTAAACACGACTTGGGACCATATTTTTCTAGATTCAAAGTTTAAATGATCGTAGTGTTTGTACCTTGAGTAAAGTTTAGAAGTTTAAACAATTTTAAAATATCACTATATTTAGGCGAGTAAACGAAAAATGTTCTTTTCAGACTCTAATAACGCAGAAATCGTATTTCAAATTTAAATACGACTTGGTACCATATTTTACCTAAATGTAATGGTAGATTCAAAGTTTAAATGAACGTAGTGTTTGTACCTTGAGTAAAGTTTAGAAGTTTAAACAATTTTAAAATATCACTATATTTAGGCGAGTAAACGAAAAATGGTCGTTTCAGACTCTAATAACGCAGAAATCGTATTTCAAATTTAAATACGACTTGGGACCATATTTTACCTAAATGAAATGGTAGATACAAAGTTTAACTGAACGTAGTGTTTGTACCTTGAGTAAAGTTTAGAAGTTTAAACAATTTTAAAATATCACTATATTTAGGCGAGTAAACGAAAAATGTTCTATTCAGACTCTAATAACGCAGAAATCGTATTTCAAATTTAAATACGACTTGGGACAATATTTTACCTAAATAAAATGGTAGATTCAAAGTTTAAATGAACGTAGTGTTTGTACCTGGAGTAAAGTTTAGAAGTTTAAACAATTTTAAAATATCACTATATTTAGGCGAGTAAACGAAAAATGTTCTTTTCAGACTCTAATAACGCAGAAATCGTATTTCAAATTTAAATACGACTTGGGACCTTATTTTACCTAAATGAAATGGTAGATTCAAAGTTTAAATGAACGTAGTGTTTGTACCTTGAGCAAAGTTTAGAAGTTTAAACAATTTTAATATATCACTATGTTTAGGCGAGTAAACGAAAAAAGTTCGTTTCAGACTCTAATAACACAGAAAATTGTGTTTACAAGTTGAAAAACGACTTGGAACCATATCTTACCTAAATTAAATGGTAGAATCAAACTTTAACCAATCGTAAAGTTTGTACCTAGAGTATTGTTGAAAAGTTTAAACAATTTTAAAATATCACTATATTTAGGCGAGTAAACGAAAAACGTTCTTTCCAGACTCTAATAACGCAGAAATCGTATTTCAAATTTAAATACGACTTGGGACCATATTTTACCTAAATGAAATGGTAGATTCAAAGTTTAAATGAACGTAGTGTTTGTACCTGGAGTAAAGTTTAGAAGTTTAAACAATTTTAAAATATCTCAATTTTTAGGCGAGTAAACGAAAAATGTTCGTTTCAGACTCTAATAACGCAGAAATCGTTTTCCAATTTAGAATCAAATGGTAGAATCAAACTTTAACCAAACGTGAAGTTTGTACCTAGGGTATTGTTGAAAAGTTTAATCAATTTTAAAATATCACTATATTTAGGCGAGTAAACGAAAAATGTTCTTTTCAAACACTAATAAAGCAGAAATCGTATTTCAAATTTAAATACGACTTGGGACCATATTTTTCTAGATTCAAAGTTTAAATGATCGTAATGTTTGTACCTTGAGTAAAGTTTAGAAGTTTAAACAATTTTAAAATATCACTATATTTAGGCGAGTAAACGAAAAATGTTCTTTTCAGAATCTAATAACGCAGAAATCGTATTTCAAATTTAAATACGACTTGGGACCATATTTTACCTAAATGTAATGGTAGATTCAAAGTTTAAATGAACGTAGTGTTTGTACCTTGAGCAAAGTTTAGAAGATTAAACAATTTTAAAATATCACTATGTTTAGGCGAGTAAACGAAAAAAGTTCGTTTCAGACTCTAATAACGCTGAAATCGTATTTCAAAATTAAATACGACTTGGGACCATATTTTACCTAAATGAAATGGTAGATTCAAAGTTTAACTGAACGTAGGGTTTGTACCTTGAGTAAAGTTTAGAAGTTTAAACAATTTTAAAATATCACTATATTTAGGCGAGTAAACGAAAAATGTTCGTTTCAGACTCTAATAACGCAGAAATCGTATTTCAAATTTAAATACGACTTGGGACCTTATTTTACTTAAATGAAATGGTAGATTCAAAGTTTAAATGAACGTAGTGTTTGTACCTTGAGCAAAGTTTAGAAGTTTAAACAATTTTAAAATATCACTATGTTTAGGCGAGTAAACGAAAAAAGTTCGTTTCAGACTCTAATAACACAGAAAATTGTGTTTACAAGTTGAAAAACGACTTGGAACCATATCTTACCTAATTTAAATGGTAGAATCAAACTTTAACCAAACGTAAAGTTTGTACCTAGGGTATTGTTGAAAAGTTTAAACAATTTTAAAATATCACTATATTTAGGCGAGTAAACGAAAAATGTTCTTTCCAGAATCTAATAACGCAGAAATCGTATTTCAAATTTAAATACGACTTGGGACCATATTTTACCTAAATGAAATGGTAGATTCAAAGTTTAAATGAACGTAGTGTTTGTACCTGGAGTAAAGTTTAGAAGTTTAAACAATTTTAAAATATCTCAATTTTTAGGCGAGTAAACGAAAAATGTTCGTTTCAGACTCTAATAACGCAGAAATCGTATTCCAATTTAGAATCAAATGGTAGAATCAAACTTTAACCAAACGTAAAGTTTGTACCTAGGGTATTGTTGAAAAGTTTAATCAATTTTAAAATATCACTATATTTAGGCGAGTAAACGAAAAATGTTCTTTTCAAACTCTAGTAACGCAGAAATCGTATTTCAAATTTAAATACGACTTAGGACCATATTTTTTTAGATTCAAAGTTCAAATGATCGTAGTGTTTGTACCTTGAGTAAAGTTTAGAAGTTTAAACAATTTTAAAATATCACTATATTTAGGCGAGTAAACGAAAAATGTTCTTTTCAGACTCTAATAACGCAGAAATCGTATTTCAAATTTAAATACGACTTGGGACCATATTTTACCTAAATGTAATGGTAGATTCAAAGTTTAAATGAACGTAGTGTTTGTACCTTGAGCAAAGTTTAGAAGATTAAACAATTTTAAAATATCACTATGTTTAGGCGAGTAAACGAAAAAAGTTCGTTTCAGACTCTAATAACGCAGAAATCGTATTTCAAAATTAAATACGACTTGGGACCATATTTTACCTAAATGAAATGGTAGATTCAAAGTTTAAATGAACGTTGTGTTTGTACCTTGAGTAAAGTTTAGAAGTTTAAACAATTTTAAAAAATCACTATATTTAGGCGAGTAAACGAAAAATGGTCGTTTCAGACTCTAATAACGCAGAAATCGTGTTTCAAGTTGAAATACGACTTTGGACCATATTTTACCTAAATGAAATGGTAGATTCAAAGTTTAAATGAACGTAGTGTTTGTACCTTGAGTATAGTTTAGAAGTTTAAACAATTTTAAAATATCACTATATTTAAGCGAGTAAACGAAAAATGGTCGTTTCAGACTCTAATAACGCAGAAATCGTATTTCAAATTTAAATACGACTTGGGACCATATTTTACCTAAATGAAATGGTAGATTCAAAGTTTAAATGAACGTAGTGTTTGTACCTTGAGCAAAGTTTAGTAGTTTAAACAATTTTAAAATATCTCAATTTTTGGGCGAGTAAACGAAAAAGTTCGTTTCAGACTCTAACAACGCAGAAATCGTGTTTCAAGTTGAAATACGACTTTGGACCATATTTTACCTAAATGAAATGGTAGATTCAAAGTTTAACTGAACGTAGGGTTTGTACCTTGAGTAAAGTTTAGAAGTTTAAACAATTTTAAAATATCACTATATTTAAGCGAGTAAACGAAAAATGTTCGTTTCAGACTCTAATAATGCAGAAATCGTGTTCCAAGTTGAAAAACAACTTGGACCCATATTTCACCTAAATTAAATGGTAGAATCAAACTTTAACCAAACGTAAAGTTTGTACCTAGGGTATTGTTGAAAAGTTTAATCAATTTTAAAATACCACTATATTTAGGCGAGTAAACGAAAATAGTTCTTTCCAGACTCTAATAACGCAGAAATCGTATTTCAAATTTAAATACGACTTGGGACCATATTTTACCTAAATGAAATGGTAGATTCAAAGTTTAAATGAACGTAGTGTTTGTACCTTGAGTAAAGTTTAGAAGTTTAAACAATTTTAAAATATCACTATATTTAGGCGAGTAAACGAAAAATGTTCGTTTCAGACTCTAATAACGCAGAAATCGTGTTCCAAGTTAGAATCAAATGGTAGAATCAAACTTTAACCAAACGTACAGTTTGTACCTAGGGTATTGTTGAGAAGTTTAATCAATTTTAAAATATCACTATATTTAGGCGAGTAAACGAAAAATGTTCTTTTCAGACTCTAATAACGCAGATAACGTATTTCAAATTTAAATACGACTTGGGACCATATTTTACCTACATGAAATGGTAGATTCAAAGTTTAACTGAACGTAGTGTTTGTACCTGGAGTAAAGTTTAGAAGTTTAAACAATTTTAAAATATCTCAATTTTTAGGCGAGTAAACGAAAAATGTTCTTTTCAGACTCTAATAACGCAGAAATCGTATTTCAAATTTAAATACGACTTGGGACCATATTTTACCTAAATGTAATGGTAGATTCAAAGTTTAAATGAACGTAGTGTTTGTACCTTGAGCAAAGTTTAGAAGTTTAAACAATTTTAAAATATCACTATGTTTAGGCGAGTAAACGAAAAAAGTTCGTTTCAGACTCTAATAACACAGAAAATTGTGTTTACAAGTTGAAAAACGACTTGGAACCATATCTTACCTAAATTAAATGGTAGAATCAAACTTTAACCAAACGTAAAGTTTTTTTTTTTTTTTTTATTGAGAAAATTAGAAGGTATTTCGACAACTAGGTCACTAATACCTCGGTACAGTGTATTTACATAATTATGTGGTAGATGATATTACAGTAATTTTACAGTATTATTTTGATGTCTGTGATGTATTTCAGTAGATTACTTTGTGTGGTAGTGTTATTGGACATGGCTGTTTTTAGGTTTTGTGGAATGTTGTATGTTAGTCTTTGTTGGTTGTATTTTTGGCACTGTGTGATTATATGGTTCACTGTTACAGGTACACTGCACTTATCACATATGGGTGGGTCGACTCTTTGTAGTAGGTGTCCGTGTGTGGAGAGTGTGTGTCCGATTCGGAGTCTACATAGTGCGATTTGGTGTTTTCTGTCTTCTGGGATACTCCATAGTTGGGTGTTGTTCCTGATGTCGCGTAATTTATTGTTGGTCGTGTTGTTCCATTCATTTTGCCATTCTTCTTTAATTTTAGATTTAATGGTAATTTTAAAATCTTCAGTTGGTACTGGAATGTTCATTGTTGTTTCCAGTGTTGTGGCGCATTTTGCAGCTTCATCGGCTTCTTCGTTGCCCTTAATGCCTTTATGTGATGGGACCCAGAGAACGGATATTTCTTTGTTGTGATCTGTGGTGGCTCTACGTATGTTGTCTTGTATTTGTTGGATATGACTGTTTTTAGAGTAGATGTTTTTAATACTTTGAATGGCACTAATTGAGTCTGAGCAAATGATGGTATGTGTTTTGTCATCATTGTTTTGCAGTATGTACTCGGTGGCTTTTTTTATTGCATATATTTCGGTCGTGTATATGCTGCACTGATCTGGTAGACGAAATTTTTGTTTAGTGTTGTCTGTGATGATGCTTGCTCCGGATTTGTCGTTGTTCCTTGAGCCATCAGTGTAAATGAAGTTTGCTTGTGGATATGTTTCTTGGGTAGCTTTAAATAGGTTTTGGTAGAGCTCAGCTGGGGTTTCAGGTTTAGAGTATTTGGTGAGGTCTAGAATGTAGGTGGGTTGTGTGTTTAACCAAGGGGGGTGTTTATGTGGTGTTTTTTGTTGTATGATGGGTATATGGATTTGCAGGTTGTTTAGGTAGGTAATTATTTTTTGTTGTAGTGGAGTATCTTTTTTTATGGTAGCTTGTGGTTGGAATATATTGTGATAAGTTGGATTAGCGGGGTTTTTTGCCAGTTTGGTTATGTAATTTAAAGTTAGGAGTTTTCTTCTGTATGAGAGTGGGTACTCTCCTGCTTCAATGAGTATGCTTTTTATTGGACTCGTTCTGAAAGCTCCGATGGCTAATCTTAGCGCTGTATTTTGAATTGTCTCTAGCGTTTTGAGTTTTGTGAGTCTAGCGGTAGAGTATATGATACAGGCGTAGTCCAATTTTGATCTTATTAAGGCGTAGTAGACTTTGAGGATTGTGTCTTTATGTGCTCCCCATTTAGTATGGCTGATAGTTTTTATTATGTTCAGTCTTTGGGAGCATTCTTTTTTAAGATTTTGTATGTGCGCTGTCCATTTTAATTTATTATCAAAAGTTACTCCTAAAAATTTTATATTGTCTTTGTAAGTTATATTGTGATTGTTAATTTTTAATGTGGGGTGTTGGTGGTATTTTCTAATTTTGCAAAAATGGATGGCGTTTGTTTTGGTTTCTGAAAATTTGAATCCCGTTTCTCTTGTCCAGTCTTCTAATTTATCGATAGCTTCTTGTAATGCTGTTTTTATGGTTTGGATGTTTTTTCCGCTGTGGTATATTACAAGGTCGTCAGCGAATAGAGATTTTTTGACTCGATGTGGAATGTGTCTAATGATGTCGTTTATTGCAATTAGAAATAGCGTAACACTTATTATTTCCCCTTGAGGAACCCCATTTTTTTGTAATTTTTCATCTGACATACATCCGTTTGCCTTTACTATGAATTTTCTATTTTGCAGAAAGTTTGTTATGTAGTGCATTATGTTACCACTTAGGTTATATGATATCAGGGTTTTCAGAATGTGGTGTCTCCATGTGGTGTCGTATGCTTTCTGTAGGTCAAAGCATATTGCTATCAGGTGTTGTTTGTTTCTAAAAGCGTTTTGGACGGATATTTCCAGGTTTATAATTTGATCTATTGTAGATCGTTCTTGACGAAAGCCACTTTGTTCATTTGTTAATATATTTCTTGATTCCAGATACCAGGTTAGTCTTTTATTTACCATTTTTTGAAATATTTTGCTTAAACAGTTGGATAGGGCTATAGGTCGGTAGTTGGTAGGATCGGTTTTATTTTTATTTGGTTTCAATATTGGAATGGTTATTACTTGACTCCACATACTTGGGTATATGTGTTTTCCCCATATTAAATTATATATTTGTAGCAGATATTCCAGTGTTTCTTGCGGGAGGTGTAGGATTATTTCGTACGGTATTCCGTCTGTTCCTGGACTAGTTTTTCCTTTGCTTTTTTGTAGAGCGTGCTGGAGTTCGTCGAGTGTAAAACATGTGTTCAGCGGATTATTTTTATTGTCGTTACTAAAGGTAATTGGTGTTTTCTCTGTATCATTTTTATATCTTAGGAATTCTGGAGAATAGTTTTCGTCTGACGAGGTGTTTTCAAAGGTTTGGGCTAATATGTTAGCTATATCTTGATTATCTGTGGTGGTAATTGTTGGAGTTTTTAGCATTGTTGTTCGTTGCCTTGCATTTCCTCCTTTTATTTTTCTTATTTTATTCCAGATGGTTTCCATTGGTGTGTTTGGGTTCATGTATGATACAAATTTTTGCCAGGACTCTTTTTTGCTTTTTATGATGGTTCTTCTAAGTTTAGCTTGGGTTTTTTTAAGGTTTATAAGGTGTTCTTGTGTTTTGTGTTTTCTATACTTGTATAGAGCTTTTTTGTTCTCTTTAATGACTTGTTTACATT
Source organism: Pterostichus niger (assembly GCA_947425015.1). Classification (NCBI taxonomy): domain Eukaryota; kingdom Metazoa; phylum Arthropoda; class Insecta; order Coleoptera; family Carabidae; genus Pterostichus; species Pterostichus niger. Next base: position 16,579,476 of record OX380338.1, on the reverse strand, counting down.
CTTGGTTCCACCAAGGTACAATTTTTTTCCGTTGTAGTTGTTTTTTCTCTATTGCTTCGTTTGCTGCGTTTGTGATATTTACCAAAAAATTGTTTAATATGGTGTCTATGTGTTCTTCTTCTCTTATAGTATGGTCTTTTATTTTAGATATTTCTGTGAATAGGCTCCAGTTAGCGTTTTCTAGTTTCCATCTAAGGTGTATTGGCTGGCATACAGAGTGAGTTTGTGTATTGTGAGTGATTTTGATTGGCAAATGGTTACTGGTAAACAATGTTTGAAGTGTTTCCTATTCAAGATTTGGTGCCAGTTGTGGGTCACATATAGATAAGTCAATGGCTGAAAAATTTCCTGTATGGCTGCAGAAGTGTGTTGGTGAACCGTTGTTAAGGATTATGAGATCTTCGTTGTCAGTTATGTTTTCTATAGTTTTCCCTCTCTGGTCAGTGTTGTTTGATCCCCACAATATGTTATGAGCGTTATAGTCCCCTAGTAGAATAAATGGTTTTGGTAACTGGTCAATCAGTGTTTTCATTTGTTGTTCTGTAATATTTACGTTTGGAGGTAGGTATATGCAACAGAGGGTTAATTTTTGTGGAGTAAATATTTTTAGGGCAATGGCTTCTAAGTTTGTATTTAGGTCGATTTCCTCCACATAGTTATCGTTTCTGGTGAGTATGGCAACTCCACCACTGGCTATATTTGCGTTAATTCTATCTTTTCTGTAAATATCATAGTTTGTTAGTTTGAAGTTTTGGTTTTCTTTTAGTCTTGTCTCTTGGACGCAGATGTAATGTGGATTGTGTTCATTTGCTAGCAATTGTAATTCACCCTTGTGGGAGTGAAGACCATTGCCGTTCCACTGGATTATCATTCTGAATCTTGACAGGAGGATATGATGGATAAAATGGATTCTTGGCTGGTACGGAAGTCGGTGTTTTTTTCTTGACTTTTATTTAGTTCTGTTCTAAGTTGGAGTTTTAATTTTTTATGGAGTCTAGTTAATCGATTTTTTTGTGATCGGTGTGCATGGGGGTGTAGTTGATGGATCATGGATATTAGTTTAGGTATGTCTGTTGTATAGTCTTTAGCAATAGATATGGGGTCTGTATTTCCTTGAACATTTTCTAGGAATTCTTTGAATTCCTCAAAATTTAGTGCATATTTTTGTGGGTTTTCATTAATTTCTTGTTGTATTTCTTCTGGTAGTATTTGGTGTTTGTTAACTGGGCTATCTACTCTGGGTTTTTTTGAGCTTGGCTTTGTGGTTGTATCTTGGTTATTGTTTTCATTTGTTCTGTCAGCTTCACTCGTGGGTGTTTCTTTTTCAGGTTCAGTTGTGTTTTTTTCTGAGTTTCCTGTGTCAGATGTAGCAACTGAGCGAGGTCTTTTAAATGTTTGGGATAAGGGTAGAATGGTTACTGGTTCTGGGTCTTGTTCTGATTTTTGTGGACATTGGTTGCTGTTGTGTCCGGGTTTCTTACAGATAAAGCAGTTCATGGTATCTTCTGTGATGAATATTTTGTAATCGATTTCGTCGAGTTTAATTTTAATGGTATCTGGTATAAGTGTGTTTTCATCAGGGAAAAAGTATACTTGTCTTCGGAAACTAAGAACATGTTGATAATCTGTTTCTGTCATTCCTACACGTAGGAAGTTTATCGGGGAGGTGAGTTTTAGTCCGATGGCCTTTAGGGTGTTTTCTATCTCAATGTGAGGTATGGAGGGGCATACATTGGAAAGAATTAGTCTTTTTGATGGGGTAATTAATCTTCGAACATTAATTAGGTGGTTTTCTATCTTAATTTCAGTATACTGTTTCATTAGTTCGTCTACTGTAGTTTTTGTTTTCAGATAAATGCATATTCGGTTATTTGAAATTCGTGATGCGAAGAGTACATTTTTTGGGCCCACAATTTTTCCTATGTTAATGATGTAGTCTTTGATTTTTATTCCATCTATCGAATTCATTAGGATGGCTTGATCTTTATTCGGGAAGATGTCTACAGTTGGTGTGCGAGTCATAGCGGCAAATGTTTTGGTTTGGTTTGCGTCTCGACTTGATTGTCGGTAATTGGGTGCGTTGGTATAGGTGTACTCATGATTGTTTAAGTTGTTTGATTTAACTATTGATTGATAGGTGGCTTTAGTTGTGTCATTGAGATGAGTTTTTTTTTGGTTTTGGTTAGGGTGGTTTTAGGGGGAGGGTAAAAAGGGGAGAGATAAGAAAGAGAGAGCTCTACCTTAGATTCGACGTCCGTCGTTTCCTGTTGGCTTAACTCGTCTTAGTTTCTTCGTAGTTTTTCACTTTACACTTTCACACTGTAACACGTGTTTGACTCAAGGCTGGTTCAAACGGAATGAAACGTAAAGTTTGTACCTAGGGTATTGTTGAAAAGTTTAAAAAAATTTAAAATATCAATATATTTAGGCGAGTAAACGAAAAATGTTATTTCCAGACTCTAATAACGCAGAAATCGTATTTCAAATTTAAATACGACTTGGGACCATATTTTACCTAAATGAAATGGTAGATTCAAAGTTTAAATGAACGTAGTGTTTGTACCTGGAGTAAAGTTTAGAAGTTTAAACAATTTTAAAATATCTCAATTTTTAGGCGAGTAAACGAAAAATGTTCGTTTCAGACTCTAATAACGCAGAAATCGTATTCCAATTTAGAATCAAATGGTAGAATCAAACTTTAACCAAACGTAAAGTTTGTACCTAGGGTATTGTTGAATAGTTTAATCAATTTTAAAATATCACTATATTTAGGCGAGTAAACGAAAAATGTTCTTTTCAAACTCTAATAACGCAGAAATCGTATTTCAAATTTTAATACGACTTGGGACCATATTTTTCTAGATTCAAAGTTTAAATGATCGTAGGGTTTGTACCTTGAGTAAAGTTTAGAAGTTTAAACAATTTTAAAATATCACTATATTTAGGCGAGTAAACGAAAAATGTTCTTTTCAGACTCTAATAACGCAGAAATCGTATTTCAAATTTAAATACGACTTGGGACCATATTTTACCTAAATGTAATGGTAGATTCAAAGTTTAAATGAACGTAGTGTTTGTACCTTGAGCAAAGTTTAGAAGATTAAACAATTTTAAAATATCACTATGTTTAGGCGAGTAAACGAAAAAAGTTCGTTTCAGACTCTAATAACGCAGAAATCGTATTTCAAAATTAAATACGACTTGGGACCATATTTTACCTAAATGAAATGGTAGATTCAAAGTTTAACTGAACGTAGGGTTTGTACCTTGAGCAAAGTTTAGAAGATTAAACAATTTTAAAATATCACTATGTTTAGGCGAGTAAACGAAAAAAGTTCGTTTCAGACTCTAATAACGCAGAAATCGTATTCCAATTTAGAATCAAATGGTAGAATCAAACTTTAACCAAACGTAAAGTTTGTACCTAGGGTATTGTTGAAAAGTTTAATCAATTTTAAATTATCACTATATTTAGGCGAGTAAACGAAAAATGTTCTTTTCAAACTTTAATAACGCAGAAATCGTATTTCAAATTTAAATACGACTTGAGAGCATATTTTTCTAGATTCAAAGTTTAAATGATCGTAGGGTTTGTACCTTGAGTAAAGTTTAGAAGTTTAAACAATTTTAAAATATCACTATATTTAGGCGAGTAAACGAAAAATGTTCTTTTCAGACTCTAATAACGCAGAAATCGTATTTCAAATTTAAATACGACTTGGGACCATATTTTACCTAAATGTAATGGTAGATTCAAAGTTTAAATGAACGTAGTGTTTGTACCTTGAGCAAAGTTTAGAAGATTAAACCATTTTAAAATATCACTATGTTTAGGCGAGTAAACGAAAAAAGTTCGTTTCAGACTCTAATAACGCAGAAATCGTATTTCAAAATTAAATACGACTTGGGACCATATTTTACCTAAATGAAATGGTAGATTCAAAGTTTAACTGAACCTAGGGTTTGTACCTTGAGTAAAGTTTAGAAGTTTAAACAATTTTAAAATATCACTATATTTAGGCGAGTAAACGAAAAATGTTCTTTTCAGACTCTAATAACGCAGAAATCGTATTTCAAATTTAAATACGACTTGGGACCATATTTTACCTAAATGAAATGGTAGATTCAAAGTTTAAATGAACGTAGTGTTTGTACCTTGAGCAAAGTTTAGAAGTTTAAACAATTTTAAAATATCACTATGTTTAGGCGAGTAAACGAAAAAAGTTTGTTTCAGACTCTAATAACACAGAAAATTGTGTTTACAAGTTGAAAAACGACTTGGAACCATATCTTACCTAAATTAAATGGTAGAATCAAACTTTAACCAAACGTAAAGTTTGTACCTAGGGTATTGTTGAAAAGTTTAAACAATTTTAAAATATCACTATATTTAGGCGAGTAAACGAAAAATGTTCTTTCCAGACTCTAATAACGCAGAAAAAGTATTTCAAATTTAAATACGACTTGGGACCATATTTTACCTAATTGAAATGGTAGATTCAAAGTTTAAATGAACGTAGTGTTTTTACCTGGAGTAAAGTTTAGAAGTTGAAACAATTTTAAAATATCTAAATTTTTAGGCGAGTAAACGAAAAATGTTCGTTTCAGACTCTAATAACGCAGAAATCGTATTCCAATTTAGAATCAAATGGTAGAATCAAACTTTAACCAAACGTAAAGTTTGTACCTAGGGTATTGTTGAAAAGTTTAATCAATTTTAAAATATCACTATATTTAGGCGAGTAAACGAAAAATGTTCTTTTCAAACTCTAATAACGCAGAAATCGTATTTCAAATTTAAATACGACTTGGGACCATATTTTTCTAGATTCAAAGTTTAAATGATCGTAGGGTTTGTACCTTGAGTAAAGTTTAGAAGTTTAAACAATTTTAAAATATCACTATATTTAGGCGAGTAAACGAAAAATGTTCTTTTCAGACTCTAATAACGCAGAAATCGTATTTCAAATTTAAATACGACTTGGGACCATATTTTACCTAAATGTAATGGTAGATTCAAAGTTTAAATGAACGTAGTGTTTGTACCTTGAGCAAAGTTTAGAAGATTAAACCATTTTAAAATATCACTATGTTTAGGCGAGTAAACGAAAAAAGTTCGTTTCAGACTCTAATAACGCAGAAATCGTATTTCAAAATTAAATACGACTTGGGACCATATTTTACCTAAATGAAATGGTAGATTCAAAGTTTAACTGAACCTAGGGTTTGTACCTTGAGTAAAGTTTAGAAGTTTAAACAATTTTAAAATATCACTATATTTAGGCGAGTAAACGAAAAATGTTCTTTTCAGACTCTAATAACGCAGAAATCGTATTTCAAATTTAAATACGACTTGGGACCATATTTTACATAAATGAAATGGTAGATTCAAAGTTTAAATGAACGTAGTGTTTGTACCTTGAGCAAAGTTTAGAAGTTTAAACAATTTTAAAATATCACTATGTTTAGGCGAGTAAACGAAAAAAGTTTGTTTCAGACTCTAATAACACAGAAAATTGTGTTTACAAGTTGAAAAACGACTTGGAACCATATCTTACCTAAATTAAATGGTAGAATCAAACTTTAACCAAACGTAAAGTTTGTACCTAGGGTATTGTTGAAAAGTTTAAACAATTTTAAAATATCACTATATTTAGGCGAGTAAACGAAAAATGTTCTTTCCAGACTCTAATAACGCAGAAAAAGTATTTCAAATTTAAATACGACTTGGGACCATATTTTACCTAATTGAAATGGTAGATTCAAAGTTTAAATGAACGTAGTGTTTTTACCTGGAGTAAAGTTTAGAAGTTGAAACAATTTTAAAATATCTAAATTTTTAGGCGAGTAAACGAAAAATGTTCGTTTCAGACTCTAATAACGCAGAAATCGTATTCCAATTTAGAATCAAATGGTAGAATCAAACTTTAACCAAACGTAAAGTTTGTACCTAGGGTATTGTTGAAAAGTTTAATCAATTTTAAAATATCACTATATTTAGGCGAGTAAACGAAAAATGTTCTTTTCAAACTCTAATAACGCAGAAATCGTATTTCAAATTTAAATACGACTTGGGACCATATTTTTCTAGATTCAAAGTTTAAATGATCGTATTGTTTGTACCTTGAGTAAAGTTTAGAAGTTTAAACAATTTTAAAATATCACTATATTTAGGCGAGTAAACGAAAAATGTTCTTTTCAGACTCTAATAACGCAGAAATCGTATTTCAAATTTAAATACGACTTGGGACCATATTTTACCTAAATGTAATGGTAGATTCAAAGTTTAAATGAACGTAGTGTTTGTACCTTGAGCAAAGTTTAGAAGATTAAACAATTTTAAAATATCACTATGTTTAGGCGAGTAAACGAAAAAAGTTCGTTTCAGACTCTAATAACGCAGAAATCGTATTTCAAAATTAAATACGACTTGGGCCCATATTTTACCTAAATGAAATGGTAGATTCAAAGTTTAACTGAACGTAGGGTTTGTACCTTGAGCAAAGTTTAGAAGATTAAACAATTTTAAAATATCACTATGTTTAGGCGAGTAAACGAAAAAAGTTCGTTTCAGACTCTAATAACGCAGAAATCGTGTTTCAAGTTGAAATACGACTTTCGACCATATTTTACCTAAATGAAATGGTAGATTCAAAGTTTAAATGAACGTAGTGTTTGTACCTTGAGTATAGTTTAGAAGTTTAAACAATTTTAAAATATCACTATATTTTGGCGAGTAAATGAAAAATGGTCGTTTCAGACTCTAATAACGCAGAAATCGCATTTCAAATTTAAATACGACTTGGGACCATATTTTACCTAAATGAAATGGTAGATTCAAAGTTTAAATGAACGTAGTGTTTGTACCTTGAGCAAAGTTTAGTAGTTTAAACAATTTTAAAATATCTCAATTTTTGGGCGAGTAAACGAAAAAGTTCGTTTCAGACTCTAACAACGCAGAAATCGTGTTTCAAGTTGAAATACGACTTTGGACCATATTTTACCTAAATGAAATGGTAGATTCAAAGTTTAACTGAACGTAGGGTTTGTACCTTGAGTAAAGTTTAGAAGTTTAAACAATTTTAAAATATTACTATATTTAGGCGAGTAAACGAAAAATGATCGTTTCAGACTCTAATAATGCAGAAATCGTGTTCCAAGTTGAAAAACAACTTGGACCCATATCTCACCTAAATTAAATGGTAGAATCAAACTTTAACCAAACGTAAAGTTTGTACCTAGGGTTTTGTTGAAAAGTTTAATCAATTTTAAAATACCACTATATTTAGGCGAGTAAACGAAAAATGTTCTTTCCAGACTCTAATAACGCAGAAATCGTATTTCAAATTTAAATACGACTTGGGACCATATTTTACCTAAATGAAATGGTAGATTTAAAGTTTAAATGAACGTAGGGTTTGTACCTTGAGTAAAGTTTAGAAGTTTAAACAATTTTAAAATATCACTATATTTAGGCGAGTAAACGAAAAATGTTCGTTTCAGACTCTAATAACGCAGAAATCGTATTTCAAATTTAAATACGACTTGGGACCATATTTTACCTACATGAAATGGTAGATTCAAAGTTTAACTGAACGTAGTGTTTGTACCTGGAGTAAAGTTTAGAAGTTTAAACAATTTTAAAATATCTCAATTTTTAGGCGGGTAAACGAAAAATGATCGTTTCAGACTCTAATAACGCAGAAATCGTGTTCCAAGTTAGAAATCAAATGGTAGAATCAAACTTTAACCAAACGTAAAGTTTGTACCTAGGGTATTGTTGAAAAGTTTAATCAATTTTAAAATATCACTATATTTAGGTGAGTAAACGAAAAATGTTCATTTCAGACTCTAAAAACATAGAAATCGTGTTTCAAGTTGAAATACGCCTTGTAAACGAAAAATGTTCGTTTCAGACTCTAAAACCGCAGAAATCGTGTTTCAAGTTGAAATACGCCTTGGCACCATATCTCACCTAAAGTAAATGGTAGAATCAAACTTTAACCAAACGTAATGTTTGTACCTAGGGTAAAGTTGAAAAGTTTAAACAATTTTAAAATATCACTATATTTAGGCGAGTAAACGAAAAATGTTCATTTCAGACTCTAAAACCGCAGAAATCGTGTTTCAAGTTGAAATACGCCTTGGTACCATATCTCACCTAAAGTAAATGGTAGAATCAAACTTTAACTAAACGTAATGTTTGTACCTAGGGTAAAGTTAAAAAGTTTAAACAATTTTAAAATATCACTATATTTAGGCGAGTAAACGAAAAATGTTCATTTCAGACTCTAAAAACGTAGAAATCGTGTTTCAAGTTGAAATACGCCTTGGGACCATATCTCACCTAAAGTAAATGGTAGAATCAAACTTTAACCAAACGTAATGTTTGTACTTAGGGTAAAGTTGAAAAGTTTAAACAATTTTAAAATATCACTATATTTAGGCGAGTAAACGAAAAATGTTCGTTTCAGACTCTAAAAACGTAGAAATCGTGTTTCAAGTTGAAATACGCCTTGGCACCATATCTCACCTAAAGTAAATGGTAGAATCAAACTTTAACCAAACGTAATGTTTGTACCTAGGGTAAAGTTAAAAAGTTTAAACAATTTTAAAATATCACCAGATTTAGGCGAGTAAACGAAAAATGTTCATTTCAAACTCTAAAAACGTAGAAATCGTGTTTCAAGTTGAAATACGCCTTGTAAACGAAAAATGTTCGTTTCAAACTCTAAAACCGCTGAAATCGTGTTTCAAGTTGAAATACGCCTTGGCACCATATCTCACCTAAAGTAAATGGTAGAATCAAACTTTAACCAAACGTAATGTTTGTACCTAGGGTAAAGTTAAAAAGTTTAAACAATTTTAAAATATCACTATATTTAGGCGAGTAAACGAAAAATGTTCATTTCAGACTCTAAAAACGTAGAAATCGTGTTTCAAGTTGAAATACGCCTTGGAAACGAGAAATGTTCGTTTCAGACTCTAAAACCGCAGAAATCGTGTTTCAAGTTGAAATACGCCTTGGCACCATATCTCACCTAAAGTAAATGGTAGAATCAAACTTTAACCAAACGTAATGTTTGTACCTAGGGTAAAGTTAAAAAGTTTAAACAATTTTAAAATATCACTATATTTAGGCGAGTAAACGAAAAATGTTCATTTCAGTCTCTAAAAACGTAGAAATCGTGTTTCAAGTTAAAATACGCCTTGTAAACGAAAAATGTTCGTTTCAGACTCTAAAACCGCAGAAATCGTGTTTCAAGTTGAAATACGCCTTGGCACCATATCTCACCTAAAGTAAATGGTAGAATCAAACTTTAACCAAACGTAATGTTTGTACCTAGGGTAAAGTTAAAAAGTTTAAACAATTTTAAAATATCACCAGATTTAGGCGAGTAAACGAAAAATGTTCATTTTAGACTCTAAAAACGTAGAAATCGTGTTTCAAGTTGAAATACGCCTTGTAAACGAAAAATGTTCATTTCAGACTCTAATAACGTAGAAATCGTGTTTCAAGTTAAAATACGCCTTGGGACCATATCTCACCTAAAGTAAATGGTAGAATCAAACTTTAACCAAACGTAATGTTTGTACCTAGGGTAAAGTTAAAAAGTTTAAACAATTTTAAAATATCACTATATTTAGGCGAGTAAACGAAAAATGTTCATTTCAGACTCTAAAACCGCAGAAATCGTGTTTCAAGTTGAAATACGCCTTGGCACCATATCTCACCTAAAGTAAATGGTAGAATCAAACTTTAACCAAACGTAATGTTTGTACCTAGGGTAAAGTTAAAAAGTTTAAACAAATTTAAAATATCACTATATTTAGGCGAGTAAACGAAAAATGTTAATTTCAGACTCTAAAACCGCAGAAATCGTGTTTCAAGTTGAAATACGCCTTGGCACCATATCTCACCTAAAGTAAATGGTAGAATCAAACTTTAACCAAACGTAATGTTTGTACCTAGGTACCCTAGGTAAAGTTAAAAAGTTTAAACAATTTTAAAATATCACCAGATTTAGGCGAGTAAACGAAAAATGTTCATTTCAGACTCTAAAAACGTAGAAATCGTGTTTCAAGTTGAAATACGCCTTGTAAACGAAAAATGTTCGTTTCAGACTCTAAAACCGCAGAAATCGTGTTTCAAGTTGAAATACGCCTTGGCACCATATCTCACCTAAAGTAAATGGTAGAATCAAACTTTAACCAAACGTAATGTTTGTACCTAGGTACCCTAGGTAAAGTTAAAAAGTTTAAACAATTTTAAAATATCACCAGATTTAGGCGAGTAAACGAAAAATGTTCATTTCAGACTATAAAAACGTAGAAATCGTGTTTCAAGTTGAAATACGCCTTGTAAACGAAAAATGTTCGTTTCAGACTCTAAAACCGCAGAAATCGTGTTTCAAGTTGAAATACGCCTTGGCACCATATCTCACCTAAAGTAAATGGTAGAATCAAACTTTAACCAAACGTAATGTTTGTACCTAGGGTAAAGTTAAAAAGTTTAAACAATTTTAAAATATCACTATATTTAGGCGAGTAAACGAAAAATGTTCATTTCAGACTCTAAAACCGCAGAAATCGTGTTTCAAGTTGAAATACGCCTTGGGACCATATCTAACCTAAAGTAAATGGTAGAATCAAACTTTAACCAAACGTAATGTTTGTACCTAGGGTAAAGTTAAAAAGTTTAAACAATTTTAAAATATCACTATATTTAGGCGAGTAAACGAAAAATGTTCATTTCAGACTCTAAAACCGCAGAAATCGTGTTTCAAGTTGAAATACGCCTTGGCACCATATCTCACCTAAAGTAAATGGTAGAATCAAACTTTAACCAAACGTAATGTTTGTACCTAGGGTACAGTTAAAAAGTTTAAACAAATTTAAAATATCACTATATTTAGGCGAGTAAACGAAAAATGTTCATTTCAGACTCTAAAAACGTAGAAATCGTGTTTCAAGTTAAAATACGCCTTGTAAACGAATAATGTTCGTTTCAGACACTAAAACCGCAGAAATCGTGTTTCAAGTTGAAATACGCCTTGGCACCATATCTCACCTAAAGTAAATGGTAGAATCAAACTTTAACCAAACGTAATGTTTGTAACTAGGGTAAAGTTAAAAAGTTTAAACAATTTTAAAATATCACCAGATTTAGGCGAGTAAACGAAAAATGTTCATTTTAGACTCTAAAAACGTAGAAATCGTGTTTCAAGTTGAAATACGCCTTGTAAACGAAAAATGTTCGTTTCAGACTCTAAAACCGCAGAAATCGTGTTTCAAGTTGAAATACGCCTTGGCACCATATCTCACCTAAAGTAAATGGTAGAATCAAACTTTAACCAAACGTAATGTTTGTACCTAGGGTAAAGTTAAAAAGTTTAAACAATTTTAAAATATCACTATATTTAGGCGAGTAAACGAAAAATGTTCATTTCAGACTCTAAAACCGCAGAAATCGTGTTTCAAGTTGAAATACGCCTTGGCACCATATCTCACCTAAAGTAAATGGTAGAATCAAACTTTAACCAAACGTAATGTTTGTACCTAGGGTAAAGTTAAAAAGTTTAAACAAATTTAAAATATCACTATATTTAGGCGAGTAAACGAAAAATGTTCATTTCAGTCTCTAAAAACGTAGAAATCGTGTTTCAAGTTAAAATACGCCTTGTAAACGAAAAATGTTCGTTTCAGACTCTAAAACCGCAGAAATCGTGTTTCAAGTTGAAATACGCCTTGGCACCATATCTCACCTAAAGTAAATGGTAGAATCAAACTTTAACCAAACGTAATGTTTGTACCTAGGGTAAAGTTAAAAAGTTTAAACAATTTTAAAATATCACCAGATTTAGGCGAGTAAACGAAAAATGTTCATTTTAGACTCTAAAAACGTACAAATCGTGTTTCAAGTTGAAATACGCCATGTAAACGAAAAATGTTCATTTCAGACTCTAATAACGTAGAAATCGTGTTTCAAGTTGAAATACGCCTTGGGACCATATCTCACCTAAAGTAAATGGTAGAATCAAACTTTAACCAAACGTAATGTTTGTACCTAGGGTAAAGTTAAAAAGTTTAAACAATTTTAAAATATCACTATATTTAGGCGAGTAAACGAAAAATGTTCATTTCAGAGTCTAAAAACGTAGAAATCGTGTTTCAAGTTGAAATACGCCTTGTAAACGAAAAATGTTCGTATCAGACTCTAAAACCGCAGAAATCGTGTTTCAAGTTGAAATACGCCTTGGCACCATATCTCACCTAAAGTAAATGGTAGAATCAAACTTTAACCAAACGTAATGTACCTAGGGTAAAGTTAAAAAGTTTAAACAATTTTAAAATATCACCAGATTTAGGCGAGTAAACGAAAAATGTTCATTTCAGACTCTAAAAACGTAGAAATCGTGTTTCAAGTTGAAATACGCCTTGTAAACGAAAAATGTTCGTTTCAGACTCTAAAACCGCAGAAATCGTGTTTCAAGTTGAAATGCGCCTTGGCACCATATCTCACCTAAAGTAAATGGTAGAATCAAACTTTAACCAAACGTAATGTTTGTACCTAGGGTAAAGTTAAAAAGTTTAAACAATTTTAAAATATCACTATATTTAGGCGAGTAAACGAAAAATGTTCATTTCAGACTCTAAAAACGTAGAAATCGTGTTTCAAGTTGAAATACGCCTTGTAAACGAAAAATGTTCGTTTCAGACTCTAAAACCGCAGAAATCGTGTTTCAAGTTGAAATACGCCTTGGCACCATATCTCACCTAAAGTAAATGGTAGAATCAAACTTTAACCAAACGTAATGTTTGTACCTAGGGTAAAGTTGAAAAGTTTAAACAATTTTAAAATATCACTATATTTAGGCGAGTAAACGAAAAATGTTCATTTCAGACTCTAAAAACGTAGAAATCGTGTTTCAAGTTGAAATACGCCTTGGGACCATATCTCACCTAAAGTAAATGGTAGAATCAAACTTTAACCAAACGTAATGTTTGTACCTAGGGTAAAGTTGAAAAGTTTAAACAATTTTAAAATATCACTATATTTAGGCGAGTAAACGAAAAATGTTCATTTCAGACACTAAAAACGTAGAAATCGTGTTTCAAGTTGAAATACGCCTTGGGACCATATCTCACCTAAAGTAAATGGTAGAATCAAACTTTAACCAAACGTAATGTTTGTACCTAGGGTAAAGTTAAAAAGTTTAAACAATTTTAAAATATCACTATATTTAGGCGAGTAAACGAAAAATATTCATTTCAGACTCTAAAAACATAGAAATCGTGTTTCAAGTTGAAATACGCCTTGTAAACGAAAAATGTTCGTTTCAGACTCTAAAACCGCAGAAATCGTGTTTCAAGTTGAAATACGCCTTGGCACCATATCTCACCTAAAGTAAATGGTAGAATCAAACTTTAACCAAACGTAATGTTTGTACCTAGGGTAAAGTTGAAAAGTTTAAACAATTTAAAAATATCACTATATTTAGGCGAGTAAACGAAAAATGTTCATTTCAGACTCTAAAACCGCAGAAATCGTGTTTCAAGTTGAAATACGCCTTGGCACCATATCTCACCTAAAGTAAATGGTAGAATCAAACTTTAACCAAACGTAATGTTTGTACCTAGGGTAAAGTTAAAAAGTTTAAACAAATTTAAAATATCACTATATTTAGGCGAGTAAACGAAAAATGTTCATTTCAGACTCTAAAAACGTAGAAATCGTGTTTCAAGTTAAAATACGCCTTGTAAACGAATAATGTTCGTTTCAGACACTAAAACCGCAGAAATCGTGTTTCAAGTTGAAATACGCCTTGGCACCATATCTCACCTAAAGTAAATGGTAGAATCAAACTTTAACCAAACGTAATGTTTGTAACTAGGGTAAAGTTAAAAAGTTTAAACAATTTTAAAATATCACCAGATTTAGGCGAGTAAACGAAAAATGTTCATTTCAGACTCTAAAAACGTAGAAATCGTGTTTCAAGTTGAAATACGCCTTGTAAACGAAAAATGTTCGTTTCAGACTCTAAAACCGCAGAAATCGTGTTTCAAGTTGAAATACGCCTTGGCACCATATCTCACCTAAAGTAAATGGTAGAATCAAACTTTAACCAAACGTAATGTTTGTACCTAGGGTAAAGTTGAAAAGTTTAAACAATTTAAAAATATCACTATATTTAGGCGAGTAAACGAAAAATGTTCATTTCAGACTCTAAAACCGCAGAAATCGTGTTTCAAGTTGAAATACGCCTTGGCACCATATCTCACCTAAAGTAAATGGTAGAATCAAACTTTAACCAAACGTAATGTTTGTACCTAGGGTAAAGTTAAAAAGTTTAAACAAATTTAAAATATCACTATATTTAGGCGAGTAAACGAAAAATGTTCATTTCAGACTCTAAAAACGTAGAAATCGTGTTTCAAGTTAAAATACGCCTTGTAAACGAATAATGTTCGTTTCAGACACTAAAACCGCAGAAATCGTGTTTCAAGTTGAAATACGCCTTGGCACCATATCTCACCTAAAGTAAATGGTAGAATCAAACTTTAACCAAACGTAATGTTTGTAACTAGGGTAAAGTTAAAAAGTTTAAACAATTTTAAAATATCACCAGATTTAGGCGAGTAAACGAAAAATGTTCATTTCAGACTCTAAAAACGTAGAAATCGTGTTTCAAGTTGAAATACGCCTTGTAAACGAAAAATGTTCGTTTCAGACTCTAAAACCGCAGAAATCGTGTTTCAAGTTGAAATACGCCTTGGCACCATATCTCACCTAAAGTAAATGGTAGAATCAAACTTTAACCAAACGTAATGTTTGTACCTAGGGTAAAGTTGAAAAGTTTAAACAATTTAAAAATATCACTATATTTAGGCGAGTAAACGAAAAATGTTCATTTCAGACTCTAAAACCGCAGAAATCGTGTTTCAAGTTGAAATACGCCTTGGCACCATATCTCACCTAAAGTAAATGGTAGAATCAAACTTTAACCAAACGTAATGTTTGTACCTAGGGTAAAGTTAAAAAGTTTAAACAAATTTAAAATATCACTATATTTAGGCGAGTAAACGAAAAATGTTCATTTCAGTCTCTAAAAACGTAGAAATCGTGTTTCAAGTTAAAATACGCCTTGTAAACGAAAAATGTTCGTTTCAGACTCTAAAACCGCAGAAATCGTGTTTCAAGTTGAAATACGCCTTGGCACCATATCTCACCTAAAGTAAATGGTAGAATCAAACATTAACCAAACGTAATGTTTGTACCTAGGGTAAAGTTAAAAAGTTTAAACAATTTTAAAATATCACCAGATTTAGGCGAGTAAACGAAAAATGTTCATTTTAGACTCTAAAAACGTACAAATCGTGTTTCAAGTTGAAATACGCCATGTAAACGAAAAATGTTCATTTCAGACTCTAATAACGTAGAAATCGTGTTTCAAGTTGAAATACGCCTTGGGACCATATCTCACCTAAAGTAAATGGTAGAATCAAACTTTAACCAAACGTAATGTTTGTACCTAGGGTAAAGTTAAAAAGTTTAAACAATTTTAAAATATCACTATATTTAGGCGAGTAAACGAAAAATGTTCATTTCAGAGTCTAAAAACGTAGAAATCGTGTTTCAAGTTGAAATACGCCTTGTAAACGAAAAATGTTCGTATCAGACTCTAAAACCGCAGAAATCGTGTTTCAAGTTGAAATACGCCTTGGCACCATATCTCACCTAAAGTAAATGGTAGAATCAAACTTTAACCAAACGTAATGTACCTAGGGTAAAGTTAAAAAGTTTAAACAATTTTAAAATATCACCAGATTTAGGCGAGTAAACGAAAAATGTTCATTTCAGACTCTAAAAACGTAGAAATCGTGTTTCAAGTTGAAATACGCCTTGTAAACGAAAAATGTTCGTTTCAGACTCTAAAACCGCAGAAATCGTGTTTCAAGTTGAAATGCGCCTTGGCACCATATCTCACCTAAAGTAAATGGTAGAATCAAACTTTAACCAAACGTAATGTTTGTACCTAGGGTAAAGTTAAAAAGTTTAAACAATTTTAAAATATCACTATATTTAGGCGAGTAAACGAAAAATGTTCATTTCAGACTCTAAAAACGTAGAAATCGTGTTTCAAGTTGAAATACGCCTTGTAAACGAAAAATGTTCGTTTCAGACTCTAAAACCGCAGAAATCGTGTTTCAAGTTGAAATACGCCTTGGCACCATATCTCACCTAAAGTAAATGGTAGAATCAAACTTTAACCAAACGTAATGTTTGTACCTAGGGTAAAGTTGAAAAGTTTAAACAATTTTAAAATATCACTATATTTAGGCGAGTAAACAAAAAATGTTCATTTCAGACTCTAAAAACGTAGAAATCGTGTTTCAAGTTGAAATACGCCTTGGGACCATATCTCACCTAAAGTAAATGGTAGAATCAAACTTTAACCAAACGTAATGTTTGTACCTAGGGTAAAGTTGAAAAGTTTAAACAATTTTAAAATATCACTATATTTAGGCGAGTAAACGAAAAATGTTCATTTCAGACTCTAAAAACGTAGAAATCGTGTTTCAAGTTGAAATACGCCTTGGGACCATATCTCACCTAAAGTAAATGGTAGAATCAAACTTTAACCAAACGTAATGTTTGTACCTAGGGTAAAGTTAAAAAGTTTAAACA
Source organism: Pterostichus niger (assembly GCA_947425015.1). Taxonomy (NCBI): domain Eukaryota; kingdom Metazoa; phylum Arthropoda; class Insecta; order Coleoptera; family Carabidae; genus Pterostichus; species Pterostichus niger. The sequence goes on along the minus strand of OX380338.1, from coordinate 16,562,786 downwards.
ATTTTAAAATATCACTATATTTAGGCGAGTAAACGAAAAATATTCATTTCAGACTCTAAAAACATAGAAATCGTGTTTCAAGTTGAAATACGCCTTGTAAACGAAAAATGTTCGTTTCAGACTCTAAAACCGCAGAAATCGTGTTTCAAGTTGAAATACGCCTTGGCACCATATCTCACCTAAAGTAAATGGTAGAATCAAACTTTAACCAAACGTAATGTTTGTACCTAGGGTAAAGTTGAAAAGTTTAAACAATTTAAAAATATCACTATATTTAGGCGAGTAAACGAAAAATGTTCATTTCAGACTCTAAAACCGCAGAAATCGTGTTTCAAGTTGAAATACGCCTTGGCACCATATCTCACCTAAAGTAAATGGTAGAATCAAACTTTAACCAAACGTAATGTTTGTAACTAGGGTAAAGTTAAAAAGTTTAAACAAATTTAAAATATCACTATATTTAGGCGAGTAAACGAAAAATGTTCATTTCAGACTCTAAAAACGTAGAAATCGTGTTTCAAGTTAAAATACGCCTTGTAAACGAATAATGTTCGTTTCAGACACTAAAACCGCAGAAATCGTGTTTCAAGTTGAAATACGCCTTGGCACCATATCTCACCTAAAGTAAATGGTAGAATCAAACTTTAACCAAACGTAATGTTTGTAACTAGGGTAAAGTTAAAAAGTTTAAACAATTTTAAAATATCACCAGATTTAGGCGAGTAAACGAAAAATGTTCATTTCAGACTCTAAAAACGTAGAAATCGTGTTTCAAGTTGAAATACGCCTTGTAAACGAAAAATGTTCGTTTCAGACTCTAAAACCGCAGAAATCGTGTTTCAAGTTGAAATACGCCTTGGCACCATATCTCACCTAAAGTAAATGGTAGAATCAAACTTTAACCAAACGTAATGTTTGTACCTAGGGTAAAGTTGAAAAGTTTAAACAATTTAAAAATATCACTATATTTAGGCGAGTAAACGAAAAATATTCATTTCAGACTCTAAAACCGCAGAAATCGTGTTTCAAGTTGAAATACGCCTTGGCACCATATCTCACCTTAAGTAAATGGTAGAATCAAACTTTAACCAAACGTAATGTTTGTACCTAGGGTAAAGTTGAAAAGTTTAAACAATTTAAAAATATCACTATATTTAGGCGAGTAAACGAAAAATGTTCATTTCAGACTCTAAAACCGCAGAAATCGTGTTTCAAGTTAAAATACGCCTTGTAAACGAATAATGTTCGTTTCAGACACTAAAACCGCAGAAATCGTGTTTCAAGTTGAAATACGCCTTGGCACCATATCTCACCTAAAGTAAATGGTAGAATCAAACTTTAACCAAACGTAATGTTTGTACCTAGGGTAAAGTTAAAAAGTTTAAACAAATTTAAAATATCACTATATTTAGGCGAGTAAACGAAAAATGTTCATTTCAGTCTCTAAAAACGTAGAAATCGTGTTTCAAGTTAAAATACGCCTTGTAAACGAAAAATGTTCGTTTCAGACTCTAAAACCGCAGAAATCGTGTTTCAAGTTGAAATACGCCTTGGCACCATATCTCACCTAAAGTAAATGGTAGAATCAAACATTAACCAAACGTAATGTTTGTACCTAGGGTAAAGTTAAAAAGTTTAAACAATTTTAAAATATCACCAGATTTAGGCGAGTAAACGAAAAATGTTCATTTTAGACTCTAAAAACGTACAAATCGTGTTTCAAGTTGAAATACGCCATGTAAACGAAAAATGTTCATTTCAGACTCTAATAACGTAGAAATCGTGTTTCAAGTTGAAATACGCCTTGGGACCATATCTCACCTAAAGTAAATGGTAGAATCAAACTTTAACCAAACGTAATGTTTGTACCTAGGGTAAAGTTAAAAAGTTTAAACAATTTTAAAATATCACTATATTTAGGCGAGTAAACGAAAAATGTTCATTTCAGAGTCTAAAAACGTAGAAATCGTGTTTCAAGTTGAAATACGCCTTGTAAACGAAAAATGTTCGTATCAGACTCTAAAACCGCAGAAATCGTGTTTCAAGTTGAAATACGCCTTGGCACCATATCTCACCTAAAGTAAATGGTAGAATCAAACTTTAACCAAACGTAATGTACCTAGGGTAAAGTTAAAAAGTTTAAACAATTTTAAAATATCACCAGATTTAGGCGAGTAAACGAAAAATGTTCATTTCAGACTCTAAAAACGTAGAAATCGTGTTTCAAGTTGAAATACGCCTTGTAAACGAAAAATGTTCGTTTCAGACTCTAAAACCGCAGAAATCGTGTTTCAAGTTGAAATGCGCCTTGGCACCATATCTCACCTAAAGTAAATGGTAGAATCAAACTTTAACCAAACGTAATGTTTGTACCTAGGGTAAAGTTAAAAAGTTTAAACAATTTTAAAATATCACTATATTTAGGCGAGTAAACGAAAAATGTTCATTTCAGACTCTAAAAACGTAGAAATCGTGTTTCAAGTTGAAATACGCCTTGTAAACGAAAAATGTTCGTTTCAGACTCTAAAACCGCAGAAATCGTGTTTCAAGTTGAAATACGCCTTGGCACCATATCTCACCTAAAGTAAATGGTAGAATCAAACTTTAACCAAACGTAATGTTTGTACCTAGGGTAAAGTTGAAAAGTTTAAACAATTTTAAAATATCACTATATTTAGGCGAGTAAACAAAAAATGTTCATTTCAGACTCTAAAAACGTAGAAATCGTGTTTCAAGTTGAAATACGCCTTGGGACCATATCTCACCTAAAGTAAATGGTAGAATCAAACTTTAACCAAACGTAATGTTTGTACCTAGGGTAAAGTTGAAAAGTTTAAACAATTTTAAAATATCACTATATTTAGGCGAGTAAACGAAAAATGTTCATTTCAGACTCTAAAAACGTAGAAATCGTGTTTCAAGTTGAAATACGCCTTGGGACCATATCTCACCTAAAGTAAATGGTAGAATCAAACTTTAACCAAACGTAATGTTTGTACCTAGGGTAAAGTTAAAAAGTTTAAACAATTTTAAAATATCACTATATTTAGGCGAGTAAACGAAAAATATTCATTTCAGACTCTAAAAACATAGAAATCGTGTTTCAAGTTGAAATACGCCTTGTAAACGAAAAATGTTCGTTTCAGACTCTAAAACCGCAGAAATCGTGTTTCAAGTTGAAATACGCCTTGGCACCATATCTCACCTAAAGTAAATGGTAGAATCAAACTTTAACCAAACGTAATGTTTGTACCTAGGGTAAAGTTGAAAAGTTTAAACAATTTAAAAATATCACTATATTTAGGCGAGTAAACGAAAAATGTTCATTTCAGACTCTAAAACCGCAGAAATCGTGTTTCAAGTTGAAATACGCCTTGGCACCATATCTCACCTAAAGTAAATGGTAGAATCAAACTTTAACCAAGCGTAATGTTTGTAACTAGGGTAAAGTTAAAAAGTTTAAACAAATTTAAAATATCACTATATTTAGGCGAGTAAACGAAAAATGTTCATTTCAGACTCTAAAAACGTAGAAATCGTGTTTCAAGTTAAAATACGCCTTGTAAACGAATAATGTTCGTTTCAGACACTAAAACCGCAGAAATCGTGTTTCAAGTTGAAATGCGCCTTGGCACCATATCTCACCTAAAGTAAATGGTAGAATCAAACTTTAACCAAACGTAATGTTTGTACCTAGGGTAAAGTTAAAAAGTTTAAACAAATTTAAAATATCACTATATTTAGGCGAGTAAACGAAAAATATTCATTTCAGACTCTAAAAACATAGAAATCGTGTTTCAAGTTGAAATACGCCTTGTAAACGAAAAATGTTCGTTTCAGACTCTAAAACCGCAGAAATCGTGTTTCAAGTTGAAATACGCCTTGGCACCATATCTCACCTAAAGTAAATGGTAGAATCAAACTTTAACCAAACGTAATGTTTGTACCTAGGGTAAAGTTGAAAAGTTTAAACAATTTAAAAATATCACTATATTTAGGCGAGTAAACGAAAAATATTCATTTCAGACTCTAAAACCGCAGAAATCGTGTTTCAAGTTGAAATACGCCTTGGCACCATATCTCACCTTAAGTAAATGGTAGAATCAAACTTTAACCAAACGTAATGTTTGTACCTAGGGTAAAGTTGAAAAGTTTAAACAATTTAAAAATATCACTATATTTAGGCGAGTAAACGAAAAATGTTCATTTCAGACTCTAAAACCGCAGAAATCGTGTTTCAAGTTAAAATACGCCTTGTAAACGAATAATGTTCGTTTCAGACACTAAAACCGCAGAAATCGTGTTTCAAGTTGAAATACGCCTTGGCACCATATCTCACCTAAAGTAAATGGTAGAATCAAACTTTAACCAAACGTAATGTTTGTAACTAGGGTAAAGTTAAAAAGTTTAAACAATTTTAAAATATCACCAGATTTAGGCGAGTAAACGAAAAATGTTCATTTCAGACTCTAATAACGTAGAAATCGTGTTTCAAGTTGAAATACGCCTTGGCACCATATCTCACCTAAAGTAAATGGTAGAATCAAACTTTAACCAAACGTAATGTTTGTACCTAGGGTAAAGTTAAAAAGTTTAAACAATTTTAAAATATCACTATATTTAGGCGAGTAAACGAAAAATGTACATTTCAGACTCTAAAAACGTAGAAATCGTGTTTCAAGTTGAAATACGCCTTGTAAACGAAAAGTGTTCGTTTCAGACTCTAAAACCGCAGAAATCGTGTTTCAAGTTGAAATACGCCTTGGCACCATATCTCACCTAAAGTAAATGGTAGAATCAAACTTTAACCAAACGTAATGTTTGTACCTAGGGTAAAGTTAAAAAGTTTAAATAATTTTAAAATATCACTATATTTAGGCGAGTAAACGAAAAATGTTCATTTCAGACTCTAAAAACGTAGAAATCGTGTTTCAAGTTGAAATACGCCTTGTAAACGAAAAATGTTCGTTTCAGACTCTAAAACCGCAGAAATCGTGTTTCAAGTTGAAATACGCCTTGGCACCATATCTCACCTAAAGTAAATGGTAGAATCAAACTTTAACCAAACGTAATGTTTGTACCTAGGGTAAAGTTGAAAAGTTTAAACAATTTAAAAATATCACTATATTTAGGCGAGTAAACGAAAAATATTCATTTCAGACTCTAAAACCGCAGAAATCGTGTTTCAAGTTGAAATACGCCTTGGCACCATATCTCACCTTAAGTAAATGGTAGAATCAAACTTTAACCAAACGTAATGTTTGTACCTAGGGTAAAGTTGAAAAGTTTAAACAATTTAAAAATATCACTATATTTAGGCGAGTAAACGAAAAATGTTCATTTCAGACTCTAAAACCGCAGAAATCGTGTTTCAAGTTAAAATACGCCTTGTAAACGAATAATGTTCGTTTCAGACACTAAAACCGCAGAAATCGTGTTTCAAGTTGAAATACGCCTTGGCACCATATCTCACCTAAAGTAAATGGTAGAATCAAACTTTAACCAAACGTAATGTTTGTAACTAGGGTAAAGTTAAAAAGTTTAAACAATTTTAAAATATCACCAGATTTAGGCGAGTAAACGAAAAATGTTCATTTCAGACTCTAATAACGTAGAAATCGTGTTTCAAGTTGAAATACGCCTTGGCACCATATCTCACCTAAAGTAAATGGTAGAATCAAACTTTAACCAAACGTAATGTTTGTACCTAGGGTAAAGTTAAAAAGTTTAAACAATTTTAAAATATCACTATATTTAGGCGAGTAAACGAAAAATGTTCATTTCAGACTCTAAAAACGTAGAAATCGTGTTTCAAGTTGAAATACGCCTTGTAAACGAAAAGTGTTCGTTTCAGACTCTAAAACCGCAGAAATCGTGTTTCAAGTTGAAATACGCCTTGGCACCATATCTCACCTAAAGTAAATGGTAGAATCAAACTTTAACCAAACGTAATGTTTGTACCTAGGGTAAAGTTAAAAAGTTTAAACAATTTTAAAATATCACCAGATTTAGGCGAGTAAACGAAAAATTTTCATTTCAGACTCTAAAAACGTAGAAATCGTGTTTCAAGTTGAAATACGCCTTGTAAACGAAAAATGTTCGTTTCAGACTCTAAAACCGCAGAAATCGTGTTTCAAGTTGAAATACGCCTTGGCACCATATCTCACCTAAAGTAAATGGTAGAATCAAACTTTAACCAAACGTAATGTTTGTACCTAGGGTAAAGTTAAAAAGTTTAAATAATTTTAAAATATCACTATATTTAGGCGAGTAAACGAAAAATGTTCATTTCAGACTCTAAAAACGTAGAAATCGTGTTTCAAGTTGAAATACGCCTTGTAAACGAAAAATGTTCGTTTCAGACTCTAAAACCGCAGAAATCGTGTTTCAAGTTGAAATACGCCTTGGCACCATATCTCACCTAAAGTAAATGGTAGAATCAAACTTTAACCAAACGTAATGTTTGTACCTAGGGTAAAGTTGAAAAGTTTAAACAATTTTAAAATATCACTATATTTAGGCGAGTAAACGAAAAATGTTCATTTCAGACTCTAAAAACGTAGAAATCGTGTTTCAAGTTGAAATACGCCTTGGGACCATATCTCACCTAAAGTAAATGGTAGAATCAAACTTTAACCAAACGTAATGTTTGTACCTAGGGTAAAGTTGAAAAGTTTAAACAATTTTAAAATATCACTATATTTAGGCGAGTAAACGAAAAATGTTCATTTCAGACTCTAAAAACGTAGAAATCGTGTTTCAAGTTAAAATACGCCTTGGGACCATATCTCACCTAAAGTAAATGGTAGAATCAAACTTTAACCAAACGTAATGTTTGTACCTAGGGTAAAGTTAAAAAGTTTAAACAATTTTAAAATATCACTATATTTAGGCGAGTAAACGAAAAATGTTCATTTAAGACTCTAAAAACATAGAAATCGTGTTTCAAGTTGAAATACGCCTTGTAAACGAAAAATGTTCGTTTCAGACTCTAAAACCGCAGAAATCGTGTTTCAAGTTGAAATACGCCTTGGCACCATATCTCACCTAAAGTAAATGGTAGAATCAAACTTTAACCAAACGTAATGTTTGTACCTAGGGTAAAGTTGAAAAGTTTAAACAATTTAAAAATATCACTATATTTAGGCGAGTAAACGAAAAATGTTCATTTCAGACTCTAAAACCGCAGAAATCGTGTTTCAAGTTGAAATACGCCTTGGCACCATATCTCACCTAAAGTAAATGGTAGAATCAAACTTTAACCAAACGTAATGTTTGTACCTAGGGTAAAGTTAAAAAGTTTAAACAAATTTAAAATATCACTATATTTAGGCGAGTAAACGAAAAATGTTCATTTCAGACTCTAAAAACGTAGAAATCGTGTTTCAAGTTAAAATACGCCTTGTAAACGAATAATGTTCGTTTCAGACACTAAAACCGCAGAAATCGTGTTTCAAGTTGAAATACGCCTTGGCACCATATCTCACCTAAAGTAAATGGTAGAATCAAACTTTAACCAAACGTAATGTTTGTAACTAGGGTAAAGTTAAAAAGTTTAAACAATTCTAAAATATCACCAGATTTAGGCGAGTAAACGAAAAATGTTCATTTTAGACTCTAAAAACGTAGAAATCGTGTTTCAAGTTGAAATACGCCTTGTAAACGAAAAATGTTCGTTTCAGACTCTAAAACCGCAGAAATCGTGTTTCAAGTTGAAATACGCCTTGGCACCATATCTCACCTAAAGTAAATGGTAGAATCAAACTTTAACCAAACGTAATGTTTGTACCTAGGGTAAAGTTAAAAAGTTTAAACAATTTTAAAATATCACCAGATTTAGGCGAGTAAACGAAAAATGTTCATTTCAAACTCTAAAAACGTAGAAATCGTGTTTCAAGTTGAAATACGCCTTGTAAACGATAAATGTTCGTTTCAGACTCTAAAACCGCAGAAATCGTGTTTCAAGTTGAAATACGCCTTGGCACCATATCTCACCTAAAGTAAATGGTAGAATCAAACTTTAACCAAACGTAATGTTTGTACCTAGGGTAAAGTTAAAAAGTTTAAACAATTTTAAAATATCACCAGATTTAGGCGAGTAAACGAAAAATGTTCATTTCAGACTCTAAAAACGTAGAAATCGTGTTTCAAGTTGAAATACGCCTTGTAAACGAAAAATGTTCGTTTCAGACTCTAAAACCGCAGAAATCGTGTTTCAAGTTGAAATACGCCTTGGGACCATATCTCACCTAAAGTAAATGGTAGAATCAAACTTTAACCAAACGTAATGTTTGTACCTAGGTTAAAGTTAAAAAGTTTAAACAATTTTAAAATATCACTATATTTAGGCGAGTAAACGAAAAATGTTCATTTCAAACTCTAAAAACGTAGAAATCGTGTTTCAAGTTGAAATACGCCTTGTAAACGAAAAATGTTCGTTTCAGACTCTAAAACCGCAGAAATCGTGTTTCAAGTTGAAATACGCCTTGGCACCATATCTCACCTAAAGTAAATGGTAGAATCAAACTTTAACCAAACGTAATGTTTGTACCTAGGGTAAAGTTAAAAAGTTTAAACAATTTTAAAATATCACCAGATTTAGGCGAGTAAACGAAAAATGTTCATTTCAGACTCTAAAAACGTAGAAATCGTGTTTCAAGTTGAAATACGCCTTGTAAACGAAAAATGTTCGTTTCAGACTCTAAAACCGCAGAAATCGTGTTTCAAGTTGAAATACGCCTTGGCACCATATCTCACCTAAAGTAAATGGTAGAATCAAACTTTAACCAAACGTAATGTTTGTAACTAGGGTAAAGTTAAAAAGTTTAAAAAATTTTAAAATATCACCAGATTTAGGCGAGTAAACGAAAAATGTTCATTTTAGACCTAAAAACGTAGAAATCGTGTTTCAAGTTGAAATACGCCTTGTAAACGAAAAATGTTCATTTCAGACTCTAATAACGTAGAAATCGTGTTTCAAGTTGAAATACGCCTTGGGACCATATCTCACCTAAAGTAAATGGTAGAATCAAACTTTAACCAAACGTAATGTTTGTACCTAGGGTAAAGTTAAAAAGTTTAAACAATTTTAAAATATCAATATATTTAGGCGAGTAAACGAAAAATGTTCATTTCAGACTCTAAAAACGTAGAAATCGTGTTTCAAGTTGAAATACGCCTTGTAAACGAAAAATGTTCGTTTCAGACTCTAAAACCGCAGAAATCGTGTTTCAAGTTGAAATACGCCTTGGCACCATATCTCACCTAAAGTAAATGGTAGAATCAAACTTTAACCAAACGTAATGTTTGTACCTAGGGTAAAGTTAAAAAGTTTAAACAATTTTAAAATATCACCAGATTTAGGCGAGTAAACGAAAAATGTTCATTTCAGACTCTAAAAACGTAGAAATCGTGTTTCAAGTTAAAATACGCCTTGTAAACGAAAAATGTTCGTTTCAGACTCTAAAACCAAAGAAATCGTGTTTCAAGTTGAAATACGCCTTGGCACCATATCTCACCTAAAGTAAATGGTAGAATCAAACTTTAACCAAACGTAATGTTTGTACCTAGGGTAAAGTTAAAAAGTTTAAACAATTTTAAAATATCACCAGATTTAGGCGAGTAAACGAAAAATGTTCATTTCAGACTCTAAAAACGTAGAAATCGTGTTTCAAGTTGAAATACGCCTTGTAAACGAAAAATGTTCGTTTCAGACTCTAAAACCGCAGAAATCGTGTTTCAAGTTGAAATACGCCTTGGGACCATATCTCACCTAAAGTAAATGGTAGAATCAAACTTTAACCAAACGTAATGTTTGTACCTAGGGTAAAGTTGAAAAGTTTAAACAATTTTAAAATATCACTATATTTAGGCGAGTAAACGAAAAATGTTCATTTCAGACTCTAAAAACGTAGAAATCGTGTTTCAAGTTGAAATACGCCTTGGGACCATATCTCACCTAAAGTAAATGGTAGAATCAAACTTTAACCAAACGTAATGTTTGTACCTAGGGTAAAGTTGAAAAGTTTAAACAATTTTAAAATATCACTATATTTAGGCGAGTAAACGAAAAATGTTCATTTCAGACTCTAAAAACGTAGAAATCGTGTTTCAAGTTTAAAATACGCCTTGGGACCATATCTCACCTAAAGTAAATGGTAGAATCAAACTTTAACCAAACGTAATGTTTGTACCTAGGGTAAAGTTAAAAAGTTTAAACAATTTTAAAATATCACTATATTTAGGCAAGTAAACGAAAAATGTTCATTTCAGACTCTAAAAACATAGAAATCGTGTTTCATGTTGAAATACGCTTTGTAAACGAAAAATGTTCATTTCAGACTCTAAAACCGCAGAAATCGTGTTTCAAGTTGAAATACGCCTTGGCACCATATCTCACCTAAAGTAAATGGTAGAATCAAACTTTAACCAAACGTAATGTTCGTACCTAGGGTAAAGTTGAAAAGTTTAAACAATTTTAAAATATCACTATATTTAGGCGAGTAAACGAAAAATGTTCGTTTCTGACTCTAAAACCGCAGAAATCGTGTTTCAAGTTGAAATACGCCTTGGCACCATATCTCACCTAAAGTAAATGGTAGAATCAAACTTTAACCAAACGTAATGTTTGTACCTAGGGTAAAGTTAAAAAGTTTAAACAATTTTAAAATATCACTATATTTAGGCGAGTAAACGAAAAATGTTCATTTCAGACTCTAAAAACGTAGAAATCGTGTTTCAAGTTGAAATACGCCTTGTAAACGAAAAATGTTCGTTTCAGACTCTAAAACCGCAGAAATCATGTTTCAAGTTGAAATACGCCTTGGGACCATATCTCACCTAAAGTAAATGGTAGAATCAAACTTTAACCAAACGTAATGTTTGCACCTAGGGTAAAGTTAAAAAGTTTAAACAATTTTAAAATATCACCAGATTTAGGCGAGTAAACGAAAAATGTTCATATCAGACTCTAAAAACGTAGAAATCGTGTTTCAAGTTGAAATACGCCTTGTAAACGAAAAATGTTCGTTTCAGACTCTAAAACCGCAGAAATCGTGTTTCAAGTTGAAATACGCCTTGTAAACGAAAAATGTTAGTTTCAGACTCTAAAACCGCAGAAATCGTGTTTCAAGTTGAAATACGCCTTGGGACCATATCTCACCTAAAGTAAATGGTAGAATCAAACTTTAACCAAACGTAATGTTTGTACCTAGGGTAAAGTTGAAAAGTTTAAACAATTTTAAAATATCACTATATTTAGGCGAGTAAACGAAAAATGTTCATTTCAGACTCTAAAAACGTAGAAATCGTGTTTCAAGTTGAAATACGCCTTGGGACCATATCTCACCTAAAGTAAATGGTAGAATCAAACTTTAACCAAACGTAATGTTTGTACCTAGGATAAAGTTAAAAAGTTTAAACAATTTTAAAATATCACCAGATTTAGGCGAGTAAACGAAAAATGTTCATTTCAGACTCTAAAAACGTAGAAATCGTGTTTCAAGTTGAAATACGCCTTGTAAACGAAAAATGTTCGTTTCAGACTCTAAAACCGCAGAAATCGTGTTTCAAGTTGAAATACGCCTTGGCACCATATCTCACCCAAAGTAAATGGTAGAATCAAACTTTAACCAAACGTAATGTTTGTACCTAGGGTAAAGTTAAAAAGTTTAAACAATTTTAAAATATCACCAGATTTAGGCGAGTAAACGAAAAATGTTCATTTCAGACTCTAAAAACGTAGAAATCGTGTTTCAAGTTAAAATACGCCTTGTAAACGAAAAATGTTCGTTTCAGACTCTAAAACCAAAGAAATCGTGTTTCAAGTTGAAATACGCCTTGGCACCATATCTCACCTAAAGTAAATGGTAGAATCAAACTTTAACCAAACGTAATGTTTGTACCTAGGGTAAAGTTAAAAAGTTTAAACAATTTTAAAATATCACCAGATTTAGGCGAGTAAACGAAAAATGTTCATTTCAGACTCTAAAAACGTAGAAATCGTGTTTCAAGTTGAAATACGCCTTGTAAACGAAAAATGTTCGTTTCAGACTCTAAAACCGCAGAAATCGTGTTTCAAGTTGAAATACGCCTTGGGACCATATCTCACCTAAAGTAAATGGTAGAATCAAACTTTAACCAAACGTAATGTTTGTACCTAGGGTAAAGTTGAAAAGTTTAAACAATTTTAAAATATCACTATATTTAGGCGAGTAAACGAAAAATGTTCATTTCAGACTCTAAAAACGTAGAAATCGTGTTTCAAGTTGAAATACGCCTTGGGACCATATCTCACCTAAAGTAAATGGTAGAATCAACTTTAACCAAACGTAATGTTTGTACCTAGGGTAAAGTTGAAAAGTTTAAACAATTTTAAAATATCACTATATTTAGGCGAGTAAACGAAAAATGTTCATTTCAGACTCTAAAAACGTAGAAATCGTGTTTCAAGTTTAAAATACGCCTTGGGACCATATCTCACCTAAAGTAAATGGTAGAATCAAACTTTAACCAAACGTAATGTTTGTACCTAGGGTAAAGTTAAAAAGTTTAAACAATTTTAAAATATCACTATATTTAGGCAAGTAAACGAAAAATGTTCATTTCAGACTCTAAAAACATAGAAATCGTGTTTCATGTTGAAATACGCTTTGTAAACGAAAAATGTTCATTTCAGACTCTAAAACCGCAGAAATCGTGTTTCAAGTTGAAATACGCCTTGGCACCATATCTCACCTAAAGTAAATGGTAGAATCAAACTTTAACCAAACGTAATGTTCGTACCTAGGGTAAAGTTGAAAAGTTTAAACAATTTTAAAATATCACTATATTTAGGCGAGTAAACGAAAAATGTTCGTTTCTGACTCTAAAACCGCAGAAATCGTGTTTCAAGTTGAAATACGCCTTGGCACCATATCTCACCTAAAGTAAATGGTAGAATCAAACTTTAACCAAACGTAATGTTTGTACCTAGGGTAAAGTTAAAAAGTTTAAACAATTTTAAAATATCACTATATTTAGGCGAGTAAACGAAAAATGTTCATTTCAGACTCTAAAAACGTAGAAATCGTGTTTCAAGTTGAAATACGCCTTGTAAACGAAAAATGTTCGTTTCAGACTCTAAAACCGCAGAAATCATGTTTCAAGTTGAAATACGCCTTGAGACCATATCTCACCTAAAGTAAATGGTAGAATCAAACTTTAACCAAACGTAATGTTTGCACCTAGGGTAAAGTTAAAAAGTTTAAACAATTTTAAAATATCACCAGATTTAGGCGAGTAAACGAAAAATGTTCATATCAGACTCTAAAAACGTAGAAATCGTGTTTCAAGTTGAAATACGCCTTGTAAACGAAAAATGTTCGTTTCAGACTCTAAAACCGCAGAAATCGTGTTTCAAGTTGAAATACGCCTTGTAAACGAAAAATGTTCGTTTCAGACTCTAAAACCGCAGAAATCGTGTTTCAAGTTGAAATACGCCTTGGGACCATATCTCACCTAAAGTAAATGGTAGAATCAAACTTTAACCAAACGTAATGTTTGTACCTAGGGTAAAGTTGAAAAGTTTAAACAATTTTAAAATATCACTATATTTAGGCGAGTAAACGAAAAATGTTCATTTCAGACTCTAAAAACGTAGAAATCGTGTTTCAAGTTGAAATACGCCTTGGGACCATATCTCACCTAAAGTAAATGGTAGAATCAAACTTTAACCAAACGTAATGTTTGTACCTAGGGTAAAGTTGAAAAGTTTAAACAATTTTAAAATATCACTATATTTAGGCGAGTAAACGAAAAATGTTCATTTCAGACTCTAAAAACGTAGAAATCGTGTTTCAAGTTGAAATACGCCTTGGGACCATATCTCACCTAAAGTAAATGGTAGAATCAAACTTTAACCAAACGTAATGTTTGTACCTAGGGTAAAGTTAAAAAGTTTAAACAATTTTAAAATATCACTATATTTAGGCGAGTAAACGAAAAATGTTCATTTCAGACTCTAAAAACATAGAAATCGTGTTTCAAGTTGAAATACGCTTTGTAAACGAAAAATGTTCGTTTCAGACTCTAAAACCGCAGAAATCGTGTTTCAAGTTGAAATACGCCTTGGCACCATATCTCACCTAAAGTAAATGGTAGAATCAAACTTTAACCAAACGTAATGTTTGTACCTAGGGTAAAGTTGAAAAGTTTAAACAATTTTAAAATATCACTATATTTAGGCGAGTAAACGAAAAATGTTCATTTCAGACTCTAAAACCGCAGAAATCGTGTTTCAAGTTGAAATACGCCTTGGGACCATATCTAACCTAAAGTAAATGGTAGAATCAAACTTTAACCATACGTAATGTTTGTACCTAGGGTAAAGTTAAAAAGTTTAAACAATCTTAAAATATCACTATATTTAGGCGAGTAAACGAAAAATGTTCATTTCAGACTCTAAAACCGCAGAAATCGTGTTTCAAGTTGAAATACGCCTTGGTACCATATCTCACCTAAAGTAAATGGTAGAATCAAACTTTAACTAAACGTAATGTTTGTACCTAGGGTAAAGTTAAAAAGTTTAAACAATTTTAAAATATCACTATATTTAGGCGAGTAAACGAAAAATGTTCATTTCAGACTCTAAAAACGTAGAAATCGTGTTTCAAGTTGAAATACGCCTTGTAAACGAAAAATGTTCGTTTCAGACTCTAAAACCGCAGAAATCGTGTTTCAAGTTGAAATACGCCTTGGCACCATATCTCACCTAAAGTAAATGGTAGAATCAAACTTTAACCAAACGTAATGTTTGTACCTAGGGTAAAGTTAAAAAGTTTAAACAATTTTAAAATATCACCAGATTTAGGCGAGTAAACGAAAAATCTTCATTTCAAACTCTAAAAACGTAGAAATCGTGTTTCAAGTTGAAATACGCCTTGTAAACGAAAAATGTTCGTTTCAGACTCTAAAACCGCTGAAATCGTGTTTCAAGTTGAAATACGCCTTGGCACCATATCTCACCTAAAGTAAATGGTAGAATCAAACTTTAACCAAACGTAATGTTTGTACCTAGGGTAAAGTTAAAAAGTTTAAACAATTTTAAAATATCACTATATTTAGGCGAGTAAACGAAAAATGTTCATTTCAGACTCTAAAAACGTAGAAATCGTGTTTCAAGTTGAAATACGCCTTGTAAACGAAAAATGTTCGTTTCAGGCTCTAAAACCGCAGAAATCGTGTTTCAAGTTGAAATACGCCTTGGCACCATATCTCACCTAAAGTAAATGGTAGAATCAAACTTTAACCAAACGTAATGTTTGTACCTAGGGTAAAGTTAAAAAGTTTAAACAATTTTAAAATATCACCAGATTTAGGCGAGTAAACGAAAAATGTTCATTTCAAACTCTAAAAACGTAGAAATCGTGTTTCAAGTTGAAATACGCCTTGTAAACGAAAAATGTTCGTTACAGACTCTAAAACCGCAGAAATCGTGTTTCAAGTTGAAATACGCCTTGGCACCATATCTCACCTAAAGTAAATGGTAGAATCAAACTTTAACCAAACGTAATGTTTGTACCTAGGGTAAAGTTAAAAAGTTTAAACAATTTTAAAATATCACTATATTTAGGCGAGTAAACGAAAAATGTTCATTTCAGACTCTAAAAACGTAGAAATCGTGTTTCAAGTTGAAATACGCCTTGTAAACGAAAAATGTTCGTTTCAGACTCTAAAACCGCAGAAATCGTGTTTCAAGTTGAAATACGCCTTGGCACCATATCTCACCTAAAGTAAATGGTAGAATCAAACTTTAACCAAACGTAATGTTTGTACCTAGGGTAAAGTTAAAAAGTTTAAACAATTTTAAAATATCACCAGATTTAGGCGAGTAAACGAAAAATGTTCATTTCAGACTCTAAAAACGTAGAAATCGTGTTTCAAGTTGTAATACGCCTTGTAAACGAAAAATGTTCGTTTCAGACTCTAAAACCGCAGAAATCGTGTTTCAAGTTGAAATACGCCTTGGCACCATATCTCACCTAAAGTAAATGGTAGAATCAAACTTTAACCAAACGTAATGTTTGTACCTAGGGTAAAGTTAAAAAGTTTAAACAATTTTAAAATATCACTATATTTAGGCGAGTAAACGAAAAATGTTCATTTCAGACTCTAAAAACGTAGAAATCGTGTTTCAAGTTGAAATACGCCTTGTAAACGAAAAATGTTCGTTTCACACTCTAAAACCGCAGAAATCGTGTTTCAAGTTGAAATACGCCTTGGCACCATATCTCACCTAAAGTAAATGGTAGAATCAAACTTTAACCAAACGTAATGTTTGTACCTAGGGTAAAGTTAAAAAGTTTAAACAATTTTAAAATATCACCAGATTTAGGCGAGTAAACGAAAAATGTTCATTTCAGACTCTAAAAACGTAGAAATCGTGTTTCAAGTTGAAATACGCCTTGTAAACGAAAAATGTTCGTTTCAGACTCTAAAACCGCTGAAATCGTGTTTCAAGTTGAAATACGCCTTGGCACCATATCTCACCTAAAGTAAATGGTAGAATCAAACTTTAACCAAACGTAATGTTTGTACCTAGGGTAAAGTTAAAAAGTTTAAACAATTTTAAAATATCACTATATTTAGGCGAGTAAACGAAAAATGTTCATTTCAGACTCTAAAAACGTAGAAATCGTGTTTCAAGTTGAAATACGCCTTGTAAACGAAAAATGTTCGTTTCAGACTCTAAAACCGCAGAAATCGTGTTTCAAGTTGAAATACGCCTTGGCACCATATCTCACCTAAAGTAAATGGTAGAATCAAACTTTAACCAAACGTAATGTTTGTACCTAGGGTAAAGTTAAAAAGTTTAAACAATTTTAAAATATCACCAGATTTAGGCGAGTAAACGAAAAATGTTCATTTCAAACTCTAAAAACGTAGAAATCGTGTTTCAAGTTGAAATACGCCTTGTAAACGAAAAATGTTCGTTTCAGACTCTAAAACCGCAGAAATCGTGTTTCAAGTTGAAATACGCCTTGGCACCATATCTCACCTAAAGTAAATGGTAGAATCAAACTTTAACCAAACGTAATGTTTGTACCTAGGGTAAAGTTAAAAAGTTTAAACAATTTTAAAATATCACTATATTTAGGCGAGTAAACGAAAAATGTTCATTTCAGACTCTAAAAACGTAGAAATCGTGTTTCAAGTTGAAATACGCCTTGTAAACGAAAAATGTTCGTTTCAGACTCTAAAACCGCAGAAATCGTGTTTCAAGTTGAAATACGCCTTGGCACCATATCTCACCTAAAGTAAATGGTAGAATCAAACTTTAACCAAACGTAATGTTTGTACCTAGGGTAAAGTTAAAAAGTTTAAACAATTTTAAAATATCACCAGATTTAGGCGAGTAAACGAAAAATGTTCATTTCAGACTCTAAAAACGTAGAAATCGTGTTTCAAGTTGTAATACGCCTTGTAAACGAAAAATGTTCGTTTCAGACTCTAAAACCGCAGAAATCGTGTTTCAAGTTGAAATACGCCTTGGCACCATATCTCACCTAAAGTAAATGGTAGAAACAAACTTTAACCAAACGTAATGTTTGTACCTAGGGTAAAGTTAAAAAGTTTAAACAATTTTAAAATATCACTATATTTAGGCGAGTAAACGAAAAATGTTCATTTCAGACTCTAAAAACGTAGAAATCGTGTTTCAAGTTGAAATACGCCTTGTAAACGAAAAATGTTCGTTTCACACTCTAAAACCGCAGAAATCGTGTTTCAAGTTGAAATACGCCTTGGCACCATATCTCACCTAAAGTAAATGGTAGAATCAAACTTTAACCAAACGTAATGTTTGTACCTAGGGTAAAGTTAAAAAGTTTAAACAATTTTAAAATATCACCAGATTTAGGCGAGTAAACGAAAAATGTTCATTTCAGACTCTAAAAACGTAGAAATCGTGTTTCAAGTTGAAATACGCCTTGTAAACGAAAAATGTTCGTTTCAGACTCTAAAACCGCAGAAATCGTGTTTCAAGTTGAAATACGCCTTGGTACCATATCTCACCTAAAGTAAATGGTAGAATCAAACTTTAACTAAACGTAATGTTTGTACCTAGGGTAAAGTTAAAAAGTTTAAACAATTTTAAAATATC
Organism: Pterostichus niger; assembly: GCA_947425015.1. Taxonomy (NCBI): domain Eukaryota; kingdom Metazoa; phylum Arthropoda; class Insecta; order Coleoptera; family Carabidae; genus Pterostichus; species Pterostichus niger. The sequence continues at coordinate 16,544,647 of OX380338.1, read as the reverse complement.
ACTATATTTAGGCGAGTAAACGAAAAATGTTCATTTCAGACTCTAAAAACGTAGAAATCGTGTTTCAAGTTGAAATACGCCTTGTAAACGAAAAATGTTCGTTTCAGACTCTAAAACCGCAGAAATCGTGTTTCAAGTTGAAATACGCCTTGGCACCATATCTCACCTAAAGTAAATGGTAGAATCAAACTTTAACCAAACGTAATGTTTGTACCTAGGGTAAAGTTAAAAAGTTTAAACAATTTTAAAATATCACCAGATTTAGGCGAGTAAACGAAAAATGTTCATTTCAGACTCTAAAAACGTAGAAATCGTGTTTCAAGTTGAAATACGCCTTGTAAACGAAAAATGTTCGTTTCAGATTCTAAAACCGCAGAAATCGTGTTTCAAGTTGAAATACGCCTTGGGACCATATCTCACCTAAAGTAAATGGTAGAATCAAACTTTAACCAAACGTAATGTTTGTACCTAGGGTAAAGTTAAAAAGTTTAAACAATTTTAAAATATCACCAGATTTAGGCGAGTAAACGAAAAATGTTCATTTCAGACTCTAAAAACGTAGAAATCGTGTTTCAAGTTGAAATACGCCTTGTAAACGAAAAATGTTCGTTTCAGATTCTAAAACCGCAGAAATCGTGTTTCAAGTTGAAATACGCCTTGGGACCATATCTCACCTAAAGTAAATGGTAGAATCAAACTTTAACCAAACGTAATGTTTGTACCTAGGGTAAAGTTAAAAAGTTTAAACAATTTTAAAATATCACCAGATTTAGGCGAGTAAACGAAAAATGTTCATTTCAGACTCTAAAAACGTAGAAATCGTGTTTCAAGTTGAAATACGCCTTGTAAACGAAAAATGTTCGTTTCAGACTCTAAAACCGCAGAAATCGTGTTTCAAGTTGAAATACGCCTTGGCACCATATCTCACCTAAAGTAAATGGTAGAATCAAACTTTAACCAAACGTAATGTTTGTACCTAGGGTAAAGTTAAAAAGTTTAAACAATTTTAAAATATCACCAGATTTAGGCGAGTAAACGAAAAATGTTCATTTCAAACTCTAAAAACGTAGAAATCGTGTTTCAAGTTGAAATACGCCTTGTAAACGAAAAATGTTCGTTTCAGACTCTAAAACCGCAGAAATCGTGTTTCAAGTTGAAATACGCCTTGGCACCATATCTCACCTAAAGTAAATGGTAGAATCAAACTTTAACCAAACGTAATGTTTGTACCTAGGGTAAAGTTAAAAAGTTTAAACAATTTTAAAATATCACCAGATTTAGGCGAGTAAACGAAAAATGTTCATTTCAGACTCTAAAAACGTAGAAATCGTGTTTCAAGTTGAAATACGCCTTGTAAACGAAAAATGTTCGTTTCAGACTCTAAAACCGCAGAAATCGTGTTTCAAGTTGAAATACGCCTTGGGACCATATCTCACCTAAAGTAAATGGTAGAATCAAACTTTAACCAAACGTAATGTTTGTACCTAGGGTAAAGTTAAAAAGTTTAAACAATTTTAAAATATCACTATATTTAGGCGAGTAAACGAAAAATGGTCATTTCAAACTCTAAAAACGTTGAAATCGTGTTTCAAGTTAAAATACGCCTTGTAAACGAAAAATGTTCGTTTCAGACTCTAAAACCGCAGAAATCGTGTTTCAAGTTGAAATACGCCTTGGTACCATATCTCACCTAAAGTAAATGGTAGAATCAAACTTTAACTAAACGTAATGTTTGTACCTAGGGTAAAGTTAAAAAGTTTAAACAATTTTAAAATATCACTATATTTAGGCGAGTAAACGAAAAATGTTCATTTCAGACTCTAAAAACGTAGAAATCATGTTTAAAGTTGAAATACGCCTTGTAAACGAAAAATGTTCGTTTCAGACTCTAAAACCGCAGAAATCGTGTTTCAAGTTGAAATACGCCTTGGCACCATATCTCACCTAAAGTAAATGGTAGAATCAAACTTTAACCAAACGTAATGTTTGTACCTAGGGTAAAGTTAAAAAGTTTAAACAATTTTAAAATATCACCAGATTTAGGCGAGTAAACGAAAAATGTTCATTTCAAACTCTAAAAACGTAGAAATCGTGTTTCAAGTTGAAATACGCCTTGTAAACGAAAAATGTTCGTTTCAGACTCTAAAACCGCAGAAATCGTGTTTCAAGTTGAAATACGCCTTGGCACCATATCTCACCTAAAGTAAATGGTAGAATCAAACTTTAACCAAACGTAATGTTTGTACCTAGGGTAAAGTTAAAAAGTTTAAACAATTTTAAAATATCACCAGATTTAGGCGAGTAAACGAAAAATGTTCATTTCAGACTCTAAAAACGTAGAAATCGTGTTTCAAGTTGAAATACGCCTTGTAAACGAAAAATGTTCGTTTCAGACTCTAAAACCGCAGAAATCGTGTTTCAAGTTGAAATACGCCTTGGGACCATATCTCACCTAAAGTAAATGGTAGAATCAAACTTTAACCAAACGTAATGTTTGTACCTAGGGTAAAGTTAAAAAGTTTAAACAATTTTAAAATATCACTATATTTAGGCGAGTAAACGAAAAATGGTCATTTCAAACTCTAAAAACGTAGAAATCGTGTTTCAAGTTGAAATACGCCTTGTAAACGAAAAATGTTCGTTTCAGACTCTAAAACCGCAGAAATCGTGTTTCAAGTTGAAATACGCCTTGGCACCATATCTCACCTAAAGTAAATGGTAGAATCAAACTTTAACCAAACGTAATGTTTGTAACTAGGGTAAAGTTAAAAAGTTTAAACAATTTTAAAATATCACCTGATTTAGGCGAGTAAACGAAAAATGTTCATTTTAGACTCTAAAAACGTAGAAATCGTGTTTCAAGTTGAAATACGTCTTGTAAACGAAAAATGTTCATTTCAGACTCTAATAACGTAGAAATCGTGTTTCAAGTTGAAATACGCCTTGGGACCATATCTCACCTAAAGTAAATGGTAGAATCAAACTTTAACCAAACGTAATGTTTGTACCTAGGGTAAAGTTAAAAAGTTTAAACAATTTTAAAATATCACTATATTTAGGCGAGTAAACGAAAAATGTTCATTTCAGACTCTAAAAACGTAGAAATCGTGTTTCAAGTTGAAATACGCCTTGTAAACGAAAAATGTTCGTTTCAGACTCTAAAACCGCAGAAATCGTGTTTCAAGTTGAAATACGCCTTGGGACCATATCTCACCTAAAGTAAATGGTAGAATCAAACTTTAACCAAACGTAATGTTTGTACCTAGGGTAAAGTTAAAAAGTTTAAACAATTTTAAAATATCACTATATTTAGGCGAGTAAACGAAAAATGTTCATTTCAAACTCTAAAAACGTAGAAATCGTGTTTCAACTTGAAATACGCCTTGTAAACGAAAAATGTTCGTTTCAGACTCTAAAACCGCAGAAATCGTGTTTCAAGTTGAAATACGCCTTGGCACCATATCTCACCTAAAGTAAATGGTAGAATCAAACTTTAACCAAACGTAATGTTTGTACCTAGGGTAAAGTTAAAAAGTTTAAACAATTTTAAAATATCACCAGATTTAGGCGAGTAAACGAAAAATGTTCATTTTAAACTCTAAAAACGTAGAAATCGTGTTTCAAGTTGAAATACGCCTTGTAAACGAAAAATGTTCGTTTCAGACTCTAAAACCGCTGAAATCGTGTTTCAAGTATTTCAATACGCCTTGGCACAATATCTCACCTAAAGTAAATGGTAGAATCAAACTTTAACCTAACTTAATGTTTGTACCTAGGGTAAAGTTAAAAAGTTTAAACAATTTTAAAATATCACTATATTTAGGCGAGTAAACGAAAAATGTTCATTTCAGACTCTAAAAACGTAGAAATCGTGTTTCAAGTTGAAATACGCCTTGTAAACGAAAAATGTTCGTTTCAGACTCTAAAACCGCAGAAATCGTGTTTCAAGTTGAAATACGCCTTGGCACCATATCTCACCTAAAGTAAATGGTAGAATCAAACTTTAACCAAACGTAATGTTTGTACCTAGGGTAAAGTTAAAAAGTTTAAACAATTTTAAAATATCACCAGATTTAGGCGAGTAAACAAAAAATGTTCATTTCAGACTCTAAAAACGTAGAAATCGTGTTTCAAGTTGAAATACGCCTTGTAAACGAAAAATGTTCGTTTCAGACTCTAAAACCGCAGAAATCGTGTTTCAAGTTGAAATACGCCTTGGGACCATATCTCACCTAAAGTAAATGGTAGAATCAAACTTTAACCAAACGTAATGTTTGTACCTAGGGTAAAGTTAAAAAGTTTAAACAATTTTAAAATATCACTATATTTAGGCGAGTAAACGAAAAATGTTCATTTCAAACTCTAAAAACGTAGAAATCGTGTTTCAAGTTGAAATACGCCTTGTAAACGAAAAATGTTCGTTTCAGACTCTAAAACCGCAGAAATCGTGTTTCAAGTTGAAATACGCCTTGGGACCATATCTCACCTAAAGTAAATGGTAGAATCAAACTTTAACCAAACGTAATGTTTGTACCTAGGGTAAAGTTAAAAAGTTTAAACAATTTTAAAATATCACTATATTTAGGCGAGTAAACGAAAAATGTTCATTTCAGACTCTAAAAACGTAGAAATCGTGTTTCAAGTTGAAATACGCCTTGGGACCATATCTCACCTAAAAAAAATGGTAGAATCAAACTTTAACCAAACGTAATGTTTGTACCTAGGGTAAAGTTGAAAAGTTTAAACAATTTTAAAATATCACTATATTTAGGCGAGTAAACGAAAAATGTTCATTTCAGACTCTAAAAACGTAGAAATCGTGTTTCAAGTTGAAATACGAATTGGGACCATATCTCACCTAAAGTAAATGGTAGAATCAAACTTTAACCAAACGTAATGTTTGTACCTAGGGTAAAGTTAAAAAGTTTAAACAATTTTAAAATATCACCAGATTTAGGCGAGTAAACGAAAAATGTTCATTTCAGACTCTAAAAACGTAGAAATCGTGTTTCAAGTTGAAATACGCCTTGTAAACGAAAAATGTTCGTTTCAGACTCTAAAACCGCAGAAATCGTGTTTCAAGTTGAAATACGCCTTGGTACCATATCTCACCTAAAGTAAATGGTAGAATCAAACTTTAACTAAACGTAATGTTTGTACCTAGGGTAAAGTTAAAAAGTTTAAACAATTTTAAAATATCACTATATTTAGGCGAGTAAACGAAAAATGTTCATTTCAGACTCTAAAAACGTAGAAATCGTGTTTCAAGTTGAAATACGCCTTGGGACCATATTTTACCTAAAGTAAATGGTAGAATCAAACTTTAACCAAACGTAATGTTTGTACCTAGGGTAAAGTTAAAAAGTTTAAACAATTTTAAAATATCACTATATTTAGGCGAGTAAACGAAAAATGTTCATTTCAGACTCTAAAAACGTAGAAATCGTGTTTCAAGTTGAAATACACCTTGGGACCATATCTCACCTAAAAAAAATGGTAGAATCAAACTTTAACCAAACGTAATGTTTGTACCTAGGGTAAAGTTGAAAAGTTTAAACAATTTTAAAATATCACTATATTTAGGCGAGTAAACGAAAAATGTTCATTTCAGACTCTAAAAACGTAGAAATCGTGTTTCAAGTTGAAATACGCCTTGGGACCATATCTCACCTAAAGTAAATGGTAGAATCAAACTTTAACCAAACGTAATGTTTGTACCTAGGGTAAAGTTAAAAAGTTTAAACAATTTTAAAATATCACTATATTTAGGCGAGTAATCGAAAAATGTTCATTTCAGACTCTAAAAACGTAGAAATCGTGTTTCAAGTTGAAATACGCCTTGTAAACGAAAAATGTTCGTTTCAGACTCTAAAACCGCAGAAATCGTGTTTCAAGTTGAAATACGCCTTGGGACCATATCTCACCTAAAGTAAATGGTAGAATCAAACTTTAACCAAACGTAATGTTTGTACCTAGGGTAAAGTTAAAAAGTTTAAACAATTTTAAAATATCACTATATTTAGGCGAGTAAACGAAAAATGTTCATTTCAGACTCTAAAAACGTAGAAATCGTGTTTCAAGTTGAAATACGCCTTGGGACCATATCTCACCTAAAAAAATGGTAGAATCAAACTTTAACCAAACGTATTGTTTGTACCTAGGGTAAAGTTGAAAAGTTTAAACAATTTTAAAATATCACTATATTTAGGCGAGTAAACGAAAAATGTTCATTTCAGACTCTAAAAACGTAGAAATCGTGTTTCAAGTTGAAATACGCCTTGGGACCATATCTCACCTAAAGTAAATGGTAGAATCAAACTTTAACCAAACGTAATGTTTGTACCTAGGGTAAAGTTAAAAAGTTTAAACAATTTTAAAATATCACCAGATTTAGGCGAGTAAACGAAAAATGTTCATTTCAGACTCTAAAAACGTAGAAATCGTGTTTCAAGTAGAAATACGCCTTGTAAACGAAAAATGTTCGTTTCAGACTCTAAAACCGCAGAAATCGTATTTCAAGTTGAAATACGCCTTGGTACCATATCTCACCTAAAGTAAATGGTAGAATCAAACTTTAACTAAACGTAATGTTTGTACCTAGGGTAAAGTTAAAAAGTTTAAACAATTTTAAAATATCACTATATTTAGGCGAGTAAACGAAAAATGTTCATTTCAGACTCTAAAAACGTAGAAATCGTGTTTCAAGTTGAAATACGCCTTGTAAACGAAAAATGTTCGTTTCAGACTCTAAAACTGCAGAAATCGTGTTTCAAGTTGAAATACGCCTTGGCACCATATCTCACCTAAAGTAAATGGTAGAATCAAACTTTAACCAAACGTAATGTTTGTACCTAGGGTAAAGTTAAAAAGTTTAAACAATTTTAAAATATCACCAGATTTAGGCGAGTAAACAAAAAATGTTCATTTCAGACTCTAAAAACGTAGAAATCGTGTTTCAAGTTTAAATACGCCTTGTAAACGAAAAATGTTCGTTTCAGACTCTAAAACCGCAGAAATCGTGTTTCAAGTTGAAATACGCCTTGGGACCATATCTCACCTAAAGTAAATGGTAGAATCAAACTTTAACCAAACGTAATGTTTGTACCTAGGGTAAAGTTAAAAAGTTTAAACAATTTTAAAATATCACTATATTTAGGCGAGTAAACGAAAAATGTTCATTTCAAACTCTAAAAACGTAGAAATCGTGTTTCAAGTTGAAATACGCCTTGTAAACGAAAAATGTTCGTTTCAGACTCTAAAACCGCAGAAATCGTGTTTCAAGTTGAAATACGCCTTGGCACCATATCTCACCTAAAGTAAATGGTAGAATCAAACTTTAACCAAACGTAATGTTTGTAACTAGGGTAAAGTTAAAAAGTTTAAACAATTTTAAAATATCACCAGATTTAGGCGAGTAAACGAAAAATGTTCATTTTAGACTCTAAAAACGTAGAAATCGTGTTTCAAGTTGAAATACGCCTTGTAAACGAAAAATGTTCATTTCAGACTCTAATAACGTAGAAATCGTGTTTCAAGTTGAAATACGCCTTGGGACCATATCTCACCTAAAGTAAATGGTAGAATCAAACTTTAACCAAACGTAATGTTTGTACCTAGGATAAAGTTAAAAAGTTTAAACAATTTTAAAATATCACTATATTCAGGCGAGTAAACGAAAAATGTTCATTTCAGACTCTAAAAACGTAGAAATCGTGTTTCAAGTTGAAATACGCCTTGTAAACGAAAAATGTTCGTTTCAGACTCTAAAACCGCAGAAATCGTGTTTCAAGTTGAAATACGCCTTGGCACCATATCTCACCTAAAGTAAATGGTAGAATCAAACTTTAACCAAACGTAATGTTTGTACCTAGGGTAAAGTTAAAAAGTTTAAACAATTTTAAAATATCACCAGATTTAGGCGAGTAAACGAAAAATGTTCATTTCAGACTCTAAAAACGTAGAAATCGTGTTTCAAGTTGAAATACGCCTTGTAAACGAAAAATGTTCGTTTCAGACTCTAAAACCGCAGAAATCGTGTTTCAAGTTGAAATACGCCTTGGCACCATATCTCACCTAAAGTAAATGGTAGAATCAAACTTTAACCAAACGTAATGTTTGTACCTAGGGTAAAGTTAAAAAGTTTAAACAATTTTAAAATATCACTATATTTAGGCGAGTAAACGAAAAATGTTCATTTCAGACTCTAAAAACGTAGAAATCGTGTTTCAAGTTGAAATACGCCTTGTAAACGAAAAATGTTCGTTTCAGACTCTAAAACCGCAGAAATCGTGTTTCAAGTTGAAATACGCCTTGGCACCATATCTCACCTAAAGTAAATGGTAGAATCAAACTTTAACCAAACGTAATGTTTGTACCTAGGGTAAAGTTAAAAAGTTTAAACAATTTTAAAATATCACCAGATTTAGGCGAGTAAACGAAAAATGTTCATTTCAGACTCTAAAAACGTAGAAATCGTGTTTGAAGTTGAAATACGCCTTGTAAACGAAAAATGTTCGTTTCAGACTCTAAAACCGCAGAAATCGTGTTTCAAGTTGAAATACGCCTTGGTACCATATCTCACCTAAAGTAAATGGTAGAATCAAACTTTAACTAAACGTAATGTTTGTACCTAGGGTAAAGTTAAAAAGTTTAAACAATTTTAAAATATCACTATATTTAGGCGAGTAAACGAAAAATGTTCATTTCAGACTCTAAAAACGTAGAAATCGTGTTTCAAGTTGAAATACGCCTTGTAAACGAAAAATGTTCGTTTCAGACTCTAAAACCGCAGAAATCGTGTTTCAAGTTGAAATACGCCTTGGCACCATATCTCACCTAAAGTAAATGGTAGAATCAAACTTTAACCAAACGTAATGTTTGTACCTAGGGTAAAGTTAAAAAGTTTAAACAATTTTAAAATATCACCAGATTTAGGCGAGTAAACGAAAAATGTTCATTTCAAACTCTAAAAACGTAGAAATCGTGTTTCAAGTTGAAATACGCCTTGTAAACGAAAAATGTTCGTTTCAGACTCTAAAACCGCAGAAATCGTGTTTCAAGTTGAAATACGCCTTGGCACCATATCTCACCTAAAGTAAATGGTAGAATCAAACTTTAACCAAACGTAATGTTTGTACCTAGGGTAAAGTTAAAAAGTTTAAACAATTTTAAAATATCACTATATTTAGGCGAGTAAACGAAAAATGTTCATTTCAGACTCTAAAAACGTAGAAATCGTGTTTCAAGTTGAAATACGCCTTGTAAACGAAAAATGTTCGTTTCAGACTCTAAAACCGCAGAAATCGTGTTTCAAGTTGAAATACGCCTTGGCACCATATCTCACCTAAAGTAAATGGTAGAATCAAACTTTAACCAAACGTAATGTTTGTACCTAGGGTAAAGTTAAAAAGTTTAAACAATTTTAAAATATCACCAGATTTAGGCGAGTAAACGAAAAATGTTCATTTTAAACTCTAAAAACGTAGAAATCGTGTTTCAAGTTGAAATACGCCTTGTAAACGAAAAATGTTCGTTTCAGACTCTAAAACCGCTGAAATCGTGTTTCAAGTATTTCAATACGCCTTGACACAATATCTCACCTAAAGTAAATGGTAGAATCAAACTTTAACCAAACGTAATGTTTGTACCTAGGGTAAAGTTAAAAAGTTTAAACAATTTTAAAATATCACTATATTTAGGCGAGTAAACGAAAAATGTTCATTTCAGACTCTAAAAACGTAGAAATCGTGTTTCAAGTTGAAATACGCCTTGTAAACGAAAAATGTTCGTTTCAGACTCTAAAACCGCAGAAATCGTGTTTCAAGTTGAAATACGCCTTGGCACCATATCTCACCTAAAGTAAATGGTAGAATCAAACTTTAACCAAACGTAATGTTTGTACCTAGGGTAAAGTTAAAAAGTTTAAACAATTTTAAAATATCACTATATTTAGGCGAGTAAACGAATAATGTTCATTTCAGACTCTAAAAACGTAGAAATCGTGTTTCAAGTTGAAATACGCCTTGTAAACGAAAAATGTTCGTTTCAGACTCTAAAACCGTAGAAATCGTGTTTCAAGTTGAAATACACCTTGGGACCATATCTCACCTAAAAAAAATGGTAGAATCAAACTTTAACCAAACGTAATGTTTGTACCTAGGGTAAAGTTGAAAAGTTTAAACAATTTTAAAATATCACTATATTTAGGCGAGTAAACGAAAAATGTTCATTTCAGACTCTAAAAACGTAGAAATCGTGTTTCAAGTTGAAATACGCCTTGGGACCATATCTCACCTAAAGTAAATGGTAGAATCAAACTTTAACCAAACGTAATGTTTGTACCTAGGGTAAAGTTAAAAAGTTTAAACAATTTTAAAATATCACTATATTTAGGCGAGTAAACGAAAAATGTTCATTTCAGACTCTAAAAACATAGAAATCGTGTTTCAAGTTGAAATACGCCTTGTAAACGAAAAATGTTCGTTTCAGACTCTAAAACCGCAGAAATCGTGTTTCAAGTTGAAATACGCCTTGGGACCATATCTCACCTAAAGTAAATGGTAGAATCAACTTTAACCAAACGTAATGTTTGTACCTAGGGTAAAGTTAAAAAGTTTAAACAATTTTAAAATATCACTATATTTAGGCGAGTAATCGAAAAATGTTCATTTCAGACTCTAAAAACGTAGAAATCGTGTTTCAAGTTGAAATACGCCTTGTAAACGAAAAATGTTCGTTTCAGACTCTAAAACCGCAGAAATCGTGTTTCAAGTTGAAATACGCCTTGGGACCATATCTCACCTAAAGTAAATGGTAGAATCAAACTTTAACCAAACGTAATGTTTGTACCTAGGGTAAAGTTAAAAAGTTTAAACAATTTTAAAATATCACTATATTTAGGCGAGTAAACGAAAAATGTTCATTTCAGACTCTAAAAACGTAGAAATCGTGTTTCAAGTTGAAATACGCCTTGGGACCATATCTCACCTAAAAAAAATGGTAGAATCAAACTTTAACCAAACGTAATGTTTGTACCTAGGGTAAAGTTGAAAAGTTTAAACAATTTTAAAATATCACTATATTTAGGCGAGTAAACGAAAAATGTTCATTTCAGACTCTAAAAACGTAGAAATCGTGTTTCAAGTTGAAATACGCCTTGGGACCATATCTCACCTAAAGTAAATGGTAGAATCAAACTTTAACCAAACGTAATGTTTGTACCTAGGGTAAAGTTAAAAAGTTTAAACAATTTTAAAATATCACCAGATTTAGGCGAGTAAACGAAAAATGTTCATTTCAGACTCTAAAAACGTAGAAATCGTGTTTCAAGTTGAAATACGCCTTGTAAACGAAAAATGTTCGTTTCAGACTCTAAAACCGCAGAAATCGTATTTCAAGTTGAAATACGCCTTGGTACCATATCTCACCTAAAGTAAATGGTAGAATCAAACTTTAACTAAACGTAATGTTTGTACCTAGGGTAAAGTTAAAAAGTTTAAACAATTTTAAAATATCACTATATTTAGGCGAGTAAACGAAAAATGTTCATTTCAGACTCTAAAAACGTAGAAATCGTGTTTCAAGTTGAAATACGCCTTGTAAACGAAAAATGTTCGTTTCAGACTCTAAAACCGCAGAAATCGTGTTTCAAGTTGAAATACGCCTTGGCACCATATCTCACCTAAAGTAAATGGTAGAATCAAACTTTAACCAAACGTAATGTTTGTACCTAGGGTAAAGTTAAAAAGTTTAAACAATTTTAAAATATCACCAGATTTAGGCGAGTAAACAAAAAATGTTCATTTCAGACTCTAACAACGTAGAAATCGTGTTTCAAGTTGAAATACGCCTTGTAAACGAAAAATGTTCGTTTCAGACTCTAAAACCGCAGAAATCGTGTTTCAAGTTGAAATACGCCTTGGGACCATATCTCACCTAAAGTAAATGGTAGAATCAAACTTTAACCAAACGTAATGTTTGTACCTAGGGTAAAGTTAAAAAGTTTAAACAATTTTAAAATATCACTATATTTAGGCGAGTAAACGAAAAATGTTCATTTCAAACTCTAAAAACGTAGAAATCGTGTTTCAAGTTGAAATACGCCTTGTAAACGAAAAATGTTCGTTTCAGACTCTAAAACCGCAGAAATCGTGTTTCAAGTTGAAATACGCCTTGGCACCATATCTCACCTAAAGTAAATGGTAGAATCAAACTTTAACCAAACGTAATGTTTGTAACTAGGGTAAAGTTAAAAAGTTTAAACAATTTTAAAATATCACCAGATTTAGGCGAGTAAACGAAAAATGTTCATTTTAGACTCTAAAAACGTAGAAATCGTGTTTCAAGTTGAAATACGCCTTGTAAACGAAAAATGTTCATTTCAGACTCTAATAACGTAGAAATCGTGTTTCAAGTTGAAATACGCCTTGGGACCATATCTCACCTAAAGTAAATGGTAGAATCAAACTTTAACCAAACGTAATGTTTGTACCTAGGATAAAGTTAAAAAGTTTAAACAATTTTAAAATATCACTATATTCAGGCGAGTAAACGAAAAATGTTCATTTCAGACTCTAAAAACGTAGAAATCGTGTTTCAAGTTGAAATACGCCTTGTAAACGAAAAATGTTCGTTTCAGACTCTAAAACCGCAGAAATCGTGTTTCAAGTTGAAATACGCCTTGGCACCATATCTCACCTAAAGTAAATGGTAGAATCAAACTTTAACCAAACGTAATGTTTGTACCTAGGGTAAAGTTAAAAAGTTTAAACAATTTTAAAATATCACCAGATTTAGGCGAGTAAACGAAAAATGTTCATTTCAGACTCTAAAAACGTAGAAATCGTGTTTCAAGTTGAAATACGCCTTGTAAACGAAAAATGTTCGTTTCAGACTCTAAAACCGCAGAAATCGTGTTTCAAGTTGAAATACGCCTTGGCACCATATCTCACCTAAAGTAAATGGTAGAATCAAACTTTAACCAAACGTAATGTTTGTACCTAGGGTAAAGTTAAAAAGTTTAAACAATTTTAAAATATCACTATATTTAGGCGAGTAAACGAAAAATGTTCATTTCAGACTCTAAAAACGTAGAAATCGTGTTTCAAGTTGAAATACGCCTTGTAAACGAAAAATGTTCGTTTCAGACTCTAAAACCGCAGAAATCGTGTTTCAAGTTGAAATACGCCTTGGCACCATATCTCACCTAAAGTAAATGGTAGAATCAAACTTTAACCAAACGTAATGTTTGTACCTAGGGTAAAGTTAAAAAGTTTAAACAATTTTAAAATATCACCAGATTTAGGCGAGTAAACGAAAAATGTTCATTTCAGACTCTAAAAACGTAGAAATCGTGTTTCAAGTTGAAATACGCCTTGTAAACGAAAAATGTTCGTTTCAGACTCTAAAACCGCAGAAATCGTGTTTCAAGTTGAAATACGCCTTGGTACCATATCTCACCTAAAGTAAATGGTAGAATCAAACTTTAACCAAACGTAATGTTTGTACCTAGGGTAAAGTTAAAAAGTTTAAACAATTTTAAAATATCACTATATTTAGGCGAGTAAACGAAAAATGTTCATTTCAGACTCTAAAAACGTAGAAATCGTGTTTCAAGTTGAAATACGCCTTGTAAACGAAAAATGTTCGTTTCAGACTCTAAAACCGCAGAAATCGTGTTTCAAGTTGAAATACGCCTTGGCACCATATCTCACCTAAAGTAAATGGTAGAATCAAACTTTAACCAAACGTAATGTTTGTACCTAGGGTAAAGTTAAAAAGTTTAAACAATTTTAAAATATCACTATATTTAGGCGAGTAAACGAAAAATGTTCATTTCAGACTCTAAAAACGTAGAAATCGTGTTTCAAGTTGAAATACGCCTTGTAAACGAAAAATGTTCGTTTCAGACTCTAAAACCGCAGAAATCGTGTTTCAAGTTGAAATACGCCTTGGCACCATATCTCACCTAAAGTAAATGGTAGAATCAAACTTTAACCAAACGTAATGTTTGTACCTAGGGTAAAGTTAAAAAGTTTAAACAATTTTAAAATATCACTATATTTAGGCGAGTAAACGAAAAATGTTCATTTCAGACTCTAAAAACGTAGAAATCGTGTTTCAAGTTGAAATACGCCTTGGGACCATATCTCACCTAAAAAAAATGGTAGAATCAAACTTTAACCAAACGTAATGTTTGTACCTAGGGTAAAGTTGAATAGTTTAAACAATTTTAAAATATCACTATATTTAGGCGAGTAAACGAAAAATGTTCATTTCAGACTCTAAAAACGTAGAAATCGTGTTTCAAGTTGAAATACGCCTTGGGACCATATCTCACCTAAAGTAAATGGTAGAATCAAACTTTAACCAAACGTAATGTTTGTACCTAGGGTAAAGTTAAAAAGTTTAAACAATTTTAAAATATCACTATATTTAGGCGAGTAAACGAAAAATGTTCATTTCAGACTCTAAAAACGTAGAAATCGTGTTTCAAGTTGAAATACGCCTTGTAAACGAAAAATGTTCGTTTCAGACTCTAAAACCGCAGAAATCGTGTTTCAAGTTGAAATACGCCTTGGCACCATATCTCACCTAAAGTAAATGGTAGAATCAAACTTTAACCAAACGTAATGTTTGTACCTAGGGTAAAGTTAAAAAGTTTAAACAATTTTAAAATATCACCAGATTTAGGCGAGTAAACGAAAAATGTTCATTTCAGACTCTAAAAACGTAGAAATCGTGTTTCAAGTTGAAATACGCCTTGTAAACGAAAAATGTTCGTTTCAGACTCTAAAACCGCAGAAATCGTGTTTCAAGTTGAAATACGCCTTGGTACCATATCTCACCTAAAGTAAATGGTAGAATCAAACTTTAACCAAACGTAATGTTTGTACCTAGGGTAAAGTTAAAAAGTTTAAACAATTTTAAAATATCACTATATTTAGGCGAGTAAACGAAAAATGTTCATTTCAGACTCTAAAAACGTAGAAATCGTGTTTCAAGTTGAAATACGCCTTGTAAACGAAAAATGTTCGTTTCAGACTCTAAAACCGCAGAAATCGTGTTTCAAGTTGAAATACGCCTTGGCACCATATCTCACCTAAAGTAAATGGTAGAATCAAACTTTAACCAAACGTAATGTTTGTACCTAGGGTAAAGTTAAAAAGTTTAAACAATTTTAAAATATCACTATATTTAGGCGAGTAAACGAAAAATGTTCATTTCAGACTCTAAAAACGTAGAAATCGTGTTTCAAGTTGAAATACGCCTTGTAAACGAAAAATGTTCGTTTCAGACTCTAAAACCGCAGAAATCGTGTTTCAAGTTGAAATACGCCTTGGCACCATATCTCACCTAAAGTAAATGGTAGAATCAAACTTTAACCAAACGTAATGTTTGTACCTAGGGTAAAGTTAAAAAGTTTAAACAATTTTAAAATATCACTATATTTAGGCGAGTAAACGAAAAATGTTCATTTCAGACTCTAAAAACGTAGAAATCGTGTTTCAAGTTGAAATACGCCTTGTAAACGAAAAATGTTCGTTTCAGACTCTAAAACCGTAGAAATCGTGTTTCAAGTTGAAATACACCTTGGGACCATATCTCACCTAAAAAAAATGGTAGAATCAAACTTTAACCAAACGTAATGTTTGTACCTAGGGTAAAGTTGAAAAGTTTAAACAATTTTAAAATATCACTATATTTAGGCGAGTAAACGAAAAATGTTCATTTCAGACTCTAAAAACGTAGAAATCGTGTTTCAAGTTGAAATACGCCTTGGGACCATATCTCACCTAAAGTAAATGGTAGAATCAAACTTTAACCAAACGTAATGTTTGTACCTAGGGTAAAGTTAAAAAGTTTAAACAATTTTAAAATATCACTATATTTAGGCGAGTAAACGAAAAATGTTCATTTCAGACTCTAAAAACATAGAAATCGTGTTTCAAGTTGAAATACGTTTTGTAAACGAAAAATGTTCGTTTCAGACTCTAAAACCGCAGAAATCGTGTTTCAAGTTGAAATACGCCTTGGGACCATATCTCACCTAAAGTAAATGGTAGAATCAAACTTTAACCAAACGTAATGTTTGTACCTAGGGTAAAGTTAAAAAGTTTAAACAATTTTAAAATATCACTATATTTAGGCGAGTAATCGAAAAATGTTCATTTCAGACTCTAAAAACGTAGAAATCGTGTTTCAAGTTGAAATACGCCTTGTAAACGAAAAATGTTCGTTTCAGACTCTAAAACCGCAGATATCGTGTTTCAAGTTGAAATACGCCTTGGGACCATATCTCACCTAAAGTAAATGGTAGAATCAAACTTTAACCAAACGTAATGTTTGTACCTAGGGTAAAGTTAAAAAGTTTAAACAATTTTAAAATATCACTATATTTAGGCGAGTAAACGAAAAATGTTCATTTCAGACTCTAAAAACGTAGAAATCGTGTTTCAAGTTGAAATACGCCTTGGGACCATATCTCACCTAAAAAAAATGGTAGAATCAAACTTTAACCAAACGTAATGTTTGTACCTAGGGTAAAGTTGAATAGTTTAAACAATTTTAAAATATCACTATATTTAGGCGAGTAAACGAAAAATGTTCATTTCAGACTCTAAAAACGTAGAAATCGTGTTTCAAGTTGAAATACGCCTTGGGACCATATCTCACCTAAAATAAATGGTAGAATCAAACTTTAACCAAACGTAATGTTTGTACCTAGGGTAAAGTTAAAAAGTTTAAACAATTTTAAAATATCACCAGATTTAGGCGAGTAAACGAAAAATGTTCATTTCAGACTCTAAAAACGTAGAAATCGTGTTTCAAGTTGAAATACGCCTTGTAAACGAAAAATGTTCGTTTCAGACTCTAAAACCGCAGAAATCGTATTTCAAGTTGAAATACGCCTTGGTACCATATCTCACCTAAAGTAAATGGTAGAATCAAACTTTAACTAAACGTAATGTTTGTACCTAGGGTAAAGTTAAAAAGTTTAAACAATTTTAAAATATCACTATATTTAGGCGAGTAAACGAAAAATGTTCATTTCAGACTCTAAAAACGTAGAAATCGTGTTTCAAGTTGAAATACGCCTTGTAAACGAAATATGTTCGTTTCAGACTCTAAAACCGCAGAAATCGTGTTTCAAGTTGAAATACGCCTTGGCACCATATCTCACCTAAAGTAAATGGTAGAATCAAACTTTAACCAAACGTAATGTTTGTACCTAGGGTAAAGTTAAAAAGTTTAAACAATTTTAAAATATCACCAGATTTAGGCGAGTAAACAAAAAATGTTTATTTCAGACTCTAAAAACGTAGAAATCGTGTTTCAAGTTGAAATACGCCTTGTAAACGAAAAATGTTCGTTTCAGACTCTAAAACCGCAGAAATCGTGTTTCAAGTTGAAATACGCCTTGGGACCATATCTCACCTAAAGTAAATGGTAGAATCAAACTTTAACCAAACGTAATGTTTGTACCTAGGGTAAAGTTAAAAAGTTTAAACAATTTTAAAATATCACTATATTTAGGCGAGTAAACGAAAAATGTTCATTTCAGACTCTAAAAACATAGAAATCGTGTTTCAAGTTGAAATACGCCTTGTAAACGAAAAATGTTCGTTTCAGACTCTAAAACCGCAGAAATCGTGTTTCAAGTTGAAATACGCCTTGGGACCATATCTCACCTAAAGTAAATGGTAGAATCAAACTTTAACCAAACGTAATGTTTGTACCTAGGGTAAAGTTAAAAAGTTTAAACAATTTTAAAATATCACCAGATTTAGGCGAGTAAACAAAAAATGTTTATTTCAGACTCTAAAAACGTAGAAATCGTGTTTCAAGTTGAAATACGCCTTGTAAACGAAAAATGTTCGTTTCAGACTCTAAAACCGCAGAAATCGTGTTTCAAGTTGAAATACGCCTTGGCACCATATCTCACCTAAAGTAAATGGTAGAATCAAACTTTAACCAAACGTAATGTTTGTACCTAGGGTAAAGTTAAAAAGTTTAAACAATTTTAAAATATCACCAGATTTAGGCGAGTAAACAAAAAATGTTTATTTCAGACTCTAAAAACGTAGAAATCGTGTTTCAAGTTGAAATACGCCTTGTAAACGAAAAATGTTCGTTTCAGACTCTAAAACCGCAGAAATCGTGTTTCAAGTTGAAATAAGCCTTGGCACCATATCTCACCTAAAGTAAATGGTAGAATCAAACTTTAACCAAACGTAATGTTTGTAACTAGGGTAAAGTTAAAAAGTTTAAACAATTTTAAAATATCACCAGATTTAGGCGAGTAAACGAAAAATGTTCATTTTAGACTCTAAAAACGTAGAAATCGTGTTTCAAGTTGAAATACGCCTTGTAAACGAAAAATGTTCATTTCAGACTCTAATAACGTAGAAATCGTGTTTCAAGTTGAAATACACCTTGGGACCATATCTCACCTAAAAAAAATGGTAGAATCAAACTTTAACCAAACGTAATGTTTGTACCTAGGGTAAAGTTGAAAAGTTTAAACAATTTTAAAATATCACTATATTTAGGCGAGTAAACGAAAAATGTTCATTTCAGACTCTAAAAACGTAGAAATCGTGTTTCAAGTTGAAATACGCCTTGGGACCATATCTCACCTAAAGTAAATGGTAGAATCAAACTTTATCCAAACGTAATGTTTGTACCTAGGGTAAAGTTAAAAAGTTTAAACAATTTTAAAATATCACTATATTTAGGCGAGTAAACGAAAAATGTTCATTTCAGACTCTAAAAACATAGAAATCGTGTTTCAAGTTGAAATACGCCTTGTAAACGAAAAATGTTCGTTTCAGACTCTAAAACCGCAGAAATCGTGTTTCAAGTTGAAATACGCCTTGGGACCATATCTCACCTAAAGTAAATGGTAGAATCAAACTTTAACCAAACGTAATGTTTGTACCTAGGGTAAAGTTAAAAAGTTTAAACAATTTTAAAATATCACTATATTTAGGCGAGTAATCGAAAAATGTTCATTTCAGACTCTAAAAACGTAGAAATCGTGTTTCAAGTTGAAATACGCCTTGTAAACGAAAAATGTTCGTTTCAGACTCTAAAACCGCAGATATCGTGTTTCAAGTTGAAATACGCCTTGGGACCATATCTCACCTAAAGTAAATGGTAGAATCAAACTTTAACCAAACGTAATGTTTGTACCTAGGGTAAAGTTAAAAAGTTTAAACAATTTTAAAATATCACTATATTTAGGCGAGTAAACGAAAAATGTTCATTTCAGACTCTAAAAACGTAGAAATCGTGTTTCAAGTTGAAATACGCCTTGGGACCATATCTCACCTAAAAAAAATGGTAGAATCAAACTTTAACCAAACGTAATGTTTGTACCTAGGGTAAAGTTGAAAAGTTTAAACAATTTTAAAATATCACTATATTTAGGCGAGTAAACGAAAAATGTTCATTTCAGATTCTAAAAACGTAGAAATCGTGTTTCAAGTTGAAATACGCCTTGGGACCATATCTCACCTAAAGTAAATGGTAGAATCAAACTTTAACCAAACGTAATGTTTGTACCTAGGGTAAAGTTAAAAAGTTTAAACAATTTTAAAATATCACCAGATTTAGGCGAGTAAACGAAAAATGTTCATTTCAGACTCTAAAAACGTAGAAATCGTGTTTCAAGTTGAAATACGCCTTGTAAACGAAAAATGTTCGTTTCAGACTCTAAAACCGCAGAAATCGTATTTCAAGTTGAAATACGCCTTGGTACCATATCTCACCTAAAGTAAATGGTAGAATCAAACTTTAACTAAACGTAATGTTTGTACCTAGGGTAAAGTTAAAAAGTTTAAACAATTTTAAAATATCACTATATTTAGGCGAGTAAACGAAAAATGTTCATTTCAGACTCTAAAAACGTAGAAATCGTGTTTCAAGTTGAAATACGCCTTGTAAACGAAAAATGTTCGTTTCAGACTCTAAAACCGCAGAAATCGTGTTTCAAGTTGAAATACGCCTTGGCACCATATCTCACCTAAAGTAAATGGTAGAATCAAACTTTAACCAAACGTAATGTTTGTACCTAGGGTAAAGTTAAAAAGTTTAAACAATTTTAAAATATCACCAGATTTAGGCGAGTAAACAAAAAATGTTCATTTCAGACTCTAAAAACGTAGAAATCGTGTTTCAAGTTGAAATACGCCTTGTAAACGAAAAATGTTCGTTTCAGACTCTAAAACCGCAGAAATCGTGTTTCAAGTTGAAATACGCCTTGGGACCATATCTCACCTAAAGTAAATGGTAGAATCAAACTTTAACCAAACGTAATGTTTGTACCTAGGGTAAAGTTAAAAAGTTTAAACAATTTTAAAATATCACTATATTTAGGCGAGTAAACGAAAAATGTTCATTTCAAACTCTAAAAACGTAGAAATCGTATTTCAAGTTGAAATACGCCTTGTAAACGAAAAATGTTCGTTTCAGACTCTAAAACCGCAGAAATCGTGTTTCAAGTTGAAATACGCCTTGGCACCATATCTCACCTAAAGTAAATGGTAGAATCAAACTTTAACCAAACGTAATGTTTGTACCTAGGGTAAAGTTAAAAAGTTTAAACAATTTTAAAATATCACTATATTTAGGCGAGTAAACGAAAAATGTTCATTTCAGACTCTAAAAACGTAGAAATCGTGTTTCAAGTTGAAATACGCCTTGTAAACGAAAAATGTTCGTTTCAGACTCTAAAACCGCAGAAATCGTGTTTCAAGTTGAAATACGCCTTGGCACCATATCTCACCTAAAGTAAATGGTAGAATCAAACTTTAACCAAACGTAATGTTTGTACCTAGGGTAAAGTTAAAAAGTTTAAACAATTTTAAAATATCACTATATTTAGGCGAGTAAACGAAAAATGTTCATTTCAGACTCTAAAAACTTAGAAATCGTGTTTCAAGTTGAAATACGCCTTGGGACCATATCTCACCTAAAAAAAATGGTAGAATCAAACTTTAACCAAACGTAATGTTTGTACCTAGGGTAAAGTTGAAAAGTTTAAACAATTTTAAAATATCACTATATTTAGGCGAGTAAACGAAAAATGTTCATTTCAGACTCTAAAAACGTAGAAATCGTGTTTCAAGTTGAAATACGCCTTGGGACCGTATCTCACCTAAAGTAAATGGTAGAATCAAACTTTAACCAAACGTAATGTTTGTACCTAGGGTAAAGTTAAAAAGTTTAAACAATTTTAAAATATCACCAGATTTAGGCGAGTAAACGAAAAATGTTCATTTCAGACTCTAAAAACGTAGAAATCGTGTTTCAAGTTGAAATACGCCTTGTAAACGAAAAATGTTCGTTTCAGACTCTAAAACCGCAGAAATCGTATTTCAAGTTGAAATACGCCTTGGTACCATATCTCACCTAAAGTAAATGGTAGAATCAAACTTTAACTAAACGTAATGTTTGTACCTAGGGTAAAGTTAAAAAGTTTAAACAATTTTAAAATATCACTATATTTAGGCGAGTAAACGAAAAATGTTCATTTCAGACTCTAAAAACGTAGAAATCGTGTTTCAAGTTGAAATACGCCTTGTAAACGAAAAATGTTCGTTTCAGACTCTAAAACAGCAGAAATCGTGTTTCAAGTTGAAATACGCCTTGGCACCATATCTCACCTAAAGTAAATGGTAGAATCAAACTTTAACCAAACGTAATGTTTGTACCTAGGGTAAAGTTAAAAAGTTTAAACAATTTTAAAATATCACCAGATTTAGGCGAGTAAACAAAAAATGTTCATTTCAGACTCTAAAAACGTAGAAATCGTGTTTCAAGTTGAAATACGCCTTCTAAACGAAAAATGTTCGTTTCAGACTCTAAAACCGCAGAAATCGTGTTTCAAGTTGAAATACGCCTTGGGACCATATCTCACCTAAAGTAAATGGTAGAATCAAACTTTAACCAAACGTAATGTTTGTACCTAGGGTAAAGTTAAAAAGTTTAAACAATTTTAAAATATCACTATATTTAGGCGAGTAAACGAAAAATGTTCATTTCAAACTCTAAAAACGTAGAAATCGTGTTTCAAGTTGAAATACGCCTTGTAAACGAAAAATGTTCGTTTCAGACTCTAAAACCGCAGAAATCGTGTTTCAAGTTGAAATACGCCTTGGCACCATATCTCACCTAAAGTAAATGGTAGAATCAAACTTTAACCAAACGTAATGTTTGTAACTAGGGTAAAGTTAAAAAGTTTAAACAATTTTAAAATATCACCAGATTTAGGCGAGTAAACGAAAAATGTTCATTTTAGACTCTAAAAACGTAGAAATCGTGTTTCAAGTTGAAATACGCCTTGTAAACGAAAAATGTTCATTTCAGACTCAAATAACGTAGAAATCGTGTTTCAAGTTGAAATACGCCTTGGGACCATATCTCACCTAAAGTAAATAGTAGAATCAAACTTTAACCAAACGTAATGTTTGTACCTAGGATAAAGTTAAAAAGTTTAAACAATTTTAAAATATCACTATATTCAGGCGAGTAAACGAAAAATGTTCATTTCAGACTCTAAAAACGTAGAAATCGTGTTTCAAGTTGAAATACGCCTTGTAAACGAAAAATGTTCGTTTCAGACTCTAAAACCGCAGAAATCGTGTTTCAAGTTGAAATACGCCTTGGCACCATATCTCACCTAAAGTAAATGGTAGAATCAAACTTTAACCAAACGTAATGTTTGTACCTAGGGTAAAGTTAAAAAGTTTAAACAATTTTAAAATATCACCAGATTTAGGCGAGTAAACGAAAAATGTTCATTTCAGACTCTAAAAACGTAGAAATCGTGTTTCAAGTTGAAATACGCCTTGTAAACGAAAAATGTTCGTTTCAGACTCTAAAACCGCAGAAATCGTGTTTCAAGTTGAAATACGCCTTGGCACCATATCTCACCTAAAGTAAATGGTAGAATCAAACTTTAACCAAACGTAATGTTTGTACCTAGGGTAAAGTTAAAAAGTTTAAACAATTTTAAAATATCACTATATTTAGGCGAGTAAACGAAAAATGTTCATTTCAGACTCTAAAAACTTAGAAATCGTGTTTCAAGTTGAAATACGCCTTGGGACCATATCTCACCAAAAAAAAATGGTAGAATCAAACTTTAACCAAACGTAATGTTTGTACCTAGGGTAAAGTTGAAAAGTTTAAACAATTTTAAAATATCACTATATTTAGGCGAGTAAACGAAAAATGTTCATTTCAGACTCTAAAAACGTAGAAATCGTGTTTCAAGTTGAAATACGCCTTGGGACCGTATCTCACCTAAAGTAAATGGTAGAATCAAACTTTAACCAAACGTAATGTTTGTACCTAGGGTAAAGTTAAAAAGTTTAAACAATTTTAAAATATCACCAGATTTAGGCGAGTAAACGAAAAATGTTCATTTCAGACTCTAAAAACGTAGAAATCGTGTTTCAAGTTGAAATACGCCTTGTAAACGAAAAATGTTCGTTTCAGACTCTAAAACCGCAGAAATCGTATTTCAAGTTGAAATACGCCTTGGTACCATATCTCACCTAAAGTAAATGGTAGAATCAAACTTTAACTAAACGTAATGTTTGTACCTAGGGTAAAGTTAAAAAGTTTAAACAATTTTAAAATATCACTATATTTAGGCGAGTAAACGAAAAATGTTCATTTCAGACTCTAAAAACGTAGAAATCGTGTTTCAAGTTGAAATACGCCTTGTAAACGAAAAATGTTCGTTTCAGACTCTAAAACCGCAGAAATCGTGTTTCAAGTTGAAATACGCCTTGGCACCATATCTCACCTAAAGTAAATGGTAGAATCAAACTTTAACCAAACGTAATGTTTGTACCTAGGGTAAAGTTAAAAAGTTTAAACAATTTTAAAATATCACCAGATTTAGGCGAGTAAACAAAAAATGTTCATTTCAGACTCTAAAAACGTAGAAATCGTGTTTCAAGTTGAAATACGCCTTCTAAACGAAAAATGTTCGTTTCAGACTCTAAAACCGCAGAAATCGTGTTTCAAGTTGAAATACGCCTTGGGACCATATCTCACCTAAAGTAAATGGTAGAATCAAACTTTAACCAAACGTAATGTTTGTACCTAGGGTAAAGTTAAAAAGTTTAAACAATTTTAAAATATCACTATATTTAGGCGAGTAAACGAAAAATGTTCATTTCAAACTCTAAAAACGTAGAAATCGTGTTTCAAGTTGAAATACGCCTTGTAAACGAAAAATGTTCGTTTCAGACTCTAAAACCGCAGAAATCGTGTTTCAAGTTGAAATACGCCTTGGCACCATATCTCACCTAAAGTAAATGGTAGAATCAAACTTTAACCAAACGTAATGTTTGTAACTAGGGTAAAGTTAAAAAGTTTAAACAATTTTAAAATATCACCAGATTTAGGCGAGTAAACGAAAAATGTTCATTTTAGACTCTAAAAACGTAGAAATCGTGTTTCAAGTTGAAATACGCCTTGTAAACGAAAAATGTTCATTTCAGACTCAAATAACGTAGAAATCGTGTTTCAAGTTGAAATACGCCTTGGGACCATATCTCACCTAAAGTAAATGGTAGAATCAAACTTTAACCAAACGTAATGTTTGTACCTAGGATAAAGTTAAAAAGTTTAAACAATTTTAAAATATCACTATATTCAGGCGAGTAAACGAAAAATGTTCATTTCAGACTCTAAAAACGTAGAAATCGTGTTTCAAGTTGAAATACGCCTTGTAAACGAAAAATGTTCGTTTCAGACTCTAAAACCGCAGAAATCGTGTTTCAAGTTGAAATACGCCTTGGCACCATATCTCACCTAAAGTAAATGGTAGAATCAAACTTTAACCAAACGTAATGTTTGTACCTAGGGTAAAGTTAAAAAGTTTAAACAATTTTAAAATATCACCAGATTTAGGCGAGTAAACGAAAAATGTTCATTTCAGACTCTAAAAACGTAGAAATCGTGTTTCAAGTTGAAATACGCCTTGTAAACGAAAAATGTTCGTTTCAGACTCTAAAACCGCAGAAATCGTGTTTCAAGTTGAAATACGCCTTGGCACCATATCTCACCTAAAGTAAATGGTAGAATCAAACTTTAACCAAACGTAATGTTTGTACCTAGGGTAAAGTTAAAAAGTTTAAACAATTTTAAAATATCACTATATTTAGGCGAGTAAACGAAAAATGTTCATTTCAGACTCTAAAAACGTAGAAATCGTGTTTCAAGTTGAAATACGCCTTGTAAACGAAAAATGTTCGTTTCAGACTCTAAAACCGCAGAAATCGTGTTTCAAGTTGAAATACGCCTTGGCACCATATCTCACCTAAAGTAAATGGTAGAATCAAACTTTAACCAAACGTAATGTTTGTACCTAGGGTAAAGTTAAAAAGTTTAAACAATTTTAAAATATCACCAGATTTAGGCGAGTAAACGAAAAATGTTCATTTCAGACTCTAAAAACGTAGAAATCGTGTTTCAAGTTGAAATACGCCTTGTAAACGAAAAATGTTCGTTTCAGACTCTAAAACCGCAGAAATCGTGTTTCAAGTTGAAATACGCCTTGGTACCATATCTCACCTAAAGTAAATGGTAGAATCAAACTTTAACCAAACGTAATGTTTGTACCTAGGGTAAAGTTAAAAAGTTTAAACAATTTTAAAATATCACTATATTTAGGCGAGTAAACGAAAAATGTTCATTTCAGACTCTAAAAACGTAGAAATCGTGTTTCAAGTTGAAATACGCCTTGTAAACGAAAAATGTTCGTTTCAGACTCTAAAACCGCAGAAATCGTGTTTCAAGTTGAAATACGCCTTGGC
Source organism: Pterostichus niger (assembly GCA_947425015.1). NCBI lineage: Eukaryota > Metazoa > Arthropoda > Insecta > Coleoptera > Carabidae > Pterostichus > Pterostichus niger. The sequence continues at coordinate 16,518,809 of OX380338.1, read as the reverse complement.
ACCATATCTCACCTAAAGTAAATGGTAGAATCAAACTTTAACCAAACGTAATGTTTGTACCTAGGGTAAAGTTAAAAAGTTTAAACAATTTTAAAATATCACCAGATTTAGGCGAGTAAACGAAAAATGTTCATTTCAAACTCTAAAAACGTAGAAATCGTGTTTCAAGTTGAAATACGCCTTGTAAACGAAAAATGTTCGTTTCAGACTCTAAAACCGCAGAAATCGTGTTTCAAGTTGAAATACGCCTTGGCACCATATCTCACCTAAAGTAAATGGTAGAATCAAACTTTAACCAAACGTAATGTTTGTACCTAGGGTAAAGTTAAAAAGTTTAAACAATTTTAAAATATCACTATATTTAGGCGAGTAAACGAAAAATGTTCATTTCAGACTCTAAAAACGTAGAAATCGTGTTTCAAGTTGAAATACGCCTTGTAAACGAAAAATGTTCGTTTCAGACTCTAAAACCGCAGAAATCGTGTTTCAAGTTGAAATACGCCTTGGCACCATATCTCACCTAAAGTAAATGGTAGAATCAAACTTTAACCAAACGTAATGTTTGTACCTAGGGTAAAGTTAAAAAGTTTAAACAATTTTAAAATATCACCAGATTTAGGCGAGTAACCGAAAAATGTTCATTTTAAACTCTAAAAACGTAGAAATCGTGTTTCAAGTTGAAATACGCCTTGTAAACGAAAAATGTTCGTTTCAGACTCTAAAACCGCTGAAACCGTGTTTCAAGTATTTCAATACGCCTTGGCACAATATCTCACCTAAAGTAAATGGTAGAATCAAACTTTAACCAAACGTAATGTTTGTACCTAGGGTAAAGTTAAAAAGTTTAAACAATTTTAAAATATCACTATATTTAGGCGAGTAAACGAAAAATGTTCATTTCAGACTCTAAAAACGTAGAAATCGTGTTTCAAGTTGAAATACGCCTTGTAAACGAAAAATGTTCGTTTCAGACTCTAAAACCGTAGAAATCGTGTTTCAAGTTGAAATACACCTTGGGACCATATCTCACCTAAAAAAAATGGTAGAATCAAACTTTAACCAAACGTAATGTTTGTACCTAGGGTAAAGTTGAAAAGTTTAAACAATTTTAAAATATCACTATATTTAGGCGAGTAAACGAAAAATGTTCATTTCAGACTCTAAAAACGTAGAAATCGTGTTTCAAGTTGAAATACGCCTTGGGACCATATCTCACCTAAAGTAAATGGTAGAATCAAACTTTAACCAAACGTAATGTTTGTACCTAGGGTAAAGTTAAAAAATTTAAACAATTTTAAAATATCACTATATTTAGGCGAGTAAACGAAATATGTTCATTTCAGACTCTAAAAACATAGAAATCGTGTTTCAAGTTGAAATACGCCTTGTAAACGAAAAATTTTCGTTTCAGACTCTAAAACCGCAGAAATCGTGTTTCAAGTTGAAATACGCCTTGGGACCATATCTCACCTAAAGTAAATGGTAGAATCAAACTTTAACCAAACGTAATGTTTGTACCTAGGGTAAAGTTAAAAAGTTTAAACAATTTTAAAATATCACTATATTTAGGCGAGTAATCGAAAAATGTTCATTTCAGACTCTAAAAACGTAGAAATCGTGTTTCAAGTTGAAATACGCCTTGTAAACGAAAAATGTTCGTTTCAGACTCTAAAACCGCAGAAATCGTGTTTCAAGTTGAAATACGCCTTGGGACCATATCTCACCTAAAGTAAATGGTAGAATCAAACTTTAACCAAACGTAATGTTTGTACCTAGGGTAAAGTTAAAAAGTTTAAACAATTTTAAAATATCACTATATTTAGGCGAGTAAACGAAAAATGTTCATTTCAGACTCTAAAAACGTAGAAATAGTGTTTCAAGTTGAAATACGCCTTGGGACCATATCTCACCTAAAAAAAATGGTAGAATCAAACTTTAACCAAACGTAATGTTTGTACCTAGGGTAAAGTTGAAAAGTTTAAACAATTTTAAAATATCACTATATTTAGGCGAGTAAACGAAAAATGTTCATTTCAGACTCTAATAACGTAGAAATCGTGTTTCAAGTTGAAATACGCCTTGGGACCATATCTCACTTAAAGTAAATGGTAGAATCAAACTTTAACCAAACGTAATGTTTGTACCTAGGATAAAGTTAAAAAGTTTAAACAATTTTAAAATATCACTATATTCAGGCGAGTAAACGAAAAATGTTCATTTCAGACTCTAAAAACGTAGAAATCGTGTTTCAAGTTGAAATACGCCTTGTAAACGAAAAATGTTCGTTTCAGACTCTAAAACCGCAGAAATCGTGTTTCAAGTTGAAATACGCCTTGGCACCATATCTCACCTAAAGTAAATGGTAGAATCAAACTTTAACCAAACGTAATGTTTGTACCTAGGGTAAAGTTAAAAAGTTTAAACAATTTTAAAATATCACCAGATTTAGGCGAGTAAACGAAAAATGTTCATTTCAGACTCTAAAAACGTAGAAATCGTGTTTCAAGTTGAAATACGCCTTGTAAACGAAAAATGTTCGTTTCAGACTCTAAAACCGCAGAAATCGTGTTTCAAGTTGAAATACGCCTTGGCACCATATCTCACCTAAAGTAAATGGTAGAATCAAACTTTAGCCAAACGTAATGTTTGTACCTAGGGTAAAGTTAAAAAGTTTAAACAATTTTAAAATATCACCAGATTTAGGCGAGTAAACGAAAAATGTTCATTTTAAACTCTAAAAACGTAGAAATCGTGTTTCAAGTTGAAATACGCCTTGTAAACGAAAAATGTTCGTTTCAGACTCTAAAACCGCTGAAATCGTGTTTCAAGTATTTCAATACGCCTTGGCACAATATCTCACCTAAAGTAAATGGTAGAATCAAACTTTAACCAAACGTAATGTTTGTACCTAGGGTAAAGTTAAAAAGTTTAAACAATTTTAAAATATCACTATATTTAGGCGAGTAAACGAAAAATGTTCATTTCAGACTCTAAAAACGTAGAAATCGTGTTTCAAGTTGAAATACGCCTTGTAAACGAAAAATGTTCGTTTCATACTCTAAAACCGCAGAAATCGTGTTTCAAGTTGAAATACGCCTTGGCACCATATCTCACCTAAAGTAAATGGTAGAATCAAACTTTAACCAAACGTAATGTTTGTACCTAGGGTAAAGTTAAAAAGTTTAAACAATTTTAAAATATCACTATATTTAGGCGAGTAAACGAAAAATGTTCATTTCAGACTCTAAAAACGTAGAAATCGTGTTTCAAGTTGAAATACGCCTTGTAAACGAAAAATGTTCGTTTCAGACTCTAAAACCGTAGAAATCGTGTTTCAAGTTGAAATACACCTTGGGACCATATCTCACCTAAAAAAAATGGTAGAATCAAACTTTAACCAAACGTAATGTTTGTACCTAGGGTAAAGTTGAAAAGTTTAAACAATTTTAAAATATCACTATATTTAGGCGAGTAAACGAAAAATGTTCATTTCAGACTCTAAAAACGTAGAAATCGTGTTTCAAGTTGAAATACGCCTTGGGACCATATCTCACCTAAAGTAAATGGTAGAATCAAACTTTAACCAAACGTAATGTTTGTACCTAGGGTAAAGTTAAAAAGTTTAAACAATTTTAAAATATCACTATATTTAGGCGAGTAAACGAAATATGTTCATTTCAGACTCTAAAAACATAGAAATCGTGTTTCAAGTTGAAATACGCCTTGGGACCATATCTCACCTAAAGTAAATGGTAGAATCAAACTTTAACCAAACGTAATGTTTGTACCTAGGGTAAAGTTAAAAAGTTTAAACAATTTTAAAATATCACCAGATTTAGGCGAGTAAACGAAAAATGTTCATTTCAGACTCTAAAAACGTAGAAATCGTGTTTCAAGTTGAAATACGCCTTGTAAACGAAAAATGTTCGTTTCAGACTCTAAAACCGCAGAAATCGTATTTCAAGTTGAAATACGCCTTGGTACCATATCTCACCTAAAGTAAATGGTAGAATCAAACTTTAACTAAACGTAATGTTTGTACCTAGGGTAAAGTTAAAAAGTTTAAACAATTTTAAAATATCACTATATTTAGGCGAGTAAACGAAAAATGTTCATTTCAGACTCTAAAAACGTAGAAATCGTGTTTCAAGTTGAAATACGCCTTGTAAACGAAAAATGTTCGTTTCAGACTCTAAAACCGCAGAAATCGTGTTTCAAGTTGAAATACGCATTGGCACCATATCTCACCTAAAGTAAATGGTAGAATCAAACTTTAACCAAACGTAATGTTTGTACCTAGGGTAAAGTTAAAAAGTTTAAACAATTTTAAAATATCACCAGATTTAGGCGAGTAAACAAAAAATGTTCATTTCAGACTCTAAAAACGTAGAAATCGTGTTTCAAGTTGAAATACGCCTTGTAAACGAAAAATGTTCGTTTCAGACTCTAAAACCGCAGAAATCGTGTTTCAAGTTGAAATACGCCTTGGGACCATATCTCACCTAAAGTAAATGGTAGAATCAAACTTTAACCAAACGTAATGTTTGTACCTAGGGTAAAGTTAAAAAGTTTAAACAATTTTAAAATATCACTATATTTAGGCGAGTAAACGAAAAATGTTCATTTCAGACTCTAAAAACGTAGAAATCGTGTTTCAAGTTGAAATACGCCTTGTAAACGAAAAATGTTCGTTTCAGACTCTAAAACCGCAGAAATCGTGTTTCAAGTTGAAATACGCCTTGGCACCATATCTCACCTAAAGTAAATGGTAGAATCAAACTTTAACCAAACGTATTGTTTGTACCTAGGGTAAAGTTAAAAAGTTTAAACAATTTTAAAATATCACCAGATTTAGGCGAGTAAACGAAAAATGTTCATTTTAGACTCTAAAAACGTAGAAATCGTGTTTCAAGTTGAAATACGCCTTGTAAACGAAAAATATTCATTTCAGACTCTAATAACGTAGAAATCGTGTTTCAAGTTGAAATACGCCTTGGGACCATATCTCACTTAAAGTAAATGGTAGAATCAAACTTTAACCAAACGTAATGTTTGTACATAGGATAAAGTTAAAAAGTTTAAACAATTTTAAAATATCACTATATTCAGGCGAGTAAACGAAAAATGTTCATTTCAGACTCTAAAAACGTAGAAATCGTGTTTCAAGTTGAAATACGCCTTGTAAACGAAAAATGTTCGTTTCAGACTCTAAAACCGCAGAAATCGTGTTTCAAGTTGAAATACGCCTTGGCACCATATCTCACCTAAAGTAAATGGTAGAATCAAACTTTAACCAAACGTAATGTTTGTACCTAGGGTAAAGTTAAAAAGTTTAAACAATTTTAAAATATCACCAGATTTAGGCGAGTAAACGAAAAATGTTCATTTCAGACTCTAAAAACGTAGAAATCGTGTTTCAAGTTGAAATACGCCTTGTAAACGAAAAATGTTCGTTTCAGACTCTAAAACCGCAGAAATCGTGTTTCAAGTTGAAATACGCCTTGGCACCATATCTCACCTAAAGTAAATGGTAGAATCAAACTTTAACCAAACGTTATGTTTGTACCTAGGGTAAAATTAAACAGTTTAAACAATTTTAAAATATCACCAGATTTAGGCGAGTAAACGAAAAATGTTCATTTCAAACTCTAAAAAGGTAGAAATCGTGTTTCAAGTTGAAATACGCCTTGTAAACGAAAAATGTTCGTTTCAGACTCTAAAACCGCAGAAATCGTGTTTCAAGTTGAAATACGCCTTGGCACCATATCTCACCTAAAGTAAATGGTAGAATCAAACTTTAACCAAACGTAATGTTTGTACCAAACGTAAAGTTAAAAAGTTTAAACAATTTTAAAATATCACTATATTTAGGCGAGTAAACGAAATATGTTCATTTCAGACTCTAAAAACATAGAAATCGTGTTTCAAGTTGAAATACGCCTTGTAAACGAAAAATGTTCGTTTCAGACTCTAAAACCGCAGAAATCGTGTTTCAAGTTGAAATACGCCTTGGGACCATATCTCACCTAAAGTAAATGGTAGAATCAAACTTTAACCAAACGTAATGTTTGTACCTAGGGTAAAGTTAAAAAGTTTAAACAATTTTAAAATATCACTATATTTAGGCGAGTAATCGAAAAATGTTCATTTCAGACTCTAAAAACGTAGAAATCGTGTTTCAAGTTGAAATACGCCTTGTAAACGAAAAATGTTCGTTTCAGACTCTAAAACCGCAGAAATCGTATTTCAAGTTGAAATACGCCTTGGTACCATATCTCACCTAAAGTAAATGGTAGAATCAAACTTTAACTAAACGTAATGTTTGTACCTAGGGTAAAGTTAAAAAGTTTAAACAATTTTAAAATATCACTATATTTAGGCGAGTAAACGAAAAATGTTCATTTCAGACTCTAAAAACGTAGAAATCGTGTTTCAAGTTGAAATACGCCTTGTAAACGAAAAATGTTCGTTTCAGACTCTAAAACCGCAGAAATCGTGTTTCAAGTTGAAATACGCATTGGCACCATATCTCACCTAAAGTAAATGGTAGAATCAAACTTTAACCAAACGTAATGTTTGTACCTAGGGTAAAGTTAAAAAGTTTAAACAATTTTAAAATATCACCAGATTTAGGCGAGTAAACAAAAAATGTTCATTTCAGACTCTAAAAACGTAGAAATCGTGTTTCAAGTTGAAATACGCCTTGTAAACGAAAAATGTTCGTTTCAGACTCTAAAACCGCAGAAATCGTGTTTCAAGTTGAAATACGCCTTGGGACCATATCTCACCTAAAGTAAATGGTAGAATCAAACTTTAACCAAACGTAATGTTTGTACCTAGGGTAAAGTTAAAAAGTTTAAACAATTTTAAAATATCACTATATTTAGGCGAGTAAACGAAAAATGTTCATTTCAGACTCTAAAAACGTAGAAATCGTGTTTCAAGTTGAAATACGCCTTGGGACCATATCTCACCTAAAAAAAATGGTAGAATCAAACTTTAACCAAACGTAATGTTTGTACCTAGGGTAAAGTTGAAAAGTTTAAACAATTTTAAAATATCACTATATTTAGGCGAGTAAACGAAAAATGTTCATTTCAGACTCTAAAAACGTAGAAATCGTGTTTCAAGTTGAAATACGCCTTGGGATTATATCTCACCTAAAGTAAATGGTAGAATCAAACTTTAACCAAACGTAATGTTTGTACCTAGGGTAAAGTTAAAAAGTTTAAACAATTTTAAAATATCACCAGATTTAGGCGAGTAAACGAAAAATGTTCATTTCAGACTCTAAAAACGTAGAAATCGTGTTTCAAGTTGAAATACGCCTTGTAAACGAAAAATGTTCGTTTCAGACTCTAAAACCGCAGAAATCGTATTTCAAGTTGAAATACGCCTTGGTACCATATCTCACCTAAAGTAAATGGTAGAATCAAACTTTAACTAAACGTAATGTTTGTACCTAGGGTAAAGTTAAAAAGTTTAAACAATTTTAAAATATCACTATATTTAGGCGAGTAAACGAAAAATGTTCATTTCAGACTCTAAAAACGTAGAAATCGTGTTTCAAGTTGAAATACGCCTTGGGACCATATCTCACTTAAAGTAAATGGTAGAATCAAACTTTAACCAAACGTAATGTTTGTACCTAGAATAAAGTTAAAAAGTTTAAACAATTTTAAAATATCACTATATTCAGGCGAGTAAACGAAAAATGTTCATTTCAGACTCTAAAAACGTAGAAATCGTGTTTCAAGTTGAAATACGCCTTGTAAACGAAAAATGTTTGTTTCAGACTCTAAAACCGCAGAAATCGTGTTTCAAGTTGAAATACGCCTTGGCACCATATCTCACCTAAAGTAAATGGTAGAATCAAACTTTAACCAAACGTAATGTTTGTACCTAGGGTAAAGTTAAAAAGTTTAAACAATTTTAAAATATCACCAGATTTAGGCGAGTAAACGAAAAATGTTCATTTCAGACTCTAAAAACGTAGAAATCGTGTTTCAAGTTGAAATACGCCTTGTAAACGAAAAATGTTCGTTTCAGACTCTAAAACCGCAGAAATCGTGTTTCAAGTTGAAATACGCCTTGGCACCATATCTCACCTAAAGTAAATGGTAGAATCAAACTTTAACCAAACGTAATGTTTGTACCTAGGGTAAAGTTAAAAAGTTTAAACAATTTTAAAATATCACCAGATTTAGGCGAGTAAACGAAAAATGTTCATTTTAAACTCTAAAAACGTAGAAATCGTGTTTCAAGTTGAAATACGCCTTGTAAACGAAAAATGTTCGTTTCAGACTCTAAAACCGCTGAAATCGTGTTTCAAGTATTTCAATACGCCTTGGCACAATATCTCACCTAAAGTAAATGGTAGAATCAAACTTTAACCAAACGTAATGTTTGTACCTAGGGTAAAGTTAAAAAGTTTAAACAATTTTAAAATATCACTATATTTAGGCGAGTAAATGAAAAATGTTCATTTCAGACTCTAAAAACGTAGAAATCGTGTTTCAAGTTGAAATACGCCTTGTAAACGAAAAATGTTCGTTTCAGACTCTAAAACCGCAGAAATCGTGTTTCAAGTTGAAATACGCCTTGGCACCATATCTCACCTAAAGTAAATGGTAAAATCAAACTTTAACCAAACGTAATGTTTGTACCTAGGGTAAAGTTAAAAAGTTTAAACAATTTTAAAATATCACTATATTTAGGCGAGTAAACGAAAAATGTTCATTTCAGACTCTAAAAACGTAGAAATCGTGTTTCAAGTTGAAATACGCCTTGGGACCATATCTCACCTAAAGTAAATGGTAGAATCAAACTTTAACCAAACGTAATGTTTGTACCTAGGGTAAAGTTAAAAAGTTTAAACAATTTTAAAATATCACCAGATTTAGGCGAGTAAACGAAAAATGTTCATTTCAGACTCTAAAAACGTAGAAATCGTGTTTCAAGTTGAAATACGCCTTGTAAACGAAAAATGTTCGTTTCAGACTCTAAAACCGCAGAAATCGTATTTCAAGTTGAAATACGCCTTGGTACCATATCTCACCTAAAGTAAATGGTAGAATCAAACTTTAACTAAACGTAATGTTTGTACCTAGGGTAAAGTTAAAAAGTTTAAACAATTTTAAAATATCACTATATTTAGGCGAGTAAACGAAAAATGTTCATTTCAGACTCTAAAAACGTAGAAATCGTGTTTCAAGTTGAAATACGCCTTGTAAACGAAAAATGTTCGTTTCAGACTCTAAAACCGCAGAAATCGTGTTTCAAGTTGAAATACGCCTTGGCACCATATCTCACCTAAAGTAAATGGTAGAATCAAACTTTAACCAAACGTAATGTTTGTACCTAGGGTAAAGTTAAAAAGTTTAAACAATTTTAAAATATCACCAGATTTAGGCGAGTAAACAAAAAATGTTCATTTCAGACTCTAAAAACGTAGAAATCGTGTTTCAAGTTGAAATACGCCTTGTAAACGAAAAATGTTCGTTTCAGACTCTAAAACCGCAGAAATCGTGTTTCAAGTTGAAATACGCCTTGGGACCATATCTCACCTAAAGTAAATGGTAGAATCAAACTTTAACCAAACGTAATGTTTGTACCTAGGGTAAAGTTAAAAAGTTTAAACAATTTTAAAATATCACTATATTTAGGCGAGTAAACGAAAAATGTTCATTTCAAACTCTAAAAACGTAGAAATCGTGTTTCAAGTTGAAATACGCCTTGTAAACGAAAAATGTTCGTTTCAGACTCTAAAACCGCAGAAATCGTGTTTCAAGTTGAAATACGCCTTGGCACCATATCTCACCTAAAGTAAATGGTAGAATCAAACTTTAACCAAACGTAATGTTTGTAACTAGGGTAAAGTTAAAAAGTTTAAACAATTTTAAAATATCACCAGATTTAGGCGAGTAAACGAAAAATGTTCATTTTAGACTCTAAAAACGTAGAAATCGTGTTTCAAGTTGAAATACGCCTTGTAAACGAAAAATGTTCATTTCAGACTCTAATAACGTAGAAATCGTGTTTCAAGTTGAAATACGCCTTGGGACCATATCTCACTTAAAGTAAATGGTAGAATCAAACTTTAACCAAACGTAATGTTTGTACCTAGGATAAAGTTAAAAAGTTTAAACAATTTTAAAATATCACTATATTCAGGCGAGTAAACGAAAAATGTTCATTTCAGACTCTAAAAACGTAGAAATCGTGTTTCAAGTTGAAATACGCCTTGTAAACGAAAAATGTTCGTTTCAGACTCTAAAACCGCAGAAATCGTGTTTCAAGTTGAAATACGCCTTGGCACCATATCTCACCTAAAGTAAATGGTAGAATCAAACTTTAACCAAACGTAATGTTTGTACCTAGGGTAAAGTTAAAAAGTTTAAACAATTTTAAAATATCACCAGATTTAGGCGAGTAAACGAAAAATGTTCATTTCAGACTCTAAAAACGTAGAAATCGTGTTTCAAGTTGAAATACGCCTTGTAAACGAAAAATGTTCGTTTCAGACTCTAAAACCGCAGAAATCGTGTTTCAAGTTGAAATACGCCTTGGCACCATATCTCACCTAAAGTAAATGGTAGAATCAAACTTTAACCAAACGTAATGTTTGTACCTAGGGTAAAGTTAAAAAGTTTAAACAATATTAAAATATCACCAGATTTAGGCGAGTAAACGAAAAATGTTCATTTTAAACTCTAAAAACGTAGAAATCGTGTTTCAAGTTGAAATACGCCTTGTAAACGAAAAATGTTCGTTTCAGACTCTAAAACCGCTGAAATCGTGTTTCAAGTATTTCAATACGCCTTGGCACAATATCTCACCTAAAGTAAATGGTAGAATCAAACTTTAACCAAACGTAATGTTTGTACCTAGGGTAAAGTTAAAAAGTTTAAACAATTTTAAAATATCACTATATTTAGGCGAGTAAACGAAAAATGTTCATTTCAGACTCTAAAAACGTAGAAATCGTGTTTCAAGTTGAAATACGCCTTGTAAACGAAAAATGTTCGTTTCATACTCTAAAACCGCAGAAATCGTGTTTCAAGTTGAAATACGCCTTGGCACCATATCTCACCTAAAGTAAATGGTAGAATCAAACTTTAACCAAACGTAATGTTTGTACCTAGGGTAAAGTTAAAAAGTTTAAACAATTTTAAAATATCACTATATTTAGGCGAGTAAACGAAAAATGTTCATTTCAGACTCTAAAAACGTAGAAATCGTGTTTCAAGTTGAAATACGCCTTGTAAACGAAAAATGTTCGTTTCAGACTCTAAAACCGTAGAAATCGTGTTTCAAGTTGAAATACACCTTGGGACCATATCTCACCTAAAAAAAATGGTAGAATCAAACTTTAACCAAACGTAATGTTTGTACCTAGGGTAAAGTTGAAAAGTTTAAACAATTTTAAAATATCACTATATTTAGGCGAGTAAACGAAAAATGTTCATTTCAGACTCTAAAAACGTAGAAATCGTGTTTCAAGTTGAAATACGCCTTGGGACCATATCTCACCTAAAGTAAATGGTAGAATCAAACTTTAACCAAACGTAATGTTTGTACCTAGGGTAAAGTTAAAAAGTTTAAACAATTTTAAAATATCACTATATTTAGGCGAGTAAACGAAATATGTTCATTTCAGACTCTAAAAACATAGAAATCGTGTTTCAAGTTGAAATACGCCTTGGGACCATATCTCACCTAAAGTAAATGGTAGAATCAAACTTTAACCAAACGTAATGTTTGTACCTAGGGTAAAGTTAAAAAGTTTAAACAATTTTAAAATATCACCAGATTTAGGCGAGTAAACGAAAAATGTTCATTTCAGACTCTAAAAACGTAGAAATCGTGTTTCAAGTTGAAATACGCCTTGTAAACGAAAAATGTTCGTTTCAGACTCTAAAACCGCAGAAATCGTATTTCAAGTTGAAATACGCCTTGGGACCATATCTCACCTAAAGTAAATGGTAGAATCAAACTTTAACCAAACGTAATGTTTGTACCTAGGGTAAAGTTAAAAAGTTTAAACAATTTTAAAATATCACTATATTTAGGCGAGTAAACGAAAAATGTTCATTTCAAACTCTAAAAACGTAGAAATCGTGTTTCAAGTTGAAATACGCCTTGTAAACGAAAAATGTTCGTTTCAGACTCTAAAACCGCAGAAATCGTGTTTCAAGTTGAAATACGCCTTGGCACCATATCTCACCTAAAGTAAATGGTAGAATCAAACTTTAACCAAACGTAATGTTTGTAACTAGGGTAAAGTTAAAAAGTTTAAACAATTTTAAAATATCACCAGATTTAGGCGAGTAAACGAAAAATGTTCATTTTAGACTCTAAAAACGTAGAAATCGTGTTTCAAGTTGAAATACGCCTTGTAAACGAAAAATGTTCATTTCAGACTCTAATAACGTAGAAATCGTGTTTCAAGTTGAAATACGCCTTGGGACCATATCTCACTTAAAGTAAATGGTAGAATCAAACTTTAACCAAACGTAATGTTTGTACCTAGGATAAAGTTAAAAAGTTTAAACAATTTTAAAATATCACTATATTCAGGCGAGTAAACGAAAAATGTTCATTTCAGACTCTAAAAACGTAGAAATCGTGTTTCAAGTTGAAATACGCCTTGTAAACGAAAAATGTTCGTTTCAGACTCTAAAACCGCAGAAATCGTGTTTCAAGTTGAAATACGCCTTGGCACCATATCTCACCTAAAGTAAATGGTAGAATCAAACTTTAACCAAACGTAATGTTTGTACCTAGGGTAAAGTTAAAAAGTTTAAACAATTTTAAAATATCACCAGATTTAGGCGAGTAAACGAAAAATGTTCATTTCAGACTCTAAAAACGTAGAAATCGTGTTTCAAGTTGAAATACGTCTTGTAAACGAAAAATGTTCGTTTCAGACTCTAAAACCGCAGAAATCGTGTTTCAAGTTGAAATACGCCTTGGCACCATATCTCACCTAAAGTAAATGGTAGAATCAAACTTTAACCAAACGTAATGTTTGTACCTAGGGTAAAGTTAAAAAGTTTAAACAATTTTAAAATATCACTATATTTAGGCGAGTAAACGAAAAATGTTCATTTCAGACTCTAAAAACGTAGAAATCGTGTTTCAAGTTGAAATACGCCTTGTAAACGAAAAATGTTCGTTTCAGACTCTAAAACCGCAGAAATCGTGTTTCAAGTTGAAATACGCCTTGGCACCATATCTCACCTAAAGTAAATGGTAGAATCAAACTTTAACCAAACGTAATGTTTGTACCTAGGGTAAAGTTAAAAAGTTTAAACAATTTTAAAATATCACCAGATTTAGGCGAGTAAACGAAAAATGTTCATTTCAGACTCTAAAAACGTAGAAATCGTGTTTCAAGTTGAAATACGCCTTGTAAACGAAAAATGTTCGTTTCAGACTCTAAAACCGCAGAAATCGTGTTTCAAGTTGAAATACGCCTTGGTACCATATCTCACCTAAAGTAAATGGTAGAATCAAACTTTAACCAAATGTAATGTTTGTACCTAGGGTAAAGTTAAAAAGTTTAAACAATTTTAAAATATCACTATATTTAGGCGAGTAAACGAAAAATGTTCATTTCAGACTCTAAAAACGTAGAAATCGTGTTTCAAGTTGAAATACGCCTTGTAAACGAAAAATGTTCGTTTCAGACTCTAAAACCGCAGAAATCGTGTTTCAAGTTGAAATACGCCTTGGCACCATATCTCACCTAAAGTAAATGGTAGAATCAAACTTTAACCAAACGTAATGTTTGTACCTAGGGTAAAGTTAAAAAGTTTAAACAATTTTAAAATATCACCAGATTTAGGCGAGTAAACGAAAAATGTTCATTTCAAACTCTAAAAACGTAGAAATCGTGTTTCAAGTTGAAATACGCCTTGTAAACGAAAAATGTTCGTTTCAGACTCTAAAACCGCAGAAATCGTGTTTCAAGTTGAAATACGCCTTGGCACCATATCTCACCTAAAGTAAATGGTAGAATCAAACTTTAACCAAACGTAATGTTTGTACCTAGGGTAAAGTTAAAAAGTTTAAACAATTTTAAAATATCACTATATTTAGGCGAGTAAACGAAAAATGTTCGTTTCAGACTCTAAAACCGCAGAAATCGTGTTTCAAGTTGAAATACGCCTTGTAAACGAAAAATGTTCGTTTCAGACTCTAAAACCGCAGAAATCGTGTTTCAAGTTGAAATACGCCTTGGGACCATATCTCACCTAAAGTAAATGGTAGAATCAAACTTTAACCAAACGTAATGTTTGTACCTAGGGTAAAGTTAAAAAGTTTAAACAATTTTAAAATATCACTATATTTAGGCGAGTAAACGAAAAATGTTCATTTCAAACCCTAAAAACGTAGAAATCGTGTTTCAAGTTGAAATACGCCTTGTAAACGAAAAATGTTCGTTTCAGACTCTAAAACCGCTGAAATCGTGTTTCAAGTATTTCAATACGCCTTGGCACAATATCTCACCTAAAGTAAATGGTAGAATCAAACTTTAACCTAACGTAATGTTTGTACCTAGGGTAAAGTTAAAAAGTTTAAACAATTTTAAAATATCACTATATTTAGGCGAGTAAACGAAAAATGTTCATTTCAGACTCTAAAAACGTAGAAATCGTGTTTCAAGTTGAAATACGCCTTGTAAACGAAAAATGTTCGTTTCAGACTCTAAAACCGCAGAAATCGTGTTTCAAGTTGAAATACGCCTTGGCACCATATCTCACCTAAAGTAAATGGTAGAATCAAACTTTAACCAAACGTAATGTTTGTACCTAGGGTAAAGTTAAAAAGTTTAAACAATTTTAAAATATCACTATATTTAGGCGAGTAAACGAAAAATGTTCATTTCAGACTCTAAAAACGTAGAAATCGTATTTCAAGTTAAAATACGCCTTGTAAACCAAAAATGTTCGTTTCAGACTCTAAAACCGCAGAAATCGTGTTTCAAGTTGAAATACGCCTTGGCACCATATCTCACCTAAAGTAAATGGTAGAATCAAACTTTAACCAAACGTAATGTTTGTACCTAGGGTAAAGTTAAAAAGTTTAAACAATTTTAAAATATCACCAGATTTAGGCGAGTAAACGAAAAATGTTCATTTCAGACTCTAAAAACGTAGAAATCGTGTTTCAAGTTGAAATACGCCTTGTAAACGAAAAATGTTCGTTTCAGACTCTAAAACCGCAGAAATCGTGTTTCAAGTTGAAATACGCCTTGGCACCATATCTCACCTAAAGTAAATGGTAGAATCAAACTTTAACCAAACGTAATGTTTGTACCTAGGGTAAAGTTAAAAAGTTTAAACAATTTTAAAATATCACTATATTTAGGCGAGTAAACGAAAAATGTTCATTTCAGACTCTAAAAACGTAGAAATCGTGTTTCAAGTTGAAATACGCCTTGTAAACGAAAAATGTTCGTTTCAGACTCTAAAACCGCAGAAATCGTGTTTCAAGTTGAAATACGCCTTGGCACCATATCTCACCTAAAGTAAATGGTAGAATCAAACTTTAACCAAACGTAATGTTTGTACCTAGGGTAAAGTTAAAAAGTTTAAACAATTTTAAAATATCACCAGATTTAGGCGAGTAAACGAAAAATGTTCATTTCAAACTCTAAAAACGTAGAAATCGTGTTTCAAGTTGAAATACGCCTTGTAAACGAAAAATGTTCGTTTCAGACTCTAAAACCGCTGAAATCGTGTTTCAAGTTGAAATACGCCTTGGCACCATATCTCACCTAAAGTAAATGGTAGAATCAAACTTTAACCAAACGTAATGTTTGTACCTAGGGTAAAGTTAAAAAGTTTAAACAATTTTAAAATATCACCAGATTTAGGCGAGTAAACGAAAAATGTTCATTTTAGACTCTAAAAACGTAGAAATCGTGTTTCAAGTTGAAATACGCCTTGTAAACGAAAAATGTTCATTTCAGACTCTAATAACGTAGAAATCGTGTTTCAAGTTGAAATACGCCTTGGCACCATATCTCACCTAAAGTAAATGGTAGAATCAAACTTTAACCAAACGTAATGTTTGTACCTAGGGTAAAGTTAAAAAGTTTAAACAATTTTAAAATATCACCAGATTTAGGCGAGTAAACGAAAAATGTTCATTTTAGACTCTAAAAACGAAGAAATCGTGTTTCAAGTTGAAATACGCCTTGTAAACGAAAAATGTTCATTTCAGACTCTAATAACGTAGAAATCGTGTTTCAAGTTGAAATACGCCTTGGGACCATATCTCACCTAAAGTAAATGGTAGAATCAAACTTTAACCAAACGTAATGTTTGTACCTAGGGTAAAGTTAAAAAGTTTAAACAATTTTAAAATATCACTATATTTAGGCGAGTAAACGAAAAATGTTCATTTCAGACTCTAAAAACGTAGAAATCGTGTTTCAAGTTGAAATACGCCTTGTAAACGAAAAATGTTCGTTTCAGACTCTAAAACCGCAGAAATCGTGTTTCAAGTTGAAATACGCCTTGGCACCATATCTCACCTAAAGTAAATGGTAGAATCAAACTTTAACCACACGTAATGTTTGTACCTAGGGTAAAGTTAAAAAGTTTAAACAATTTTAAAATATCACCAGATTTAGGCGAGTAAACGAAAAATGTTCATTTCAGACTCTAAAAACGTAGAAATCGTGTTTCAAGTTGAAATACGCCTTGTAAACGAAAAATGTTCGTTTCAGACTCTAAAAACGTAGAAATCGTGTTTCAAGTTGAAATACGCCTTGGGACCATATCTCACCTAAAAAAAATGGTAGAATCAAACTTTAACCAAACGTAATGTTTGTACCTAGGGTAAAGTTGAAAAGTTTAAACAATTTTAAAATATCACTATATTTAGGCGAGTAAACGAAAAATGTTCATTTCAGACTCTAAAAACGTAGAAATCGTGTTTCAAGTTGAAATACGCCTTGGGACCATATCTCACCTAAAGTAAATGGTAGAATCAAACTTTAACCAAACGTAATGTTTGTACCTAGGGTAAAGTTAAAAAGTTTAAACAATTTTAAAATATCACTATATTTAGGCGAGTAAACGAAAAATGTTCATTTCAGACTCTAAAAATATAGAAATCGTGTTTCAAGTTGAAATACGCCTTGTAAACGAAAAATGTTCGTTTCAGACTCTAAAACCGCAGAAATCGTGTTTCAAGTTGAAATACGCCTTGGGACCATATCTCACCTAAAGTAAATGGTAGAATCAAACTTTAACCAAACGTAATGTTTGTACCTAGGGTAAAGTTAAAAAGTTTAAACAATTTTAAAATATCACTATATTTAGGCGAGTAATCGAAAAATGTTCATTTCAGACTCTAAAAACGTAGAAATCGTGTTTCAAGTTGAAATACGCCTTGTAAACGAAATATGTTCGTTTCAGACTCTAAAACCGCAGAAATCGTGTTTCAAGTTGAAATACGCCTTGGGACCATATCTCACCTAAAGTAAATGGTAGAATCAAACTTTAACCAAACGTAATGTTTGTACCTAGGGTAAAGTTAAAAAGTTTAAACAATTTTAAAATATCACTATATTTTGGCGAGTAAACGAAAAATGTTCGTCTCAGACTCTAAAACCGCAGAAATCGTGTTTCAAGTTGAAATACGCCTTGGCACCATATCTCACCTAAAGTAAATGGTAGAATCAAACTTTAACCAAACGTAATGTTTGTACCTAGGGTAAAGTTAAAAAGTTTAAACAATTTTAAAATATCACCAGATTTAGGCGAATAAACGAAAAATGTTCATTTCAGACTCTAAAAACGTAGAAATCGTGTTTCAAGTTGAAATACGCCTTGTAAACGAAAAATGTTCGTTTCAGACTCTAAAACCGCAGAAATCGTGTTTCAAGTTGAAATACGCCTTGGAAACGAAAAATGTTCGTTTCAGACTCTAAAACCGCTGAAATCGTGTTTCAAGTTGAAATACGCCTTGGCACCATATCTCACCTAAAGTAAATGGTAGAATCAAACTTTAACCAAACGTAATGTTTGTACCTAGGGTAAAGTTAAAAAGTTTAAACAATTTTAAAATATCACCAGATTTAGGCGAGTAAACGAAAAATGTTCATTTTAGACTCTAAAAACGAAGAAATCGTGTTTCAAGTTGAAATACGCCTTGTAAACGAAAAATGTTCATTTCAGACTCTAATAACGTAGAAATCGTGTTTCAAGTTGAAATACGCCTTGGGACCATATCTCACCTAAAGTAGAATCAAACTTTAACCAAACGTAATGTTTGTACCTAGGGTAAAGTTAAAAAGTTTAAACAATTTTAAAATATCACTATATTTAGGCGAGTAAACGAAAAATGTTCATTTCAGACTCTAAAAACGTAGAAATCGTGTTTCAAGTTGAAATACGCCTTGTAAACGAAAAATGTTCGTTTCAGACTCTAAAACCGCAGAAATCGTGTTTCAAGTTGAAATACGCCTTGGCACCATATCTCACCTAAAGTAAATGGTAGAATCAAACTTTAACCAAACGTAATGTTTGTACCTAGGGTAAAGTTAAAAAGTTTAAACAATTTTAAAATATCACTATATTTAGGCGAGTAAACGAAAAATGTTCATTTCAGACTCTAAAAACGTAGAAATCGTGTTTCAAGTTGAAATACGCCTTGTAAACGAAAAATGTTCGTTTCAGACTCTAAAACCGCAGAAATCGTGTTTCAAGTTGAAATACGCCTTGGCACCATATCTCACCTAAAGTAAATGGTAGAATCAAACTTTAACCAAACGTAATGTTTGTACCTAGGGTAAAGTTAAAAAGTTTAAACAATTTTAAAATATCACTATATTTAGGCGAGTAAACGAAAAATGTTCATTTCAGACTCTAAAAACGTAGAAATCGTGTTTCAAGTTGAAATACGCCTTGTAAACGAAAAATGTTCGTTTCAGACTCTAAAACCGCAGAAATCGTGTTTCAAGTTGAAATACGCCTTGGAAACGAAAAATGTTCGTTTCAGACTCTAAAACCGCTGAAATCGTGTTTCAAGTTGAAATACGCCTTGGCACCATATCTCACCTAAAGTAAATGGTAGAATCAAACTTTAACCAAACGTAATGTTTGTGCCTAGGGTAAAGTTAAAAAGTTTAAACAATTTTAAAATATCACCAGATTTAGGCGAGTAAACGAAAAATGTTCATTTTAGACTCTAAAAACGTAGAAATCGTGTTTCAAGTTGAAATACGCCTTGTAAACGAAAAATGTTCATTTCAGACTCTAATAACGTAGAAATCGTGTTTCAAGTTGAAATACGCCTTGGCACCATATCTCACCTAAAGTAAATGGTAGAATCAAACTTTAACCAAACGTAATGTTTGTACCTAGGGTAAAGTTAAAAAGTTTAAACAATTTTAAAATATCACCAGATTTAGGCGAGTAAACGAAAAATGTTCATTTTAGACTCTAAAAACGAAGAAATCGTGTTTCAAGTTGAAATACGCCTTGTAAACGAAAAATGTTCATTTCAGACTCTAATAACGTAGAAATCGTGTTTCAAGTTGAAATACGCCTTGGGACCATATCTCACCTAAAGTAGAATCAAACTTTAACCAAACGTAATGTTTGTACCTAGGGTAAAGTTAAAAAGTTTAAACAATTTTAAAATATCACTATATTTAGGCGAGTAAACGAAAAATGTTCATTTCAGACTCTAAAAACGTAGAAATCGTGTTTCAAGTTGAAATACGCCTTGTAAACGAAAAATGTTCGTTTCAGACTCTAAAACCGCAGAAATCGTGTTTCAAGTTGAAATACGCCTTGGCACCATATCTCACCTAAAGTAAATGGTAGAATCAAACTTTAACCAAACGTAATGTTTGTACCTAGGGTAAAGTTAAAAAGTTTAAACAATTTTAAAATATCACTATATTTAGGCGAGTAAACGAAAAATGTTCATTTCAGACTCTAAAAACGTAGAAATCGTGTTTCAAGTTGAAATACGCCTTGGGACCATATCTCACCTAAAAAAAATGGTAGAATCAAACTTTAACCAAACGTAATGTTTGTACCTAGGGTAAAGTTGAAAAGTTTAAACAATTTTAAAATATCACTATATTTAGGCGAGTAAACGAAAAATGTTCATTTCAGACTCTAAAAACGTAGAAATCGTGTTTCAAGTTGAAATACGCCTTGGGACCATATCTCACCTAAAGTAAATGGTAGAATCAAACTTTAACCAAACGTAATGTTTGTACCTAGGGTAAAGTTAAAAAGTTTAAACAATTTTAAAATATCACTATATTTAGGCGAGTAAACGAAAAATGTTCATTTCAGACTCTAAAAATATAGAAATCGTGTTTCAAGTTGAAATACGCCTTGTAAACGAAAAATGTTCGTTTCAGACTCTAAAACCGCAGAAATCGTGTTTCAAGTTGAAATACGCCTTGGGACCATATCTCACCTAAAGTAAATGGTAGAATCAAACTTTAACCAAACGTAATGTTTGTACCTAGGGTAAAGTTAAAAAGTTTAAATAATTTTAAAATTTCACTATATTTAGGCGAGCAATCGAAAAATGTTCATTTCAGACTCTAAAAACGTAGAAATCGTGTTTCAAGTTGAAATACGCCTTGTAAACGAAAAATGTTCGTTTCAGACTCTAAAACCGCAGAAATCGTGTTTCAAGTTGAAATACGCCTTGGCACCATATCTCACCTAAAGTAAATGGTAGAATCAAACTTTAACCAAACGTAATGTTTGTACCTAGGGTAAAGTTAAAAAGTTTAAACAATTTTAAAATATCACCAGATTTAGGCGAGTAAACGAAAAATGTTCATTTTAGACTCTAAAAACGAAGAAATCGTGTTTCAAGTTGAAATACGCCTTGTAAACGAAAAATGTTCATTTCAGACTCTAATAACGTAGAAATCGTGTTTCAAGTTGAAATACGCCTTGGGACCATATCTCACCTAAAGTAGAATCAAACTTTAACCAAACGTAATGTTTGTACCTAGGGTAAAGTTAAAAAGTTTAAACAATTTTAAAATATCACTATATTTAGGCGAGTAAACGAAAAATGTTCATTTCAGACTCTAAAAACGTAGAAATCGTGTTTCAAGTTGAAATACGCCTTGTAAACGAAAAATGTTCGTTTCAGACTCTAAAACCGCAGAAATCGTGTTTCAAGTTGAAATACGCCTTGGCACCATATCTCACCTAAAGTAAATGGTAGAATCAAACTTTAACCAAACGTAATGTTTGTACCTAGGGTAAAGTTAAAAAGTTTAAACAATTTTAAAATATCACTATATTTAGGCGAGTAAACGAAAAATGTTCATTTCAGACTCTAAAAACGTAGAAATCGTGTTTCAAGTTGAAATACGCCTTGTAAACGAAAAATGTTCGTTTCAGACTCTAAAACCGCAGAAATCGTGTTTCAAGTTGAAAAACGCCTTGGCACCATATCTCACCTAAAGTAAATGGTAGAATCAAATTTTAACCAAACGTAATGTTTGTACCTAGGGTAAAGTTAAAAAGTTTAAACAATTTTAAAATATCACTATATTTAGGCGAGTAAACGAAAAATGTTCGTTTCAGACTCTAAAACCGCAGAAATCGTGTTTCAAGTTGAAATACGCCTTGGGACCATATCTCACCTAAAGTAAATGGTAGAATCAAACTTTAACCAAACGTAATGTTTGTACCTAGGGTAAAGTTGAAAAGTTTAAACAATTTTAAAATATCACTATATTTAGGCGAGTAAACGAAAAATGTTCATTTCAGACTCTAAAAACGTAGAAATCGTATTTCAAGTTAAAATACGCCTTGTAAACGAAAAATGTTCGTTTCAGACTCTAAAACCGCAGAAATCGTGTTTCAAGTTGAAATACGCCTTGGGACCATATCTCACCTAAAGTAAATGGTAGAATCAAACTTTAACCAAACGTAATGTTTGTACCTAGGGTAAAGTTGAAAAGTTTAAACAATTTTAAAATATCACTATATTTAGGCGAGTAAACGAAAAATGTTCATTTCAGACTTTAAAAACGTAGAAATCGTGTTTCAAGTTGAAATACGCCTTGGGACCATATCTCACCTAAAAAAAATGGTAGAATCAAACTTTAACCAAACGTAATGTTTGTACCTAGGGTAAAGTTGAAAAGTTTAAACAATTTTAAAATATCACTATATTTAGGCGAGTAAACGAAAAATGTTCATTTTAGACTCTAAAAACGAAGAAATCGTGTTTCAAGTTGAAATACGCCTTGTAAACGAAAAATGTTCATTTCAGACTCTAATAACGTAGAAATCGTGTTTCAAGTTGAAATACGCCTTGGGACCATATCTCACCTAAAGTAGAATCAAACTTTAACCAAACGTAATGTTTGTACCTAGGGTAAAGTTAAAAAGTTTAAACAATTTTAAAATATCACTATATTTAGGCGAGTAAACGAAAAATGTTCATTTCAGACTCTAAAAACGTAGAAATCGTGTTTCAAGTTGAAATACGCCTTGTAAACGAAAAATGTTCGTTTCAGACTCTAAAACCGCAGAAATCGTGTTTCAAGTTGAAATACGCCTTGGCACCATATCTCACCTAAAGTAAATGGTAGAATCAAACTTTAACCAAACGTAATGTTTGTGCCTAGGGTAAAGTTAAAAAGTTTAAACAATTTTAAAATATCACCAGATTTAGGCGAGTAAACGAAAAATGTTCATTTTAGACTCTAAAAACGTAGAAATCGTGTTTCAAGTTGAAATACGCCTTGTAAACGAAAAATGTTCATTTCAGACTCTAATAACGTAGAAATCGTGTTTCAAGTTGAAATACGCCTTGGCACCATATCTCACCTAAAGTAAATGGTAGAATCAAACTTTAACCAAACGTAATGTTTGTACCTAGGGTAAAGTTAAAAAGTTTAAACAATTTTAAAATATCACTATATTTAGGCGAGTAAACGAAAAATGTTCATTTCAGACTCTAAAAACGTAGAAATCGTGTTTCAAGTTGAAATACGCCTTGTAAACGAAAAATGTTCGTTTCAGACTCTAAAACCGCAGAAATCGTGTTTAAAGTTGAAATACGCCTTGGCACCATATCTCACCTAAAGTAAATGGTAGAATCAAACTTTAACCAAACGTAATGTTTGTACCTAGGGTAAAAGTTAAAAAGTTTAAACAATTTTAAAATATCACTATATTTAGGCGAGTAAACGAAAAATGTTCATTTCAGACTCTAAAAACGTAGAAATCGTGTTTCAAGTTGAAATACGCCTTGTAAACGAAAAATGTTCGTTTCAGACTCTAAAACCGCAGAAATCGTGTTTCAAGTTGAAAAACGCCTTGGCACCATATCTCACCTAAAGTAAATGGTAGAATCAAATTTTAACCAAACGTAATGTTTGTACCTAGGGTAAAGTTAAAAAGTTTAAACAATTTTAAAATATCACTATATTTAGGCGAGTAAACGAAAAATGTTCGTTTCAGACTCTAAAACCGCAGAAATCGTGTTTCAAGTTGAAATACGCCTTGGGACCATATCTCACCTAAAGTAAATGGTAGAATCAAACTTTAACCAAACGTAATGTTTGTACCTAGGGTAAAGTTGAAAAGTTTAAACAATTTTAAAATATCACTATATTTAGGCGAGTAAACGAAAAATGTTCATTTCAGACTCTAAAAACGTAGAAATCGTATTTCAAGTTAAAATACGCCTTGTAAACGAAAAATGTTCGTTTCAGACTCTAAAACCGCAGAAATCGTGTTTCAAGTTGAAATACGCCTTGGCACCATATCTCACCTAAAGTAAATGGTAGAATCAAACTTTAACCAAACGTAATGTTTGTACCTAGGGTAAAGTTAAAAAGTTTAAACAATTTTAAAATATCACCAGATTTAGAAATCGTGTTTCAAGTTGAAATACGCCTTGTAAACGAAACATGTTCGTTTCAGACTCTAAAACCGCAGAAATCGTGTTTCAAGTTGAAATACGCCTTGGGACCATATCTCACCTAAAGTAAATGGTAGAATCAAACTTTAACCAAACGTAATGTTTGTACCTAGGGTAAAGTTAAAAAGTTTAAACAATTTTAAAATATCACTATATTTAGGCGAGTAAACGAAAAATGTTCATTTCAGACTCTAAAAACGTAGAAATCGTGTTTCAAGTTGAAATACGCCTTGTAAACGAAAAATGTTCGTTTCAGACTCTAAAACCGCAGAAATCGTGTTTCAAGTTGAAAAACGCCTTGGCACCATATCTCACCTAAAGTAAATGGTAGAATCAAATTTTAACCAAACGTAATGTTTGTACCTAGGGTAAAGTTAAAAAGTTTAAACAATTTTAAAATATCACTATATTTAGGCGAGTAAACGAAAAATGTTCGTTTCAGACTCTAAAACCGCAGAAATCGTGTTTCAAGTTGAAATACGCCTTGGGACCATATCTCACCTAAAGTAAATGGTAGAATCAAACTTTAACCAAACGTAATGTTTGTACCTAGGGTAAAGTTGAAAAGTTTAAACAATTTTAAAATATCACTATATTTAGGCGAGTAAACGAAAAATGTTCATTTCAGACTCTAAAAACGTAGAAATCGTGTTTCAAGTTGAAATACGCCTTGGGACCATATCTCACCTAAAAAAAATGGTAGAATCAAACTTTAACCAAACGTAATGTTTGTACCTAGGGTAAAGTTGAAAAGTTTAAACAATTTTAAAATATCACTATATTTAGGCGAGTAAACGAAAAATGTTCATTTCAGACTCTAAAAACGTAGAAATCGTGTTTCAAGTTGAAATACGCCTTGGGACCATATCTCACCTAAAGTAAATGGTAGAATCAAACTTTAAACAAACGTAATGTTTGTACCTAGGGTAAAGTTAAAAAGTTTAAACAATTTTAAAATATCACTATATTTAGGCGAGTAAACGAAAAATGTTCATTTCAGACTCTAAAAATATAGAAATCGTGTTTCAAGTTGAAATACGCCTTGTAAACGAAAAATGTTCGTTTCAGACTCTAAAACCGCAGAAATCGTGTTTCAAGTTGAAATACGCCTTGGGACCATATCTCACCTAAAGTAAATGGTAGAATCAAACTTTAACCAAACGTAATGTTTGTACCTAGGGTAAAGTTAAAAAGTTTAAACAATTTTAAAATATCACTATATTTAGGCGAGTAATCGAAAAATGTTCATTTCAGACTCTAAAAACGTAGAAATCGTGTTTCAAGTTGAAATACGCCTTGGCACCATATTTTACCTAAAGTAAATGGTAGAATCAAACTTTAACCAAACGTAATGTTTGTACCTAGGGTAAAGTTAAAAAGTTTAAACAATTTTAAAATATCACCAGATTTAGGCGAGTAAACGAAAAATGTTCATTTCAGACTCTAAAAACGTAGAAATCGTGTTTCAAGTTGAAATACGCCTTGTAAACGAAAAATGTTCGTTTCAGACTCTAAAACCGCAGAAATCGTGTTTCAAGTTGAAATACGCCTTGGAAACGAAAAATGTTCGTTTCAGACTCTAAAACCGCTGAAATCGTGTTTCAAGTTGAAATACGCCTTGGCACCATATCTCACCTAAAGTAAATGGTAGAATCAAACTTTAACCAAACGTAATGTTTGTGCCTAGGGTAAAGTTAAAAAGTTTAAACAATTTTAAAATATCACCAGATTTAGGCGAGTAAACGAAAAATGTTCATTTTAGACTCTAAAAACGTAGAAATCGTGTTTCAAGTTGAAATACGCCTTGTAAACGAAAAATGTTCATTTCAGACTCTAATAACGTAGAAATCGTGTTTCAAGTTGAAATACGCCTTGGCACCATATCTCACCTAAAGTAAATGGTAGAATCAAACTTTAACCAAACGTAATGTTTGTACCTAGGGTAAAGTTAAAAAGTTTAAACAATTTTAAAATATCACCAGATTTAGGCGAGTAAACGAAAAATGTTCATTTTAGACTCTAAAAACGAAGAAATCGTGTTTCAAGTTGAAATACGCCTTGTAAACGAAAAATGTTCATTTCAGACTCTAATATCGTAGAAATCGTGTTTCAAGTTGAAATACGTCTTGGGACCATATCTCACCTAAAGTAGAATCAAACTTTAACCAAACGTAATGTTTGTACCTAGGGTAAAGTTAAAAAGTTTAAACAATTTTAAAATATCACTATATTTAGGCGAGTAAACGAAAAATGTTCATTTCAGACTCTAAAAACGTAGAAATCGTGTTTCAAGTTGAAATACGCCTTGTAAACGAAAAATGTTCGTTTCAGACTCTAAAACCGCAGAAATCGTGTTTCAAGTTGAAATACGCCTTGGCACCATATCTCACCTAAAGTAAATGGTAGAATCAAACTTTAACCAAACGTAATGTTTGTACCTAGGGTAAAGTTAAAAAGTTTAAACAATTTTAAAATATCACCAGATTTAGGCGAGTAAACGAAAAATGTTCATTTCAGACTCTAAAAACGTAGAAATCGTGTTTCAAGTTGAAATACGCCTTGTAAACGAAAAATGTTCGTTTCAGACTCTAAAACCGCAGAAATCGTGTTTCAAGTTGAAAAACGCCTTGGCACCATATCTCACCTAAAGTAAATGGTAGAATCAAATTTTAACCAAACGTAATGTTTGTACCTAGGGTAAAGTTAAAAAGTTTAAACAATTTTAAAATATCACTATATTTAGGCGAGTAAACGAAAAATGTTCGTTTCAGACTCTAAAACCGCAGAAATCGTGTTTCAAGTTGAAATACGCCTTGGGACCATATCTCACCTAAAGTAAATGGTAGAATCAAACTTTAACCAAACGTAATGTTTGTACCTAGGGTAATGTTGAAAAGTTTAAACAATTTTAAAATATCACTATATTTAGGCGAGTAAACGAAAAATGTTCATTTCAGACTCTAAAAACGTAGAAATCGTGTTTCAAGTTGAAATACGCCTTGGGACCATATCTCACCTAAAGTAAATGGTAGAATCAAACTTCAACCAAACGTAATGTTTGTACCTAGGGTAAAGTTGAAAAGTTTAAACAATTTTAAAATATCACTATATTTATGCGAGTAAACGAAAAATGTTCGTTTCAGACTCTAAAACCGCAGAAATCGTGTTTCAAGTTGAAATACGCCTTGGGACCATATCTCACCTAAAGTAAATGGTAGAATCAAACTTTAACCAAACGTAATGTTTGTACCTAGGGTAATGTTGAAAAGTTTAAACAATTTTAAAATATCACTATATTTAGGCGAGTAAACGAAAAATGTTCATTTCAGACTCTAAAAACGTAGAAATCGTGTTTCAAGTTGAAATACGCCTTGGGACCATATCTCACCTAAAGTAAATGGTAGAATCAAACTTTAACCAAACGTAATGTTTGTACCTAGGGTAAAGTTGAAAAGTTTAAACAATTTTAAAATATCACCAGATTTAGAAATCGTGTTTCAAGTTGAAATACGCCTTGTAAACGAAAAATGTTCGTTTCAGACTCTAAAACCGCAGAAATCGTGTTTCAAGTTGAAATACGCCTTGGGACCATATCTCACCTAAAGTATATGGTAGAATCAAACTTTAACCAAACGTAATGTTTGTACCTAGGGTAAAGTTAAAAAGTTTAAACAATTTTAAAATATCACTATATTTAGGCGAGTAAACGAAAAATGTTCATTTCAGACTCTAAAAACGTAGAAATCGTATTTCAAGTTAAAATACGCCTTGTAAACGAAAAATGTTCGTTTCAGACTCTAAAACCGCAGAAATCGTGTTTCAAGTTGAAATACGCCTTGGCACCATATCTCACCTAAAGTAAATGGTAGAATCAAACTTTAACCAAACGTAATGTTTGTACCTAGGGTAAAGTTAAAAAGTTTAAACAATTTTAAAATATCACCAGATTTAGGCGAGTAAACGAAAAATGTTCATTTTAGACTCTAAAAACGTAGAAATCGTGTTTCAAGTTAAAATACGCCTTGTAAACGAAAAATGTTCGTTTCAGACTCTAAAACCGCAGAAATCGTGTTTCAAGTTGAAATACGCCTTGGCACCATATCTCACCTAAAGTAAATGGTAGAATCAAACTTTAACCAAACGTAATGTTTGTACCTAGGGTAAAGTTAAAAAGTTTAAACAATTTTAAAATATCACCAGATTTAGAAATCGTGTTTCAAGTTGAAATACGCCTTGTAACCGAAAAATGTTCGTTTCAGACTCTAAAACCGCAGAAATCGTGTTTCAAGTTGAAATACGCCTTGGGACCATATCTCACCTAAAGTAAATGGTAGAATCAAACTTTAACCAAACGTAATGTTTGTACCTAGGGTAAAGTTAAAAAGTTTAAACAATTTTAAAATATCACTATATTTAGGCGAGTAAACGAAAAATGTTTGTTTCAGACTCTAAAACCGCAGAAATCGTGTTTCAAGTTGAAATACACCTTGGGACCATATCTCACCTAAAGTAAATTGTAGAATCAAACTTTAACCAAACGTAATGTTTGTACCTAGGGTAAAGTTGAAAAGTTTAAACAATTTTAAAATATCACTATATTTAGGCGAGTAAACGAAAAATGTTCATTTCAGACTCTAAAAACGTAGAAATCGTGTTTCAAGTTGAAATACGCCTTGGGACCATATCTCACCTAAAAAAAATGGTAGAATCAAACTTTAACCAAACGTAATGTTTGTACCTAGGGTAAAGTTGAAAAGTTTAAACAATTTTAAAATATCACTATATTTAGGCGAGTAAACGAAAAATGTTCATTTCAGACTCTAAAAACGTAGAAATCGTGTTTCAAGTTGAAATACGCCTTGTAAACGAAAAATGTTCGTTTCAGACTCTAAAACCGCAGAAATCGTGTTTCAAGTTGAAAAACGCCTTGGCACCATATCTCACCTAAAGTAAATGGTAGAATCAAATTTTAACCAAACGTAATGTTTGTACCTAGGGTAAAGTTAAAAAGTTTAAACAATTTTAAAATATCACTATATTTAGGCGAGTAAACGAAAAATGTTCGTTTCAGACTCTAAAACCGCAGAAATCGTGTTTCAAGTTGAAATACGCCTTGGGACCATATCTCACCTAAAGTAAATGGTAGAATCAAACTTTAACCAAACGTAATGTTTGTACCTAGGGTAATGTTGAAAAGTTTAAACAATTTTAAAATATCACTATATTTAGGCGAGTAAACGAAAAATGTTCATTTCAGACTCTAAAAACGTAGAAATCGTGTTTCAAGTTGAAATACGCCTTGGGACCATATCTCACCTAAAGTAAATGGTAGAATCAAACTTCAACCAAACGTAATGTTTGTACCTAGGGTAAAGTTGAAAAGTTTAAACAATTTTAAAATATCACTATATTTATGCGAGTAAACGAAAAATGTTCATTTCAGACTCTAAAAACGTAGAAATCATGTTTCAAGTTGAAATACGCCTTGGGACCATATCTCACCTAAAGTAAATGGTAGAATCAAACTTTAACCAAACGTAATGTTTGTACCTAGGGTAAAGTTGAAAAGTTTAAACAATTTTTAAATATCACCAGATTTAGAAATCGTGTTTCAAGTTGAAATACGCCTTGTAAACGAAAAATGTTCGTTTCAGACTCTAAAACCGCAGAAATCGTGTTTCAAGTTGAAATACGCCTTGGGACCATATCTCACCTAAAGTAAATGGTAGAATCAAACTTTAACCAAACGTAATGTTTGTACCTAGGGTAAAGTTAAAAAGTTTAAACAATTTTAAAATATCACCAGATTTAGGCGAGTAAACGAAAAATGTTCATTTCAGACTCTAAAAACATAGAAATCGTGTTTCAAGTTGAAATACGCCTTGTAAACGAAAAATGTTCGTTTCAGACTCTAAAACCGCAGAAATCGTGTTTCAAGTTGAAATACGCCTTGGGACCATATCTCACCTAAAGTAAATGGTAGAATCAAACTTTAACCAAACGTAATGTTTGTACCTAGGGTAAAGTTAAAAAGTTTAAACAATTTTAAAATATCACTATATTTAGGCGAGTAAACGAAAAATGTTCATTTCAGACTCTAAAAACGTAGAAATCGTGTTTCAAGTTGAAATACGCCTTGGGACCATATCTCACCTAAAAAAAATGGTAGAATCAAACTTTAACCAAACGTAATGTTTGTACCTAGGGTAAAGTTGAAAAGTTTAAACAATTTTAAAATATCACTATATTTAGGCGAGTAAACGAAAAATGTTCATTTCAGACTCTAAAAACGTAGAAATCGTGTTTCAAGTTGAAATACGCCTTGGGACCATATCTCACCTAAAGTAAATGGTAGAATCAAACTTTAACCAAACGTAATGTTTGTACCTAGGGTAAAGTTAAAAAGTTTAAACAATTTTAAAATATCACTATATTTAGGCGAGTAAACGAAAAATGTTCATTTCAGACTCTAAAAATATAGAAATCGTGTTTCAAGTTGAAATACGCCTTGTAAACGAAAAATGTTCGTTTCAGACTCTAAAACCGCAGAAATCGTGTTTCAAGTTGAAATACGCCTTGGGACCATATCTCACCTAAAGTAAATGGTAGAATCAAACTTTAACCAAACGTAATGTTTGTACCTAGGGTAAAGTTAAAAAGTTTAAACAATTTTAAAATATCACTATATTTAGGCGAGTAAACGAAAAATGTTCATTTCAGACTCTAAAAACGTAGAAATCGTGTTTCAAGTTGAAATACGCCTTGTAAACGAAATATGTTCGTTTTAGACTCTAAAACCGCAGAAATCGTGTTTCAAGTTGAAATACGCCTTGGGACCATATCTCACCTAAAGTAAATGGTAGAATCAAACTTTAACCAAACGTAATGTTTGTACCTAGGGTAAAGTTAAAAAGTTTAAACAATTTTAAAATATCACTATATTTTGGCGAGTAAACGAAAAATGTTCGTCTCAGACTCTAAAACCGCAGAAATCGTGTTTCAAGTTGAAATACGCCTTGGCACCATATCTCACCTAAAGTAAATGGTAGAATCAAACTTTAACCAAACGTAATGTTTGTACCTAGGGTAAAGTTAAAAAGTTTAAACAATTTTAAAATATCACCAGATTTAGGCGAGTAAACGAAAAATGTTCGTTTCAGACTCTAAAACCGCAGAAATCGTGTTTCAAGTTGAAATACGCCTTGGAAACGAAAAATGTTCGTTTCACACTCTAAAACCGCTGAAATCGTGTTTCAAGTTGAAATACGCCTTGGCACCATATCTCACCTAAAGTAAATGGTAGAATCAAACTTTAACCAAACGTAATGTTTGTGCCTAGGGTAAAGTTAAAAAGTTTAAACAATTTTAAAATATCACCAGATTTAGGCGAGTAAACGAAAAATGTTCATTTTAGACTCTAAAAACGTAGAAATCGTGTTTCAAGTTGAAATACGCCTTGGGACCATATCTCACCTAAAGTAAATGGTAGAATCAAACTTTAACCAAACGTAATGTTTGTACCTAGGGTAAAGTTAAAAAGTTTAAACAATTTTAAAATATCACTATATTTAGGCGAGTAAACGAAAAATGTTCATTTCAGACTCTAAAAACGTAGAAATCGTGTTTCAAGTTGAAATACGCCTTGGGACCATATCTCACCTAAAGTAAATGGTAGAATCAAACTTTAACCAAACGTAATGTTTGTACCTAGGGTAAAGTTGAAAAGTTTAAACAATTTTAAAATATCACTATATTTAGGCGAGTAAACGAAAAATGTTCATTTCAGACTCTAAAAACGTAGAAATCGTGTTTCAAGTTGAAATACGCCTTGGGACCATATCTCACCTAAAAAAAATGGTAGAATCAAACTTTAACCAAACGTAATGTTTGTACCTAGGGTAAAGTTGAAAAGTTTAAACAATTTTAAAATATCACTATATTTAGGCGAGTAAACGAAAAATGTTCATTTCAGACTCTAAAAACGTAGAAATCGTGTTTCAAGTTGAAATACGCCTTGGGACCATATCTCACCTAAAGTAAATGGTAGAATCAAACTTTAACCAAACGTAATGTTTGTACCTAGGGTAAAGTTAAAAAGTTTAAACAATTTTAAAATATCACTATATTTAGGCGAGTAAACGAAAAATGTTCATTTCAGACTCTAAAAACGTAGAAATCGTGTTTCAAGTTGAAATACGCCTTGGGACCATATCTCACCTAAAAAAAATGGTAGAATCAAACTTTAACCAAACGTAATGTTTGTACCTAGGGTAAAGTTGAAAAGTTTAAACAATTTTAAAATATCACTTTATTTAGGCGAGTAAACGAAAAATGTTCATTTCAGACTCTAAAAACGTAGAAATCGTGTTTCAAGTTGAAATACGCCTTGGGACCATATCTCACCTAAAGTAAATGGTAGAATCAAACTTTAACCAAACGTAATGTTTGTACCTAGGGTAAAGTTAAAAAGTTTAAACAATTTTAAAATATCACCAGATTTAGGCGAGTAAACGAAAAATGTTCATTTCAGACTCTAAAAACGTAGAAATCGTGTTTCAAGTTGAAATACGCCTTGTAAACGAAAAATGTTCGTTTCAGACTCTAAAACCGCAGAAATCGTGTTTCAAGTTGAATTACGCCTTGGTACCATATCTCACCTAAAGTAAATGGTAGAATCAAACTTTAACTAAACGTAATGTTTGTACCTAGGGTAAAGTTAAAAAGTTTAAACAATTTTAAAATATCACTATATTTAGGCGAGTAAACGAAAAATGTTCATTTCAGACTCTAAAAACGTAGAAATCGTGTTTCAAGTTGAAATACGCCTTGTAAACGAAAAATGTTCGTTTCAGACTCTAAAACCGCAGAAATCGTGTTTCAAGTTGAAATACGCCTTGGCACCATATCTCACCTAAAGTAAATGGTAGAATCAAACTTTAACCAAACGTAATGTTTGTACCTAGGGTAAAGTTAAAAAGTTTAAACAATTTTAAAATATCACTATATTTAGGCGAGTAAACGAAAAATGTTCATTTCAAACTCTAAAAACGTAGAAATCGTGTTTCAAGTTGAAATACGCCTTGTAAACGAAAAATGTTCGTTTCAGACTCTAAAACCGCAGAAATCGTGTTTCAAGTTGAAATACGCCTTGGCACCATATCTCACCTAAAGTAAATGGTAGAATCAAACTTTAACCAAACGTAATGTTTGTAACTAGGGTAAAGTTAAAAAGTTTAAACAATTTTAAAATATCACCAGATTTAGGCGAGTAAACGAAAAATGTTCATTTTAGACTCTAAAAACGTAGAAATCGTGTTTCAAGTTGAAATACGCCTTGGCACCATATCTCACCTAAAGTAAATGGTAGAATCAAACTTTAACCAAACGTATTGTTTGTACCTAGGGTAAAGTTAAAAAGTTTAAACAATTTTAAAATATCACTATATTTAGGCGAGTAAACGAAAAATGTTCATTTCAGACTCTAAAAACGTAGAAATCGTGTTTCAAGTTGAAATACGCCTTGTAAACGAAAAATGTTCGTTTCAGACTCTAAAACCGCAGAAATCGTGTTTCAAGTTGAAATACGCCTTGGCACCATATCTCACCTAAAGTAAATGGTAGAATCAAACTTTAACCACACGTAATGTTTGTACCCAGGGTAAAGTTAAAAAGTTTAAACAATTTTAAAATATCACCAGATTTAGGCGAGTAAACGAAAAATGTTCATTTCAGACTCTAAAAACGTAGAAATCGTGTTTCAAGTTGAAATACGCCTTGTAAACGAAAAATGTTCGTTTCAGACTCTAAAACCGCAGAAATCGTGTTTCAAGTTGAAATACGCCTTGGCACCATATCTCACCTAAAGTAAATGGTAGAATCAAACTTTAACCAAACGTAATGTTTGTACCTAGGGTAAAGTTAAAAAGTTTAAACAATTTTAAAATATCACTATATTTAGGCGAGTAAACGAAAAATGTTCATTTCAGACTCTAAAAACGTAGAAATCGTGTTTCAAGTTGAAATACGCCTTGTAAACGAAAAATGTTCGTTTCAGACTCTAAAACCGCAGAAATCGTGTTTCAAGTTGAAATACGCCTTGGGACCATATCTCACCTAAAGTAAATGGTAGAATCAAACTTTAACCAAACGTAATGTTTGTACCTAGGGTAAAGTTGAAAAGTTTAAACAATTTTAAAATATCACTATATTTAGGGGAGTAAACGAAAGATGTTCATTTCAGACTCTAAAAACGTAGAAATCGTGTTTCAAGTTGAAATACACCTTGGGACCATATCTCACCTAAAAAAAATGGTAGAATCAAACTTTAACCAAACGTAATGTTTGTACCTAGGGTAAAGTTGAAAAGTTTAAACAATTTTAAAATATCACTATATTTAGGCGAGTAAACGAAAAATGTTCATTTCAGACTCTAAAAACGTAGAAATCGTGTTTCAAGTTGAAATACGCCTTGGGACCATATCTCACCTA
Organism: Pterostichus niger; assembly: GCA_947425015.1. Lineage (NCBI taxonomy): Eukaryota > Metazoa > Arthropoda > Insecta > Coleoptera > Carabidae > Pterostichus > Pterostichus niger. The sequence continues at coordinate 16,484,372 of OX380338.1, read as the reverse complement.
AAGTAAATGGTAGAATCAAACTTTAACCAAACGTAATGTTTGTACCTAGGGTAAAGTTAAAAAGTTTAAACAATTTTAAAATATCACTATATTTAGGCGAGTAAACGAAAAATGTTCATTTCAGACTCTAAAAACATAGAAATCGTGTTTCAAGTTGAAATACGCCTTGTAAACGAAAAATGTTCGTTTCAGACTCTAAAACCGCAGAAATCGTGTTTCAAGTTGAAATACGCCTTGGGACCATATCTCACCTATAGTAAATGGTAGAATCAAACTTTAACCAAACGTAATGTTTGTATCTAGGGTAAAGTTAAAAAGTTTAAACAATTTTAAAATATCACTATATTTAGGCGAGTAATCGAAAAATGTTCATTTAAGACTCTAAAAACGTAGAAATCGTGTTTCAAGTTGAAATACGCCTTGTAAACGAAAAATGTTCGTTTCAGACTCTAAAACCGCAGAAATCGTGTTTCAAGTTGAAATACGCCTTGGGACCATATCTCACCTAAAGTAAATGGTAGAATCAAACTTTAACCAAACGTAATGTTTGTACCTAGGGTAAAGTTAAAAAGTTTAAACAATTTTAAAATATCACTATATTTAGGCGAGTAAACGAAAAATGTTCATTTCAGACTCTAAAAACGTAGAAATCGTGTTTCAAGTTGAAATACACCTTGGGACCATATTTTACCTAAAAAAAATGGTAGAATCAAACTTTAACCAAACGTAATGTTTGTACCTAGGGTAAAGTTGAAAAGTTTAAACAATTTTAAAATATCACTATATTTAGGCGAGTAAACGAAAAATGTTCATTTCAGACTCTAAAAACGTAGAAATCGTGTTTCAAGTTGAAATACGCCTTGGGACCATATCTCACCTAAAGTAAATGGTAGAATCAAACTTTAACCAAACGTAATGTTTGTACCTAGGGTAAAGTTAAAAAGTTTAAACAATTTTAAAATATCACCAGATTTAGGCGAGTAAACGAAAAATGTTCATTTCAGACTCTAAAAACGTAGAAATCGTGTTTCAAGTTGAAATACGCCTTGTAAACGAAAAATGTTCGTTTCAGACTCTAAAACCGCAGAAATCGTGTTTCAAGTTGAAATACGCCTTGGTACCATATCTCACCTAAAGTAAATGGTAGAATCAAACTTTAACTAAACGTAATGTTTGTACCTAGGGTAAAGTTAAAAAGTTTAAACAATTTTAAAATATCACTATATTTAGGCGAGTAAACGAAAAATGTTCATTTCAGACTCTAAAAACGTAGAAATCGTATTTCAAGTTAAAATACGCCTTGTAAACGAAAAATGTTCGTTTCAGACTCTAAAACCGCAGAAATCGTGTTTCAAGTTGAAATTACCCCTTGGCACCATATCTCACCTAAAGTAAATGGTAGAATCAAACTTTAACCAAACGTAATGTTTGTACCTAGGGTAAAGTTAAAAAGTTTAAACAATTTTAAAATATCACCAGATTTAGGCGAGTAAACGAAAAATGTTCATTTTAGACTCTAAAAACGTAGAAATCGTGTTTCAAGTTAAAATACGCCTTGTAAACGAAAAATGTTCGTTTCAGACTCTAAAACCGCAGAAATCGTGTTTCAAGTTGAAATACGCCTTGGCACCATATCTCACCTAAAGTAAATGGTAGAATCAAACTTTAACCAAACGTAATGTTTGTACCTAGGGTAAAGTTAAAAAGTTTAAACAATTTTAAAATATCACCAGATTTAGAAATCGTGTTTCAAGTTGAAATACGCCTTGTAAACGAAAAATGTTCGTTTCAGACTCTAAAACCGCAGAAATCGTGTTTCAAGTTGAAATACGCCTTGGGACCATATCTCACCTAAAGTAAATGGTAGAATCAAACTTTAACCAAACGTAATGTTTGTACCTAGGGTAAAGTTAAAAAGTTTAAACAATTTTAAAATATCACTATATTTAGGCGAGTAAACGAAAAATGTTCATTTCAGACTCTAAAAACGTAGAAATCGTGTTTCAAGTTGAAATACGCCTTGTAAACGAAAAATGTTCGTTTCAGACTCTAAAACCGCAGAAATCGTGTTTCAAGTTGAAAAACGCCTTGGCACCATATCTCACCTAAAGTAAATGGTAGAATCAAATTTTAACCAAACGTAATGTTTGTACCTAGGGTAAAGTTAAAAAGTTTAAACAATTTTAAAATATCACTATATTTAGGCGAGTAAACGAAAAATGTTCGTTTCAGACTCTAAAACCGCAGAAATCGTGTTTCAAGTTGAAATACACCTTGGGACCATATCTCACCTAAAGTAAATGGTAGAATCAAACTTTAACCAAACGTAATGTTTGTACCTAGGGTAAAGTTGAAAAGTTTAAACAATTTTAAAATATCACTATATTTAGGCGAGTAAACGAAAAATGTTCATTTCAGACTCTAAAAACGTAGAAATCGTGTTTCAAGTTGAAATACGCCTTGGGACCATATCTCACCTAAAAAAAATGGTAGAATCAAACTTTAACCAAACGTAATGTTTGTACCTAGGGTAAAGTTGAAAAGTTTAAACAATTTTAAAATATCACTATATTTAGGCGAGTAAACGAAAAATGTTCATTTCAGACTCTAAAAACGTAGAAATCGTGTTTCAAGTTGAAATACGCCTTGGGACCATATCTCACCTAAAGTAAATGGTAGAATCAAACTTTAACCAAACGTAATGTTTGTACCTAGGGTAAAGTTAAAAAGTTTAAACAATTTTAAAATATCACTATATTTAGGCGAGTAAACGAAAAATGTTCATTTCAGACTCTAAAAATATAGAAATCGTGTTTCAAGTTGAAATACGCCTTGTAAACGAAAAATGTTCGTTTCAGACTCTAAAACCGCAGAAATCGTGTTTCAAGTTGAAATACGCCTTGGGACCATATCTCACCTAAAGTAAATGGTAGAATCAAACTTTAACCAAACGTAATGTTTGTACCTAGGGTAAAGTTAAAAAGTTTAAACAATTTTAAAATATCACTATATTTAGGCGAGTAAACGAAAAATGTTCATTTCAGACTCTAAAAACGTAGAAATCGTGTTTCAAGTTGAAATACGCCTTGTAAACGAAATATGTTCGTTTCAGACTCTAAAACCGCAGAAATCGTGTTTCAAGTTGAAATAGGCCTTGGGACCATATCTCACCTAAAGTAAATGGTAGAATCAAACTTTAACCAAACGTAATGTTTGTACCTAGGGTAAAGTTAAAAAGTTTAAACAATTTTAAAATATCACTATATTTTGGCGAGTAAACGAAAAATGTTCGTCTCAGACTCTAAAACCGCAGAAATCGTGTTTCAAGTTGAAATACGCCTTGGCACCATATCTCACCTAAAGTAAATGGTAGAATCAAACTTTAACCAAACGTAATGTTTGTACCTAGGGTAAAGTTAAAAAGTTTAAACAATTTTAAAATATCACCAGATTTAGGCGAGTAAACGAAAAATGTTCATTTCAGACTCTAAAAACGTAGAAATCGTGTTTCAAGTTGAAATACGCCTTGTAAACGAAAAATGTTCGTTTCAGACTCTAAAACCGCAGAAATCGTGTTTCAAGTTGAAATACGCCTTGGAAACGAAAAATGTTCGTTTCAGACTCTAAAACCGCTGAAATCGTGTTTCAAGTTGAAATACGCCTTGGCACCATATCTCACCTAAAGTAAATGGTAGAATCAAACTTTAACCAAACGTAATGTTTGTGCCTAGGGTAAAGTTAAAAAGTTTAAACAATTTTAAAATATCACCAGATTTAGGCGAGTAAACGAAAAATGTTCATTTTAGACTCTAAAAACGTAGAAATCGTGTTTCAAGTTGAAATACGCCTTGGGACCATATCTCACCTAAAGTAAATGGTAGAATCAAACTTTAACCAAACGTAATGTTTGTACCTAGGGTAAAGTTAAAAAGTTTAAACAATTTTAAAATATCACTATATTTAGGCGAGTAAACGAAAAATGTTCATTTCAGACTCTAAAAACGTAGAAATCGTGTTTCAAGTTGAAATACGCCTTGGGACCATATCTCACCTAAAGTAAATGGTAGAATCAAACTTTAACCAAACGTAATGTTTGTACCTAGGGTAAAGTTGAAAAGTTTAAACAATTTTAAAATATCACTATATTTAGGCGAGTAAACGAAAAATGTTCATTTCAGACTCTAAAAACGTAGAAATCGTGTTTCAAGTTGAAATACGCCTTGGGACCATATCTCACCTAAAAAAAATGGTAGAATCAAACTTTAACCAAACGTAATGTTTGTACCTAGGGTAAAGTTGAAAAGTTTAAACAATTTTAAAATATCACTATATTTAGGCGAGTAAACGAAAAATGTTCATTTCAGACTCTAAAAACGTAGAAATCGTGTTTCAAGTTGAAATACGCCTTGGGACCATATCTCACCTAAAAAAAATGGTAGAATCAAACTTTAACCAAACGTAATGTTTGTACCTAGGGTAAAGTTGAAAAGTTTAAACAATTTTAAAATATCACTATATTTAGGCGAGTAAACGAAAAATGTTCATTTCAGACTCTAAAAACGTAGAAATCGTGTTTCAAGTTGAAATACGCCTTGGGACCATATCTCACCTAAAGTAAATGGTAGAATCAAACTTTAACCAAACGTAATGTTTGTACCTAGGGTAAAGTTAAAAAGTTTAAACAATTTTAAAATATCACTATATTTAGGCGAGTAAACGAAAAATGTTCATTTCAGACTCTAAAAACGTAGAAATCGTGTTTCAAGTTGAAATACGCCTTGTAAACGAAAAATGTTCGTTTCAGACTCTAAAACCGCAGAAATCGTGTTTCAAGTTGAAAAACGCCTTGGCACCATATCTCACCTAAAGTAAATGGTAGAATCAAATTTTAACCAAACGTAATGTTTGTACCTAGGGTAAAGTTAAAAAGTTTAAACAATTTTAAAATATCACTATATTTAGGCGAGTAAACGAAAAATGTTCGTTTCAGACTCTAAAACCGCAGAAATCGTGTTTCAAGTTGAAATACACCTTGGGACCATATCTCACCTAAAGTAAATGGTAGAATCAAACTTTAACCAAACGTAATGTTTGTACCTAGGGTAAAGTTGAAAAGTTTAAACAATTTTAAAATATCACTATATTTAGGCGAGTAAACGAAAAATGTTCATTTCAGACTCTAAAAACGTAGAAATCGTGTTTCAAGTTGAAATACGCCTTGGGACCATATCTCACCTAAAAAAAATGGTAGAATCAAACTTTAACCAAACGTAATGTTTGTACCTAGGGTAAAGTTGAAAAGTTTAAACAATTTTAAAATATCACTATATTTAGGCGAGTAAACGAAAAATGTTCATTTCAGACTCTAAAAACGTAGAAATCGTGTTTCAAGTTGAAATACGCCTTGGGACCATATCTCACCTAAAGTAAATGGTAGAATCAAACTTTAACCAAACGTAATGTTTGTACCTAGGGTAAAGTTAAAAAGTTTAAACAATTTTAAAATATCACTATATTTAGGCGAGTAAACGAAAAATGTTCATTTCAGACTCTAAAAATATAGAAATCGTGTTTCAAGTTGAAATACGCCTTGTAAACGAAAAATGTTCGTTTCAGACTCTAAAACCGCAGAAATCGTGTTTCAAGTTGAAATACGCCTTGGGACCATATCTCACCTAAAGTAAATGGTAGAATCAAACTTTAACCAAACGTAATGTTTGTACCTAGGGTAAAGTTAAAAAGTTTAAACAATTTTAAAATATCACTATATTTAGGCGAGTAAACGAAAAATGTTCATTTCAGACTCTAAAAACGTAGAAATCGTGTTTCAAGTTGAAATACGCCTTGTAAACGAAAAATGTTCGTTTCAGACTCTAAAACCGCAGAAATCGTGTTTCAAGTTGAAAAACGCCTTGGCACCATATCTCACCTAAAGTAAATGGTAGAATCAAATTTTAACCAAACGTAATGTTTGTACCTAGGGTAAAGTTAAAAAGTTTAAACAATTTTAAAATATCACTATATTTAGGCGAGTAAACGAAAAATGTTCGTTTCAGACTCTAAAACCGCAGAAATCGTGTTTCAAGTTGAAATACACCTTGGGACCATATCTCACCTAAAGTAAATGGTAGAATCAAACTTTAACCAAACGTAATGTTTGTACCTAGGGTAAAGTTGAAAAGTTTAAACAATTTTAAAATATCACTATATTTAGGCGAGTAAACGAAAAATGTTCATTTCAGACTCTAAAAACGTAGAAATCGTGTTTCAAGTTGAAATACGCCTTGGGACCATATCTCACCTAAAAAAAATGGTAGAATCAAACTTTAACCAAACGTAATGTTTGTACCTAGGGTAAAGTTGAAAAGTTTAAACAATTTTAAAATATCACTATATTTAGGCGAGTAAACGAAAAATGTTCATTTCAGACTCTAAAAACGTAGAAATCGTGTTTCAAGTTGAAATACGCCTTGGGACCATATCTCACCTAAAGTAAATGGTAGAATCAAACTTTAACCAAACGTAATGTTTGTACCTAGGGTAAAGTTAAAAAGTTTAAACAATTTTAAAATATCACTATATTTTGGCGAGTAAACGAAAAATGTTCGTCTCAGACTCTAAAACCGCAGAAATCGTGTTTCAAGTTGAAATACGCCTTGGCACCATATCTCACCTAAAGTAAATGGTAGAATCAAACTTTAACCAAACGTAATGTTTGTACCTAGGGTAAAGTTAAAAAGTTTAAACAATTTAAAAATATCACCAGATTTAGGCGAGTAAACGAAAAATGTTCATTTCAGACTCTAAAAACGTAGAAATCGTGTTTCAAGTTGAAATACGCCTTGTAAACGAAAAATGTTCGTTTCAGACTCTAAAACCGCAGAAATCGTGTTTCAAGTTGAAATACGCCTTGGAAACGAAAAATGTTCGTTTCAGACTCTAAAACCGCTGAAATCGTGTTTCAAGTTGAAATACGCCTTGGCACCATATCTCACCTAAAGTAAATGGTAGAATCAAACTTTAACCAAACGTAATGTTTGTGCCTAGGGTAAAGTTAAAAAGTTTAAACAATTTTAAAATATCACCAGATTTAGGCGAGTAAACGAAAAATGTTCATTTTAGACTCTAAAAACGTAGAAATCGTGTTTCAAGTTGAAATACGCCTTGGGACCATATCTCACCTAAAGTAAATGGTAGAATCAAACTTTAACCAAACGTAATGTTTGTACCTAGGGTAAAGATAAAAAGTTTAAACAATTTTAAAATATCACTATATTTAGGCGAGTAAACGAAAAATGTTCATTTCAGACTCTAAAAACGTAGAAATCGTGTTTCAAGTTGAAATACGCCTTGGGACCATATCTCACCTAAAGTAAATGGTAGAATCAAACTTTAACCAAACGTAATGTTTGTACCTAGGGTAAAGTTGAAAAGTTTAAACAATTTTAAAATATCACTATATTTAGGCGAGTAAACGAAAAATGTTCATTTCAGACTCTAAAAACGTAGAAATCGTGTTTCAAGTTGAAATACGCCTTGGGACCATATCTCACCTAAAAAAAATGGTAGAATCAAACTTTAACCAAACGTAATGTTTGTACCTAGGGTAAAGTTGAAAAGTTTAAACAATTTTAAAATATCACTATATTTAGGCGAGTAAACGAAAAATGTTCATTTCAGACTCTAAAAACGTAGAAATCGTGTTTCAAGTTGAAATACGCCTTGGGACCATATCTCACCTAAAGTAAATGGTAGAATCAAACTTTAACCAAACGTAATGTTTGTACCTAGGGTAAAGTTAAAAAGTTTAAACAATTTTAAATTATCACTATATTTAGGCGAGTAAACGAAAAATGTTCATTTCAGACTCTAAAAACGTAGAAATCGTGTTTCAAGTTGAAATACGCCTTGGGACCATATCTCACCTAAAAAAATGGTAGAATCAAACTTTAACCAAACGTAATGTTTGTACCTAGGGTAAAGTTGAAAAGTTTAAACAATTTTAAAATATCACTTTATTTAGGCGAGTAAACGAAAAATGTTCATTTCAGACTCTAAAAACGTAGAAATCGTGTTTCAAGTTGAAATACGCCTTGGGACCATATCTCACCTAAAGTAAATGGTAGAATCAAACTTTAACCAAACGTAATGTTTGTACCTAGGGTAAAGTTAAAAAGTTTAAACAATTTTAAAATATCACCAGATTTAGGCGAGTAAACGAAAAATGTTCATTTCAGACTCTAAAAACGTAGAAATCGTGTTTCAAGTTGAAATACGCCTTGTAAACGAAAAATGTTCGTTTCAGACTCTAAAACCGCAGAAATCGTGTTTCAAGTTGAAATACGCCTTGGTACCATATCTCACCTAAAGTAAATGGTAGAATCAAACTTTAACTAAACGTAATGTTTGTACCTAGGGTAAAGTTAAAAAGTTTAAACAATTTTAAAATATCACTATATTTAGGCGAGTAAACGAAAAATGTTCATTTCAGACTCTAAAAACGTAGAAATCGTGTTTCAAGTTGAAATACGCCTTGTAAACGAAAAATGTTCGTTTCAGACTCTAAAACCGCAGAAATCGTGTTTCAAGTTGAAATACGCCTTGGCACCATATCTCACCTAAAGTAAATGGTAGAATCAAACTTTAACCAAACGTAATGTTTGTACCTAGGGTAAAGTTAAAAAGTTTAAACAATTTTAAAATATCACTATATTTAGGCGAGTAAACGAAAAATGTTCATTTCAAACTCTAAAAACGTAGAAATCGTGTTTCAAGTTGAAATACGCCTTGTAAACGAAAAATGTTCGTTTCAGACTCTAAAACCGCAGAAATCGTGTTTCAAGTTGAAATACGCCTTGGCACCATATCTCACCTAAAGTAAATGGTAGAATCAAACTTTAACCAAACGTAATGTTTGTAACTAGGGTAAAGTTAAAAAGTTTAAACAATTTTAAAATATCACCAGATTTAGGCGAGTAAACGAAAAATGTTCATTTTAGACTCTAAAAACGTAGAAATCGTGTTTCAAGTTGAAATACGCCTTGGCACCATATCTCACCTAAAGTAAATGGTAGAATCAAACTTTAACCAAACGTAATGTTTGTACCTAGGGTAAAGTTAAAAAGTTTAAACAATTTTAAAATATCACTATATTTAGGCGAGTAAACGAAAAATGTTCATTTCAGACTCTAAAAACGTAGAAATCGTGTTTCAAGTTGAAATACGCCTTGTAAACGAAAAATGTTCGTTTCAGACTCTAAAACCGCAGAAATCGTGTTTCAAGTTGAAATACGCCTTGGCACCATATCTCACCTAAAGTAAATGGTAGAATCAAACTTTAACCACACGTAATGTTTGTACCTAGGGTAAAGTTAAAAAGTTTAAACAATTTTAAAATATCACCAGATTTAGGCGAGTAAACGAAAAATGTTCATTTCAGACTCTAAAAACGTAGAAATCGTGTTTCAAGTTGAAATACGCCTTGTAAACGAAAAATGTTCGTTTCAGACTCTAAAACCGCAGAAATCGTGTTTCAAGTTGAAATACGCCTTGGCACCATATCTCACCTAAAGTAAATGGTAGAATCAAACTTTAACCAAACGTAATGTTTGTACCTAGGGTAAAGTTAAAAAGTTTAAACAATTTTAAAATATCACTATATTTAGGCGAGTAAACGAAAAATGTTCATTTCAGACTCTAAAAACGTAGAAATCGTGTTTCAAGTTGAAATACGCCTTGTAAACGAAAAATGTTCGTTTCAGACTCTAAAACCGCAGAAATCGTGTTTCAAGTTGAAATACGCCTTGGGACCATATCTCACCTAAAGTAAATGGTAGAATCAAACTTTAACCAAACGTAATGTTTGTACCTAGGGTAAAGTTGAAAAGTTTAAACAATTTTAAAATATCACTATATTTAGGCGAGTAAACGAAAGATGTTCATTTCAGACTCTAAAAACGTAGAAATCGTGTTTCAAGTTGAAATACACCTTGGGACCATATCTCACCTAAAAAAAATGGTAGAATCAAACTTTAACCAAACGTAATGTTTGTACCTAGGGTAAAGTTGAAAAGTTTAAACAATTTTAAAATATCACTATATTTAGGCGAGTAAACGAAAAATGTTCATTTCAGACTCTAAAAACGTAGAAATCGTGTTTCAAGTTGAAATACGCCTTGGGACCATATCTCACCTAAAGTAAATGGTAGAATCAAACTTTAACCAAACGTAATGTTTGTATCTAGGGTAAAGTTAAAAAGTTTAAACAATTTTAAAATATCACTATATTTAGGCGAGTAAACGAAAAATGTTCATTTCAGACTCTAAAAACATAGAAATCGTGTTTCAAGTTGAAATACGCCTTGTAAACGAAAAATGTTCGTTTCAGACTCTAAAACCGCAGAAATCGTGTTTCAAGATGAAATACGCCTTGGGACCATATCTCACCTAAAGTAAATGGTAGAATCAAACTTTAACCAAACGTAATGTTTGTATCTAGGGTAAAGTTAAAAAGTTTAAACAATTTTAAAATATCACTATATTTAGGCGAGTAATCGAAAAATGTTCATTTCAGACTCTAAAAACGTAGAAATCGTGTTTCAAGTTGAAATACGCCTTGTAAACGAAAAATGTTCGTTTCAGACTCTAAAACCGCAGAAATCGTGTTTCAAGTTGAAATACGCCTTGGCACCATATCTCACCTAAAGTAAATGGTAGAATCAAACTTTAACCACACGTAATGTTTGTACCTAGGGTAAAGTTAAAAAGTTTAAACAATTTTAAAATATCACCAGATTTAGGCGAGTAAACGAAAAATGTTCATTTCAGACTCTAAAAACGTAGAAATCGTGTTTCAAGTTGAAATACGCCTTGTAAACGAAAAATGTTCGTTTCAGACTCTAAAACCGCAGAAATCGTGTTTCAAGTTGAAATACGCCTTGGCACCATATCTCACCTAAAGTAAATGGTAGAATCAAACTTTAACCAAACGTAATGTTTGTACCTAGGGTAAAGTTGAAAAGTTTAAACAATTTTAAAATATCACTATATTTAGGCGAGTAAACGAAAGATGTTCATTTCAGACTCTAAAAACGTAGAAATCGTGTTTCAAGTTGAAATACACCTTGGGACCATATCTCACCTAAAAAAAATGGTAGAATCAAACTTTAACCAAACGTAATGTTTGTACCTAGGGTAAAGTTGAAAAGTTTAAACAATTTTAAAATATCACTATATTTAGGCGAGTAAACGAAAAATGTTCATTTCAGACTCTAAAAACGTAGAAATCGTGTTTCAAGTTGAAATACGCCTTGGGACCATATCTCACCTAAAGTAAATGGTAGAATCAAACTTTAACCAAACGTAATGTTTGTACCTAGGGTAAAGTTAAAAAGTTTAAACAATTTTAAAATATCACTATATTTAGGCGAGTAAACGAAAAATGTTCATTTCAGACTCTAAAAACATAGAAATCGTGTTTCAAGTTGAAATACGCCTTGTAAACGAAAAATGTTCGTTTCAGACTCTAAAACCGCAGAAATCGTGTTTCAAGTTGAAATACGCCTTGGGACCATATCTCACCTAAAGTAAATGGTAGAATCAAACTTTAACCAAACGTAATGTTTGTATCTAGGGTAAAGTTAAAAAGTTTAAACAATTTTAAAATATCACTATATTTAGGCGAGTAATCGAAAAATGTTCATTTCAGACTCTAAAAACGTAGAAATCGTGTTTCAAGTTGAAATACGCCTTGTAAACGAAAAATGTTCGTTTCAGACTCTAAAACCGCAGAAATCGTGTTTCAAGTTAAAATACGCCTTGGGACCATATCTCACCTAAAGTAAATGGTAGAATCAAACTTTAACCAAACGTAATGTTTGTACCTAGGGTAAAGTTAAAAAGTTTAAACAATTTTAAAATATCACCAGATTTAGGCGAGTAAACGAAAAATGTTCATTTCAGACTCTAAAAACGTAGAAATCGTGTTTCAAGTTGAAATACGCCTTGTAAACGAAAAATGTTCGTTTCAGACTCTAAAACCGCAGAAATCGTGTTTCAAGTTGAAATACGCCTTGGAAACGAAAAATGTTCGTTTCAGACTCTAAAACCGCTGAAATCGTGTTTCAAGTTGAAATACGCCTTGGCACCATATCTCACCTAAAGTAAATGGTAGAATCAAACTTTAACCAAACGTAATGTTTGTGCCTAGGGTAAAGTTAAAAAGTTTAAACAATTTTAAAATATCACCAGATTTAGGCGAGTAAACGAAAAATGTTCATTTTAGACTCTAAAAACGTAGAAATCGTGTTTCAAGTTGAAATACGCCTTGGGACCATATCTCACCTAAAGTAAATGGTAGAATCAAACTTTAACCAAACGTAATGTTTGTACCTAGGGTAAAGTTAAAAAGTTTAAACAATTTTAAAATATCACTATATTTAGGCGAGTAAACGAAAAATGTTCATTTCAGACTCTAAAAACGTAGAAATCGTGTTTCAAGTTGAAATACGCCTTGGGACCATATCTCACCTAAAGTAAATGGTAGAATCAAACTTTAACCAAACGTAATGTTTGTACCTAGGGTAAAGTTGAAAAGTTTAAACAATTTTAAAATATCACTATATTTAGGCGAGTAAACGAAAAATGTTCATTTCAGACTCTAAAAACGTAGAAATCGTGTTTTAAGTTGAAATACGCCTTGGGACCATATCTCACCTAAAAAAAATGGTAGAATCAAACTTTAACCAAACGTAATGTTTGTACCTAGGGTAAAGTTAAAAAGTTTAAACAATTTTAAAATATCACTATATTTAGGCGAGTAATCGAAAAATGTTCATTTCAGACTCTAAAAACGTAGAAATCGTGTTTCAAGTTGAAATACGCCTTGTAAACGAAAAATGTTCGTTTCAGACTCTAAAACCGCAGAAATCGTGTTTCAAGTTGAAATACGCCTTGGCACCATATCTCACCTAAAGTAAATGGTAGAATCAAACTTTAACCACACGTAATGTTTGTACCTAGGGTAAAGTTAAAAAGTTTAAACAATTTTAAAATATCACCAGATTTAGGCGAGTAAACGAAAAATGTTCATTTCAGACTCTAAAAACGTAGAAATCGTGTTTCAAGTTGAAATACGCCTTGTAAACGAAAAATGTTCGTTTCAGACTCTAAAACCGCAGAAATCGTGTTTCAAGTTGAAATACGCCTTGGCACCATATCTCACCTAAAGTAAATGGTAGAATCAAACTTTAACCAAACGTAATGTTTGTACCTAGGGTAAAGTTAAAAAGTTTAAACAATTTTAAAATATCACTATATTTAGGCGAGTAAACGAAAAATGTTCATTTCAGACTCTAAAAACGTAGAAATCGTGTTTCAAGTTGAAATACGCCTTGTAAACGAAAAATGTTCGTTTCAGACTCTAAAACCGCAGAAATCGTGTTTCAAGTTGAAATACGCCTTGGGACCATATCTCACCTAAAGTAAATGGTAGAATCAAACTTTAACCAAACGTAATGTTTGTACCTAGGGTAAAGTTGAAAAGTTTAAACAATTTTAAAATATCACTATATTTAGGCGAGTAAACGAAAGATGTTCATTTCAGACTCTAAAAACGTAGAAATCGTGTTTCAAGTTGAAATACACCTTGGGACCATATCTCACCTAAAAAAAAATGGTAGAATCAAACTTTAACCAAACGTAATGTTTGTACCTAGGGTAAAGTTGAAAAGTTTAAACAATTTTAAAATATCACTATATTTAGGCGAGTAAACGAAAAATGTTCATTTCAGACTCTAAAAACGTAGAAATCGTGTTTCAAGTTGAAATACGCCTTGGGACCATATCTCACCTAAAGTAAATGGTAGAATCAAACTTTAACCAAACGTAATGTTTGTACCTAGGGTAAAGTTAAAAAGTTTAAACAATTTTAAAATATCACTATATTTAGGCGAGTAAACGAAAAATGTTCATTTCAGACTCTAAAAACATAGAAATCGTGTTTCAAGTTGAAATACGCCTTGTAAACGAAAAATGTTCGTTTCAGACTCTAAAACCGCAGAAATCGTGTTTCAAGTTGAAATACGCCTTGGGACCATATCTCACCTAAAGTAAATGGTAGAATCAAACTTTAACCAAACGTAATGTTTGTATCTAGGGTAAAGTTAAAAAGTTTAAACAATATTAAAATATCACTATATTTAGGCGAGTAATCGAAAAATGTTCATTTCAGACTCTAAAAACGTAGAAATCGTGTTTCAAGTTGAAATACGCCTTGTAAACGAAAAATGTTCGTTTCAGACTCTAAAACCGCAGAAATCGTGTTTCAAGTTGAAATACGCCTTGGGACCATATCTCACCTAAAGTAAATGGTAGAATCAAACTTTAACCAAACGTAATGTTTGTACCTAGGGTAAAGTTAAAAAGTTTAAACAATTTTAAAATATCACCAGATTTAGGCGAGTAAACGAAAAATGTTCATTTCAGACTCTAAAAACGTAGAAATCGTGTTTCAAGTTGAAATACGCCTTGTAAACGAAAAATGTTCGTTTCAGACTCTAAAACCGCAGAAATCGTGTTTCAAGTTGAAATACGCCTTGGGACCATATCTCACCTAAAGTAAATGGTAGAATCAAACTTTAACCAAACGTAATGTTTGTACCTAGGGTAAAGTTAAAAAGTTTAAACAATTTTAAAATATCACCAGATTTAGGCGAGTAAACGAAAAATGTTCATTTTAGACTCTAAAAACGTAGAAATCGTGTTTCAAGTTGAAATACGCCTTGGGACCATATCTCACCTAAAGTAAATGGTAGAATCAAACTTTAACCAAACGTAATGTTTGTACCTAGGGTAAAGTTAAAAAGTTTAAACAATTTTAAAATATCACTATATTTAGGCGAGTAAACGAAAAATGTTCATTTCAGACTCTAAAAACGTAGAAATCGTGTTTCAAGTTGAAATACGCCTTGGGACCATATCTCACCTAAAGTAAATGGTAGAATCAAACTTTAACCAAACGTAATGTTTGTACCTAGGGTAAAGTTGAAAAGTTTAAACAATTTTAAAATATCACTATATTTAGGCGAGTAAACGAAAAATGTTCATTTCAGACTCTAAAAACGTAGAAATCGTGTTTCAAGTTGAAATACGCCTTGGGACCATATCTCACCTAAAAAAAATGGTAGAATCAAACTTTAACCAAACGTAATGTTTGTACCTAGGGTAAAGTTGAAAAGTTTAAACAATTTTAAAATATCACTATATTTAGGCGAGTAAACGAAAAATGTTCATTTCAGACTCTAAAAACGTAGAAATCGTGTTTCAAGTTGAAATACGCCTTGGGACCATATCTCACCTAAAGTAAATGGTAGAATCAAACTTTAACCAAACGTAATGTTTGTACCTAGGGTAAAGTTAAAAAGTTTAAACAATTTTAAAATATCACTATATTTAGGCGAGTAAACGAAAAATGTTCATTTCAGACTCTAAAAACGTAGAAATCGTGTTTCAAGTTGAAATACGCCTTGGGACCATATCTCACCTAAAAAAAATGGTAGAATCAAACTTTAACCAAACGTAATGTTTGTACCTAGGGTAAAGTTGAAAAGTTTAAACAATTTTAAAATATCACTTTATTTAGGCGAGTAAACGAAAAATGTTCATTTCAGACTCTAAAAACGTAGAAATCGTGTTTCAAGTTGAAATACGCCTTGGGACCATATCTCACCTAAAGTAAATGGTAGAATCAAACTTTAACCAAACGTAATGTTTGTACCTAGGGTAAAGTTAAAAAGTTTAAACAATTTTAAAATATCACCAGATTTAGGCGAGTAAACGAAAAATGTTCATTTCAGACTCTAAAAACGTAGAAATCGTGTTTCAAGTTGAAATACGCCTTGTAAACGAAAAATGTTCGTTTCAGACTCTAAAACCGCAGAAATCGTGTTTCAAGTTGAAATACGCCTTGGTACCATATCTCACCTAAAGTAAATGGTAGAATCAAACTTTAACTAAACGTAATGTTTGTACCTAGGGTAAAGTTAAAAAGTTTAAACAATTTTAAAATATCACTATATTTAGGCGAGTAAACGAAAAATGTTCATTTCAGACTCTAAAAACGTAGAAATCGTGTTTCAAGTTGAAATACGCCTTGTAAACGAAAAATGTTCGTTTCAGACTCTAAAACCGCAGAAATCGTGTTTCAAGTTGAAATACGCCTTGGCACCATATCTCACCTAAAGTAAATGGTAGAATCAAACTTTAACCAAACGTAATGTTTGTACCTAGGGTAAAGTTAAAAAGTTTAAACAATTTTAAAATATCACTATATTTAGGCGAGTAAACGAAAAATGTTCATTTCAAACTCTAAAAACGTAGAAATCGTGTTTCAAGTTGAAATACGCCTTGTAAACGAAAAATGTTCGTTTCAGACTCTAAAACCGCAGAAATCGTGTTTCAAGTTGAAATACGCCTTGGCACCATATCTCACCTAAAGTAAATGGTAGAATCAAACTTTAACCAAACGTAATGTTTGTAACTAGGGTAAAGTTAAAAAGTTTAAACAATTTTAAAATATCACCAGATTTAGGCGAGTAAACGAAAAATGTTCATTTTAGACTCTAAAAACGTAGAAATCGTGTTTCAAGTTGAAATACGCCTTGGCACCATATCTCACCTAAAGTAAATGGTAGAATCAAACTTTAACCAAACGTAATGTTTGTACCTAGGGTAAAGTTAAAAAGTTTAAACAATTTTAAAATATCACTATATTTAGGCGAGTAAACGAAAAATGTTCATTTCAGACTCTAAAAACGTAGAAATCGTGTTTCAAGTTGAAATACGCCTTGTAAACGAAAAATGTTCGTTTCAGACTCTAAAACCGCAGAAATCGTGTTTCAAGTTGAAATACGCCTTGGCACCATATCTCACCTAAAGTAAATGGTAGAATCAAACTTTAACCAAACGTAATGTTTGTACCTAGGGTAAAGTTAAAAAGTTTAAACAATTTTAAAATATCACTATATTTAGGCGAGTAAACGAAAAATGTTCATTTCAGACTCTAAAAACGTAGAAATCGTGTTTCAAGTTAAATACGCCTTGGGACCATATCTCACCTAAAAAAAATGGTAGAATCAAACTTTAACCAAACGTAATGTTTGTACCTAGGGTAAAGTTGAAAAGTTTAAACAATTTTAAAATATCACTTTATTTAGGCGAGTAAACGAAAAATGTTCATTTCAGACTCTAAAAACGTAGAAATCGTGTTTCAAGTTGAAATACGCCTTGGGACCATATCTCACCTAAAGTAAATGGTAGAATCAAACTTTAACCAAACGTAATGTTTGTACCTAGGGTAAAGTTAAAAAGTTTAAACAATTTTAAAATATCACCAGATTTAGGCGAGTAAACGAAAAATGTTCATTTCAGACTCTAAAAACGTAGAAATCGTGTTTCAAGTTGAAATACGCCTTGTAAACGAAAAATGTTCGTTTCAGACTCTAAAACCGCAGAAATCGTGTTTCAAGTTGAAATACGCCTTGGTACCATATCTCACCTAAAGTAAATGGTAGAATCAAACTTTAACTAAACGTAATGTTTGTACCTAGGGTAAAGTTAAAAAGTTTAAACAATTTTAAAATATCACTATATTTAGGCGAGTAAACGAAAAATGTTCATTTCAGACTCTAAAAACGTAGAAATCGTGTTTCAAGTTGAAATACGCCTTGTAAACGAAAAATGTTCGTTTCAGACTCTAAAACCGCAGAAATCGTGTTTCAAGTTGAAATACGCCTTGGCACCATATCTCACCTAAAGTAAATGGTAGAATCAAACTTTAACCAAACGTAATGTTTGTACCTAGGGTAAAGTTAAAAAGTTTAAACAATTTTAAAATATCACTATATTTAGGCGAGTAAACGAAAAATGTTCATTTCAAACTCTAAAAACGTAGAAATCGTGTTTCAAGTTGAAATACGCCTTGTAAACGAAAAATGTTCGTTTCAGACTCTAAAACCGCAGAAATCGTGTTTCAAGTTGAAATACGCCTTGGCACCATATCTCACCTAAAGTAAATGGTAGAATCAAACTTTAACCAAACGTAATGTTTGTAACTAGGGTAAAGTTAAAAAGTTTAAACAATTTTAAAATATCACCAGATTTAGGCGAGTAAACGAAAAATGTTCATTTTAGACTCTAAAAACGTAGAAATCGTGTTTCAAGTTGAAATACGCCTTGGCACCATATCTCACCTAAAGTAAATGGTAGAATCAAACTTTAACCAAACGTAATGTTTGTACCTAGGGTAAAGTTAAAAAGTTTAAACAATTTTAAAATATCACTATATTTAGGCGAGTAAACGAAAAATGTTCATTTCAGACTCTAAAAACGTAGAAATCGTGTTTCAAGTTGAAATACGCCTTGTAAACGAAAAATGTTCGTTTCAGACTCTAAAACCGCAGAAATCGTGTTTCAAGTTGAAATACGCCTTGGCACCATATCTCACCTAAAGTAAATGGTAGAATCAAACTTTAACCACACGTAATGTTTGTACCTAGGGTAAAGTTAAAAAGTTTAAACAATTTTAAAATATCACCAGATTTAGGCGAGTAAACGAAAAATGTTCATTTCAGACTCTAAAAACGTAGAAATCGTGTTTCAAGTTGAAATACGCCTTGTAAACGAAAAATGTTCGTTTCAGACTCTAAAACCGCAGAAATCGTGTTTCAAGTTGAAATACGCCTTGGCACCATATCTCACCTAAAGTAAATGGTAGAATCAAACTTTAACCAAACGTAATGTTTGTACCTAGGGTAAAGTTAAAAAGTTTAAACAATTTTAAAATATCACTATATTTAGGCGAGTAAACGAAAAATGTTCATTTCAGACTCTAAAAACGTAGAAATCGTGTTTCAAGTTGAAATACGCCTTTTAAACGAAAAATGTTCGTTTCAGACTCTAAAACCGCAGAAATCGTGTTTCAAGTTGAAATACGCCTTGGGACCATATCTCACCTAAAGTAAATGGTAGAATCAAACTTTAACCAAACGTAATGTTTGTACCTAGGGTAAAGTTGAAAAGTTTAAACAATTTTAAAATATCACTATATTTAGGCGAGTAAACGAAAGATGTTCATTTCAGACTCTAAAAACGTAGAAATCGTGTTTCAAGTTGAAATACACCTTGGGACCATATCTCACCTAAAAAAAATGGTAGAATCAAACTTTAACCAAACGTAATGTTTGTACCTAGGGTAAAGTTGAAAAGTTTAAACAATTTTAAAATATCACTATATTTAGGCGAGTAAACGAAAAATGTTCATTTCAGACTCTAAAAACGTAGAAATCGTGTTTCAAGTTGAAATACGCCTTGGGACCATATCTCACCTAAAGTAAATGATAGAATCAAACTTTAACCAAACGTAATGTTTGTACCTAGGGTAAAGTTAAAAAGTTTAAACAATTTTAAAATATCACTATATTTAGGCGAGTAAACGAAAAATGTTCATTTCAGACTCTAAAAACATAGAAATCGTGTTTCAAGTTGAAATACGCCTTGTAAACGAAAAATGTTCGTTTCAGACTCTAAAACCGCAGAAATCGTGTTTCAAGTTGAAATACGCCTTGGGACCATATCTCACCTAAAGTAAATGGTAGAATCAAACTTTAACCAAACGTAATGTTTGTATCTAGGGTAAAGTTAAAAAGTTTAAACAATTTTAAAATATCACTATATTTAGGCGAGTAATCGAAAAATGTTCATTTCAGACTCTAAAAACGTAGAAATCGTGTTTCAAGTTGAAATACGCCTTGTAAACGAAAAATGTTCGTTTCAGACTCTAAAACCGCAGAAATCGTGTTTCAAGTTGAAATACGCCTTGGGACCATATCTCACCTAAAGTAAATGGTAGAATCAAACTTTAACCAAACGTAATGTTTGTACCTAGGGTAAAGTTAAAAAGTTTAAACAATTTTAAAATATCACTATATTTAGGCGAGTAAACGAAAAATGTTCATTTCAGACTCTAAAAACGTAGAAATCGTGTTTCAAGTTGAAATACACCTTGGGACCATATCTCACCTAAAAAAAATGGTAGAATCAAACTTTAACCAAACGTAATGTTTGTACCTAGGGTAAAGTTGAAAAGTTTAAACAATTTTAAAATATCACTATATTTAGGCGAGTAAACGAAAAATGTTCATTTCAGACTCTAAAAACGTAGAAATCGTGTTTCAAGTTGAAATACGCCTTGGGACCATATCTCACCTAAAGTAAATGGTAGAATCAAACTTTAACCAAACGTAATGTTTGTACCTAGGGTAAAGTTAAAAAGTTTAAACAATTTTAAAATATCACCAGATTTAGGCGAGTAAACGAAAAATGTTCATTTCAGACTCTAAAAACGTAGAAATCGTGTTTCAAGTTGAAATACGCCTTGTAAACGAAAAATGTTCGTTTCAGACTCTAAAACCGCAGAAATCGTGTTTCAAGTTGAAATACGCCTTGGTACCATATCTCACCTAAAGTAAATGGTAGAATCAAACTTTAACTAAACGTAATGTTTGTACCTAGGGTAAAGTTAAAAAGTTTAAACAATTTTAAAATATCACTATATTTAGGCGAGTAAACGAAAAATGTTCATTTCAGACTCTAAAAACGTAGAAATCGTGTTTCAAGTTGAAATACGCCTTGTAAACGAAAAATGTTCGTTTCAGACTCTAAAACCGCAGAAATCGTGTTTCAAGTTGAAATACGCCTTGGCACCATATCTCACCTAAAGTAAATGGTAGAATCAAACTTTAACCAAACGTAATGTTTGTACCTAGGGTAAAGTTAAAAAGTTTAAACAATTTTAAAATATCACCAGATTTAGGCGAGTAAACGAAAAATGTTCATTTCAGACTCTAAAAACGTAGAAATCGTGTTTCAAGTTGAAATACGCCTTGTAAACGAAAAATGTTCGTTTCAGACTCTAAAACCGCAGAAATCGTGTTTCAAGTTGAAATACGCCTTGGGACCATATCTCACCTAAAGTAAATGGTAGAATCAAACTTTAACCAAACGTAATGTTTGTACCTAGGGTAAAGTTAAAAAGTTTAAACAATTTTAAAATATCACTATATTTAGGCGAGTAAACGAAAAATGTTCATTTCAAACTCTAAAAACGTAGAAATCGTGTTTCAAGTTGAAATACGCCTTGTAAACGAAAAATGTTCGTTTCAGACTCTAAAACCGCAGAAATCGTGTTTCAAGTTGAAATACGCCTTGGCACCATATCTCACCTAAAGTAAATGGTAGAATCAAACTTTAACCAAACGTAATGTTTGTAACTAGGGTAAAGTTAAAAAGTTTAAACAATTTTAAAATATCACCAGATTTAGGCGAGTAAACGAAAAATGTTCATTTTAGACTCTAAAAACGTAGAAATCGTGTTTCAAGTTGAAATACGCCTTGTAAACGAAAAATGTTCGTTTCAGACTCTAAAACCGCAGAAATCGTGTTTCAAGTTGAAATACGCCTTGGGACCATATCTCACCTAAAGTAAATGGTAGAATCAAACTTTAACCAAACGTAATGTTTGTACCTAGGGTAAAGTTAAAAAGTTTAAACAATTTTAAAATATCACTATATTTAGGCGAGTAAACGAAAAATGTTCATTTCAGACTCTAAAAATATAGAAATCGTGTTTCAAGTTGAAATACGCCTTGTAAACGAAAAATGTTCGTTTCAGACTCTAAAACCGCAGAAATCGTGTTTCAAGTTGAAATACGCCTTGGGACCATATCTCACCTAAAGTAAATGGTAGAATCAAACTTTAACCAAACGTAATGTTTGTACCTAGGGTAAAGTTAAAAAGTTTAAACAATTTTAAAATATCACTATATTTAGGCGAGTAAACGAAAAATGTTCATTTCAGACTCTAAAAACGTAGAAATCGTGTTTCAAGTTGAAATACGCCTTGTAAACGAAATATGTTCGTTTCAGACTCTAAAACCGCAGAAATCGTGTTTCAAGTTGAAATACGCCTTGGGACCATATCTCACCTAAAGTAAATGGTAGAATCAAACTTTAACCAAACGTAATGTTTGTACCTAGGGTAAAGTTAAAAAGTTTAAACAATTTTAAAATATCACTATATTTTGGCGAGTAAACGAAAAATGTTCGTCTCAGACTCTAAAACCGCAGAAATCGTGTTTCAAGTTGAAATACGCCTTGGCACCATATCTCACCTAAAGTAAATGGTAGAATCAAACTTTAACCAAACGTAATGTTTGTACCTAGGGTAAAGTTAAAAAGTTTAAACAATTTTAAAATATCACCAGATTTAGGCGAGTAAACGAAAAATGTTCATTTCAGACTCTAAAA
The DNA here is from genome assembly GCA_947425015.1 of Pterostichus niger. Taxonomy (NCBI): domain Eukaryota; kingdom Metazoa; phylum Arthropoda; class Insecta; order Coleoptera; family Carabidae; genus Pterostichus; species Pterostichus niger. The sequence goes on along the minus strand of OX380338.1, from coordinate 16,462,010 downwards.
ACGTAGAAATCGTGTTTCAAGTTGAAATACGCCTTGTAAACGAAAAATGTTCGTTTCAGACTCTAAAACCGCAGAAATCGTGTTTCAAGTTGAAATACGCCTTGGAAACGAAAAATGTTCGTTTCAGACTCTAAAACCGCTGAAATCGTGTTTCAAGTTGAAATACGCCTTGGCACCATATCTCACCTAAAGTAAATGGTAGAATCAAACTTTAACCAAACGTAATGTTTGTGCCTAGGGTAAAGTTAAAAAGTTTAAACAATTTTAAAATATCACCAGATTTAGGCGAGTAAACGAAAAATGTTCATTTTAGACTCTAAAAACGTAGAAATCGTGTTTCAAGTTGAAATACGCCTTGGGACCATATCTCACCTAAAGTAAATGGTAGAATCAAACTTTAACCAAACGTAATGTTTGTACCTAGGGTAAAGTTAAAAAGTTTAAACAATTTTAAAATATCACTATATTTAGGCGAGTAAACGAAAAATGTTCATTTCAGACTCTAAAAACGTAGAAATCGTGTTTCAAGTTGAAATACGCCTTGGGACCATATCTCACCTAAAGTAAATGGTAGAATCAAACTTTAACCAAACGTAATGTTTGTACCTAGGGTAAAGTTGAAAAGTTTAAACAATTTTAAAATATCACTATATTTAGGCGAGTAAACGAAAAATGTTCATTTCAGACTCTAAAAACGTAGAAATCGTGTTTCAAGTTGAAATACGCCTTGGGACCATATCTCACCTAAAAAAAATGGTAGAATCAAACTTTAACCAAACGTAATGTTTGTACCTAGGGTAAAGTTGAAAAGTTTAAACAATTTTAAAATATCACTATATTTAGGCGAGTAAACGAAAAATGTTCATTTCAGACTCTAAAAACGTAGAAATCGTGTTTCAAGTTGAAATACGCCTTGGGACCATATCTCACCTAAAGTAAATGGTAGAATCAAACTTTAACCAAACGTAATGTTTGTACCTAGGGTAAAGTTAAAAAGTTTAAACAATTTTAAAATATCACTATATTTAGGCGAGTAAACGAAAAATGTTCATTTCAGACTCTAAAAACGTAGAAATCGTGTTTCAAGTTGAAATACGCCTTGGGACCATATCTCACCTAAAAAAAATGGTAGAATCAAACTTTAACCAAACGTAATGTTTGTACCTAGGGTAAAGTTGAAAAGTTTAAACAATTTTAAAATATCACTTTATTTAGGCGAGTAAACGAAAAATGTTCATTTCAGACTCTAAAAACGTAGAAATCGTGTTTCAAGTTGAAATACGCCTTGGGACCATATCTCACCTAAAGTAAATGGTAGAATCAAACTTTAACCAAACGTAATGTTTGTACCTAGGGTAAAGTTAAAAAGTTTAAACAATTTTAAAATATCACTATATTTAGGCGAGTAAACGAAAAATGTTCATTTCAAACTCTAAAAACGTAGAAATCGTGTTTCAAGTTGAAATACGCCTTGTAAACGAAAAATGTTCGTTTCAGACTCTAAAACCGCAGAAATCGTGTTTCAAGTTGAAATACGCCTTGGCACCATATCTCACCTAAAGTAAATGGTAGAATCAAACTTTAACCAAACGTAATGTTTGTAACTAGGGTAAAGTTAAAAAGTTTAAAAAATTTTAAAATATCACCAGATTTAGGCGAGTAAACGAAAAATGTTCATTTTAGACTCTAAAAACGTAGAAATCGTGTTTCAAGTTGAAATACGCCTTGGCACCATATCTCACCTAAAGTAAATGGTAGAATCAAACTTTAACCAAACGTAATGTTTGTACCTAGGGTAAAGTTAAAAAGTTTAAACAATTTTAAAATATCACTATATTTAGGCGAGTAAACGAAAAATGTTCATTTCAGACTCTAAAAACGTAGAAATCGTGTTTCAAGTTGAAATACGCCTTGTAAACGAAAAATGTTCGTTTCAGACTCTAAAACCGCAGAAATCGTGTTTCAAGTTGAAATACGCCTTGGCACCATATCTCACCTAAAGTAAATGGTAGAATCAAACTTTAACCACACGTAATGTTTGTACCTAGGGTAAAGTTAAAAAGTTTAAACAATTTTAAAATATCACCAGATTTAGGCGAGTAAACGAAAAATGTTCATTTCAGACTCTAAAAACGTAGAAATCGTGTTTCAAGTTGAAATACGCCTTGTAAACGAAAAATGTTCGTTTCAGACTCTAAAACCGCAGAAATCGTGTTTCAAGTTTGATTCTACCATTTTTTTTAGGTGAGATATGGTCCCAAGGTGTATTTCAACTTGAAACACGATTTCTACGTTTTTAGAGTCTGAAATGAACATTTTTCGTTTACTCGCCTAAATATAGTGATATTTTAAAATTGTTTAAACTTTTTAACTTTACCCTAGGTACAAACATTACGTTTGGTTAAAGTTTGATTCTACCATTTACTTTAGATGAGATATGGTCCCAAGGCGTATTTCAACTTGAAACACGATTTCTGCGGTTTTAGAGTCTGAAACGAACATTTTTCGTTTACAAGGCGTATTTCAACTTGAAACACGATTTCTACGTTTTTAGAGTCTGAAATGAACATTTTTCGATTACTCGCCTAAATATAGTGATATTTTAAAATTGTTTAAACTTTTAAACTTTACCCTAGGTACAAACATTACGTTTGGTTAAAGTTTGATTCTACCATTTTTTTTAGGTGAGATATGGTCCCAAGGTGTATTTCAACTTGAAACACGATTTCTACGTTTTTAGAGTCTGAAATGAACATCTTTCGTTTACTCGCCTAAATATAGTGATATTTTAAAATTGTTTAAACTTTTCAACTTTACCCTAGGTACAAACATTACGTTTGGTTAAAGTTTGATTCTACCATTTACTTTAGGTGAGATATGGTCCCAAGGCGTATTTCAACTTGAAACACGATTTCTGCGGTTTTAGAGTCTGAAACGAACATTTTTCGTTTACAAGGCGTATTTCAACTTGAAACACGATTTCTACGTTTTTAGAGTCTGAAATGAACATTTTTCGTTTACTCGCCTAAATATAGTGATATTTTAAAATTGTTTAAACTTTTTAACTTTACCCTAGGTACAAACATTACGTTTGGTTAAAGTTTGATTCTACCATTTACTTTAGGTGAAGTTAAAAAGTTTAAACAATTTTAAAATATCACTATATTTAGGCGAGTAAACGAAAAATGTTCATTTCAGACTCTAAAAACGTAGAAATCGTGTTTCAAGTTGAAATACGCCTTGTAAACGAAAAATGTTCGTTTCAGACTCTAAAACCGCAGAAATCGTGTTTCAAGTTGAAATACGCCTTGGCACCATATCTCACCTAAAGTAAATGGTAGAATCAAACTTTAACCAAACGTAATGTTTGTACCTAGGGTAAAGTTAAAAAGTTTAAACAATTTTAAAATATCACCAGATTTAGGCGAGTAAACGAAAAATGTTCATTTCAGACTCTAAAAACGTAGAAATCGTGTTTCAAGTTGAAATACGCCTTGTAAACGAAAAATGTTCGTTTCAGACTCTAAAACCGCAGAAATCGTGTTTCAAGTTGAAATACGCCTTGGGACCATATCTCACCTAAAGTAAATGGTAGAATCAAACTTTAACCAAACGTAATGTTTGTACCTAGGGTAAAGTTAAAAAGTTTAAACAATTTTAAAATATCACTATATTTAGGCGAGTAAACGAAAAATGTTCATTTCAAACTCTAAAAACGTAGAAATCGTGTTTCAAGTTGAAATACGCCTTGTAAACGAAAAATGTTCGTTTCAGACTCTAAAACCGCAGAAATCGTGTTTCAAGTTGAAATACGCCTTGGCACCATATCTCACCTAAAGTAAATGGTAGAATCAAACTTTAACCAAACGTAATGTTTGTAACTAGGGTAAAGTTAAAAAGTTTAAACAATTTTAAAATATCACCAGATTTAGGCGAGTAAACGAAAAATGTTCATTTTAGACTCTTAAAACGTAGAAATCGTGTTTCAAGTTGAAATACGCCTTGTAAACGAAAAATGTTCATTTCAGACTCTAATTACGTTACGTTTGAAGAATGGTAAAGCTCCTGGTTTGGATGGTATAACGAATGAGATGTTGAAGTATGGTGGTGAGAGATTATTTGATTGGTTAGTTTATTTATTTAGATTTTGTTTGAAACTGTGTGTAGCTCCTGATGATTGGAAACGTGCTATCATTTGTCCTTTATTTAAGGGCAAAGGTAGTTCGAGTGATTGTACTAATTTTCGTGCGATAAGTTTGTTGAGTGTGGTAGGGAAGTTGTACGGGAAGATTCTTATTCACAAGGTACGAACCTTAACAATCTCCAAGTTGAGTAATATGCAAGGTGGATTTTTGCCTGAGAGAGGGTGTGTAGATCAATTGTTTTCTCTTCGTATGATTGTTGAGAAATCACTTGCTAAGAACAAGAAGGTGTTCTGTGGCTTTCTCGATCTTAAAAAAGCATATGATAGTGTTCATCGAGTTATTCTGTGGGATGTACTTCTAGAGTACGGTATAAATGGTAATTTGTTGGGAGCGATTCGTGCATTATACGAAGATAGCGAGGCTGCGGTGAGAGTTGATGGTAGATTGAGTGATTGGTTTTCTATAGATGTTGGCGTGAAACAAGGTTGTGGGATGTCCCCGTGGTTGTTTAATTTATATATGGATGTGTTGTTACGAAAGTCGCTGAATGGGGCGGATGGTGTACGTATTGGTGGCAGTGTAGTGCCTGCGTTAGCTTATGCGGATGATGTAGTTGTAATGGGTGAATCTGAAGAACAATTGAGAAGAATGATTCTAAGTATAAATGAAGTAGGAAAAGGTTTAAATCTATTACTGAATGTTGATAAATGTAAAGTGTTAGTGTTTGAGAAGAGTGATTTGGTGACTGATTGCAATATTTCGGTGAATGGTGTGAGATTGGGTCAAGTAAATGAGTTTGTATACTTGGGGAGTGTGTTTTCGAGGGATGGACGTATTGATCGAGAGATTGAAAGAAGAGTATCTGCTGGATGTAAGATATTGGGTGCTCTGGGAACCTTTACTCGGAACGTGAATGTATCCAGAGATGCTCGATTGAGTGTTTATAATAGTGTGTTAGTGCCTACGTTGATGTATGGTAGTGAATGTTGGGTATGGATGAAGAAACATGAACGGCGTATAACTGCTGTGGAAATGAGATATTTGCGGGGTGTGTGTGGATATACTAGAAGAGATCGTGTCCGGAATACATTGGTGTATGATGAATGTGAGATTGGGAAGAATGTTGTAAGAAGAGTGGGAATAAGTCAGTTGAGATGGTTTGGTCATGTAGAACGTATGTCGAATGACAGATTGGTGAAACAGGTGTATGTTGGTGAAATTGAGGGTGAAAGTTTGCGTGGACGGCCTAGGAACAAATGGATGAATATGATTGAAGGGTTGTTGCGTGAGCGAAAGATTCTGAGCGTGAAGAATAAACGAGCTTGTATGAATAGAATTATGAATGTGGTTGAAGCAAAAGTGGTGTGTCAGGATAGGAATGTTTGGAGAAAATTAATTGCAGGATAAATATGATGAATGAAGACAAGCGTATGATTCTTGATTTTAGATTAATTGGTTAGATGTTTTGAGTGTTTACCTGCAATTGTGCGGAGACGATCTTCAGAAACAAGCGCAGTGAACACTAGCGAATGGATGAATGTTTGTTGTGTGGTGATGGATTTTGGTTGTGAGAAAAGAAAGAGTTTGTATGGAGGAAGTGTTAATGTGGTCGAATCGAGTATCGTGTTTCAGGATGAGAATGTTGACGGGTTCGTGCTACCCCATTTAATGGGATATAGCGTGATGTTATGTATGTATGTATGTATGTATAACGTAGAAATCGTGTTTCAAGTTGAAATAAGCCTTGGGACCATATCTCACCTAAAGTAAATGGTAGAATCAAACTTTAACCAAACGTAATGTTTGTACCTAGGATAAAGTTAAAAAGTTTAAACAATTTTAAAATATCACTATATTTAGGCGAGTAAACGAAAAATGTTCATTTCAGACTCTAAAAACGTAGAAATCGTGTTTCAAGTTGAAATACGCCTTGTAAACGAAAAATGTTCGTTTCAGACTCTAAAACCGCAGAAATCGTGTTTCAAGTTGAAATACGCCTTGGCACCATATCTCACCTAAAGTAAATGGTAGAATCAAACTTTAACCAAACGTAATGTTTGTACCTAGGGTAAAGTTAAAAAGTTTAAACAATTTTAAAATATCACCAGATTTAGGCGAGTAAACGAAAAATGTTCATTTCAGACTCTAAAAACGTAGAAATCGTGTTTCAAGTTGAAATACGCCTTGTAAACGAAAAATGTTCGTTTCAGACTCTAAAACCGCAGAAATCGTGTTTCAAGTTGAAATACGCCTTGGCACCATATCTCACCTAAAGTAAATGGTAGAATCAAACTTTAACCAAACGTAATGTTTGTACCTAGGGTAAAGTTAAAAAGTTTAAACAATTTTAAAATATCACTATATTTAGGCGAGTAAACGAAAAATGTTCATTTCAGACTCTAAAAACGTAGAAATCGTGTTTCAAGTTGAAATACGCCTTGTAAACGAAAAATGTTCGTTTCAGACTCTAAAACCGCAGAAATCGTGTTTCAAGTTGAAATACGCCTTGGCACCATATCTCACCTAAAGTAAATGGTAGAATCAAACTTTAACCAAACGTAATGTTTGTACCTAGGGTAAAGTTAAAAAGTTTAAACAATTTTAAAATATCACTATATTTAGGCGAGTAAACGAAAAATGTTCATTTCAGACTCTAAAAACGTAGAAATCGTGTTTCAAGTTGAAATACGCCTTGTAAACGAAAAATGTTCGTTTCAGACTCTAAAACCGCAGAAATCGTGTTTCAAGTTGAAATACGCCTTGGCACCATATCTCACCTAAAGTAAATGGTAGAATCAAACTTTAACCAAACGTAATGTTTGTACCTAGGGTAAAGTTAAAAAGTTTAAACAATTTTAAAATATCACCAGATTTAGGCGAGTAAACGAAAAATGTTCATTTCAAACTCTAAAAACGTAGAAATCGTGTTTCAAGTTGAAATACGCCTTGTAAACGAAAAATGTTCGTTTCAGACTCTAAAACCGCAGAAATCGTGTTTCAAGTTGAAATACGCCTTGGCACCATATCTCACCTAAAGTAAATGGTAGAATCAAACTTTAACCAAACGTAATGTTTGTACCTAGGGTAAAGTTAAAAAGTTTAAACAATTTTAAAATATCACTATATTTAGGCGAGTAAACGAAAAATGTTCATTTCAGACTCTAAAAACGTAGAAATCGTGTTTCAAGTTGAAATACGCCTTGTAAACGAAAAATGTTCGTTTCAGACTCTAAAACCGCAGAAATCGTGTTTCAAGTTGAAATACGCCTTGGCACCATATCTCACCTAAAGTAAATGGTAGAATCAAACTTTAACCAAACGTAATGTTTGTACCTAGGGTAAAGTTAAAAAGTTTAAACAATTTTAAAATATCACCAGATTTAGGCGAGTAAACGAAAAATGTTCATTTCAGACTCTAAAAACGTAGAAATCGTGTTTCAAGTTGAAATACGCCTTGTAAACGAAAAATGTTCGTTTCAGACTCTAAAACCGCAGAAATCGTGTTTCAAGTTGAAATACGCCTTGGCACCATATCTCACCTAAAGTAAATGGTAGAATCAAACTTTAACCAAACGTAATGTTTGTACCTAGGGTAAAGTTAAAAAGTTTAAACAATTTTAAAATATCACTATATTTAGGCGAGTAAACGAAAAATGTTCATTTCAGACTCTAAAAACGTAGAAATCGTGTTTCAAGTTGAAATACGCCTTGTAAACGAAAAATGTTCGTTTCAGACTCTAAAACCGCAGAAATCGTGTTTCAAGTTGAAATACGCCTTGGCACCATATCTCACCTAAAGTAAATGGTAGAATCAAACTTTAACCAAACGTAATGTTTGTACCTAGGGTAAAGTTAAAAAGTTTAAACAATTTTAAAATATCACTATATTTAGGCGAGTAAACGAAAAATGTTCATTTCAGACTCTAAAAACGTAGAAATCGTGTTTCAAGTTGAAATACGCCTTGTAAACGAAAAATGTTCGTTTCAGACTCTAAAACCGCAGAAATCGTGTTTCAAGTTGAAATACGCCTTGGCACCATATCTCACCTAAAGTAAATGGTAGAATCAAACTTTAACCAAACGTAATGTTTGTACCTAGGGTAAAGTTAAAAAGTTTAAACAATTTTAAAATATCACCAGATTTAGGCGAGTAAACGAAAAATGTTCATTTCAAACTCTAAAAACGTAGAAATCGTGTTTCAAGTTGAAATACGCCTTGTAAACGAAAAATGTTCGTTTCAGACTCTAAAACCGCAGAAATCGTGTTTCAAGTTGAAATACGCCTTGGCACCATATCTCACCTAAAGTAAATGGTAGAATCAAACTTTAACCAAACGTAATGTTTGTACCTAGGGTAAAGTTAAAAAGTTTAAACAATTTTAAAATATCACCAGATTTAGGCGAGTAAACGAAAAATGTTCATTTCAAACTCTAAAAACGTAGAAATCGTGTTTCAAGTTGAAATACGCCTTGTAAACGAAAAATGTTCGTTTCAGACTCTAAAACCGCAGAAATCGTGTTTCAAGTTGAAATACGCCTTGGCACCATATCTCACCTAAAGTAAATGGTAGAATCAAACTTTAACCAAACGTAATGTTTGTACCTAGGGTAAAGTTAAAAAGTTTAAACAATTTTAAAATATCACTATATTTAGGCGAGTAAACGAAAAATGTTCATTTCAGACTCTAAAAACGTAGAAATCGTGTTTCAAGTTGAAATACGCCTTGTAAACGAAAAATGTTCGTTTCAGACTCTAAAACCGCAGAAATCGTGTTTCAAGTTGAAATACGCCTTGGCACCATATCTCACCTAAAGTAAATGGTAGAATCAAACTTTAACCAAACGTAATGTTTGTACCTAGGGTAAAGTTAAAAAGTTTAAACAATTTTAAAATATCACCAGATTTAGGCGAGTAAACGAAAAATGTTCATTCAGACTCTAAAAACGTAGAAATCGTGTTTCAAGTTGAAATACGCCTTGTAAACGAAAAATGTTCGTTTCAGACTCTAAAACCGCAGAAATCGTGTTTCAAGTTGAAATACGCCTTGGCACCATATCTCACCTAAAGTAAATGGTAGAATCAAACTTTAACCAAACGTAATGTTTGTACCTAGGGTAAAGTTAAAAAGTTTAAACAATTTTAAAATATCACTATATTTAGGCGAGTAAACGAAAAATGTTCATTTCAGACTCTAAAAACGTAGAAATCGTGTTTCAAGTTGAAATACGCCTTGTAAACGAAAAATGTTCGTTTCAGACTCTAAAACCGCAGAAATCGTGTTTCAAGTTGAAATACGCCTTGGCACCATATCTCACCTAAAGTAAATGGTAGAATCAAACTTTAACCAAACGTAATGTTTGTACCTAGGGTAAAGTTAAAAAGTTTAAACAATTTTAAAATATCACTATATTTAGGCGAGTAAACGAAAAATGTTCATTTCAGACTCTAAAAACGTAGAAATCGTGTTTCAAGTTGAAATACGCCTTGTAAACGAAAAATGTTCGTTTCAGACTCTAAAACCGCAGAAATCGTGTTTCAAGTTGAAATACGCCTTGGCACCATATCTCACCTAAAGTAAATGGTAGAATCAAACTTTAACCAAACGTAATGTTTGTACCTAGGGTAAAGTTAAAAAGTTTAAACAATTTTAAAATATCACCAGATTTAGGCGAGTAAACGAAAAATGTTCATTTCAAACTCTAAAAACGTAGAAATCGTGTTTCAAGTTGAAATACGCCTTGTAAACGAAAAATGTTCGTTTCAGACTCTAAAACCGCAGAAATCGTGTTTCAAGTTGAAATACGCCTTGGCACCATATCTCACCTAAAGTAAATGGTAGAATCAAACTTTAACCAAACGTAATGTTTGTACCTAGGGTAAAGTTAAAAAGTTTAAACAATTTTAAAATATCACTATATTTAGGCGAGTAAACGAAAAATGTTCATTTCAGACTCTAAAAACGTAGAAATCGTGTTTCAAGTTGAAATACGCCTTGTAAACGAAAAATGTTCGTTTCAGACTCTAAAACCGCAGAAATCGTGTTTCAAGTTGAAATACGCCTTGGCACCATATCTCACCTAAAGTAAATGGTAGAATCAAACTTTAACCAAACGTAATGTTTGTACCTAGGGTAAAGTTAAAAAGTTTAAACAATTTTAAAATATCACTATATTTAGGCGAGTAAACGAAAAATGTTCATTTCAGACTCTAAAAACGTAGAAATCGTGTTTCAAGTTGAAATACGCCTTGTAAACGAAAAATGTTCGTTTCAGACTCTAAAACCGCAGAAATCGTGTTTCAAGTTGAAATACGCCTTGGCACCATATCTCACCTAAAGTAAATGGTAGAATCAAACTTTAACCAAACGTAATGTTTGTACCTAGGGTAAAGTTAAAAAGTTTAAACAATTTTAAAATATCACCAGATTTAGGCGAGTAAACGAAAAATGTTCATTTCAAACTCTAAAAACGTAGAAATCGTGTTTCAAGTTGAAATACGCCTTGTAAACGAAAAATGTTCGTTTCAGACTCTAAAACCGCAGAAATCGTGTTTCAAGTTGAAATACGCCTTGGCACCATATCTCACCTAAAGTAAATGGTAGAATCAAACTTTAACCAAACGTAATGTTTGTACCTAGGGTAAAGTTAAAAAGTTTAAACAATTTTAAAATATCACTATATTTAGGCGAGTAAACGAAAAATGTTCATTTCAGACTCTAAAAACGTAGAAATCGTGTTTCAAGTTGAAATACGCCTTGTAAACGAAAAATGTTCGTTTCAGACTCTAAAACCGCAGAAATCGTGTTTCAAGTTGAAATACGCCTTGGCACCATATCTCACCTAAAGTAAATGGTAGAATCAAACTTTAACCAAACGTAATGTTTGTACCTAGGGTAAAGTTAAAAAGTTTAAACAATTTTAAAATATCACCAGATTTAGGCGAGTAAACGAAAAATGTTCATTTTAAACTCTAAAAACGTAGAAATCGTGTTTCAAGTTGAAATACGCCTTGTAAACGAAAAATGTTCGTTTCAGACTCTAAAACCGCTGAAATCGTGTTTCAAGTATTTCAATACGCCTTGGCACAATATCTCACCTAAAGTAAATGGTAGAATCAAACTTTAACCAAACGTAATGTTTGTACCTAGGGTAAAGTTAAAAAGTTTAAACAATTTTAAAATATCACTATATTTAGGCGAGTAAACGAAAAATGTTCATTTCAGACTCTAAAAACGTAGAAATCGTGTTTCAAGTTGAAATACGCCTTGTAAACGAAAAATGTTCGTTTCAGACTCTAAAACCGCAGAAATCGTGTTTCACCTTGGCACCATATCTCACCTAAAGTAAATGGTAGAATCAAACTTTAACCAAACGTAATGTTTGTACCTAGGGTAAAGTTAAAAAGTTTAAACAATTTTAAAATATCACTATATTTAGGCGAGTAAACGAAAAATGTTCATTTCAGACTCTAAAAACGTAGAAATCGTATTTCAAGTTAAAATACGCCTTGTAAACGAAAAATGTTCGTTTCAGACTCTAAAACCGCAGAAATCGTGTTTCAAGTTGAAATACGCCTTGGCACCATATCTCACCTAAAGTAAATGGTAGAATCAAACTTTAACCAAACGTAATGTTTGTACCTAGGGTAAAGTTAAAAAGTTTAAACAATTTTAAAATATCACCAGATTTAGGCGAGTAAACGAAAAATGTTCATTTCAGACTCTAAAAACGTAGAAATCGTGTTTCAAGTTGAAATACGCCTTGTAAACGAAAAATGTTCGTTTCAGACTCTAAAACCGCAGAAATCGTGTTTCAAGTTGAAATACGCCTTGGCACCATATCTCACCTAAAGTAAATGGTAGAATCAAACTTTAACCAAACGTAATGTTTGTACCTAGGGTAAAGTTAAAAAGTTTAAACAATTTTAAAATATCACTATATTTAGGCGAGTAAACGAAAAATGTTCATTTCAGACTCTAAAAACGTAGAAATCGTGTTTCAAGTTGAAATACGCCTTGTAAACGAAAAATGTTCGTTTCAGACTCTAAAACCGCAGAAATCGTGTTTCAAGTTGAAATACGCCTTGGCACCATATCTCACCTAAAGTAAATGGTAGAATCAAACTTTAACCAAACGTAATGTTTGTACCTAGGGTAAAGTTAAAAAGTTTAAACAATTTTAAAATATCACCAGATTTAGGCGAGTAAACGAAAAATGTTCATTTCAAACTCTAAAAACGTAGAAATCGTGTTTCAAGTTGAAATACGCCTTGTAAACGAAAAATGTTCGTTTCAGACTCTAAAACCGCAGAAATCGTGTTTCAAGTTGAAATACGCCTTGGCACCATATCTCACCTAAAGTAAATGGTAGAATCAAACTTTAACCAAACGTATGTTTGTACCTAGGGTAAAGTTAAAAAGTTTAAACAATTTTAAAATATCACCAGATTTAGGCGAGTAAACGAAAAATGTTCATTTTAAACTCTAAAAACGTAGAAATCGTGTTTCAAGTTGAAATACGCCTTGTAAACGAAAAATGTTCGTTTCAGACTCTAAAACCGCTGAAATCGTGTTTCAAGTATTTCAATACGCCTTGGCACAATATCTCACCTAAAGTAAATGGTAGAATCAAACTTTAACCAAACGTAATGTTTGTACCTAGGGTAAAGTTAAAAAGTTTAAACAATTTTAAAATATCACTATATTTAGGCGAGTAAACGAAAAATGTTCATTTCAGACTCTAAAAACGTAGAAATCGTGTTTCAAGTTGAAATACGCCTTGTAAACGAAAAATGTTCGTTTCAGACTCTAAAACCGCAGAAATCGTGTTTCAAGTTGAAATACGCCTTGGCACCATATCTCACCTAAAGTAAATGGTAGAATCAAACTTTAACCAAACGTAATGTTTGTACCTAGGGTAAAGTTAAAAAGTTTAAACAATTTTAAAATATCACTATATTTAGGCGAGTAAACGAAAAATGTTCATTTCAGACTCTAAAAACGTAGAAATCGTGTTTCAAGTTGAAATACGCCTTGTAAACGAAAAATGTTCGTTTCAGACTCTAAAACCGCAGAAATCGTGTTTCAAGTTGAAATACGCCTTGGCACCATATCTCACCTAAAGTAAATGGTAGAATCAAACTTTAACCAAACGTAATGTTTGTACCTAGGGTAAAGTTAAAAAGTTTAAACAATTTTAAAATATCACCAGATTTAGGCGAGTAAACGAAAAATGTTCATTCAGACTCTAAAAACGTAGAAATCGTGTTTCAAGTTGAAATACGCCTTGTAAACGAAAAATGTTCGTTTCAGACTCTAAAACCGCAGAAATCGTGTTTCAAGTTGAAATACGCCTTGGCACCATATCTCACCTAAAGTAAATGGTAGAATCAAACTTTAACCAAACGTAATGTTTGTACCTAGGGTAAAGTTAAAAAGTTTAAACAATTTTAAAATATCACTATATTTAGGCGAGTAAACGAAAAATGTTCATTTCAGACTCTAAAAACGTAGAAATCGTGTTTCAAGTTGAAATACGCCTTGTAAACGAAAAATGTTCGTTTCAGACTCTAAAACCGCAGAAATCGTGTTTCAAGTTGAAATACGCCTTGGCACCATATCTCACCTAAAGTAAATGGTAGAATCAAACTTTAACCAAACGTAATGTTTGTACCTAGGGTAAAGTTAAAAAGTTTAAACAATTTTAAAATATCACTATATTTAGGCGAGTAAACGAAAAATGTTCATTTCAGACTCTAAAAACGTAGAAATCGTGTTTCAAGTTGAAATACGCCTTGTAAACGAAAAATGTTCGTTTCAGACTCTAAAACCGCAGAAATCGTGTTTCAAGTTGAAATACGCCTTGGCACCATATCTCACCTAAAGTAAATGGTAGAATCAAACTTTAACCAAACGTAATGTTTGTACCTAGGGTAAAGTTAAAAAGTTTAAACAATTTTAAAATATCACTATATTTAGGCGAGTAAACGAAAAATGTTCATTTCAGACTCTAAAAACGTAGAAATCGTGTTTCAAGTTGAAATACGCCTTGTAAACGAAAAATGTTCGTTTCAGACTCTAAAACCGCAGAAATCGTGTTTCAAGTTGAAATACGCCTTGGCACCATATCTCACCTAAAGTAAATGGTAGAATCAAACTTTAACCAAACGTAATGTTTGTACCTAGGGTAAAGTTAAAAAGTTTAAACAATTTTAAAATATCACCAGATTTAGGCGAGTAAACGAAAAATGTTCATTTCAAACTCTAAAAACGTAGAAATCGTGTTTCAAGTTGAAATACGCCTTGTAAACGAAAAATGTTCGTTTCAGACTCTAAAACCGCAGAAATCGTGTTTCAAGTTGAAATACGCCTTGGCACCATATCTCACCTAAAGTAAATGGTAGAATCAAACTTTAACCAAACGTAATGTTTGTACCTAGGGTAAAGTTAAAAAGTTTAAACAATTTTAAAATATCACCAGATTTAGGCGAGTAAACGAAAAATGTTCATTTCAGACTCTAAAAACGTAGAAATCGTGTTTCAAGTTGAAATACGCCTTGTAAACGAAAAATGTTCGTTTCAGACTCTAAAACCGCAGAAATCGTGTTTCAAGTTGAAATACGCCTTGGCACCATATCTCACCTAAAGTAAATGGTAGAATCAAACTTTAACCAAACGTAATGTTTGTACCTAGGGTAAAGTTAAAAAGTTTAAACAATTTTAAAATATCACTATATTTAGGCGAGTAAACGAAAAATGTTCATTTCAGACTCTAAAAACGTAGAAATCGTGTTTCAAGTTGAAATACACCTTGTAAACGAAAAATGTTCGTTTCAGACTCTAAAACCGCAGAAATCGTGTTTCAAGTTGAAATACGCCTTGGCACCATATCTCACCTAAAGTAAATGGTAGAATCAAACTTTAACCAAACGTAATGTTTGTACCTAGGGTAAAGTTAAAAAGTTTAAACAATTTTAAAATATCACCAGATTTAGGCGAGTAAACGAAAAATGTTCATTTCAGACTCTAAAAACGTAGAAATCGTGTTTCAAGTTGAAATACGCCTTGTAAACGAAAAATGTTCGTTTCAGACTCTAAAACCGCAGAAATCGTGTTTCAAGTTGAAATACGCCTTGGCACCATATCTCACCTAAAGTAAATGGTAGAATCAAACTTTAACCAAACGTAATGTTTGTACCTAGGGTAAAGTTAAAAAGTTTAAACAATTTTAAAATATCACCAGATTTAGGCGAGTAAACGAAAAATGTTCATTTCAGACTCTAAAAACGTAGAAATCGTGTTTCAAGTTGAAATACGCCTTGTAAACGAAAAATGTTCGTTTCAGACTCTAAAACCGCAGAAATCGTGTTTCAAGTTGAAATACGCCTTGGCACCATATCTCACCTAAAGTAAATGGTAGAATCAAACTTTAACCAAACGTAATGTTTGTACCTAGGGTAAAGTTAAAAAGTTTAAACAATTTTAAAATATCACTATATTTAGGCGAGTAAACGAAAAATGTTCATTTCAGACTCTAAAAACGTAGAAATCGTATTTCAAGTTAAAATACGCCTTGTAAACGAAAAATGTTCGTTTCAGACTCTAAAACCGCAGAAATCGTGTTTCAAGTTGAAATACGCCTTGGCACCATATCTCACCTAAAGTAAATGGTAGAATCAAACTTTAACCAAACGTAATGTTTGTACCTAGGGTAAAGTTAAAAAGTTTAAACAATTTTAAAATATCACCAGATTTAGGCGAGTAAACGAAAAATGTTCATTTCAGACTCTAAAAACGTAGAAATCGTGTTTCAAGTTGAAATACGCCTTGTAAACGAAAAATGTTCGTTTCAGACTCTAAAACCGCAGAAATCGTGTTTCAAGTTGAAATACGCCTTGGCACCATATCTCACCTAAAGTAAATGGTAGAATCAAACTTTAACCAAACGTAATGTTTGTACCTAGGGTAAAGTTAAAAAGTTTAAACAATTTTAAAATATCACCAGATTTAGGCGAGTAAACGAAAAATGTTCATTTCAAACTCTAAAAACGTAGAAATCGTGTTTCAAGTTGAAATACGCCTTGTAAACGAAAAATGTTCGTTTCAGACTCTAAAACCGCAGAAATCGTGTTTCAAGTTGAAATACGCCTTGGCACCATATCTCACCTAAAGTAAATGGTAGAATCAAACTTTAACCAAACGTAATGTTTGTACCTAGGGTAAAGTTAAAAAGTTTAAACAATTTTAAAATATCACTATATTTAGGCGAGTAAACGAAAAATGTTCATTTCAGACTCTAAAAACGTAGAAATCGTGTTTCAAGTTGAAATACGCCTTGTAAACGAAAAATGTTCGATTCAGACTCTAAAACCGCTGAAATCGTGTTTCAAGTTGAAATACGCCTTGGCACCATATCTCACCTAAAGTAAATGGTAGAATCAAACTTTAACCAAACGTAATGTTTGTACCTAGGGTAAAGTTAAAAAGTTTAAACAATTTTAAAATATCACCAGATTTAGGCGAGTAAACGAAAAATGTTCATTTTAAACTCTAAAAACGTAGAAATCGTGTTTCAAGTTGAAATACGCCTTGTAAACGAAAAATGTTCGTTTCAGACTCTAAAACCGCTGAAATCGTGTTTCAAGTATTTCAATACGCCTTGGCACAATATCTCACCTAAAGTAAATGGTAGAATCAAACTTTAACCAAACGTAATGTTTGTACCTAGGGTAAAGTTAAAAAGTTTAAACAATTTTAAAATATCACTATATTTAGGCGAGTAAACGAAAAAAGTTCATTTCAGACTCTAAAAACGTAGAAATCGTGTTTCAAGTTGAAATACGCCTTGTAAACGAAAAATGTTCGTTTCAGACTCTAAAACCGCAGAAATCGTGTTTCACCTTGGCACCATATCTCACCTAAAGTAAATGGTAGAATCAAACTTTAACCAAACGTAATGTTTGTACCTAGGGTAAAGTTAAAAAGTTTAAACAATTTTAAAATATCACTATATTTAGGCGAGTAAACGAAAAATGTTCATTTCAGACTCTAAAAACGTAGAAATCGTATTTCAAGTTAAAATACGCCTTGTAAACGAAAAATGTTCGTTTCAGACTCTAAAACCGCAGAAATCGTGTTTCAAGTTGAAATACGCCTTGGCACCATATCTCACCTAAAGTAAATGGTAGAATCAAACTTTAACCAAACGTAATGTTTGTACCTAGGGTAAAGTTAAAAAGTTTAAACAATTTTAAAATATCACCAGATTTAGGCGAGTAAACGAAAAATGTTCATTTTAGACTCTAAAAACGTAGAAATCGTGTTTCAAGTTGAAATACGCCTTGTAAACGAAAAATGTTCATTTCAGACTCTAATAACGTAGAAATCGTGTTTCAAGTTGAAATACGCCTTGGCACCATATCTCACCTAAAGTAAATGGTAGAATCAAACTTTAACCAAACGTAATGTTTGTACCTAGGGTAAAGTTAAAAAGTTTAAACAATTTTAAAATATCACTATATTTAGGCGAGTAAACGAAAAATGTTCATTTCAGACTCTAAAAACGTAGAAATCGTGTTTCAAGTTGAAATACGCCTTGTAAACGAAAAATGTTCGTTTCAGACTCTAAAACCGCAGAAATCGTGTTTCACCTTGGCACCATATCTCACCTAAAGTAAATGGTAGAATCAAACTTTAACCAAACGTAATGTTTGTACCTAGGGTAAAGTTAAAAAGTTTAAACAATTTTAAAATATCACTATATTTAGGCGAGTAAAAGAAAAATGTTCATTTCAGACTCTAAAAACGTAGAAATCGTATTTCAAGTTAAAATACGCCTTGTAAACGAAAAATGTTCGTTTCAGACTCTAATAACGTAGAAATCGTGTTTCAAGTTGAAATACGCCTTGGCACCATATCTCACCTAAAGTAAATGGTAGAATCAAACTTTAACCAAACGTAATGTTTGTACCTAGGGTAAAGTTAAAAAGTTTAAACAATTTTAAAATATCACCAGATTTAGGCGAGTAAACGAAAAATGTTCATTTTAGACTCTAAAAACGAAGAAATCGTGTTTCATTTTGAAATACGCCTTGTAAACGAAAAATGTTCATTTCAGACTCTAATAACGTAGAAATCGTGTTTCAAGTTGAAATACGCCTTGGGACCATATCTCACCTAAAGTAAATGGTAGAATCAAACTTTAACCAAACGTAATGTTTGTACCTAGGGTAAAGTTAAAAAGTTTAAACAATTTTAAAATATCACTATATTTAGGCGAGTAAACGAAAAATGTTCATTTCAGACTCTAAAAACGTAGAAATCGTGTTTCAAGTTGAAATACGCCTTGTAAACGAAAAATGTTCGTTTCAGACTCTAAAACCGCAGAAATCGTGTTTCAAGTTGAAATACGCCTTGGCACCATATCTCACCTAAAGTAAATGGTAGAATCAAACTTTAACCAAACGTAATGTTTGTACCTAGGGTAAAGTTAAAAAGTTTAAACAATTTTAAAATATCACCAGATTTAGGCGAGTAAACGAAAAATGTTCATTTTAGACTCTAAAAACGTAGAAATCGTGTTTCAAGTTGAAATACGCCTTGTAAACGAAAAATGTTCGTTTCAGACTCTAAAACCGCAGAAATCGTGTTTCAAGTTGAAATACGCCTTGGCACCATATCTCACCTAAAGTAAATGGTAGAATCAAACTTTAACCAAACGTAATGTTTGTACCTAGGGTAAAGTTAAAAAGTTTAAACAATTTTAAAATATCACCAGATTTAGGCGAGTAAACGAAAAATGTTCATTTCAGACTCTAAAAACGTAGAAATCGTGTTTCAAGTTGAAATACGCCTTGTAAACGAAAAATGTTCGTTTCAGACTCTAAAACCGCAGAAATCGTGTTTCAAGTTGAAATACGCCTTGGCACCATATCTCACCTAAAGTAAATGGTAGAATCAAACTTTAACCAAACGTAATGTTTGTACCTAGGGTAAAGTTAAAAAGTTTAAACAATTTTAAAATATCACTATATTTAGGCGAGTAAACGAAAAATGTTCATTTCAGACTCTAAAAACGTAGAAATCGTATTTCAAGTTAAAATACGCCTTGTAAACGAAAAATGTTCGTTTCAGACTCTAAAACCGCAGAAATCGTGTTTCAAGTTGAAATACGCCTTGGCACCATATCTCACCTAAAGTAAATGGTAGAATCAAACTTTAACCAAACGTAATGTTTGTACCTAGGGTAAAGTTAAAAAGTTTAAACAATTTTAAAATATCACCAGATTTAGGCGAGTAAACGAAAAATGTTCATTTCAGACTCTAAAAACGTAGAAATCGTGTTTCAAGTTGAAATACGCCTTGTAAACGAAAAATGTTCGTTTCAGACTCTAAAACCGCAGAAATCGTGTTTCAAGTTGAAATACGCCTTGGCACCATATCTCACCTAAAGTAAATGGTAGAATCAAACTTTAACCAAACGTAATGTTTGTACCTAGGGTAAAGTTAAAAAGTTTAAACAATTTTAAAATATCACCAGATTTAGGCGAGTAAACGAAAAATGTTCATTTCAAACTCTAAAAACGTAGAAATCGTGTTTCAAGTTGAAATACGCCTTGTAAACGAAAAATGTTCGTTTCAGACTCTAAAACCGCAGAAATCGTGTTTCAAGTTGAAATACGCCTTGGCACCATATCTCACCTAAAGTAAATGGTAGAATCAAACTTTAACCAAACGTAATGTTTGTACCTAGGGTAAAGTTAAAAAGTTTAAACAATTTTAAAATATCACTATATTTAGGCGAGTAAACGAAAAATGTTCATTTCAGACTCTAAAAACGTAGAAATCGTGTTTCAAGTTGAAATACGCCTTGTAAACGAAAAATGTTCGATTCAGACTCTAAAACCGCTGAAATCGTGTTTCAAGTTGAAATACGCCTTGGCACCATATCTCACCTAAAGTAAATGGTAGAATCAAACTTTAACCAAACGTAATGTTTGTACCTAGGGTAAAGTTAAAAAGTTTAAACAATTTTAAAATATCACCAGATTTAGGCGAGTAAACGAAAAATGTTCATTTTAAACTCTAAAAACGTAGAAATCGTGTTTCAAGTTGAAATACGCCTTGTAAACGAAAAATGTTCGTTTCAGACTCTAAAACCGCTGAAATCGTGTTTCAAGTATTTCAATACGCCTTGGCACAATATCTCACCTAAAGTAAATGGTAGAATCAAACTTTAACCAAACGTAATGTTTGTACCTAGGGTAAAGTTAAAAAGTTTAAACAATTTTAAAATATCACTATATTTAGGCGAGTAAACGAAAAATGTTCATTTCAGACTCTAAAAACGTAGAAATCGTGTTTCAAGTTGAAATACGCCTTGTAAACGAAAAATGTTCGTTTCAGACTCTAAAACCGCAGAAATCGTGTTTCACCTTGGCACCATATCTCACCTAAAGTAAATGGTAGAATCAAACTTTAACCAAACGTAATGTTTGTACCTAGGGTAAAGTTAAAAAGTTTAAACAATTTTAAAATATCACTATATTTAGGCGAGTAAACGAAAAATGTTCATTTCAGACTCTAAAAACGTAGAAATCGTATTTCAAGTTAAAATACGCCTTGTAAACGAAAAATGTTCGTTTCAGACTCTAAAACCGCAGAAATCGTGTTTCAAGTTGAAATACGCCTTGGCACCATATCTCACCTAAAGTAAATGGTAGAATCAAACTTTAACCAAACGTAATGTTTGTACCTAGGGTAAAGTTAAAAAGTTTAAACAATTTTAAAATATCACCAGATTTAGGCGAGTAAACGAAAAATGTTCATTTTAGACTCTAAAAACGTAGAAATCGTGTTTCAAGTTGAAATACGCCTTGTAAACGAAAAATGTTCATTTCAGACTCTAATAACGTAGAAATCGTGTTTCAAGTTGAAATACGCCTTGGCACCATATCTCACCTAAAGTAAATGGTAGAATCAAACTTTAACCAAATGTAATGTTTGTACCTAGGGTAAAGTTAAAAAGTTTAAACAATTTTAAAATATCACTATATTTAGGCGAGTAAACGAAAAATGTTCATTTCAGACTCTAAAAACGTAGAAATCGTGTTTCAAGTTGAAATACGCCTTGTAAACGAAAAATATTCGTTTCAGACTCTAAAACCGCAGAAATCGTGTTTCACCTTGGCACCATATCTCACCTAAAGTAAATGGTAGAATCAAACTTTAACCAAACGTAATGTTTGTACCTAGGGTAAAGTTAAAAAGTTTAAACAATTTTAAAATATCACTATATTTAGGCGAGTAAACGAAAAATGTTCATTTCAGACTCTAAAAACGTAGAAATCGTATTTCAAGTTAAAATACGCCTTGTAAACGAAAAATGTTCGTTTCAGACTCTAATAACGTAGAAATCGTGTTTCAAGTTGAAATACGCCTTGGCACCATATCTCACCTAAAGTAAATGGTAGAATCAAACTTTAACCAAACGTAATGTTTGTACCTAGGGTAAAGTTAAAAAGTTTAAACAATTTTAAAATATCACCAGATTTAGGCGAGTAAACGAAAAATGTTCATTTTAGACTCTAAAAACGAAGAAATCGTGTTTCATTTTGAAATACGCCTTGTAAACGAAAAATGTTCATTTCAGACTCTAATAACGTAGAAATCGTGTTTCAAGTTGAAATACTCCTTGGGACCATATCTCACCTAAAGTAAATGGTAGAATCAAACTTTAACCAAACGTAATGTTTGTACCTAGGGTAAAGTTAAAAAGTTTAAACAATTTTAAAATATCACTATATTTAGGCGAGTAAACGAAAAATGTTCATTTCAGACTCTAAAAACGTAGAAATCGTGTTTCAAGTTGAAATACGCCTTGTAAAGGAAAAATGTTCGTTTCAGACTCTAAAACCGCAGAAATCGTGTTTCAAGTTGAAATACGCCTTGGCACCATATCTCACCTAAAGTAAATGGTAGAATCAAACTTTAACCAAACGTAATGTTTGTTCCTAGGGTAAAGTTAAAAAGTTTAAACAATTTTAAAATATCACTATATTTAGGCGAGTAAACGAAAAATGTTCATTTCAGACTCTAAAAACGTAGAAATCGTGTTTCAAGTTGAAATACGCCTTGTAAAGGAAAAATGTTCGTTTCAGACTCTAAAACCGCAGAAATCGTGTTTCAAGTTGAAATACGCCTTGGGACCATATCTCACCTAAAGTAAATGGTAGAATCAAACTTTAACCAAACGTAATGTTTGTACCTAGGGTAAAGTTAAAAAGTTTAAACAATTTTAAAATATCACTATATTTAGGCGAGTAAACGAAAAATGTTCATTTCAGACTCTAAAAACGTAGAAATCGTGTTTCAAGTTGAAATACGCCTTGGGACCATATCTCACCTAAAGTAAATGGTAGAATCAAACTTTAACCAAACGTAATGTTTGTACCTAGGGTAAAGTTAAAAAGTTTAAACAATTTTAAAATATCACTATATTTAGGCGAGTAAACGAAAAATGTTCATTTCAGACTCTAAAAATATAGAAATCGTGTTTCAAGTTAAAATACGCCTTGTAAACGAAAAATGTTCGTTTCAGACTCTAAAACCGCAGAAATCGTGTTTCAAGTTGAAATACGCCTTGGGACCATATCTCACCTAAAGTAAATGGTAGAATCAAACTTTAACCAAACGTAATGTTTGTACCTAGGGTAAAGTTAAAAAGTTTAAACAATTTTAAAATATCACTATATTTAGGCGAGTAATCGAAAAATGTTCATTTCAGACTCTAAAAACGTAGAAATCGTGTTTCAAGTTGAAATACGCCTTGTAAACGAAATATGTTCGTTTCAGACTCTAAAACCTCAGAAATCGTGTTTCAAGTTGAAATACGCCTTGGGACCATATCTCACCTAAAGTAAATGGTAGAATCAAACTTTAACCAAACGTAATGTTTGTACCTAGGGTAAAGTTAAAAAATTTAAACAATTTTAAAATATCACTATATTTAGGCGAGTAAACGAAAAATGTTCATTTCAGACTCTAAAAACGTAGAAATCGTGTTTCAAGTTGAAATACGCCTTGTAAAGGAAAAATGTTCGTTTCAGACTCTAAAACCGCAGAAATCGTGTTTCAAGTTGAAATACGCCTTGGCACCATATCTCACCTAAAGTAAATGGTAGAATCAAACTTTAACCAAACGTAATGTTTGTTCCTAGGGTAAAGTTAAAAAGTTTAAACAATTTTAAAATATCACTATATTTAGGCGAGTAAACGAAAAATGTTCATTTCAGACTCTAAAAACGTAGAAATCGTGTTTCAAGTTGAAATACGCCTTGTAAAGGAAAAATGTTCGTTTCAGACTCTAAAACCGCAGAAATCGTGTTTCAAGTTGAAATACGCCTTGGGACCATATCTCACCTAAAGTAAATGGTAGAATCAAACTTTAACCAAACGTAATGTTTGTACCTAGGGTAAAGTTGAAAAGTTTAAACAATTTTAAAATATCACTATATTTAGGCGAGTAAACGAAAAATGTTCATTTCAGACTCTAAAAACGTAGAAATCGTGTTTCAAGTTGAAATACGCCTTGGGACCATATCTCACCTAAAGTAAATGGTAGAATCAAACTTTAACCAAACGTAATGTTTGTACCTAGGGTAAAGTTAAAAAGTTTAAACAATTTTAAAATATCACTATATTTAGGCGAGTAAACGAAAAATGTTCATTTCAGACTCTAAAAATATAGAAATCGTGTTTCAAGTTAAAATACGCCTTGTAAACGAAAAATGTTCGTTTCAGACTCTAAAACCGCAGAAATCGTGTTTCAAGTTGAAATACGCCTTGGGACCATATCTCACCTAAAGTAAATGGTAGAATCAAACTTTAACCAAACGTAATGTTTGTACCTAGGGTAAAGTTAAAAAGTTTAAACAATTTTAAAATATCACTATATTTAGGCGACTAATCGAAAAATGTTCATTTCAGACTCTAAAAACGTAGAAATCGTGTTTCAAGTTGAAATACGCCTTGTAAACGAAATATGTTCGTTTCAGACTCTAAAACCTCAGAAATCGTGTTTCAAGTTGAAATACGCCTTGGGACCATATCTCACCTAAAGTAAATGGTAGAATCAAACTTTAACCAAACGTAATGTTTGTACCTAGGGTAAAGTTAAAAAGTTTAAACAATTTTAAAATATCACCAGATTTAGGCGAGTAAACGAAAAATGTTCATTTCAGACTCTAAAAACGTAGAAATCGTGTTTCAAGTTGAAATACGCCTTGTAAACGAAAAATGTTCGTTTCAGACTCTAAAACCGCAGAAATCGTGTTTCAAGTTGAAATACGCCTTGTAAACGAAAAATGTTCGTTTCAGACTCTAAAACCGCTGAAATCGTGTTTCAAGTTGAAATACGCCTTGGCACCATATCTCACCTAAAGTAAATGGTAGAATCAAACTTTAACCAAACGTAATGTTTGTACCTAGGGTAAAGTTAAAAAGTTTAAACAATTTTAAAATATCACCAGATTTAGGCAAGTAAACGAAAAATGTTCATTTTAGACTCTAAAAACGTAGAAATCGTGTTTCAAGTTGAAATACGCCTTGTAAACCAAAAATGTTCATTTCAGACTCTAATAACGTAGAAATCGTGTTTCAAGTTGAAATACGCCTTGGCACCATATCTCACCTAAAGTAAATGGTAGAATCAAACTTTAACCAAACGTAATGTTTGTACCTAGGGTAAAGTTAAAAAGTTTAAACAATTTTAAAATATCACCAGATTTAGGCGAGTAAACGAAAAATGTTCATTTTAGACTCTAAAAACGAAGAAATCGTGTTTCAAGTTGAAATACGCCTTGTAAACGAAAAATGTTCATTTCAGACTCTAATAACGTAGAAATCGTGTTTCAAGTTGAAATACGCCTTGGGACCATATCTCACCTAAAGTAAATGGTAGAATCAAACTTTAACCAAACGTAATGTTTGTACCTAGGGTAAAGTTAAAAAGTTTAAACAATTTTAAAATATCACTATATTTAGGCGAGTAAACGAAAAATGTTCATTTCAGACTCTAAAAACGTAGAAATCGTGTTTCAAGTTGAAATACGCCTTGGGACCATATCTCACCTAAAGTAAATGGTAGAATCAAACTTTAACCAAACGTAATGTTTGTACCTAGGGTAAAGTTAAAAAGTTTAAACAATTTTAAAATATCACTATATTTAGGCGAGTAAACGAAAAATGTTCATTTCAGACTCTAAAAACATAGAAATCGTGTTTCAAGTTGAAATACGCCTTGTAAACGAAAAATGTTCGTTTCAGACTCTAAAACCGCAGAAATCGTGTTTCAAGTTGAAATACGCCTTGGGACCATATCTCACCTAAAGTAAATGGTAGAATCAAACTTTAACCAAACGTAATGTTTGTACCTAGGGTAAAGTTAAAAGTTTAAACAATTTTAAAATATCACCAGATTTAGGCGAGTAAACGAAAAATGTTCATTTCAGACTCTAAAAACGTAGAAATCGTGTTTCAAGTTGAAATACGCCTTGTAAACGAAAAATGTTCGTTTCAGACTCTAAAACCGCAGAAATCGTGTTTCAAG
The DNA here is from genome assembly GCA_947425015.1 of Pterostichus niger. Classification (NCBI taxonomy): domain Eukaryota; kingdom Metazoa; phylum Arthropoda; class Insecta; order Coleoptera; family Carabidae; genus Pterostichus; species Pterostichus niger. Next base: position 16,436,259 of record OX380338.1, on the reverse strand, counting down.
TTGAAATACGCCTTGTAAACGAAAAATGTTCGTTTCAGACTCTAAAACCGCTGAAATCGTGTTTCAAGTTGAAATACGCCTTGGCACCATATCTCACCTAAAGTAAATGGTAGAATCAAACTTTAACCAAACGTAATGTTTGTACCTAGGGTAAAGTTAAAAAGTTTAAACAATTTTAAAATATCACCAGATTTAGGCGAGTAAACGAAAAAAGTTCATTTTAGACTCTAAAAACGTAGAAATCGTGTTTCAAGTTGAAATACGCCTTGTAAACCAAAAATGTTCATTTCAGACTCTAATAACGTAGAAATCGTGTTTCAAGTTGAAATACGCCTTGGCACCATATCTCACCTAAAGTAAATGGTAGAATCAAACTTTAACCAAACGTAATGTTTGTACCTAGGGTAAAGTTAAAAAGTTTAAACAATTTTAAAATATCACCAGATTTAGGCGAGTAAACGAAAAATGTTCATTTTAGACTCTAAAAACGAAGAAATCGTGTTTCAAGTTGAAATACGCCTTGTAAACGAAAAATGTTCATTTCAGACTCTAATAACGTAGAAATCGTGTTTCAAGTTGAAATACGCCTTGGGACCATATCTCACCTAAAGTAAATGGTAGAATCAAACTTTAACCAAACGTAATGTTTGTACCTAGGGTAAAGTTAAAAAGTTTAAACAATTTTAAAATATCACTATATTTAGGCGAGTAAACGAAAAATGTTCATTTCAGACTCTAAAAACGTAGAAATCGTGTTTCAAGTTGAAATACGCCTTGGGACCATATCACACCTAAAGTAAATGGTAGAATCAAACTTTAACCAAACGTAATGTTTGTACCTAGGGTAAAGTTAAAAAGTTTAAACAATTTTAAAATATCACTATATTTAGGCGAGTAAACGAAAAATGTTCATTTCAGACTCTAAAAACATAGAAATCGTGTTTCAAGTTGAAATACGCCTTGTAAACGAAAAATGTTCGTTTCAGACTCTAAAACCGCAGAAATCGTGTTTCAAGTTGAAATACGCCTTGGGACCATATCTCACCTAAAGTAAATGGTAGAATCAAACTTTAACCAAACGTAATGTTTGTACCTAGGGTAAAGTTAAAAGTTTAAACAATTTTAAAATATCACCAGATTTAGGCGAGTAAACGAAAAATGTTCATTTCAGACTCTAAAAACGTAGAAATCGTGTTTCAAGTTGAAATACGCCTTGTAAACGAAAAATGTTCGTTTCAGACTCTAAAACCGCAGAAATCGTGTTTCAAGTTGAAATACGCCTTGTAAACGAAAAATGTTCGTTTCAGACTCTAAAACCGCAGAAATCGTGTTTCAAGTTGAAATACGCCTTGGGACCATATCTCACCTAAAGTAAATGGTAGAATCAAACTTTAACCAAACGTAATGTTTGTACCTAGGGTAAAGTTAAAAAGTTTAAACAATTTTAAAATATCACCAGATTTAGGCGAGTAAACGAAAAATGTTCATTTCAAACTCTAAAAACGTAGAAATCGTGTTTCAAGTTGAAATACGCCTTGTAAACGAAAAATGTTCGTTTCAGACTCTAAAACCGCTGAAATCGTGTTTCAAGTTGAAATACGCCTTGGCACCATATCTCACCTAAAGTAAATGGTAGAATCAAACTTTAACCAAACGTAATGTTTGTACCTAGGGTAAAGTTAAAAAGTTTAAACAATTTTAAAATATCACCAGATTTAGGCGAGTAAACGAAAAATGTTCATTTCAAACTCTAAAAACGTAGAAATCGTGTTTCAAGTTGAAATACGCCTTGTAAACGAAAAATATTCGTTTCAGACTCTAAAACCGCTGAAATCGTGTTTCAAGTTGAAATACGCCTTGGCACCATATCTCACCTAAAGTAAATGGTAGAATCAAACTTTAACCAAACGTAATGTTTGTACCTAGGGTAAAGTTAAAAAGTTTAAACAATTTTAAAATATCACCAGATTTAGGCGAGTAAACGAAAAATGTTCATTTCAGACTCTAAAAACGTAGAAATCGTGTTTCAAGTTGAAATACGCCTTGTAAACGAAAAATGTTCGTTTCAGACTCTAAAACCGCAGAAATCGTGTTTCAAGTTGAAATACGCCTTGGGACCATATCTCACCTAAAGTAAATGGTAGAATCAAACTTTAACCAAACGTAATGTTTGTACCTAGGGTAAAGTTGAAAAGTTTAAACAATTTTAAAATATCACTATATTTAGGCGAGTAAACGAAAAATGTTCATTTCAGACTCTAAAAACGTAGAAATCGTGTTTCAAGTTGAAATACGCCTTGGGACCATATCTCACCTAAAGTAAATGGTAGAATCAAACTTTAACCAAACGTAATGTTTGTACCTAGGGTAAAGTTGAAAAGTTTAAACAATTTTAAAATATCACTATATTTAGGCGAGTAAACGAAAAATGTTCATTTCAGACTCTAAAAACGTAGAAATCGTGTTTCAAGTTGAAATACGCCTTGGGACCATATCTCACCTAAAGTAAATGGTAGAATCAAACTTTAACCAAACGTAATGTTTGTACCTAGGGTAAAGTTAAAAAGTTTAAACAATTTTAAAATATCACTATATTTAGGCGAGTAAACGAAAAATGTTCATTTCAGACTCTAAAAACATAGAAATCGTGTTTCAAGTTGAAATACGCCTTGTAAAGGAAAAATGTTCGTTTCAGACTCTAAAACCGCAGAAATCGTGTTTCAAGTTGAAATACGCCTTGGGACCATATCTCACCTAAAGTAAATGGTAGAATCAAACTTTAACCAAACGTAATGTTTGTACCTAGGGTAAAGTTGAAAAGTTTAAACAATTTTAAAATATCACTATATTTAGGCGAGTAAACGAAAAATGTTCATTTCAGACTCTAAAAACGTAGAAATCGTGTTTCAAGTTGAAATACGCCTTGGGACCATATCTCACCTAAAGTAAATGGTAGAATCAAACTTTAACCAAACGTAATGTTTGTACCTAGGGTAAAGTTAAAAAGTTTAAACAATTTTAAAATATCACTATATTTAGGCGAGTAAACGAAAAATGTTCATTTCAGACTCTAAAAATATAGAAATCGTGTTTCAAGTTAAAATACGCCTTGTAAACGAAAAATGTTCGTTTCAGACTCTAAAACCGCAGAAATCGTGTTTCAAGTTGAAATACGCCTTGGGACCATATCTCACCTAAAGTAAATGGTAGAATCAAACTTTAACCAAACGTAATGTTTGTACCTAGGGTAAAGTTAAAAAGTTTAAACAATTTTAAAATATCACTATATTTAGGCGAGTAATCGAAAAATGTTCATTTCAGACTCTAAAAACGTAGAAATCGTGTTTCAAGTTGAAATACGCCTTGTAAACGAAATATGTTCGTTTCAGACTCTAAAACCGCAGAAATCGTGTTTCAAGTTGAAATACGCCTTGGGACCATATCTCACCTAAAGTAAATGGTAGAATCAAACTTTAACCAAACGTAATGTTTGTACCTAGGGTAAAGTTAAAAAGTTTAAACAATTTTAAAATATCACTATATTTTGGCGAGTAAACGAAAAATGTTCGTCTCAGACTCTAAAACCGCAGAAATCGTGTTTCAAGTTGAAATACGCCTTGGCACCATATCTCACCTAAAGTAAATGGTAGAATCAAACTTTAACCAAACGTAATGTTTGTACCTAGGGTAAAGTTAAAAAGTTTAAACAATTTTAAAATATCACCAGATTTAGGCGAGTAAACGAAAAATGTTCATTTCAGACTCTAAAAACGTAGAAATCGTGTTTCAAGTTGAAATACGCCTTGTAAACGAAAAATGTTCGTTTCAGACTCTAAAACCGCAGAAATCGTGTTTCAAGTTGAAATACGCCTTGTAAACGAAAAATGTTCGTTTCAGACTCTAAAACCGCTGAAATCGTGTTTCAAGTTGAAATACGCCTTGGCACCATATCTCACCTAAAGTAAATGGTAGAATCAAACTTTAACCAAACGTAATGTTTGTACCTAGGGTAAAGTTAAAAAGTTTAAACAATTTTAAAATATCACCAGATTTAGGCGAGTAAACGAAAAATGTTCATTTTAGACTCTAAAAACGTAGAAATCGTGTTTCAAGTTGAAATACGCCTTGTAAACCAAAAATGTTCATTTCAGACTCTAATAACGTAGAAATCGTGTTTCAAGTTGAAATACGCCTTGGGACCATATCTCACCTAAAGTAAATGGTAGAATCAAACTTTAACCAAACGTAAACCTAGGGTAAAGTTAAAAAGTTTAAACAATTTTAAAATATCACTATATTTAGGCGAGTAAACGAAAAATGTTCATTTCAGACTCTAAAAACGTAGAAATCGTGTTTCAAGTTGAAATACGCCTTGGGACCATATCTCACCTAAAGTAAATGGTAGAATCAAACTTTAACCAAACGTAATGTTTGTACCTAGGGTAAAGTTAAAAAGTTTAAACAATTTTAAAATATCACTATATTTAGGCGAGTAAACGAAAAATGTTCATTTCAGACTCTAAAAACATAGAAATCGTGTTTCAAGTTGAAATACGCCTTGTAAACGAAAAATGTTCGTTTTAGACTCTAAAACCGCAGAAATCGTGTTTCAAGTTGAAATACGCCTTGGGACCATATCTCACCTAAAGTAAATGGTAGAATCAAACTTTAACCAAACGTAATGTTTGTACCTAGGGTAAAGTTAAAAGTTTAAACAATTTTAAAATATCACCAGATTTAGGCGAGTAAACGAAAAATGTTCATTTCAGACTCTAAAAACGTAGAAATCGTGTTTCAAGTTGAAATACGCCTTGTAAACGAAAAATGTTCGTTTCAGACTCTAAAACCGCAGAAATCGTGTTTCAAGTTGAAATACGCCTTGTAAACGAAAAATGTTCGTTTCAGACTCTAAAACCGCTGAAATCGTGTTTCAAGTTGAAATACGCCTTGGCACCATATCTCACCTAAAGTAAATGGTAGAATCAAACTTTAACCAAACGTAATGTTTGTACCTAGGGTAAAGTTAAAAAGTTTAAACAATTTTAAAATATCACCAGATTTAGGCGAGTAAACGAAAAATGTTCATTTTAGACTCTAAAAACGAAGAAATCGTGTTTCAAGTTGAAATACGCCTTGTAAACGAAAAATGTTCATTTCAGACTCTAATAACGTAGAAATCGTGTTTCAAGTTGAAATACGCCTTGGGACCATATCTCACCTAAAGTAAATGGTAGAATCAAACTTTAACCAAACGTAATGTTTGTACCTAGGGTAAAGTTAAAAAGTTTAAACAATTTTAAAATATCACTATATTTAGGCGAGTAAACGAAAAATGTTCATTTCAGACTCTAAAAACGTAGAAATCGTGTTTCAAGTTGAAATACGCCTTGGGACCATATCTCACCTAAAGTAAATGGTAGAATCAAACTTTAACCAAACGTAATGTTTGTACCTAGGGTAAAGTTAAAAAGTTTAAACAATTTTAAAATATCACTATATTTAGGCGAGTAAACGAAAAATGTTCATTTCAGACTCTAAAAACATAGAAATCGTGTTTCAAGATGAAATACGCCTTGTAAACGAAAAATGTTCGTTTCAGACTCTAAAACCGCAGAAATCGTGTTTCAAGTTGAAATACGCCTTGGGACCATATCTCACCTAAAGTAAATGGTAGAATCAAACTTTAACCAAACGTAATGTTTGTACCTAGGGTAAAGTTAAAAGTTTAAACAATTTTAAAATATCACCAGATTTAGGCGAGTAAACGAAAAATGTTCATTTCAGACTCTAAAAACGTAGAAATCGTGTTTCAAGTTGAAATACGCCTTGTAAACGAAAAATGTTCGTTTCAGACTCTAAAACCGCAGAAATCGTGTTTCAAGTTGAAATACGCCTTGGCACCATATCTCACCTAAAGTAAATGGTAGAATCAAACTTTAACCAAACGTAATGTTTGTACCTAGGGTAAAGTTAAAAAGTTTAAACAATTTTAAAATATCACTATATTTAGGCGAGTAAACGAAAAATGTTCATTTCAGACTCTAAAAACGTAGAAATTGTGTTTCAAGTTGAAATACGCCTTGGGACCATATCTCACCTAAAGTAAATGGTAGAATCAAACTTTAACCAAACGTAATGTTTGTACCTAGGGTAAAGTTAAAAAGTTTAAACAATTTTAAAATATCACCAGATTTAGGCGAGTAAACGAAAAATGTTCATTTCAGACTCTAAAAACGTAGAAATCGTGTTTCAAGTTGAAATACGCCTTGTAAACGAAAAATGTTCGTTTCAGACTCTAAAACCGCAGAAATCGTGTTTCAAGTTGAAATACGCCTTGGGACCATATCTCACCTAAAGTAAATGGTAGAATCAAACTTTAACCAAACGTAATGTTTGTACCTAGGGTAAAGTTAAAAGGTTTAAACAATTTTAAAATATCACTATATTTAGGCGAGTAAACGAAAAATGTTCATTTCAGACTCTAAAAACGTAGAAATCGTGTTTCAAGTTGAAATACGCCTTGGGACCAAATCTCACCTAAAGTAAATGGTAGAATCAAACTTTAACCAAACGTAATGTTTGTACCTAGGGTAAAGTTAAAAAGTTTAAACAATTTTAAAATATCACCAGATTTAGGCGAGTAAACGAAAAATGTTCATTTCAGACTCTAAAAACGTAGAAATCGTGTTTCAAGTTGAAATACGCCTTGTAAACGAAAAATGTTCGTTTCAGACTCTAAAACCGCAGAAATCGTGTTTCAAGTTGAAATACGCCTTGGGACCATATCTCACCTAAAGTAAATGGTAGAATCAAACTTTAACCAAACGTAATGTTTGTACCTAGGGTAAAGTTAAAAGTTTAAACAATTTTAAAATATCACCAGATTTAGGCGAGTAAACGAAAAATGTTCATTTCAGACTCTAAAAACGTAGAAATCGTGTTTCAAGTTGAAATACGCCTTGTAAACGAAAAATGTTCGTTTCAGACTCTAAAACCGCAGAAATCGTGTTTCAAGTTGAAATACGCCTTGTAAACGAAAAATGTTCGTTTCAGACTCTAAAACCGCTGAAATCGTGTTTCAAGTTGAAATACGCCTTGGCACCATATCTCACCTAAAGTAAATGGTAGAATCAAACTTTAACCAAACGTAATGTTTGTACCTAGGGTAAAGTTAAAAAGTTTAAACAATTTTAAAATATCACCAGATTTAGGCGAGTAAACGAAAAATGTTCATTTTAGACTCTAAAAACGTAGAAATCGTGTTTCAAGTTGAAATACGCCTTGTAAACCAAAAATGTTCATTTCAGACTCTAATAACGTAGAAATCGTGTTTCAAGTTGAAATACGCCTTGGCACCATATCTCACCTAAAGTAAATGGTAGAATCAAACTTTAACCAAACGTAATGTTTGTACCTAGGGTAAAGTTAAAAAGTTTAAACAATTTTAAAATATCACCAGATTTAGGCGAGTAAACGAAAAATGTTCATTTTAGACTCTAAAAACGAAGAAATCGTGTTTCAAGTTGAAATACGCCTTGTAAACGAAAAATGTTCATTTCAGACTCTAATAACGTAGAAATCGTGTTTCAAGTTGAAATACGCCTTGGGACCATATCTCACCTAAAGTAAATGGTAGAATCAAACTTTAACCAAACGTAATGTTTGTACCTAGGGTAAAGTTAAAAAGTTTAAACAATTTTAAAATATCACTATATTTAGGCGAGTAAACGAAAAATGTTCATTTCAGACTCTAAAAACGTAGAAATCGTGTTTCAAGTTGAAATACGCCTTGGGACCATATCTCACCTAAAGTAAATGGTAGAATCAAACTTTAACCAAACGTAATGTTTGTACCTAGGGTAAAGTTAAAAAGTTTAAACAATTTTAAAATATCACTATATTTAGGCGAGTAAACGAAAAATGTTCATTTCAGACTCTAAAAACATAGAAATCGTGTTTCAAGATGAAATACGCCTTGTAAACGAAAAATGTTCGTTTCAGACTCTAAAACCGCAGAAATCGTGTTTCAAGTTGAAATACGCCTTGGGACCATATCTCACCTAAAGTAAATGGTAGAATCAAACTTTAACCAAACGTAATGTTTGTACCTAGGGTAAAGTTAAAAGTTTAAACAATTTTAAAATATCACCAGATTTAGGCGAGTAAACGAAAAATGTTCATTTCAGACTCTAAAAACGTAGAAATCGTGTTTCAAGTTGAAATACGCCTTGTAAACGAAAAATGTTCGTTTCAGACTCTAAAACCGCAGAAATCGTGTTTCAAGTTGAAATACGCCTTGGCACCATATCTCACCTAAAGTAAATGGTAGAATCAAACTTTAACCAAACGTAATGTTTGTACCTAGGGTAAAGTTAAAAAGTTTAAACAATTTTAAAATATCACTATATTTAGGCGAGTAAACGAAAAATGTTCATTTCAGACTCTAAAAACGTAGAAATTGTGTTTCAAGTTGAAATACGCCTTGGGACCATATCTCACCTAAAGTAAATGGTAGAATCAAACTTTAACCAAACGTAATGTTTGTACCTAGGGTAAAGTTAAAAAGTTTAAACAATTTTAAAATATCACCAGATTTAGGCGAGTAAACGAAAAATGTTCATTTCAGACTCTAAAAACGTAGAAATCGTGTTTCAAGTTGAAATACGCCTTGTAAACGAAAAATGTTCGTTTCAGACTCTAAAACCGCAGAAATCGTGTTTCAAGTTGAAATACGCCTTGGGACCATATCTCACCTAAAGTAAATGGTAGAATCAAACTTTAACCAAACGTAATGTTTGTACCTAGGGTAAAGTTAAAAGGTTTAAACAATTTTAAAATATCACTATATTTAGGCGAGTAAACGAAAAATGTTCATTTCAGACTCTAAAAACGTAGAAATCGTGTTTCAAGTTGAAATACGCCTTGGGACCAAATCTCACCTAAAGTAAATGGTAGAATCAAACTTTAACCAAACGTAATGTTTGTACCTAGGGTAAAGTTAAAAAGTTTAAACAATTTTAAAATATCACCAGATTTAGGCGAGTAAACGAAAAATGTTCATTTCAGACTCTAAAAACGTAGAAATCGTGTTTCAAGTTGAAATACGCCTTGTAAACGAAAAATGTTCGTTTCAGACTCTAAAACCGCAGAAATCGTGTTTCAAGTTGAAATACGCCTTGGGACCATATCTCACCTAAAGTAAATGGTAGAATCAAACTTTAACCAAACGTAATGTTTGTACCTAGGGTAAAGTTGAAAAGTTTAAACAATTTTAAAATATCACTATATTTAGGCGAGTAAACGAAAAATGTTCATTTCAGACTCTAAAAACGTAGAAATCGTGTTTACAGTTGAAATACGCCTTGGGACCATATCTCACCTAAAGTAAATGGTAGAATCAAACTTTAACCAAACGTAATGTTTGCACCTAGGGTAAAGTTGAAAAGTTTAAACAATTTTAAAATATCACTATATTTAGGCGAGTAAACGAAAAATGTTCATTTCAGACTCTAAAACCGCAGAAATCGTGTTTCAAGTTGAAATACGCCTTGGCACCATATCTCACCTAAAGTAAATGGTAGAATCAAACTTTAACCAAACGTAATGTTTCTACCTAGGGTAAAGTTGAAAAGTTTAAACAATTTTAAAATATCACTATATTTAGGCGAGTAAACGAAAAATGTTCATTTCAGACTCTAAAACCGCAGAAATCGTGTTTCAAGTTGAAATACGCCTTGGCACCATATCTCACCTAAAGTAAATGGTAGAATCAAACTTTAACCAAACGTAATGTTTGTACCTAGGGTAAAGTTAAAAAGTTTAAACAATGTTAAAATATCACTATATTTAGGCGAGTAAACGAAAAATGTTCATTTCAGACTCTAAAAACGTAGAAATCGTGTTTCAAGTTGAAATACGCCTTGTAAACGAAAAATGTTCGTTTCAGACTCTAAAACCGCAGAAATCGTGTTTCAAGTTGAAATACGCCTTGGCACCATATCTCACCTAAAGTAAATGGTAGAATCAAACTTTAACCAAACGTAATGTTTGTACCTAGGGTAAAGTTAAAAAGTTTAAACAATTTTAAAATATCACCAGATTTAGGCGAGTAAACGAAAAATGTTCATTTCAAACTCTAAAAACGTAGAAATCGTGTTTCAAGTTGAAATACGCCTTGTAAACGAAAAATGTTCGTTTCAGACTCTAAAACCGCAGAAATCGTGTTTCAAGTTGAAATACGTCTTGGGACCATATCTCACCTAAAGTAAATGGTAGAATCAAACTTTAACCAAACGTAATGTTTGTACCTAGGGTAAAGTTAAAAAGTTTAAACAATTTTAAAATATCACCAGATTTAGGCGAGTAAACGAAAAATGTTCATTTCAAACTCTAAAAACGTAGAAATCGTGTTTCAAGTTGAAATACGCCTTGTAAACGAAAAATGTTCGTTTCAGACTCTAAAACCGCTGAAATCGTGTTTCAAGTTGAAATACGCCTTGGCACCATATCTCACCTAAAGTAAATGGTAGAATCAAACTTTAACCAAACGTAATGTTTGTACCTAGGGTAAAGTTAAAAAGTTTAAACAATTTTAAAATATCACCAGATTTAGGCGAGTAAACGAAAAATGTTCATTTCAAACTCTAAAAACGTAGAAATCGTGTTTCAAGTTGAAATACGCCTTGTAAACGAAAAATGTTCGTTTCAGACTCTAAAACCGCTGAAATCGTGTTTCAAGTTGAAATACGCCTTGGCACCATATCTCACCTAAAGTAAATGGTAGAATCAAACTTTAACCAAACGTAATGTTTGTACCTAGGGTAAAGTTAAAAAGTTTAAACAATTTTAAAATATCACCAGATTTAGGCGAGTAAACGAAAAATGTTCATTTCAGACTCTAAAAACGTAGAAATCGTGTTTCAAGTTGAAATACGCCTTGTAAACGAAAAATGTTCGTTTCAGACTCTAAAACCGCAGAAATCGTGTTTCAAGTTGAAATACGCCTTGGGACCATATCTCAACTAAAGTAAATGGTAGAATCAAACTTTTACCAAACGTAATGTTTGTACCTAGGGTAAAGTTGAAAAGTTTAAACAATTTTAAAATATCACTATATTTAGGCGAGTAAACGAAAAATGTTCATTTCAGACTCTAAAAACGTAGAAATCGTGTTTCAAGTTGAAATACGCCTTGGGACCATATCTCACCTAAAGTAAATGGTAGAATCAAACTTTAACAAAACGTAATGTTTGTACCTAGGGTAAAGTTGAAAAGTTTAAACAATTTTAAAATATCACTATATTTAGGCGAGTAAACGAAAAATGTTCATTTCAGACTCTAAAAACGTAGAAATCGTGTTTCAAGTTGAAATACGCCTTGGGACCATATCTCACCTAAAGTAAATGGTAGAATCAAACTTTAACCAAACGTAATGTTTGTACCTAGGGTAAAGTTAAAAAGTTTAAACAATTTTAAAATATCACTATATTTAGGCGAGTAAACGAAAAATGTTCATTTCAGACTCTAAAAACATAGAAATCGTGTTTCAAGTTGAAATACGCCTTGTAAACGAAAAATGTTCGTTTCAGACTCTAAAACCGCAGAAATCGTGTTTCAAGTTGAAATACGCCTTGGGACCATATCTCACCTAAAGTAAATGGTAGAATCAAACTTTAACCAAACGTAATGTTTGTACCTAGGGTAAAGTTGAAAAGTTTAAACAATTTTAAAATATCACTATATTTAGGCGAGTAAACGAAAAATGTTCGTCTCAGACTCTAAAACCGCAGAAATCGTGTTTCAAGTTGAAATACGCCTTGGCACCATATCTCACCTAAAGTAAATGGTAGAATCAAACTTTAACCAAACGTAATGTTTGTACCTAGGGTAAAGTTAAAAAGTTTAAACAATTTTAAAATATCACCAGATTTAGGCGAGTAAACGAAAAATGTTCATTTCAGACTCTAAAAACGTAGAAATCGTGTTTCAAGTTGAAATACGCCTTGTAAACGAAAAATGTTCGTTTCAGACTCTAAAACCGCAGAAATCGTGTTTCAAGTTGAAATACGCCTTGTAAACGAAAAATGTTCGTTTCAGACTCTAAAACCGCTGAAATCGTGTTTCAAGTTGAAATACGCCTTGGCACCATATCTCACCTAAAGTAAATGGTAGAATCAAACTTTAACCAAAGGTAATGTTTGTACCTAGGGTAAAGTTAAAAAGTTTAAACAATTTTAAAATATCACCAGATTTAGGCGAGTAAACGAAAAATGTTCATTTTAGACTCTAAAAACGTAGAAATCGTGTTTCAAGTTGAAATAAGCCTTGTAAACCAAAAATGTTCATTTCAGACTCTAATAACGTAGAAATCGTGTTTCAAGTTGAAATACGCCTTGGCACCATATCTCACCTAAAGTAAATGGTAGAATCAAACTTTAACCAAACGTAATGTTTGTACCTAGGGTAAAGTTAAAAAGTTTAAACAATTTTAAAATATCACCAGATTTAGGCGAGTAAACGAAAAATGTTCATTTTAGACTCTAAAAACGAAGAAATCGTGTTTCAAGTTGAAATACGCCTTGTAAACGAAAAATGTTCATTTCAGACTCTAATAACGTAGAAATCGTGTTTCAAGTTGAAATACGCCTTGGGACCATATCTCACCTAAAGTAAATGGTAGAATCAAACTTTAACCAAACGTAATGTTTGTACCTAGGGTAAAGTTAAAAAGTTTAAACAATTTTAAAATATCACTATATTTAGGCGAGTAAACGAAAAATGTTCATTTCAGACTCTAAAAACGTAGAAATCGTGTTTCAAGTTGAAATACGCCTTGGGACCATATCTCACCTAAAGTAAATGGTAGAATCAAACTTTAACCAAACGTAATGTTTGTACCTAGGGTAAAGTTAAAAAGTTTAAACAATTTTAAAATATCACTATATTTAGGCGAGTAAACGAAAAATGTTCATTTCAGACTCTAAAAACATAGAAATCGTGTTTCAAGTTGAAATACGCCTTGTAAACGAAAAATGTTCGTTTCAGACTCTAAAACCGCAGAAATCGTGTTTCAAGTTGAAATACGCCTTGGGACCATATCTCACCTAAAGTAAATGGTAGAATCAAACTTTAACCAAACGTAATGTTTGTACCTAGAGTAAAGTTAAAAGTTTAAACAATTTTAAAATATCACCAGATTTAGGCGAGTAAACGAAAAATGTTCATTTCAGACTCTAAAAACGTAGAAATCGTGTTTCAAGTTGAAATACGCCTTGTAAACGAAAAATGTTCGTTTCAGACTCTAAAACCGCAGAAATCGTGTTTCAAGTTGAAATACGCCTTGGCACCATATCTCACCTAAAGTAAATGGTAGAATCAAACTTTAACCAAACGTAATGTTTGTACCTAGGGTAAAGTTAAAAAGTTTAAACAATTTTAAAATATCACTATATTTAGGCGAGTAAACGAAAAATGTTCATTTCAGACTCTAAAAACGTAGAAATTGTGTTTCAAGTTGAAATACGCCTTGGGACCATATCTCACCTAAAGTAAATGGTAGAATCAAACTTTAACCAAACGTAATGTTTGTACCTAGGGTAAAGTTGAAAAGTTTAAACAATTTTAAAATATCACTATATTTAGGCGAGTAAACGAAAAATGTTCATTTCAGACTCTAAAAACGTAGAAATCGTGTTTCAAGTTGAAATACGCCTTGGGACCATATCTCACCTAAAGTAAATGGTAGAATCAAACTTTAACCAAACGTAATGTTTGTACCTAGGGTAAAGTTAAAAAGTTTAAACAATTTTAAAATATCACTATATTTAGGCGAGTAAACGAAAAATGTTCATTTCAGACTCTAAAAACATAGAAATCGTGTTTCAAGTTGAAATACGCCTTGTAAACGAAAAATGTTCGTTTCTCTAAAACCGCAGAAATCGTGTTTCAAGTTGAAATACGCCTTGGGACCATATCTCACCTAAAGTAAATGGTAGAATCAAACTTTAACCAAACGTAATGTTTGTACCTAGGGTAAAGTTAAAAGGTTTAAACAATTTTAAAATATCACTATATTTAGGCGAGTAAACGAAAAATGTTCATTTCAGACTCTAAAAACGTAGAAATCGTGTTTCAAGTTGAAATACGCCTTGGGACCATATCTCACCTAAAGTAAATGGTAGAATCAAACTTTAACCAAACGTAATGTTTGTACCTAGGGTAAAGTTAAAAAGTTTAAACAATTTTAAAATATCACCAGATTTAGGCGAGTAAACGAAAAATGTTCATTTCAGACTCTAAAAACGTAGAAATCGTGTTTCAAGTTGAAATACGCCTTGTAAACGAAAAATGTTCGTTTCAGACTCTAAAACCGCAGAAATCGTGTTTCAAGTTGAAATACGCCTTGGGACCATATCTCACCTAAAGTAAATGGTAGAATCAAACTTTAACCAAACGTAATGTTTGTACCTAGGGTAAAGTTGAAAAGTTTAAACAATTTTAAAATATCACTATATTTAGGCGAGTAAACGAAAAATGTTCATTTCAGACTCTAAAAACGTAGAAATCGTGTTTACAGTTGAAATACGACTTGGGACCATATCTCACCTAAAGTAAATGGTAGAATCAAACTTTAACCAAACGTAATGTTTGCACCTAGGGTAAAGTTGAAAAGTTTAAACAATTTTAAAATATCACTATATTTAGGCGAGTAAACGAAAAATGTTCATTTCAGACTCTAAAACCGCAGAAATCGTGTTTCAAGTTGAAATACGCCTTGGCACCATATCTCACCTAAAGTAAATGGTAGAATCAAACTTTAACCAAACGTAATGTTTGTACCTAGGGTAAAGTTGAAAAGTTTAAACAATTTTAAAATATCACTATATTTAGGCGAGTAAACGAAAAATGTTCATTTCAGACTCTAAAACCGCAGAAATCGTGTTTCAAGTTGAAATACGCCTTGGCACCATATCTCACCTAAAGTAAATGGTAGAATCAAACTTTAACCAAACGTAATGTTTGTACCTAGGGTAAAGTTAAAAAGTTTAAACAATGTTAAAATATCACTATATTTAGGCGAGTAAACGAAAAATGTTCATTTCAGACTCTAAAAACGTAGAAATCGTGTTTCAAGTTGAAATACGCCTTGTAAACGAAAAATGTTCGTTTCAGACTCTAAAACCGCAGAAATCGTGTTTCAAGTTGAAATACGCCTTGGGACCATATCTCACCTAAAGTAAATGGTAGAATCAAACTTTAACCAAACGTAATGTTTGTACCTAGGGTAAAGTTAAAAAGTTTAAACAATTTTAAAATATCACCAGATTTAGGCGAGTAAACGAAAAATGTTCATTTCAAACTCTAAAAACGTAGAAATCGTGTTTCAAGTTGAAATACGCCTTGTAAACGAAAAATGTTCGTTTCAGACTCTAAAACCGCAGAAATCGTGTTTCAAGTTGAAATACGTCTTGGGACCATATCTCACCTAAAGTAAATGGTAGAATCAAACTTTAACCAAACGTAATGTTTGTACCTAGGGTAAAGTTAAAAAGTTTAAACAATTTTAAAATATCACCAGATTTAGGCGAGTAAACGAAAAATGTTCATTTCAAACTCTAAAAACGTAGAAATCGTGTTTCAAGTTGAAATACGCCTTGTAAACGAAAAATGTTCGTTTCAGACTCTAAAACCGCTGAAATCGTGTTTCAAGTTGAAATACGCCTTGGCACCATATCTCACCTAAAGTAAATGGTAGAATCAAACTTTAACCAAACGTAATGTTTGTACCTAGGGTAAAGTTAAAAAGTTTAAACAATTTTAAAATATCACCAGATTTAGGCGAGTAAACGAAAAATGTTCATTTCAAACTCTAAAAACGTAGAAATCGTGTTTCAAGTTGAAATACGCCTTGTAAACGAAAAATGTTCGTTTCAGACTCTAAAACCGCTGAAATCGTGTTTCAAGTTGAAATACGCCTTGGCACCATATCTCACCTAAAGTAAATGGTAGAATCAAACTTTAACCAAACGTAATGTTTGTACCTAGGGTAAAGTTAAAAAGTTTAAACAATTTTAAAATATCACCAGATTTAGGCGAGTAAACGAAAAATGTTCATTTCAGACTCTAAAAACGTAGAAATCGTGTTTCAAGTTGAAATACGCCTTGTAAACGAAAAATGTTCGTTTCAGACTCTAAAACCGCAGAAATCGTGTTTCAAGTTGAAATACGCCTTGGGACCATATCTCAACTAAAGTAAATGGTAGAATCAAACTTTAACCAAACGTAATGTTTGTACCTAGGGTAAAGTTGAAAAGTTTAAACAATTTTAAAATATCACTATATTTAGGCGAGTAAACGAAAAATGTTCATTTCAGACTCTAAAAACGTAGAAATCGTGTTTCAAGTTGAAATACGCCTTGGGACCATATCTCACCTAAAGTAAATGGTAGAATCAAACTTTAACAAAACGTAATGTTTGTACCTAGGGTAAAGTTGAAAAGTTTAAACAATTTTAAAATATCACTATATTTAGGCGAGTAAACGAAAAATGTTCATTTCAGACTCTAAAAACGTAGAAATCGTGTTTCAAGTTGAAATACGCCTTGGGACCATATCTCACCTAAAGTAAATGGTAGAATCAAACTTTAACCAAACGTAATGTTTGTACCTAGGGTAAAGTTAAAAAGTTTAAACAATTTTAAAATATCACTATATTTAGGCGAGTAAACGAAAAATGTTCATTTCAGACTCTAAAAACATAGAAATCGTGTTTCAAGTTGAAATACGCCTTGTAAACGAAAAATGTTCGTTTCAGACTCTAAAACCGCAGAAATCGTGTTTCAAGTTGAAATACGCCTTGGGACCATATCTCACCTAAAGTAAATGGTAGAATCAAACTTTAACCAAACGTAATGTTTGTACCTAGGGTAAAGTTGAAAAGTTTAAACAATTTTAAAATATCACTATATTTAGGCGAGTAAACGAAAAATGTTCGTCTCAGACTCTAAAACCGCAGAAATCGTGTTTCAAGTTGAAATACGCCTTGGCACCATATCTCACCTAAAGTAAATGGTAGAATCAAACTTTAACCAAACGTAATGTTTGTACCTAGGGTAAAGTTAAAAAGTTTAAACAATTTTAAAATATCACCAGATTTAGGCGAGTAAACGAAAAATGTTCATTTCAGACTCTAAAAACGTAGAAATCGTGTTTCAAGTTGAAATACGCCTTGTAAACGAAAAATGTTCGTTTCAGACTCTAAAACCGCAGAAATCGTGTTTCAAGTTGAAATACGCCTTGTAAACGAAAAATGTTCGTTTCAGACTCTAAAACCGCTGAAATCGTGTTTCAAGTTGAAATACGCCTTGGCACCATATCTCACCTAAAGTAAATGGTAGAATCAAACTTTAACCAAACGTAATGTTTGTACCTAGGGTAAAGTTAAAAAGTTTAAACAATTTTAAAATATCACCAGATTTAGGCGAGTAAACGAAAAATGTTCATTTTAGACTCTAAAAACGTAGAAATCGTGTTTCAAGTTGAAATAAGCCTTGTAAACCAAAAATGTTCATTTCAGACTCTAATAACGTAGAAATCGTGTTTCAAGTTGAAATACGCCTTGGCACCATATCTCACCTAAAGTAAATGGTAGAATCAAACTTTAACCAAACGTAATGTTTGTACCTAGGGTAAAGTTAAAAAGTTTAAACAATTTTAAAATATCACCAGATTTAGGCGAGTAAACGAAAAATGTTCATTTTAGACTCTAAAAACGAAGAAATCGTGTTTCAAGTTGAAATACGCCTTGTAAACGAAAAATGTTCATTTCAGACTCTAATAACGTAGAAATCGTGTTTCAAGTTGAAATACGCCTTGGGACCATATCTCACCTAAAGTAAATGGTAGAATCAAACTTTAACCAAACGTAATGTTTGTACCTAGGGTAAAGTTAAAAAGTTTAAACAATTTTAAAATATCACTATATTTAGGCGAGTAAACGAAAAATGTTCATTTCAGACTCTAAAAACGTAGAAATCGTGTTTCAAGTTGAAATACGCCTTGGGACCATATCTCACCTAAAGTAAATGGTAGAATCAAACTTTAACCAAACGTAATGTTTGTACCTAGGGTAAAGTTAAAAAGTTTAAACAATTTTAAAATATCACTATATTTAGGCGAGTAAACGAAAAATGTTCATTTCAGACTCTAAAAACATAGAAATCGTGTTTCAAGTTGAAATACGCCTTGTAAACGAAAAATGTTCGTTTCAGACTCTAAAACCGCAGAAATCGTGTTTCAAGTTGAAATACGCCTTGGGACCATATCTCACCTAAAGTAAATGGTAGAATCAAACTTTAACCAAACGTAATGTTTGTACCTAGGGTAAAGTTAAAAGTTTAAACAATTTTAAAATATCACCAGATTTAGGCGAGTAAACGAAAAATGTTCATTTCAGACTCTAAAAACGTAGAAATCGTGTTTCAAGTTGAAATACGCCTTGTAAACGAAAAATGTT
This sequence comes from Pterostichus niger, assembly GCA_947425015.1. Lineage (NCBI taxonomy): Eukaryota > Metazoa > Arthropoda > Insecta > Coleoptera > Carabidae > Pterostichus > Pterostichus niger. The sequence goes on along the minus strand of OX380338.1, from coordinate 16,417,745 downwards.
CGTTTCAGACTCTAAAACCGCAGAAATCGTGTTTCAAGTTGAAATACGCCTTGGCACCATATCTCACCTAAAGTAAATGGTAGAATCAAACTTTAACCAAACGTAATGTTTGTACCTAGGGTAAAGTTAAAAAGTTTAAACAATTTTAAAATATCACTATATTTAGGCGAGTAAACGAAAAATGTTCATTTCAGACTCTAAAAACGTAGAAATTGTGTTTCAAGTTGAAATACGCCTTGGGACCATATCTCACCTAAAGTAAATGGTAGAATCAAACTTTAACCAAACGTAATGTTTGTACCTAGGGTAAAGTTGAAAAGTTTAAACAATTTTAAAATATCACTATATTTAGGCTAGTAAACGAAAAATGTTCATTTCAGACTCTAAAAACGTAGAAATCGTGTTTCAAGTTGAAATACGCCTTGGGACCATATCTCACCTAAAGTAAATGGTAGAATCAAACTTTAACCAAACGTAATGTTTGTACCTAGGGTAAAGTTAAAAAGTTTAAACAATTTTAAAATATCACTATATTTAGGCGAGTAAACGAAAAATGTTCATTTCAGACTCTAAAAACATAGAAATCGTGTTTCAAGTTGAAATACGCCTTGTAAACGAAAAATGTTCGTTTCTCTAAAACCGCAGAAATCGTGTTTCAAGTTGAAATACGCCTTGGGACCATATCTCACCTAAAGTAAATGGTAGAATCAAACTTTAACCAAACGTAATGTTTGTACCTAGGGTAAAGTTAAAAGGTTTAAACAATTTTAAAATATCACTATATTTAGGCGAGTAAACGAAAAATGTTCATTTCAGACTCTAAAAACGTAGAAATCGTGTTTCAAGTTGAAATACGCCTTGGGACCATATCTCACCTAAAGTAAATGGTAGAATCAAACTTTAACCAAACGTAATGTTTGTACCTAGGGTAAAGTTAAAAAGTTTAAACAATTTTAAAATATCACCAGATTTAGGCGAGTAAACGAAAAATGTTCATTTCAGACTCTAAAAACGTAGAAATCGTGTTTCAAGTTGAAATACGCCTTGTAAACGAAAAATGTTCGTTTCAGACTCTAAAACCGCAGAAATCGTGTTTCAAGTTGAAATACGCCTTGGGACCATATCTCACCTAAAGTAAATGGTAGAATCAAACTTTAACCAAACGTAATGTTTGTACCTAGGGTAAAGTTGAAAAGTTTAAACAATTTTAAAATATCACTATATTTAGGCGAGTAAACGAAAAATGTTCATTTCAGACTCTAAAAACGTAGAAATCGTGTTTACAGTTGAAATACGACTTGGGACCATATCTCACCTAAAGTAAATGGTAGAATCAAACTTTAACCAAACGTAATGTTTGCACCTAGGGTAAAGTTGAAAAGTTTAAACAATTTTAAAATATCACTATATTTAGGCGAGTAAACGAAAAATGTTCATTTCAGACTCTAAAACCGCAGAAATCGTGTTTCAAGTTGAAATACGCCTTGGCACCATATCTCACCTAAAGTAAATGGTAGAATCAAACTTTAACCAAACGTAATGTTTGTACCTAGGGTAAAGTTGAAAAGTTTAAACAATTTTAAAATATCACTATATTTAGGCGAGTAAACGAAAAATGTTCATTTCAGACTCTAAAACCGCAGAAATCGTGTTTCAAGTTGAAATACGCCTTGGCACCATATCTCACCTAAAGTAAATGGTAGAATCAAACTTTAACCAAACGTAATGTTTGTACCTAGGGTAAAGTTAAAAAGTTTAAACAATGTTAAAATATCACTATATTTAGGCGAGTAAACGAAAAATGTTCATTTCAGACTCTAAAAACGTAGAAATCGTGTTTCAAGTTGAAATACGCCTTGTAAACGAAAAATGTTCGTTTCAGACTCTAAAACCGCTGAAATCGTGTTTCAAGTTGAAATACGCCTTGGCACCATATCTCACCTAAAGTAAATGGTAGAATCAAACTTTAACCAAACGTAATGTTTGTACCTAGGGTAAAGTTAAAAAGTTTAAACAATTTTAAAATATCACCAGATTTAGGCGAGTAAACGAAAAATGTTCATTTCAAACTCTAAAAACGTAGAAATCGTGTTTCAAGTTGAAATACGCCTTGTAAACGAAAAATGTTCGTTTCAGACTCTAAAACCGCTGAAATCGTGTTTCAAGTTGAAATACGCCTTGGCACCATATCTCACCTAAAGTAAATGGTAGAATCAAACTTTAACCAAACGTAATGTTTGTACCTAGGGTAAAGTTAAAAAGTTTAAACAATTTTAAAATATCACCAGATTTAGGCGAGTAAACGAAAAATGTTCATTTCAGACTCTAAAAACGTAGAAATCGTGTTTCAAGTTGAAATACGCCTTGTAAACGAAAAATGTTCGTTTCAGACTCTAAAACCGCAGAAATCGTGTTTCAAGTTGAAATACGCCTTGGGACCATATCTCAACTAAAGTAAATGGTAGAATCAAACTTTAACCAAACGTAATGTTTGTACCTAGGGTAAAGTTGAAAAGTTTAAACAATTTTAAAATATCACTATATTTAGGCGAGTAAACGAAAAATGTTCATTTCAGACTCTAAAAACGTAGAAATCGTTTTTCAAGTTGAAATACGCCTTGGGACCATATCTCACCTAAAGTAAATGGTAGAATCAAACTTTAACAAAACGTAATGTTTGTACCTAGGGTAAAGTTGAAAAGTTTAAACAATTTTAAAATATCACTATATTTAGGCGAGTAAACGAAAAATGTTCATTTCAGACTCTAAAAACGTAGAAATCGTGTTTCAAGTTGAAATACGCCTTGGGACCATATCTCACCTAAAGTAAATGGTAGAATCAAACTTTAACCAAACGTAATGTTTGTACCTAGGGTAAAGTTAAAAAGTTTAAACAATTTTAAAATATCACTATATTTAGGCGAGTAAACGAAAAATGTTCATTTCAGACTCTAAAAACATAGAAATCGTGTTTCAAGTTGAAATACGCCTTGTAAACGAAAAATGTTCGTTTCAGACTCTAAAACCGCAGAAATCGTGTTTCAAGTTGAAATACGCCTTGGGACCATATCTCACCTAAAGTAAATGGTAGAATCAAACTTTAACCAAACGTAATGTTTGTACCTAGGGTAAAGTTGAAAAGTTTAAACAATTTTAAAATATCACTATATTTAGGCGAGTAAACGAAAAATGTTCGTCTCAGACTCTAAAACCGCAGAAATCGTGTTTCAAGTTGAAATACGCCTTGGCACCATATCTCACCTAAAGTAAATGGTAGAATCAAACTTTAACCAAACGTAATGTTTGTACCTAGGGTAAAGTTAAAAAGTTTAAACAATTTTAAAATATCACCAGATTTAGGCGAGTAAACGAAAAATGTTCATTTCAGACTCTAAAAACGTAGAAATCGTGTTTCAAGTTGAAATACGCCTTGTAAACGAAAAATGTTCGTTTCAGACTCTAAAACCGCAGAAATCGTGTTTCAAGTTGAAATACGCCTTGTAAACGAAAAATGTTCGTTTCAGACTCTAAAACCGCTGAAATCGTGTTTCAAGTTGAAATACGCCTTGGCACCATATCTCACCTAAAGTAAATGGTAGAATCAAACTTTAACCAAACGTAATGTTTGTACCTAGGGTAAAGTTAAAAAGTTTAAACAATTTTAAAATATCACCAGATTTAGGCGAGTAAACGAAAAATGTTCATTTTAGACTCTAAAAACGTAGAAATCGTGTTTCAAGTTGAAATAAGCCTTGTAAACCAAAAATGTTCATTTCAGACTCTAATAACGTAGAAATCGTGTTTCAAGTTGAAATACGCCTTGGCACCATATCTCACCTAAAGTAAATGGTAGAATCAAACTTTAACCAAACGTAATGTTTGTACCTAGGGTAAAGTTAAAAAGTTTAAACAATTTTAAAATATCACCAGATTTAGGCGAGTAAACGAAAAATGTTCATTTTAGACTCTAAAAACGAAGAAATCGTGTTTCAAGTTGAAATACGCCTTGTAAACGAAAAATGTTCATTTCAGACTCTAATAACGTAGAAATCGTGTTTCAAGTTGAAATACGCCTTGGGACCATATCTCACCTAAAGTAAATGGTAGAATCAAACTTTAACCAAACGTAATGTTTGTACCTAGGGTAAAGTTAAAAAGTTTAAACAATTTTAAAATATCACTATATTTAGGCGAGTAAACGAAAAATGTTCATTTCAGACTCTAAAAACGTAGAAATCGTGTTTCAAGTTGAAATACGCCTTGGGACCATATCTCACCTAAAGTAAATGGTAGAATCAAACTTTAACCAAACGTAATGTTTGTACCTAGGGTAAAGTTAAAAAGTTTAAACAATTTTAAAATATCACTATATTTAGGCGAGTAAACGAAAAATGTTCATTTCAGACTCTAAAAACATAGAAATCGTGTTTCAAGTTGAAATACGCCTTGTAAACGAAAAATGTTCGTTTCAGACTCTAAAACCGCAGAAATCGTGTTTCAAGTTGAAATACGCCTTGGGACCATATCTCACCTAAAGTAAATGGTAGAATCAAACTTTAACCAAACGTAATGTTTGTACCTAGGGTAAAGTTAAAAGTTTAAACAATTTTAAAATATCACCAGATTTAGGCGAGTAAACGAAAAATGTTCATTTCAGACTCTAAAAACGTAGAAATCGTGTTTCAAGTTGAAATACGCCTTGTAAACGAAAAATGTTCGTTTCAGACTCTAAAACCGCAGAAATCGTGTTTCAAGTTGAAATACGCCTTGGCACCATATCTCACCTAAAGTAAATGGTAGAATCAAACTTTAACCAAACGTAATGTTTGTACCTAGGGTAAAGTTAAAAAGTTTAAACAATTTTAAAATATCACTATATTTAGGCGAGTAAACGAAAAATGTTCATTTCAGACTCTAAAAACGTAGAAATTGTGTTTCAAGTTGAAATACGCCTTGGGACCATATCTCACCTAAAGTAAATGGTAGAATCAAACTTTAACCAAACGTAATGTTTGTACCTAGGGTAAAGTTGAAAAGTTTAAACAATTTTATAATATCACTATATTTAGGCTAGTAAACGAAAAATGTTCATTTCAGACTCTAAAAACGTAGAAATCGTGTTTCAAGTTGAAATACGCCTTGGGACCATATCTCACCTAAAGTAAATGGTAGAAACAAACTTTAACCAAACGTAATGTTTGTACCTAGGGTAAAGTTAAAAAGTTTAAACAATTTTAAAATATCACTATATTTAGGCGAGTAAACGAAAAATGTTCATTTCAGACTCTAAAAACATAGAAATCGTGTATCAAGTTGAAATACGCCTTGTAAACGAAAAATGTTCGTTTCTCTAAAACCGCAGAAATCGTGTTTCAAGTTGAAATACGCCTTGGGACCATATCTCACCTAAAGTAAATGGTAGAATCAAACTTTAACCAAACGTAATGTTTGTACCTAGGGTAAAGTTAAAAGGTTTAAACAATTTTAAAATATCACTATATTTAGGCGAGTAAACGAAAAATGTTCATTTCAGACTCTAAAAACGTAGAAATCGTGTTTCAAGTTGAAATACGCCTTGGGACCATATCTCACCTAAAGTAAATGGTAGAATCAAACTTTAACCAAACGTAATGTTTGTACCTAGGGTAAAGTTAAAAAGTTTAAACAATTTTAAAATATCACCAGATTTAGGCGAGTAAACGAAAAATGTTCATTTCAGACTCTAAAAACGTAGAAATCGTGTTTCAAGTTGAAATACGCCTTGTAAACGAAAAATGTTCGTTTCAGACTCTAAAACCGCAGAAATCGTGTTTCAAGTTGAAATACGCCTTGGGACCATATCTCACCTAAAGTAAATGGTAGAATCAAACTTTAACCAAACGTAATGTTTGTACCTAGGGTAAAGTTGAAAAGTTTAAACAATTTTAAAATATCACTATATTTAGGCGAGTAAACGAAAAATGTTCATTTCAGACTCTAAAAACGTAGAAATCGTGTTTACAGTTGAAATACGACTTGGGACCATATCTCACCTAAAGTAAATGGTAGAATCAAACTTTAACCAAACGTAATGTTTGCACCTAGGGTAAAGTTGAAAAGTTTAAACAATTTTAAAATATCACTATATTTAGGCGAGTAAACGAAAAATGTTCATTTCAGACTCTAAAACCGCAGAAATCGTGTTTCAAGTTGAAATACGCCTTGGCACCATATCTCACCTAAAGTAAATGGTAGAATCAAACTTTAACCAAACGTAATGTTTGTACCTAGGGTAAAGTTGAAAAGTTTAAACAATTTTAAAATATCACTATATTTAGGCGAGTAAACGAAAAATGTTCATTTCAGACTCTAAAACCGCAGAAATCGTGTTTCAAGTTGAAATACGCCTTGGCACCATATCTCACCTAAAGTAAATGGTAGAATCAAACTTTAACCAAACGTAATGTTTGTACCTAGGGTAAAGTTAAAAAGTTTAAACAATGTTAAAATATCACTATATTTAGGCGAGTAAACGAAAAATGTTCATTTCAGACTCTAAAAACGTAGAAATCGTGTTTCAAGTTGAAATACGCCTTGTAAACGAAAAATGTTCGTTTCAGACTCTAAAACCGCAGAAATCGTGTTTCAAGTTGAAATACGCCTTGGGACCATATCTCACCTAAAGTAAATGGTAGAATCAAACTTTAACCAAACGTAATGTTTGTACCTAGGGTAAAGTTAAAAAGTTTAAACAATTTTAAAATATCACCAGATTTAGGCGAGTAAACGAAAAATGTTCATTTCAAACTCTAAAAACGTAGAAATCGTGTTTCAAGTTGAAATACGCCTTGTAAACGAAAAATGTTCGTTTCAGACTCTAAAACCGCTGAAATCGTGTTTCAAGTTGAAATACGCCTTGGCACCATATCTCACCTAAAGTAAATGGTAGAATCAAACTTTAACCAAACGTAATGTTTGTACCTAGGGTAAAGTTAAAAAGTTTAAACAATTTTAAAATATCACCAGATTTAGGCGAGTAAACGAAAAATGTTCATTTCAAACTCTAAAAACGTAGAAATCGTGTTTCAAGTTGAAATACGCCTTGTAAACGAAAAATGTTCGTTTCAGACTCTAAAACCGCTGAAATCGTGTTTCAAGTTGAAATACGCCTTGGCACCATATCTCACCTAAAGTAAATGGTAGAATCAAACTTTAACCAAACGTAATGTTTGTACCTAGGGTAAAGTTAAAAAGTTTAAACAATTTTAAAATATCACCAGATTTAGGCGAGTAAACGAAAAATGTTCATTTCAGACTCTAAAAACGTAGAAATCGTGTTTCAAGTTGAAATACGCCTTGTAAACGAAAAATGTTCGTTTCAGACTCTAAAACCGCAGAAATCGTGTTTCAAGTTGAAATACGCCTTGGGACCATATCTCACCTAAAGTAAATGGTAGAATCAAACTTTAACCAAACGTAATGTTTGTACCTAGGGTAAAGTTGAAAAGTTTAAACAATTTTAAAATATCACTATATTTAGGCGAGTAAACGAAAAATGTTCATTTCAGACTCTAAAAACGTAGAAATCGTGTTTCAAGTTGAAATACGCCTTGGGACCATATCTCACCTAAAGTAAATGGTAGAATCAAACTTTAACCAAACGTAATGTTTGTACCTAGGGTAAAGTTGAAAAGTTTAAACAATTTTAAAATATCACTATATTTAGGCGAGTAAACGAAAAATGTTCATTTCAGACTCTAAAAACGTAGAAATCGTGTTTCAAGTTGAAATACGCCTTGGGACCATATCTCACCTAAAGTAAATGGTAGAATCAAACTTTAACCAAACGTAATGTTTGTACCTAGGGTAAAGTTAAAAAGTTTAAACAATTTTAAAATATCACTATATTTAGGCGAGTAAACGAAAAATGTTCATTTCAGACTCTAAAAACATAGAAATCGTGTTTCAAGTTGAAATACGCCTTGTAAACGAAAAATGTTCGTTTCAGACTCTAAAACCGCAGAAATCGTGTTTCAAGTTGAAATACGCCTTGGGACCATATCTCACCTAAAGTAAATGGTAGAATCAAACTTTAACCAAACGTAATGTTTGTACCTAGGGTAAAGTTGAAAAGTTTAAACAATTTTAAAATATCACTATATTTAGGCGAGTAAACGAAAAATGTTCGTCTCAGACTCTAAAACCGCAGAAATCGTGTTTCAAGTTGAAATACGCCTTGGCACCATATCTCACCTAAAGTAAATGGTAGAATCAAACTTTAACCAAACGTAATGTTTGTACCTAGGGTAAAGTTGAAAAGTTTAAACGATTTTAAAATATCACTATATTTAGGCGAGTAAACGAAAAATGTTCATTTCAGACTCTAAAAACGTAGAAATCGTGTTTACAGTTGAAATACGCCTTGGGACCATATCTCACCTAAAGTAAATGGTAGAATCAAACTTTAACCAAACGTAATGTTTGCACCTAGGGTAAAGTTGAAAAGTTTAAACAATTTTAAAATATCACTATATTTAGGCGAGTAAACGAAAAATGTTCATTTCAGACTCTAAAAACGTAGAAATCGTGTTTCAAGTTGAAATACGCCTTGGGACCATATCTCACCTAAAGTAAATGGTAGAATCAAACTTTAACCAAACGTAATGTTTGTACCTAGGGTAAAGTTAAAAAGTTTAAACAATTTTAAAATATCACTATATTTAGGCGAGTAAACGAAAAATGTTCATTTCAGACTCTAAAACCGCAGAAATCGTGTTTCAAGTTGAAATACGCCTTGGCACCATATCTCACCTAAAGTAAATGGTAGAATCAAACTTTAACCAAACGTAATGTTTGTACCTAGGGTAAAGTTGAAAAGTTTAAACAATTTTAAAATATCACTATATTTAGGCGAGTAAACGAAAAATGTTCATTTCAGACTCTAAAACCGCAGAAATCGTGTTTCAAGTTGAAATACGCCTTGGCACCATATCTCACCTAAAGTAAATGGTAGAATCAAACTTTAACTAAACGTAATGTTTGTACCTAGGGTAAAGTTAAAAAGTTTAAACAATTTTAAAATATCACTATATTTAGGCGAGTAAACGAAAAATGTTCATTTCAGACTCTAAAAACGTAGAAATCGTGTTTCAAGTTGAAATACGCCTTGTAAACGAAAAATGTTCGTTTCAGACTCTAAAACCGCAGAAATCGTGTTTCAAGTTGAAATACGCCTTGGCACCATATCTCACCTAAAGTAAATGGTAGAATCAAACTTTAACCAAACGTAATGTTTGTACCTAGGGTAAAGTTAAAAAGTTTAAACAATTTTAAAATATCACCAGATTTAGGCGAGTAAACGAAAAATGTTCATTTCAAACTCTAAAAACGTAGAAATCGTGTTTCAAGTTGACATACGCCTTGTAAACGAAAAATGTTCGTTTCAGACTCTAAAACCGCAGAAATCGTGTTTCAAGTTGAAATACGCCTTGGGACCATATCTCACCTAAAGTAAATGGTAGAATCAAACTTTAACCAAACGTAATGTTTGTACCTAGGGTAAAGTTAAAAAGTTTAAACAATTTTAAAATATCACCAGATTTAGGCGAGTAAACGAAAAATGTTCATTTCAAACTCTAAAAACGTAGAAATCGTGTTTCAAGTTGAAATACGCCTTGTAAACGAAAAATGTTCGTTTCAGACTCTAAAACCGCTGAAATCGTGTTTCAATTTGAAATACGCCTTGGCACCATATCTCACCTAAAGTAAATGGTAGAATCAAACTTTAACCAAACGTAATGTTTGTACCTAGGGTAAAGTTAAAAAGTTTAAACAATTTTAAAATATCACCAGATTTAGGCGAGTAAACGAAAAATGTTCATTTCAAACTCTAAAAACGTAGAAATCGTGTTTCAAGTTGAAATACGCCTTGTAAACGAAAAATGTTCGTTTCAGACTCTAAAACCGCTGAAATCGTGTTTCAAGTTGAAATACGCCTTGGCACCATATCTCACCTAAAGTAAATGGTAGAATCAAACTTTAACCAAACGTAATGTTTGTACCTAGGGTAAAGTTAAAAAGTTTAAACAATTGTGCCACCACAGGATTGATTCATTTTTATTTTGTTATTTACATATTCATTTTTACATATATCATGTAACCTTTGTAATTTTAATATGTTTTTGGTTGCTATTTATTTTTATGTTATTATTGTTTTTTGCTATTGTAAAAAGGAAGAGTTGTCATTTTTCTTAGGCAAAATAAAAATACCTTCTTTCAAACTGAATCATTTATTTCTTCATATATAAATCATATAAACGAAGATGAGCAGTTAAAATATATAAAAATAAAATATTAATAATAGTGAAGTATATAAAATGATGAAGAAAATGGCGAAGAAAAACCACTGTCTTCTTATCTTGCTAGTTGTCCTCTTCATAAATTGGATTTCAATAGTCAAAGTCAGAAATCGATGATCCAAAATGATGGTCGAGGTTGAAGATGAAGTCAAATTCAGAAGCGAAGGTCCACGTTCAGAACTGCAGAAATTCTTGAAGAGGTGTAGACGAGAAGTGAAGGTCGAAAGTCCAAATCAGAAGAAGTGAAGTTCCAATTCGGGAATAAATCACGTCGGGGTCACCAATAAATGAGCCGGTATAAAATTTATATTTTAACTGCTCATCTTCGTTTATATGATTTATATATGAAGAAATAAATGATTCAGTTTGAAAGAAGGTATTTTTATTTTGCCTAAGAAAAATGACAACGTGGTTGATACCTTATCACGTATCGAGACTATTTCCTTACAGGAAGTAACACCACAAGCTATACAACAGGCACAGTTACTAGACGAAGAATTGATACATTTAACGTCAAAAAACGTAAATGCCAAATTTTCACTTGAAAAAATAGTTTTACCACTGTCAGATATTGAACTTTATTGTGAGACAAGCGGAGAAAATTCAAGACCGTATCTGCCAATCCAGTTTCGAAAAACTATTTTCAATAAGTTCCATAATATGTCGCATCCTGCTTTTAAAGCTTGTAATAGGCTGATTTCCTCAAAATATTTTTGGCCACACATGGCAAAAAACGTTTATTTTTGGTGTAAGAGCTGTATTAAATGTCAGAGAGCAAAAATTTATAGGCATACTAAATCACCTTTGGGTAACTTTTTAGAACCTTCTGGTCGTTTTAAACACATTCATTTGGATGTAATTGGCCCTCTGCCTATAGTTGACAATTTCAGATATATTTTTACGATTGTGGATCGATATTCTCGTTGGCCAGAAGCTTATCCTTTAAAGGAAGCTTCTGCAAAAGAAATTAGTAAAATTTTCTTAGAGCAATATGTTCCTAGATTTGGCGTTCCACATATTATCACTACAGATCAGGGAACACCATTTGAATCCAAGCTATTTACTGAATTAACAAAATTTTTGGGCTCAACGAGAATAAGAACTACTTCATATCATCCTCAGAGCAATGGAACGGTAGAAATCTTTAATAAGCAAATAAAAACAGCAATTAAAGCCAAGCTTACAACAGCAAACTGGTTAGAACATTTGCCGTTAATTTTATTGGGATTTCGAACTGTTTTTAAAGAACCAATTCAGTGTTCACCGGCAGAATTATTATATGGCGAAAATTTGAGAATTCCTGGCGAAATTTTATCTCAAAATATTTTTCCACCTATAGGTGAACAAGATTTGATTAAAAAATTGCGAAACACTTTCTTAAACACAACTTATACATATCCACGTAAACGGCAAATAACACCTTTCATACATAAAGATTTAAGCACATGTGATTATGTTTTCCTACGAGAGGATGGTGTTAAACGTAAACTTACATGTCCGTACACTGGACCATTTCGTGTGATTCGTCGTCAAGAAAAATTTTTTGAGATTCAAGTTGGCAACAATTCTAAGATTGTTTCACTTGACAGTCTGAAACCGGCTTATGTAGATGAAGATTTTGTTGTTCCTATTCAAAAGTTTCCTTCCCAGTCTTTAGTGGTGGACTCCGTCTCGTGGGGGGGGCTTCCTGTGCCACCACAGGATTGATTCATTTTTATTTTGTTATTTACATATTCATTTTTACATATATCATGTAACCTTTGTAATTTTAATATGTTTTTGGTTGCTATTTATTTTTATGTTATTATTGTTTTTTGCTATTGTAAAAAGGAAGAGTTGTCATTTTTCTTAGGCAAAATAAAAATACCTTCTTTCAAACTGAATCATTTATTTCTTCATATATAAATCATATAAACGAAGATGAGCAGTTAAAATATAAATTTTATACCGGCTCACAATTTTAAAATATCACCAGATTTAGGCGAGTAAACGAAAAATGTTCATTTCAGACTCTAAAAACGTAGAAATCGTGTTTCAAGTTGAAATACGCCTTGTAAACGAAAAATGTTCGTTTCAGACTCTAAAACCGCAGAAATCGTGTTTCAAGTTGAAATACGCCTTGGGACCATATCTCACCTAAAGTAAATGGTAGAATCAAACTTTAACCAAACGTAATGTTTGTACCTAGGGTAAAGTTAAAAAGTTTAAACAATTTTAAAATATCACTATATTTAGGCGAGTAAACGAAAAATGTTCATTTCAGACTCTAAAAACGTAGAAATCGTGTTTCAAGTTGAAATACGCCTTGGGACCATATCTCACCTAAAGTAAATGGTAGAATCAAACTTTAACCAAACGTAATGTTTGTACCTAGGGTAAAGTTGAAAAGTTTAAACAATTTTAAAATATCACTATATTTAGGCGAGTAAACGAAAAATGTTCGTTTCAGACTCTAAAACCGCAGAAATCGTGTTTCAAGTTGAAATACGCCTTGGCACCATATCTCACCTAAAGTAAATGGTAGAATCAAACTTTAACCAAACGTAATGTTTATACCTAGGGTAAAGTTAAAAAGTTTAAACAATTTTAAAATATCACTATATTTAGGCGAGTAAACGAAAAATGTTCATTTCAGACTCTAAAAACGTAGAAATTGTGTTTCAAGTTGAAATACGCCTTGGGACCATATCTCACCTAAAGTAAATGGTAGAATCAAACTTTAACCAAACGTAATGTTTGTACCTAGGGTAAAGTTGAAAAGTTTAAACAATTTTAAAATATCACTATATTTAGGCGAGTAAACGAAAAATGTTCATTTCAGACTCTAAAAACGTAGAAATCGTGTTTCAAGTTGAAATACGCCTTGGGACCATATCTCACCTAAAGTAAATGGTAGAATCAAACTTTAACCAAACGTAATGTTTGTACCTAGGGTAAAGTTAAAAAGTTTAAACAATTTTAAAATATCACTATATTTAGGCGAGTAAACGAAAAATGTTCATTTCAGACTCTAAAAACATAGAAATCGTGTTTCAAGTTGAAATACGCCTTGTAAACGAAAAATGTTCGTTTCAGACTCTAAAACCGCAGAAATCGTGTTTCAAGTTGAAATACGCCTTGGGAACATATCTCACCTAAAGTAAATGGTAGAATCAAACTTTAACCAAACGTAATGTTTGTACCTAGGGTAAAGTTAAAAGGTTTAAACAATTTTAAAATATCACTATATTTAGGCGAGTAAACGAAAAATGTTCATTTCAGACTCTAAAAACGTAGAAATCGTGTTTCAAGTTGAAATACGCCTTGGGACCATATCTCACCTAAAGTAAATGGTAGAATCAAACTTTAACCAAACGTAATGTTTGTACCTAGGGTAAAGTTAAAAAGTTTAAACAATTTTAAAATATCACCAGATTTAGGCGAGTAAACGAAAAATGTTCATTTCAGACTCTAAAAACGTAGAAATCGTGTTTCAAGTTGAAATACGCCTTGTAAACGAAAAATGTTCGTTTCAGACTCTAAAACCGCAGAAATCGTGTTTCAAGTTGAAATACGCCTTGGGACCATATCTCACCTAAAGTAAATGGTAGAATCAAACTTTAACCAAACGTAATGTTTGTACCTAGGGTAAAGTTGAAAAGTTTAAACAATTTTAAAATATCACTATATTTAGGCGAGTAAACGAAAAATGTTCATTTCAGACTCTAAAAACGTAGAAATCGTGTTTACAGTTGAAATACGCCTTGGGACCATATCTCACCTAAAGTAAATGGTAGAATCAAACTTTAACCAAACGTAATGTTTGCACCTAGGGTAAAGTTGAAAAGTTTAAACAATTTTAAAATATCACTATATTTAGGCAAGTAAACGAAAAATGTTCATTTCAGACTCTAAAACCGCAGAAATCGTGTTTCAAGTTGAAATACGCCTTGGCACCATATCTCACCTAAAGTAAATGGTAGAATCAAACTTTAACCAAACGTAATGTTTGTACCTAGGGTAAAGTTGAAAAGTTTAAACAATTTTAAAATATCACTATATTTAGGCGAGTAAACGAAAAATGTTCATTTCAGACTCTAAAACCGCAGAAATCGTGTTTCAAGTTGAAATACGCCTTGGCACCATATCTCACCTAAAGTAAATGGTAGAATCAAACTTTAACCAAACGTAATGTTTCTACCTAGGGTAAAGTTAAAAAGTTTAAACAATGTTAAAATATCACTATATTTAGGCGAGTAAACGAAAAATGTTCATTTCAGACTCTAAAAACGTAGAAATCGTGTTTCAAGTTGAAATACGCCTTGTAAACGAAAAATGTTCGTTTCAGACTCTAAAACCGCAGAAATCGTGTTTCAAGTTGAAATACGCCTTGGCACCATATCTCACCTAAAGTAAATGGTAGAATCAAACTTTAACCAAACGTAATGTTTGTACCTAGGGTAAAGTTAAAAAGTTTAAACAATTTTAAAATATCACCAGATTTAGGCGAGTAAACGAAAAATGTTCATTTCAAACTCTAAAAACGTAGAAATCGTGTTTCAAGTTGAAATACGCCTTGTAAACGAAAAATGTTCGTTTCAGACTCTAAAACCGCAGAAATCGTGTTTCAAGTTGAAATACGCCTTGGGACCATATCTCACCTAAAGTAAATGGTAGAATCAAACTTTAACCAAACGTAATGTTTGTACCTAGGGTAAAGTTAAAAAGTTTAAACAATTTTAAAATATCACCAGATTTAGGCGAGTAAACGAAAAATGTTCATATCAAACTCTAAAAACGTAGAAATCGTGTTTCAAGTTGAAATACGCCTTGTAAACGAAAAATGTTCGTTTCAGACTCTAAAACCGCTGAAATCGTGTTTCAAGTTGAAATACGCCTTGGCACCATATCTCACCTAAAGTAAATGGTAGAATCAAACTTTAACCAAACGTAATGTTTGTACCTAGGGTAAAGTTAAAAAGTTTAAACAATTTTAAAATATCACCAGATTTAGGCGAGTAAACGAAAAATGTTCATTTCAAACCCTAAAAACGTAGAAATCGTGTTTCAAGTTGAAATACGCCTTGTAAACGAAAAATGTTCGTTTCAGACTCTAAAACCGCTGAAATCGTGTTTCAAGTTGAAATACGCCTTGGCACCATATCTCACCTAAAGTAAATGGTAGAATCAAACTTTAACCAAACGTAATGTTTGTACCTAGGGTAAAGTTAAAAAGTTTAAACAATTTTAAAATATCACCAGATTTAGGCGAGTAAACGAAAAATGTTCATTTCAGACTCTAAAAACGTAGAAATCGTGTTTCAAGTTGAAATACGCCTTGTAAACGAAAAATGTTCGTTTCAGACTCTAAAACCGCAGAAATCGTGTTTCAAGTTGAAATACGCCTTGGGACCATATCTCACCTAAAGTAAATGGTAGAATCAAACTTTAACCAAACGTAATGTTTGTACCTAGGGTAAAGTTGAAAAGTTTAAACAATTTTAAAATATCACTATATTTAGGCGAGTAAACGAAAAATGTTCATTTCAGACTCTAAAAACGTAGAAATCGTGTTTCAAGTTGAAATACGCCTTGGGACCATATCTCACCTAAAGTAAATGGTAGAATCAAACTTTAACCAAACGTAATGTTTGTACCTAGGGTAAAGTTGAAAAGTTTAAACAATTTTAATATATCACTATATTTAGGCGAGTAAACGAAAAATGTTCATTTCAGACTCTAAAAACGTAGAAATCGTGTTTCAAGTTGAAATACGCCTTGGGACCATATCTCACCTAAAGTAAATGGTAGAATCAAACTTTAACCAAACGTAATGTTTGTACCTAGGGTAAAGTTAAAAAGTTTAAACAATTTTAAAATATCACTATATTTAGGCGAGTAAACGAAAAATGTTCATTTCAGACTCTAAAAACATAGAAATCGTGTTTCAAGTTGAAATACGCCTTGTAAACGAAAAATGTTCGTTTCAGACTCTAAAACCGCAGAAATCGTGTTTCAAGTTGAAATACGCCTTGGGACCATATCTCACCTAAAGTAAATGGTAGAATCAAACTTTAACCAAACGTAATGTTTGTACCTAGGGTAAAGTTGAAAAGTTTAAACAATTTTAAAATATCACTATATTTAGGCGAGTAAACGAAAAATGTTCGTCTCAGACTCTAAAACCGCAGAAATCGTGTTTCAAGTTGAAATACGCCTTGTAAACGAAAAATGTTCGTTTCAGACTCTAAAACCGCTGAAATCGTGTTTCAAGTTGAAATACGCCTTGGCACCATATCTCACCTAAAGTAAATGGTAGAATCAAACTTTAACCAAACGTAATGTTTGTACCTAGGGTAAAGTTAAAAAGTTTAAACAATTTTAAAATATCACCAGATTTAGGCGAGTAAACGAAAAATGTTCATTTTAGACTCTAAAAACGTAGAAATCGTGTTTCAAGTTGAAATACGCCTTGTAAACCAAAAATGTTCATTTCAGACTCTAATAACGTAGAAATCGTGTTTCAAGTTGAAATACGCCTTGGCACCATATCTCACCTAAAGTAAATGGTAGAATCAAACTTTAACCAAACGTAATGTTTGTACCTAGGGTAAAGTTAAAAAGTTTAAACAATTTTAAAATATCACCAGATTTAGGCGAGTAAACGAAAAATGTTCATTTTAGACTCTAAAAACGAAGAAATCGTGTGTCAAGTTGAAATACGCCTTGTAAACGAAAAATGTTCATTTCAGACTCTAATAACGTAGAAATCGTGTTTCAAGTTGAAATACGCCTTGGGACCATATCTCACCTAAAGTAAATGGTAGAATCAAACTTTAACCAAACGTAATGTTTGTACCTAGGGTAAAGTTAAAAAGTTTAAACAATTTTAAAATATCACTATATTTAGGCGAGTAAACGAAAAATGTTCATTTCAGACTCTAAAAACGTAGAAATCGTGTTTCAAGTTGAAATACGCCTTGGGACCATATCTCACCTAAAGTAAATGGTAGAATCAAACTTTAACCAAACGTAATGTTTGTACCTAGGGTAAAGTTAAAAAGTTTAAACAATTTTAAAATATCACTATATTTAGGCGAGTAAACGAAAAATGTTCATTTCAGACTCTAAAAACATAGAAATCGTGTTTCAAGTTGAAATACGCCTTGTAAACGAAAAATGTTCGTTTCAGACTCTAAAACCGCAGAAATCGTGTTTCAAGTTGAAATACGCCTTGGGACCATATCTCACCTAAAGTAAATGGTAGAATCAAACTTTAACCAAACGTAATGTTTGTACCTAGGGTAAAGTTAAAAGTTTAAACAATTTTAAAATATCACCAGATTTAGGCGAGTAAACGAAAAATGTTCATTTCAGACTCTAAAAACGTAGAAATCGTGTTTCAAGTTGAAATACGCCTTGTAAACGAAAAATGTTCGTTTCAGACTCTAAAACCGCAGAAATCGTGTTTCAAGTTGAAATACGCCTTGGCACCATATCTCACCTAAAGTAAATGGTAGAATCAAACTTTAACCAAACGTAATGTTTGTACCTAGGGTAAAGTTAAAAAGTTTAAACAATTTTAAAATATCACTATATTTAGGCGAGTAAACGAAAAATGTTCATTTCAGACTCTAAAAACGTAGAAATTGTGTTTCAAGTTGAAATACGCCTTGGGACCATATCTCACCTAAAGTAAATGGTAGAATCAAACTTTAACCAAACGTAATGTTTGTACCTAGGGTAAAGTTGAAAAGTTTAAACAATTTTAAAATATCACTATATTTAGGCGAGTAAACGAAAAATGTTCATTTCAGACTCTAAAAACGTAGAAATCGTGTTTCAAGTTGAAATACGCCTTGGGACCATATCTCACTTAAAGTAAATGGTAGAATCAAACTTTAACCAAACGTAATGTTTGTACCTAGGGTAAAGTTAAAAAGTTTAAACAATTTTAAAATATCACTATATTTAGGCGAGTAAACGAAAAATGTTCATTTCAGACTCTAAAAACATAGAAATCGTGTTTCAAGTTGAAATACGCCTTGTAAACGAAAAATGTTCGTTTCAGACTCTAAAACCGCAGAAATCGTGTTTCAAGTTGAAATACGCCTTGGGACCATATCTCACCTAAAGTAAATGGTAGAATCAAACTTTAACCAAACGTAATGTTTGTACCTAGGGTAAAGTTGAAAAGTTTAAACAATTTTAAAATATCACTATATTTAGGCGAGTAAACGAAAAATGTTCATTTCAGACTCTAAAAACGTAGAAATCGTGTTTACAGTTGAAATACGCCTTGGGACCATATCTCACCTAAAGTAAATGGTAGAATCAAACTTTAACCAAACGTAATGTTTGCACCTAGGGTAAAGTTGAAAAGTTTAAACAATTTTAAAATATCACTATATTTAGGCGAGTAAACGAAAAATGTTCATTTCAGACTCTAAAACCGCAGAAATCGTGTTTCAAGTTGAAATACGCCTTGGCACCATATCTCACCTAAAGTAAATGGTAGAATCAAACTTTAACCAAACGTAATGTTTGTACCTAGGGTAAAGTTGAAAAGTTTAAACAATTTTAAAATATCACTATATTTAGGCGAGTAAACGAAAAATGTTCATTTCAGACTCTAAAACCGCAGAAATCGTGTTTCAAGTTGAAATACGCCTTGGGACCATATCTCACCTAAAGTAAATGGTAGAATCAAACTTTAACCAAACGTAATGTTTGTACCTAGGGTAAAGTTAAAAAGTTTAAACAATGTTAAAATATCACTATATTTAGGCGAGTAAACGAAAAATGTTCATTTCAGACTCTAAAAAACGTAGAAATCGTGTTTCAAGTTGAAATACGCCTTGTAAACGAAAAATGTTCGTTTCAGACTCTAAAACCGCAGAAATCGTGTTTCAAGTTGAAATACGCCTTGGCACCATATCTCACCTAAAGTAAATGGTAGAATCAAACTTTAACCAAACGTAATGTTTGTACCTAGGGTAAAGTTAAAAAGTTTAAACAATTTTAAAATATCACCAGATTTAGGCGAGTAAACGAAAAATGTTCATTTCAAACTCTAAAAACGTAGAAATCGTGTTTCAAGTTGAAATACGCCTTGTAAACGAAAAATGTTCGTTTCAGACTCTAAAACCGCAGAAATCGTGTTTCAAGTTGAAATACGCCTTGGGACCATATCTCACCTAAAGTAAATGGTAGAATCAAACTTTAACCAAACGTAATGTTTGTACCTAGGGTAAAGTTAAAAAGTTTAAACAATTTTAAAATATCACCAGATTTAGGCGAGTAAACGAAAAATGTTCATTTCAAACTCTAAAAACGTAGAAATCGTGTTTCAAGTTGAAATACGCCTTGTAAACGAAAAATGTTCGTTTCAGACTCTAAAACCGCTGAAATCGTGTTTCAAGTTGAAATACGCCTTGGCACCATATCTCACCTAAAGTAAATGGTAGAATCAAACTTTAACCAAACGTAATGTTTGTACCTAGGGTAAAGTTAAAAAGTTTAAACAATTTTAAAATATCACCAGATTTAGGCGAGTAAACGAAAAATGTTCATTTCAAACTCTAAAAACGTAGAAATCGTGTTTCAAGTTGAAATACGCCTTGTAAACGAAAAATGTTCGTTTCAGACTCTAAAACCGCTGAAATCGTGTTTCAAGTTGAAATACGCCTTGGCACCATATCTCACCTAAAGTAAATGGTAGAATCAAACTTTAACCAAACGTAATGTTTGTACCTAGGGTAAAGTTAAAAAGTTTAAACAATTTTAAAATATCACCAGATTTAGGCGAGTAAACGAAAAATGTTCATTTCAGACTCTAAAAACGTAGAAATCGTGTTTCAAGTTGAAATACGCCTTGTAAACGAAAAATGTTCGTTTCAGACTCTAAAACCGCAGAAATCGTGTTTCAAGTAGAAATACGCCTTGGGACCATATCTCACCTAAAGTAAATGGTAGAATCAAACTTTAACCAAACGTAATGTTTGTACCTAGGGTAAAGTTGAAAAGTTTAAACAATTTTAAAATATCACTATATTTAGGCGAGTAAACGAAAAATGTTCATTTCAGACTCTAAAAACGTAGAAATCGTGTTTCAAGTTGAAATACGCCTTGTAAACGAAAAATGTTCGTTTCAGACTCTAAAACCGCAAAAATCGTGTTTCAAGTTGAAATACGCCTTGGCACCATATCTCACCTAAAGTAAATGGTAGAATCAAACTTTAACCAAACGTAATGTTTGTACCTAGGGTAAAGTTGAAAAGTTTAAACAATTTTAAAATATCACTATATTTAGGCGAGTAAACGAAAAATGTTCATTTCAGACTCTAAAAACGTAGAAATCGTGTTTCAAGTTGAAATACGCCTTGGGACCATATCTCACTTAAAGTAAATGGTAGAATCAAACTTTAACCAAACGTAATGTTTGTACCTAGGGTAAAGTTAAAAAGTTTAAACAATTTTAAAATATCACTATATTTAGGCGAGTAAACGAAAAATGTTCATTTCAAACTCTAAAAACGTAGAAATCGTGTTTCAAGTTGAAATACGCCTTGTAAACGAAAAATGTTCGTTTCAGACTCTAAAACCGCAGAAATCGTGTTTCAAGTTGAAATACGCCTTGGGACCATATCTCACCTAAAGTAAATGGTAGAATCAAACTTTAACCAAACGTAATGTTTGTACCTAGGGTAAAGTTGAAAAGTTTAAACAATTTTAAAATATCACTATATTTAGGCGAGTAAACGAAAAATGTTCGTCTCAGACTCTAAAACCGCAGAAATCGTGTTTCAAGTTGAAATACGCCTTGTAAACGAAAAATGTTCGTTTCAGACTCTAAAACCGCTGAAATCGTGTTTCAAGTTGAAATACGCCTTGGCACCATATCTCACCTAAAGTAAATGGTAGAATCAAACTTTAACCAAACGTAATGTTTGTACCTAGGGTAAAGTTAAAAAGTTTAAACAATTTTAAAATATCACCAGATTTAGGCGAGTAAACGAAAAATGTTCATTTTAGACTCTAAAAACGTAGAAATCGTGTTTCAAGTTGAAATACGCCTTGTAAACCAAAAATGTTCATTTCAGACTCTAATAACGTAGAAATCGTGTTTCAAGTTGAAATACGCCTTGGCACCATATCTCACCTAAAGTAAATGGTAGAATCAAACTTTAACCAAACGTAATGTTTGTACCTAGGGTAAAGTTAAAAAGTTTAAACAATTTTAAAATATCACCAGATTTAGGCGAGTAAACGAAAAATGTTCATTTTAGACTCTAAAAACGAAGAAATCGTGTTTCAAGTTGAAATACGCCTTGTAAACGAAAAATGTTCATTTCAGACTCTAATAACGTAGAAATCGTGTTTCAAGTTGAAATACGCCTTGGGACCATATCTCACCTAAAGTAAATGGTAGAATCAAACTTTAACCAAACGTAATGTTTGTACCTAGGGTAAAGTTAAAAAGTTTAAACAATTTTAAAATATCACTATATTTAGGCGAGTAAACGAAAAATGTTCATTTCAGACTCTAAAAACGTAGAAATCGTGTTTCAAGTTGAAATACGCCTTGGGACCATATCTCACCTAAAGTAAATGGTAGAATCAAACTTTAACCAAACGTAATGTTTGTACCTAGGGTAAAGTTAAAAAGTTTAAACAATTTTAAAATATCACTATATTTAGGCGAGTAAACGAAAAATGTTCATTTCAGACTCTAAAAACATAGAAATCGTGTTTCAAGTTGAAATACGCCTTGTAAACGAAAAATGTTCGTTTCAGACTCTAAAACCGCAGAAATCGTGTTTCAAGTTGAAATACGCCTTGGGACCATATCTCACCTAAAGTAAATGGTAGAATCAAACTTTAACCAAACGTAATGTTTGTACCTAGGGTAAAGTTAAAAAGTTTAAACAATGTTAAAATATCACTATATTTAGGCGAGTAAACGAAAAATGTTCATTTCAGACTCTAAAAAACGTAGAAATCGTGTTTCAAGTTGAAATACGCCTTGTAAACGAAAAATGTTCGTTTCAGACTCTAAAACCGCAGAAATCGTGTTTCAAGTTGAAATACGCCTTGGCACCATATCTCACCTAAAGTAAATGGTAGAATCAAACTTTAACCAAACGTAATGTTTGTACCTAGGGTAAAGTTAAAAAGTTTAAACAATTTTAAAATATCACCAGATTTAGGCGAGTAAACGAAAAATGTTCATTTCAAACTCTAAAAACGTAGAAATCGTGTTTCAAGTTGAAATACGCCTTGTAAACGAAAAATGTTCGTTTCAGACTCTAAAACCGCAGAAATCGTGTTTCAAGTTGAAATACGCCTTGGGACCATATCTCACCTAAAGTAAATGGTAGAATCAAACTTTAACCAAACGTAATGTTTGTACCTAGGGTAAAGTTAAAAAGTTTAAACAATTTTAAAATATCACCAGATTTAGGCGAGTAAACGAAAAATGTTCATTTCAAACTCTAAAAACGTAGAAATCGTGTTTCAAGTTGAAATACGCCTTGTAAACGAAAAATGTTCGTTTCAGACTCTAAAACCGCTGAAATCGTGTTTCAAGTTGAAATACGCCTTGGCACCATATCTCACCTAAAGTAAATGGTAGAATCAAACTTTAACCAAACGTAATGTTTGTACCTAGGGTAAAGTTAAAAAGTTTAAACAATTTTAAAATATCACCAGATTTAGGCGAGTAAACGAAAAATGTTCATTT
Source organism: Pterostichus niger (assembly GCA_947425015.1). Taxonomy (NCBI): domain Eukaryota; kingdom Metazoa; phylum Arthropoda; class Insecta; order Coleoptera; family Carabidae; genus Pterostichus; species Pterostichus niger. Next base: position 16,394,687 of record OX380338.1, on the reverse strand, counting down.
CAAACTCTAAAAACGTAGAAATCGTGTTTCAAGTTGAAATACGCCTTGTAAACGAAAAATGTTCGTTTCAGACTCTAAAACCGCTGAAATCGTGTTTCAAGTTGAAATACGCCTTGGCACCATATCTCACCTAAAGTAAATGGTAGAATCAAACTTTAACCAAACGTAATGTTTGTACCTAGGGTAAAGTTAAAAAGTTTAAACAATTTTAAAATATCACCAGATTTAGGCGAGTAAACGAAAAATGTTCATTTCAGACTCTAAAAACGTAGAAATCGTGTTTCAAGTTGAAATACGCCTTGTAAACGAAAAATGTTCGTTTCAGACTCTAAAACCGCAGAAATCGTGTTTCAAGTAGAAATACGCCTTGGGACCATATCTCACCTAAAGTAAATGGTAGAATCAAACTTTAACCAAACGTAATGTTTGTACCTAGGGTAAAGTTGAAAAGTTTAAACAATTTTAAAATATCACTATATTTAGGCGAGTAAACGAAAAATGTTCATTTCAGACTCTAAAAACGTAGAAATCGTGTTTCAAGTTGAAATACGCCTTGTAAACGAAAAATGTTCGTTTCAGACTCTAAAACCGCAGAAATCGTGTTTCAAGTTGAAATACGCCTTGGCACCATATCTCACCTAAAGTAAATGGTAGAATCAAACTTTAACCAAACGTAATGTTTGTACCTAGGGTAAAGTTGAAAAGTTTAAACAATTTTAAAATATCACTATATTTAGGCGAGTAAACGAAAAATGTTCATTTCAGACTCTAAAAACGTAGAAATCGTGTTTCAAGTTGAAATACGCCTTGGGACCATATCTCACTTAAAGTAAATGGTAGAATCAAACTTTAACCAAACGTAATGTTTGTACCTAGGGTAAAGTTAAAAAGTTTAAACAATTTTAAAATATCACCAGATTTAGGCGAGTAAACGAAAAATGTTCATTTCAGACTCTAAAAACGTAGAAATCGTGTTTCAAGTTGAAATACGCCTTGTAAACGAAAAATGTTCGTTTCAGACTCTAAAACCGCAGAAATCGTGTTTCAAGTAGAAATACGCCTTGGGACCATATCTCACCTAAAGTAAATGGTAGAATCAAACTTTAACCAAACGTAATGTTTGTACCTAGGGTAAAGTTGAAAAGTTTAAACAATTTTAAAATATCACTATATTTAGGCGAGTAAACGAAAAATGTTCATTTCAGACTCTAAAAACGTAGAAATCGTGTTTCAAGTTGAAATACGCCTTGTAAACGAAAAATGTTCGTTTCAGACTCTAAAACCGCAGAAATCGTGTTTCAAGTTGAAATACGCCTTGGCACCATATCTCACCTAAAGTAAATGGTAGAATCAAACTTTAACCAAACGTAATGTTTGTACCTAGGGTAAAGTTGAAAAGTTTAAACAATTTTAAAATATCACTATATTTAGGCGAGTAAACGAAAAATGTTCATTTCAGACTCTAAAAACGTAGAAATCGTGTTTCAAGTTGAAATACGCCTTGGGACCATATCTCACTTAAAGTAAATGGTAGAATCAAACTTTAACCAAACGTAATGTTTGTACCTAGGGTAAAGTTAAAAAGTTTAAACAATTTTAAAATATCACTATATTTAGGCGAGGAAACGAAAAATGTTCATTTCAAACTCTAAAAACGTAGAAATCGTGTTTCAAGTTGAAATACGCCTTGTAAACGAAAAATGTTCGTTTCAGACTCTAAAACCGCAGAAATCGTGTTTCAAGTTGAAATACGCCTTGGGACCATATCTCACCTAAAGTAAATGGTAGAATCAAACTTTAACCAAACGTAATGTTTGTACCTAGGGTAAAGTTGAAAAGTTTAAACAATTTTAAAATATCACTATATTTAGGCGAGTAAACGAAAAATGTTCGTCTCAGACTCTAAAACCGCAGAAATCGTGTTTCAAGTTGAAATACGCCTTGTAAACGAAAAATGTTCGTTTCAGACTCTAAAACCGCTGAAATCGTGTTTCAAGTTGAAATACGCCTTGGCACCATATCTCACCTAAAGTAAATGGTAGAATCAAACTTTAACCAAACGTAATGTTTGTACCTAGGGTAAAGTTAAAAAGTTTAAACAATTTTAAAATATCACCAGATTTAGGCGAGTAAACGAAAAATGTTCATTTTAGACTCTAAAAACGTAGAAATCGTGTTTCAAGTTGAAATACGCCTTGTAAACCAAAAATGTTCATTTCAGACTCTAATAACGTAGAAATCGTGTTTCAAGTTGAAATACGCCTTGGCACCATATCTCACCTAAAGTAAATGGTAGAATCAAACTTTAACCAAACGTAATGTTTGTACCTAGGGTAAAGTTAAAAAGTTTAAACAATTTTAAAATATCACCAGATTTAGGCGAGTAAACGAAAAATGTTCATTTTAGACTCTAAAAACGAAGAAATCGTGTTTCAAGTTGAAATACGCCTTGTAAACGAAAAATGTTCATTTCAGACTCTAATAACGTAGAAATCGTGTTTCAAGTTGAAATACGCCTTGGGACCATATCTCACCTAAAGTAAATGGTAGAATCAAACTTTAACCAAACGTAATGTTTGTACCTAGGGTAAAGTTAAAAAGTTTAAACAATTTTAAAATATCACTATATTTAGGCGAGTAAACGAAAAATGTTCATTTCAGACTCTAAAAACGTAGAAATCGTGTTTCAAGTTGAAATACGCCTTGGGACCATATCTCACCTAAAGTAAATGGTAGAATCAAACTTTAACCAAACGTAATGTTTGTACCTAGGGTAAAGTTAAAAAGTTTAAACAATTTTAAAATATCACTATATTTAGGCGAGTAAACGAAAAATGTTCATTTCAGACTCTAAAAACATAGAAATCGTGTTTCAAGTTGAAATACGCCTTGTAAACGAAAAATGTTCGTTTCAGACTCTAAAACCGCAGAAATCGTGTTTCAAGTTGAAATACGCCTTGGGACCATATCTCACCTAAAGTAAATGGTAGAATCAAACTTTAACCAAACGTAATGTTTGTACCTAGGGTAAAGTTAAAAAGTTTAAACAATGTTAAAATATCACTATATTTAGGCGAGTAAACGAAAAATGTTCATTTCAGACTCTAAAAAACGTAGAAATCGTGTTTCAAGTTGAAATACGCCTTGTAAACGAAAAATGTTCGTTTCAGACTCTAAAACCGCAGAAATCGTGTTTCAAGTTGAAATACGCCTTGGCACCATATCTCACCTAAAGTAAATGGTAGAATCAAACTTTAACCAAACGTAATGTTTGTACCTAGGGTAAAGTTAAAAAGTTTAAACAATTTTAAAATATCACCAGATTTAGGCGAGTAAACGAAAAATGTTCATTTCAAACTCTAAAAACGTAGAAATCGTGTTTCAAGTTGAAATACGCCTTGTAAACGAAAAATGTTCGTTTCAGACTCTAAAACCGCAGAAATCGTGTTTCAAGTTGAAATACGCCTTGGGACCATATCTCACCTAAAGTAAATGGTAGAATCAAACTTTAACCAAACGTAATGTTTGTACCTAGGGTAAAGTTAAAAAGTTTAAACAATTTTAAAATATCACCAGATTTAGGCGAGTAAACGAAAAATGTTCATTTCAAACTCTAAAAACGTAGAAATCGTGTTTCAAGTTGAAATACGCCTTGTAAACGAAAAATGTTCGTTTCAGACTCTAAAACCGCTGAAATCGTGTTTCAAGTTGAAATACGCCTTGGCACCATATCTCACCTAAAGTAAATGGTAGAATCAAACTTTAACCAAACGTAATGTTTGTACCTAGGGTAAAGTTAAAAAGTTTAAACAATTTTAAAATATCACCAGATTTAGGCGAGTAAACGAAAAATGTTCATTTCAAACTCTAAAAACGTAGAAATCGTGTTTCAAGTTGAAATACGCCTTGTAAACGAAAAATGTTCGTTTCAGACTCTAAAACCGCTGAAATCGTGTTTCAAGTTGAAATACGCCTTGGCACCATATCTCACCTAAAGTAAATGGTAGAATCAAACTTTAACCAAACGTAATGTTTGTACCTAGGGTAAAGTTAAAAAGTTTAAACAATTTTAAAATATCACCAGATTTAGGCGAGTAAACGAAAAATGTTCATTTCAGACTCTAAAAACGTAGAAATCGTGTTTCAAGTTGAAATACGCCTTGTAAACGAAAAATGTTCGTTTCAGACTATAAAACCGCAGAAATCGTGTTTCAAGTAGAAATACGCCTTGGGACCATATCTCACCTAAAGTAAATGGTAGAATCAAACTTTAACCAAACGTAATGTTTGTACCTAGGGTAAAGTTGAAAAGTTTAAACAATTTTAAAATATCACTATATTTAGGCGAGTAAACGAAAAATGTTCATTTCAGACTCTAAAAACGTAGAAATCGTGTTTCAAGTTGAAATACGCCTTGTAAACGAAAAATTTTCGTTTCAGACTCTAAAACCGCAGAAATCGTGTTTCAAGTTGAAATACGCCTTGGCACCATATCTCACCTAAAGTAAATGGTAGAATCAAACTTTAACCAAACGTAATGTTTGTACCTAGGGTAAAGTTGAAAAGTTTAAACAATTTTAAAATATCACTATATTTAGGCGAGTAAACGAAAAATGTTCATTTCAGACTCTAAAAACGTAGAAATCGTGTTTCAAGTTGAAATACGCCTTGGGACCATATCTCACTTAAAGTAAATGGTAGAATCAAACTTTAACCAAACGTAATGTTTGTACCTAGGGTAAAGTTAAAAAGTTTAAACAATTTTAAAATATCACTATATTTAGGCGAGTAAACGAAAAATGTTCATTTCAAACTCTAAAAACGTAGAAATCGTGTTTCAAGTTGAAATACGCCTTGTAAACGAAAAATGTTCGTTTCAGACTCTAAAACCGCAGAAATCGTGTTTCAAGTTGAAATACGCCTTGGGACCATATCTCACCTAAAGTAAATGGTAGAATCAAACTTTAACCAAACGTAATGTTTGTACCTAGGGTAAAGTTGAAAAGTTTAAACAATTTTAAAATATCACTATATTTAGGCGAGTAAACGAAAAATGTTCGTCTCAGACTCTAAAACCGCAGAAATCGTGTTTCAAGTTGAAATACGCCTTGTAAACGAAAAATGTTCGTTTCAGACTCTAAAACCGCTGAAATCGTGTTTCAAGTTGAAATACGCCTTGGCACCATATCTCACCTAAAGTAAATGGTAGAATCAAACTTTAACCAAACGTAATGTTTGTACCTAGGGTAAAGTTAAAAAGTTTAAACAATTTTAAAATATCACCAGATTTAGGCGAGTAAACGAAAAATGTTCATTTTAGACTCTAAAAACGTAGAAATCGTGTTTCAAGTTGAAATACGCCTTGTAAACCAAAAATGTTCATTTCAGACTCTAATAACGTAGAAATCGTGTTTCAAGTTGAAATACGCCTTGGCACCATATCTCACCTAAAGTAAATGGTAGAATCAAACTTTAACCAAACGTAATGTTTGTACCTAGGGTAAAGTTAAAAAGTTTAAACAATTTTAAAATATCACCAGATTTAGGCGAGTAAACGAAAAATGTTCATTTTAGACTCTAAAAACGAAGAAATCGTGTTTCAAGTTGAAATACGCCTTGTAAACGAAAAATGTTCATTTCAGACTCTAATAACGTAGAAATCGTGTTTCAAGTTGAAATACGCCTTGGGACCATATCTCACCTAAAGTAAATGGTAGAATCAAACTTTAACCAAACGTAATGTTTGTACCTAGGGTAAAGTTAAAAAGTTTAAACAATTTTAAAATATCACTATATTTAGGCGAGTAAACGAAAAATGTTCATTTCAGACTCTAAAAACGTAGAAATCGTGTTTCAAGTTGAAATACGCCTTGGGACCATATCTCACCTAAAGTAAATGGTAGAATCAAACTTTAACCAAACGTAATGTTTGTACCTAGGGTAAAGTTAAAAAGTTTAAACAATTTTAAAATATCACTATATTTAGGCGAGTAAACGAAAAATGTTCATTTCAGACTCTAAAAACATAGAAATCGTGTTTCAAGTTGAAATACGCCTTGTAAACGAAAAATGTTCGTTTCAGACTCTAAAACCGCAGAAATCGTGTTTCAAGTTGAAATACGCCTTGGGACCATATCTCACCTAAAGTAAATGGTAGAATCAAACTTTAACCAAACGTAATGTTTGTACCTAGGGTAAAGTTAAAAGTTTAAACAATTTTAAAATATCACCAGATTTAGGCGAGTAAACGAAAAATGTTCATTTCAGACTCTAAAAACGTAGAAATCGTGTTTCAAGTTGAAATACGCCTTGTAAACGAAAAATGTTCGTTTCAGACTCTAAAACCGCAGAAATCGTGTTTCAAGTTGAAATACGCCTTGGCACCATATCTCACCTAAAGTAAATGGTAGAATCAAACTTTAACCAAACGTAATGTTTGTACCTAGGGTAAAGTTAAAAAGTTTAAACAATTTTAAAATATCACTATATTTAGGCGAGTAAACGAAAAATGTTCATTTCAGACTCTAAAAACGTAGAAATTGAGTTTCAAGTTGAAATACGCCTTGGGACCATATCTCACCTAAAGTAAATGGTAGAATCAAACTTTAACCAAACGTAATGTTTGTACCTAGGGTAAAGTTGAAAAGTTTAAACAATTTTAAAATATCACTATATTTAGGCGAGTAAACGAAAAATGTTCATTTCAGACTCTAAAAACGTAGAAATCGTGTTTCAAGTTGAAATACGCCTTGGGACCATATCTCACCTAAAGTAAATGGTAGAATCAAACTTTAACCAAACGTAATGTTTGTACCTAGGGTAAAGTTAAAAAGTTTAAACAATTTTAAAATATCACTATATTTAGGCGAGTAAACGAAAAATGTTCATTTCAGACTCTAAAAACATAGAAATCGTGTTTCAAGTTGAAATACGCCTTGTAAACGAAAAATGTTCGTTTCAGACTCTAAAACCGCAGAAATCGTGTTTCAAGTTGAAATACGCCTTGGGACCATATCTCACCTAAAGTAAATGGTAGAATCAAACTTTAACCAAACGTAATGTTTGTACCTAGGGTAAAGTTAAAAGGTTTAAACAATTTTAAAATATCACTATATTTAGGCGAGTAAACGAAAAATGTTCATTTCAGACTCTAAAAACGTAGAAATCGTGTTTCAAGTTGAAATACGCCTTGGGACCATATCTCACCTAAAGTAAATGGTAGAATCAAACTTTAACCAAACGTAATGTTTGTACCTAGGGTAAAGTTAAAAAGTTTAAACAATTTTAAAATATCACCAGATTTAGGCGAGTAAACGAAAAATGTTCATTTCAGACTCTAAAAACGTAGAAATCGTGTTTCAAGTTGAAATACGCCTTGTAAACGAAAAATGTTCGTTTCAGACTCTAAAACCGCAGAAATCGTGTTTCAAGTTGAAATACGCCTTGGGACCATATCTCACCTAAAGTAAATGGTAGAATCAAACTTTAACCAAACGTAATGTTTGTACCTAGGGTAAAGTTGAAAAGTTTAAACAATTTTAAAATATCACTATATTTAGGCGAGTAAACGAAAAATGTTCATTTCAGACTCTAAAAACGTAGAAATCGTGTTTACAGTTGAAATACGCCTTGGGACCATATCTCACCTAAAGTAAATGGTAGAATCAAACTTTAACCAAACGTAATGTTTGCACCTTGGGTAAAGTTGAAAAGTTTAAACAATTTTAAAATATCACTATATTTAGGCGAGTAAACGAAAAATGTTCATTTCAGACTCTAAAACCGCAGAAATCGTGTTTCAAGTTGAAATACGCCTTGGCACCATATCTCACCTAAAGTAAATGGTAGAATCAAACTTTAACCAAACGTAATGTTTGTACCTAGGGTAAAGTTGAAAAGTTTAAACAATTTTAAAATATCACTATATTTAGGCGAGTAAACGAAAAATGTTCATTTCAGACTCTAAAACCGCAGAAATCGTGTTTCAAGTTGAAATACGCCTTGGCACCATATCTCACCTAAAGTAAATGGTAGAATCAAACTTTAACCAAACGTAATGTTTGTACCTAGGGTAAAGTTAAAAAGTTTAAACAATGTTAAAATATCACTATATTTAGGCGAGTAAACGAAAAATGTTCATTTCAGACTCTAAAAACGTAGAAATCGTGTTTCAAATTGAAATACGCCTTGTAAACGAAAAATGTTCGTTTCAGACTCTAAAACCGCAGAAATCGTGTTTCAAGTTGAAATACGCCTTGGGACCATATCTCACCTAAAGTAAATGGTAGAATCAAACTTTAACCAAACGTAATGTTTGTACCTAGGGTAAAGTTAAAAAGTTTAAACAATTTTAAAATATCACCAGATTTAGGCGAGTAAACGAAAAATGTTCATTTCAAACTCTAAAAACGTAGAAATCGTGTTTCAAGTTGAAATACGCCTTGTAAACGAAAAATGTTCGTTTCAGACTCTAAAACCGCTGAAATCGTGTTTCAAGTTGAAATACGCCTTGGCACCATATCTCACCTAAAGTAAATGGTAGAATCAAACTTTAACCAAACGTAATGTTTGTACCTAGGGTAAAGTTAAAAAGTTTAAACAATTTTAAAATATCACCAGATTTAGGCGAGTAAACGAAAAATGTTCATTTCAAACTCTAAAAACGTAGAAATCGTGTTTCAAGTTGAAATACGCCTTGTAAACGAAAAATGTTCGTTTCAGACTCTAAAACCGCTGAAATCGTGTTTCAAGTTGAAATACGCCTTGGCACCATATCTCACCTAAAGTAAATGGTAGAATCAAACTTTAACCAAACGTAATGTTTGTACCTAGGGTAAAGTTAAAAAGTTTAAACAATTTTAAAATATCACCAGATTTAGGCGAGTAAACGAAAAATGTTCATTTCAGACTCTAAAAACGTAGAAATCGTGTTTCAAGTTGAAATACGCCTTGTAAACGAAAAATGTTCGTTTCAGACTCTAAAACCGCAGAAATCGTGTTTCAAGTTGAAATACGCCTTGGGACCATATCTCACCTAAAGTAAATGGTAGAATCAAACTTTAACCAAACGTAATGTTTGTACCTAGGGTAAAGTTGAAAAGTTTAAACAATTTTAAAATATCACTATATTTAGGCGAGTAAACGAAAAATGTTCATTTCAGACTCTAAAAACGTAGAAATCGTGTTTCAAGTTGAAATACGCCTTGGGACCATATCTCACATAAAGTAAATGGTAGAATCAAACTTTAACCAAACGTAATGTTTGTACCTAGGGTAAAGTTGAAAAGTTTAAACAATTTTAAAATATCACTATATTTAGGCGAGTAAACGAAAAATGTTCATTTCAGACTCTAAAAACGTAGAAATCGTGTTTCAAGTTGAAATACGCCTTGGGACCATATCTCACCTAAAGTAAATGGTAGAATCAAACTTTAACCAAACGTAATGTTTGTACCTAGGGTAAAGTTAAAAAGTTTAAACAATTTTAAAATATCACTATATTTAGGCGAGTAAACGAAAAATGTTCATTTCAGACTCTAAAAACATAGAAATCGTGTTTCAAGTTGAAATACGCCTTGTAAACGAAAAATGTTCGTTTCAGACTCTAAAACCGCAGAAATCGTGTTTCAAGTTGAAATACGCCTTGGGACCATATCTCACCTAAAGTAAATGGTAGAATCAAACTTTAACCAAACGTAATGTTTGCACCTAGGGTAAAGTTGAAAAGTTTAAACAATTTTAAAATATCACTATATTTAGGCGAGTAAACGAAAAATGTTCATTTCAGACTCTAAAAACGTAGAAATCGTGTTTCAAGTTGAAATACGCCTTGGCACCATATCTCACCTAAAGTAAATGGTAGAATCAAACTTTAACCAAACGTAATGTTTGTACCTAGGGTAAAGTTGAAAAGTTTAAACAATTTTAAAATATCACTATATTTAGGCGAGTAAACGAAAAATGTTCATTTCAGACTCTAAAACCGCAGAAATCGTGTTTCAAGTTGAAATACGCCTTGGCACCATATCTCACCTAAAGTAAATGGTAGAACCAAACTTTAACTAAACGTAATGTTTGTACCTAGGGTAAAGTTAAAAAGTTTAAACAATTTTAAAATATCACTATATTTAGGCGAGTAAACGAAAAATGTTCATTTCAGACTCTAAAAACGTAGAAATCGTGTTTCAAGTTGAAATACGCCTTGTAAACGAAAAATGTTCGTTTCAGACTCTAAAACCGCAGAAATCGTGTTTCAAGTTGAAATACGCCTTGGCACCATATCTCACCTAAAGTAAATGGTAGAATCAAACTTTAACCAAACGTAATGTTTGTACCTAGGGTAAAGTTGAAAAGTTTAAACAATTTTAAAATATCACTATATTTAGGCGAGTAAACGAAAAATGTTCATTTCAGACTCTAAAAACGTAGAAATCGTGTTTCAAGTTGAAATACGCCTTGGGACCATATCTCACCTAAAGTAAATGGTAGAATCAAACTTTAACCAAACGTAATGTTTGTACCTAGGGTAAAGTTGAAAAGTTTAAACAATTTTAAAATATCACTATATTTAGGCGAGTAAACGAAAAATGTTCATTTCAGACTCTAAAAACGTAGAAATCGTGTTTCAAGTTGAAATACGCCTTGGGACCATATCTCACCTAAAGTAAATGGTAGAATCAAACTTTAACCAAACGTAATGTTTGTACCTAGGGTAAAGTTAAAAAGTTTAAACAATTTTAAAATATCACTATATTTAGGCGAGTAAACGAAAAATGTTCATTTCAGACTCTAAAAACATAGAAATCGTGTTTCAAGTTGAAATACGCCTTGTAAACGAAAAATGTTCGTTTCAGACTCTAAAACCGCAGAAATCGTGTTTCAAGTTGAAATACGCCTTGGGACCATATCTCACCTAAAGTAAATGGTAGAATCAAACTTTAACCAAACGTAATGTTTGTACCTAGGGTAAAGTTGAAAAGTTTAAACAATTTTAAAATATCACTATATTTAGGCGAGTAAACGAAAAATGTTCGTCTCAGACTCTAAAACCGCAGAAATCGTGTTTCAAGTTGAAATACGCCTTGTAAACGAAAAATGTTCGTTTCAGACTCTAAAACCGCTGAAATCGTGTTTCAAGTTGAAATACGCCTTGGCACCATATCTCACCTAAAGTAAATGGTAGAATCAAACTTTAACCAAACGTAATGTTTGTACCTAGGGTAAAGTTAAAAAGTTTAAACAATTTTAAAATATCACCAGATTTAGGCGAGTAAACGAAAAATGTTCATTTTAGACTCTAAAAACGTAGAAATCGTGTTTCAAGTTGAAATACGCCTTGTAAACCAAAAATGTTCATTTCAGACTCTAATAACGTAGAAATCGTGTTTCAAGTTGAAATACGCCTTGGCACCATATCTCACCTAAAGTAAATGGTAGAATCAAACTTTAACCAAACGTAATGTTTGTACCTAGGGTAAAGTTAAAAAGTTTAAACAATTTTAAAATATCACCAGATTTAGGCGAGTAAACGAAAAATGTTCATTTTAGACTCTAAAAACGAAGAAATCGTGTGTCAAGTTGAAATACGCCTTGTAAACGAAAAATGTTCATTTCAGACTCTAATAACGTAGAAATCGTGTTTCAAGTTGAAATACGCCTTGGGACCATATCTCACCTAAAGTAAATGGTAGAATCAAACTTTAACCAAACGTAATGTTTGTACCTAGGGTAAAGTTAAAAAGTTTAAACAATTTTAAAATATCACTATATTTAGGCGAGTAAACGAAAAATGTTCATTTCAGACTCTAAAAACGTAGAAATCGTGTTTCAAGTTGAAATACGCCTTGGGACCATATCTCACCTAAAGTAAATGGTAGAATCAAACTTTAACCAAACGTAATGTTTGTACCTAGGGTAAAGTTAAAAAGTTTAAACAATTTTAAAATATCACTATATTTAGGCGAGTAAACGAAAAATGTTCATTTCAGACTCTAAAAACATAGAAATCGTGTTTCAAGTTGAAATACGCCTTGTAAACGAAAAATGTTCGTTTCAGACTCTAAAACCGCAGAAATCGTGTTTCAAGTTGAAATACGCCTTGGGACCATATCTCACCTAAAGTAAATGGTAGAATCAAACTTTAACCAAACGTAATGTTTGTACCTAGGGTAAAGTTAAAAGTTTAAACAATTTTAAAATATCACCAGATTTAGGCGAGTAAACGAAAAATGTTCATTTCAGACTCTAAAAACGTAGAAATCGTGTTTCAAGTTGAAATACGCCTTGTAAACGAAAAATGTTCGTTTCAGACTCTAAAACCGCAGAAATCGTGTTTCAAGTTGAAATACGCCTTGGCACCATATCTCACCTAAAGTAAATGGTAGAATCAAACTTTAACCAAACGTAATGTTTGTACCTAGGGTAAAGTTAAAAAGTTTAAACAATTTTAAAATATCACTATATTTAGGCGAGTAAACGAAAAATGTTCATTTCAGACTCTAAAAACGTAGAAATTGTGTTTCAAGTTGAAATACGCCTTGGGACCATATCTCACCTAAAGTAAATGGTAGAATCAAACTTTAACCAAACGTAATGTTTGTACCTAGGGTAAAGTTGAAAAGTTTAAACAATTTTAAAATATCACTATATTTAGGCGAGTAAACGAAAAATGTTCATTTCAGACTCTAAAAACGTAGAAATCGTGTTTCAAGTTGAAATACGCCTTGGGACCATATCTCACCTAAAGTAAATGGTAGAATCAAACTTTAACCAAACGTAATGTTTGTACCTAGGGTAAAGTTAAAAAGTTTAAACAATTTTAAAATATCACTATATTTAGGCGAGTAAACGAAAAATGTTCATTTCAGACTCTAAAAACATAGAAATCGTGTTTCAAGTTGAAATACGCCTTGTAAACGAAAAATGTTCGTTTCAGACTCTAAAACCGCAGAAATCGTGTTTCAAGTTGAAATACGCCTTGGGACCATATCTCACCTAAAGTAAATGGTAGAATCAAACTTTAACCAAACGTAATGTTTGTACCTAGGGTAAAGTTGAAAAGTTTAAACAATTTTAAAATATCACTATATTTAGGCGAGTAAACGAAAAATGTTCATTTCAGACTCTAAAAACGTAGAAATCGTGTTTACAGTTGAAATACGCCTTGGGACCATATCTCACCTAAAGTAAATGGTAGAATCAAACTTTAACCAAACGTAATGTTTGCACCTAGGGTAAAGTTGAAAAGTTTAAACAATTTTAAAATATCACTATATTTAGGCGAGTAAACGAAAAATGTTCATTTCAGACTCTAAAACCGCAGAAATCGTGTTTCAAGTTGAAATACGCCTTGGCACCATATCTCACCTAAAGTAAATGGTAGAATCAAACTTTAACCAAACGTAATGTTTGTACCTAGGGTAAAGTTGAAAAGTTTAAACAATTTTAAAATATCACTATATTTAGGCGAGTAAACGAAAAATGTTCATTTCAGACTCTAAAACCGCAGAAATCGTGTTTCAAGTTGAAATACGCCTTGGCACCATATCTCACCTAAAGTAAATGGTAGAATCAAACTTTAACCAAACGTAATGTTTGTACCTAGGGTAAAGTTAAAAAGTTTAAACAATGTTAAAATATCACTATATTTAGGCGAGTAAACGAAAAATGTTCATTTCAGACTCTAAAAAACGTAGAAATCGTGTTTCAAGTTGAAATACGCCTTGTAAACGAAAAATGTTCGTTTCAGACTCTAAAACCGCAGAAATCGTGTTTCAAGTTGAAATACGCCTTGGCACCATATCTCACCTAAAGTAAATGGTAGAATCAAACTTTAACCAAACGTAATGTTTGTACCTAGGGTAAAGTTAAAAAGTTTAAACAATTTTAAAATATCACCAGATTTAGGCGAGTAAACGAAAAATGTTCATTTCAAACTCTAAAAACGTAGAAATCGTGTTTCAAGTTGAAATACGCCTTGTAAACGAAAAATGTTCGTTTCAGACTCTAAAACCGCAGAAATCGTGTTTCAAGTTGAAATACGCCTTGGGACCATATCTCACCTAAAGTAAATGGTAGAATCAAACTTTAACCAAACGTAATGTTTGTACCTAGGGTAAAGTTAAAAAGTTTAAACAATTTTAAAATATCACCAGATTTAGGCGAGTAAACGAAAAATGTTCATTTCAAACTCTAAAAACGTAGAAATCGTGTTTCAAGTTGAAATACGCCTTGTAAACGAAAAATGTTCGTTTCAGACTCTAAAACCGCTGAAATCGTGTTTCAAGTTGAAATACGCCTTGGCACCATATCTCACCTAAAGTAAATGGTAGAATCAAACTTTAACCAAACGTAATGTTTGTACCTAGGGTAAAGTTAAAAAGTTTAAACAATTTTAAAATATCACCAGATTTAGGCGAGTAAACGAAAAATGTTCATTTCAAACTCTAAAAACGTAGAAATCGTGTTTCAAGTTGAAATACGCCTTGTAAACGAAAAATGTTCGTTTCAGACTCTAAAACCGCTGAAATCGTGTTTCAAGTTGAAATACGCCTTGGCACCATATCTCACCTAAAGTAAATGGTAGAATCAAACTTTAACCAAACGTAATGTTTGTACCTAGGGTAAAGTTAAAAAGTTTAAACAATTTTAAAATATCACCAGATTTAGGCGAGTAAACGAAAAATGTTCATTTCAGACTCTAAAAACGTAGAAATCGTTTTCAAGTTGAAATACGCCTTGTAAACGAAAAATGTTCGTTTCAGACTCTAAAACCGCAGAAATCGTGTTTCAAGTAGAAATACGCCTTGGGACCATATCTCACCTAAAGTAAATGGTAGAATCAAACTTTAACCAAACGTAATGTTTGTACCTAGGGTAAAGTTGAAAAGTTTAAACAATTTTAAAATATCACTATATTTAGGCGAGTAAACGAAAAATGTTCATTTCAGACTCTAAAAACGTAGAAATCGTGTTTCAAGTTGAAATACGCCTTGGGACCATATCTCACCTAAAGTAAATGGTAGAATCAAACTTTAACCAAACGTAATGTTTGTACCTAGGGTAAAGTTGAAAAGTTTAAACAATTTTAAAATATCACTATATTTAGGCGAGTAAACGAAAAATGTTCATTTCAGACTCTAAAAACGTAGAAATCGTGTTTCAAGTTGAAATACGCCTTGGGACCATATCTCACCTAAAGTAAATGGTAGAATCAAACTTTAACCAAACGTAATGTTTGTACCTAGGGTAAAGTTAAAAAGTTTAAACAATTTTAAAATATCACTATATTTAGGCGAGTAAACGAAAAATGTTCATTTCAAACTCTAAAAACGTAGAAATCGTGTTTCAAGTTGAAATACGCCTTGTAAACGAAAAATGTTCGTTTCAGACTCTAAAACCGCAGAAATCGTGTTTCAAGTTGAAATACGCCTTGGGACCATATCTCACCTAAAGTAAATGGTAGAATCAAACTTTAACCAAACGTAATGTTTGTACCTAGGGTAAAGTTGAAAAGTTTAAACAATTTTAAAATATCACTATATTTAGGCGAGTAAACGAAAAATGTTCGTCTCAGACTCTAAAACCGCAGAAATCGTGTTTCAAGTTGAAATACGCCTTGTAAACGAAAAATGTTCGTTTCAGACTCTAAAACCGCTGAAATCGTGTTTCAAGTTGAAATACGCCTTGGCACCATATCTCACCTAAAGTAAATGGTAGAATCAAACTTTAACCAAACGTAATGTTTGTACCTAGGGTAAAGTTAAAAAGTTTAAACAATTTTAAAATATCACCAGATTTAGGCGAGTAAACGAAAAATGTTCATTTTAGACTCTAAAAACGTAGAAATCGTGTTTCAAGTTGAAATACGCCTTGTAAACCAAAAATGTTCATTTCAGACTCTAATAACGTAGAAATCGTGTTTCAAGTTGAAATACGCCTTGGCACCATATCTCACCTAAAGTAAATGGTAGAATCAAACTTTAACCAAACGTAATGTTTGTACCTAGGGTAAAGTTAAAAAGTTTAAACAATTTTAAAATATCACCAGATTTAGGCGAGTAAACGAAAAATGTTCATTTTAGACTCTAAAAACGAAGAAATCGTGTTTCAAGTTGAAATACGCCTTGTAAACGAAAAATGTTCATTTCAGACTCTAATAACGTAGAAATCGTGTTTCAAGTTGAAATACGCCTTGGGACCATATCTCACCTAAAGTAAATGGTAGAATCAAACTTTAACCAAACGTAATGTTTGTACCTAGGGTAAAGTTAAAAAGTTTAAACAATTTTAAAATATCACTATATTTAGGCGAGTAAACGAAAAATGTTCATTTCAGACTCTAAAAACGTAGAAATCGTGTTTCAAGTTGAAATACGCCTTGGGACCATATCTCACCTAAAGTAAATGGTAGAATCAAACTTTAACCAAACGTAATGTTTGTACCTAGGGTAAAGTTAAAAAGTTTAAACAATTTTAAAATATCACTATATTTAGGCGAGTAAACGAAAAATGTTCATTTCAGACTCTAAAAACATAGAAATCGTGTTTCAAGTTGAAATACGCCTTGTAAACGAAAAATGTTCGTTTCAGACTCTAAAACCGCAGAAATCGTGTTTCAAGTTGAAATACGCCTTGGGACCATATCTCACCTAAAGTAAATGGTAGAATCAAACTTTAACCAAACGTAATGTTTGTACCTAGGGTAAAGTTAAAAGTTTAAACAATTTTAAAATATCACCAGATTTAGGCGAGTAAACGAAAAATGTTCATTTCAGACTCTAAAAACGTAGAAATCGTGTTTCAAGTTGAAATACGCCTTGTAAACGAAAAATGTTCGTTTCAGACTCTAAAACCGCAGAAATCGTGTTTCAAGTTGAAATACGCCTTGGCACCATATCTCACCTAAAGTAAATGGTAGAATCAAACTTTAACCAAACGTAATGTTTGTACCTAGGGTAAAGTTAAAAAGTTTAAACAATTTTAAAATATCACTATATTTAGGCGAGTAAACGAAAAATGTTCATTTCAAACTCTAAAAACGTAGAAATCGTGTTTCAAGTTGAAATACGCCTTGTAAACGAAAAATGTTCGTTTCAGACTCTAAAACCGCAGAAATCGTGTTTCAAGTTGAAATACGCCTTGGGACCATATCTCACCTAAAGTAAATGGTAGAATCAAACTTTAACCAAACGTAATGTTTGTACCTAGGGTAAAGTTAAAAAGTTTAAACAATTTTAAAATATCACTATATTTAGGCGAGTAAACGAAAAATGTTCGTCTCAGACTCTAAAACCGCAGAAATCGTGTTTCAAGTTGAAATACGCCTTGTAAACGAAAAATGTTCGTTTCAGACTCTAAAACCGCTGAAATCGTGTTTCAAGTTGAAATACGCCTTGGCACCATATCTCACCTAAAGTAAATGGTAGAATCAAACTTTAACCAAACGTAATGTTTGTACCTAGGGTAAAGTTAAAAAGTTTAAACAATTTTAAAATATCACCAGATTTAGGCGAGTAAACGAAAAATGTTCATTTTAGACTCTAAAAACGTAGAAATCGTGTTTCAAGTTGAAATACGCCTTGTAAACCAAAAATGTTCATTTCAGACTCTAATAACGTAGAAATCGTGTTTCAAGTTGAAATACGCCTTGGCACCATATCTCACCTAAAGTAAATGGTAGAATCAAACTTTAACCAAACGTAATGTTTGTACCTAGGGTAAAGTTAAAAAGTTTAAACAATTTTAAAATATCACCAGATTTAGGCGAGTAAACGAAAAATGTTCATTTTAGACTCTAAAAACGAAGAAATCGTGTTTCAAGTTGAAATACGCCTTGTAAACGAAAAATGTTCATTTCAGACTCTAATAACGTAGAAATCGTGTTTCAAGTTGAAATACGCCTTGGGACCATATCTCACCTAAAGTAAATGGTAGAATCAAACTTTAACCAAACGTAATGTTTGTACCTAGGGTAAAGTTAAAAAGTTTAAACAATTTTAAAATATCACTATATTTAGGCGAGTAAACGAAAAATGTTCATTTCAGACTCTAAAAACGTAGAAATCGTGTTTCAAGTTGAAATACGCCTTGGGACCATATCTCACCTAAAGTAAATGGTAGAATCAAACTTTAACCAAACGTAATGTTTGTACCTAGGGTAAAGTTAAAAAGTTTAAACAATTTTAAAATATCACTATATTTAGGCGAGTAAACGAAAAATGTTCATTTCAGACTCTAAAAACATAGAAATCGTGTTTCAAGTTGAAATACGCCTTGTAAACGAAAAATGTTCGTTTCAGACTCTAAAACCGCAGAAATCGTGTTTCAAGTTGAAATACGCCTTGGGACCATATCTCACCTAAAGTAAATGGTAGAATCAAACTTTAACCAAACGTAATGTTTGTACCTAGGGTAAAGTTAAAAGTTTAAACAATTTTAAAATATCACCAGATTTAGGCGAGTAAACGAAAAATGTTCATTTCAGACTCTAAAAACGTAGAAATCGTGTTTCAAGTTGAAATACGCCTTGTAAACGAAAAATGTTCGTTTCAGACTCTAAAACCGCAGAAATCGTGTTTCAAGTTGAAATACGCCTTGGCACCATATCTCACCTAAAGTAAATGGTAGAATCAAACTTTAACCAAACGTAATGTTTGTACCTAGGGTAAAGTTAAAAAGTTTAAACAATTTTAAAATATCACTATATTTAGGCGAGTAAACGAAAAATGTTCATTTCAGACTCTAAAAACGTAGAAATTGAGTTTCAAGTTGAAATACGCCTTGGGACCATATCTCACCTAAAGTAAATGGTAGAATCAAACTTTAACCAAACGTAATGTTTGTACCTAGGGTAAAGTTGAAAAGTTTAAACAATTTTAAAATATCACTATATTTAGGCGAGTAAACGAAAAATGTTCATTTCAGACTCTAAAAACGTAGAAATCGTGTTTCAAGTTGAAATACGCCTTGGGACCATATCTCACCTAAAGTAAATGGTAGAATCAAACTTTAACCAAACGTAATGTTTGTACCTAGGGTAAAGTTAAAAAGTTTAAACAATTTTAAAATATCACTATATTTAGGCGAGTAAACGAAAAATGTTCATTTCAGACTCTAAAAACATAGAAATCGTGTTTCAAGTTGAAATACGCCTTGTAAACGAAAAATGTTCGTTTCAGACTCTAAAACCGCAGAAATCGTGTTTCAAGTTGAAATACGCCTTGGGACCATATCTCACCTAAAGTAAATGGTAGAATCAAACTTTAACCAAACGTAATGTTTGTACCTAGGGTAAAGTTAAAAGGTTTAAACAATTTTAAAATATCACTATATTTAGGCGAGTAAACGAAAAATGTTCATTTCAGACTCTAAAAACGTAGAAATCGTGTTTCAAGTTGAAATACGCCTTGGGACCATATCTCACCTAAAGTAAATGGTAGAATCAAACTTTAACCAAACGTAATGTTTGTACCTAGGGTAAAGTTAAAAAGTTTAAACAATTTTAAAATATCACCAGATTTAGGCGAGTAAACGAAAAATGTTCATTTCAGACTCTAAAAACGTAGAAATCGTGTTTCAAGTTGAAATACGCCTTGTAAACGAAAAATGTTCGTTTCAGACTCTAAAACCGCAGAAATCGTGTTTCAAGTTGAAATACGCCTTGGGACCATATCTCACCTAAAGTAAATGGTAGAATCAAACTTTAACCAAACGTAATGTTTGTACCTAGGGTAAAGTTGAAAAGTTTAAACAATTTTAAAATATCACTATATTTAGGCGAGTAAACGAAAAATGTTCATTTCAGACTCTAAAAACGTAGAAATCGTGTTTACAGTTGAAATACGCCTTGGGACCATATCTCACCTAAAGTAAATGGTAGAATCAAACTTTAACCAAACGTAATGTTTGCACCTAGGGTAAAGTTGAAAAGTTTAAACAATTTTAAAATATCACTATATTTAGGCGAGTAAACGAAAAATGTTCATTTCAGACTCTAAAACCGCAGAAATCGTGTTTCAAGTTGAAATACGCCTTGGCACCATATCTCACCTAAAGTAAATGGTAGAATCAAACTTTAACCAAACGTAATGTTTGTACCTAGGGTAAAGTTGAAAAGTTTAAACAATTTTAAAATATCACTATATTTAGGCGAGTAAACGAAAAATGTTCATTTCAGACTCTAAAACCGCAGAAATCGTGTTTCAAGTTGAAATACGCCTTGGCACCATATCTCACCTAAAGTAAATGGTAGAATCAAACTTTAACTAAACGTAATGTTTGTACCTAGGGTAAAGTTAAAAAGTTTAAACAATTTTAAAATATCACTATATTTAGGCGAGTAAACGAAAAATGTTCATTTCAGACTCTAAAAACGTAGAAATCGTGTTTCAAGTTGAAATACGCCTTGTAAACGAAAAATGTTCGTTTCAGACTCTAAAACCGCAGAAATCGTGTTTCAAGTTGAAATACGCCTTGGCACCATATCTCACCTAAAGTAAATGGTAGAATCAAACTTTAACCAAACGTAATGTTTGTACCTAGGGTAAAGTTAAAAAGTTTAAACAATTTTAAAATATCACCAGATTTAGGCGAGTAAACGAAAAATGTTCATTTCAAACTCTAAAAACGTAGAAATCGTGTTTCAAGTTGAAATACGCCTTGTAAACGAAAAATGTTCGTTTCAGACTCTAAAACCGCAGAAATCGTGTTTCAAGTTGAAATACGCCTTGGGACCATATCTCACCTAAAGTAAATGGTAGAATCAAACTTTAACCAAACGTAATGTTTGTACCTAGGGTAAAGTTAAAAAGTTTAAACAATTTTAAAATATCACCAGATTTAGGCGAGTAAACGAAAAATGTTCATTTCAAACTCTAAAAACGTAGAAATCGTGTTTCAAGTTGAAATACGCCTTGTAAACGAAAAATGTTCGTTTCAGACTCTAAAACCGCTGAAATCGTGTTTCAAGTTGAAATACGCCTTGGCACCATATCTCACCTAAAGTAAATGGTAGAATCAAACTTTAACCAAACGTAATGTTTGTACCTAGGGTAAAGTTAAAAAGTTTAAACAATTTTAAAATATCACCAGATTTAGGCGAGTAAACGAAAAATGTTCATTTCAAACTCTAAAAACGTAGAAATCGTGTTTCAAGTTGAAATACGCCTTGTAAACGAAAAATGTTCGTTTCAGACTCTAAAACCGCTGAAATCGTGTTTCAAGTTGAAATACGCCTTGGCACCATATCTCACCTAAAGTAAATGGTAGAATCAAACTTTAACCAAACGTAATGTTTGTACCTAGGGTAAAGTTAAAAAGTTTAAACAATTTTAAAATATCACCAGATTTAGGCGAGTAAACGAAAAATGTTCATTTCAGACTCTAAAAACGTAGAAATCGTGTTTCAAGTTGAAATACGCCTTGTAAACGAAAAATGTTCGTTTCAGACTCTAAAACCGCAGAAATCGTGTTTCAAGTTGAAATACGCCTTGGGACCATATCTCACCTAAAGTAAATGGTAGAATCAAACTTTAACCAAACGTAATGTTTGTACCTAGGGTAAAGTTGAAAAGTTTAAACAATTTTAAAATATCACTATATTTAGGCGAGTAAACGAAAAATGTTCATTTCAGACTCTAAAAACGTAGAAATCGTGTTTCAAGTTGAAATACGCCTTGGGACCATATCTCATCTAAAGTAAATGGTAGAATCAAACTTTAACCAAACGTAATGTTTGTACCTAGGGTAAAGTTGAAAAGTTTAAACAATTTTAAAATATCACTATATTTAGGCGAGTAAACGAAAAATGTTCATTTCAGACTCTAAAAACGTAGAAATCGTGTTTCAAGTTGAAATACGCCTTGGGACCATATCTCACCTAAAGTAAATGGTAGAATCAAACTTTAACCAAACGTAATGTTTGTACCTAGGGTAAAGTTAAAAAGTTTAAACAATTTTAAAATATCACTATATTTAGGCGAGTAAACGAAAAATGTTCATTTCAGACTCTAAAAACATAGAAATCGTGTTTCAAGTTGAAATACGCCTTGTAAACGAAAAATGTTCGTTTCAGACTCTAAAACCGCAGAAATCGTGTTTCAAGTTGAAATACGCCTTGGGACCATATCTCACCTAAAGTAAATGGTAGAATCAAACTTTAACCAAACGTAATGTTTGTACCTAGGGTAAAGTTAAAAGTTTAAACAATTTTAAAATATCACCAGATTTAGGCGAGTAAACGAAAAATGTTCATTTCAGACTCTAAAAACGTAGAAATCGTGTTTCAAGTTGAAATACGCCTTGTAAACGAAAAATGTTCGTTTCAGACTCTAAAACCGCAGAAATCGTGTTTCAAGTTGAAATACGCCTTGGCACCATATCTCACCTAAAGTAAATGGTAGAATCAAACTTTAACCAAACGTAATGTTTGTACCTAGGGTAAAGTTAAAAAGTTTAAACAATTTTAAAATATCACTATATTTAGGCGAGTAAACGAAAAATGTTCATTTCAGACTCTAAAAACGTAGAAATTGTGTTTCAAGTTGAAATACGCCTTGGGACCATATCTCACCTAAAGTAAATGGTAGAATCAAACTTTAACCAAACGTAATGTTTGTACCTAGGGTAAAGTTGAAAAGTTTAAACAATCTTAAAATATCACTATATTTAGGCGAGCAAACGAAAAATGTTCATTTCAGACTCTAAAAACGTAGAAATCGTGTTTCAAGTTGAAATACGCCTTGGGACCATATCTCACCTAAAGTAAATGGTAGAATCAAACTTTAACCAAACGTAATGTTTGTACCTAGGGTAAAGTTAAAAAGTTTAAACAATTTTAAAATATCACTATATTTAGGCGAGTAAACGAAAAATGTTCATTTCAGACTCTAAAAACATAGAAATCGTGTTTCAAGTTGAAATACGCCTTGTAAACGAAAAATGTTCGTTTCAGACTCTAAAACCGCAGAAATCGTGTTTCAAGTTGAAATACGCCTTGGGACCATATCTCACCTAAAGTAAATGGTAGAATCAAACTTTAACCAAACGTAATGTTTGTACCTAGGGTAAAGTTAAAAGGTTTAAACAATTTTAAAATATCACTATATTTAGGCGAGTAAACGAAAAATGTTCATTTAAGACTCTAAAAACGTAGAAATCGTGTTTCAAGTTGAAATACGCCTTGGGACCATATCTCACCTAAAGTAAATGGTAGAATCAAACTTTAACCAAACGTAATGTTTGTACCTAGGGTAAAGTTAAAAAGTTTAAACAATTTTAAAATATCACCAGATTTAGGCGAGTAAACGAAAAATGTTCATTTCAGACTCTAAAAACGTAGAAATCGTGTTTCAAGTTGAAATACGCCTTGTAAACGAAAAATGTTCGTTTCAGACTCTAAAACCGCAGAAATCGTGTTTCAAGTTGAAATACGCCTTGGGACCATATCTCACCTAAAGTAAATGGTAGAATCAAACTTTAACCAAACGTAATGTTTGTACCTAGGGTAAAGTTGAAAAGTTTAAACAATTTTAAAATATCACTATATTTAGGCGAGTAAACGAAAAATGTTCATTTCAGACTCTAAAAACGTAGAAATCGTGTTTACAGTTGAAATACGCCTTGGGACCATATCTCACCTAAAGTAAATGGTAGAATCAAACTTTAACCAAACGTAATGTTTGCACCTAGGGTAAAGTTGAAAAGTTTAAACAATTTTAAAATATCACTATATTTAGGCGAGTAAACGAAAAATGTTCATTTCAGACTCTAAAACCGCAGAAATCGTGTTTCAAGTTGAAATACGCCTTGGCACCATATCTCACCTAAAGTAAATGGTAGAATCAAACTTTAACCAAACGTAATGTTTGTACCTAGGGTAAAGTTAAAAAGTTTAAACAATTTTAAAATATCACCAGATTTAGGCGAGTAAACGAAAAATGTTCATTTCAAACTCTAAAAACGTAGAAATCGTGTTTCAAGTTGAAATACGCCTTGTAAACGAAAAATGTTCGTTTCAGACTCTAAAACCGCTGAAATCGTGTTTCAAGTTGAAATACGCCTTGGCACCATATCTCACCTAAAGTAAATGGTAGAATCAAACTTTAACCAAACGTAATGTTTGTACCTAGGGTAAAGTTAAAAAGTTTAAACAATTTTAAAATATCACCAGATTTAGGCGAGTAAACGAAAAATGTTCATTTCAGACTCTAAAAACGTAGAAATCGTGTTTCAAGTTGAAATACGCCTTGTAAACGAAAAATGTTCGTTTCAGACTCTAAAACCGCAGAAATCGTGTTTCAAGTTGAAATACGCCTTGGGACCATATCTCACCTAAAGTAAATGGTAGAATCAAACTTTAACCAAACGTAATGTTTGTACCTAGGGTAAAGTTGAAAAGTTTAAACAATTTTAAAATATCACTATATTTAGGCGAGTAAACGAAAAATGTTCATTTCAGACTCTAAAAACGTAGAAATCGTGTTTCAAGTTGAAATACGCCTTGGGACCATATCTCATCTAAAGTAAATGGTAGAATCAAACTTTAACCAAACGTAATGTTTGTACCTAGGGTAAAGTTGAAAAGTTTAAACAATTTTAAAATATCACTATATTTAGGCGAGTAAACGAAAAATGTTCATTTCAGACTCTAAAAACGTAGAAATCGTGTTTCAAGTTGAAATACGCCTTGGGACCATATCTCACCTAAAGTAAATGGTAGAATCAAACTTTAACCAAACGTAATGTTTGTACCTAGGGTAAAGTTAAAAAGTTTAAACAATTTTAAAATATCACTATATTTAGGCGAGTAAACGAAAAATGTTCATTTCAGACTCTAAAAACATAGAAATCGTGTTTCAAGTTGAAATACGCCTTGTAAACGAAAAATGTTCGTTTCAGACTCTAAAACCGCAGAAATCGTGTTTCAAGTTGAAATACGCCTTGGGACCATATCTCACCTAAAGTAAATGGTAGAATCAAACTTTAACCAAACGTAATGTTTGTACCTAGGGTAAAGTTAAAAGTTTAAACAATTTTAAAATATCACCAGATTTAGGCGAGTAAACGAAAAATGTTCATTTCAGACTCTAAAAACGTAGAAATCGTGTTTCAAGTTGAAATACGCCTTGTAAACGAAAAATGTTCGTTTCAGACTCTAAAACCGCAGAAATCGTGTTTCAAGTTGAAATACGCCTTGGCACCATATCTCACCTAAAGTAAATGGTAGAATCAAACTTTAACCAAACGTAATGTTTGTACCTAGGGTAAAGTTAAAAAGTTTAAACAATTTTAAAATATCACTATATTTAGGCGAGTAAACGAAAAATGTTCATTTCAGACTCTAAAAACGTAGAAATTGTGTTTCAAGTTGAAATACGCCTTGGGACCATATCTCACCTAAAGTAAATGGTAGAATCAAACTTTAACCAAACGTAATGTTTGTACCTAGGGTAAAGTTGAAAAGTTTAAACAATTTTAAAATATCACTATATTTAGGCGAGCAAACGAAAAATGTTCATTTCAGACTCTAAAAACGTAAAAATCGTGTTTCAAGTTGAAATACGCCTTGGGACCATATCTCACCTAAAGTAAATGGTAGAATCAAACTTTAACCAAACGTAATGTTTGTACCTAGGGTAAAGTTAAAAAGTTTAAACAATTTTAAAATATCACTATATTTAGGCGAGTAAACGAAAAATGTTCATTTCAGACTCTAAAAACATAGAAATCGTGTTTCAAGTTGAAATACGCCTTGTAAACGAAAAATGTTCGTTTCAGACTCTAAAACCGCAGAAATCGTGTTTCAAGTTGAAATACGCCTTGGGACCATATCTCACCTAAAGTAAATGGTAGAATCAAACTTTAACCAAACGTAATGTTTGTACCTAGGGTAAAGTTAAAAGGTTTAAACAATTTTAAAATATCACTATATTTAGGCGAGTAAACGAAAAATGTTCATTTCAGACTCTAAAAACGTAGAAATCGTGTTTCAAGTTGAAATACGCCATGGGACCATATCTCACCTAAAGTAAATGGTAGAATCAAACTTTAACCAAACGTAATGTTTGTACCTAGGGTAAAGTTAAAAAGTTTAAACAATTTTAAAATATCACCAGATTTAGGCGAGTAAACGAAAAATGTTCATTTCAGACTCTAAAAACGTAGAAATCGTGTTTCAAGTTGAAATACGCCTTGTAAACGAAAAATGTTCGTTTCAGATTTTAAAACCGCAGAAATCGTGTTTCAAGTTGAAATACGCCTTGGGACCATATCTCACCTAAAGTAAATGGTAGAATCAAACTTTAACCAAACGTAATGTTTGTACCTAGGGTAAAGTTGAAAAGTTTAAACAATTTTAAAATATCACTATATTTAGGCGAGTAAACGAAAAATGTTCATTTCAGACTCTAAAAACGTAGAAATCGTGTTTACAGTTGAAATACGCCTTGGGACCATATCTCACCTAAAGTAAATGGTAGAATCAAACTTTAACCAAACGTAATGTTTGCACCTAGGGTAAAGTTGAAAAGTTTAAACAATTTTAAAATATCACTATATTTAGGCGAGTAAACGAAAAATGTTCATTTCAGACTCTAAAACCGCAGAAATCGTGTTTCAAGTTGAAATACGCCTTGGCACCATATCTCACCTAAAGTAAATGGTAGAATCAAACTTTAACCAAACGTAATGTTTGTACCTAGGGTAAAGTTGAAAAGTTTAAACAATTTTAAAATATCACTATATTTAGGCGAGTAAACGAAAAATGTTCATTTCAGACTCTAAAACCGCAGAAATCGTGTTTCAAGTTGAAATACGCCTTGGCACCATATCTCACCTAAAGTAAATGGTAGAATCAAACTTTAACCAAACGTAATGTTTGTACCTAGGGTAAAGTTAAAAAGTTTAAACAATGTTAAAATATCACTATATTTAGGCGAGTAAACGAAAAATGTTCATTTCAGACTCTAAAAACGTAGAAATCGTGTTTCAAGTTGAAATACGCCTTGTAAACGAAAAATGTTCGTTTCAGACTCTAAAACCGCAGAAATCGTGTTTCAAGTTGAAATACGCCTTGGGACCATATCTCACCTAAAGTAAATGGTAGAATCAAACTTTAACCAAACGTAATGTTTGTACCTAGGGTAAAGTTAAAAAGTTTAAACAATTTTAAAATATCACCAGATTTAGGCGAGTAAACGAAAAATGTTCATTTCAAACTCTAAAAACGTAGAAATCGTGTTTCAAGTTGAAATACGCCTTGTAAACGAAAAATGTTCGTTTCAGACTCTAAAACCGCTGAAATCGTGTTTCAAGTTGAAATACGCCTTGGCACCATATCTCACCTAAAGTAAATGGTAGAATCAAACTTTAACCAAACGTAATGTTTGTACCTAGGGTAAAGTTAAAAAGTTTAAACAATTTTAAAATATCACCAGATTTAGGCGAGTTAACGAAAAATGTTCATTTCAAACTCTAAAAACGTAGAAATCGTGTTTCAAGTTGAAATACGCCTTGTAAACGAAAAATGTTCGTTTCAGACTCTAAAACCGCTGAAATCGTGTTTCAAGTTGAAATACGCCTTGGCACCATATCTCACCTAAAGTAAATGGTAGAATCAAACTTTAACCAAACGTAATGTTTGTACCTAGGGTAAAGTTAAAAAGTTTAAACAATTTTAAAATATCACCAGATTTAGGCGAGTAAACGAAAAATGTTCATTTCAGACTCTAAAAACGTAGAAATCGTGTTTCAAGTTGAAATACGCCTTGTAAACGAAAAATGTTCGTTTCAGACTCTAAAACCGCAGAAATCGTGTTTCAAGTTGAAATACGCCTTGGCACCATATCTCACCTAAAGTAAATGGTAGAATCAAACTTTAACCAAACGTAATGTTTGTACCTAGGGTAAAGTTGAAAAGTTTAAACAATTTTAAAATATCACTATATTTAGGCGAGTAAACGAAAAATGTTCATTTCAGACTCTAAAAACGTAGAAATCGTGTTTCAAGTTGAAATACGCCTTGGGACCATATCTCACATAAAGTAAATGGTAGAATCAAACTTTAACCAAACGTAATGTTTGTACCTAGGGTAAAGTTGAAAAGTTTAAACAATTTTAAAATATCACTATATTTAGGCGAGTAAACGAAAAATGTTCATTTCAGACTCTAAAAACGTAGAAATCGTGTTTCAAGTTGAAATACGCCTTGGGACCATATCTCACCTAAAGTAAATGGTAGAATCAAACTTTAACCAAACGTAATGTTTGTACCTAGGGTAAAGTTAAAAAGTTTAAACAATTTTAAAATATCACTATATTTAGGCGAGTAAACGAAAAATGTTCATTTCAGACTCTAAAAACATAGAAATCGTGTTTCAAGTTGAAATACGCCTTGTAAACGAAAAATGTTCGTTTCAGACTCTAAAACCGCAGAAATCGTGTTTCAAGTTGAAATACGCCTTGGGACCATATCTCACCTAAAGTAAATGGTAGAATCAAACTTTAACCAAACGTAATGTTTGTACCTAGGGTAAAGTTGAAAAGTTTAAACAATTTTAAAATATCACTATATTTAGGCGAGTAAACGAAAAATGTTCGTCTCAGACTCTAAAACCGCAGAAATCGTGTTTCAAGTTGAAATACGCCTTGGCACCATATCTCACCTAAAGTAAATGGTAGAATCAAACTTTAACCAAACGTAATGTTTGTACCTAGGGTAAAGTTGAAAAGTTTAAACGATTTTAAAATATCACTATATTTAGGCGAGTAAACGAAAAATGTTCATTTCAGACTCTAAAAACGTAGAAATCGTGTTTACAGTTGAAATACGCCTTGGGACCATATCTCACCTAAAGTATTTACTTTAGGTGAGATATGGTAGAATCAAACTTTAACCAAACGTAATGTTTGCACCTAGGGTAAAGTTGAAAAGTTTAAACAATTTTAAAATATCACTATATTTAGGCGAGTAAACGAAAAATGTTCATTTCAGACTCTAAAAACGTAGAAATCGTGTTTCAAGTTGAAATACGCCTTGGGACCATATCTCACCTAAAGTAAATGGTAGAATCAAACTTTAACCAAACGTAATGTTTGTACCTAGGGTAAAGTTAAAAAGTTTAAACAATTTTAAAATATCACTATATTTAGGCGAGTAAACGAAAAATGTTCATTTCAGACTCTAAAACCGCAGAAATCGTGTTTCAAGTTGAAATACGCCTTGGCACCATATCTCACCTAAAGTAAATGGTAGAATCAAACTTTAACTAAACGTAATGTTTGTACCTAGGGTAAAGTTAAAAAGTTTAAACAATTTTAAAATATCACTATATTTAGGCGAGTAAACGAAAAATGTTCATTTCAGACTCTAAAAACGTAGAAATCGTGTTTCAAGTTGAAATACGCCTTGTAAACGAAAAATGTTCGTTTCAGACTCTAAAACCGCAGAAATCGTGTTTCAAGTTGAAATACGCCTTGGCACCATATCTCACCTAAAGTAAATGGTAGAATCAAACTTTAACCAAACGTAATGTTTGTACCTAGGGTAAAGTTAAAAAGTTTAAACAATTTTAAAATATCACCAGATTTAGGCGAGTAAACGAAAAATGTTCATTTCAAACTCTAAAAACGTAGAAATCGTGTTTCAAGTTGAAATACGCCTTGTAAACGAAAAATGTTCGTTTCAGACTCTAAAACCGCAGAAATCGTGTTTCAAGTTGAAATACGCCTTGGGACCATATCTCACCTAAAGTAAATGGTAGAATCAAACTTTAACCAAACGTAATGTTTGTACCTAGGGTAAAGTTAAAAAGTTTAAACAATTTTAAAATATCACCAGATTTAGGCGAGTAAACGAAAAATGTTCATTTCAAACTCTAAAAACGTAGAAATCGTGTTTCAAGTTGAAATACGCCTTGTAAACGAAAAATGTTCGTTTCAGACTCTAAAACCGCTGAAATCGTGTTTCAAGTTGAAATACGCCTTGGCACCATATCTCACCTAAAGTAAATGGTAGAATCAAACTTTAACCAAACGTAATGTTTGTACCTAGGGTAAAGTTAAAAAGTTTAAACAATTTTAAAATATCACCAGATTTAGGCGAGTAAACGAAAAATGTTCATTTCAAACTCTAAAAACGTAGAAATCGTGTTTCAAGTTGAAATACGGATTGTAAACGAAAAATGTTCGTTTCAGACTCTAAAACCGCTGAAATCGTGTTTCAAGTTGAAATACGCCTTGGCACCATATCTCACCTAAAGTAAATGGTAGAATCAAACTTTAACCAAACGTAATGTTTGTACCTAGGGTAAAGTTAAAAAGTTTAAACAATTTTAAAATATCACCAGATTTAGGCGAGTAAACGAAAAATGTTCATTTCAGACTCTAAAAACGTAGAAATCGTGTTTCAAGTTGAAATACGCCTTGTAAACGAAAAATGTTCGTTTCAGACTCTAAAACCGCAGAAATCGTGTTTCAAGTTGAAATACGCCTTGGGACCATATCTCACCTAAAGTAAATGGTAGAATCAAACTTTAACCAAACGTAATGTTTGTACCTAGGGTAAAGTTGAAAAGTTTAAACAATTTTAAAATATCACTATATTTAGGCGAGTAAACGAAAAATGTTCATTTCAGACTCTAAAAACGTAGAAATCGTGTTTCAAGTTGAAATACGCCTTGGGACCATATCTCACCTAAAGTAAATGGTAGAATCAAACTTTAACCAAACGTAATGTTTGTACCTAGGGTAAAGTTGAAAAGTTTAAACAATTTTAAAATATCACTATATTTAGGCGAGTAAACGAAAAATGTTCATTTCAGACTCTAAAAACGTAGAAATCGTGTTTCAAGTTGAAATACGCCTTGGGACCATATCTCACCTAAAGTAAATGGTAGAATCAAACTTTAACCAAACGTAATGTTTGTACCTAGGGTAAAGTTAAAAAGTTTAAACAATTTTAAAATATCACTATATTTAGGCGAGTAAACGAAAAATGTTCATTTCAGACTCTAAAAACATAGAAATCGTGTTTCAAGTTGAAATACGCCTAGTAAACGAAAAATGTTCGTTTCAGACTCTAAAACCGCAGAAATCGTGTTTCAAGTTGAAATACGCCTTGGGACCATATCTCACCTAAAGTAAATGGTAGAATCAAACTTTAACCAAACGTAATGTTTGTACCTAGGGTAAAGTTAAAAGTTTAAACAATTTTAAAATATCACCAGATTTAGGCGAGTAAACGAAAAATGTTCATTTCAGACTCTAAAAACGTAGAAATCGTGTTTCAAGTTGAAATACGCCTTGTAAACGAAAAATGTTCGTTTCAGACTCTAAAACCGCAGAAATCGTGTTTCAAGTTGAAATACGCCTTGGCACCATATCTCACCTAAAGTAAATGGTAGAATCAAACTTTAACCAAACGTAATGTTTGTACCTAGGGTAAAGTTAAAAAGTTTAAACAATTTTAAAATATCACTATATTTAGGCGAGTAAACGAAAAATGTTCATTTCAGACTCTAAAAACGTAGAAATTGTGTTTCAAGTTGAAATACGCCTTGGGACCATATCTCACCTAAAGTAAATGGTAGAATCAAACTTTAACCAAACGTAATGTTTGTACCTAGGGTAAAGTTGAAAAGTTTAAACAATTTTAAAATATCACTATATTTAGGCGAGTAAACGAAAAATGTTCATTTCAGACTCTAAAAACGTAGAAATCGTGTTTCAAGTTGAAATACGCCTTGGGACCATATCTCACCTAAAGTAAATGGTAGAATCAAACTTTAACCAAACGTAATGTTTGTACCTAGGGTAAAGTTAAAAAGTTTAAACAATTTTAAAATATCACTATATTTAGGCGAGTAAACGAAAAATGTTCATTTCAGACTCTAAAAACATAGAAATCGTGTTTCAAGTTGAAATACGCCTAGTAAACGAAAAATGTTCGTTTCAGACTCTAAAACCGCAGAAATCGTGTTTCAAGTTGAAATACGCCTTGGGACCATATCTCACCTAAAGTAAATGGTAGAATCAAACTTTAACCAAACGTAATGTTTGTACCTAGGGTAAAGTTAAAAGGTTTAAACAATTTTAAAATATCACTATATTTAGGCGAGTAAACGAAAAATGTTCATTTCAGACTCTAAAAACGTAGAAATCGTGTTTCAAGTTGAAATACGCCTTGGGACCATATCTCACCTAAAGTAAATGGTAGAATCAAACTTTAACCAAACGTAATGTTTGTACCTAGGGTAAAGTTAAAAAGTTTAAACAATTTTAAAATATCACCAGATTTACGCGAGTAAACGAAAAATGTTCATTTCAGACTCTAAAAACGTAGAAATCGTGTTTCAAGTTGAAATACGCCTTGTAAACGAAAAATGTTCGTTTCAGACTCTAAAACCGCAGAAATCGTGTTTCAAGTTGAAATACGCCTTGGGACCATATCTCACCTAAAGTAAATGGTAGAATCAAACTTTAACCAAACGTAATGTTTGTACCTAGGGTAAAGTTGAAAAGTTTAAACAATTTTAAAATATCACTATATTTAGGCGAGTAAACGAAAAATGTTCATTTCAGACTCTAAAAACGTAGAAATCGTGTTTCAAGTTGAAATACGCCTTGGGACCATATCTCACCTAAAGTAAATGGTAGAATCAAACTTTAACCAAACGTAATGTTTGTACCTAGGGTAAAGTTAAAAAGTTTAAACAATTTTAAAATATCACTATATTTAGGCGAGTAAACGAAAAATGTTCATTTCAGACTCTAAAAACATAGAAATCGTGTTTCAAGTTGAAATACGCCTAGTAAACGAAAAATGTTCGTTTCAGACTCTAAAACCGCAGAAATCGTGTTTCAAGTTGAAATACGCCTTGGGACCATATCTCACCTAAAGTAAATGGTAGAATCAAACTTTAACCAAACGTAATGTTTGTACCTAGGGTAAAGTTAAAAGGTTTAAACAATTTTAAAATATCACTATATTTAGGCGAGTAAACGAAAAATGTTCATTTCAGACTCTAAAAACGTAGAAATCGTGTTTCAAGTTGAAATACGCCTTGGGACCATATCTCACCTAAAGTAAATGGTAGAATCAAACTTTAACCAAACGTAATGTTTGTACCTAGGGTAAAGTTAAAAAGTTTAAACAATTTTAAAATATCACCAGATTTAGGCGAGTAAACGAAAAATGTTCATTTCAGACTCTAAAAACATAGAAATCGTGTTTCAAGTTGAAATACGCCTTGTAAACGAAAAATGTTCGTTTCAGACTCTAAAACCGCAGAAATCGTGTTTCAAGTTGAAATACGCCTTGGGACCATATCTCACCTAAAGTAAATGGTAGAATCAAACTTTAACCAAACGTAATGTTTGTACCTAGGGTAAAGTTGAAAAGTTTAAACAATTTTAAAATATCACTATATTTAGGCGAGTAAACGAAAAATGTTCATTTCAGACTCTAAAAACGTAGAAATCGTGTTTACAGTTGAAATACGCCTTGGGACCATATCTCACCTAAAGTAAATGGTAGAATCAAACTTTAACCAAACGTAATGTTTGCACCTAGGGTAAAGTTGAAAAGTTTAAACAATTTTAAAATATCACTATATTTAGGCGAGTAAACGAAAAATGTTCATTTCAGACTCTAAAACCGCAGAAATCGTGTTTCAAGTTGAAATACGCCTTGGCACCATATCTCACCTAAAGTAAATGGTAGAATCAAACTTTAACCAAACGTAATGTTTGTACCTAGGGTAAAGTTGAAAAGTTTAAACAATTTTAAAATATCACTATATTTAGGCGAGTAAACGAAAAATGTTCATTTCAGACTCTAAAACCGCAGAAATCGTGTTTCAAGTTGAAATACGCCTTGGCACCATATCTCACCTAAAGTAAATGGTAGAATCAAACTTTAACCAAACGTAATGTTTGTACCTAGGGTAAAGTTAAAAAGTTTAAACAATGTTAAAATATCACAATATTTAGGCGAGTAAACGAAAAATGTTCATTTCAGACTCTAAAAACGTAGAAATCGTGTTTCAAGTTGAAATACGCCTTGTAAACGAAAAATGTTCGTTTCAGACTCTAAAACCGCAGAAATCGTGTTTCAAGTTGAAATACGCCTTGGCACCATATCTCACCTAAAGTAAATGGTAGAATCAAACTTTAACCAAACGTAATGTTTGTACCTAGGGTAAAGTTAAAAAGTTTAAACAATTTTAAAATATCACCAGATTTAGGCGAGTAAACGAAAAATGTTCATTTCAGACTCTAAAAACGTAGAAATCGTGTTACAAGTTGAAATACGCCTTGTAAACGAAAAATGTTCGTTTCAGACTCTAAAACCGCAGAAATCGTGTTTCAAGTTGAAATACGCCTTGGGACCATATCTCACCTAAAGTAAATGGTAGAATCAAACTTTAACCAAACGTAATGTTTGTACCTAGGGTAAAGTTGAAAAGTTTAAACAATTTTAAAATATCACTATATTTAGGCGAGTAAACGAAAAATGTTCATTTCAGACTCTAAAAACGTAGAAATCGTGTTTCAAGTTGAAATACGCCTTGGGACCATATCTCACCTAAAGTAAATGGTAGAATCAAACTTTAAGCAAACGTAATGTTTGTACCTAGGGTAAAGTTGAAAAGTTTAAACAATTTTAAAATATCACTATATTTAGGCGAGTAAACGAAAAATGTTCATTTCAGACTCTAAAAACGTAGAAATCGTGTTTCAAGTTGAAATACGCCTTGGGACCATATCTCACCTAAAGTAAATGGTAGAATCAAACTTTAACCAAACGTAATGTTTGTACCTAGGGTAAAGTTAAAAAGTTTAAACAATTTTAAAATATCACTATATTTAGGCGAGTAAACGAAAAATGTTCATTTCAGACTCTAAAAACATAGAAATCGTGTTTCAAGTTGAAATACGCCTTGTAAACGAAAAATGTTCGTTTCAGACTCTAAAACCGCAGAAATCGTGTTTCAAGTTGAAATACGCCTTGGGACCATATCTCACCTAAAGTAAATGGTAGAATCAAACTTTAACCAAACGTAATGTTTGTACCTAGGGTAAAGTTGAAAAGTTTAAACAATTTTAAAATATCACTATATTTAGGCGAGTAAACGAAAAATGTTCGTCTCAGACTCTAAAACCGCAGAAATCGTGTTTCAAGTTGAAATACGCCTTGTAAACGAAAAATGTTCGTTTCAGACTCTAAAACCGCTGAAATCGTGTTTCAAGTTGAAATACGCCTTGGCACCATATCTCACCTAAAGTAAATGGTAGAATCAAACTTTAACCAAACGTAATGTTTGTACCTAGGGTAAAGTTAAAAAGTTTAAACAATTTTAAAATAACACCAGATTTAGGCGAGTAAACGAAATATGTTCATTTTAGACTCTAAAAACGTAGAAATCGTGTTTCAAGTTGAAATACGCCTTGTAAACCAAAAATGTTCATTTCAGACTCTAATAACGTAGAAATCGTGTTTCAAGTTGAAATACGCCTTGGCACCAT
This sequence comes from Pterostichus niger, assembly GCA_947425015.1. Classification (NCBI taxonomy): domain Eukaryota; kingdom Metazoa; phylum Arthropoda; class Insecta; order Coleoptera; family Carabidae; genus Pterostichus; species Pterostichus niger. The sequence goes on along the minus strand of OX380338.1, from coordinate 16,359,164 downwards.
ATCTCACCTAAAGTAAATGGTAGAATCAAACTTTAACCAAACGTAATGTTTGTACCTAGGGTAAAGTTAAAAAGTTTAAACAATTTTAAAATATCACCAGATTTAGGCGAGTAAACGAAAAATGTTCATTTTAGACTCTAAAAACGAAGAAATCGTGTTTCAAGTTGAAATACGCCTTGTAAACGAAAAATGTTCATTTCAGACTCTAATAACGTAGAAATCGTGTTTCAAGTTGAAATACGCCTTGGGACCATATCTCACCTAAAGTAAATGGTAGAATCAAACTTTAACCAAACGTAATGTTTGTACCTAGGGTAAAGTTAAAAAGTTTAAACAATTTTAAAATATCACTATATTTAGGCGAGTAAACGAAAAATGTTCATTTCAGACTCTAAAAACGTAGAAATCGTGTTTCAAGTTGAAATACGCCTTGGGACCATATCTCACCTAAAGTAAATGGTAGAATCAAACTTTAACCAAACGTAATGTTTGTACCTAGGGTAAAGTTAAAAAGTTTAAACAATTTTAAAATATCACTATATTTAGGCGAGTAAACGAAAAATGTTCATTTCAGACTCTAAAAACATAGAAATCGTGTTTCAAGTTGAAATACGCCTTGTAAACGAAAAATGTTCGTTTCAGACTCTAAAACCGCAGAAATCGTGTTTCAAGTTGAAATACGCCTTGGGACCATATCTCACCTAAAGTAAATGGTAGAATCAAACTTTAACCAAACGTAATGTTTGTACCTAGGGTAAAGTTAAAAGTTTAAACAATTTTAAAATATCACCAGATTTAGGCGAGTAAACGAAAAATGTTCATTTCAGACTCTAAAAACGTAGAAATCGTGTTTCAAGTTGAAATACGCCTTGTAAACGAAAAATGTTCGTTTCAGACTCTAAAACCGCAGAAATCGTGTTTCAAGTTGAAATACGCCTTGGCACCATATCTCACCTAAAGTAAATGGTAGAATCAAACTTTAACCAAACGTAATGTTTGTACCTAGGGTAAAGTTAAAAAGTTTAAACAATTTTAAAATATCACTATATTTAGGCGAGTAAACGAAAAATGTTCATTTCAGACTCTAAAAACGTAGAAATTGTGTTTCAAGTTGAAATACGCCTTGGGACCATATCTCACCTAAAGTAAATGGTAGAATCAAACTTTAACCAAACGTAATGTTTGTACCTAGGGTAAAGTTAAAAAGTTTAAACAATTTTAAAATATCACCAGATTTAGGCGAGTAAACGAAAAATGTTCATTTTAGACTCTAAAAACGTAGAAATCGTGTTTCAAGTTGAAATACGCCTTGTAAACCAAAAATGTTCATTTCAGACTCTAATAACGTAGAAATCGTGTTTCAAGTTGAAATACGCCTTGGCACCATATCTCACCTAAAGTAAATGGTAGAATCAAACTTTAACCAAACGTAATGTTTGTACCTAGGGTAAAGTTAAAAAGTTTAAACAATTTTAAAATATCACCAGATTTAGGCGAGTAAACGAAAAATGTTCATTTTAGACTCTAAAAACGAAGAAATCGTGTTTCAAGTTGAAATACGCCTTGTAAACGAAAAATGTTCATTTCAGACTCTAATAACGTAGAAATCGTGTTTCAAGTTGAAATACGCCTTGGGACCATATCTCACCTAAAGTAAATGGTAGAATCAAACTTTAACCAAACGTAATGTTTGTACCTAGGGTAAAGTTAAAAAGTTTAAACAATTTTAAAATATCACTATATTTAGGCGAGTAAACGAAAAATGTTCATTTCAGACTCTAAAAACGTAGAAATCGTGTTTCAAGTTGAAATACGCCTTGGGACCATATCTCACCTAAAGTAAATGGTAGAATCAAACTTTAACCAAACGTAATGTTTGTACCTAGGGTAAAGTTAAAAAGTTTAAACAATTTTAAAATATCACTATATTTAGGCGAGTAAACGAAAAATGTTCATTTCAGACTCTAAAAACATAGAAATCGTGTTTCAAGTTGAAATACGCCTTGTAAACGAAAAATGTTCGTTTCAGACTCTAAAACCGCAGAAATCGTGTTTCAAGTTGAAATACGCCTTGGGACCATATCTCACCTAAAGTAAATGGTAGAATCAAACTTTAACCAAACGTAATGTTTGTACCTAGGGTAAAGTTAAAAGTTTAAACAATTTTAAAATATCACCAGATTTAGGCGAGTAAACGAAAAATGTTCATTTCAGACTCTAAAAACGTAGAAATCGTGTTTCAAGTTGAAATACGCCTTGTAAACGAAAAATGTTCGTTTCAGACTCTAAAACCGCAGAAATCGTGTTTCAAGTTGAAATACGCCTTGGCACCATATCTCACCTAAAGTAAATGGTAGAATCAAACTTTAACCAAACGTAATGTTTGTACCTAGGGTAAAGTTAAAAAGTTTAAACAATTTTAAAATATCACTATATTTAGGCGAGTAAACGAAAAATGTTCATTTCAGACTCTAAAAACGTAGAAATTGTGTTTCAAGTTGAAATACGCCTTGGGACCATATCTCACCTAAAGTAAATGGTAGAATCAAACTTTAACCAAACGTAATGTTTGTACCTAGGGTAAAGTTGAAAAGTTTAAACAATTTTAAAATATCACTATATTTAGGCGAGTAAACGAAAAATGTTCATTTCAGACTCTAAAAACGTAGAAATCGTGTTTCAAGTTGAAATACGCCTTGGGACCATATCTCACCTAAAGTAAATGGTAGAATCAAACTTTAACCAAACGTAATGTTTGTACCTAGGGTAAAGTTAAAAAGTTTAAACAATTTTAAAATATCACTATATTTAGGCGAGTAAACGAAAAATGTTCATTTCAGACTCTAAAAACATAGAAATCGTGTTTCAAGTTGAAATACGCCTTGTAAACGAAAAATGTTCGTTTCAGACTCTAAAACCGCAGAAATCGTGTTTCAAGTTGAAATACGCCTTGGGACCATATCTCACCTAAAGTAAATGGTAGAATCAAACTTTAACCAAACGTAATGTTTGTACCTAGGGTAAAGTTAAAAGGTTTAAACAATTTTAAAATATCACTATATTTAGGCGAGTAAACGAAAAATGTTCATTTCAGACTCTAAAAACGTAGAAATCGTGTTTCAAGTTGAAATACGCCTTGGGACCATATCTCACCTAAAGTAAATGGTAGAATCAAACTTTAACCAAACGTAATGTTTGTACCTAGGGTAAAGTTAAAAAGTTTAAACAATTTTAAAATATCACCAGATTTAGGCGAGTAAACGAAAAATGTTCATTTCAGACTCTAAAAACGTAGAAATCGTGTTTCAAGTTGAAATACGCCTTGTAAACGAAAAATGTTCGTTTCAGACTCTAAAACCGCAGAAATCGTGTTTCAAGTTGAAATACGCCTTGGGACCATATCTCACCTAAAGTAAATGGTAGAATCAAACTTTAACCAAACGTAATGTTTGTACCTAGGGTAAAGTTGAAAAGTTTAAACAATTTTAAAATATCACTATATTTAGGCGAGTAAACGAAAAATGTTCATTTCAGACTCTAAAAACGTAGAAATCGTGTTTCAAGTTGAAATACGCCTTGGGACCATATCTCACCTAAAGTAAATGGTAGAATCAAACTTTAACCAAACGTAATGTTTGTACCTAGGGTAAAGTTGAAAAGTTTAAACAATTTTAAAATATCACTATATTTAGGCGAGTAAACGAAAAATGTTCATTTCAGACTCTAAAAACGTAGAAATCGTGTTTCAAGTTGAAATACGCCTTGGGACCATATCTCACCTAAAGTAAATGGTAGAATCAAACTTTAACCAAACGTAATGTTTGTACCTAGGGTAAAGTTAAAAAGTTTAAACAATTTTAAAATATCACTATATTTAGGCGAGTAAACGAAAAATGTTCATTTCAGACTCTAAAAACATAGAAATCGTGTTTCAAGTTGAAATACGCCTTGTAAACGAAAAATGTTCGTTTCAGACTCTAAAACCGCAGAAATCGTGTTTCAAGTTGAAATACGCCTTGGGACCATATCTCACCTAAAGTAAATGGTAGAATCAAACTTTAACCAAACGTAATGTTTGTACCTAGGGTAAAGTTGAAAAGTTTAAACAATTTTAAAATATCACTATATTTAGGCGAGTAAACGAAAAATGTTCGTCTCAGACTCTAAAACCGCAGAAATCGTGTTTCAAGTTGAAATACGCCTTGTAAACGAAAAATGTTCGTTTCAGACTCTAAAACCGCTGAAATCGTGTTTCAAGTTGAAATACGCCTTGGCACCATATCTCACCTAAAGTAAATGGTAGAATCAAACTTTAACCAAACGTAATGTTTGTACCTAGGGTAAAGTTAAAAAGTTTAAACAATTTTAAAATATCACCAGATTTAGGCGAGTAAACGAAAAATGTTCATTTTAGACTCTAAAAACGAAGAAATCGTGTTTCAAGTTGAAATACGCCTTGTAAACGAAAAATGTTCATTTCAGACTCTAATAACGTAGAAATCGTGTTTCAAGTTGAAATACGCCTTGGCACCATATCTCACCTAAAGTAAATGGTAGAATCAAACTTTAACCAAACGTAATGTTTGTACCTAGGGTAAAGTTAAAAAGTTTAAACAATTTTAAAATATCACTATATTTAGGCGAGTAAACGAAAAATGTTCATTTCAGACTCTAAAAACGTAGAAATCGTGTTTCAAGTTGAAATACGCCTTGGGACCATATCTCACCTAAAGTAAATGGTAGAATCAAACTTTAACCAAACGTAATGTTTGTACCTAGGGTAAAGTTAAAAAGTTTAAACAATTTTAAAATATCACTATATTTAGGCGAGTAAACGAAAAATGTTCATTTCAGACTCTAAAAACATAGAAATCGTGTTTCAAGTTGAAATACGCCTAGTAAACGAAAAATGTTCGTTTCAGACTCTAAAACCGCAGAAATCGTGTTTCAAGTTGAAATACGCCTTGGGACCATATCTCACCTAAAGTAAATGGTAGAATCAAACTTTAACCAAACGTAATGTTTGTACCTAGGGTAAAGTTAAAAGGTTTAAACAATTTTAAAATATCACTATATTTAGGCGAGTAAACGAAAAATGTTCATTTCAGACTCTAAAAACGTAGAAATCGTGTTTCAAGTTGAAATACGCCTTGGGACCATATCTCACCTAAAGTAAATGGTAGAATCAAACTTTAACCAAACGTAATGTTTGTACCTAGGGTAAAGTTAAAAAGTTTAAACAATTTTAAAATATCACCAGATTTAGGCGAGTAAACGAAAAATGTTCATTTCAGACTCTAAAAACATAGAAATCGTGTTTCAAGTTGAAATACGCCTTGTAAACGAAAAATGTTCGTTTCAGACTCTAAAACCGCAGAAATCGTGTTTCAAGTTGAAATACGCCTTGGGACCATATCTCACCTAAAGTAAATGGTAGAATCAAACTTTAACCAAACGTAATGTTTGTACCTAGGGTAAAGTTGAAAAGTTTAAACAATTTTAAAATATCACTATATTTAGGCGAGTAAACGAAAAATGTTCATTTCAGACTCTAAAAACGTAGAAATCGTGTTTACAGTTGAAATACGCCTTGGGACCATATCTCACCTAAAGTAAATGGTAGAATCAAACTTTAACCAAACGTAATGTTTGCACCTAGGGTAAAGTTGAAAAGTTTAAACAATTTTAAAATATCACTATATTTAGGCGAGTAAACGAAAAATGTTCATTTCAGACTCTAAAACCGCAGAAATCGTGTTTCAAGTTGAAATACGCCTTGGCACCATATCTCACCTAAAGTAAATGGTAGAATCAAACTTTAACCAAACGTAATGTTTGTACCTAGGGTAAAGTTGAAAAGTTTAAACAATTTTAAAATATCACTATATTTAGGCGAGTAAACGAAAAATGTTCATTTCAGACTCTAAAACCGCAGAAATCGTGTTTCAAGTTGAAATACGCCTTGGCACCATATCTCACCTAAAGTAAATGGTAGAATCAAACTTTAACCAAACGTAATGTTTGTACCTATGGTAAAGTTAAAAAGTTTAAACAATGTTAAAATATCACAATATTTAGGCGAGTAAACGAAAAATGTTCATTTCAGACTCTAAAAACGTAGAAATCGTGTTTCAAGTTGAAATACGCCTTGTAAACGAAAAATGTTCGTTTCAGACTCTAAAACCGCAGAAATCGTGTTTCAAGTTGAAATACGCCTTGGCACCATATCTCACCTAAAGTAAATGGTAGAATCAAACTTTAACCAAACGTAATGTTTGTACCTAGGGTAAAGTTAAAAAGTTTAAACAATTTTAAAATATCACCAGATTTAGGCGAGTAAACGAAAAATGTTCATTTCAGACTCTAAAAACGTAGAAATCGTGTTACAAGTTGAAATACGCCTTGTAAACGAAAAATGTTCGTTTCAGACTCTAAAACCGCAGAAATCGTGTTTCAAGTTGAAATACGCCTTGGGACCATATCTCACCTAAAGTAAATGGTAGAATCAAACTTTAACCAAACGTAATGTTTGTACCTAGGGTAAAGTTGAAAAGTTTAAACAATTTTAAAATATCACTATATTTAGGCGAGTAAACGAAAAATGTTCATTTCAGACTCTAAAAACGTAGAAATCGTGTTTCAAGTTGAAATACGCCTTGGGACCATATCTCACCTAAAGTAAATGGTAGAATCAAACTTTAACCAAACGTAATGTTTGTACCTAGGGTAAAGTTGAAAAGTTTAAACAATTTTAAAATATCACTATATTTAGGCGAGTAAACGAAAAATGTTCATTTCAGACTCTAAAAACGTAGAAATCGTGTTTCAAGTTGAAATACGCCTTGGGACCATATCTCACCTAAAGTAAATGGTAGAATCAAACTTTAACCAAACGTAATGTTTGTACCTAGGGTAAAGTTAAAAAGTTTAAACAATTTTAAATTATCACTATATTTAGGCGAGTAAACGAAAAATGTTCATTTCAGACTCTAAAAACATAGAAATCGTGTTTCAAGTTGAAATACGCCTAGTAAACGAAAAATGTTCGTTTCAGACTCTAAAACCGCAGAAATCGTGTTTCAAGTTGAAATACGCCTTGGGACCATATCTCACCTAAAGTAAATGGTAGAATCAAACTTTAACCAAACGTAATGTTTGTACCTAGGGTAAAGTTAAAAGGTTTAAACAATTTTAAAATATCACTATATTTAGGCGAGTAAACGAAAAATGTTCATTTCAGACTCTAAAAACGTAGAAATCGTGTTTCAAGTTGAAATACGCCTTGGGACCATATCTCACCTAAAGTAAATGGTAGAATCAAACTTTAACCAAACGTAATGTTTGTACCTAGGGTAAAGTTAAAAAGTTTAAACAATTTTAAAATATCACCAGATTTAGGCGAGTAAACGAAAAATGTTCATTTCAGACTCTAAAAACGTAGAAATCGTGTTTCAAGTTGAAATACGCCTTGTAAACGAAAAATGTTCGTTTCAGACTCTAAAACCGCAGAAATCGTGTTTCAAGTTGAAATACGCCTTGGGACCATATCTCACCTAAAGTAAATGGTAGAATCAAACTTTAACCAAACGTAATGTTTGTACCTAGGGTAAAGTTGAAAAGTTTAAACAATTTTAAAATATCACTATATTTAGGCGAGTAAACGAAAAATGTTCATTTCAGACTCTAAAAACGTAGAAATCGTGTTTACAGTTGAAATACGCCTTGGGACCATATCTCACCTAAAGTAAATGGTAGAATCAAACTTTAACCAAACGTAATGTTTGCACCTAGGGTAAAGTTGAAAAGTTTAAACAATTTTAAAATAACACCAGATTTAGGCGAGTAAACGAAATATGTTCATTTTAGACTCTAAAAACGTAGAAATCGTGTTTCAAGTTGAAATACGCCTTGTAAACAAAAAATGTTCATTTCAGACTCTAATAACGTAGAAATCGTGTTTCAAGTTGAAATACGCCTTGGCACCATATCTCACCTAAAGTAAATGGTAGAATCAAACTTTAACCAAACGTAATGTTTGTACCTAGGGTAAAGTTAAAAAGTTTAAACAATTTTAAAATATCACCAGATTTAGGCGAGTAAACGAAAAATGTTCATTTTAGACTCTAAAAACGAAGAAATCGTGTTTCAAGTTGAAATACGCCTTGTAAACGAAAAATGTTCATTTCAGACTCTAATAACGTAGAAATCGTGTTTCAAGTTGAAATACGCCTTGGGACCATATCTCACCTAAAGTAAATGGTAGAATCAAACTTTAACCAAACGTAATGTTTGTACCTAGGGTAAAGTTAAAAAGTTTAAACAATTTTAAAATATCACTATATTTAGGCGAGTAAACGAAAAATGTTCATTTCAGACTCTAAAAACGTAGAAATCGTGTTTCAAGTTGAAATACGCCTTGGGACCATATCTCACCTAAAGTAAATGGTAGAATCAAACTTTAACCAAACGTAATGTTTGTACCTAGGGTAAAGTTAAAAAGTTTAAACAATTTTAAAATATCACTATATTTAGGCGAGTAAACGAAAAATGTTCATTTCAGACTCTAAAAACATAGAAATCGTGTTTCAAGTTGAAATACGCCTTGTAAACGAAAAATGTTCGTTTCAGACTCTAAAACCGCAGAAATCGTGTTTCAAGTTGAAATACGCCTTGGGACCATATCTCACCTAAAGTAAATGGTAGAATCAAACTTTAACCAAACGTAATGTTTGTACCTAGGGTAAAGTTAAAAGTTTAAACAATTTTAAAATATCACCAGATTTAGGCGAGTAAACGAAAAATGTTCATTTCAGACTCTAAAAACGTAGAAATCGTGTTTCAAGTTGAAATACGCCTTGTAAACGAAAAATGTTCGTTTCAGACTCTAAAACCGCAGAAATCGTGTTTCAAGTTGAAATACGCCTTGGCACCATATCTCACCTAAAGTAAATGGTAGAATCAAACTTTAACCAAACGTAATGTTTGTACCTAGGGTAAAGTTAAAAAGTTTAAACAATTTTAAAATATCACTATATTTAGGCGAGTAAACGAAAAATGTTCATTTCAGACTCTAAAAACGTAGAAATTGTGTTTCAAGTTGAAATACGCCTTGGGACCATATCTCACCTAAAGTAAATGGTAGAATCAAACTTTAACCAAACGTAATGTTTGTACCTAGGGTAAAGTTAAAAAGTTTAAACAATTTTAAAATATCACCAGATTTAGGCGAGTAAACGAAAAATGTTCATTTTAGACTCTAAAAACGTAGAAATCGTGTTTCAAGTTGAAATACGCCTTGTAAACCAAAAATGTTCATTTCAGACTCTAATAACGTAGAAATCGTGTTTCAAGTTGAAATACGCCTTGGCACCATATCTCACCTAAAGTAAATGGTAGAATCAAACTTTAACCAAACGTAATGTTTGTACCTAGGGTAAAGTTAAAAAGTTTAAACAATTTTAAAATATCACCAGATTTAGGCGAGTAAACGAAAAATGTTCATTTTAGACTCTAAAAACGAAGAAATCGTGTTTCAAGTTGAAATACGCCTTGTAAACGAAAAATGTTCATTTCAGACTCTAATAACGTAGAAATCGTGTTTCAAGTTGAAATACGCCTTGGGACCATATCTCACCTAAAGTAAATGGTAGAATCAAACTTTAACCAAACGTAATGTTTGTACCTAGGGTAAAGTTAAAAAGTTTAAACAATTTTAAAATATCACTATATTTAGGCGAGTAAACGAAAAATGTTCATTTCAGACTCTAAAAACGTAGAAATCGTGTTTCAAGTTGAAATACGCCTTGGGACCATATCTCACCTAAAGTAAATGGTAGAATCAAACTTTAACCAAACGTAATGTTTGTACCTAGGGTAAAGTTAAAAAGTTTAAACAATTTTAAAATATCACTATATTTAGGCGAGTAAACGAAAAATGTTCATTTCAGACTCTAAAAACATAGAAATCGTGTTTCAAGTTGAAATACGCCTTGTAAACGAAAAATGTTCGTTTCAGACTCTAAAACCGCAGAAATCGTGTTTCAAGTTGAAATACGCCTTGGGACCATATCTCACCTAAAGTAAATGGTAGAATCAAACTTTAACCAAACGTAATGTTTGTACCTAGGGTAAAGTTAAAAGTTTAAACAATTTTAAAATATCACCAGATTTAGGCGAGTAAACGAAAAATGTTCATTTCAGACTCTAAAAACGTAGAAATCGTGTTTCAAGTTGAAATACGCCTTGTAAACGAAAAATGTTCGTTTCAGACTCTAAAACCGCAGAAATCGTGTTTCAAGTTGAAATACGCCTTGGCACCATATCTCACCTAAAGTAAATGGTAGAATCAAACTTTAACCAAACGTAATGTTTGTACCTAGGGTAAAGTTAAAAAGTTTAAACAATTTTAAAATATCACTATATTTAGGCGAGTAAACGAAAAATGTTCATTTCAGACTCTAAAAACGTAGAAATTGTGTTTCAAGTTGAAATACGCCTTGGGACCATATCTCACCTAAAGTAAATGGTAGAATCAAACTTTAACCAAACGTAATGTTTGTACCTAGGGTAAAGTTGAAAAGTTTAAACAATTTTAAAATATCACTATATTTAGGCGAGTAAACGAAAAATGTTCATTTCAGACTCTAAAAACGTAGAAATCGTGTTTCAAGTTGAAATACGCCTTGGGACCATATCTCACCTAAAGTAAATGGTAGAATCAAACTTTAACCAAACGTAATGTTTGTACCTAGGGTAAAGTTAAAAAGTTTAAACAATTTTAAAATATCACTATATTTAGGCGAGTAAACGAAAAATGTTCATTTCAGACTCTAAAAACATAGAAATCGTGTTTCAAGTTGAAATACGCCTTGTAAACGAAAAATGTTCGTTTCAGACTCTAAAACCGCAGAAATCGTGTTTCAAGTTGAAATACGCCTTGGGACCATATCTCACCTAAAGTAAATGGTAGAATCAAACTTTAACCAAACGTAATGTTTGTACCTAGGGTAAAGTTAAAAGGTTTAAACAATTTTAAAATATCACTATATTTAGGCGAGTAAACGAAAAATGTTCATTTCAGACTCTAAAAACGTAGAAATCGTGTTTCAAGTTGAAATACGCCTTGGGACCATATCTCACCTAAAGTAAATGGTAGAATCAAACTTTAACCAAACGTAATGTTTGTACCTAGGGTAAAGTTAAAAAGTTTAAACAATTTTAAAATATCACCAGATTTAGGCGAGTAAACGAAAAATGTTCATTTCAGACTCTAAAAACGTAGAAATCGTGTTTCAAGTTGAAATACGCCTTGTAAACGAAAAATGTTCGTTTCAGACTCTAAAACCGCAGAAATCGTGTTTCAAGTTGAAATACGCCTTGGGACCATATCTCACCTAAAGTAAATGGTAGAATCAAACTTTAACCAAACGTAATGTTTGTACCTAGGGTAAAGTTGAAAAGTTTAAACAATTTTAAAATATCACTATATTTAGGCGAGTAAACGAAAAATGTTCATTTCAGACTCTAAAAACGTAGAAATCGTGTTTCAAGTTGAAATACGCCTTGGGACCATATCTCACCTAAAGTAAATGGTAGAATCAAACTTTAACCAAACGTAATGTTTGTACCTAGGGTAAAGTTGAAAAGTTTAAACAATTTTAAAATATCACTATATTTAGGCGAGTAAACGAAAAATGTTCATTTCAGACTCTAAAAACGTAGAAATCGTGTTTCAAGTTGAAATACGCCTTGGGACCATATCTCACCTAAAGTAAATGGTAGAATCAAACTTTAACCAAACGTAATGTTTGTACCTAGGGTAAAGTTAAAAAGTTTAAACAATTTTAAAATATCACTATATTTAGGCGAGTAAACGAAAAATGTTCATTTCAGACTCTAAAAACATAGAAATCGTGTTTCAAGTTGAAATACGCCTTGTAAACGAAAAATGTTCGTTTCAGACTCTAAAACCGCAGAAATCGTGTTTCAAGTTGAAATACGCCTTGGGACCATATCTCACCTAAAGTAAATGGTAGAATCAAACTTTAACCAAACGTAATGTTTGTACCTAGGGTAAAGTTGAAAAGTTTAAACAATTTTAAAATATCACTATATTTAGGCGAGTAAACGAAAAATGTTCGTCTCAGACTCTAAAACCGCAGAAATCGTGTTTCAAGTTGAAATACGCCTTGTAAACGAAAAATGTTCGTTTCAGACTCTAAAACCGCTGAAATCGTGTTTCAAGTTGAAATACGCCTTGGCACCATATCTCACCTAAAGTAAATGGTAGAATCAAACTTTAACCAAACGTAATGTTTGTACCTAGGGTAAAGTTAAAAAGTTTAAACAATGTTAAAATATCACTATATTTAGGCGAGTAAACGAAAAATGTTCATTTCAGACTCTAAAAACGTAGAAATCGTGTTTCAAGTTGAAATACGCCTTGTAAACGAAAAATGTTCATTTCAGACTCTAATAACGTAGAAATCGTGTTTCAAGTTGAAATACGCCTTGGCACCATATCTCACCTAAAGTAAATGGTAGAATCAAACTTTAACCAAACGTAATGTTTGTACCTAGGGTAAAGTTAAAAAGTTTAAACAATTTTAAAATATCACTATATTTAGGCGAGTAAACGAAAAATGTTCATTTCAGACTCTAAAAACGTAGAAATCGTGTTTCAAGTTGAAATACGCCTTGGGACCATATCTCACCTAAAGTAAATGGTAGAATCAAACTTTAACCAAACGTAATGTTTGTACCTAGGGTAAAGTTAAAAAGTTTAAACAATTTTAAAATATCACTATATTTAGGCGAGTAAACGAAAAATGTTCATTTCAGACTCTAAAAACATAGAAATCGTGTTTCAAGTTGAAATACGCCTAGTAAACGAAAAATGTTCGTTTCAGACTCTAAAACCGCAGAAATCGTGTTTCAAGTTGAAATACGCCTTGGGACCATATCTCACCTAAAGTAAATGGTAGAATCAAACTTTAACCAAACGTAATGTTTGTACCTAGGGTAAAGTTAAAAGGTTTAAACAATTTTAAAATATCACTATATTTAGGCGAGTAAACGAAAAATGTTCATTTCAGACTCTAAAAACGTAGAAATCGTGTTTCAAGTTGAAATACGCCTTGGGACCATATCTCACCTAAAGTAAATGGTAGAATCAAACTTTAACCAAACGTAATGTTTGTACCTAGGGTAAAGTTAAAAAGTTTAAACAATTTTAAAATATCACCAGATTTAGGCGAGTAAACGAAAAATGTTCATTTCAGACTCTAAAAACATAGAAATCGTGTTTCAAGTTGAAATACGCCTTGTAAACGAAAAATGTTCGTTTCAGACTCTAAAACCGCAGAAATCGTGTTTCAAGTTGAAATACGCCTTGGGACCATATCTCACCTAAAGTAAATGGTAGAATCAAACTTTAACCAAACGTAATGTTTGTACCTAGGGTAAAGTTGAAAAGTTTAAACAATTTTAAAATATCACTATATTTAGGCGAGTAAACGAAAAATGTTCATTTCAGACTCTAAAAACGTAGAAATCGTGTTTACAGTTGAAATACGCCTTGGGACCATATCTCACCTAAAGTAAATGGTAGAATCAAACTTTAACCAAACGTAATGTTTGCACCTAGGGTAAAGTTGAAAAGTTTAAACAATTTTAAAATATCACTATATTTAGGCGAGTAAACGAAAAATGTTCATTTCAGACTCTAAAACCGCAGAAATCGTGTTTCAAGTTGAAATACGCCTTGGCACCATATCTCACCTAAAGTAAATGGTAGAATCAAACTTTAACCAAACGTAATGTTTGTACCTAGGGTAAAGTTGAAAAGTTTAAACAATTTTAAAATATCACTATATTTAGGCGAGTAAACGAAAAATGTTCATTTCAGACTCTAAAACCGCAGAAATCGTGTTTCAAGTTGAAATACGCCTTGGCACCATATCTCACCTAAAGTAAATGGTAGAATCAAACTTTAACCAAACGTAATGTTTGTACCTAGGGTAAAGTTAAAAAGTTTAAACAATGTTAAAATATCACAATATTTAGGCGAGTAAACGAAAAATGTTCATTTCAGACTCTAAAAACGTAGAAATCGTGTTTCAAGTTGAAATACGCCTTGTAAACGAAAAATGTTCGTTTCAGACTCTAAAACCGCAGAAATCGTGTTTCAAGTTGAAATACGCCTTGGCACCATATCTCACCTAAAGTAAATGGTAGAATCAAACTTTAACCAAACGTAATGTTTGTACCTAGGGTAAAGTTAAAAAGTTTAAACAATTTTAAAATATCACCAGATTTAGGCGAGTAAACGAAAAATGTTCATTTCAGACTCTAAAAACGTAGAAATCGTGTTACAAGTTGAAATACGCCTTGTAAACGAAAAATGTTCGTTTCAGACTCTAAAACCGCAGAAATCGTGTTTCAAGTTGAAATACGCCTTGGGACCATATCTCACCTAAAGTAAATGGTAGAATCAAACTTTAACCAAACGTAATGTTTGTACCTAGGGTAAAGTTGAAAAGTTTAAACAATTTTAAAATATCACTATATTTAGGCGAGTAAACGAAAAATGTTCATTTCAGACTCTAAAAACGTAGAAATCGTGTTTCAAGTTGAAATACGCCTTGGGACCATATCTCACCTAAAGTAAATGGTAGAATCAAACTTTAACCAAACGTAATGTTTGTACCTAGGGTAAAGTTGAAAAGTTTAAACAATTTTAAAATATCACTATATTTAGGCGAGTAAACGAAAAATGTTCATTTCAGACTCTAAAAACGTAGAAATCGTGTTTCAAGTTGAAATACGCCTTGGGACCATATCTCACCTAAAGTAAATGGTAGAATCAAACTTTAACCAAACGTAATGTTTGTACCTAGGGTAAAGTTAAAAAGTTTAAACAATTTTAAATTATCACTATATTTAGGCGAGTAAACGAAAAATGTTCATTTCAGACTCTAAAAACATAGAAATCGTGTTTCAAGTTGAAATACGCCTAGTAAACGAAAAATGTTCGTTTCAGACTCTAAAACCGCAGAAATCGTGTTTCAAGTTGAAATACGCCTTGGGACCATATCTCACCTAAAGTAAATGGTAGAATCAAACTTTAACCAAACGTAATGTTTGTACCTAGGGTAAAGTTAAAAGGTTTAAACAATTTTAAAATATCACTATATTTAGGCGAGTAAACGAAAAATGTTCATTTCAGACTCTAAAAACGTAGAAATCGTGTTTCAAGTTGAAATACGCCTTGGGACCATATCTCACCTAAAGTAAATGGTAGAATCAAACTTTAACCAAACGTAATGTTTGTACCTAGGGTAAAGTTAAAAAGTTTAAACAATTTTAAAATATCACCAGATTTAGGCGAGTAAACGAAAAATGTTCATTTCAGACTCTAAAAACGTAGAAATCGTGTTTCAAGTTGAAATACGCCTTGTAAACGAAAAATGTTCGTTTCAGACTCTAAAACCGCAGAAATCGTGTTTCAAGTTGAAATACGCCTTGGGACCATATCTCACCTAAAGTAAATGGTAGAATCAAACTTTAACCAAACGTAATGTTTGTACCTAGGGTAAAGTTGAAAAGTTTAAACAATTTTAAAATATCACTATATTTAGGCGAGTAAACGAAAAATGTTCATTTCAGACTCTAAAAACGTAGAAATCGTGTTTACAGTTGAAATACGCCTTGGGACCATATCTCACCTAAAGTAAATGGTAGAATCAAACTTTAACCAAACGTAATGTTTGCACCTAGGGTAAAGTTGAAAAGTTTAAACAATTTTAAAATATCACTATATTTAGGCGAGTAAACGAAAAATGTTCATTTCAGACTCTAAAACCGCAGAAATCGTGTTTCAAGTTGAAATACGCCTTGGCACCATATCTCACCTAAAGTAAATGGTAGAATCAAACTTTAACCAAACGTAATGTTTGTACCTAGGGTAAAGTTGAAAAGTTTAAACAATTTTAAAATATCACTATATTTAGGCGAGTAAACGAAAAATGTTCATTTCAGACTCTAAAACCGCAGAAATCGTGTTTCAAGTTGAAATACGCCTTGGCACCATATCTCACCTAAAGTAAATGGTAGAATCAAACTTTAACCAAACGTAATGTTTGTACCTAGGGTAAAGTTAAAAAGTTTAAACAATGTTAAAATATCACTATATTTAGGCGAGTAAACGAAAAATGTTCATTTCAGACTCTAAAAACGTAGAAATCGTGTTTCAAGTTGAAATACGCCTTGTAAACGAAAAATGTTCGTTTCAGACTCTAAAACCGCAGAAATCGTGTTTCAAGTTGAAATACGCCTTGGCACCATATCTCACCTAAAGTAAATGGTAGAATCAAACTTTAACCAAACGTAATGTTTGTACCTAGGGTAAAGTTAAAAAGTTTAAACAATTTTAAAATATCACCAGATTTAGGCGAGTAAACGAAAAATGTTCATTTCAGACTCTAAAAACGTAGAAATCGTGTTACAAGTTGAAATACGCCTTGTAAACGAAAAATGTTCGTTTCAGACTCTAAAACCGCAGAAATCGTGTTTCAAGTTGAAATACGCCTTGGGACCATATCTCACCTAAAGTAAATGGTAGAATCAAACTTTAACCAAACGTAATGTTTGTACCTAGGGTAAAGTTGAAAAGTTTAAACAATTTTAAAATATCACTATATTTAGGCGAGTAAACGAAAAATGTTCATTTCAGACTCTAAAAACGTAGAAATCGTGTTTCAAGTTGAAATACGCCTTGGGACCATATCTCACCTAAAGTAAATGGTAGAATCAAACTTTAAGCAAACGTAATGTTTGTACCTAGGGTAAAGTTGAAAAGTTTAAACAATTTTAAAATATCACTATATTTAGGCGAGTAAACGAAAAATGTTCATTTCAGACTCTAAAAACGTAGAAATCGTGTTTCAAGTTGAAATACGCCTTGGGACCATATCTCACCTAAAGTAAATGGTAGAATCAAACTTTAACCAAACGTAATGTTTGTACCTAGGGTAAAGTTAAAAAGTTTAAACAATTTTAAAATATCACTATATTTAGGCGAGTAAACGAAAAATGTTCATTTCAGACTCTAAAAACATAGAAATCGTGTTTCAAGTTGAAATACGCCTTGTAAACGAAAAATGTTCGTTTCAGACTCTAAAACCGCAGAAATCGTGTTTCAAGTTGAAATACGCCTTGGGACCATATCTCACCTAAAGTAAATGGTAGAATCAAACTTTAACCAAACGTAATGTTTGTACCTAGGGTAAAGTTGAAAAGTTTAAACAATTTTAAAATATCACTATATTTAGGCGAGTAAACGAAAAATGTTCGTCTCAGACTCTAAAACCGCAGAAATCGTGTTTCAAGTTGAAATACGCCTTGTAAACGAAAAATGTTCGTTTCAGACTCTAAAACCGCTGAAATCGTGTTTCAAGTTGAAATACGCCTTGGCACCATATCTCACCTAAAGTAAATGGTAGAATCAAACTTTAACCAAACGTAATGTTTGTACCTAGGGTAAAGTTAAAAAGTTTAAACAATTTTAAAATAACACCAGATTTAGGCGAGTAAACGAAATATGTTCATTTTAGACTCTAAAAACGTAGAAATCGTGTTTCAAGTTGAAATACGCCTTGTAAACCAAAAATGTTCATTTCAGACTCTAATAACGTAGAAATCGTGTTTCAAGTTGAAATACGCCTTGGCACCATATCTCACCTAAAGTAAATGGTAGAATCAAACTTTAACCAAACGTAATGTTTGTACCTAGGGTAAAGTTAAAAAGTTTAAACAATTTTAAAATATCACCAGATTTAGGCGAGTAAACGAAAAATGTTCATTTTAGACTCTAAAAACGAAGAAATCGTGTTTCAAGTTGAAATACGCCTTGTAAACGAAAAATGTTCATTTCAGACTCTAATAACGTAGAAATCGTGTTTCAAGTTGAAATACGCCTTGGGACCATATCTCACCTAAAGTAAATGGTAGAATCAAACTTTAACCAAACGTAATGTTTGTACCTAGGGTAAAGTTAAAAAGTTTAAACAATTTTAAAATATCACTATATTTAGGCGAGTAAACGAAAAATGTTCATTTCAGACTCTAAAAACGTAGAAATCGTGTTTCAAGTTGAAATACGCCTTGGGACCATATCTCACCTAAAGTAAATGGTAGAATCAAACTTTAACCAAACGTAATGTTTGTACCTAGGGTAAAGTTAAAAAGTTTAAACAATTTTAAAATATCACTATATTTAGGCGAGTAAACGAAAAATGTTCATTTCAGACTCTAAAAACATAGAAATCGTGTTTCAAGTTGAAATACGCCTTGTAAACGAAAAATGTTCGTTTCAGACTCTAAAACCGCAGAAATCGTGTTTCAAGTTGAAATACGCCTTGGGACCATATCTCACCTAAAGTAAATGGTAGAATCAAACTTTAACCAAACGTAATGTTTGTACCTAGGGTAAAGTTAAAAGTTTAAACAATTTTAAAATATCACCAGATTTAGGCGAGTAAACGAAAAATGTTCATTTCAGACTCTAAAAACGTAGAAATCGTGTTTCAAGTTGAAATACGCCTTGTAAACGAAAAATGTTCGTTTCAGACTCTAAAACCGCAGAAATCGTGTTTCAAGTTGAAATACGCCTTGGCACCATATCTCACCTAAAGTAAATGGTAGAATCAAACTTTAACCAAACGTAATGTTTGTACCTAGGGTAAAGTTAAAAAGTTTAAACAATTTTAAAATATCACTATATTTAGGCGAGTAAACGAAAAATGTTCATTTCAGACTCTAAAAACGTAGAAATTGTGTTTCAAGTTGAAATACGCCTTGGGACCATATCTCACCTAAAGTAAATGTTAGAATCAAACTTTAACCAAACGTAATGTTTGTACCTAGGGTAAAGTTAAAAAGTTTAAACAATTTTAAAATATCACCAGATTTAGGCGAGTAAACGAAAAATGTTCATTTTAGACTCTAAAAACGTAGAAATCGTGTTTCAAGTTGAAATACGCCTTGTAAACCAAAAATGTTCATTTCAGACTCTAATAACGTAGAAATCGTGTTTCAAGTTGAAATACGCCTTGGCACCATATCTCACCTAAAGTAAATGGTAGAATCAAACTTTAACCAAACGTAATGTTTGTACCTAGGGTAAAGTTAAAAAGTTTAAACAATTTTAAAATATCACCAGATTTAGGCGAGTAAACGAAAAATGTTCATTTTAGACTCTAAAAACGAAGAAATCGTGTTTCAAGTTGAAATACGCCTTGTAAACGAAAAATGTTCATTTCAGACTCTAATAACGTAGAAATCGTGTTTCAAGTTGAAATACGCCTTGGGACCATATCTCACCTAAAGTAAATGGTAGAATCAAACTTTAACCAAACGTAATGTTTGTACCTAGGGTAAAGTTAAAAAGTTTAAACAATTTTAAAATATCACTATATTTAGGCGAGTAAACGAAAAATGTTCATTTCAGACTCTAAAAACGTAGAAATCGTGTTTCAAGTTGAAATACGCCTTGGGACCATATCTCACCTAAAGTAAATGGTAGAATCAAACTTTAACCAAACGTAATGTTTGTACCTAGGGTAAAGTTAAAAAGTTTAAACAATTTTAAAATATCACTATATTTAGGCGAGTAAACGAAAAATGTTCATTTCAGACTCTAAAAACATAGAAATCGTGTTTCAAGTTGAAATACGCCTTGTAAACGAAAAATGTTCGTTTCAGACTCTAAAACCGCAGAAATCGTGTTTCAAGTTGAAATACGCCTTGGGACCATATCTCACCTAAAGTAAATGGTAGAATCAAACTTTAACCAAACGTAATGTTTGTACCTAGGGTAAAGTTAAAAGTTTAAACAATTTTAAAATATCACCAGATTTAGGCGAGTAAACGAAAAATGTTCATTTCAGACTCTAAAAACGTAGAAATCGTGTTTCAAGTTGAAATACGCCTTGTAAACGAAAAATGTTCGTTTCAGACTCTAAAACCGCAGAAATCGTGTTTCAAGTTGAAATACGCCTTGGCACCATATCTCACCTAAAGTAAATGGTAGAATCAAACTTTAACCAAACGTAATGTTTGTACCTAGGGTAAAGTTAAAAAGTTTAAACAATTTTAAAATATCACTATATTTAGGCGAGTAAACGAAAAATGTTCATTTCAGACTCTAAAAACGTAGAAATTGTGTTTCAAGTTGAAATACGCCTTGGGACCATATCTCACCTAAAGTAAATGGTAGAATCAAACTTTAACCAAACGTAATGTTTGTACCTAGGGTAAAGTTGAAAAGTTTAAACAATTTTAAAATATCACTATATTTAGGCGAGTAAACGAAAAATGTTCATTTCAGACTCTAAAAACGTAGAAATCGTGTTTCAAGTTGAAATACGCCTTGGGACCATATCTCACCTAAAGTAAATGGTAGAATCAAACTTTAACCAAACGTAATGTTTGTACCTAGGGTAAAGTTAAAAAGTTTAAACAATTTTAAAATATCACTATATTTAGGCGAGTAAACGAAAAATGTTCATTTCAGACTCTAAAAACATAGAAATCGTGTTTCAAGTTGAAATACGCCTTGTAAACGAAAAATGTTCGTTTCAGACTCTAAAACCGCAGAAATCGTGTTTCAAGTTGAAATACGCCTTGGGACCATATCTCACCTAAAGTAAATGGTAGAATCAAACTTTAACCAAACGTAATGTTTGTACCTAGGGTAAAGTTAAAAGGTTTAAACAATTTTAAAATATCACTATATTTAGGCGAGTAAACGAAAAATGTTCATTTCAGACTCTAAAAACGTAGAAATCGTGTTTCAAGTTGAAATACGCCTTGGGACCATATCTCACCTAAAGTAAATGGTAGAATCAAACTTTAACCAAACGTAATGTTTGTACCTAGGGTAAAGTTAAAAAGTTTAAACAATTTTAAAATATCACCAGATTTAGGCGAGTAAACGAAAAATGTTCATTTCAGACTCTAAAAACGTAGAAATCGTGTTTCAAGTTGAAATACGCCTTGTAAACGAAAAATGTTCGTTTCAGACTCTAAAACCGCAGAAATCGTGTTTCAAGTTGAAATACGCCTTGGGACCATATCTCACCTAAAGTAAATGGTAGAATCAAACTTTAACCAAACGTAATGTTTGTACCTAGGGTAAAGTTGAAAAGTTTAAACAATTTTAAAATATCACTATATTTAGGCGAGTAAACGAAAAATGTTCATTTCAGACTCTAAAAACGTAGAAATCGTGTTTCAAGTTGAAATACGCCTTGGGACCATATCTCACCTAAAGTAAATGGTAGAATCAAACTTTAACCAAACGTAATGTTTGTACCTAGGGTAAAGTTGAAAAGTTTAAACAATTTTAAAATATCACTATATTTAGGCGAGTAAACGAAAAATGTTCATTTCAGACTCTAAAAACGTAGAAATCGTGTTTCAAGTTGAAATACGCCTTGGGACCATATCTCACCTAAAGTAAATGGTAGAATCAAACTTTAACCAAACGTAATGTTTGTACCTAGGGTAAAGTTAAAAAGTTTAAACAATTTTAAAATATCACTATATTTAGGCGAGTAAACGAAAAATGTTCATTTCAGACTCTAAAAACATAGAAATCGTGTTTCAAGTTGAAATACGCCTTGTAAACGAAAAATGTTCGTTTCAGACTCTAAAACCGCAGAAATCGTGTTTCAAGTTGAAATACGCCTTGGGACCATATCTCACCTAAAGTAAATGGTAGAATCAAACTTTAACCAAACGTAATGTTTGTACCTAGGGTAAAGTTGAAAAGTTTAAACAATTTTAAAATATCACTATATTTAGGCGAGTAAACGAAAAATGTTCGTCTCAGACTCTAAAACCGCAGAAATCGTGTTTCAAGTTGAAATACGCCTTGTAAACGAAAAATGTTCGTTTCAGACTCTAAAACCGCTGAAATCGTGTTTCAAGTTGAAATACGCCTTGGCACCATATCTCACCTAAAGTAAATGGTAGAATCAAACTTTAACCAAACGTAATGTTTGTACCTAGGGTAAAGTTAAAAAGTTTAAACAATTTTAAAATATCACCAGATTTAGGCGAGTAAACGAAAAATGTTCATTTTAGACTCTAAAAACGAAGAAATCGTGTTTCAAGTTGAAATACGCCTTGTAAACGAAAAATGTTCATTTCAGACTCTAATAACGTAGAAATCGTGTTTCAAGTTGAAATACGCCTTGGGACCATATCTCACCTAAAGTAAATGGTAGAATCAAACTTTAACCAAACGTAATGTTTGTACCTAGGGTAAAGTTAAAAAGTTTAAACAATTTTAAAATATCACTATATTTAGGCGAGTAAACGAAAAATGTTCATTTCAGACTCTAAAAACGTAGAAATCGTGTTTCAAGTTGAAATACGCCTTGGGACCATATCTCACCTAAAGTAAATGGTAGAATCAAACTTTAACCAAACGTAATGTTTGTACCTAGGGTAAAGTTAAAAAGTTTAAACAATTTTAAAATATCACTATATTTAGGCGAGTAAACGAAAAATGTTCATTTCAGACTCTAAAAACATAGAAATCGTGTTTCAAGTTGAAATACGCCTTGTAAACGAAAAATGTTCGTTTCAGACTCTAAAACCGCAGAAATCGTGTTTCAAGTTGAAATACGCCTTGGGACCATATCTCACCTAAAGTAAATGGTAGAATCAAACTTTAACCAAACGTAATGTTTGTACCTAGGGTAAAGTTAAAAGTTTAAACAATTTTAAAATATCACCAGATTTAGGCGAGTAAACGAAAAATGTTCATTTCAGACTCTAAAAACGTAGAAATCGTGTTTCAAGTTGAAATACGCCTTGTAAACGAAAAATGTTCGTTTCAGACTCTAAAACCGCAGAAATCGTGTTTCAAGTTGAAATACGCCTTGGCACCATATCTCACCTAAAGTAAATGGTAGAATCAAACTTTAACCAAACGTAATGTTTGTACCTAGGGTAAAGTTAAAAAGTTTAAACAATTTTAAAATATCACTATATTTAGGCGAGTAAACGAAAAATGTTCATTTCAGACTCTAAAAACGTAGAAATCGTGTTTCAAGTTGAAATACGCCTTGGGACCATATCTCACCTAAAGTAAATGGTAGAATCAAACTTTAACCAAACGTAATGTTTGTACCTAGGGTAAAGTTAAAAAGTTTAAACAATTTTAAAATATCACTATATTTAGGCGAGTAAACGAAAAATGTTCATTTCAGACTCTAAAAACATAGAAATCGTGTTTCAAGTTGAAATACGCCTTGTAAACGAAAAATGTTCGTTTCAGACTCTAAAACCGCAGAAATCGTGTTTCAAGTTGAAATACGCCTTGGGACCATATCTCACCTAAAGTAAATGGTAGAATCAAACTTTAACCAAACGTAATGTTTGTACCTAGGGTAAAGTTAAAAGGTTTAAACAATTTTAAAATATCACTATATTTAGGCGAGTAAACGAAAAATGTTCATTTCAGACTCTAAAAACGTAGAAATCGTGTTTCAAGTTGAAATACGCCTTGGGACCATATCTCACCTAAAGTAAATGGTAGAATCAAACTTTAACCAAACGTAATGTTTGTACCTAGGGTAAAGTTAAAAAGTTTAAACAATTTTAAAATATCACCAGATTTAGGCGAGTAAACGAAAAATGTTCATTTCAGACTCTAAAAACGTAGAAATCGTGTTTCAAGTTGAAATACGCCTTGTAAACGAAAAATGTTCGTTTCAGACTCTAAAACCGCAGAAATCGTGTTTCAAGTTGAAATACGCCTTGGGACCATATCTCACCTAAAGTAAATGGTAGAATCAAACTTTAACCAAACGTAATGTTTGTACCTAGGGTAAAGTTGAAAAGTTTAAACAATTTTAAAATATCACTATATTTAGGCGAGTAAACGAAAAATGTTCATTTCAGACTCTAAAAACGTAGAAATCGTGTTTACAGTTGAAATACGCCTTGGGACCATATCTCACCTAAAGTAAATGGTAGAATCAAACTTTAACCAAACGTAATGTTTGCACCTATGGTAAAGTTGAAAAGTTTAAACAATTTTAAAATATCACTATATTTAGGCGAGTAAACGAAAAATGTTCATTTCAGACTCTAAAACCGCAGAAATCGTGTTTCAAGTTGAAATACGCCTTGGCACCATATCTCACCTAAAGTAAATGGTAGAATCAAACTTTAACCAAACGTAATGTTTGTACCTAGGGTAAAGTTGAAAAGTTTAAACAATTTTAAAATATCACTATATTTAGGCGAGTAAACGAAAAATGTTCATTTCAGACTCTAAAACCGCAGAAATCGTGTTTCAAGTTGAAATACGCCTTGGCACCATATCTCACCTAAAGTAAATGGTAGAATCAAACTTTAACCAAACGTAATGTTTGTACCTAGGGTAAAGTTAAAAAGTTTAAACAATGTTAAAATACCACTATATTTAGGCGAGTAAACGAAAAATGTTCATTTCAGACTCTAAAAACGTAGAAATCGTGTTTCAAGTTGAAATACGCCTTGTAAACGAAAAATGTTCGTTTCAGACTCTAAAACCGCAGAAATCGTGTTTCAAGTTGAAATACGCCTTGGGACCATATCTCACCTAAAGTAAATGGTAGAATCAAACTTTAACCAAACGTAATGTTTGTACCTAGGGTAAAGTTAAAAAGTTTAAACAATTTTAAAATATCACCAGATTTAGGCGAGTAAACGAAAAATGTTCATTTCAAACTCTAAAAACGTAGAAATCGTGTTTCAAGTTGAAATACGCCTTGTAAACGAAAAATGTTCGTTTCAGACTCTAAAACCGCTGAAATCGTGTTTCAAGTTGAAATACGCCTTGGCACCATATCTCACCTAAAGTAAATGGTAGAATCAAACTTTAACCAAACGTAATGTTTGTACCTAGGGTAAAGTTAAAAAGTTTAAACAATTTTAAAATATCACCAGATTTAGGCGAGTAAACGAAAAATGTTCATTTCAAACTCTAAAAACGTAGAAATCGTGTTTCAAGTTGAAATACGCCTTGTAAACGAAAAATGTTTGTTTCAGACTCTAAAACCGCTGAAATCGTGTTTCAAGTTGAAATACGCCTTGGCACCATATCTCACCTAAAGTAAATGGTAGAATCAAACTTTAACCAAACGTAATGTTTGTACCTAGGGTAAAGTTAAAAAGTTTAAACAATTTTAAAATATCACCAGATTTAGGCGAGTAAACGAAAAATGTTCATTTCAGACTCTAAAAACGTAGAAATCGTGTTTCAAGTTGAAATACGCCTTGTAAACGAAAAATGTTCGTTTCAGACTCTAAAACCGCAGAAATCGTGTTTCAAGTTGAAATACGCCTTGGGACCATATCTCACCTAAAGTAAATGGTAGAATCAAACTTTAACCAAACGTAATGTTTGTACCTAGGGTAAAGTTGAAAAGTTTAAACAATTTTAAAATATCACTATATTTAGGCGAGTAAACGAAAAATGTTCATTTCAGACTCTAAAAACGTAGAAATCGTGTTTCAAGTTGAAATACGCCTTGGGACCATATCTCACATAAAGTAAATGGTAGAATCAAACTTTAACCAAACGTAATGTTTGTACCTAGGGTAAAGTTGAAAAGTTTAAACAATTTTAAAATATCACTATATTTAGGCGAGTAAACGAAAAATGTTCATTTCAGACTCTAAAAACGTAGAAATCGTGTTTCAAGTTGAAATACGCCTTGGGACCATATCTCACCTAAAGTAAATGGTAGAATCAAACTTTAACCAAACGTAATGTTTGTACCTAGGGTAAAGTTAAAAAGTTTAAACAATTTTAAAATATCACTATATTTAGGCGAGTAAACGAAAAATGTTCATTTCAGACTCTAAAAACATAGAAATCGTGTTTCAAGTTGAAATACGCCTTGTAAACGAAAAATGTTCGTTTCAGACTCTAAAACCGCAGAAATCGTGTTTCAAGTTGAAATACGCCTTGGGACCATATCTCACCTAAAGTAAATGGTAGAATCAAACTTTAACCAAACGTAATGTTTGTACCTAGGGTAAAGTTGAAAAGTTTAAACAATTTTAAAATATCACTATATTTAGGCGAGTAAACGAAAAATGTTCGTCTCAGACTCTAAAACCGCAGAAATCGTGTTTCAAGTTGAAATACGCCTTGGCACCATATCTCACCTAAAGTAAATGGTAGAATCAAACTTTAACCAAACGTAATGTTTGTACCTAGGGTAAAGTTGAAAAGTTTAAACGATTTTAAAATATCACTATATTTAGGCGAGTAAACGAAAAATGTTCATTTCAGACTCTAAAAACGTAGAAATCGTGTTTACAGTTGAAATACGCCTTGGGACCATATCTCACCTAAAGTAAATGGTAGAATCAAACTTTAACCAAACGTAATGTTTGCACCTAGGGTAAAGTTGAAAAGTTTAAACAATTTTAAAATATCACTATATTTAGGCGAGTAAACGAAAAATGTTCATTTCAGACTCTAAAAACGTAGAAATCGTGTTTCAAGTTGAAATACGCCTTGGGACCATATCTCACCTAAAGTAAATGGTAGAATCAAACTTTAACCAAACGTAATGTTTGTACCTAGGGTAAAGTTAAAAAGTTTAAACAATTTTAAAATATCACTATATTTAGGCGAGTAAACGAAAAATGTTCATTTCAGACTCTAAAACCGCAGAAATCGTGTTTCAAGTTGAAATACGCCTTGGCACCATATCTCACCTAAAGTAAATGGTAGAATCAAACTTTAACCAAACGTAATGTTTGTACCTAGGGTAAAGTTGAAAAGTTTAAACAATTTTAAAATATCACTATATTTAGGCGAGTAAACGAAAAATGTTCATTTCAGACTCTAAAACCGCAGAAATCGTGTTTCAAGTTGAAATACGCCTTGGCACCATATCTCACCTAAATTAAATGGTAGAATCAAACTTTAACTAAACGTAATGTTTGTACCTAGGGTAAAGTTAAAAAGTTTAAACAATTTTAAAATATCACTATATTTAGGCGAGTAAACGAAAAATGTTCATTTCAGACTCTAAAAACGTAGAAATCGTGTTTCAAGTTGAAATACGCCTTGTAAACGAAAAATGTTCGTTTCAGACTCTAAAACCGCAGAAATCGTGTTTCAAGTTGAAATACGCCTTGGCACCATATCTCACCTAAAGTAAATGGTAGAATCAAACTTTAACCAAACGTAATGTTTGTACCTAGGGTAAAGTTAAAAAGTTTAAACAATTTTAAAATATCACCAGATTTAGGCGAGTAAACGAAAAATGTTCATTTCAAACTCTAAAAACGTAGAAATCGTGTTTCAAGTTGAAATACGCCTTGTAAACGAAAAATGTTCGTTTCAGACTCTAAAACCGCAGAAATCGTGTTTCAAGTTGAAATACGCCTTGGGACCATATCTCACCTAAAGTAAATGGTAGAATCAAACTTTAACCAAACGTAATGTTTGTACCTAGGGTAAAGTTAAAAAGTTTAAACAATTTTAAAATATCACCAGAATTAGGCGAGTAAACGAAAAATGTTCATTTCAAACTCTAAAAACGTAGAAATCGTGTTTCAAGTTGAAATACGCCTTGTAAACGAAAAATGTTCGTTTCAGACTCTAAAACCGCTGAAATCGTGTTTCAAGTTGAAATACGCCTTGGCACCATATCTCACCTAAAGTAAATGGTAGAATCAAACTTTAACCAAACGTAATGTTTGTACCTAGGGTAAAGTTAAAAAGTTTAAACAATTTTAAAATATCACCAGATTTAGGCGAGTAAACGAAAAATGTTCATTTCAAACTCTAAAAACGTAGAAATCGTGTTTCAAGTTGAAATACGCCTTGTAAACGAAAAATGTTCGTTTCAGACTCTAAAACCGCTGAAATCGTGTTTCAAGTTGAAATACGCCTTGGGACCATATCTCACCTAAAGTAAATGGTAGAATCAAACTTTAACCAAACGTAATGTTTGTACCTAGGGTAAAGTTGAAAAGTTTAAACAATTTTAAAATATCACTATATTTAGGCGAGTAAACGAAAAATGTTCATTTCAGACTCTAAAAACGTAGAAATCGTGTTTCAAGTTGAAATACGCCTTGGGACCATATCTCACCTAAAGTAAATGGTAGAATCAAACTTTAACCAAACGTAATGTTTGTACCTAGGGTAAAGTTAAAAAGTTTAAACAATTTTAAAATATCACCAGATTTAGGCGAGTAAACGAAAAATGTTCATTTCAGACTCTAAAAACGTAGAAATCGTGTTTCAAGTTGAAATACGCCTTGTAAACGAAAAATGTTCGTTTCAGACTCTAAAACCGCAGAAATCGTGTTTCAAGTTGAAATACGCCTTGGGACCATATCTCACCTAAAGTAAATGGTAGAATCAAACTTTAACCAAACGTAATGTTTGTACCTAGGGTAAAGTTGAAAAGTTTAAACAATTTTAAAATATCACTATATTTAGGCGAGTAAACGAAAAATGTTCATTTCAGACTCTAAAAACGTAGAAATCGTGTTTCAAGTTGAAATACGCCTTGGGACCATATCTCACATAAAGTAAATGGTAGAATCAAACTTTAACCAAACGTAATGTTTGTACCTAGGGTAAAGTTGAAAAGTTTAAACAATTTTAAAATATCACTATATTTAGGCGAGTAAACGAAAAATGTTCATTTCAGACTCTAAAAACGTAGAAATCGTGTTTCAAGTTGAAATACGCCTTGGGACCATATCTCACCTAAAGTAAATGGTAGAATCAAACTTTAACCAAACGTAATGTTTGTACCTAGGGTAAAGTTAAAAAGTTTAAACAATTTTAAAATATCACTATATTTAGGCGAGTAAACGAAAAATGTTCATTTCAGACTCTAAAAACATAGAAATCGTGTTTCAAGTTGAAATACGCCTTGTAAACGAAAAATGTTCGTTTCAGACTCTAAAACCGCAGAAATCGTGTTTCAAGTTGAAATACGCCTTGGGACCATATCTCACCTAAAGTAAATGGTAGAATCCAACTTTAACCAAACGTAATGTTTGTACCTAGGGTAAAGTTGAAAAGTTTAAACAATTTTAAAATATCACTATATTTAGGCGAGTAAACGAAAAATGTTCGTCTCAGACTCTAAAACCGCAGAAATCGTGTTTCAAGTTGAAATACGCCTTGGCACCATATCTCACCTAAAGTAAATGGTAGAATCAAACTTTAACCAAACGTAATGTTTGTACCTAGGGTAAAGTTGAAAAGTTTAAACGATTTTAAAATATCACTATATTTAGGCGAGTAAACGAAAAATGTTCATTTCAGACTCTAAAAACGTAGAAATCGTGTTTACAGTTGAAATACGCCTTGGGACCATATCTCACCTAAAGTAAATGGTAGAATCAAACTTTAACCAAACGTAATGTTTGCACCTAGGGTAAAGTTGAAAAGTTTAAACAATTTTAAAATATCACTATATTTAGGCGAGTAAACGAAAAATGTTCATTTCAGACTCTAAAAACGTAGAAATCGTGTTTCAAGTTGAAATACGCCTTGGGACCATATCTCACCTAAAGTAAATGGTAGAATCAAACTTTAACCAAACGTAATGTTTGTACCTAGGGTAAAGTTAAAAAGTTTAAACAATTTTAAAATATCACTATATTTAGGCGAGTAAACGAAAAATGTTCATTTCAGACTCTAAAACCGCAGAAATCGTGTTTCAAGTTGAAATACGCCTTGGCACCATATCTCACCTAAAGTAAATGGTAGAATCAAACTTTAACCAAACGTAATGTTTGTACCTAGGGTAAAGTTGAAAAGTTTAAACAATTTTAAAATATCACTATATTTAGGCGAGTAAACGAAAAATGTTCATTTCAGACTCTAAAACCGCAGAAATCGTGTTTCAAGTTGAAATACGCCTTGGCACCATATCTCACCTAAAGTAAATGGTAGAATCAAACTTTAACTAAACGTAATGTTTGTACCTAGGGTAAAGTTAAAAAGTTTAAACAATTTTAAAATATCACTATATTTAGGCGAGTAAACGAAAAATGTTCATTTCAGACTCTAAAAACGTAGAAATCGTGTTTCAAGTTGAAATACGCCTTGTAAACGAAAAATGTTCGTTTCAGACTCTAAAACCGCAGAAATCGTGTTTCAAGTTGAAATACGCCTTGGCACCATATCTCACCTAAAGTAAATGGTAGAATCAAACTTTAACCAAACGTAATGTTTGTACCTAGGGTAAAGTTAAAAAGTTTAAACAATTTTAAAATATCACCAGATTTAGGCGAGTAAACGAAAAATGTTCATTTCAAACTCTAAAAACGTAGAAATCGTGTTTCAAGTTGAAATACGCCTTGTAAACGAAAAATGTTCGTTTCAGACTCTAAAACCGCAGAAATCGTGTTTCAAGTTGAAATACGCCTTGGGACCATATTTCACCTAAAGTAAATGGTAGAATCAAACTTTAACCAAACGTAATGTTTGTACCTAGGGTAAAGTTAAAAAGTTTAAACAATTTTAAAATATCACCAGATTTAGGCGAGTAAACGAAAAATGTTCATTTCAGACTCTAAAAACGTAGAAATCGTGTTTCAAGTTGAAATACGCCTTGGGACCATATCTCACCTAAAGTAAATGGTAGAATCAAACTTTAACCAAACGTAATGTTTGTACCTAGGGTAAAGTTAAAAAGTTTAAACAATTTTAAAATATCACCAGATTTAGGCGAGTAAACGAAAAATGTTCATTTCAGACTCTAAAAACGTAGAAATCGTGTTTCAAGTTGAAATACGCCTTGTAAACGAAAAATGTTCGTTTCAGACTCTAAAACCGCAGAAATCGTGTTTCAAGTTGAAATACGCCTTGGGACCATATCTCACCTAAAGTAAATGGTAGAATCAAACTTTAACCAAACGTAATGTTTGTACCTAGGGTAAAGTTGAAAAGTTTAAACAATTTTAAAATATCACTATATTTAGGCGAGTAAACGAAAAATGTTCATTTCAGACTCTAATAACGTAGAAATCGTGTTTACAGTTGGAATACGCCTTGGGACCATATCTCACCTAAAGTAAATGGTAGAATCAAACTTTAACCAAACGTAATGTTTGCACCTAGGGTAAAGTTGAAAAGTTTAAACAATTTTAAAATATCACTATATTTAGGCGAGTAAACGAAAAATGTTCATTTCAGACTCTAAAACCGCAGAAATCGTGTTTCAAGTTGAAATACGCCTTGGCACCATATCTCACCTAAAGTAAATGGTAGAATCAAACTTTAACCAAACGTAATGTTTGTACCTAGGGTAAAGTTGAAAAGTTTAAACAATTTTAAAATATCACTATATTTAGGCGAGTAAACGAAAAATGTTCATTTCAGACTCTAAAACCGCAGAAATCGTGTTTCAAGTTGAAATACGCCTTGGCACCATATCTCACCTAAAGTAAATGGTAGAATCAAACTTTAACCAAACGTAATGTTTGTACCTAGGGTAAAGTTAAAAAGTTTAAACAATGTTAAAATATCACTATATTTAGGCGAGTAAACGAAAAATGTTCATTTCAGACTCTAAAAACGTAGAAATCGTGTTTCAAGTTGAAATACGCCTTGTAAACGAAAAATGTTCGTTTCAGACTCTAAAACCGCAGAAATCGTGTTTCAAGTTGAAATACGCCTTGGCACCATATCTCACCTAAAGTAAATGGTAGAATCAAACTTTAACCAAACGTAATGTTTGTACCTAGGGTAAAGTTAAAAAGTTTAAACAATTTTAAAATATCACCAGATTTAGGCGAGTAAACGAAAAATGTTCATTTCAAACTCTAAAAACGTAGAAATCGTGTTTCAAGTTGAAATACGCCTTGTAAACGAAAAATGTTCGTTTCAGACTCTAAAACCGCAGAAATCGTGTTTCAAGTTGAAATACGCCTTGGGACCATATCTCACCTAAAGTAAATGGTAGAATCAAACTTTATCCAAACGTAATGTTTGTACCTAGGGTAAAGTTAAAAAGTTTAAACAATTTTAAAATATCACCAGATTTAGGCGAGTAAACGAAAAATGTTCATTTCAAACTCTAAAAACGTAGAAATCGTGTTTCAAGTTGAAATACGCCTTGTAAACGAAAAATGTTCGTTTCAGACTCTAAAACCGCTGAAATCGTGTTTCAAGTTGAAATACGCCTTGGCACCATATCTCACCTAAAGTAAATGGTAGAATCAAACTTTAACCAAACGTAATGTTTGTACCTAGGGTAAAGTTGAAAAGTTTAAACAATTTTAAAATATCACTATATTTAGGCGAGTAAACGAAAAATGTTCATTTCAGACTCTAAAAACGTAGAAATCGTGTTTCAAGTTGAAATACGCCTTGGGACCATATCTCACCTAAAGTAAATGGTAGAATCAAACTTTAACCAAACGTAATGTTTGTACCTAGGGTAAAGTTAAAAAGTTTAAACAATTTTAAAATATCACTATATTTAGGCGAGTAAACGAAAAATGTTCATTTCAGACTCTAAAAACATAGAAATCGTGTTTCAAGTTGAAATACGCCTTGTAAACGAAAAATGTTCGTTTCAGACTCTAAAACCGCAGAAATCGTGTTTCAAGTTGAAATACGCCTTGGGACCATATCTCACCTAAAGTAAATGGTAGAATCAAACTTTAACCAAACGTAATGTTTGTACCTAGGGTAAAGTTGAAAAGTTTAAACAATTTTAAAATATCACTATATTTAGGCGAGTAAACGAAAAATGTTCGTCTCAGACTCTAAAACCGCAGAAATCGTGTTTCAAGTTGAAATACGCCTTGGCACCATATCTCACCTAAAGTAAATGGTAGAATCAAACTTTAACCAAACGTAATGTTTGTACCTAGGGTAAAGTTGAAAAGTTTAAACAATTTTAAAATATCACTATATTTAGGCGAGTAAACGAAAAATGTTCATTTCAGACTCTAAAAACGTAGAAATCGTGTTTACAGTTGAAATACGCCTTGGGACCATATCTCACCTAAAGTAAATGGTAGAATCAAACTTTAACCAAACGTAATGTTTGCACCTAGGGTAAAGTTGAAAAGTTTAAACAATTTTAAAATATCACTATATTTAGGCGAGTAAACGAAAAATGTTCATTTCAGACTCTAAAAACGTAGAAATCGTGTTTCAAGTTGAAATACGCCTTGGGACCATATCTCACCTAAAGTAAATGGTAGAATCAAACTTTAACCAAACGTAATGTTTGTACCTAGGGTAAAGTTAAAAAGTTTAAACAATTTTAAAATATCACTATATTTAGGCGAGTAAACGAAAAATGTTCATTTCAGACTCTAAAACCGCAGAAATCGTGTTTCAAGTTGAAATACGCCTTGGCACCATATCTCACCTAAAGTAAATGGTAGAATCAAACTTTAACCAAACGTAATGTTTGTACCTAGGGTAAAGTTGAAAAGTTTAAACAATTTTAAAATATCACTATATTTAGGCGAGTAAACGAAAAATGTTCATTTCAGACTCTAAAACCGCAGAAATCGTGTTTCAAGTTGAAATACGCCTTGGCACCATATCTCACCTAAAGTAAATGGTAGAATCAAACTTTAACTAAACGTAATGTTTGTACCTAGGGTAAAGTTAAAAAGTTTAAACAATTTTAAAATATCACTATATTTAGGCGAGTAAACGAAAAATGTTCATTTCAGACTCTAAAAACGTAGAAATCGTGTTTCAAGTTGAAATACGCCTTGTAAACGAAAAATGTTCGTTTCAGACTCTAAAACCGCAGAAATCGTGTTTCAAGTTGAAATACGCCTTGGCACCATATCTCACCTAAAGTAAATGGTAGAATCAAACTTTAACCAAACGTAATGTTTGTACCTAGGGTAAAGTTAAAAAGTTTAAACAATTTTAAAATATCACCAGATTTAGGCGAGTAAACGAAAAATGTTCATTTCAAACTCTAAAAACGTAGAAATCGTGTTTCAAGTTGAAATACGCCTTGTAAACGAAAAATGTTCGTTTCAGACTCTAAAACCGCAGAAATCGTGTTTCAAGTTGAAATACGCCTTGGGACCATATTTCACCTAAAGTAAATGGTAGAATCAAACTTTAACCAAACGTAATGTTTGTACCTAGGGTAAAGTTAAAAAGTTTAAACAATTTTAAAATATCACCAGATTTAGGCGAGTAAACGAAAAATGTTCATTTCAGACTCTAAAAACGTAGAAATCGTGTTTCAAGTTGAAATACGCCTTGGGACCATATCTCACCTAAAGTAAATGGTAGAATCAAACTTTAACCAAACGTAATGTTTGTACCTAGGGTAAAGTTAAAAAGTTTAAACAATTTTAAAATATCACCAGATTTAGGCGAGTAAACGAAAAATGTTCATTTCAGACTCTAAAAACGTAGAAATCGTGTTTCAAGTTGAAATACGCCTTGTAAACGAAAAATGTTCGTTTCAGACTCTAAAACCGCAGAAATCGTGTTTCAAGTTGAAATACGCCTTGGGACCATATCTCACCTAAAGTAAATGGTAGAATCAAACTTTAACCAAACGTAATGTTTGTACCTAGGGTAAAGTTGAAAAGTTTAAACAATTTTAAAATATCACTATATTTAGGCGAGTAAACGAAAAATGTTCATTTCAGACTCTAATAACGTAGAAATCGTGTTTACAGTTGGAATACGCCTTGGGACCATATCTCACCTAAAGTAAATGGTAGAATCAAACTTTAACCAAACGTAATGTTTGCACCTAGGGTAAAGTTGAAAAGTTTAAACAATTTTAAAATATCACTATATTTAGGCGAGTAAACGAAAAATGTTCATTTCAGACTCTAAAACCGCAGAAATCGTGTTTCAAGTTGAAATACGCCTTGGCACCATATCTCACCTAAAGTAAATGGTAGAATCAAACTTTAACCAAACGTAATGTTTGTACCTAGGGTAAAGTTGAAAAGTTTAAACAATTTTAAAATATCACTATATTTAGGCGAGTAAACGAAAAATGTTCATTTCAGACTCTAAAACCGCAGAAATCGTGTTTCAAGTTGAAATACGCCTTGGCACCATATCTCACCTAAAGTAAATGGTAGAATCAAACTTTAACCAAACGTAATGTTTGTACCTAGGGTAAAGTTAAAAAGTTTAAACAATGTTAAAATATCACTATATTTAGGCGAGTAAACGAAAAATGTTCATTTCAGACTCTAAAAACGTAGAAATCGTGTTTCAAGTTGAAATACGCCTTGTAAACGAAAAATGTTCGTTTCAGACTCTAAAACCGCAGAAATCGTGTTTCAAGTTGAAATACGCCTTGGCACCATATCTCACCTAAAGTAAATGGTAGAATCAAACTTTAACCAAACGTAATGTTTGTACCTAGGGTAAAGTTAAAAAGTTTAAACAATTTTAAAATATCACCAGATTTAGGCGAGTAAACGAAAAATGTTCATTTCAAACTCTAAAAACGTAGAAATCGTGTTTCAAGTTGAAATACGCCTTGTAAACGAAAAATGTTCGTTTCAGACTCTAAAACCGCAGAAATCGTGTTTCAAGTTGAAATACGCCTTGGGACCATATCTCACCTAAAGTAAATGGTAGAATCAAACTTTATCCAAACGTAATGTTTGTACCTAGGGTAAAGTTAAAAAGTTTAAACAATTTTAAAATATCACCAGATTTAGGCGAGTAAACGAAAAATGTTCATTTCAAACTCTAAAAACGTAGAAATCGTGTTTCAAGTTGAAATACGCCTTGTAAACGAAAAATGTTCGTTTCAGACTCTAAAACCGCTGAAATCGTGTTTCAAGTTGAAATACGCCTTGGCACCATATCTCACCTAAAGTAAATGGTAGAATCAAACTTTAACCAAACGTAATGTTTGTACCTAGGGTAAAGTTGAAAAGTTTAAACAATTTTAAAATATCACTATATTTAGGCGAGTAAACGAAAAATGTTCATTTCAGACTCTAAAAACGTAGAAATCGTGTTTCAAGTTGAAATACGCCTTGGGACCATATCTCACCTAAAGTAAATGGTAGAATCAAACTTTAACCAAACGTAATGTTTGTACCTAGGGTAAAGTTAAAAAGTTTAAACAATTTTAAAATATCACTATATTTAGGCGAGTAAACGAAAAATGTTCATTTCAGACTCTAAAAACATAGAAATCGTGTTTCAAGTTGAAATACGCCTTGTAAACGAAAAATGTTCGTTTCAGACTCTAAAACCGCAGAAATCGTGTTTCAAGTTGAAATACGCCTTGGCACCATATCTCACCTAAAGTAAATGGTAGAATCAAACTTTAACCAAACGTAATGTTTGTACCTAGGGTAAAGTTGAAAAGTTTAAACAATTTTAAAATATCACTATATTTAGGCGAGTAAACGAAAAATGTTCATTTCAGACTCTAAAAACGTAGAAATCGTGTTTACAGTTGAAATACGCCTTGGGACCATATCTCACCTAAAGTAAATGGTAGAATCAAACTTTAACCAAACGTAATGTTTGCACCTAGGGTAAAGTTGAAAAGTTTAAACAATTTTAAAATATCACTATATTTAGGCGAGTAAACGAAAAATGTTCATTTCAGACTCTAAAAACGTAGAAATCGTGTTTCAAGTTGAAATACGCCTTGGGACCATATCTCACCTAAAGTAAATGGTAGAATCAAACTTTAACCAAACGTAATGTTTGTACCTAGGGTAAAGTTAAAAAGTTTAAACAATTTTAAAATATCACTATATTTAGGCGAGTAAACGAAAAATGTTCATTTCAGACTCTAAAACCGCAGAAATCGTGTTTCAAGTTGAAATACGCCTTGGCACCATATCTCACCTAAAGTAAATGGTAGAATCAAACTTTAACCAAACGTAATGTTTGTACCTAGGGTAAAGTTGAAAAGTTTAAACAATTTTAAAATATCACTATATTTAGGCGAGTAAACGAAAAATGTTCATTTCAGACTCTAAAACCGCAGAAATCGTGTTTCAAGTTGAAATACGCCTTGGCACCATATCTCACCTAAAGTAAATGGTAGAATCAAACTTTAACTAAACGTAATGTTTGTACCTAGGGTAAAGTTAAAAAGTTTAAACAATTTTAAAATATCACTATATTTAGGCGAGTAAACGAAAAATGTTCATTTCAGACTCTAAAAACGTAGAAATCGTGTTTCAAGTTGAAATACGCCTTGTAAACGAAAAATGTTCGTTTCAGACTCTAAAACCGCAGAAATCGTGTTTCAAGTTGAAATACGCCTTGGCACCATATCTCACCTAAAGTAAATGGTAGAATCAAACTTTAACCAAACGTAATGTTTGTACCTAGGGTAAAGTTAAAAAGTTTAAACAATTTTAAAATATCACCAGATTTAGGCGAGTAAACGAAAAATGTTCATTTCAAACTCTAAAAACGTAGAAATCGTGTTTCAAGTTGAAATACGCCTTGTAAACGAAAAATGTTCGTTTCAGACTCTAAAACCGCAGAAATCGTGTTTCAAGTTGAAATACGCCTTGGGACCATATCTCACCTAAAGTAAATGGTAGAATCAAACTTTAACCAAACGTAATGTTTGTACCTAGGGTAAAGTTAAAAAGTTTAAACAATTTTAAAATATCACCAGATTTAGGCGAGTAAACGAAAAATGTTCATTTCAAACTCTAAAAACGTAGAAATCGTGTTTCAAGTTGAAATACGCCTTGTAAACGAAAAATGTTCGTTTCAGACTCTAAAACCGCTGAAATCGTGTTTCAAGTTGAAATACGCCTTGGCACCATATCTCACCTAAAGTAAATGGTAGAATCAAACTTTAACCAAACGTAATGTTTGTACCTAGGGTAAAGTTAAAAAGTTTAAACAATTTTAAAATATCACCAGATTTAGGCGAGTAAACGAAAAATGTTCATTTCAAACTCTAAAAACGTAGAAATCGTGTTTCAAGTTGAAATACGCCTTGTAAACGAAAAATGTTCGTTTCAGACTCTAAAACCGCTGAAATCGTGTTTCAAGTTGAAATACGCCTTGGCACCATTTCTCACCTAAAGTAAATGGTAGAATCAAACTTTAACCAAACGTAATGTTTGTACCTAGGGTAAAGTTAAAAAGTTTAAACAATTTTAAAATATCACTATATTTAGGCGAGTAAACGAAAAATGTTCATTTCAGACTCTAAAAACGTAGAAATCGTGTTTCAAGTTGAAATACGCCTTGGGACCATATCTCACCTAAAGTAAATGGTAGAATCAAACTTTAACGAAACGTAATGTTTGTACCTAGGGTAAAGTTTAAAAGTTTAAACAATTTTAAAATATCACTATATTTAGGCGAGTAAACGAAAAATGTTCATTTCAGACTCTAAAAACGTAGAAATCGTGTTTCAAGTTGAAATACGCCTTGGGACCATATCTCACCTAAAGTAAATGGTAGAATCAAACTTTAACCAAACGTAATGTTTGTACCTAGGGTAAAGTTGTAAAGTTTAAACAATTTTAAAATATCACTATATTTAGGCGAGTAAACGAAAAATGTTCATTTCAGACTCTAAAAACGTAGAAATCGTGTTTACAGTTGAAATACGCCTTGGGACCATATCTCACCTAAAGTAAATGGTAGAATCAAACTTTAACCAAACGTAATGTTTGCACCTAGGGTAAAGTTGAAAAGTTTAAACAATTTTAAAATATCACTATATTTAGGCGAGTAAACGAAAAATGTTCATTTCAGACTCTAAAAACGTAGAAATCGTGTTTCAAGTTGAAATACGCCTTGGGACCATATCTCACCTAAAGTAAATGGTAGAATCAAACTTTAACCAAACGTAATGTTTGTACCTAGGGTAAAGTTAAAAAGTTTAAACAATTTTAAAATATCACTATATTTAGGCGAGTAAACGAAAAATGTTCATTTCAGACTCTAAAAACATAGAAATCGTGTTTCAAGTTGAAATACGCCTTGTAAACGAAAAATGTTCGTTTCAGACTCTAAAACCGCAGAAATCGTGTTTCAAGTTGAAATACGCCTTGGGACCATATCTCACCTAAAGTAAATGGTAGAATCAAACTTTAACCAAACGTAATGTTTGTACCTAGGGTAAAGTTGAAAAGTTTAAACAATTTTAAAATATCACTATATTTAGGCGAGTAAACGAAAAATGTTCGTCTCAGACTCTAAAACCGCAGAAATCGTGTTTCAAGTTGAAATACGCCTTGGCACCATATCTCACCTAAAGTAAATGGTAGAATCAAACTTTAACCAAACGTAATGTTTGTACCTAGGGTAAAGTTGAAAAGTTTAAACAATTTTAAAATATCACTATATTTAGGCGAGTAAACGAAAAATGTTCATTTCAGACTCTAAAAACGTAGAAATCGTGTTTACAGTTGAAATACGCCTTGGGACCATATCTCACCTAAAGTAAATGGTAGAATCAAACTTTAACCAAACGTAATGTTTGCACCTAGGGTAAAGTTGAAAAGTTTAAACAATTTTAAAATATCACTATATTTAGGCGAGTAAACGAAAAATGTTCATTTCAGACTCTAAAAACGTAGAAATCGTGTTTCAAGTTGAAATACGCCTTGGGACCATATCTCACCTAAAGTAAATGGTAGAATCAAACTTTAACCAAACGTAATGTTTGTACCTAGGGTAAAGTTAAAAAGTTTAAACAATTTTAAAATATCACTATATTTAGGCGAGTAAACGAAAAATGTTCATTTCAGACTCTAAAACCGCAGAAATCGTGTTTCAAGTTGAAATACGCCTTGGCACCATATCTCACCTAAAGTAAATGGTAGAATCAAACTTTAACCAAACGTAATGTTTGTACCTAGGGTAAAGTTGAAAAGTTTAAACAATTTTAAAATATCACTATATTTAGGCGAGTAAACGAAAAATGTTCATTTCAGACTCTAAAACCGCAGAAATCGTGTTTCAAGTTGAAATACGCCTTGGCACCATATCTCACCTAAAGTAAATGGTAGAATCAAACTTTAACTAAACGTAATGTTTGTACCTAGGGTAAAGTTAAAAAGTTTAAACAATTTTAAAATATCACTATATTTAGGCGAGTAAACGAAAAATGTTCATTTCAGACTCTAAAAACGTAGAAATCGTGTTTCAAGTTGAAATACGCCTTGTAAACGAAAAATGTTCGTTTCAGACTCTAAAACCGCAGAAATCGTGTTTCAAGTTGAAATACGCCTTGGCACCATATCTCACCTAAAGTAAATGGTAGAATCAAACTTTAACCAAACGTAATGTTTGTACCTAGGGTAAAGTTAAAAAGTTTAAACAATTTTAAAATATCACCAGATTTAGGCGAGTAAACGAAAAATGTTCATTTCAAACTCTAAAAACGTAGAAATCGTGTTTCAAGTTGAAATACGCCTTGTAAACGAAAAATGTTCGTTTCAGACTCTAAAACCGCAGAAATCGTGTTTCAAGTTGAAATACGCCTTGGGACCATATCTCACCTAAAGTAAATGGTAGAATCAAACTTTAACCAAACGTAATGTTTGTACCTAGGGTAAAGTTAAAAAGTTTAAACAATTTTAAAATATCACCAGATTTAGGCGAGTAAACGAAAAATGTTCATTTCAAACTCTAAAAACGTAGAAATCGTGTTTCAAGTTGAAATACGCCTTGTAAACGAAAAATGTTCGTTTCAGACTCTAAAACCGCTGAAATCGTGTTTCAAGTTGAAATACGCCTTGGCACCATATCTCACCTAAAGTAAATGGTAGAATCAAACTTTAACCAAACGTAATGTTTGTACCTAGGGTAAAGTTAAAAAGTTTAAACAATTTTAAAATATCACCAGATTTAGGCGAGTAAACGAAAAATGTTCATTTCAAACTCTAAAAACGTAGAAATCGTGTTTCAAGTTGAAATACGCCTTGTAAACGAAAAATGTTCGTTTCAGACTCTAAAACCGCTGAAATCGTGTTTCAAGTTGAAATACGCCTTGGCACCATATCTCACCTAAAGTAAATGGTAGAATCAAACTTTAACCAAACGTAATGTTTGTACCTAGGGTAAAGTTAAAAAGTTTAAACAATTTTAAAATATCACCAGATTTAGGCGAGTAAAC
The DNA here is from genome assembly GCA_947425015.1 of Pterostichus niger. Lineage (NCBI taxonomy): Eukaryota > Metazoa > Arthropoda > Insecta > Coleoptera > Carabidae > Pterostichus > Pterostichus niger. Next base: position 16,318,017 of record OX380338.1, on the reverse strand, counting down.
GAAAAATGTTCATTTCAGACTCTAAAAACGTAGAAATCGTGTTTCAAGTTGAAATACGCCTAGTAAACGAAAAATGTTCGTTTCAGACTCTAAAACCGCAGAAATCGTGTTTCAAGGTGAAATACGCCTTGGGACCATATCTCACCTAAAGTAAATGGTAGAATCAAACTTTAACCAAACGTAATGTTTGTACCTAGGGTAAAGTTGAAAAGTTTAAACAATTTTAAAATATCACTATATTTAGGCGAGTAAACGAAAAATGTTCATTTCAGACTCTAAAAACGTAGAAATCGTGTTTCAAGTTGAAATACGCCTTGGGACCATATCTCACCTAAAGTAAATGGTAGAATCAAACTTTAACGAAACGTAATGTTTGTACCTAGGGTAAAGTTTAAAAGTTTAAACAATTTTAAAATATCACTATATTTAGGCGAGTAAACGAAAAATGTTCATTTCAGACTCTAAAAACGTAGAAATCGTGTTTCAAGTTGAAATACGCCTTGGGACCATATCTCACCTAAAGTAAATGGTAGAATCAAACTTTAACCAAACGTAATGTTTGTACCTAGGGTAAAGTTGTAAAGTTTAAACAATTTTAAAATATCACTATATTTAGGCGAGTAAACGAAAAATGTTCATTTCAGACTCTAAAAACGTAGAAATCGTGTTTACAGTTGAAATACGCCTTGGGACCATATCTCACCTAAAGTAAATGGTAGAATCAAACTTTAACCAAACGTAATGTTTGCACCTAGGGTAAAGTTGAAAAGTTTAAACAATTTTAAAATATCACTATATTTAGGCGAGTAAACGAAAAATGTTCATTTCAGACTCTAAAAACGTAGAAATCGTGTTTCAAGTTGAAATACGCCTTGGGACCATATCTCACCTAAAGTAAATGGTAGAATCAAACTTTAACCAAACGTAATGTTTGTACCTAGGGTAAAGTTAAAAAGTTTAAACAATTTTAAAATATCACTATATTTAGGCGAGTAAACGAAAAATGTTCATTTCAGACTCTAAAACCGCAGAAATCGTGTTTCAAGTTGAAATACGCCTTGGCACCATATCTCACCTAAAGTAAATGGTAGAATCAAACTTTAACCAAACGTAATGTTTGTACCTAGGGTAAAGTTGAAAAGTTTAAACAATTTTAAAATATCACTATATTTAGGCGAGTAAACGAAAAATGTTCATTTCAGACTCTAAAACCGCAGAAATCGTATTTCAAGTTGAAATACGCCTTGGCACCATATCTCACCTAAAGTAAATGGTAGAATCAAACTTTAACTAAACGTAATGTTTGTACCTAGGGTAAAGTTAAAAAGTTTAAACAATTTTAAAATATCACTATATTTAGGCGAGTAAACGAAAAATGTTCATTTCAGACTCTAAAAACGTAGAAATCGTGTTTCAAGTTGAAATACGCCTTGTAAACGAAAAATGTTCGTTTCAGACTCTAAAACCGCAGAAATCGTGTTTCAAGTTGAAATACGCCTTGGCACCATATCTCACCTAAAGTAAATGGTAGAATCAAACTTTAACCAAACGTAATGTTTGTACCTAGGGTAAAGTTAAAAAGTTTAAACAATTTTAAAATATCACCAGATTTAGGCGAGTAAACGAAAAATGTTCATTTCAAACTCTAAAAACGTAGAAATCGTGTTTCAAGTTGAAATACGCCTTGTAAACGAAAAATGTTCGTTTCAGACTCTAAAACCGCTGAAATCGTGTTTCAAGTTGAAATACGCCTTGGCACCATATCTCACCTAAAGTAAATGGTAGAATCAAACTTTAACCAAACGTAATGTTTGTACCTAGGGTAAAGTTGAAAAGTTTAAACAATTTAAAAATATCACTATATTTAGGCGAGGAAACGAAAAATGTTTATTTCAGACTCTAAAAACGTAGAAATCGTGTTTCAAGTTGAAATACGCCTTGAAAACGAAAAATGTTCGTTTCAGACTCTAAAACCGCAGAAATCGTGTTTCAAGTTGAAATACGCCTTGGCACCATATCTCACCTAAAGTAAATGGTAGAATCAAACTTTAACCAAACGTAATGTTTGTACCTAGGGTAAAGTTAAAAAGTTTAAACAATTTTAAAATATCACCAGATTTAGGCGAGTAAACGAAAAATGTTCATTTCAGACTCTAAAAACGTAGAAATCGTGTTTCAAGTTGAAATACGCCTTGTAAACGAAAAATGTTCGTTTCAGACTCTAAAACCGCAGAAATCGTGTTTCAAGTTGAAATACGCCTTGGGACCATATCTCACCTAAAGTAAATGGTAGAATCAAACTTTAACCAAACGTAATGTTTGTACCTAGGGTAAAGTTGAAAAGTTTAAACAATTTTAAAATATCACTATATTTAGGCGAGTAAACGAAAAATGTTCATTTCAGACTCTAAAAACGTAGAAATCGTGTTTGAAGTTGAAATACGCCTTGGGACCATATCTCACCTAAAGTAAATGGTAGAATCAAACTTTAACCAAACGTAATGTTTGTACCTAGGGTAAAGTTGAAAAGTTTAAACAATTTTAAAATATCACTATATTTAGGCGAGTAAACGAAAAATGTTCATTTCAGACTCTAAAAACGTAGAAATCGTGTTTCAAGTTGAAATACGCCTTGGGACCATATCTCACCTAAAGTAAATGGTAGAATCAAACTTTAACCAAACGTAATGTTTGTACCTAGGGTAAAGTTAAAAAGTTTAAACAATTTTAAAATATCACTATATTTAGGCGAGTAAACGAAAAATGTTCATTTCAGACTCTAAAAACATAGAAATCGTGTTTCAAGTTGAAATACGCCTTGTAAACGAAAAATGTTCGTTTCAGACTCTAAAACCGCAGAAATCGTGTTTCAAGTTGAAATACGCCTTGGGACCATATCTCACCTAAAGTAAATGGTAGAATCAAACTTTAACCAAACGTAATGTTTGTACCTAGGGTAAAGTTGAAAAGTTTAAACAATTTTAAAATATCACTATATTTAGGCGAGTAAACGAAAAATGTTCATTTCAGACTCAAAAACGTAGAAATCGTGTTTACAGTTGAAATACGCCTTGGGACCATATCTCACCTAAAGTAAATGGTAGAATCAAACTTTAACCAAACGTAATGTTTGCACCTAGGGTAAAGTTGAAAAGTTTAAACAATTTTAAAATATCACTATATTTAGGCGAGTAAACGAAAAATGTTCATTTCAGACTCTAAAAACGTAGAAATCGTGTTTCAAGTTGAAATACGCCTTGGGACCATATCTCACCTAAAGTAAATGGTAGAATCAAACTTTAACCAAACGTAATGTTTGTACCTAGGGTAAAGTTAAAAAGTTTAAACAATTTTAAAATATCACTATATTTAGGCGAGTAAACGAAAAATGTTCATTTCAGACTCTAAAACCGCAGAAATCGTGTTTCAAGTTGAAATACGCCTTGGCACCATATCTCACCTAAAGAAAATGGTAGAATCAAACTTTAACCAAACGTAATGTTTGTACCTAGGGTAAAGTTGAAAAGTTTAAACAATTTTAAAATATCACTATATTTAGGCGAGTAAACGAAAAATGTTCATTTCAGACTCTAAAACCGCAGAAATCGTGTTTCAAGTTGAAATACGCCTTGGCACCATATCTCACCTAAAGTAAATGGTAGAATCAAACTTTAACTAAACGTAATGTTTGTACCTAGGGTAAAGTTAAAAAGTTTAAACAATTTTAAAATATCACTATATTTAGGCGAGTAAACGAAAAATGTTCATTTCAGACTCTAAAAACGTAGAAATCGTGTTTCAAGTTGAAATACGCCTTGTAAACGAAAAATGTTCGTTTCAGACTCTAAAACCGCAGAAATCGTGTTTCAAGTTGAAATACGCCTTGGCACCATATCTCACCTAAAGTAAATGGTAGAATCAAACTTTAACCAAACGTAATGTTTGTACCTAGGGTAAAGTTGAAAAGTTTAAACAATTTTAAAATATCACTATATTTAGGCGAGTAAACGAAAAATGTTCGTCTCAGACTCTAAAACCGCAGAAATCGTGTTTCAAGTTGAAATACGCCTTGGCACCATATCTCACCTAAAGTAAATGGTAGAATCAAACTTTAACCAAACGTAATGTTTGTACCTAGGGTAAAGTTGAAAAGTTTAAACAATTTTAAAATATCACTATATTTAGGCGAGTAAACGAAAAATGTTCATTTCAGACTCTAAAAACGTAGAAATCGTGTTTACAGTTGAAATACGCCTTGGGACCATATCTCACCTAAAGTAAATGGTAGAATCAAACTTTAACCAAACGTAATGTTTGCACCTAGGGTAAAGTTGAAAAGTTTAAACAATTTTAAAATATCACTATATTTAGGCGAGTAAACGAAAAATGTTCATTTCAGACTCTAAAAACGTAGAAATCGTGTTTCAAGTTGAAATACGCCTTGGGACCATATCTCACCTAAAGTAAATGGTAGAATCAAACTTTAACCAAACGTAATGTTTGTACCTAGGGTAAAGTTAAAAAGTTTAAACAATTTTAAAATATCACTATATTTAGGCGAGTAAACGAAAAATGTTCATTTCAGACTCTAAAACCGCAGAAATCGTGTTTCAAGTTGAAATACGCCTTGGCACCATATCTCACCTAAAGTAAATGGTAGAATCAAACTTTAACCAAACGTAATGTTTGTACCTAGGGTAAAGTTGAAAAGTTTAAACAATTTTAAAATATCACTATATTTAGGCGAGTAAACGAAAAATGTTCATTTCAGACTCTAAAACCGCAGAAATCGTGTTTCAAGTTGAAATACGCCTTGGCACCATATCTCACCTAAAGTAAATGGTAGAATCAAACTTTAACTAAACGTAATGTTTGTACCTAGGGTAAAGTTAAAAAGTTTAAACAATTTTAAAATATCACTATATTTAGGCGAGTAAACGAAAAATGTTCATTTCAGACTCTAAAAACGTAGAAATCGTGTTTCAAGTTGAAATACGCCTTGTAAACGAAAAATGTTCGTTTCAGACTCTAAAACCGCAGAAATCGTGTTTCAAGTTGAAATACGCCTTGGCACCATATCTCACCTAAAGTAAATGGTAGAATCAAACTTTAACCAAACGTAATGTTTGTACCTAGGGTAAAGTTAAAAAGTTTAAACAATTTTAAAATATCACCAGATTTAGGCGAGTAAACGAAAAATGTTCATTTCAAACTCTAAAAACGTAGAAATCGTGTTTCAAGTTGAAATACGCCTTGTAAACGAAAAATGTTCGTTTCAGACTCTAAAACCGCAGAAATCGTGTTTCAAGTTGAAATACGCCTTGGGACCATATCTCACCTAAAGTAAATGGTAGAATCAAACTTTAACCAAACGTAATGTTTGTACCTAGGGTAAAGTTAAAAAGTTTAAACAATTTTAAAATATCACCAGATTTAGGCGAGTAAACGAAAAATGTTCATTTCAAACTCTAAAAACGTAGAAATCGTGTTTCAAGTTGAAATACGCCTTGTAAACGAAAAATGTTCGTTTCAGACTCTAAAACCGCTGAAATCGTGTTTCAAGTTGAAATACGCCTTGGCACCATATCTCACCTAAAGTAAATGGTAGAATCAAACTTTAACCAAACGTAATGTTTGTACCTAGGGTAAAGTTAAAAAGTTTAAACAATTTTAAAATATCACCAGATTTAGGCGAGTAAACGAAAAATGTTCATTTCAAACTCTAAAAACGTAGAAATCGTGTTTCAAGTTGAAATACGCCTTGTAAACGAAAAATGTTCGTTTCAGACTCTAAAACCGCTGAAATCGTGTTTCAAGTTGAAATACGCCTTGGCACCATTTCTCACCTAAAGTAAATGGTAGAATCAAACTTTAACCAAACGTAATGTTTGTACCTAGGGTAAAGTTAAAAAGTTTAAACAATTTTAAAATATCACTATATTTAGGCGAGTAAACGAAAAATGTTCATTTCAGACTCTAAAAACGTAGAAATCGTGTTTCAAGTTGAAATACGCCTTGGGACCATGTCTCACCTAAAGTAAATGGTAGAATCAAACTTTAACGAAACGTAATGTTTGTACCTAGGGTAAAGTTTAAAAGTTTAAACAATTTTAAAATATCACTATATTTAGGCGAGTAAACGAAAAATGTTCATTTCAGACTCTAAAAACGTAGAAATCGTGTTTCAAGTTGAAATACGCCTTGGGACCATATCTCACCTAAAGTAAATGGTAGAATCAAACTTTAACCAAACGTAATGTTTGTACCTAGGGTAAAGTTGTAAAGTTTAAACAATTTTAAAATATCACTATATTTAGGCGAGTAAACGAAAAATGTTCATTTCAGACTCTAAAAACGTAGAAATCGTGTTTACAGTTGAAATACGCCTTGGGACCATATCTCACCTAAAGTAAATGGTAGAATCAAACTTTAACCAAACGTAATGTTTGCACCTAGGGTAAAGTTGAAAAGTTTAAACAATTTTAAAATATCACTATATTTAGGCGAGTAAACGAAAAATGTTCATTTCAGACTCTAAAAACGTAGAAATCGTGTTTCAAGTTGAAATACGCCTTGGGACCATATCTCACCTAAAGTAAATGGTAGAATCAAACTTTAACCAAACGTAATGTTTGTACCTAGGGTAAAGTTAAAAAGTTTAAACAATTTTAAAATATCACTATATTTAGGCGAGTAAACGAAAAATGTTCATTTCAGACTCTAAAAACATAGAAATCGTGTTTCAAGTTGAAATACGCCTTGTAAACGAAAAATGTTCGTTTCAGACTCTAAAACCGCAGAAATCGTGTTTCAAGTTGAAATACGCCTTGGGACCATATCTCACCTAAAGTAAATGGTAGAATCAAACTTTAACCAAACGTAATGTTTGTACCTAGGGTAAAGTTGAAAAGTTTAAACAATTTTAAAATATCACTATATTTAGGCGAGTAAACGAAAAATGTTCGTCTCAGACTCTAAAACCGCAGAAATCGTGTTTCAAGTTGAAATACGCCTTGGCACCATATCTCACCTAAAGTAAATGGTAGAATCAAACTTTAACCAAACGTAATGTTTGTACCTAGGGTAAAGTTGAAAAGTTTAAACAATTTTAAAATATCACTATATTTAGGCGAGTAAACGAAAAATGTTCATTTCAGACTCTAAAAACGTAGAAATCGTGTTTACAGTTGAAATACGCCTTGGGACCATATCTCACCTAAAGTAAATGGTAGAATCAAACTTTAACCAAACGTAATGTTTGCACCTAGGGTAAAGTTGAAAAGTTTAAACAATTTTAAAATATCACTATATTTAGGCGAGTAAACGAAAAATGTTCATTTCAGACTCTAAAAACGTAGAAATCGTGTTTCAAGTTGAAATACGCCTTGGGACCATATCTCACCTAAAGTAAATGGTAGAATCAAACTTTAACCAAACGTAATGTTTGTACCTAGGGTAAAGTTAAAAAGTTTAAACAATTTTAAAATATCACTATATTTAGGCGAGTAAACGAAAAATGTTCATTTCAGACTCTAAAACCGCAGAAATCGTGTTTCAAGTTGAAATACGCCTTGGCACCATATCTCACCTAAAGTAAATGGTAGAATCAAACTTTAACCAAACGTAATGTTTGTACCTAGGGTAAAGTTGAAAAGTTTAAACAATTTTAAAATATCACTATATTTAGGCGAGTAAACGAAAAATGTTCATTTCAGACTCTAAAACCGCAGAAATCGTGTTTCAAGTTGAAATACGCCTTGGCACCATATCTCACCTAAAGTAAATGGTAGAATCAAACTTTAACTAAACGTAATGTTTGTACCTAGGGTAAAGTTAAAAAGTTTAAACAATTTTAAAATATCACTATATTTAGGCGAGTAAACGAAAAATGTTCATTTCAGACTCTAAAAACGTAGAAATCGTGTTTCAAGTTGAAATACGCCTTGTAAACGAAAAATGTTCGTTTCAGACTCTAAAACCGCAGAAATCGTGTTTCAAGTTGAAATACGCCTTGGCACCATATCTCACCTAAAGTAAATGGTAGAATCAAACTTTAACCAAACGTAATGTTTGTACCTAGGGTAAAGTTAAAAAGTTTAAACAATTTTAAAATATCACCAGATTTAGGCGAGTAAACGAAAAATGTTCATTTCAAACTCTAAAAACGTAGAAATCGTGTTTCAAGTTGAAATACGCCTTGTAAACGAAAAATGTTCGTTTCAGACTCTAAAACCGCAGAAATCGTGTTTCAAGTTGAAATACGCCTTGGGACCATATCTCACCTAAAGTAAATGGTAGAATCAAACTTTAACCAAACGTAATGTTTGTACCTAGGGTAAAGTTAAAAAGTTTAAACAATTTTAAAATATCACCAGATTTAGGCGAGTAAACGAAAAATGTTCATTTCAAACTCTAAAAACGTAGAAATCGTGTTTCAAGTTGAAATACGCCTTGTAAACGAAAAATGTTCGTTTCAGACTCTAAAACCGCTGAAATCGTGTTTCAAGTTGAAATACGCCTTGGCACCATATCTCACCTAAAGTAAATGGTAGAATCAAACTTTAACCAAACGTAATGTTTGTACCTAGGGTAAAGTTAAAAAGTTTAAACAATTTTAAAATATCACCAGATTTAGGCGAGTAAACGAAAAATGTTCATTTCAAACTCTAAAAACGTAGAAATCGTGTTTCAAGTTGAAATACGCCTTGTAAACGAAAAATGTTCGTTTCAGACTCTAAAACCGCTGAAATCGTGTTTCAAGTTGAAATACGCCTTGGCACCATATCTCACCTAAAGTAAATGGTAGAATCAAACTTTAACCAAACGTAATGTTTGTACCTAGGGTAAAGTTAAAAAGTTTAAACAATTTTAAAATATCACCAGATTTAGGCGAGTAAACGAAAAATGTTCATTTCAGACTCTAAAAACGTAGAAATCGTGTTTCAAGTTGAAATACGCCTAGTAAACGAAAAATGTTCGTTTCAGACTCTAAAACCGCAGAAATCGTGTTTCAAGTTGAAATACGCCTTGGGACCATATCTCACCTAAAGTAAATGGTAGAATCAAACTTTAACCAAACGTAATGTTTGTACCTAGGGTAAAGTTGAAAAGTTTAAACAATTTTAAAATATCACTATATTTAGGCGAGTAAACGAAAAATGTTCATTTCAGACTCTAAAAACGTAGAAATCGTGTTTCAAGTTGAAATACGCCTTGGGACCATATCTCACCTAAAGTAAATGGTAGAATCAAACTTTAACGAAACGTAATGTTTGTACCTAGGGTAAAGTTTAAAAGTTTAAACAATTTTAAAATATCACTATATTTAGGCGAGTAAACGAAAAATGTTCATTTCAGACTCTAAAAACGTAGAAATCGTGTTTCAAGTTGAAATACGCCTTGGGACCATATCTCACCTAAAGTAAATGGTAGAATCAAACTTTAACCAAACGTAATGTTTGTACCTAGGGTAAAGTTGTAAAGTTTAAACAATTTTAAAATATCACTATATTTAGGCGAGTAAACGAAAAATGTTCATTTCAGACTCTAAAAACGTAGAAATCGTGTTTACAGTTGAAATACGCCTTGGGACCATATCTCACCTAAAGTAAATGGTAGAATCAAACTTTAACCAAACGTAATGTTTGCACCTAGGGTAAAGTTGAAAAGTTTAAACAATTTTAAAATATCACTATATTTAGGCGAGTAAACGAAAAATGTTCATTTCAGACTCTAAAAACGTAGAAATCGTGTTTCAAGTTGAAATACGCCTTGGGACCATATCTCACCTAAAGTAAATGGTAGAATCAAACTTTAACCAAACGTAATGTTTGTACCTAGGGTAAAGTTAAAAAGTTTAAACAATTTTAAAATATCACTATATTTAGGCGAGTAAACGAAAAATGTTCATTTCAGACTCTAAAACCGCAGAAATCGTGTTTCAAGTTGAAATACGCCTTGGCACCATATCTCACCTAAAGTAAATGGTAGAATCAAACTTTAACCAAACGTAATGTTTGTACCTAGGGTAAAGTTGAAAAGTTTAAACAATTTTAAAATATCACTATATTTAGGCGAGTAAACGAAAAATGTTCATTTCAGACTCTAAAACCGCAGAAATCGTATTTCAAGTTGAAATACGCCTTGGCACCATATCTCACCTAAAGTAAATGGTAGAATCAAACTTTAACTAAACGTAATGTTTGTACCTAGGGTAAAGTTAAAAAGTTTAAACAATTTTAAAATATCACTATATTTAGGCGAGTAAACGAAAAATGTTCATTTCAGACTCTAAAAACGTAGAAATCGTGTTTCAAGTTGAAATACGCCTTGTAAACGAAAAATGTTCGTTTCAGACTCTAAAACCGCAGAAATCGTGTTTCAAGTTGAAATACGCCTTGGCACCATATCTCACCTAAAGTAAATGGTAGAATCAAACTTTAACCAAACGTAATGTTTGTACCTAGGGTAAAGTTAAAAAGTTTAAACAATTTTAAAATATCACCAGATTTAGGCGAGTAAACGAAAAATGTTCATTTCAAACTCTAAAAACGTAGAAATCGTGTTTCAAGTTGAAATACGCCTTGTAAACGAAAAATGTTCGTTTCAGACTCTAAAACCGCTGAAATCGTGTTTCAAGTTGAAATACGCCTTGGCACCATATCTCACCTAAAGTAAATGGTAGAATCAAACTTTAACCAAACGTAATGTTTGTACCTAGGGTAAAGTTAAAAAGTTTAAACAATTTTAAAATATCACCAGATTTAGGCGAGTAAACGAAAAATGTTCATTTCAAACTCTAAAAACGTAGAAATCGTGTTTCAAGTTGAAATACGCCTTGTAAACGAAAAATGTTCGTTTCAGACTCTAAAACCGCTGAAATCGTGTTTCAAGTTGAAATACGCCTTGGCACCATATCTCACCTAAAGTAAATGGTAGAATCAAACTTTAACCAAACGTAATGTTTGTACCTAGGGTAAAGTTAAAAAGTTTAAACAATTTTAAAATATCACCAGATTTAGGCGAGTAAACGAAAAATGTTCATTTCAGACTCTAAAAACGTAGAAATCGTGTTTCAAGTTGAAATACGCCTTGTAAACGAAAAATGTTCGTTTCAGACTCTAAAACCGCAGAAATCGTGTTTCAAGTTGAAATACGCCTTGGGACCATATCTCACCTAAAGTAAATGGTAGAATCAAACTTTAACCAAACGTAATGTTTGTACCTAGGGTAAAGTTGAAAAGTTTAAACAATTTTAAAATATCACTATATTTAGGCGAGTAAACGAAAAATGTTCATTTCAGACTCTAAAAACGTAGAAATCGTGTTTGAAGTTGAAATACGCCTTGGGACCATATCTCACCTAAAGTAAATGGTAGAATCAAACTTTAACCAAACGTAATGTTTGTACCTAGGGTAAAGTTGAAAAGTTTAAACAATTTTAAAATATCACTATATTTAGGCGAGTAAACGAAAAATGTTCATTTCAGACTCTAAAAACGTAGAAATCGTGTTTCAAGTTGAAATACGCCTTGGGACCATATCTCACCTAAAGTAAATGGTAGAATCAAACTTTAACCAAACGTAATGTTTGTACCTAGGGTAAAGTTAAAAAGTTTAAACAATTTTAAAATATCACTATATTTAGGCGAGTAAACGAAAAATGTTCATTTCAGACTCTAAAAACATAGAAATCGTGTTTCAAGTTGAAATACGCCTTGTAAACGAAAAATGTTCGTTTCAGACTCTAAAACCGCAGAAATCGTGTTTCAAGTTGAAATACGCCTTGGGACCATATCTCACCTAAAGTAAATGGTAGAATCAAACTTTAACCAAACGTAATGTTTGTACCTAGGGTAAAGTTGAAAAGTTTAAACAATTTTAAAATATCACTATATTTAGGCGAGTAAACGAAAAATGTTCGTCTCAGACTCTAAAACCGCAGAAATCGTGTTTCAAGTTGAAATACGCCTTGGCATTATATCTCACCTAAAGTAAATGGTAGAATCAAACTTTAACCAAACGTAATGTTTGTACCTAGGGTAAAGTTGAAAAGTTTAAACAATTTTAAAATATCACTATATTTAGGCGAGTAAACGAAAAATGTTCATTTCAGACTCAAAAACGTAGAAATCGTGTTTACAGTTGAAATACGCCTTGGGACCATATCTCACCTAAAGTAAATGGTAGAATCAAACTTTAACCAAACGTTATGTTTGCACCTAGGGTAAAGTTGAAAAGTTTAAACAATTTTAAAATATCACTATATTTAGGCGAGTAAACGAAAAATGTTCATTTCAGACTCTAAAAACGTAGAAATCGTGTTTCAAGTTGAAATACGCCTTGGGACCATATCTCACCTAAAGTAAATGGTAGAATCAAACTTTAACCAAACGTAATGTTTGTACCTAGGGTAAAGTTAAAAAGTTTAAACAATTTTAAAATATCACTATATTTAGGCGAGTAAACGAAAAATGTTCATTTCAGACTCTAAAACCGCAGAAATCGTGTTTCAAGTTGAAATACGCCTTGGCACCATATCTCACCTAAAGAAAATGGTAGAATCAAACTTTAACCAAACGTAATGTTTGTACCTAGGGTAAAGTTGAAAAGTTTAAACAATTTTAAAATATCACTATATTTAGGCGAGTAAACGAAAAATGTTCATTTCAGACTCTAAAACCGCAGAAATCGTGTTTCAAGTTGAAATACGCCTTGGCACCATATCTCACCTAAAGTAAATGGTAGAATCAAACTTTAACTAAACGTAATGTTTGTACCTAGGGTAAAGTTAAAAAGTTTAAACAATTTTAAAATATCACTATATTTAGGCGAGTAAACGAAAAATGTTCATTTCAGACTCTAAAAACGTAGAAATCGTGTTTCAAGTTGAAATACGCCTTGTAAACGAAAAATGTTCGTTTCAGACTCTAAAACCGCAGAAATCGTGTTTCAAGTTGAAATACGCCTTGGCACCATATCTCACCTAAAGTAAATGGTAGAATCAAACTTTAACCAAACGTAATGTTTGTACCTAGGGTAAAGTTAAAAAGTTTAAACAATTTTAAAATATCACCAGATTTAGGCGAGTAAACGAAAAATGTTCATTTCAAACTCTAAAAACGTAGAAATCGTGTTTCAAGTTGAAATACGTTTTGTAAACGAAAAATGTTCGTCTCAGACTCTAAAACCGCAGAAATCGTGTTTCAAGTTGAAATACGCCTTGGCACCATATCTCACCTAAAGTAAATGGTAGAATCAAACTTTAACCAAACGTAATGTTTGTACCTAGGGTAAAGTTAAAAAGTTTAAACAATTTTAAAATATCACCAGATTTAGGCGAGTAAACGAAAAATGTTCATTTCAGACTCTAAAAACGTAGAAATCGTGTTTCAAGTTGAAATACGCCTTGGCACCATATCTCACCTAAAGTAAATGGTAGAATCAAACTTTAACCAAACGTAATGTTTGTACCTAGGGTAAAGTTGAAAAGTTTAAACAATTTTAAAATATCACTATATTTAGGCGAGTAAACGAAAAATGTTCATTTCAGACTCAAAAACGTAGAAATCGTGTTTACAGTTGAAATACGCCTTGGGACCATATCTCACCTAAAGTAAATGGTAGAATCAAACTTTAACCAAACGTAATGTTTGCACCTAGAGTAAAGTTGAAAAGTTTAAACAATTTTAAAATATCACTATATTTAGGCGAGTAAACGAAAAATGTTCATTTCAGACTCTAAAAACGTAGAAATCGTGTTTACAGTTGAAATACGCCTTGGGACCATATCTCACCTAAAGTAAATGGTAGAATCAAACTTTAACCAAACGTAATGTTTGCACCTAGGGTAAAGTTGAAAAGTTTAAACAATTTTAAAATATCACTATATTTAGGCGAGTAAACGAAAAATGTTCATTTCAGACTCTAAAACCGCAGAAATCGTGTTTCAAGTTGAAATACGCCTTGGCACCATATCTCACCTAAAGTAAATGGTAGAATCAAACTTTAACCAAACGTAATGTTTGTACCTAGGGTAAAGTTGAAAAGTTTAAACAATTTTAAAATATCACTATATTTAGGCGAGTAAACGAAAAATGTTCATTTCAGACTCTAAAAACGTAGAAATCGTGTTTCAAGTTGAAATACGCCTTGTAAACGAAAAATGTTCGTTTCAGACTCTAAAACCGCAGAAATCGTGTTTCAAGTTGAAATACGCCTTGGCACCATAACTCACCTAAAGTAAATGGTAGAATCAAACTTTAACCAAACGTAATGTTTGTACCTAGGGTAAAGTTGAAAAGTTTAAACAATTTTAAAATATCACTATATTTAGGCGAGTAAACGAAAAATGTTCATTTTAGACTCTAAAAACGAAGAAATCGTGTTTCAAGTTGAAATACGCCTTGTAAACGAAAAATGTTCATTTCAGACTCTAAAACCGCAGAAATCGTGTTTCAAGTTGAAATACGCCTTGGCACCATAACTCACCTAAAGTAAATGGTAGAATCAAACTTTAACCAAACGTAATGTTTGTACCTAGGGTAAAGTTGAAAAGTTTAAACAATTTTAAAATATCACTATATTTAGGCGAGTAAACGAAAAATGTTCATTTCAGACTCTAAAACCGCAGAAATCGTGTTTCAAGTTGAAATACGCCTTGGCACCATATCTCACCTAAAGTAAATGGTAGAATCAAACTTTAACTAAACGTAATGTTTGTACCTAGGGTAAAGTTAAAAAGTTTAAACAATTTTAAAATATCACCAGATTTAGGCGAGTAAACGAAAAATGTTCATTTCAAACTCTAAAAACGTAGAAATCGTGTTTCAAGTTGAAATACGTTTTGTAAACGAAAAATGTTCGTTTCAGACTCTAAAAGCGCTGAAATCGTGTTTCAAGTTGAAATACGCCTTGGCACCATATCTCACCTAAAGTAAATGGTAGAATCAAACTTTAACCAAACGTAATGTTTGTACCTAGGTAAAGTTAAAAAGTTTAAACAATTTTAAAATATCACCAGATTTAGGCGAGTAAACGAAAAATGTTCATTTCAGACTCTAAAAACGTAGAAATCGTGTTTCAAGTTGAAATACGCCTTGGGACCATATCTCACCTAAAGTAAATGGTAGAATCAAACTTTAACCAAACGTAATGTTTGTACCTAGGGTAAAGTTAAAAAGTTTAAACAATTTTAAAATATCACTATATTTAGGCGAGTAAACGAAAAATGTTCATTTCAGACTCTAAAAACGTAGAAATCGTGTTTCAAGTTGAAATACGCCTTGTAAACGAAAAATGTTCGTTTCAGACTCTAAAACCGCAGAAATCGTGTTTCAAGTTGAAATACGCCTTGGCACCATATCTCACCTAAAGTAAATGGTAGAATCAAACTTTAACCAAACGTAATGTTTGTACCTAGGGTAAAGTTAAAAAGTTTAAACAATTTTAAAATATCACCAGATTTAGGCGAGTAAACGAAAAATGTTCATTTCAGACTCTAAAAACGTAGAAATCGTGTTTCAAGTTGAAATACGCCTTGTAAACGAAAAATGTTCGTTTCAGACTCTAAAACCGCAGAAATCGTGTTTCAAGTTGAAATACGCCTTGGCACCATATCTCACCTAAAGTAAATGGTAGAATCAAACTTTAACCAAACGTAATGTTTGTACCTAGGGTAAAGTTAAAAAGTTTAAACAATTTTAAAATATCACTATATTTAGGCGAGTAAACGAAAAATGTTCATTTCAGACTCTAAAAACGTAGAAATCGTGTTTCAAGTTGAAATACGCCTTGTAAACGAAAAATGTTCGTTTCAGACTCTAAAACCGCAGAAATCGTGTTTCAAGTTGAAATACGCCTTGGGACCATATCTCACCTAAAGTAAATGGTAGAATCAAACTTTAACCAAACGTAATGTTTGTACCTAGGGTAAAGTTGAAAAGTTTAAACAATTTTAAAATATCACTATATTTAGGCGAGTAAACGAAAAATGTTCATTTCAGACTCTAAAAACGTAGAAATCGTGTTTACAGTTGAAATACGCCTTGGGACCATATCTCACCTAAAGTAAATGGTAGAATCAAACTTTAACCAAACGTAATGTTTGCACCTAGGGTAAAGTTAAAAAGTTTAAACAATTTTAAAATATCACCAGATTTAGGCGAGTAAACGAAAAATGTTCATTTCAGACTCTAAAAACGTAGAAATCGTGTTTCAAGTTGAAATACGCCTTGTAAACGAAAAATGTTCGTTTCAGACTCTAAAACCGCAGAAATCGTGTTTCAAGTTGAAATACGCCTTGGGACCATATCTCACCTAAAGTAAATGGTAGAATCAAACTTTAACCAAACGTAATGTTTGTACCTAGGGTAAAGTTGAAAAGTTTAAACAATTTTAAGATATCACTATATTTAGGCGAGTAAACGAAAAATGTTCATTTCAGACTCTAAAAACGTAGAAATCGTGTTTACAGTTGAAATACGCCTTGGGACCATATCTCACCTAAAGTAAATGGTAGAATCAAACTTTAACCAAACGTAATGTTTGCACCTAGGGTAAAGTTGAAAAGTTTAAACAATTTTAAAATATCACTATATTTAGGCGAGTAAACGAAAAATGTTCATTTCAGACTCTAAAACCGCAGAAATCGTGTTTCAAGTTGAAATACGCCTTGGCACCATATCTCACCTAAAGTAAATGGTAGAATCAAACTTTAACCAAACGTAATGTTTGTACCTAGGGTAAAGTTGAAAAGTTTAAACAATTTTAAAATATCACTATATTTAGGCGAGTAAACGAAAAATGTTCATTTCAGACTCTAAAAACGTAGAAATCGTGTTTACAGTTGAAATACGCCTTGGGACCATATCTCACCTAAAGTAAATGGTAGAATCAAACTTTAACCAAACGTAATGTTTGCACCTAGGGTAAAGTTGAAAAGTTTAAACAATTTTAAAATATCACTATATTTAGGCGAGTAAACGAAAAATGTTCATTTCAGACTCTAAAACCGCAGAAATCGTGTTTCAAGTTGAAATACGCCTTGGCACCATATCTCACCTAAAGTAAATGGTAGAATCAAACTTTAACCAAACGTAATGTTTGTACCTAGGGTAAAGTTGAAAAGTTTAAACAATTTTAAAATATCACTATATTTAGGCGAGTAAACGAAAAATGTTCATTTCAGACTCTAAAAACGTAGAAATCGTGTTTCAAGTTGAAATACGCCTTGTAAACGAAAAATGTTCGTTTCAGACTCTAAAACCGCAGAAATCGTGTTTCAAGTTGAAATACGCCTTGGCACCATAACTCACCTAAAGTAAATGGTAGAATCAAACTTTAACCAAACGTAATGTTTGTACCTAGGGTAAAGTTGAAAAGTTTAAACAATTTTAAAATATCACTATATTTAGGCGAGTAAACGAAAAATGTTCATTTTAGACTCTAAAAACGAAGAAATCGTGTTTCAAGTTGAAATACGCCTTGTAAACGAAAAATGTTCATTTCAGACTCTAAAACCGCAGAAATCGTGTTTCAAGTTGAAATACGCCTTGGCACCATAACTCACCTAAAGTAAATGGTAGAATCAAACTTTAACCAAACGTAATGTTTGTACCTAGGGTAAAGTTGAAAAGTTTAAACAATTTTAAAATATCACTATATTTAGGCGAGTAAACGAAAAATGTTCATTTCAGACTCTAAAACCGCAGAAATCGTGTTTCAAGTTGAAATACGCCTTGGCACCATATCTCACCTAAAGTAAATGGTAGAATCAAACTTTAACTAAACGTAATGTTTGTACCTAGGGTAAAGTTAAAAAGTTTAAACAATTTTAAAATATCACCAGATTTAGGCGAGTAAACGAAAAATGTTCATTTCAAACTCTAAAAACGTAGAAATCGTGTTTCAAGTTGAAATACGTTTTGTAAACGAAAAATGTTCGTTTCAGACTCTAAAAGCGCTGAAATCGTGTTTCAAGTTGAAATACGCCTTGGCACCATATCTCACCTAAAGTAAATGGTAGAATCAAACTTTAACCAAACGTAATGTTTGTACCTAGGTAAAGTTAAAAAGTTTAAACAATTTTAAAATATCACCAGATTTAGGCGAGTAAACGAAAAATGTTCATTTCAGACTCTAAAAACGTAGAAATCGTGTTTCAAGTTGAAATACGC
Source organism: Pterostichus niger (assembly GCA_947425015.1). Classification (NCBI taxonomy): domain Eukaryota; kingdom Metazoa; phylum Arthropoda; class Insecta; order Coleoptera; family Carabidae; genus Pterostichus; species Pterostichus niger. The sequence continues at coordinate 16,299,841 of OX380338.1, read as the reverse complement.
CTTGGGACCATATCTCACCTAAAGTAAATGGTAGAATCAAACTTTAACCAAACGTAATGTTTGTACCTAGGGTAAAGTTAAAAAGTTTAAACAATTTTAAAATATCACTATATTTAGGCGAGTAAACGAAAAATGTTCATTTCAGACTCTAAAAACGTAGAAATCGTGTTTCAAGTTGAAATACGCCTTGTAAACGAAAAATGTTCGTTTCAGACTCTAAAACCGCAGAAATCGTGTTTCAAGTTGAAATACGCCTTGGCACCATATCTCACCTAAAGTAAATGGTAGAATCAAACTTTAACCAAACGTAATGTTTGTACCTAGGGTAAAGTTAAAAAGTTTAAACAATTTTAAAATATCACCAGATTTAGGCGAGTAAACGAAAAATGTTCATTTCAGACTCTAAAAACGTAGAAATCGTGTTTCAAGTTGAAATACGCCTTGTAAACGAAAAATGTTCGTTTCAGACTCTAAAACCGCAGAAATCGTGTTTCAAGTTGAAATACGCCTTGGCACCATATCTCACCTAAAGTAAATGGTAGAATCAAACTTTAACCAAACGTAATGTTTGTACCTAGGGTAAAGTTAAAAAGTTTAAACAATTTTAAAATATCACTATATTTAGGCGAGTAAACGAAAAATGTTCATTTCAGACTCTAAAAACGTAGAAATCGTGTTTCAAGTTGAAATACGCCTTGTAAACGAAAAATGTTCGTTTCAGACTCTAAAACCGCAGAAATCGTGTTTCAAGTTGAAATACGCCTTGGGACCATATCTCACCTAAAGTAAATGGTAGAATCAAACTTTAACCAAACGTAATGTTTGTACCTAGGGTAAAGTTGAAAAGTTTAAACAATTTTAAAATATCACTATATTTAGGCGAGTAAACGAAAAATGTTCATTTCAGACTCTAAAAACGTAGAAATCGTGTTTACAGTTGAAATACGCCTTGGGACCATATCTCACCTAAAGTAAATGGTAGAATCAAACTTTAACCAAACGTAATGTTTGCACCTAGGGTAAAGTTAAAAAGTTTAAACAATTTTAAAATATCACCAGATTTAGGCGAGTAAACGAAAAATGTTCATTTCAGACTCTAAAAACGTAGAAATCGTGTTTCAAGTTGAAATACGCCTTGTAAACGAAAAATGTTCGTTTCAGACTCTAAAACCGCAGAAATCGTGTTTCAAGTTGAAATACGCCTTGGGACCATATCTCACCTAAAGTAAATGGTAGAATCAAACTTTAACCAAACGTAATGTTTGTACCTAGGGTAAAGTTGAAAAGTTTAAACAATTTTAAGATATCACTATATTTAGGCGAGTAAACGAAAAATGTTCATTTCAGACTCTAAAAACGTAGAAATCGTGTTTACAGTTGAAATACGCCTTGGGACCATATCTCACCTAAAGTAAATGGTAGAATCAAACTTTAACCAAACGTAATGTTTGCACCTAGGGTAAAGTTGAAAAGTTTAAACAATTTTAAAATATCACTATATTTAGGCGAGTAAACGAAAAATGTTCATTTCAGACTCTAAAACCGCAGAAATCGTGTTTCAAGTTGAAATACGCCTTGGCACCATATCTCACCTAAAGTAAATGGTAGAATCAAACTTTAACCAAACGTAATGTTTGTACCTAGGGTAAAGTTGAAAAGTTTAAACAATTTTAAAATATCACTATATTTAGGCGAGTAAACGAAAAATGTTCATTTCAGACTCTAAAACCGCAGAAATCGTGTTTCAAGTTGAAATACGCCTTGGCACCATATCTCACCTAAAGTAAATGGTAGAATCAAACTTTAACCAAACGTAATGTTTGTACCTAGGGTAAAGTTAAAAAGTTTAAACAATTTTAAAATATCACTATATTTAGGCGAGTAAACGAAAAATGTTCATTTCAGACTCTAAAAACGTAGAAATCGTGTTTCAAGTTGAAATACGCCTTGTAAACGAAAAATGTTCGTTTCAGACTCTAAAACCGCAGAAATCGTGTTTCAAGTTGAAATACGCCTTGGCACCATATCTCACCTAAAGTAAATGGTAGAATCAAACTTTAACCAAACGTAATGTTTGTACCTAGGGTAAAGTTAAAAAGTTTAAACAATTTTAAAATATCACCAGATTTAGGCGTGTAAACGAAAAATGTTCATTTCAAACTCTAAAAACGTAGAAATCGTGTTTCAAGTTGAAATACGCCTTGTAAACGAAAAATGTTCGTTTCAGACTCTAAAACCGCTGAAATCGTGTTTCAAGTTGAAATACGCCTTGGCACCATATCTCACCTAAAGTAAATGGTAGAATCAAACTTTAACCAAACGTAATGTTTGTACCTAGGGTAAAGTTAAAAAGTTTAAACAATTTTAAAATATCACCAGATTTAGGCGAGTAAACGAAAAATGTTCATTTCAGACTCTAATAACGTAGAAATCGTGTTTCAAGTTGAAATACGCCTTGTAAACGAAAAATGTTCGTTTCAGACTCTAAAACCGCAGAAATCGTGTTTCAAGTTGAAATACGCCTTGGGACCATATCTCACCTAAAGTAAATGGTAGAATCAAACTTTAACCAAACGTAATGTTTGTACCTAGGGTAAAGTTGAAAAGTTTAAACAATTTTAAAATATCACTATATTTAGGCGAGTAAACGAAAAATGTTCATTTCAGACTCTAAAAACGTAGAAATCGTGTTTCAAGTTGAAATACGCCTTGGGACCATATCTCACCTAAAGTAAATGGTAGAATCAAACTTTAACCAAACATAATGTTTGTACCTAGGGTAAAGTTGAAAAGTTTAAACAATTTTAAAATATCACTATATTTAGGCGAGTAAACGAAAAATGTTCATTTCAGACTCTAAAAACGTAGAAATCGTGTTTCAAGTTGAAATACGCCTTGGGACCATATCTCACCTAAAGTAAATGGTAGAATCAAACTTTAACCAAACGTAATGTTTGTACCTAGGGTAAAGTTAAAAAGTTTAAACAATTTTAAAATATCACTATATTTAGGCGAGTAAACGAAAAATGTTCATTTCAGACTCTAAAACCGCAGAAATCGTGTTTCAAGTTGAAATACGCCTTGGCACCATAACTCACCTAAAGTAAATGGTAGAATCAAACTTTAACCAAACGTAATGTTTGTACCTAGGGTAAAGTTGAAAAGTTTAAACAATTTTAAAATATCACTATATTTAGGCGAGTAAAAGAAAAATGTTCATTTCAGACTCTAAAACCGCAGAAATCGTGTTTCAAGTTGAAATACGCCTTGGCACCATATCTCACCTAAAGTAAATGGTAGAATCAAACTTTAACTAAACGTAATGTTTGTACCTAGGGTAAAGTTAAAAAGTTTAAACAATTTTAAAATATCACTATATTTAGGCGAGTAAACGAAAAATGTTCATTTCAGACTCTAAAAACGTAGAAATCGTGTTTCAAGTTGAAATACGCCTAGTAAACGAAAAATGTTCGTTTCAGACTCTAAAACCGCAGAAATCGTGTTTCAAGTTGAAATACGCCTTGGGACCATATCTCACCTAAAGTAAATGGTAGAATCAAACTTTAACCAAACGTAATGTTTGTACCTAGGGTAAAGTTGAAAAGTTTAAACAATTTTAAAATATCACTATATTTAGGCGAGTAAACGAAAAATGTTCATTTCAGACTCTAAAAACGTAGAAATCGTGTTTCAAGTTGAAATACGCCTTGGGACCATATCTCACCTAAAGTAAATGGTAGAATCAAACTTTAACGAAACGTAATGTTTGTACCTAGGGTAAAGTTTAAAAGTTTAAACAATTTTAAAATATCACTATATTTAGGCGAGTAAACGAAAAATGTTCATTTCAGACTCTAAAAACGTAGAAATCGTGTTTCAAGTTGAAATACGCCTTGGGACCATATCTCACCTAAAGTAAATGGTAGAATCAAACTTTAACCAAACGTAATGTTTGTACCTAGGGTAAAGTTGTAAAGTTTAAACAATTTTAAAATATCACTATATTTAGGCGAGTAAACGAAAAATGTTCATTTCAGACTCTAAAAACGTAGAAATCGTGTTTACAGTTGAAATACGCCTTGGGACCATATCTCACCTAAAGTAAATGGTAGAATCAAACTTTAACCAAACGTAATGTTTGCACCTAGGGTAAAGTTGAAAAGTTTAAACAATTTTAAAATATCACTATATTTAGGCGAGTAAACGAAAAATGTTCATTTCAGACTCTAAAAACGTAGAAATCGTGTTTCAAGTTGAAATACGCCTTGGGACCATATCTCACCTAAAGTAAATGGTAGAATCAAACTTTAACCAAACGTAATGTTTGTACCTAGGGTAAAGTTAAAAAGTTTAAACAATTTTAAAATATCACTATATTTAGGCGAGTAAACGAAAAATGTTCATTTCAGACTCTAAAACCGCAGAAATCGTGTTTCAAGTTGAAATACGCCTTGGCACCATATCTCACCTAAAGTAAATGGTAGAATCAAACTTTAACCAAACGTAATGTTTGTACCTAGGGTAAAGTTGAAAAGTTTAAACAATTTTAAAATATCACTATATTTAGGCGAGTAAACGAAAAATGTTCATTTCAGACTCTAAAACCGCAGAAATCGTATTTCAAGTTGAAATACGCCTTGGCACCATATCTCACCTAAAGTAAATGGTAGAATCAAACTTTAACTAAACGTAATGTTTGTACCTAGGGTAAAGTTAAAAAGTTTAAACAATTTTAAAATATCACTATATTTAGGCGAGTAAACGAAAAATGTTCATTTCAGACTCTAAAAACGTAGAAATCGTGTTTCAAGTTGAAATACGCCTTGTAAACGAAAAATGTTCGTTTCAGACTCTAAAACCGCAGAAATCGTGTTTCAAGTTGAAATACGCCTTGGCACCATATCTCACCTAAAGTAAATGGTAGAATCAAACTTTAACCAAACGTAATGTTTGTACCTAGGGTAAAGTTAAAAAGTTTAAACAATTTTAAAATATCACCAGATTTAGGCGAGTAAACGAAAAATGTTCATTTCAAACTCTAAAAACGTAGAAATCGTGTTTCAAGTTGAAATACGCCTTGTAAACGAAAAATGTTCGTTTCAGACTCTAAAACCGCTGAAATCGTGTTTCAAGTTGAAATACGCCTTGGCACCATATCTCACCTAAAGTAAATGGTAGAATCAAACTTTAACCAAACGTAATGTTTGTACCTAGGGTAAAGTTAAAAAGTTTAAACAATTTTAAAATATCACTATATTTAGGCGAGTAAACGAAAAATGTTCATTTCAGACTCTAAAAACGTAGAAATCGTGTTTCAAGTTGAAATACGCCTTGTAAACGAAAAATGTTCGTTTCAGACTCTAAAAGCGCTGAAATCGTGTTTCAAGTTGAAATACGCCTTGGCACCATATCTCACCTAAAGTAAATGGTAGAATCAAACTTTAACCAAACGTAATGTTTGTACCTAGGTAAAGTTAAAAAGTTTAAACAATTTTAAAATATCACCAGATTTAGGCGAGTAAACGAAAAATGTTCATTTCAGACTCTAAAAACGTAGAAATCGTGTTTCAAGTTGAAATACGCCTTGGGACCATATCTCACCTAAAGTAAATGGTAGAATCAAACTTTAACCAAACGTAATGTTTGTACCTAGGGTAAAGTTAAAAAGTTTAAACAATTTTAAAATATCACTATATTTAGGCGAGTAAACGAAAAATGTTCATTTCAGACTCTAAAAACGTAGAAATCGTGTTTCAAGTTGAAATACGCCTTGTAAACGAAAAATGTTCGTTTCAGACTCTAAAAGCGCTGAAATCGTGTTTCAAGTTGAAATACGCCTTGGCACCATATCTCACCTAAAGTAAATGGTAGAATCAAACTTTAACCAAACGTAATGTTTGTACCTAGGTAAAGTTAAAAAGTTTAAACAATTTTAAAATATCACCAGATTTAGGCGAGTAAACGAAAAATGTTCATTTCAGACTCTAAAAACGTAGAAATCGTGTTTCAAGTTGAAATACGCCTTGGGACCATATCTCACCTAAAGTAAATGGTAGAATCAAACTTTAACCAAACGTAATGTTTGTACCTAGGGTAAAGTTAAAAAGTTTAAACAATTTTAAAATATCACTATATTTAGGCGAGTAAACGAAAAATGTTCATTTCAGACTCTAAAAACGTAGAAATCGTGTTTCAAGTTGAAATACGCCTTGTAAACGAAAAATGTTCGTTTCAGACTCTAAAACCGCAGAAATCGTGTTTCAAGTTGAAATACGCCTTGGCACCATATCTCACCTAAAGTAAATGGTAGAATCAAACTTTAACCAAACGTAATGTTTGTACCTAGGGTAAAGTTAAAAAGTTTAAACAATTTTAAAATATCACCAGATTTAGGCGAGTAAACGAAAAATGTTCATTTCAGACTCTAAAAACGTAGAAATCGTGTTTCAAGTTGAAATACGCCTTGTAAACGAAAAATGTTCGTTTCAGACTCTAAAACCGCAGAAATCGTGTTTCAAGTTGAAATACGCCTTGGCACCATATCTCACCTAAAGTAAATGGTAGAATCAAACTTTAACCAAACGTAATGTTTGTACCTAGGGTAAAGTTAAAAAGTTTAAACAATTTTAAAATATCACTATATTTAGGCGAGTAAACGAAAAATGTTCATTTCAGACTCTAAAAACGTAGAAATCGTGTTTCAAGTTGAAATACGCCTTGTAAACGAAAAATGTTCGTTTCAGACTCTAAAACCGCAGAAATCGTGTTTCAAGTTGAAATACGCCTTGGGACCATATCTCACCTAAAGTAAATGGTAGAATCAAACTTTAACCAAACGTAATGTTTGTACCTAGGGTAAAGTTGAAAAGTTTAAACAATTTTAAAATATCACTATATTTAGGCGAGTAAACGAAAAATGTTCATTTCAGACTCTAAAAACGTAGAAATCGTGTTTACAGTTGAAATACGCCTTGGGACCATATCTCACCTAAAGTAAATGGTAGAATCAAACTTTAACCAAACGTAATGTTTGCACCTAGGGTAAAGTTAAAAAGTTTAAACAATTTTAAAATATCACCAGATTTAGGCGAGTAAACGAAAAATGTTCATTTCAGACTCTAAAAACGTAGAAATCGTGTTTCAAGTTGAAATACGCCTTGTAAACGAAAAATGTTCGTTTCAGACTCTAAAACCGCAGAAATCGTGTTTCAAGTTGAAATACGCCTTGGGACCATATCTCACCTAAAGTAAATGGTAGAATCAAACTTTAACCAAACGTAATGTTTGTACCTAGGGTAAAGTTGAAAAGTTTAAACAATTTTAAGATATCACTATATTTAGGCGAGTAAACGAAAAATGTTCATTTCAGACTCTAAAAACGTAGAAATCGTGTTTACAGTTGAAATACGCCTTGGGACCATATCTCACCTAAAGTAAATGGTAGAATCAAACTTTAACCAAACGTAATGTTTGCACCTAGGGTAAAGTTGAAAAGTTTAAACAATTTTAAAATATCACTATATTTAGGCGAGTAAACGAAAAATGTTCATTTCAGACTCTAAAACCGCAGAAATCGTGTTTCAAGTTGAAATACGCCTTGGCACCATATCTCACCTAAAGTAAATGGTAGAATCAAACTTTAACCAAACGTAATGTTTGTACCTAGGGTAAAGTTGAAAAGTTTAAACAATTTTAAAATATCACTATATTTAGGCGAGTAAACGAAAAATGTTCATTTCAGACTCTAAAACCGCAGAAATCGTGTTTCAAGTTGAAATACGCCTTGGCACCATATCTCACCTAAAGTAAATGGTAGAATCAAACTTTAACCAAACGTAATGTTTGTACCTAGGGTAAAGTTAAAAAGTTTAAACAATTTTAAAATATCACTATATTTAGGCGAGTAAACGAAAAATGTTCATTTCAGACTCTAAAAACGTAGAAATCGTGTTTCAAGTTGAAATACGCCTTGTAAACGAAAAATGTTCGTTTCAGACTCTAAAACCGCAGAAATCGTGTTTCAAGTTGAAATACGCCTTGGCACCATATCTCACCTAAAGTAAATGGTAGAATCAAACTTTAACCAAACGTAATGTTTGTACCTAGGGTAAAGTTAAAAAGTTTAAACAATTTTAAAATATCACCAGATTTAGGCGTGTAAACGAAAAATGTTCATTTCAAACTCTAAAAACGTAGAAATCGTGTTTCAAGTTGAAATACGCCTTGTAAACGAAAAATGTTCGTTTCAGACTCTAAAACCGCTGAAATCGTGTTTCAAGTTGAAATACGCCTTGGCACCATATCTCACCTAAAGTAAATGGTAGAATCAAACTTTAACCAAACGTAATGTTTGTACCTAGGGTAAAGTTAAAAAGTTTAAACAATTTTAAAATATCACCAGATTTAGGCGAGTAAACGAAAAATGTTCATTTCAGACTCTAATAACGTAGAAATCGTGTTTCAAGTTGAAATACGCCTTGTAAACGAAAAATGTTCGTTTCAGACTCTAAAACCGCAGAAATCGTGTTTCAAGTTGAAATACGCCTTGGGACCATATCTCACCTAAAGTAAATGGTAGAATCAAACTTTAACCAAACGTAATGTTTGTACCTAGGGTAAAGTTGAAAAGTTTAAACAATTTTAAAATATCACTATATTTAGGCGAGTAAACGAAAAATGTTCATTTCAGACTCTAAAAACGTAGAAATCGTGTTTCAAGTTGAAATACGCCTTGGGACCATATCTCACCTAAAGTAAATGGTAGAATCAAACTTTAACCAAACATAATGTTTGTACCTGGGGTAAAGTTGAAAAGTTTAAACAATTTTAAAATATCACTATATTTAGGCGAGTAAACGAAAAATGTTCATTTCAGACTCTAAAAACGTAGAAATCGTGTTTCAAGTTGAAATACGCCTTGGGACCATATCTCACCTAAAGTAAATGGTAGAATCAAACTTTAACCAAACGTAATGTTTGTACCTAGGGTAAAGTTAAAAAGTTTAAACAATTTTAAAATATCACTATATTTAGGCGAGTAAACGAAAAATGTTCATTTCAGACTCTAAAACCGCAGAAATCGTGTTTCAAGTTGAAATACGCCTTGGCACCATAACTCACCTAAAGTAAATGGTAGAATCAAACTTTAACCAAACGTAATGTTTGTACCTAGGGTAAAGTTGAAAAGTTTAAACAATTTTAAAATATCACTATATTTAGGCGAGTAAAAGAAAAATGTTCATTTCAGACTCTAAAACCGCAGAAATCGTGTTTCAAGTTGAAATACGCCTTGGCACCATATCTCACCTAAAGTAAATGGTAGAATCAAACTTTAACTAAACGTAATGTTTGTACCTAGGGTAAAGTTAAAAAGTTTAAACAATTTTAAAATATCACTATATTTAGGCGAGTAAACGAAAAATGTTCATTTCAGACTCTAAAAACGTAGAAATCGTGTTTCAAGTTGAAATACGCCTAGTAAACGAAAAATGTTCGTTTCAGACTCTAAAACCGCAGAAATCGTGTTTCAAGTTGAAATACGCCTTGGGACCATATCTCACCTAAAGTAAATGGTAGAATCAAACTTTAACCAAACGTAATGTTTGTACCTAGGGTAAAGTTGAAAAGTTTAAACAATTTTAAAATATCACTATATTTAGGCGAGTAAACGAAAAATGTTCATTTCAGACTCTAAAAACGTAGAAATCGTGTTTCAAGTTGAAATACGCCTTGGGACCATATCTCACCTAAAGTAAATGGTAGAATCAAACTTTAACGAAACGTAATGTTTGTACCTAGGGTAAAGTTTAAAAGTTTAAACAATTTTAAAATATCACTATATTTAGGCGAGTAAACGAAAAATGTTCATTTCAGACTCTAAAAACGTAGAAATCGTGTTTCAAGTTGAAATACGCCTTGGGACCATATCTCACCTAAAGTAAATGGTAGAATCAAACTTTAACCAAACGTAATGTTTGTACCTAGGGTAAAGTTGTAAAGTTTAAACAATTTTAAAATATCACTATATTTAGGCGAGTAAACGAAAAATGTTCATTTCAGACTCTAAAAACGTAGAAATCGTGTTTACAGTTGAAATACGCCTTGGGACCATATCTCACCTAAAGTAAATGGTAGAATCAAACTTTAACCAAACGTAATGTTTGCACCTAGGGTAAAGTTGAAAAGTTTAAACAATTTTAAAATATCACTATATTTAGGCGAGTAAACGAAAAATGTTCATTTCAGACTCTAAAAACGTAGAAATCGTGTTTCAAGTTGAAATACGCCTTGGGACCATATCTCACCTAAAGTAAATGGTAGAATCAAACTTTAACCAAACGTAATGTTTGTACCTAGGGTAAAGTTAAAAAGTTTAAACAATTTTAAAATATCACTATATTTAGGCGAGTAAACGAAAAATGTTCATTTCAGACTCTAAAACCGCAGAAATCGTGTTTCAAGTTGAAATACGCCTTGGCACCATATCTCACCTAAAGTAAATGGTAGAATCAAACTTTAACCAAACGTAATGTTTGTACCTAGGGTAAAGTTGAAAAGTTTAAACAATTTTAAAATATCACTATATTTAGGCGAGTAAACGAAAAATGTTCATTTCAGACTCTAAAACCGCAGAAATCGTATTTCAAGTTGAAATACGCCTTGGCACCATATCTCACCTAAAGTAAATGGTAGAATCAAACTTTAACTAAACGTAATGTTTGTACCTAGGGTAAAGTTAAAAAGTTTAAACAATTTTAAAATATCACTATATTTAGGCGAGTAAACGAAAAATGTTCATTTCAGACTCTAAAAACGTAGAAATCGTGTTTCAAGTTGAAATACGCCTTGTAAACGAAAAATGTTCGTTTCAGACTCTAAAACCGCAGAAATCGTGTTTCAAGTTGAAATACGCCTTGGCACCATATCTCACCTAAAGTAAATGGTAGAATCAAACTTTAACCAAACGTAATGTTTGTACCTAGGGTAAAGTTAAAAAGTTTAAACAATTTTAAAATATCACCAGATTTAGGCGAGTAAACGAAAAATGTTCATTTCAAACTCTAAAAACGTAGAAATCGTGTTTCAAGTTGAAATACGCCTTGTAAACGAAAAATGTTCGTTTCAGACTCTAAAACCGCTGAAATCGTGTTTCAAGTTGAAATACGCCTTGGCACCATATCTCACCTAAAGTAAATGGTAGAATCAAACTTTAACCAAACGTAATGTTTGTACCTAGGGTAAAGTTAAAAAGTTTAAACAATTTTAAAATATCACCAGATTTAGGCGAGTAAACGAAAAATGTTCATTTCAAACTCTAAAAACGTAGAAATCGTGTTTCAAGTTGAAATACGCCTTGTAAACGAAAAATGTTCGTTTCAGACTCTAAAACCGCTGAAATCGTGTTTCAAGTTGAAATACGCCTTGGCACCATATCTCACCTAAAGTAAATGGTAGAATCAAACTTTAACCAAACGTAATGTTTGTACCTAGGGTAAAGTTAAAAAGTTTAAACAATTTTAAAATATCACCAGATTTAGGCGAGTAAACGAAAAATGTTCATTTCAGACTCTAAAAACGTAGAAATCGTGTTTCAAGTTGAAATACGCCTTGTAAACGAAAAATGTTCGTTTCAGACTCTAAAACCGCAGAAATCGTGTTTCAAGTTGAAATACGCCTTGGGACCATATCTCACCTAAAGTAAATGGTAGAATCAAACTTTAACCAAACGTAATGTTTGTACCTAGGGTAAAGTTGAAAAGTTTAAACAATTTTAAAATATCACTATATTTAGGCGAGTAAACGAAAAATGTTCATTTCAGACTCTAAAAACGTAGAAATCGTGTTTGAAGTTGAAATACGCCTTGGGACCATATCTCACCTAAAGTAAATGGTAGAATCAAACTTTAACCAAACGTAATGTTTGTACCTAGGGTAAAGTTGAAAAGTTTAAACAATTTTAAAATATCACTATATTTAGGCGAGTAAACGAAAAATGTTCATTTCAGACTCTAAAAACGTAGAAATCGTGTTTCAAGTTGAAATACGCCTTGGGACCATATCTCACCTAAAGTAAATGGTAGAATCAAACTTTAACCAAACGTAATGTTTGTACCTAGGGTAAAGTTAAAAAGTTTAAACAATTTTAAAATATCACTATATTTAGGCGAGTAAACGAAAAATGTTCATTTCAGACTCTAAAACCGCAGAAATCGTGTTTCAAGTTGAAATACGCCTTGGCACCATATCTCACCTAAAGTAAATGGTAGAATCAAACTTTAACCAAACGTAATGTTTGTACCTAGGGTAAAGTTAAAAAGTTTAAACAATTTTAAAATATCACCAGATTTAGGCGAGTAAACGAAAAATGTTCATTTCAAACTCTAAAAACGTAGAAATCGTGTTTCAAGTTGAAATACGCCTTGTAAACGAAAAATGTTCGTTTCAGACTCTAAAACCGCTGAAATCGTGTTTCAAGTTGAAATACGCCTTGGCACCATATCTCACCTAAAGTAAATGGTAGAATCAAACTTTAACCAAACGTAATGTTTGTACCTAGGGTAAAGTTAAAAAGTTTAAACAATTTTAAAATATCACCAGATTTAGGCGAGTAAACGAAAAATGTTCATTTCAGACTCTAAAAACGTAGAAATCGTGTTTCAAGTTGAAATACGCCTTGTAAACGAAAAATGTTCGTTTCAGACTCTAAAACCGCAGAAATCGTGTTTCAAGTTGAAATACGCCTTGGGACCATATCTCACCTAAAGTAAATGGTAGAATCAAACTTTAACCAAACGTAATGTTTGTACCTAGGGTAAAGTTGAAAAGTTTAAACAATTTTAAAATATCACTATATTTAGGCGAGTAAACGAAAAATGTTCATTTCAGACTCTAAAAACGTAGAAATCGTGTTTGAAGTTGAAATACGCCTTGGGACCATATCTCACCTAAAGTAAATGGTAGAATCAAACTTTAACCAAACGTAATGTTTGTACCTAGGGTAAAGTTGAAAAGTTTAAACAATTTTAAAATATCACTATATTTAGGCGAGTAAACGAAAAATGTTCATTTCAGACTCTAAAAACGTAGAAATCGTGTTTCAAGTTGAAATACGCCTTGGGACCATATCTCACCTAAAGTAAATGGTAGAATCAAACTTTAACCAAACGTAATGTTTGTACCTAGGGTAAAGTTAAAAAGTTTAAACAATTTTAAAATATCACTATATTTAGGCGAGTAAACGAAAAATGTTCATTTCAGACTCTAAAAACATAGAAATCGTGTTTCAAGTTGAAATACGCCTTGTAAACGAAAAATGTTCGTTTCAGACTCTAAAACCGCAGAAATCGTGTTTCAAGTTGAAATACGCCTTGGGACCATATCTCACCTAAAGTAAATGGTAGAATCAAACTTTAACCAAACGTAATGTTTGTACCTAGGGTAAAGTTGAAAAGTTTAAACAATTTTAAAATATCACTATATTTAGGCGAGTAAACGAAAAATGTTCGTCTCAGACTCTAAAACCGCAGAAATCGTGTTTCAAGTTGAAATACGCCTTGGCATTATATCTCACCTAAAGTAAATGGTAGAATCAAACTTTAACCAAACGTAATGTTTGTACCTAGGGTAAAGTTGAAAAGTTTAAACAATTTTAAAATATCACTATATTTAGGCGAGTAAACGAAAAATGTTCATTTCAGACTCAAAAACGTAGAAATCGTGTTTACAGTTGAAATACGCCTTGGGACCATATCTCACCTAAAGTAAATGGTAGAATCAAACTTTAACCAAACGTAATGTTTGCACCTAGGGTAAAGTTGAAAAGTTTAAACAATTTTAAAATATCACTATATTTAGGCGAGTAAACGAAAAATGTTCATTTCAGACTCTAAAAACGTAGAAATCGTGTTTCAAGTTGAAATACGCCTTGGGACCATATCTCACCTAAAGTAAATGGTAGAATCAAACTTTAACCAAACGTAATGTTTGTACCTAGGGTAAAGTTAAAAAGTTTAAACAATTTTAAAATATCACTATATTTAGGCGAGTAAACGAAAAATGTTCATTTCAGACTCTAAAACCGCAGAAATCGTGTTTCAAGTTGAAATACGCCTTGGCACCATATCTCACCTAAAGAAAATGGTAGAATCAAACTTTAACCAAACGTAATGTTTGTACCTAGGGTAAAGTTGAAAAGTTTAAACAATTTTAAAATATCACTATATTTAGGCGAGTAAACGAAAAATGTTCATTTCAGACTCTAAAACCGCAGAAATCGTGTTTCAAGTTGAAATACGCCTTGGCACCATATCTCACCTAAAGTAAATGGTAGAATCAAACTTTAACTAAACGTAATGTTTGTACCTAGGGTAAAGTTAAAAAGTTTAAACAATTTTAAAATATCACTATATTTAGGCGAGTAAACGAAAAATGTTCATTTCAGACTCTAAAAACGTAGAAATCGTGTTTCAAGTTGAAATACGCCTTGTAAACGAAAAATGTTCGTTTCAGACTCTAAAACCGCAGAAATCGTGTTTCAAGTTGAAATACGCCTTGGCACCATATCTCACCTAAAGTAAATGGTAGAATCAAACTTTAACCAAACGTAATGTTTGTACCTAGGGTAAAGTTAAAAAGTTTAAACAATTTTAAAATATCACCAGATTTAGGCGAGTAAACGAAAAATGTTCATTTCAGACTCTAAAAACGTAGAAATCGTGTTTCAAGTTGAAATACGCCTTGGCACCATATCTCACCTAAAGTAAATGGTAGAATCAAACTTTAACCAAACGTAATGTTTGTACCTAGGGTAAAGTTGAAAAGTTTAAACAATTTTAAAATATCACTATATTTAGGCGAGTAAACGAAAAATGTTCATTTCAGACTCAAAAACGTAGAAATCGTGTTTACAGTTGAAATACGCCTTGGGACCATATCTCACCTAAAGTAAATGGTAGAATCAAACTTTAACCAAACGTAATGTTTGCACCTAGGGTAAAGTTGAAAAGTTTAAACAATTTTAAAATATCACTATATTTAGGCGAGTAAACGAAAAATGTTCATTTCAGACTCTAAAAACGTAGAAATCGTGTTTACAGTTGAAATACGCCTTGGGACCATATCTCACCTAAAGTAAATGGTAGAATCAAACTTTAACCAAACGTAATGTTTGCACCTAGGGTAAAGTTGAAAAGTTTAAACAATTTTAAAATATCACTATATTTAGGCGAGTAAACGAAAAATGTTCATTTCAGACTCTAAAACCGCAGAAATCGTGTTTCAAGTTGAAATACGCCTTGGCACCATATCTCACCTAAAGTAAATGGTAGAATCAAACTTTAACCAAACGTAATGTTTGTACCTAGGGTAAAGTTGAAAAGTTTAAACAATTTTAAAATATCACTATATTTAGGCGAGTAAACGAAAAATGTTCATTTCAGACTCTAAAAACGTAGAAATCGTGTTTCAAGTTGAAATACGCCTTGTAAACGAAAAATGTTCGTTTCAGACTCTAAAACCGCAGAAATCGTGTTTCAAGTTGAAATACGCCTTGGCACCATAACTCACCTAAAGTAAATGGTAGAATCAAACTTTAACCAAACGTAATGTTTGTACCTAGGGTAAAGTTGAAAAGTTTAAACAATTTTAAAATATCACTATATTTAGGCGAGTAAACGAAAAATGTTCATTTTAGACTCTAAAAACGAAGAAATCGTGTTTCAAGTTGAAATACGCCTTGTAAACGAAAAATGTTCATTTCAGACTCTAAAACCGCAGAAATCGTGTTTCAAGTTGAAATACGCCTTGGCACCATAACTCACCTAAAGTAAATGGTAGAATCAAACTTTAACCAAACGTAATGTTTGTACCTAGGGTAAAGTTGAAAAGTTTAAACAATTTTAAAATATCACTATATTTAGGCGAGTAAACGAAAAATGTTCATTTCAGACTCTAAAACCGCAGAAATCGTGTTTCAAGTTGAAATACGCCTTGGCACCATATCTCACCTAAAGTAAATGGTAGAATCAAACTTTAACTAAACGTAATGTTTGTACCTAGGGTAAAGTTAAAAAGTTTAAACAATTTTAAAATATCACCAGATTTAGGCGAGTAAACGAAAAATGTTCATTTCAAACTCTAAAAACGTAGAAATCGTGTTTCAAGTTGAAATACGTTTTGTAAACGAAAAATGTTCGTTTCAGACTCTAAAAGCGCTGAAATCGTGTTTCAAGTTGAAATACGCCTTGGCACCATATCTCACCTAAAGTAAATGGTAGAATCAAACTTTAACCAAACGTAATGTTTGTACCTAGGTAAAGTTAAAAAGTTTAAACAATTTTAAAATATCACCAGATTTAGGCGAGTAAACGAAAAATGTTCATTTCAGACTCTAAAAACGTAGAAATCGTGTTTCAAGTTGAAATACGCCTTGGGACCATATCTCACCTAAAGTAAATGGTAGAATCAAACTTTAACCAAACGTAATGTTTGTACCTAGGGTAAAGTTAAAAAGTTTAAACAATTTTAAAATATCACTATATTTAGGCGAGTAAACGAAAAATGTTCATTTCAGAATCTAAAAACGTAGAAATCGTGTTTCAAGTTGAAATACGCCTTGTAAACGAAAAATGTTCGTTTCAGACTCTAAAACCGCAGAAATCGTGTTTCAAGTTGAAATACGCCTTGGCACCATATCTCACCTAAAGTAAATGGTAGAATCAAACTTTAACCAAACGTAATGTTTGTACCTAGGGTAAAGTTAAAAAGTTTAAACAATTTTAAAATATCACCAGATTTAGGCGAGTAAACGAAAAATGTTCATTTCAGACTCTAAAAACGTAGAAATCGTGTTTCAAGTTGAAATACGCCTTGTAAACGAAAAATGTTCGTTTCAGACTCTAAAACCGCAGAAATCGTGTTTCAAGTTGAAATACGCCTTGGCACCATATCTCACCTAAAGTAAATGGTAGAATCAAACTTTAACCAAACGTAATGTTTGTACCTAGGGTAAAGTTAAAAAGTTTAAACAATTTTAAAATATCACTATATTTAGGCGAGTAAACGAAAAATGTTCATTTCAGACTCTAAAAACGTAGAAATCGTGTTTCAAGTTGAAATACGCCTTGTAAACGAAAAATGTTCGTTTCAGACTCTAAAACCGCAGAAATCGTGTTTCAAGTTGAAATACGCCTTGGGACCATATCTCACCTAAAGTAAATGGTAGAATCAAACTTTAACCAAACGTAATGTTTGTACCTAGGGTAAAGTTGAAAAGTTTAAACAATTTTAAAATATCACTATATTTAGGCGAGTAAACGAAAAATGTTCATTTCAGACTCTAAAAACGTAGAAATCGTGTTTACAGTTGAAATACGCCTTGGGACCATATCTCACCTAAAGTAAATGGTAGAATCAAACTTTAACCAAACGTAATGTTTGCACCTAGGGTAAAGTTAAAAAGTTTAAACAATTTTAAAATATCACCAGATTTAGGCGAGTAAACGAAAAATGTTCATTTCAGACTCTAAAAACGTAGATATCGTGTTTCAAGTTGAAATACGCCTTGTAAACGAAAAATGTTCGTTTCAGACTCTAAAACCGCAGAAATCGTGTTTCAAGTTGAAATACGCCTTGGGACCATATCTCACCTAAAGTAAATGGTAGAATCAAACTTTAACCAAACGTAATGTTTGTACCTAGGGTAAAGTTGAAAAGTTTAAACAATTTTAAGATATCACTATATTTAGGCGAGTAAACGAAAAATGTTCATTTCAGACTCTAAAAACGTAGAAATCGTGTTTACAGTTGAAATACGCCTTGGGACCATATCTCACCTAAAGTAAATGGTAGAATCAAACTTTAACCAAACGTAATGTTTGCACCTAGGGTAAAGTTGAAAAGTTTAAACAATTTTAAAATATCACTATATTTAGGCGAGTAAACGAAAAATGTTCATTTCAGACTCTAAAACCGCAGAAATCGTGTTTCAAGTTGAAATACGCCTTGGCACCATATCTCACCTAAAGTAAATGGTAGAATCAAACTTTAACCAAACGTAATGTTTGTACCTAGGGTAAAGTTGAAAAGTTTAAACAATTTTAAAATATCACTATATTTAGGCGAGTAAACGAAAAATGTTCATTTCAGACTCTAAAACCGCAGAAATCGTGTTTCAAGTTGAAATACGCCTTGGCACCATATCTCACCTAAAGTAAATGGTAGAATCAAACTTTAACCAAACGTAATGTTTGTACCTAGGGTAAAGTTAAAAAGTTTAAACAATTTTAAAATATCACTATATTTAGGCGAGTAAACGAAAAATGTTCATTTCAGACTCTAAAAACGTAGAAATCGTGTTTCAAGTTGAAATACGCCTTGTAAACGAAAAATGTTCGTTTCAGACTCTAAAACCGCAGAAATCGTGTTTCAAGTTGAAATACGCCTTGGCACCATATCTCACCTAAAGTAAATGGTAGAATCAAACTTTAACCAAACGTAATGTTTGTACCTAGGGTAAAGTTAAAAAGTTTAAACAATTTTAAAATATCACCAGATTTAGGCGTGTAAACGAAAAATGTTCATTTCAAACTCTAAAAACGTAGAAATCGTGTTTCAAGTTGAAATACGCCTTGTAAACGAAAAATGTTCGTTTCAGACTCTAAAACCGCTGAAATCGTGTTTCAAGTTGAAATACGCCTTGGCACCATATCTCACCTAAAGTAAATGGTAGAATCAAACTTTAACCAAACGTAATGTTTGTACCTAGGGTAAAGTTAAAAAGTTTAAACAATTTTAAAATATCACTATATTTAGGCGAGTAAACGAAAAATGTTCATTTCAGACTCTAAAAACGTAGAAATCGTGTTTCAAGTTGAAATACGCCTTGTAAACGAAAAATGTTCGTTTCAGACTCTAAAACCGCAGAAATCGTGTTTCAAGTTGAAATACGCCTTGGGACCATATCTCACCTAAAGTAAATGGTAGAATCAAACTTTAACCAAACGTAATGTTTGTACCTAGGGTAAAGTTGAAAAGTTTAAACAATTTTAAAATATCACTATATTTAGGCGAGTAAACGAAAAATGTTCATTTCAGACTCTAAAAACGTAGAAATCGTGTTTCAAGTTGAAATACGCCTTGGGACCATATCTCACCTAAAGTAAATGGTAGAATCAAACTTTAACCAAACATAATGTTTGTACCTAGGGTAAAGTTGAAAAGTTTAAACAATTTTAAAATATCACTATATTTAGGCGAGTAAACGAAAAATGTTCATTTCAGACTCTAAAACCGCAGAAATCGTGTTTCAAGTTGAAATACGCCTTGGCACCATAACTCACCTAAAGTAAATGGTAGAATCAAACTTTAACCAAACGTAATGTTTGTACCTAGGGTAAAGTTGAAAAGTTTAAACAATTTTAAAATATCACTATATTTAGGCGAGTAAAAGAAAAATGTTCATTTCAGACTCTAAAACCGCAGAAATCGTGTTTCAAGTTGAAATACGCCTTGGCACCATATCTCACCTAAAGTAAATGGTAGAATCAAACTTTAACTAAACGTAATGTTTGTACCTAGGGTAAAGTTAAAAAGTTTAAACAATTTTAAAATATCACTATATTTAGGCGAGTAAACGAAAAATGTTCATTTCAGACTCTAAAAACGTAGAAATCGTGTTTCAAGTTGAAATACGCCTTGTAAACGAAAAATGTTCGTTTCAGACTCTAAAACCGCAGAAATCGTGTTTCAAGTTGAAATACGCCTTGGCACCATATCTCACCTAAAGTAAATGGTAGAATCAAACTTTAACCAAACGTAATGTTTGTACCTAGGGTAAAGTTAAAAAGTTTAAACAATTTTAAAATATCACCAGATTTAGGCGAGTAAACGAAAAATGTTCATTTCAAACTCTAAAAACGTAGAAATCGTGTTTCAAGTTAAAATACGTTTTGTAAACGAAAAATGTTCGTTTCAGACTCTAAAACCGCTGAAATCGTGTTTCAAGTTGAAATACGCCTTGGCACCATATCTCACCTAAAGTAAATGGTAGAATCAAACTTTAACCAAACGTAATGTTTGTACCTAGGTAAAGTTAAAAAGTTTAAACAATTTTAAAATATCACCAGATTTAGGCGAGTAAACGAAAAATGTTCATTTCAGACTCTAAAAACGTAGAAATCGTGTTTCAAGTTGAAATACGCCTTGGGACCATATCTCACCTAAAGTAAATGGTAGAATCAAACTTTAACCAAACGTAATGTTTGTACCTAGGGTAAAGTTAAAAAGTTTAAACAATTTTAAAATATCACTATATTTAGGCGAGTAAACGAAAAATGTTCATTTCAGACTCTAAAAACGTAGAAATCGTGTTTCAAGTTGAAATACGCCTTGTAAACGAAAAATATTCGTTTCAGACTCTAAAACCGCAGAAATCGTGTTTCAAGTTGAAATACGCCTTGGCACCATATCTCACCTAAAGTAAATGGTAGAATCAAACTTTAACCAAACGTAATGTTTGTACCTAGGGTAAAGTTAAAAAGTTTAAACAATTTTTAAATATCACCAGATTTAGGCGAGTAAACGAAAAATGTTCATTTCAGACTCTAAAAACGTAGAAATCGTGTTTCAAGTTGAAATACGCCTTGTAAACGAAAAATGTTCGTTTCAGACTCTAAAACCGCAGAAATCGTGTTTCAAGTTGAAATACGCCTTGGCACCATATCTCACCTAAAGTAAATGGTAGAATCAAACTTTAACCAAACGTAATGTTTGTACCTAGGGTAAAGTTGAAAAGTTTAAACAATTTTAAAATATCACCAGATTTAGGCGAGTAAACGAAAAATGTTCATTTCAGACTCTAAAAACGTAGAAATCGTGTTTCAAGTTGAAATACGCCTTGTAAACGAAAAATGTTCGTTTCAGACTCTAAAACCGCAGAAATCGTGTTTCAAGTTGAAATACGCCTTGGGACCATATCTCACCTAAAGTAAATGGTAGAATCAAACTTTAACCAAACGTAATGTTTGTACCTAGGGTAAAGTTGAAAAGTTTAAACAATTTTAAAATATCACTATATTTAGGCGAGTAAACGAAAAATGTTCATTTCAGACTCTAAAAACGTAGAAATCGTGTTTCAAGTTGAAATACGCCTTGGGACCATATCTCACCTAAAGTAAATGGTAGAATCAAACTTTAACCAAACGTAATGTTTGTACCTAGGGTAAAGTTGAAAAGTTTAAACAATTTTAAAATATCACTATATTTAGGCGAGTAAACGAAAAATGTTCATTTCAGACTCTAAAAACGTAGAAATCGTGTTTCAAGTTGAAATACGCCTTGGGACCATATCTCACCTAAAGTAAATGGTAGAATCAAACTTTAACCAAACGTAATGTTTGTACCTAGGGTAAAGTTAAAAAGTTTAAACAATTTTAAAATATCACTATATTTAGGCGAGTAAACGAAAAATGTTCATTTCAGACTCTAAAAACATAGAAATCGTGTTTCAAGTTGAAATACGCCTTGTAAACGAAAAATGTTCGTTTCAGACTCTAAAACCGCAGAAATCGTGTTTCAAGTTGAAATACGCCTTGGGACCATATCTCACCTAAAGTAAATGGTAGAATCAAACTTTAACCAAACGTAATGTTTGTACCTAGGGTAAAGTTAAAAAGTTTAAACAATTTTAAAATATCACTATATTTAGGCGAGTAAACGAAAAATGTTCATTTCAGACTCTAAAAACGTAGAAATCGTGTTTCAAGTAGAAATACGCCTTGTAAACGAAAAATATTCGTTTCAGACTCTAAAACCGCAGAAATCGTGTTTCAAGTTGAAATACGCCTTGGCACCATATCTCACCTAAAGTAAATGGTAGAATCAAACTTTAACCAAACGTAATGTTTGTACCTAGGGTAAAGTTAAAAAGTTTAAACAATTTTAAAATATCACTATATTTAGGCGAGTAAACGAAAAATGTTCATTTCAGTCTCTAAAAACGTAGAAATCGTGTTTCAAGTTGAAATACGCCTTGTAAACGAAAAATGTTCGTTTCAGACTCTAAAACCGCAGAAATCGTGTTTCAAGTTGAAATACGCCTTGGGACCATATCTCACCTAAAGTAAATGGTAGAATCAAACTTTAACCAAACGTAATGTTTGTACCTAGGGTAAAGTTGAAAAGTTTAAACAATTTTAAAATATCACTATATTTAGGCGAGTAAACGAAAAATGTTCATTTCAAACTCTAAAAACGTAGAAATCGTGTTTCAAGTTGAAATACGCCTTGTAAACGAAAAATGTTCGTTTCAGACTCTAAAACCGCTGAAATCGTGTTTCAAGTTGAAATACGCCTTGGCACCATATCTCACCTAAAGTAAATGGTAGAATCAAACTTTAACCAAACGTAATGTTTGTACCTAGGGTAAAGTTAAAAAGTTTAAACAATTTTAAAATATCACTATATTTAGGCGAGTAAACGAAAAATGTTCATTTCAGTCTCTAAAAACGTAGAAATCGTGTTTCAAGTTGAAATACGCCTTGTAAACGAAAAATGTTCGTTTCAGACTCTAAAACCGCAGAAATCGTGTTTCAAGTTGAAATACGCCTTGGGACCATATCTCACCTAAAGTAAATGGTAGAATCAAACTTTAACCAAACGTAATGTTTGTACCTAGGGTAAAGTTGAAAAGTTTAAACAATTTTAAAATATCACTATATTTAGGCGAGTAAACGAAAAATGTTCATTTCAAACTCTAAAAACGTAGAAATCGTGTTTCAAGTTGAAATACGCCTTGTAAACGAAAAATGTTCGTTTCAGACTCTAAAACCGCTGAAATCGTGTTTCAAGTTGAAATACGCCTTGGCACCATATCTCACCTAAAGTAAATGGTAGAATCAAACTTTAACCAAATGTAATGTTTGTACCTAGGGTAAAGTTAAAAAGTTTAAACAATTTTAAAATATCACCAGATTTAGGCGAGTAAACGAAAAATGTTCATTTCAGACTCTAAAAACGTAGAAATCGTGTTTCAAGTTGAAATACGCCTTGTAAACGAAAAATGTTCGTTTCAGACTCTAAAACCGCAGAAATCGTGTTTCAAGTTGAAATACGCCTTGGGACCATATCTCACCTAAAGTAAATGGTAGAATCAAACTTTAACCAAACGTAATGTTTGTACCTAGAGTAAAGTTGAAAAGTTTAAACAATTTTAAAATATCACTATATTTAGGCGAGTAAACGAAAAATGTTCATTTCAGACTCTAAAAACGTAGAAATCGTGTTTCAAGTTGAAATACGCCTTGGGACCATATCTCACCTAAAGTAAATGGTAGAATCAAACTTAAACCAAACGTAATGTTTGTACCTAGGGTAAAGTTGAAAAGTTTAAACAATTTTAAAATATCACTATATTTAGGCGAGTAAACGAAAAATGTTCATTTCAGACTCTAAAAACGTAGAAATCGTGTTTCAAGTTGAAATACGCCTTGGGACCATATCTCACCTAAAGTAAATGGTAGAATCAAACTTTAACCAAACGTAATGTTTGTACCTAGGGTAAAGTTAAAAAGTTTAAACAATTTTAAAATATCACTATATTTAGGCGAGTAAACGAAAAATGTTCATTTCAGACTCTAAAAACATAGAAATCGTGTTTCAAGTTGAAATACGCCTTGTAAACGAAAAATGTTCGTTTCAGACTCTAAAACCGCAGAAATCGTGTTTCAAGTTGAAATACGCCTTGGGACCATATCTCACCTAAAGTAAATGGTAGAATCAAACTTTAACCAAACGTAATGTTTGTACCTAGGGTAAAGTTGAAAAGTTTAAACAATTTTAAAATATCACTATATTTAGGCGAGTAAACGAAAAATGTTCGTCTCAGACTCTAAAACCGCAGAAATCGTGTTTCAAGTTGAAATACGCCTTGGCATTATATCTCACCTAAAGTAAATGGTAGAATCAAACTTTAACCAAACGTAATGTTTGTACCTAGGGTAAAGTTGAAAAGTTTAAACAATTTTAAAATATCACTATATTTAGGCGAGTAAACGAAAAATGTTCATTTCAGACTCTAAAACCGCAGAAATCGTGTTTCAAGTTGAAATACGCCTTGGCACCATATCTCACCTAAAGTAAATGGTAGAATCAAACTTTAACTAAACGTAATGTTTGTACCTAGGGTAAAGTTAAAAAGTTTAAACAATTTTAAAATATCACTATATTTAGGCGAGTAAACGAAAAATGTTCATTTCAGACTCTAAAAACGTAGAAATCGTGTTTCAAGTTGAAATACGCCTTGTAAACGAAAAATGTTCGTTTCAGACTCTAAAACCGCAGAAATCGTGTTTCAAGTTGAAATACGCCTTGTAAACGAAAAATGTTCATTTCAGACTCTAAAAACGTAGAAATCGTGTTTCAAGTTGAAATACGCCTTGGGACCATATCTCACCTAAAGTAAATGGTAGAATCAAACTTTAACCAAACGTAATGTTTGTACCTAGGGTAAAGTTGAAAAGTTTAAACAATTTTAAAATATCACTATATTTAGGCGAGTAAACGAAAAATGTTCATTCAGACTCTAAAAACGTAGAAATCGTGTTTCAAGTAGAAATACGCCTTGTAAACGAAAAATATTCGTTTCAGACTCTAAAACCGCAGAAATCGTGTTTCAAGTTGAAATACGCCTTGGCACCATATCTCACCTAAAGTAAATGGTAGAATCAAACTTTAACCAAACGTAATGTTTGTACCTAGGGTAAAGTTAAAAAGTTTAAACAATTTTAAAATATCACCAGATTTAGGCGAGTAAACGAAAAATGTTCATTTCAGACTCTAAAAACGTAGAAATCGTGTTTCAAGTTGAAATACGCCTTGTAAACGAAAAATGTTCGTTTCAGACTCTAAAACCGCAGAAATCGTGTTTCAAGTTGAAATACGCCTTGGCACCATATCTCACCTAAAGTAAATGGTAGAATCAAACTTTAACCAAACGTAATGTTTGTACCTAGGGTAAAGTTAAAAAGTTTAAACAATTTTAAAATATCACTATATTTAGGCGAGTAAACGAAAAATGTTCATTTCAGTCTCTAAAAACGTAGAAATCGTGTTTCAAGTTGAAATACGCCTTGTAAACGAAAAATGTTCGTTTCAGACTCTAAAACCGCAGAAATCGTGTTTCAAGTTGAAATACGCCTTGGGACCATATCTCACCTAAAGTAAATGGTAGAATCAAACTTTAACCAAACGTAATGTTTGTACCTAGGGTAAAGTTGAAAAGTTTAAACAATTTTAAAATATCACTATATTTAGGCGAGTAAACGAAAAATGTTCATTTCAAACTCTAAAAACGTAGAAATCGTGTTTCAAGTTGAAATACGCCTTGTAAACGAAAAATGTTCGTTTCAGACTCTAAAACCGCTGAAATCGTGTTTCAAGTTGAAATACGCCTTGGTACCATATCTCACCTAAAGTAAATGGTAGAATCAAACTTTAACCAAACGTAATGTTTGTACCTAGGGTAAAGTTAAAAAGTTTAAACAATTTTAAAATATCACCAGATTTAGGCGAGTAAACGAAAAATGTTCATTTCAGACTCTAAAAACGTAGAAATCGTGTTTCAAGTTGAAATACGCCTTGTAAACGAAAAATGTTCGTTTCAGACTCTAAAACCGCAGAAATCGTGTTTCAAGTTGAAATACGCCTTGGGACCATATCTCACCTAAAGTAAATGGTAGAATCAAACTTTAACCAAACGTAATGTTTGTACCTAGAGTAAAGTTGAAAAGTTTAAACAATTTTAAAATATCACTATATTTAGGCGAGTAAACGAAAAATGTTCATTTCAGACTCTAAAAACGTAGAAATCGTGTTTCAAGTTGAAATACGCCTTGGGACCATATCTCACCTAAAGTAAATGGTAGAATCAAACTTTAACCAAACGTAATGTTTGTACCTAGGGTAAAGTTGAAAAGTTTAAACAATTTTAAAATATCACTATATTTAGGCGAGTAAACGAAAAATGTTCATTTCAGACTCTAAAAACGTAGAAATCGTGTTTCAAGTTGAAATACGCCTTGGGACCATATCTCACCTAAAGTAAATGGTAGAATCAAACTTTAACCAAACGTAATGTTTGTACCTAGGGTAAAGTTAAAAAGTTTAAACAATTTTAAAATATCACTATATTTAGGCGAGTAAACGAAAAATGTTCATTTCAGACTCTAAAAACATAGAAATCGTGTTTCAAGTTGAAATACGCCTTGTAAACGAAAAATGTTCGTTTCAGACTCTAAAACCGCAGAAATCGTGTTTCAAGTTGAAATACGCCTTGGGACCATATCTCACCTAAAGTAAATGGTAGAATCAAACTTTAACCAAACGTAATGTTTGTACCTAGGGTAAAGTTGAAAAGTTTAAACAATTTTAAAATATCACTATATTTAGGCGAGTAAACGAAAAATGTTCGTCTCAGACTCTAAAACCGCAGAAATCGTGTTTCAAGTTGAAATACGCCTTGGCATTATATCTCACCTAAAGTAAATGGTAGAATCAAACTTTAACCAAACGTAATGATTGTACCTAGGGTAAAGTTGAAAAGTTTAAACAATTTTAAAATATCACTATATTTAGGCGAGTAAACGAAAAATGTTCATTTCAGACTCTAAAACCGCAGAAATCGTGTTTCAAGTTGAAATACGCCTTGGCACCATATCTCACCTAAAGTAAATGGTAGAATCAAACTTTAACTAAACGTAATGTTTGTACCTAGGGTAAAGTTAAAAAGTTTAAACAATTTTAAAATATCACTATATTTAGGCGAGTAAACGAAAAATGTTCATTTCAGACTCTAAAAACGTAGAAATCGTGTTTCAAGTTGAAATACGCCTTGTAAACGAAAAATGTTCGTTTCAGACTCTAAAACCGCAGAAATCGTGTTTCAAGTTGAAATACGCCTTGGCACCATATCTCACCTAAAGTAAATGGTAGAATCAAACTTTAACCAAACGTAATGTTTGTACCTAGGGTAAAGTTAAAAAGTTTAAACAATTTTAAAATATCACCAGATTTAGGCGAGTAAACGAAAAATGTTCATTTCAAACTCTAAAAACGTAGAAATCGTGTTTCAAGTTGAAATACGTTTTGTAAACGAAAAATGTTCGTCTCAGACTCTAAAACCGCAGAAATCGTGTTTCAAGTTGAAATACGCCTTGGCACCATATCTCACCTAAAGTAAATAATAGAATCAAACTTTAACCAAACGTAATGTTTGTACCTAGGGTAAAGTTAAAAAGTTTAAACAATTTTAAAATATCACCAGATTTAGGCGAGTAAACGAAAAATGTTCATTTCAGACTCTAAAAACGTAGAAATCGTGTTTCAAGTTGAAATACGCCTTGTAAACGAAAAATGTTCGTTTCAGACTCTAAAACCGCAGAAATCGTGTTTCAAGTTGAAATACGCCTTGGGACCATATCTCACCTAAAGTAAATGGTAGAATCAAACTTTAACCAAACGTAATGTTTGTACCTAGAGTAAAGTTGAAAAGTTTAAACAATTTTAAAATATCACTATATTTAGGCGAGTAAACGAAAAATGTTCATTTCAGACTCTAAAAACGTAGAAATCGTGTTTCAAGTTGAAATACGCCTTGGGACCATATCTCACCTAAAGTAAATGGTAGAATCAAACTTTAACCAAACGTAATGTTTGTACCTAGGGTAAAGTTGAAAAGTTTAAACAATTTTAAAATATCACTATATTTAGGCGAGTAAACGAAAAATGTTCATTTCAGACTCTAAAAACGTAGAAATCGTGTTTCAAGTTGAAATACGCCTTGGGACCATATCTCACCTAAAGTAAATGGTAGAATCAAACTTTAACCAAACGTAATGTTTGTACCTAGGGTAAAGTTAAAAAGTTTAAACAATTTTAAAATATCACTATATTTAGGCGAGTAAACGAAAAATGTTCATTTCAGACTCTAAAAACATAGAAATCGTGTTTCAAGTTGAAATACGCCTTGTAAACGAAAAATGTTCGTTTCAGACTCTAAAACCGCAGAAATCGTGTTTCAAGTTGAAATACGCCTTGGGACCATATCTCACCTAAAGTAAATGGTAGAATCAAACTTTAACCAAACGTAATGTTTGTACCTAGGGTAAAGTTGAAAAGTTTAAACAATTTTAAAATATCACTATATTTAGGCGAGTAAACGAAAAATGTTCGTCTCAGACTCTAAAACCGCAGAAATCGTGTTTCAAGTTGAAATACGCCTTGGCATTATATCTCACCTAAAGTAAATGGTAGAATCAAACTTTAACCAAACGTAATGTTTGTACCTAGGGTAAAGTTGAAAAGTTTAAACAATTTTAAAATATCACTATATTTAGGCGAGTAAACGAAAAATGTTCATTTCAGACTCTAAAACCGCAGAAATCGTGTTTCAAGTTGAAATACGCCTTGGCACCATATCTCACCTAAAGTAAATGGTAGAATCAAACTTTAACTAAACGTAATGTTTGTACCTAGGGTAAAGTTAAAAAGTTTAAACAATTTTAAAATATCACTATATTTAGGCGAGTAAACGAAAAATGTTCATTTCAGACTCTAAAAACGTAGAAATCGTGTTTCAAGTTGAAATACGCCTTGTAAACGAAAAATGTTCGTTTCAGACTCTAAAACCGCAGAAATCGTGTTTCAAGTTGAAATACGCCTTGGCACCATATCTCACCTAAAGTAAATGGTAGAATCAAACTTTAACCAAACGTAATGTTTGTACCTAGGGTAAAGTTAAAAAGTTTAAACAATTTTAAAATATCACCAGATTTAGGCGAGTAAACGAAAAATGTTCATTTCAAACTCTAAAAACGTAGAAATCGTGTTTCAAGTTGAAATACGTTTTGTAAACGAAAAATGTTCGTCTCAGACTCTAAAACCGCAGAAATCGTGTTTCAAGTTGAAATACGCCTTGGCACCATATCTCACCTAAAGTAAATGGTAGAATCAAACTTTAACCAAACGTAATGTTTGTACCTAGGGTAAAGTTAAAAAGTTTAAACAATTTTAAAATATCACCAGATTTAGGCGAGTAAACGAAAAATGTTCATTTCAGACTCTAAAAACGTAGAAATCGTGTTTCAAGTTGAAATACGCCTTGGCACCATATCTCACCTAAAGTAAATGGTAGAATCAAACTTTAACCAAACGTAATGTTTGTACCTAGGGTAAAGTTGAAAAGTTTAAACAATTTTAAAATATCACTATATTTAGGCGAGTAAACGAAAAATGTTCATTTCAGACTCAAAAACGTAGAAATCGTGTTTACAGTTGAAATACGCCTTGGGACCATATCTCACCTAAAGTAAATGGTAGAATCAAACTTTAACCAAACGTAATGTTTGCACCTAGGGTAAAGTTGAAAAGTTTAAACAATTTTAAAATATCACTATATTTAGGCGAGTAAACGAAAAATGTTCATTTCAGACTCTAAAAACGTAGAAATCGTGTTTACAGTTGAAATACGCCTTGGGACCATATCTCACCTAAAGTAAATGGTAGAATCAAACTTTAACCAAACGTAATGTTTGCACCTAGGGTAAAGTTGAAAAGTTTAAACAATTTTAAAATATCACTATATTTAGGCGAGTAAACGAAAAATGTTCATTTCAGACTCTAAAACCGCAGAAATCGTGTTTCAAGTTGAAATACGCCTTGGCACCATATCTCACCTAAAGTAAATGGTAGAATCAAACTTTAACCAAACGTAATGTTTGTACCTAGGGTAAAGTTGAAAAGTTTAAACAATTTTAAAATATCACTATATTTAGGCGAGTAAACGAAAAATGTTCATTTCAGACTCTAAAACCGCAGAAATCGTGTTTCAAGTTGAAATACGCCTTGGCACCATATCTCACCTAAAGTAAATGGTAGAATCAAACTTTAACCAAACGTAATGTTTGTACCTAGGGTAAAGTTAAAAAGTTTAAACAATTTTAAAATATCACTATATTTAGGCGAGTAAACGAAAAATGTTCATTTCAGACTCTAAAAACGTAGAAATCGTGTTTCAAGTTGAAATACGCCTTGTAAACGAAAAATGTTCGTTTCAGACTCTAAAACCGCAGAAATCGTGTTTCAAGTTGAAATACGCCTTGGCACCATATCTCACCTAAAGTAAATGGTAGAATCAAACTTTAACCAAACGTAATGTTTGTACCTAGGGTAAAGTTAAAAAGTTTAAACAATTTTAAAATATCACCAGATTTAGGCGAGTAAACGAAAAATGTTCATTTCAAACTCTAAAAACGTAGAAATCGTGTTTCAAGTTGAAATACGCCTTGTAAACGAAAAATGTTCGTTTCAGACTCTAAAACCGCAGAAATCGTGTTTCAAGTTGAAATACGCCTTGGCACCATATCTCACCTAAAGTAAATGGTAGAATCAAACTTTAACCAAACGTAATGTTTGTACCTAGGGTAAAGTTAAAAAGTTTAAACAATTTTAAAATATCACCAGATTTAGGCGAGTAAACGAAAAATGTTCATTTTAGACTCTAAAAACGAAGAAATCGTGTTTCAAGTTGAAATACGCCTTGTAAACGAAAAATGTTCATTTCAGACTCTAAAACCGCAGAAATCGTGTTTCAAGTTGAAATACGCCTTGGCACCATAACTCACCTAAAGTAAATGGTAGAATCAAACTTTAACCAAACGTAATGTTTGTACCTAGGGTAAAGTTAAAAAGTTTAAACAATTTTAAAATATCACTATATTTAGGCGAGTAAACGAAAAATGTTCATTTCAGACTCTAAAACCGCAGAAATCGTGTTTCAAGTTGAAATACGCCTTGGCACCATATCTCACCTAAAGTAAATGGTAGAATCAAACTTTAACTAAACGTAATGTTTGTACCTAGGGTAAAGTTAAAAAGTTTAAACAATTTTAAAATATCACTATATTTAGGCGAGTAAACGAAAAATGTTCATTTCAGACTCTAAAAACGTAGAAATCGTGTTTCAAGTTGAAATACGCCTTGTAAACGAAAAATGTTCGTTTCAGACTCTAAAACCGCAGAAATCGTGTTTCAAGTTGAAATACGCCTTGGCACCATATCTCACCTAAAGTAAATGGTAGAATCAAACTTTAACCAAACGTAATGTTTGTACCTAGGGTAAAGTTAAAAAGTTTAAACAATTTTAAAATATCACCAGATTTAGGCGAGTAAACGAAAAATGTTCATTTCAAACTCTAAAAACGTAGAAATCGTGTTTCAAGTTGAAATACGTTTTGTAAACGAAAAATGTTCGTTTCAGACTCTAAAAGCGCTGAAATCGTGTTTCAAGTTGAAATACGCCTTGGCACCATATCTCACCTAAAGTAAATGGTAGAATCAAACTTTAACCAAACGTAATGTTTGTACCTAGGTAAAGTTAAAAAGTTTAAACAATTTTAAAATGTCACCAGATTTAGGCGAGTAAACGAAAAATGTTCATTTCAGACTCTAAAAACGTAGAAATCGTGTTTCAAGTTGAAATACGCCTTGGGACCATATCTCACCTAAAGTAAATGGTAGAATCAAACTTTAACCAAACGTAATGTTTGTACCTAGGGTAAAGTTAAAAAGTTTAAACAATTTTAAAATATCACTATATTTAGGCGAGTAAACGAAAAATGTTCATTTCAGACTCTAAAAACGTAGAAATCGTGTTTCAAGTTGAAATACGCCTTGTAAACGAAAAATGTTCGTTTCAGACTCTAAAACCGCAGAAATCGTGTTTCAAGTTGAAATACGCCTTGGCACCATATCTCACCTAAAGTAAATGGTAGAATCAAACTTTAACCAAACGTAATGTTTGTACCTAGGGTAAAGTTAAAAAGTTTAAACAATTTTAAAATATCACCAGATTTAGGCGAGTAAACGAAAAATGTTCATTTCAGACTCTAAAAACGTAGAAATCGTGTTTCAAGTTGAAATACGCCTTGTAAACGAAAAATGTTCGTTTCAGACTCTAAAACCGCAGAAATCGTGTTTCAAGTTGAAATACGCCTTGGCACCATATCTCACCTAAAGTAAATGGTAGAATCAAACTTTAACCAAACGTAATGTTTGTACCTAGGGTAAAGTTAAAAAGTTTAAACAATTTTAAAATATCACTATATTTAGGCGAGTAAACGAAAAATGTTCATTTCAGACTCTAAAAACGTAGAAATCGTGTTTCAAGTTGAAATACGCCTTGTAAACGAAAAATGTTCGTTTCAGACTCTAAAACCGCAGAAATCGTGTTTCAAGTTGAAATACGCCTTGGGACCATATCTCACCTAAAGTAAATGGTAGAATCAAACTTTAACCAAACGTAATGTTTGTACCTAGGGTAAAGTTGAAAAGTTTAAACAATTTTAAAATATCACTATATTTAGGCGAGTAAACGAAAAATGTTCATTTCAGACTCTAAAAACGTAGAAATCGTGTTTACAGTTGAAATACGCCTTGGGACCATATCTCACCTAAAGTAAATGGTAGAATCAAACTTTAACCAAACGTAATGTTTGCACCTAGGGTAAAGTTAAAAAGTTTAAACAATTTTAAAATATCACCAGATTTAGGCGAGTAAACGAAAAATGTTCATTTCAGACTCTAAAAACGTAGAAATCGTGTTTCAAGTTGAAATACGCCTTGTAAACGAAAAATGTTCGTTTCAGACTCTAAAACCGCAGAAATCGTGTTTCAAGTTGAAATACGCCTTGGGACCATATCTCACCTAAAGTAAATGGTAGAATCAAACTTTAACCAAACGTAATGTTTGTACCTAGGGTAAAGTTGAAAAGTTTAAACAATTTTAAAATATCACTATATTTAGGCGAGTAAACGAAAAATGTTCATTTCAGACTCTAAAAACGTAGAAATCGTGTTTACAGTTGAAATACGCCTTGGGACCATATCTCACCTAAAGTAAATGGTAGAATCAAACTTTAACCAAACGTAATGTTTGCACCTAGGGTAAAGTTGAAAAGTTTAAACAATTTTAAAATATCACTATATTTAGGCGAGTAGACGAAAAATGTTCATTTCAGACTCTAAAACCGCAGAAATCGTGTTTCAAGTTGAAATACGCCTTGGCACCATATCTCACCTAAAGTAAATGGTAGAATCAAACTTTAACCAAACGTAATGTTTGTACCTAGGGTAAAGTTGAAAAGTTTAAACAATTTTAAAATATCACTATATTTAGGCGAGTAAACGAAAAATGTTCATTTCAGACTCTAAAAACGTAGAAATCGTGTTTCAAGTTGAAATACGCCTTGGCACCATATCTCACCTAAAGTAAATGGTAGAATCAAACTTTAACCAAACGTAATGTTTGTACCTAGGGTAAAGTTAAAAAGTTTAAACAATTTTAAAATATCACCAGATTTAGGCGAGTAAACGAAAAATGTTCATTTCAAACTCTAAAAACGTAGAAATCGTGTTTCAAGTTGAAATACGCCTTGTAAACGAAAAATGTTCGTTTCAGACTCTAAAACCGCTGAAATCGTGTTTCAAGTTGAAATACGCCTTGGCACCATATCTCACCTAAAGTAAATGGTAGAATCAAACTTTAACCAAACGTAATGTTTGTACCTAGGGTAAAGTTAAAAAGTTTAAACAATTTTAAAATATCACCAGATTTAGGCGAGTAAACGAAAAATGTTCATTTCAGACTCTAATAACGTAGAAATCGTGTTTCAAGTTGAAATACGCCTTGTAAACGAAAAATGTTCGTTTCAGACTCTAAAACCGCAGAAATCGTGTTTCAAGTTGAAATACGCCTTGGGACCATATCTCACCTAAAGTAAATGGTAGAATCAAACTTTAACCAAACGTAATGTTTGTACCTAGGGTAAAGTTGAAAAGTTTAAACAATTTTAAAATATCACTATATTTAGGCGAGTAAACGAAACATGTTCATTTCAGACTCTAAAAACGTAGAAATCGTGTTTCAAGTTGAAATACGCCTTGGGACCATATCTCACCTAAAGTAAATGGTAGAATCAAACTTTAACCAAACATAATGTTTGTACCTAGGGTAAAGTTGATAAGTTTAAACAATTTTAAAATATCACTATATTTAGGCGAGTAAACGAAAAATGTTCATTTCAGACTCTAAAAACGTAGAAATCGTGTTTCAAGTTGAAATACGCCTTGGGACCATATCTCACCTAAAGTAAATGGTAGAATCAAACTTTAACCAAACGTAATGTTTGTACCTAGGGTAAAGTTAAAAAGTTTAAACAATTTTAAAATATCACTATATTTAGGCGAGTAAACGAAAAATGTTCATTTCAGACTCTAAAACCGCAGAAATCGTGTTTCAAGTTGAAATACGCCTTGGCACCATAACTCACCTAAAGTAAATGGTAGAATCAAACTTTAACCAAACGTAATGTTTGTACCTAGGGTAAAGTTGAAAAGTTTAAACAATTTTAAAATATCACTATATTTAGGCGAGTAAACGAAAAATGTTCATTTCAGACTCTAAAACCGCAGAAATCGTGTTTCAAGTTGAAATACGCCTTGGCACCATATCTCACCTAAAGTAAATGGTAGAATCAAACTTTAACTAAACGTAATGTTTGTACCTAGGGTAAAGTTAAAAAGTTTAAACAATTTTAAAATATCACTATATTTAGGCGAGTAAACGAAAAATGTTCATTTCAGACTCTAAAAACGTAGAAATCGTGTTTCAAGTTGAAATACGCCTTGTAAACGAAAAATGTTCGTTTCAGACTCTAAAACCGCAGAAATCGTGTTTCAAGTTGAAATACGCCTTGGCACCATATCTCACCTAAAGTAAATGGTAGAATCAAACTTTAACCAAACGTAATGTTTGTACCTAGGGTAAAGTTAAAAAGTTTAAACAATTTTAAAATATCACCAGATTTAGGCGAGTAAACGAAAAATGTTCATTTCAAACTCTAAAAACGTAGAAATCGTGTTTCAAGTTGAAATACGTTTTGTAAACGAAAAATGTTCGTTTCAGACTCTAAAACCGCTGAAATCGTGTTTCAAGTTGAAATACGCCTTGGCACCATATCTCACCTAAAGTAAATGGTAGAATCAAACTTTAACCAAACGTAATGTTTGTACCTAGGTAAAGTTAAAAAGTTTAAACAATTTTAAAATATCACCAGATTTAGGCGAGTAAACGAAAAATGTTCATTTCAGACTCTAAAAACGTAGAAATCGTGTTTCAAGTTGAAATACGCCTTGGGACCATATCTCACCTAAAGTAAATGGTAGAATCAAACTTTAACCAAACGTAATGTTTGTACCTAGGGTAAAGTTAAAAAGTTTAAACAATTTTAAAATATCACTATATTTAGGCGAGTAAACGAAAAATGTTCATTTCAGACTCTAAAAACGTAGAAATCGTGTTTCAAGTTGAAATACGCCTTGTAAACGAAAAATATTCGTTTCAGACTCTAAAACCGCAGAAATCGTGTTTCAAGTTGAAATACGCCTTGGCACCATATCTCACCTAAAGTAAATGGTAGAATCAAACTTTAACCAAACGTAATGTTTGTACCTAGGGTAAAGTTAAAAAGTTTAAACAATTTTAAAATATCACCAGATTTAGGCGAGTAAACGAAAAATGTTCATTTCAGACTCTAAAACCGCAGAAATCGTGTTTCAAGTTGAAATACGCCTTGGCACCATATCTCACCTAAAGTAAATGGTAGAATCAAACTTTAACCAAACGTAATGTTTGTACCTAGGATAAAGTTAAAAAGTTTAAACAATTTTAAAATATCACTATATTTAGGCGAGTAAACGAAAAATGTTCATTTCAGACTCTAAAAACGTAGAAATCGTGTTTCAAGTTGAAATACGCCTTGGGACCATATCTCACCTAAAGTAAATGGTAGAATCAAACTTTAACCAAACATAATGTTTGTACCTAGGGTAAAGTTGAAAAGTTTAAACAATTTTAAAATATCACTATATTTAGGCGAGTAAACGAAAAATGTTCATTTCAGACTCTAAAAACGTAGAAATCGTGTTTCAAGTTGAAATACGCCTTGGGACCATATCTCACCTAAAGTAAATGGTAGAATCAAACTTTAACCAAACGTAATGTTTGTACCTAGGGTAAAGTTAAAAAGTTTAAACAATTTTAAAATATCACTATATTTAGGCGAGTAAACGAAAAATGTTCATTTCAGACTCTAAAACCGCAGAAATCGTGTTTCAAGTTGAAATACGCCTTGGCACCATAACTCACCTAAAGTAAATGGTAGAATCAAACTTTAACCAAACGTAATGTTTGTACCTAGGGTAAAGTTGAAAAGTTTAAACAATTTTAAAATATCACTATATTTAGGCGAGTAAACGAAAAATGTTCGTCTCAGACTCTAAAACCGCAGAAATCGTGTTTCAAGTTGAAATACGCCTTGGCACCATAACTCACCTAAAGTAAATGGTAGAATCAAACTTTAACCAAACGTAATGTTTGTACCTAGGGTAAAGTTGAAAAGTTTAAACAATTTTAAAATATCACTATATTTAGGCGAGTAAACGAAAAATGTTCATTTCAGACTCTAAAACCGCAGAAATCGTGTTTCAAGTTGAAATACGCCTTGGCACCATATCTCACCTAAAGTAAATGGTAGAATCAAACTTTAACTAAACGTAATGTTTGTACCTAGGGTAAAGTTAAAAAGTTTAAACAATTTTAAAATATCACTATATTTAGGCGAGTAAACGAAAAATGTTCATTTCAGACTCTAAAAACGTAGAAATCGTGTTTCAAGTTGAAATACGCCTTGTAAACGAAAAATGTTCGTTTCAGACTCTAAAACCGCAGAAATCGTGTTTCAAGTTGAAATACGCCTTGGCACCATATCTCACCTAAAGTAAATGGTAGAATCAAACTTTAACCAAACGTAATGTTTGTACCTAGGGTAAAGTTAAAAAGTTTAAACAATTTTAAAATATCACCAGATTTAGGCGAGTAAACGAAAAATGTTCATTTCAAACTCTAAAAACGTAGAAATCGTGTTTCAAGTTGAAATACGTTTTGTAAACGAAAAATGTTCGTTTCAGACTCTAAAACCGCTGAAATCGTGTTTCAAGTTGAAATACGCCTTGGCACCATATCTCACCTAAAGTAAATGGTAGAATCAAACTTTAACCAAACGTAATGTTTGTACCTAGGTAAAGTTAAAAAGTTTAAACAATTTTAAAATATCACCAGATTTAGGCGAGTAAACGAAAAATGTTCATTTCAGACTCTAAAAACGTAGAAATCGTGTTTCAAGTTGAAATACGCCTTGGGACCATATCTCACCTAAAGTAAATGGTAGAATCAAACTTTAACCAAACGTAATGTTTGTACCTAGGGTAAAGTTAAAAAGTTTAAACAATTTTAAAATATCACTATATTTAGGCGAGTAAACGAAAAATGTTCATTTCAGACTCTAAAAACGTAGAAATCGTGTTTCAAGTTGAAATACGCCTTGTAAACGAAAAATATTCGTTTCAGACTCTAAAACCGCAGAAATCGTGTTTCAAGTTGAAATACGCCTTGGCACCATATCTCACCTAAAGTAAATGGTAGAATCAAACTTTAACCAAACGTAATGTTTGTACCTAGGGTAAAGTTAAAAAGTTTAAACAATTTTAAAATATCACCAGATTTAGGCGAGTAAACGAAAAATGTTCATTTCAGACTCTAAAACCGCAGAAATCGTGTTTCAAGTTGAAATACGCCTTGGCACCATATCTCACCTAAAGTAAATGGTAGAATCAAACTTTAACCAAACGTAATGTTTGTACCTAGGATAAAGTTAAAAAGTTTAAACAATTTTAAAATATCACTATATTTAGGCGAGTAAACGAAAAATGTTCATTTCAGACTCTAAAAACGTAGAAATCGTGTTTCAAGTTGAAATACGCCTTGGGACCATATCTCACCTAAAGTAAATGGTAGAATCAAACTTTAACCAAACATAATGTTTGTACCTAGGGTAAAGTTGAAAAGTTTAAACAATTTTAAAATATCACTATATTTAGGCGAGTAAACGAAAAATGTTCATTTCAGACTCTA
This sequence comes from Pterostichus niger, assembly GCA_947425015.1. NCBI lineage: Eukaryota > Metazoa > Arthropoda > Insecta > Coleoptera > Carabidae > Pterostichus > Pterostichus niger. The sequence continues at coordinate 16,261,761 of OX380338.1, read as the reverse complement.
AAAACGTAGAAATCGTGTTTCAAGTTGAAATACGCCTTGGGACCATATCTCACCTAAAGTAAATGGTAGAATCAAACTTTAACCAAACGTAATGTTTGTACCTAGGGTAAAGTTAAAAAGTTTAAACAATTTTAAAATATCACTATATTTAGGCGAGTAAACGAAAAATGTTCATTTCAGACTCTAAAACCGCAGAAATCGTGTTTCAAGTTGAAATACGCCTTGGCACCATAACTCACCTAAAGTAAATGGTAGAATCAAACTTTAACCAAACGTAATGTTTGTACCTAGGGTAAAGTTGAAAAGTTTAAACAATTTTAAAATATCACTATATTTAGGCGAGTAAACGAAAAATGTTCGTCTCAGACTCTAAAACCGCAGAAATCGTGTTTCAAGTTGAAATACGCCTTGGCACCATATCTCACCTAAAGTAAATGGTAGAATCAAACTTTAACTAAACGTAATGTTTGTACCTAGGGTAAAGTTAAAAAGTTTAAACAATTTTAAAATATCACTATATTTAGGCGAGTAAACGAAAAATGTTCATTTCAGACTCTAAAAACGTAGAAATCGTGTTTCAAGTTGAAATACGCCTTGTAAACGAAAAATGTTCGTTTCAGACTCTAAAACCGCAGAAATCGTGTTTCAAGTTGAAATACGCCTTGGCACCATATCTCACCTAAAGTAAATGGTAGAATCAAACTTTAACCAAACGTAATGTTTGTACCTAGGGTAAAGTTAAAAAGTTTAAACAATTTTAAAATATCACCAGATTTAGGCGAGTAAACGAAAAATGTTCATTTCAAACTCTAAAAACGTAGAAATCGTGTTTCAAGTTGAAATACGTTTTGTAAACGAAAAATGTTCGTTTCAGACTCTAAAACCGCTGAAATCGTGTTTCAAGTTGAAATACGCCTTGGCACCATATCTCACCTAAAGTAAATGGTAGAATCAAACTTTAACCAAACGTAATGTTTGTACCTAGGTAAAGTTAAAAAGTTTAAACAATTTTAAAATATCACCAGATTTAGGCGAGTAAACGAAAAATGTTCATTTCAGACTCTAAAAACGTAGAAATCGTGTTTCAAGTTGAAATACGCCTTGGGACCATATCTCACCTAAAGTAAATGGTAGAATCAAACTTTAACCAAACGTAATGTTTGTACCTAGGGTAAAGTTAAAAAGTTTAAACAATTTTAAAATATCACTATATTTAGGCGAGTAAACGAAAAATGTTCATTTCAGACTCTAAAAACGTAGAAATCGTGTTTCAAGTTGAAATACGCCTTGTAAACGAAAAATATTCGTTTCAGACTCTAAAACCGCAGAAATCGTGTTTCAAGTTGAAATACGCCTTGGCACCATATCTCACCTAAAGTAAATGGTAGAATCAAACTTTAACCAAACGTAATGTTTGTACCTAGGGTAAAGTTAAAAAGTTTAAACAATTTTAAAATATCACCAGATTTAGGCGAGTAAACGAAAAATGTTCATTTCAGACTCTAAAACCGCAGAAATCGTGTTTCAAGTTGAAATACGCCTTGGCACCATATCTCACCTAAAGTAAATGGTAGAATCAAACTTTAACCAAACGTAATGTTTGTACCTAGGATAAAGTTAAAAAGTTTAAACAATTTTAAAATATCACTATATTTAGGCGAGTAAACGAAAAATGTTCATTTCTGACTCTAAAAACGTAGAAATCGTGTTTCAAGTTGAAATATGCCTTGTAAACGAAAAATGTTCGTTTCAGACTCTAAAACCGCAGAAATCGTGTTTCAAGTTGAAATACGCCTTGGCACCATATCTCACCTAAAGTAAATGGTAGAATCAAACTTTAACCAAACGTAATGTTTGTACCTAGGGTAAAGTTAAAAAGTTTAAACAATTTTAAAATATCACCAGATTTAGGCGAGTAAACGAAAAATGTTCATTTCAGACTCTAAAAACGTAGAAATCGTGTTTCAAGTTGAAATACGCCTTGTAAACGAAAAATGTTCGTTTCAGACTCTAAAACCTCAGAAATCGTGTTTCAAGTTGAAATACGCCTTGGCACCATATCTCACCTAAAGTAAATGGTAGAATCAAACTTTAACCAAACGTAATGTTTGTACCTAGGGTAAAGTTAAAAAGTTTAAACAATTTTAAAATATCACTATATTTAGGCGAGTAAACGAAAAATGTTCATTTCAGACTCTAAAAACGTAGAAATCGTGTTTCAAGTTGAAATACGCCTTGTAAACGAAAAATGTTCGTTTCAGACTCTAAAACCGCAGAAATCGTGTTTCAAGTTGAAATACGCCTTGGCACCATATCTCACCTAAAGTAAATGGTAGAATCAAACTTTAACCAAACGTAATGTTTGTACCTAGGGTAAAGTTAAAAAGTTTAAACAATTTTAAAATATCACTATATTTAGGCGAGTAAACGAAAAATGTTCATTTCAGACTCTAAAAACGTAGAAATCGTGTTTCAAGTTGAAATACGCCTTGTAAACGAAAAATGTTCGTTTCAGACTCTAAAACCGCAGAAATCGTGTTTCAAGTTGAAATACGCCTTGGCACCATATCTCACCTAAAGTAAATGGTAGAATCAAACTTTAACCAAACGTAATGTTTGTACCTAGGGTAAAGTTAAAAAGTTTAAACAATTTTAAAATATCACTATATTTAGGCGAGTAAACGAAAAATGTTCATTTCAGACTCTAAAAACGTAGAAATCGTATTTCAAGTTAAAATACGCCTTGTAAACGAAAAATGTTCGTTTCAGACTCTAAAACCGCAGAAATCGTGTTTCAAGTTGAAATACGCCTTGGCACCATATCTCACCTAAAGTAAATGGTAGAATCAAACTTTAACCAAACGTAATGTTTGTACCTAGGGTAAAGTTAAAAAGTTTAAACAATTTTAAAATATCACCAGATTTAGGCGAGTAAACGAAAAATGTTCATTTTAGACTCTAAAAACGTAGAAATCGTGTTTCAAGTTGAAATACGCCTTGTAAACGAAAAATGTTCATTTCAGACTCTAATAACGTAGAAATCGTGTTTCAAGTTGAAATACGCCTTGGCACCATATCTCACCTAAAGTAAATGGTAGAATCAAACTTTAACCAAACGTAATGTTTGTACCTAGGGTAAAGTTGAAAAGTTTAAACAATTTTAAAATATCACTATATTTAGGCGAGTAAACGAAAAATGTTCATTTCAGACACTAAAAACGTAGAAATCGTGTTTCAAGTTGAAATACGCCTTGGGACCATATCTCACCTAAAGTAAATGGTAGAATCAAACTTTAACCAAACGTAATGTTTGTACCTAGGGTAAAGTTGAAAAGTTTAAACAATTTTAAAATATCACTATATTTAGGCGAGTAAACGAAAAATGTTCATTTCAGACTCTAAAAACGTAGAAATCGTGTTTCAAGTTGAAATACGCCTTGGCACCATATCTCACCTAAAGTAAATGGTAGAATCAAACTTTAACCAAACGTAATGTTTGTACCTAGGGTAAAGTTAAAAAGTTTAAACAATTTTAAAATATCACCAGATTTAGGCGAGTAAACGAAAAATGTTCATTTCAAACTCTAAAAACGTAGAAATCGTGTTTCAAGTTGAAATACGTTTTGTAAACGAAAAATGTTCGTTTCAGACTCTAAAACCGCTGAAATCGTGTTTCAAGTTGAAATACGCCTTGGCACCATATCTCACCTAAAGTAAATGGTAGAATCAAACTTTAACCAAACGTAATGTTTGTACCTAGGTAAAGTTAAAAAGTTTAAACAATTTTAAAATATCACCAGATTTAGGCGAGTAAACGAAAAATGTTCATTTCAGACTCTAAAAACGTAGAAATCGTGTTTCAAGTTGAAATACGCCTTGTAAACGAAAAATGTTCGTTTCAGACTCTAAAACCGCAGAAATCGTGTTTCAAGTTGAAATACGCCTTGGCACCATATCTCACCTAAAGTAAATGGTAGAATCAAACTTTAACCAAACGTAATGTTTGTACCTAGGGTAAAGTTAAAAAGTTTAAACAATTTTAAAATATCACTATATTTAGGCGAGTAAACGAAAAATGTTCATTTCAGACTCTAAAAACGTAGAAATCGTGTTTCAAGTTGAAATACGCCTTGTAAACGAAAAAAGTTCGTTTCAGACTCTAAAACCGCAGAAATCGTGTTTCAAGTTGAAATACGCCTTGGGACCATATCTCACCTAAAGTAAATGGTAGAATCAAACTTTAACCAAACGTAATGTTTGTACCTAGGGTAAAGTTGAAAAGTTTAAACAATTTTAAAATATCACTATATTTAGGCGAGTAAACGAAAAATGTTCATTTCAGACTCTAAAAACGTAGAAATCGTATTTCAAGTTAAAATACGCCTTGTAAACGAAAAATGTTCGTTTCAGACTCTAAAACCGCAGAAATCGTGTTTCAAGTTGAAATACGCCTTGGCACCATATCTCACCTAAAGTAAATGGTAGAATCAAACTTTAACCAAACGTAATGTTTGTACCTAGGGTAAAGTTAAAAAGTTTAAACAATTTTAAAATATCACCAGAGTTAGGCGAGTAAACGAAAAATGTTCATTTCAAACTCTAAAAACGTAGAAATCGTGTTTCAAGTTGAAATACGCCTTGTAAACGAAAAATGTTCGTTTCAGACTCTAAAACCGCAGAAATCGTGTTTCAAGTTGAAATACGCCTTGGCACCATATCTCACCTAAAGTAAATGGTAGAATCAAACTTTAACCAAACGTAATGTTTGTACCTAGGGTAAAGTTAAAAAGTTTAAACAATTTTAAAATATCACCAGATTTAGGCGAGTAAACGAAAAATGTTCATTTTAGACTCTAAAAACGTAGAAATCGTGTTTCAAGTTGAAATACGCCTTGTAAACGAAAAATGTTCATTTCAGACTCTAATAACGTAGAAATCGTGTTTCAAGTTGAAATACGCCTTGGCACCATATCTCACCTAAAGTAAATGGTAGAATCAAACTTTAACCAAACGTAATGTTTGTACCTAGGGTAAAGTTGAAAAGTTTAAACAATTTTAAAATATCACTATATTTAGGCGAGTAAACGAAAAATGTTCATTTCAGACTCTAAAAACGTAGAAATCGTGTTTCAAGTTGAAATACGCCTTGGGACCATATCTCACCTAAAGTAAATGGTAGAATCAAACTTTAACCAAACGTAATGTTTGTACCTAGGGTAAAGTTGAAAAGTTTAAACAATTTTAAAATATCACTATAATTAGGCGAGTAAACGAAAAATGTTCATTTCAGACTCTAAAAACGTAGAAATCGTGTTTCAAGTTAAAATACGCCTTGGGACCATATCTCACCTAAAGTAAATGGTAGAATCAAACTTTAACCAAACGTAATGTTTGTACCTAGGGTAAAGTTAAAAAGTTTAAACAATTTTAAAATATCACTATATTTAGGCGAGTAAACGAAAAATGTTCATTTCAGACTCTAAAAACATAGAAATCGTGTTTCAAGTTGAAATACGCCTTGTAAACGAAAAATGTTCGTTTCAGACTCTAAAACCGCAGAAATCGTGTTTCAAGTTGAAATACGCCTTGGCACCATATCTCACCTAAAGTAAATGGTAGAATCAAACTTTAACCAAACGTAATGTTTGTACCTAGGGTAAAGTTGAAAAGTTTAAACAATTTAAAAATATCACTATATTTAGGCGAGTAAACGAAAAATGTTTATTTCAGACTCTAAAAACGTAGAAATCGTGTTTCAAGTTGAAATACGCCTTGAAAACGAAAAATGTTCGTTTCAGACTCTAAAACCGCAGAAATCGTGTTTCAAGTTGAAATACGCCTTGGCACCATATCTCACCTAAAGTAAATGGTAGAATCAAACTTTAACCAAACGTAATGTTTGTACCTAGGGTAAAGTTGAAAAGTTTAAACAATTTTAAAATATCACTATATTTAGGCGAGTAAACGAAAAATGTTTATTTCAGACTCTAAAAACGTAGAAATCGTGTTTCAAGTTGAAATACGCCTTGAAAACGAAAAATGTTCGTTTCAGACTCTAAAACCGCAGAAATCGTGTTTCAAGTTGAAATACGCCTTGGCACCATATCTCACCTAAAGTAAATGGTAGAATCAAACTTTAACCAAACGTAATGTTTGTACCTAGGGTAAAGTTAAAAAGTTTAAACAATTTTAAAATATCACCAGATTTAGGCGAGTAAACGAAAAATGTTCATTTTAGACTCTAAAAACGTAGAAATCGTGTTTCAAGTTGAAATACGCCTTGTAAACGAAAACTGTTCATTTCAGACTCTAATAACGTAGAAATCGTGTTTCAAGTTGAAATACGCCTTGGCACCATATCTCACCTAAAGTAAATGGTAGAATCAAACTTTAACCAAACGTAATGTTTGTACCTAGGGTAAAGTTAAAAAGTTTAAACAATTTTAAAATATCACTATATTTAGGCGAGTAAACGAAAAATGTTTATTTCAGACTCTAAAAACGTAGAAATCGTGTTTCAAGTTGAAATACGCCTTGTAAACGAAAAATGTTCGTTTCAGACTCTAAAACCGCTGAAATCGTGTTTCAAGTTGAAATACGCCTTGGCACCATATCTCACCTAAAGTAAATGGTAGAATCAAACTTTAACCAAACGTAATGTTTGTACCTAGGGTAAAGTTAAAAAGTTTAAACAATTTTAAAATATCACTATATTTAGGCGAGTAAACGAAAAATGTTCATTTCAGACTCTAAAAACGTAGAAATCGTATTTCAAGTTAAAATACGCCTTGTAAACGAAAAATGTTCGTTTCAGACTCTAAAACCGCAGAAATCGTGTTTCAAGTTGAAATACGCCTTGGCACCATATCTCACCTAAAGTAAATGGTAGAATCAAACTTTAACCAAACGTAATGTTTGTACCTAGGGTAAAGTTAAAAAGTTTAAACAATTTTAAAATATCACCAGATTTAGGCGAGTAAACGAAAAATGTTCATTTTAGACTCTAAAAACGTAGAAATCGTGTTTCAAGTTGAAATACGCCTTGTAAACGAAAAATGTTCATTTCAGACTCTAATAACGTAGAAATCGTGTTTCAAGTTGAAATACGCCTTGGCACCATATCTCACCTAAAGTAAATGGTAGAATCAAACTTTAACCAAACGTAATGTTTGTACCTAGGGTAAAGTTAAAAAGTTTAAACAATTTTAAAATATCACTATATTTAGGCGAGTAAACGAAAAATGTTCATCTCAGACTCTAAAAACGTAGAAATCGTGTTTCAAGTTGAAATACGCCTTGTAAACGAAAAATGTTCGTTTCAGACTCTAAAACCGCAGAAATCGTGTTTCAAGTTGAAATACGCCTTGGCACCATATCTCACCTAAAGTAAATGGTAGAATCAAACTTTAACCAAACGTAATGTTTGTACCTAGGGTAAAGTTAAAAAGTTTAAACAATTTTAAAATATCACTATATTTAGGCGAGTAAACAAAAAATGTTCATTTCAGACACTAAAAACGTAGAAATCGTATTTCAAGTTAAAATACGCCTTGTAAACGAAAAATGTTCGTTTCAGACTCTAAAACCGCAGAAATCGTGTTTCAAGTTGAAATACGCCTTGGCACCATATCTCACCTAAAGTAAATGGTAGAATCAAACTTTAACCAAACGTAATGTTTGTACCTAGGGTAAAGTTAAAAAGTTTAAACAATTTTAAAATATCACTATATTTAGGCGAGTAAACGAAAAATGTTCATTTCAGACTCTAAAAACGTAGAAATCGTGTTTCAAGTTGAAATACGCCTTGTAAACGAAAAATGTTCGTTTCAGACTCTAAAACCGCAGAAATCGTGTTTCAAGTTGAAATACGCCTTGGCACCATATCTCACCTAAAGTAAATGGTAGAATCAAACTTTAACCAAACGTAATGTTTGTACCTAGGGTAAAGTTAAAAAGTTTAAACAATTTTAAAATATCACTATATTTAGGCGAGTAAACGAAAAATGTTCATCTCAGACTCTAAAAACGTAGAAATCGTGTTTCAAGTTGAAATACGCCTTGTAAACGAAAAATGTTCGTTTCAGACTCTAAAACCGCAGAAATCGTGTTTCAAGTTGAAATACGCCTTGGCACCATATCTCACCTAAAGTAAATGGTAGAATCAAACTTTAACCAAACGTAATGTTTGTACCTAGGGTAAAGTTGAAAAGTTTAAACAATTTTAAAATATCACTATATTTAGGCGAGTAAACGAAAAATGTTCATTTCAGACTCTAAAAACGTAGAAATCGTGTTTCAAGTTGAAATACGCCTTGGGACCATATCTCACCTAAAGTAAATGGTAGAATCAAACTTTAACCAAACGTAATGTTTGTACCTAGGGTAAAGTTAAAAAGTTTAAACTATTTTAAAATATCACTATATTTAGGCGAGTAAACGAAAAATGTTCATTTCAGACTCTAAAAACGTAGAAATCGTGTTTCAAGTTAAAATACGCCTTGGGACCATATCTCACCTAAAGTAAATGGTAGAATCAAACTTTAACCAAACGTAATGTTTGTACCTAGGGTAAAGTTAAAAAGTTTAAACAATTTTAAAATATCACTATATTTAGGCGAGTAAACGAAAAATGTTCATTTCAGACTCTAAAAACATAGAAATCGTGTTTCAAGTTGAAATACGCCTTGTAAACGAAAAATGTTCGTTTCAGACTCTAAAACCGCAGAAATCGTGTTTCAAGTTGAAATACGCCTTGGCACCATATCTCACCTAAAGTAAATGGTAGAATCAAACTTTAACCAAACGTAATGTTTGTACCTAGGGTAAAGTTGAAAAGTTTAAACAATTTAAAAATATCACTATATTTAGGCGAGTAAACGAAAAATGTTTATTTCAGACTCTAAAAACGTAGAAATCGTGTTTCAAGTTGAAATACGCCTTGAAAACGAAAAATGTTCGTTTCAGACTCTAAAACCGCAGAAATCGTGTTTCAAGTTGAAATACGCCTTGGCACCATATCTCACCTAAAGTAAATGGTAGAATCAAACTTTAACCAAACGTAATGTTTGTACCTAGGGTAAAGTTAAAAAGTTTAAACAATTTTAAAATATCACCAGATTTAGGCGAGTAAACGAAAAATGTTCATTTTAGACTCTAAAAACGTAGAAATCGTGTTTCAAGTTGAAATACGCCTTGTAAACGAAAAATGTTCATTTCAGACTCTAATAACGTAGAAATCGTGTTTCAAGTTGAAATACGCCTTGGCACCATATCTCACCTAAAGTAAATGGTAGAATCAAACTTTAACCAAACGTAATGTTTGTACCTAGGGTAAAGTTAAAAAGTTTAAACAATTTTAAAATATCACTATATTTAGGCGAGTAAACGAAAAATGTTTATTTCAGACTCTAAAAACGTAGAAATCGTGTTTCAAGTTGAAATACGCCTTGTAAACGAAAAATGTTCGTTTCAGACTCTAAAACCGCTGAAATCGTGTTTCAAGTTGAAATACGCATTGGCACCATATCTCACCTAAAGTAAATGGTAGAATCAAACTTTAACCAAACGTAATGTTTGTACCTAGGGTAAAGTTAAAAAGTTTAAACAATTTTAAAATATCACTATATTTAGGCGAGTAAACGAAAAATGTTCATCTCAGACTCTAAAAACGTAGAAATCGTGTTTCAAGTTGAAATACGCCTTGTAAACGAAAAATGTTCGTTTCAGACTCTAAAACCGCAGAAATCGTGTTTCAAGTTGAAATACGCCTTGGCACCATATCTCACCTAAAGTAAATGGTAGAATCAAACTTTAACCAAACGTAATGTTTGTACCTAGGGTAAAGTTAAAAAGTTTAAACAATTTTAAAATATCACTATATTTAGGCGAGTAAACAAAAAATGTTCATTTCAGACTCTAAAAACGTAGAAATCGTATTTCAAGTTAAAATACGCCTTGTAAACGAAAAATGTTCGTTTCAGACTCTAAAACCGCAGAAATCGTGTTTCAAGTTGAAATACGCCTTGGCACCATATCTCACCTAAAGTAAATGGTAGAATCAAACTTTAACCAAACGTAATGTTTGTACCTAGGGTAAAGTTAAAAAGTTTAAACAATTTTAAAATATCACTATATTTAGGCGAGTAAACGAAAAATGTTCATTTCAGACTCTAAAAACGTAGAAATCGTGTTTCAAGTTGAAATACGCCTTGTAAACGAAAAATGTTCGTTTCAGACTCTAAAACCGCAGAAATCGTGTTTCAAGTTGTAATACGCCTTGGCACCATATCTCACCTAAAGTAAATGGTAGAATCAAACTTTAACCAAACGTAATGTTTGTACCTAGGGTAAAGTTAAAAAGTTTAAACAATTTTAAAATATCACTATATTTAGGCGAGTAAACGAAAAATGTTCATTTCAAACTCTAAAAACGTAGAAATCGTGTTTCAAGTTGAAATACGCCTTGTAAACGAAAAATGTTCGTTTCAGACTCTAAAACCGCAGAAATCGTGTTTCAAGTTGAAATACGCCTTGGCACCATATCTCACCTAAAGTAAATGGTAGAATCAAACTTTAACCAAACGTAATGTTTGTACCTAGGGTAAAGTTAAAAAGTTTAAACAATTTTAAAATATCACTATATTTAGGCGAGTAAACGAAAAATGTTCATTTCAGACTCTAAAAACGTAGAAATCGTGTTTCAAGTTGAAATACGCCCTGTAAACGAAAAATGTTCGTTTTTGACTCTAAAACCGCAGAAATCGTGTTTCAAGTTGAAATACGCCTTGTAAACGAAAAATGTTCGTTTCAGACTCTAAAACCGCAGAAATCGTGTTTCAAGTTGAAATACGCCTTGGGACCATATCTCACCTAAAGTAAATGGTAGAATCAAACTTTAACCAAACGTAATGTTTGTACCTAGGGTAAAGTTGAAAAGTTTAAACAATTTTAAAATATCACTATATTTAGGCGAGTAAACGAAAAATGTTCATTTCAGACTCTAAAAACGTAGAAATCGTGTTTCAAGTTGAAATACGCCTTGGGACCATATCTCACCTAAAGTAAATGGTAGAATCAAACTTTAACCAAACGTAATGTTTGTACCTAGGGTAAAGTTAAAAAGTTTAAACTATTTTAAAATATCACTATATTTAGGCGAGTAAACGAAAAATGTTCATTTCAGACTCTAAAAACGTAGAAATCGTGTTTCAAGTTAAAATACGCCTTGGGACCATATCTCACCTAAAGTAAATGGTAGAATCAAACTTTAACCAAACGTAATGTTTGTACCTAGGGTAAAGTTAAAAAGTTTAAACAATTTTAAAATATCACTATATTTAGGCGAGTAAACGAAAAATGTTCATTTCAGACTCTAAAAACATAGAAATCGTGTTTCAAGTTGAAATACGCCTTGTAAACGAAAAATGTTCGTTTCAGACTCTAAAACCGCAGAAATCGTGTTTCAAGTTGAAATACGCCTTGGCACCATATCTCACCTAAAGTAAATGGTAGAATCAAACTTTAACCAAACGTAATGTTTGTACCTAGGGTAAAGTTGAAAAGTTTAAACAATTTAAAAATATCACTATATTTAGGCGAGTAAACGAAAAATGTTTATTTCAGACTCTAAAAACGTAGAAATCGTGTTTCAAGTTGAAATACGCCTTGAAAACGAAAAATGTTCGTTTCAGACTCTAAAACCGCAGAAATCGTGTTTCAAGTTGAAATACGCCTTGGCACCATATCTCACCTAAAGTAAATGGTAGAATCAAACTTTAACCAAACGTAATGTTTGTACCTAGGGTAAAGTTAAAAAGTTTAAACAATTTTAAAATATCACCAGATTTAGGCGAGTAAACGAAAAATGTTCATTTTAGACTCTAAAAACGTAGAAATCGTGTTTCAAGTTGAAATACGCCTTGTAAACGAAAACTGTTCATTTCAGACTCTAATAACGTAGAAATAGTGTTTCAAGTTGAAATACGCCTTGGCACCATATCTCACCTAAAGTAAATGGTAGAATCAAACTTTAACCAAACGTAATGTTTGTACCTAGGGTAAAGTTACAAAGTTTAAACAATTTTAAAATATCACTATATTTAGGCGAGTAAACGAAAAATGTTTATTTCAGACTCTAAAAACGTAGAAATCGTGTTTCAAGTTGAAATACGCCTTGTAAACGAAAAATGTTCGTTTCAGACTCTAAAACCGCTGAAATCGTGTTTCAAGTTGAAATACGCCTTGGCACCATATCTCACCTAAAGTAAATGGTAGAATCAAACTTTAACCAAACGTAATGTTTGTACCTAGGGTAAAGTTAAAAAGTTTAAACAATTTTAAAATATCACTATATTTAGGCTAGTAAACGAAAAATGTTCATTTCAGACTCTAAAAACGTAGAAATCGTATTTCAAGTTAAAATACGCCTTGTAAACGAAAAATGTTCGTTTCAGACTCTAAAACCGCAGAAATCGTGTTTCAAGTTGAAATACGCCTTGGCACCATATCTCACCTAAAGTAAATGGTAGAATCAAACTTTAACCAAACGTAATGTTTGTACCTAGGGTAAAGTTAAAAAGTTTAAACAATTTTAAAATATCACCAGATTTAGGCGAGTAAACGAAAAATGTTCATTTTAGACTCTAAAATCGTAGAAATCGTGTTTCAAGTTGAAATACGCCTTGTAAACGAAAAATGTTCATTTCAGACTCTAATAACGTAGAAATCGTGTTTCAAGTTGAAATACGCCTTGGCACCATATCTCACCTAAAGTAAATGGTAGAATCAAACTTTAACCAAACGTAATGTTTGTACCTAGGGTAAAGTTAAAAAGTTTAAACAATTTTAAAATATCACTATATTTAGGCGAGTAAACGAAAAATGTTTATTTCAGACTCTAAAAACGTAGAAATCGTGTTTCAAGTTGAAATACGCCTTGTAAACGAAAAATGTTCGTTTCAGACTCTAAAACCGCTGAAATCGTGTTTCAAGTTGAAATACGCCTTGGCACCATATCTCACCTAAAGTAAATGGTAGAATCAAACTTTAACCAAACGTAATGTTTGTACCTAGGGTAAAGTTAAAAAGTTTAAACAATTTTAAAATATCACTATATTTAGGCGAGTAAACGAAAAATGTTCATCTCAGACTCTAAAAACGTAGAAATCGTGTTTCAAGTTGAAATACGCCTTGTAAACGAAAAATGTTCGTTTCAGACTCTAAAACCGCAGAAATCGTGTTTCAAGTTGAAATACGCCTTGGCACCATATCTCACCTAAAGTAAATGGTAGAATCAAACTTTAACCAAACGTAATGTTTGTACCTAGGGTAAAGTTAAAAAGTTTAAACAATTTTAAAATATCACTATATTTAGGCGAGTAAACAAAAAATGTTCATTTCAGACTCTAAAAACGTAGAAATCGTATTTCAAGTTAAAATACGCCTTGTAAACGAAAAATGTTCGTTTCAGACTCTAAAACCGCAGAAATCGTGTTTCAAGTTGAAATACGCCTTGGCACCATATCTCACCTAAAGTAAATGGTAGAATCAAACTTTAACCAAACGTAATGTTTGTACCTAGGGTAAAGTTAAAAAGTTTAAACAATTTTAAAATATCACTATATTTAGGCGAGTAAACGAAAAATGTTCATTTCAGACTCTAAAAACGTAGAAATCGTGTTTCAAGTTGAAATACGCCTTGTAAACGAAAAATGTTCGTTTCAGACTCTAAAACCGCAGAAATCGTGTTTCAAGTTGAAATACGCCTTGGCACCATATCTCACCTAAAGTAAATGGTAGAATCAAACTTTAACCAAACGTAATGTTTGTACCTAGGGTAAAGTTAAAAAGTTTAAACAATTTTAAAATATCACTATATTTAGGCGAGTAAACGAAAAATGTTCATTTCAAACTCTAAAAACGTAGAAATCGTGTTTCAAGTTGAAATACGCCTTGTAAACGAAAAATGTTCGTTTCAGACTCTAAAACCGCAGAAATCGTGTTTCAAGTTGAAATACGCCTTGGCACCATATCTCACCTAAAGTAAATGGTAGAATCAAACTTTAACCAAACGTAATGTTTGTACCTAGGGTAAAGTTAAAAAGTTTAAACAATTTTAAAATATCACTATATTTAGGCGAGTAAACGAAAAATGTTCATTTCAGACTCTAAAAACGTAGAAATCGTGTTTCAAGTTGAAATACGCCCTGTAAACGAAAAATGTTCGTTTTTGACTCTAAAACCGCAGAAATCGTGTTTCAAGTTGAAATACGCCTTGTAAACGAAAAATGTTCGTTTCAGACTCTAAAACCGCAGAAATCGTGTATCAAGTTGAAATACGCCTTGGGACCATATCTCACCTAAAGTAAATGGTAGAATCAAACTTTAACCAAACGTAATGTTTGTACCTAGGGTAAAGTTGAAAAGTTTAAACAATTTTAAAATATCACTATATTTAGGCGAGTAAACGAAAAATGTTCATTTCAGAATCTAAAAACGTAGAAATCGTGTTTCAAGTTGAAATACGCCTTGTAAACGAAAAATGTTCGTTTCAGACTCTAAAACCGCAGAAATCGTGTTTCAAGTTGAAATACGCCTTGGCACCATATCTCACCTAAAGTAAATGGTAGAATCAAACTTTAACCAAACGTAATGTTTGTACCTAGGGTAAAGTTGAAAAGTTTAAACAATTTAAAAATATCACTATATTTAGGCGAGGAAACGAAAAATGTTTATTTCAGACTCTAAAAACGTAGAAATCGTGTTTCAAGTTGAAATACGCCTTGAAAACGAAAAATGTTCGTTTCAGACTCTAAAACCGCAGAAATCGTGTTTCAAGTTGAAATACGCCTTGGCACCATATCTCACCTAAAGTAAATGGTAGAATCAAACTTTAACCAAACGTAATGTTTGTACCTAGGGTAAAGTTAAAAAGTTTAAACAATTTTAAAATATCACCAGATTTAGGCGAGTAAACGAAAAATGTTCATTTTAGACTCTAAAAACGTAGAAATCGTGTTTCAAGTTGAAATACGCCTTGTAAACGAAAACTGTTCATTTCAGACTCTAATAACGTAGAAATAGTGTTTCAAGTTGAAATACGCCTTGGCACCATATCTCACCTAAAGTAAATGGTAGAATCAAACTTTAACCAAACGTAATGTTTGTACCTAGGGTAAAGTTACAAAGTTTAAACAATTTTAAAATATCACTATATTTAGGCGAGTAAACGAAAAATGTTTATTTCAGACTCTAAAAACGTAGAAATCGTGTTTCAAGTTGAAATACGCCTTGTAAACGAAAAATGTTCGTTTCAGACTCTAAAACCGCTGAAATCGTGTTTCAAGTTGAAATACGCCTTGGCACCATATCTCACCTAAAGTAAATGGTAGAATCAAACTTTAACCAAACGTAATGTTTGTACCTAGGGTAAAGTTAAAAAGTTTAAACAATTTTAAAATATCACTATATTTAGGCTAGTAAACGAAAAATGTTCATTTCAGACTCTAAAAACGTAGAAATCGTATTTCAAGTTAAAATACGCCTTGTAAACGAAAAATGTTCGTTTCAGACTCTAAAACCGCAGAAATCGTGTTTCAAGTTGAAATACGCCTTGGCACCATATCTCACCTAAAGTAAATGGTAGAATCAAACTTTAACCAAACGTAATGTTTGTACCTAGGGTAAAGTTAAAAAGTTTAAACAATTTTAAAATATCACCAGATTTAGGCGAGTAAACGAAAAATGTTCATTTTAGACTCTAAAAACGTAGAAATCGTGTTTCAAGTTGAAATACGCCTTGTAAACGAAAAATGTTCATTTCAGACTCTAATAACGTAGAAATCGTGTTTCAAGTTGAAATACGCCTTGGCACCATATCTCACCTAAAGTAAATGGTAGAATCAAACTTTAACCAAACGTAATGTTTGTACCTAGGGTAAAGTTAAAAAGTTTAAACAATTTTAAAATATCACTATATTTAGGCGAGTAAACGAAAAATGTTTATTTCAGACTCTAAAAACGTAGAAATCGTGTTTCAAGTTGAAATACGCCTTGTAAACGAAAAATGTTCGTTTCAGACTCTAAAACCGCTGAAATCGTGTTTCAAGTTGAAATACGCATTGGCACCATATCTCACCTAAAGTAAATGGTAGAATCAAACTTTAACCAAACGTAATGTTTGTACCTAGGGTAAAGTTAAAAAGTTTAAACAATTTTAAAATATCACTATATTTAGGCGAGTAAACGAAAAATGTTCATCTCAGACTCTAAAAACGTAGAAATCGTGTTTCAAGTTGAAATACGCCTTGTAAACGAAAAATGTTCGTTTCAGACTCTAAAACCGCAGAAATCGTGTTTCAAGTTGAAATACGCCTTGGCACCATATCTCACCTAAAGTAAATGGTAGAATCAAACTTTAACCAAACGTAATGTTTGTACCTAGGGTAAAGTTAAAAAGTTTAAACAATTTTAAAATATCACTATATTTAGGCGAGTAAACAAAAAATGTTCATTTCAGACTCTAAAAACGTAGAAATCGTATTTCAAGTTAAAATACGCCTTGTAAACGAAAAATGTTCGTTTCAGACTCTAAAACCGCAGAAATCGTGTTTCAAGTTGAAATACGCCTTGGCACCATATCTCACCTAAAGTAAATGGTAGAATCAAACTTTAACCAAACGTAATGTTTGTACCTAGGGTAAAGTTAAAAAGTTTAAACAATTTTAAAATATCACTATATTTAGGCGAGTAAACGAAAAATGTTCATTTCAGACTCTAAAAACGTAGAAATCGTGTTTCAAGTTGAAATACGCCTTGTAAACGAAAAATGTTCGTTTCAGACTCTAAAACCGCAGAAATCGTGTTTCAAGTTGAAATACGCCTTGGCACCATATCTCACCTAAAGTAAATGGTAGAATCAAACTTTAACCAAACGTAATGTTTGTACCTAGGGTAAAGTTAAAAAGTTTAAACAATTTTAAAATATCACTATATTTAGGCGAGTAAACGAAAAATGTTCATTTCAAACTCTAAAAACGTAGAAATCGTGTTTCAAGTTGAAATACGCCTTGTAAACGAAAAATGTTCGTTTCAGACTCTAAAACCGCAGAAATCGTGTTTCAAGTTGAAATACGCCTTGGCACCATATCTCACCTAAAGTAAATGGTAGAATCAAACTTTAACCAAACGTAATGTTTGTACCTAGGGTAAAGTTAAAAAGTTTAAACAATTTTAAAATATCACTATATTTAGGCGAGTAAACGAAAAATGTTCATTTCAGACTCTAAAAACGTAGAAATCGTGTTTCAAGTTGAAATACGCCCTGTAAACGAAAAATGTTCGTTTTTGACTCTAAAACCGCAGAAATCGTGTTTCAAGTTGAAATACGCCTTGTAAACGAAAAATGTTCGTTTCAGACTCTAAAACCGCAGAAATCGTGTTTCAAGTTGAAATACGCCTTGGGACCATATCTCACCTAAAGTAAATGGTAGAATCAAACTTTAACCAAACGTAATGTTTGTACCTAGGGTAAAGTTGAAAAGTTTAAACAATTTTAAAATATCACTATATTTAGGCGAGTAAACGAAAAATGTTCATTTCAGACTCTAAAAACGTAGAAATCGTGTTTCAAGTTGAAATACGCCTTGGGACCATATCTCACCTAAAGTAAATGGTAGAATCAAACTTTAACCAAACGTAATGTTTGTACCTAGGGTAAAGTTAAAAAGTTTAAACTATTTTAAAATATCACTATATTTAGGCGAGTAAACGAAAAATGTTCATTTCAGACTCTAAAAACGTAGAAATCGTGTTTCAAGTTAAAATACGCCTTGGGACCATATCTCACCTAAAGTAAATGGTAGAATCAAACTTTAACCAAACGTAATGTTTGTACCTAGGGTAAAGTTAAAAAGTTTAAACAATTTTAAAATATCACTATATTTAGGCGAGTAAACGAAAAATGTTCATTTCAGACTCTAAAAACATAGAAATCGTGTTTCAAGTTGAAATACGCCTTGTAAACGAAAAATGTTCGTTTCAGACTCTAAAACCGCAGAAATCGTGTTTCAAGTTGAAATACGCCTTGGCACCATATCTCACCTAAAGTAAATGGTAGAATCAAACTTTAACCAAACGTAATGTTTGTACCTAGGGTAAAGTTGAAAAGTTTAAACAATTTAAAAATATCACTATATTTAGGCGAGTAAACGAAAAATGTTTATTTCAGACTCTAAAAACGTAGAAATCGTGTTTCAAGTTGAAATACGCCTTGAAAACGAAAAATGTTCGTTTCAGACTCTAAAACCGCAGAAATCGTGTTTCAAGTTGAAATACGCCTTGGCACCATATCTCACCTAAAGTAAATGGTAGAATCAAACTTTAACCAAACGTAATGTTTGTACCTAGGGTAAAGTTAAAAAGTTTAAACAATTTTAAAATATCACCAGATTTAGGCGAGTAAACGAAAAATGTTCATTTTAGACTCTAAAAACGTAGAAATCGTGTTTCAAGTTGAAATACGCCTTGTAAACGAAAACTGTTCATTTCAGACTCTAATAACGTAGAAATAGTGTTTCAAGTTGAAATACGCCTTGGCACCATATCTCACCTAAAGTAAATGGTAGAATCAAACTTTAACCAAACGTAATGTTTGTACCTAGGGTAAAGTTACAAAGTTTAAACAATTTTAAAATATCACTATATTTAGGCGAGTAAACGAAAAATGTTTATTTCAGACTCTAAAAACGTAGAAATCGTGTTTCAAGTTGAAATACGCCTTGTAAACGAAAAATGTTCGTTTCAGACTCTAAAACCGCTGAAATCGTGTTTCAAGTTGAAATACGCCTTGGCACCATATCTCACCTAAAGTAAATGGTAGAATCAAACTTTAACCAAACGTAATGTTTGTACCTAGGGTAAAGTTAAAAAGTTTAAACAATTTTAAAATATCACTATATTTAGGCTAGTAAACGAAAAATGTTCATTTCAGACTCTAAAAACATAGAAATCGTGTTTCAAGTTGAAATACGCCTTGTAAACGAAAAATGTTCGTTTCAGACTCTAAAACCGCAGAAATCGTGTTTCAAGTTGAAATACGCCTTGGCACCATATCTCACCTAAAGTAAATGGTAGAATCAAACTTTAACCAAACGTAATGTTTGTACCTAGGGTAAAGTTGAAAAGTTTAAACAATTTAAAAATATCACTATATTTAGGCGAGTAAACGAAAAATGTTTATTTCAGACTCTAAAAACGTAGAAATCGTGTTTCAAGTTGAAATACGCCTTGAAAACGAAAAATGTTCGTTTCAGACTCTAAAACCGCAGAAATCGTGTTTCAAGTTGAAATACGCCTTGGCACCATATCTCACCTAAAGTAAATGGTAGAATCAAACTTTAACCAAACGTAATGTTTGTACCTAGGGTAAAGTTAAAAAGTTTAAACAATTTTAAAATATCACCAGATTTAGGCGAGTAAACGAAAAATGTTCATTTTAGACTCTAAAAACGTAGAAATCGTGTTTCAAGTTGAAATACGCCTTGTAAACGAAAACTGTTCATTTCAGACTCTAATAACGTAGAAATAGTGTTTCAAGTTGAAATACGCCTTGGCACCATATCTCACCTAAAGTAAATGGTAGAATCAAACTTTAACCAAACGTAATGTTTGTACCTAGGGTAAAGTTACAAAGTTTAAACAATTTTAAAATATCACTATATTTAGGCGAGTAAACGAAAAATGTTTATTTCAGACTCTAAAAACGTAGAAATCGTGTTTCAAGTTGAAATACGCCTTGTAAACGAAAAATGTTCGTTTCAGACTCTAAAACCGCTGAAATCGTGTTTCAAGTTGAAATACGCCTTGGCACCATATCTCACCTAAAGTAAATGGTAGAATCAAACTTTAACCAAACGTAATGTTTGTACCTAGGGTAAAGTTAAAAAGTTTAAACAATTTTAAAATATCACTATATTTAGGCTAGTAAACGAAAAATGTTCATTTCAGACTCTAAAAACGTAGAAATCGTGTTTCAAGTTGAAATACGCCTTGTAAACGAAAAATGTTCGTTTCAGACTCTAAAACCGCTGAAATCGTGTTTCAAGTTGAAATACGCCTTGGCACCATATCTCACCTAAAGTAAATGGTAGAATCAAACTTTAACCAAACGTAATGTTTGTACCTAGGGTAAAGTTAAAAAGTTTAAACAATTTTAAAATATCACTATATTTAGGCGAGTAAACGAAAAATGTTCATCTCAGACTCTAAAAACGTAGAAATCGTGTTTCAAGTTGAAATACGCCTTGTAAACGAAAAATGTTCGTTTCAGACTCTAAAACCGCAGAAATCGTGTTTCAAGTTGAAATACGCCTTGGCACCATATCTCACCTAAAGTAAATGGTAGAATCAAACTTTAACCAAACGTAATGTTTGTACCTAGGGTAAAGTTAAAAAGTTTAAACAATTTTAAAATATCACTATATTTAGGCGAGTAAACAAAAAATGTTCATTTCAGACTCTAAAAACGTAGAAATCGTATTTCAAGTTAAAATACGCCTTGTAAACGAAAAATGTTCGTTTCAGACTCTAAAACCGCAGAAATCGTGTTTCAAGTTGAAATACGCCTTGGCACCATATCTCACCTAAAGTAAATGGTAGAATCAAACTTTAACCAAACGTAATGTTTGTACCTAGGGTAAAGTTAAAAAGTTTAAACAATTTTAAAATATCACTATATTTAGGCGAGTAAACGAAAAATGTTCATTTCAGACTCTAAAAACGTAGAAATCGTGTTTCAAGTTGAAATACGCCTTGTAAACGAAAAATGTTCGTTTCAGACTCTAAAACCGCAGAAATCGTGTTTCAAGTTGAAATACGCCTTGGCACCATATCTCACCTAAAGTAAATGGTAGAATCAAACTTTAACCAAACGTAATGTTTGTACCTAGGGTAAAGTTAAAAAGTTTAAACAATTTTAAAATATCACTATATTTAGGCGAGTAAACGAAAAATGTTCATTTCAAACTCTAAAAACGTAGAAATCGTGTTTCAAGTTGAAATACGCCTTGTAAACGAAAAATGTTCGTTTCAGACTCTAAAACCGCAGAAATCGTGTTTCAAGTTGAAATACGCCTTGGCACCATATCTCACCTAAAGTAAATGGTAGAATCAAACTTTAACCAAACGTAATGTTTGTACCTAGGGTAAAGTTAAAAAGTTTAAACAATTTTAAAATATCACTATATTTAGGCGAGTAAACGAAAAATGTTCATTTCAGACTCTAAAAACGTAGAAATCGTGTTTCAAGTTGAAATACGCCTTGGCACCATATCTCACCTAAAGTAAATGGTAGAATCAAACTTTAACCAAACGTAATGTTTGTACCTAGGGTAAAGTTAAAAAGTTTAAACAATTTTAAAATATCACTATATTTAGGCTAGTAAACGAAAAATGTTCATTTCAGACTCTAAAAACATAGAAATCGTGTTTCAAGTTGAAATACGCCTTGTAAACGAAAAATGTTCGTTTCAGACTCTAAAACCGCAGAAATCGTGTTTCAAGTTGAAATACGCCTTGGCACCATATCTCACCTAAAGTAAATGGTAGAATCAAACTTTAACCAAACGTAATGTTTGTACCTAGGGTAAAGTTGAAAAGTTTAAACAATTTAAAAATATCACTATATTTAGGCGAGTAAACGAAAAATGTTTATTTCAGACTCTAAAAACGTAGAAATCGTGTTTCAAGTTGAAATACGCCTTGAAAACGAAAAATGTTCGTTTCAGACTCTAAAACCGCAGAAATCGTGTTTCAAGTTGAAATACGCCTTGGCACCATATCTCACCTAAAGTAAATGGTAGAATCAAACTTTAACCAAACGTAATGTTTGTACCTAGGGTAAAGTTAAAAAGTTTAAACAATTTTAAAATATCACCAGATTTAGGCGAGTAAACGAAAAATGTTCATTTTAGACTCTAAAAACGTAGAAATCGTGTTTCAAGTTGAAATACGCCTTGTAAACGAAAACTGTTCATTTCAGACTCTAATAACGTAGAAATAGTGTTTCAAGTTGAAATACGCCTTGGCACCATATCTCACCTAAAGTAAATGGTAGAATCAAACTTTAACCAAACGTAATGTTTGTACCTAGGGTAAAGTTACAAAGTTTAAACAATTTTAAAATATCACTATATTTAGGCGAGTAAACGAAAAATGTTTATTTCAGACTCTAAAAACGTAGAAATCGTGTTTCAAGTTGAAATACGCCTTGTAAACGAAAAATGTTCGTTTCAGACTCTAAAACCGCTGAAATCGTGTTTCAAGTTGAAATACGCCTTGGCACCATATCTCACCTAAAGTAAATGGTAGAATCAAACTTTAACCAAACGTAATGTTTGTACCTAGGGTAAAGTTAAAAAGTTTAAACAATTTTAAAATATCCCTATATTTAGGCTAGTAAACGAAAAATGTTCATTTCAGACTCTAAAAACGTAGAAATCGTGTTTCAAGTTGAAATACGCCTTGTAAACGAAAAATGTTCGTTTCAGACTCTAAAACCGCTGAAATCGTGTTTCAAGTTGAAATACGCCTTGGCACCATATCTCACCTAAAGTAAATGGTAGAATCAAACTTTAACCAAACGTAATGTTTGTACCTAGGGTAAAGTTAAAAAGTTTAAACAATTTTAAAATATCACTATATTTAGGCGAGTAAACGAAAAATGTTCATCTCAGACTCTAAAAACGTAGAAATCGTGTTTCAAGTTGAAATACGCCTTGTAAACGAAAAATGTTCGTTTCAGACTCTAAAACCGCAGAAATCGTGTTTCAAGTTGAAATACGCCTTGGCACCATATCTCACCTAAAGTAAATGGTAGAATCAAACTTTAACCAAACGTAATGTTTGTACCTAGGGTAAAGTTAAAAAGTTTAAACAATTTTAAAATATCACTATATTTAGGCGAGTAAACAAAAAATGTTCATTTCAGACTCTAAAAACGTAGAAATCGTATTTCAAGTTAAAATACGCCTTGTAAACGAAAAATGTTCGTTTCAGACTCTAAAACCGCAGAAATCGTGTTTCAAGTTGAAATACGCCTTGGCACCATATCTCACCTAAAGTAAATGGTAGAATCAAACTTTAACCAAACGTAATGTTTGTACCTAGGGTAAAGTTAAAAAGTTTAAACAATTTTAAAATATCACTATATTTAGGCGAGTAAACGAAAAATGTTCATTTCAGACTCTAAAAACGTAGAAATCGTGTTTCAAGTTGAAATACGCCTTGTAAACGAAAAATGTTCGTTTCAGACTCTAAAACCGCAGAAATCGTGTTTCAAGTTGAAATACGCCTTGGCACCATATCTCACCTAAAGTAAATGGTAGAATCAAACTTTAACCAAACGTAATGTTTGTACCTAGGGTAAAGTTAAAAAGTTTAAACAATTTTAAAATATCACTATATTTAGGCGAGTAAACGAAAAATGTTCATTTCAAACTCTAAAAACGTAGAAATCGTGTTTCAAGTTGAAATACGCCTTGTAAACGAAAAATGTTCGTTTCAGACTCTAAAACCGCAGAAATCGTGTTTCAAGTTGAAATACGCCTTGGCACCATATCTCACCTAAAGTAAATGGTAGAATCAAACTTTAACCAAACGTAATGTTTGTACCTAGGGTAAAGTTAAAAAGTTTAAACAATTTTAAAATATCACTATATTTAGGCGAGTAAACGAAAAATGTTCATTTCAGACTCTAAAAACGTAGAAATCGTGTTTCAAGTTGAAATACGCCCTGTAAACGAAAAATGTTCGTTTTTGACTCTAAAACCGCAGAAATCGTGTTTCAAGTTGAAATACGCCTTGTAAACGAAAAATGTTCGTTTCAGACTCTAAAACCGCAGAAATCGTGTTTCAAGTTGAAATACGCCTTGGGACCATATCTCACCTAAAGTAAATGGTAGAATCAAACTTTAACCAAACGTAATGTTTGTACCTAGGGTAAAGTTGAAAAGTTTAAACAATTTTAAAATATCACTATATTTAGGCGAGTAAACGAAAAATGTTCATTTCAGAATCTAAAAACGTAGAAATCGTGTTTCAAGTTGAAATACGCCTTGTAAACGAAAAATGTTCGTTTCAGACTCTAAAACCGCAGAAATCGTGTTTCAAGTTGAAATACGCCTTGGCACCATATCTCACCTAAAGTAAATGGTAGAATCAAACTTTAACCAAACGTAATGTTTGTACCTAGGGTAAAGTTGAAAAGTTTAAACAATTTAAAAATATCACTATATTTAGGCGAGGAAACGAAAAATGTTTATTTCAGACTCTAAAAACGTAGAAATCGTGTTTCAAGTTGAAATACGCCTTGAAAACGAAAAATGTTCGTTTCAGACTCTAAAACCGCAGAAATCGTGTTTCAAGTTGAAATACGCCTTGGCACCATATCTCACCTAAAGTAAATGGTAGAATCAAACTTTAACCAAACGTAATGTTTGTACCTAGGGTAAAGTTAAAAAGTTTAAACAATTTTAAAATATCACCAGATTTAGGCGAGTAAACGAAAAATGTTCATTTTAGACTCTAAAAACGTAGAAATCGTGTTTCAAGTTGAAATACGCCTTGTAAACGAAAACTGTTCATTTCAGACTCTAATAACGTAGAAATAGTGTTTCAAGTTGAAATACGCCTTGGCACCATATCTCACCTAAAGTAAATGGTAGAATCAAACTTTAACCAAACGTAATGTTTGTACCTAGGGTAAAGTTACAAAGTTTAAACAATTTTAAAATATCACTATATTTAGGCGAGTAAACGAAAAATGTTTATTTCAGACTCTAAAAACGTAGAAATCGTGTTTCAAGTTGAAATACGCCTTGTAAACGAAAAATGTTCGTTTCAGACTCTAAAACCGCTGAAATCGTGTTTCAAGTTGAAATACGCCTTGGCACCATATCTCACCTAAAGTAAATGGTAGAATCAAACTTTAACCAAACGTAATGTTTGTACCTAGGGTAAAGTTAAAAAGTTTAAACAATTTTAAAATATCACTATATTTAGGCTAGTAAACGAAAAATGTTCATTTCAGACTCTAAAAACGTAGAAATCGTATTTCAAGTTAAAATACGCCTTGTAAACGAAAAATGTTCGTTTCAGACTCTAAAACCGCAGAAATCGTGTTTCAAGTTGAAATACGCCTTGGCACCATATCTCACCTAAAGTAAATGGTAGAATCAAACTTTAACCAAACGTAATGTTTGTACCTAGGGTAAAGTTAAAAAGTTTAAACAATTTTAAAATATCACCAGATTTAGGCGAGTAAACGAAAAATGTTCATTTTAGACTCTAAAAACGTAGAAGTCGTGTTTCAAGTTGAAATACGCCTTGTAAACGAAAAATGTTCATTTCAGACTCTAATAACGTAGAAATCGTGTTTCAAGTTGAAATACGCCTTGGCACCATATCTCACCTAAAGTAAATGGTAGAATCAAACTTTAACCAAACGTAATGTTTGTACCTAGGGTAAAGTTAAAAAGTTTAAACAATTTTAAAATATCACTATATTTAGGCGAGTAAACGAAAAATGTTTATTTCAGACTCTAAAAACGTAGAAATCGTGTTTCAAGTTGAAATACGCCTTGTAAACGAAAAATGTTCGTTTCAGACTCTAAAACCGCTGAAATCGTGTTTCAAGTTGAAATACGCATTGGCACCATATCTCACCTAAAGTAAATGGTAGAATCAAACTTTAACCAAACGTAATGTTTTTACCTAGGGTAAAGTTAAAAAGTTTAAACAATTTTAAAATATCACTATATTTAGGCGAGTAAACGAAAAATGTTCATCTCAGACTCTAAAAACGTAGAAATCGTGTTTCAAGTTGAAATACGCCTTGTAAACGAAAAATGTTCGTTTCAGACTCTAAAACCGCAGAAATCGTGTTTCAAGTTGAAATACGCCTTGGCACCATATCTCACCTAAAGTAAATGGTAGAATCAAACTTTAACCAAACGTAATGTTTGTACCTAGGGTAAAGTTAAAAAGTTTAAACAATTTTAAAATATCACTATATTTAGGCGAGTAAACAAAAAATGTTCATTTCAGACTCTAAAAACGTAGAAATCGTATTTCAAGTTAAAATACGCCTTGTAAACGAAAAATGTTCGTTTCAGACTCTAAAACCGCAGAAATCGTGTTTCAAGTTGAAATACGCCTTGGCACCATATCTCACCTAAAGTAAATGGTAGAATCAAACTTTAACCAAACGTAATGTTTGTACCTAGGGTAAAGTTAAAAAGTTTAAACAATTTTAAAATATCACTATATTTAGGCGAGTAAACGAAAAATGTTCATTTCAGACTCTAAAAACGTAGAAATCGTGTTTCAAGTTGAAATACGCCTTGTAAACGAAAAATGTTCGTTTCAGACTCTAAAACCGCAGAAATCGTGTTTCAAGTTGAAATACGCCTTGGCACCATATCTCACCTAAAGTAAATGGTAGAATCAAACTTTAACCAAACGTAATGTTTGTACCTAGGGTAAAGTTAAAAAGTTTAAACAATTTAAAAATATCACTATATTTAGGCGAGTAAACGAAAAATGTTTATTTCAGACTCTAAAAACGTAGAAATCGTGTTTCAAGTTGAAATACGCCTTGAAAACGAAAAATGTTCGTTTCAGACTCTAAAACCGCAGAAATCGTGTTTCAAGTTGAAATACGCCTTGGCACCATATCTCACCTAAAGTAAATGGTAGAATCAAACTTTAACCAAACGTAATGTTTGTACCTAGGGTAAAGTTAAAAAGTTTAAACAATTTTAAAATATCACCAGATTTAGGCGAGTAAACGAAAAATGTTCATTTTAGACTCTAAAAACGTAGAAATCGTGTTTCAAGTTGAAATACGCCTTGTAAACGAAAACTGTTCATTTCAGACTCTAATAACGTAGAAATAGTGTTTCAAGTTGAAATACGCCTTGGCACCATATCTCACCTAAAGTAAATGGTAGAATCAAACTTTAACCAAACGTAATGTTTGTACCTAGGGTAAAGTTACAAAGTTTAAACAATTTTAAAATATCACTATATTTAGGCGAGTAAACGAAAAATGTTTATTTCAGACTCTAAAAACGTAGAAATCGTGTTTCAAGTTGAAATACGCCTTGTAAACGAAAAATGTTCGTTTCAGACTCTAAAACCGCTGAAATCGTGTTTCAAGTTGAAATACGCCTTGGCACCATATCTCACCTAAAGTAAATGGTAGAATCAAACTTTAACCAAACGTAATGTTTGTACCTAGGGTAAAGTTAAAAAGTTTAAACAATTTTAAAATATCCCTATATTTAGGCTAGTAAACGAAAAATGTTCATTTCAGACTCTAAAAACGTAGAAATCGTGTTTCAAGTTGAAATACGCCTTGTAAACGAAAAATGTTCGTTTCAGACTCTAAAACCGCTGAAATCGTGTTTCAAGTTGAAATACGCCTTGGCACCATATCTCACCTAAAGTAAATGGTAGAATCAAACTTTAACCAAACGTAATGTTTGTACCTAGGGTAAAGTTAAAAAGTTTAAACAATTTTAAAATATCACTATATTTAGGCGAGTAAACGAAAAATGTTCATCTCAGACTCTAAAAACGTAGAAATCGTGTTTCAAGTTGAAATACGCCTTGTAAACGAAAAATGTTCGTTTCAGACTCTAAAACCGCAGAAATCGTGTTTCAAGTTGAAATACGCCTTGGCACCATATCTCACCTAAAGTAAATGGTAGAATCAAACTTTAACCAAACGTAATGTTTGTACCTAGGGTAAAGTTAAAAAGTTTAAACAATTTTAAAATATCACTATATTTAGGCGAGTAAACAAAAAATGTTCATTTCAGACTCTAAAAACGTAGAAATCGTATTTCAAGTTAAAATACGCCTTGTAAACGAAAAATGTTCGTTTCAGACTCTAAAACCGCAGAAATCGTGTTTCAAGTTGAAATACGCCTTGGCACCATATCTCACCTAAAGTAAATGGTAGAATCAAACTTTAACCAAACGTAATGTTTGTACCTAGGGTAAAGTTAAAAAGTTTAAACAATTTTAAAATATCACTATATTTAGGCGAGTAAACGAAAAATGTTCATTTCAGACTCTAAAAACGTAGAAATCGTGTTTCAAGTTGAAATACGCCTTGTAAACGAAAAATGTTCGTTTCAGACTCTAAAACCGCAGAAATCGTGTTTCAAGTTGAAATACGCCTTGGCACCATATCTCACCTAAAGTAAATGGTAGAATCAAACTTTAACCAAACGTAATGTTTGTACCTAGGGTAAAGTTAAAAAGTTTAAACAATTTTAAAATATCACTATATTTAGGCGAGTAAACGAAAAATGTTCATTTCAAACTCTAAAAACGTAGAAATCGTGTTTCAAGTTGAAATACGCCTTGTAAACGAAAAATGTTCGTTTCAGACTCTAAAACCGCAGAAATCGTGTTTCAAGTTGAAATACGCCTTGGCACCATATCTCACCTAAAGTAAATGGTAGAATCAAACTTTAACCAAACGTAATGTTTGTACCTAGGGTAAAGTTAAAAAGTTTAAACAATTTTAAAATATCACTATATTTAGGCGAGTAAACGAAAAATGTTCATTTCAGACTCTAAAAACGTAGAAATCGTGTTTCAAGTTGAAATACGCCCTGTAAACGAAAAATGTTCGTTTTTGACTCTAAAACCGCAGAAATCGTGTTTCAAGTTGAAATACGCCTTGTAAACGAAAAATGTTCGTTTCAGACTCTAAAACCGCAGAAATCGTGTTTCAAGTTGAAATACGCCTTGGGACCATATCTCACCTAAAGTAAATGGTAGAATCAAACTTTAACCAAACGTAATGTTTGTACCTAGGGTAAAGTTGAAAAGTTTAAACAATTTTAAAATATCACTATATTTAGGCGAGTAAACGAAAAATGTTCATTTCAGAATCTAAAAACGTAGAAATCGTGTTTCAAGTTGAAATACGCCTTGTAAACGAAAAATGTTCGTTTCAGACTCTAAAACCGCAGAAATCGTGTTTCAAGTTGAAATACGCCTTGGCACCATATCTCACCTAAAGTAAATGGTAGAATCAAACTTTAACCAAACGTAATGTTTGTACCTAGGGTAAAGTTGAAAAGTTTAAACAATTTAAAAATATCACTATATTTAGGCGAGGAAACGAAAAATGTTTATTTCAGACTCTAAAAACGTAGAAATCGTGTTTCAAGTTGAAATACGCCTTGAAAACGAAAAATGTTCGTTTCAGACTCTAAAACCGCAGAAATCGTGTTTCAAGTTGAAATACGCCTTGGCACCATATCTCACCTAAAGTAAATGGTAGAATCAAACTTTAACCAAACGTAATGTTTGTACCTAGGGTAAAGTTAAAAAGTTTAAACAATTTTAAAATATCACCAGATTTAGGCGAGTAAACGAAAAATGTTCATTTTAGACTCTAAAAACGTAGAAATCGTGTTTCAAGTTGAAATACGCCTTGTAAACGAAAACTGTTCATTTCAGACTCTAATAACGTAGAAATAGTGTTTCAAGTTGAAATACGCCTTGGCACCATATCTCACCTAAAGTAAATGGTAGAATCAAACTTTAACCAAACGTAATGTTTGTACCTAGGGTAAAGTTACAAAGTTTAAACAATTTTAAAATATCACTATATTTAGGCGAGTAAACGAAAAATGTTTATTTCAGACTCTAAAAACGTAGAAATCGTGTTTCAAGTTGAAATACGCCTTGTAAACGAAAAATGTTCGTTTCAGACTCTAAAACCGCTGAAATCGTGTTTCAAGTTGAAATACGCCTTGGCACCATATCTCACCTAAAGTAAATGGTAGAATCAAACTTTAACCAAACGTAATGTTTGTACCTAGGGTAAAGTTAAAAAGTTTAAACAATTTTAAAATATCACTATATTTAGGCTAGTAAACGAAAAATGTTCATTTCAGACTCTAAAAACGTAGAAATCGTATTTCAAGTTAAAATACGCCTTGTAAACGAAAAATGTTCGTTTCAGACTCTAAAACCGCAGAAATCGTGTTTCAAGTTGAAATACGCCTTGGCACCATATCTCACCTAAAGTAAATGGTAGAATCAAACTTTAACCAAACGTAATGTTTGTACCTAGGGTAAAGTTAAAAAGTTTAAACAATTTTAAAATATCACCAGATTTAGGCGAGTAAACGAAAAATGTTCATTTTAGACTCTAAAAACGTAGAAGTCGTGTTTCAAGTTGAAATACGCCTTGTAAACGAAAAATGTTCATTTCAGACTCTAATAACGTAGAAATCGTGTTTCAAGTTGAAATACGCCTTGGCACCATATCTCACCTAAAGTAAATGGTAGAATCAAACTTTAACCAAACGTAATGTTTGTACCTAGGGTAAAGTTAAAAAGTTTAAACAATTTTAAAATATCACTATATTTAGGCGAGTAAACGAAAAATGTTTATTTCAGACTCTAAAAACGTAGAAATCGTGTTTCAAGTTGAAATACGCCTTGTAAACGAAAAATGTTCGTTTCAGACTCTAAAACCGCTGAAATCGTGTTTCAAGTTGAAATACGCATTGGCACCATATCTCACCTAAAGTAAATGGTAGAATCAAACTTTAACCAAACGTAATGTTTTTACCTAGGGTAAAGTTAAAAAGTTTAAACAATTTTAAAATATCACTATATTTAGGCGAGTAAACGAAAAATGTTCATCTCAGACTCTAAAAACGTAGAAATCGTGTTTCAAGTTGAAATACGCCTTGTAAACGAAAAATGTTCGTTTCAGACTCTAAAACCGCAGAAATCGTGTTTCAAGTTGAAATACGCCTTGGCACCATATCTCACCTAAAGTAAATGGTAGAATCAAACTTTAACCAAACGTAATGTTTGTACCTAGGGTAAAGTTAAAAAGTTTAAACAATTTTAAAATATCACTATATTTAGGCGAGTAAACAAAAAATGTTCATTTCAGACTCTAAAAACGTAGAAATCGTATTTCAAGTTAAAATACGCCTTGTAAACGAAAAATGTTCGTTTCAGACTCTAAAACCGCAGAAATCGTGTTTCAAGTTGAAATACGCCTTGGCACCATATCTCACCTAAAGTAAATGGTAGAATCAAACTTTAACCAAACGTAATGTTTGTACCTAGGGTAAAGTTAAAAAGTTTAAACAATTTTAAAATATCACTATATTTAGGCGAGTAAACGAAAAATGTTCATTTCAGACTCTAAAAACGTAGAAATCGTGTTTCAAGTTGAAATACGCCTTGTAAACGAAAAATGTTCGTTTCAGACTCTAAAACCGCAGAAATCGTGTTTCAAGTTGAAATACGCCTTGGCACCATATCTCACCTAAAGTAAATGGTAGAATCAAACTTTAACCAAACGTAATGTTTGTACCTAGGGTAAAGTTAAAAAGTTTAAACAATTTTAAAATATCACTATATTTAGGCGAGTAAACGAAAAATGTTCATTTCAAACTCTAAAAACGTAGAAATCGTGTTTCAAGTTGAAATACGCCTTGTAAACGAAAAATGTTCGTTTCAGACTCTAAAACCGCAGAAATCGTGTTTCAAGTTGAAATACGCCTTGGCACCATATCTCACCTAAAGTAAATGGTAGAATCAAACTTTAACCAAACGTAATGTTTGTACCTAGGGTAAAGTTAAAAAGTTTAAACAATTTTAAAATATCACTATATTTAGGCGAGTAAACGAAAAATGTTCATTTCAGACTCTAAAAACGTAGAAATCGTGTTTCAAGTTGAAATACGCCCTGTAAACGAAAAATGTTCGTTTTTGACTCTAAAACCGCAGAAATCGTGTTTCAAGTTGAAATACGCCTTGTAAACGAAAAATGTTCGTTTCAGACTCTAAAACCGCAGAAATCGTGTTTCAAGTTGAAATACGCCTTGGGACCATATCTCACCTAAAGTAAATGGTAGAATCAAACTTTAACCAAACGTAATGTTTGTACCTAGGGTAAAGTTGAAAAGTTTAAACAATTTTAAAATATCACTATATTTAGGCGAGTAAACGAAAAATGTTCATTTCAGACTCTAAAAACGTAGAAATCGTGTTTCAAGTTGAAATACGCCTTGGGACCATATCTCACCTAAAGTAAATGGTAGAATCAAACTTTAACCAAACGTAATGTTTGTACCTAGGGTAAAGTTAAAAAGTTTAAACTATTTTAAAATATCACTATATTTAGGCGAGTAAACGAAAAATGTTCATTTCAGACTCTAAAAACGTAGAAATCGTGTTTCAAGTTAAAATACGCCTTGGGACCATATCTCACCTAAAGTAAATGGTAGAATCAAACTTTAACCAAACGTAATGTTTGTACCTAGGGTAAAGTTAAAAAGTTTAAACAATTTTAAAATATCACTATATTTAGGCGAGTAAACGAAAAATGTTCATTTCAGACTCTAAAAACATAGAAATCGTGTTTCAAGTTGAAATACGCCTTGTAAACGAAAAATGTTCGTTTCAGACTCTAAAACCGCAGAAATCGTGTTTCAAGTTGAAATACGCCTTGGCACCATATCTCACCTAAAGTAAATGGTAGAATCAAACTTTAACCAAACGTAATGTTTGTACCTAGGGTAAAGTTGAAAAGTTTAAACAATTTAAAAATATCACTATATTTAGGCGAGTAAACGAAAAATGTTTATTTCAGACTCTAAAAACGTAGAAATCGTGTTTCAAGTTGAAATACGCCTTGAAAACGAAAAATGTTCGTTTCAGACTCTAAAACCGCAGAAATCGTGTTTCAAGTTGAAATACGCCTTGGCACCATATCTCACCTAAAGTAAATGGTAGAATCAAACTTTAACCAAACGTAATGTTTGTACCTAGGGTAAAGTTAAAAAGTTTAAACAATTTTAAAATATCACCAGATTTAGGCGAGTAAACGAAAAATGTTCATTTTAGACTCTAAAAACGTAGAAATCGTGTTTCAAGTTGAAATACGCCTTGTAAACGAAAACTGTTCATTTCAGACTCTAATAACGTAGAAATAGTGTTTCAAGTTGAAATACGCCTTGGCACCATATCTCACCTAAAGTAAATGGTAGAATCAAACTTTAACCAAACGTAATGTTTGTACCTAGGGTAAAGTTAAAAAGTTTAAACAATTTTAAAATATCACTATATTTAGGCGAGTAAACGAAAAATGTTCATTTCAAACTCTAAAAACGTAGAAATCGTGTTTCAAGTTGAAATACGCCTTGTAAACGAAAAATGTTCGTTTCAGACTCTAAAACCGCAGAAATCGTGTTTCAAGTTGAAATACGCCTTGGCACCATATCTCACCTAAAGTAAATGGTAGAATCAAACTTTAACCAAACGTAATGTTTGTACCTAGGGTAAAGTTAAAAAGTTTAAACAATTTTAAAATATCACTATATTTAGGCGAGTAAACGAAAAATGTTCATTTCAGACTCTAAAAACGTAGAAATCGTGTTTCAAGTTGAAATACGCCTTGTAAACGAAAAATGTTCGTTTCAGACTCTAAAACCGCTGAAATCGTGTTTCAAGTTGAAATACGCCTTGGCACCATATCTCACCTAAAGTAAATGGTAGAATCAAACTTTAACCAAACGTAATGTTTGTACCTAGGGTAAAGTTAAAAAGTTTAAACAATTTTAAAATATCACTATATTTAGGCTAGTAAACGAAAAATGTTCATTTCAGACTCTAAAAACGTAGAAATCGTATTTCAAGTTAAAATACGCCTTGTAAACGAAAAATGTTCGTTTCAGACTCTAAAACCGCAGAAATCGTGTTTCAAGTTGAAATACGCCTTGGCACCATATCTCACCTAAAGTAAATGGTAGAATCAAACTTTAACCAAACGTAATGTTTGTACCTAGGGTAAAGTTAAAAAGTTTAAACAATTTTAAAATATCACCAGATTTAGGCGAGTAAACGAAAAATGTTCATTTTAGACTCTAAAAACGTAGAAGTCGTGTTTCAAGTTGAAATACGCCTTGTAAACGAAAAATGTTCATTTCAGACTCTAATAACGTAGAAATCGTGTTTCAAGTTGAAATACGCCTTGGCACCATATCTCACCTAAAGTAAATGGTAGAATCAAACTTTAACCAAACGTAATGTTTGTACCTAGGGTAAAGTTAAAAAGTTTAAACAATTTTAAAATATCACTATATTTAGGCGAGTAAACGAAAAATGTTTATTTCAGACTCTAAAAACGTAGAAATCGTGTTTCAAGTTGAAATACGTCTTGTAAACGAAAAATGTTCGTTTCAGACTCTAAAACCGCTGAAATCGTGTTTCAAGTTGAAATACGCATTGGCACCATATCTCACCTAAAGTAAATGGTAGAATCAAACTTTAACCAAACGTAATGTTTTTACCTAGGGTAAAGTTAAAAAGTTTAAACAATTTTAAAATATCACTATATTTAGGCGAGTAAACGAAAAATGTTCATCTCAGACTCTAAAAACGTAGAAATCGTGTTTCAAGTTGAAATACGCCTTGTAAACGAAAAATGTTCGTTTCAGACTCTAAAACCGCAGAAATCGTGTTTCAAGTTGAAATACGCCTTGGCACCATATCTCACCTAAAGTAAATGGTAGAATCAAACTTTAACCAAACGTAATGTTTGTACCTAGGGTAAAGTTAAAAAGTTTAAACAATTTTAAAATATCACTATATTTAGGCGAGTAAACAAAAAATGTTCATTTCAGACTCTAAAAACGTAGAAATCGTATTTCAAGTTAAAATACGCCTTGTAAACGAAAAATGTTCGTTTCAGACTCTAAAACCGCAGAAATCGTGTTTCAAGTTGAAATACGCCTTGGCACCATATCTCACCTAAAGTAAATGGTAGAATCAAACTTTAACCAAACGTAATGTTTGTACCTAGGGTAAAGTTAAAAAGTTTAAACAATTTTAAAATATCACTATATTTAGGCGAGTAAACGAAAAATGTTCATTTCAGACTCTAAAAACGTAGAAATCGTGTTTCAAGTTGAAATACGCCTTGTAAACGAAAAATGTTCGTTTCAGACTCTAAAACCGCAGAAATCGTGTTTCAAGTTGAAATACGCCTTGGCACCATATCTCACCTAAAGTAAATGGTAGAATCAAACTTTAACCAAACGTAATGTTTGTACCTAGGGTAAAGTTAAAAAGTTTAAACAATTTTAAAATATCACTATATTTAGGCGAGTAAACGAAAAATGTTCATTTCAAACTCTAAAAACGTAGAAATCGTGTTTCAAGTTGAAATACGCCTTGTAAACGAAAAATGTTCGTTTCAGACTCTAAAACCGCAGAAATCGTGTTTCAAGTTGAAATACGCCTTGGCACCATATCTCACCTAAAGTAAATGGTAGAATCAAACTTTAACCAAACGTAATGTTTGTACCTAGGGTAAAGTTAAAAAGTTTAAACAATTTTAAAATATCACTATATTTAGGCGAGTAAACGAAAAATGTTCATTTCAGACTCTAAAAACGTAGAAATCGTGTTTCAAGTTGAAATACGCCCTGTAAACGAAAAATGTTCGTTTTTGACTCTAAAACCGCAGAAATCGTGTTTCAAGTTGAAATACGCCTTGTAAACGAAAAATGTTCGTTTCAGACTCTAAAACCGCAGAAATCGTGTTTCAAGTTGAAATACGCCTTGGGACCATATCTCACCTAAAGTAAATGGTAGAATCAAACTTTAACCAAACGTAATGTTTGTACCTAGGGTAAAGTTGAAAAGTTTAAACAATTTTAAAATATCACTATATTTAGGCGAGTAAACGAAAAATGTTCATTTCAGACTCTAAAAACGTAGAAATCGTGTTTCAAGTTGAAATACGCCTTGGGACCATATCTCACCTAAAGTAAATGGTAGAATCAAACTTTAACCAAACGTAATGTTTGTACCTAGGGTAAAGTTAAAAAGTTTAAACTATTTTAAAATATCACTATATTTAGGCGAGTAAACGAAAAATGTTCATTTCAAACTCTAAAAACGTAGAAATCGTGTTTCAAGTTGAAATACGCCTTGTAAACGAAAAATGTTCGTTTCAGACTCTAAAACCGCAGAAATCGTGTTTCAAGTTGAAATACGCCTTGGGACCATATCTCACCTAAAGTAAATGGTAGAATCAAACTTTAACCAAACGTAATGTTTGTACCTAGGGTAAAGTTAAAAAGTTTAAACTATTTTAAAATATCACTATATTTAGGCGAGTAAACGAAAAATGTTCATTTCAGACTCTAAAAACGTAGAAATCGTGTTTCAAGTTAAAATACGCCTTGGGACCATATCTCACCTAAAGTAAATGGTAGAATCAAACTTTAACCAAACGTAATGTTTGTACCTAGGGTAAAGTTAAAAAGTTTAAACAATTTTAAAATATCACTATATTTAGGCGAGTAAACGAAAAATGTTCATTTCAGACTCTAAAAACATAGAAATCGTGTTTCAAGTTGAAATACGCCTTGTAAACGAAAAATGTTCGTTTCAGACTCTAAAACCGCAGAAATCGTGTTTCAAGTTGAAATACGCCTTGGCACCATATCTCACCTAAAGTAAATGGTAGAATCAAACTTTAACCAAACGTAATGTTTGTACCTAGGGTAAAGTTGAAAAGTTTAAACAATTTAAAAATATCACTATATTTAGGCGAGTAAACGAAAAATGTTTATTTCAGACTCTAAAAACGTAGAAATCGTGTTTCAAGTTGAAATACGCCTTGAAAACGAAAAATGTTCGTTTCAGACTCTAAAACCGCAGAAATCGTGTTTCAAGTTGAAATACGCCTTGGCACCATATCTCACCTAAAGTAAATGGTAGAATCAAACTTTAACCAAACGTAATGTTTGTACCTAGGGTAAAGTTAAAAAGTTTAAACAATTTTAAAATATCACCAGATTTAGGCGAGTAAACGAAAAATGTTCATTTTAGACTCTAAAAACGTAGAAATCGTGTTTCAAGTTGAAATACGCCTTGTAAACGAAAACTGTTCATTTCAGACTCTAATAACGTAGAAATAGTGTTTCAAGTTGAAATACGCCTTGGCACCATATCTCACCTAAAGTAAATGGTAGAATCAAACTTTAACCAAACGTAATGTTTGTACCTAGGGTAAAGTTAAAAAGTTTAAACAATTTTAAAATATCACTATATTTAGGCGAGTAAACGAAAAATGTTCATTTCAAACTCTAAAAACGTAGAAATCGTGTTTCAAGTTGAAATACGCCTTGTAAACGAAAAATGTTCGTTTCAGACTCTAAAACCGCAGAAATCGTGTTTCAAGTTGAAATACGCCTTGGCACCATATCTCACCTAAAGTAAATGGTAGAATCAAACTTTAACCAAACGTAATGTTTGTACCTAGGGTAAAGTTAAAAAGTTTAAACAATTTTAAAATATCACTATATTTAGGCGAGTAAACGAAAAATGTTCATTTCAGACTCTAAAAACGTAGAAATCGTGTTTCAAGTTGAAATACGCCTTGTAAACGAAAAATGTTCGTTTCAGACTCTAAAACCGCTGAAATCGTGTTTCAAGTTGAAATACGCCTTGGCACCATATCTCACCTAAAGTAAATGGTAGAATCAAACTTTAACCAAACGTAATGTTTGTACCTAGGGTAAAGTTAAAAAGTTTAAACAATTTTAAAATATCACTATATTTAGGCTAGTAAACGAAAAATGTTCATTTCAGACTCTAAAAACGTAGAAATCGTATTTCAAGTTAAAATACGCCTTGTAAACGAAAAATGTTCGTTTCAGACTCTAAAACCGCAGAAATCGTGTTTCAAGTTGAAATACGCCTTGGCACCATATCTCACCTAAAGTAAATGGTAGAATCAAACTTTAACCAAACGTAATGTTTGTACCTAGGGTAAAGTTAAAAAGTTTAAACAATTTTAAAATATCACCAGATTTAGGCGAGTAAACGAAAAATGTTCATTTTAGACTCTAAAAACGTAGAAGTCGTGTTTCAAGTTGAAATACGCCTTGTAAACGAAAAATGTTCATTTCAGACTCTAATAACGTAGAAATCGTGTTTCAAGTTGAAATACGCCTTGGCACCATATCTCACCTAAAGTAAATGGTAGAATCAAACTTTAACCAAACGTAATGTTTGTACCTAGGGTAAAGTTAAAAAGTTTAAACAATTTTAAAATATCACTATATTTAGGCGAGTAAACGAAAAATGTTTATTTCAGACTCTAAAAACGTAGAAATCGTGTTTCAAGTTGAAATACGTCTTGTAAACGAAAAATGTTCGTTTCAGACTCTAAAACCGCTGAAATCGTGTTTCAAGTTGAAATACGCATTGGCACCATATCTCACCTAAAGTAAATGGTAGAATCAAACTTTAACCAAACGTAATGTTTTTACCTAGGGTAAAGTTAAAAAGTTTAAACAATTTTAAAATATCACTATATTTAGGCGAGTAAACGAAAAATGTTCATCTCAGACTCTAAAAACGTAGAAATCGTGTTTCAAGTTGAAATACGCCTTGTAAACGAAAAATGTTCGTTTCAGACTCTAAAACCGCAGAAATCGTGTTTCAAGTTGAAATACGCCTTGGCACCATATCTCACCTAAAGTAAATGGTAGAATCAAACTTTAACCAAACGTAATGTTTGTACCTAGGGTAAAGTTAAAAAGTTTAAACAATTTTAAAATATCACTATATTTAGGCGAGTAAACAAAAAATGTTCATTTCAGACTCTAAAAACGTAGAAATCGTATTTCAAGTTAAAATACGCCTTGTAAACGAAAAATGTTCGTTTCAGACTCTAAAACCGCAGAAATCGTGTTTCAAGTTGAAATACGCCTTGGCACCATATCTCACCTAAAGTAAATGGTAGAATCAAACTTTAACCAAACGTAATGTTTGTACCTAGGGTAAAGTTAAAAAGTTTAAACAATTTTAAAATATCACTATATTTAGGCGAGTAAACGAAAAATGTTCATTTCAGACTCTAAAAACGTAGAAATCGTGTTTCAAGTTGAAATACGCCTTGTAAACGAAAAATGTTCGTTTCAGACTCTAAAACCGCAGAAATCGTGTTTCAAGTTGAAATACGCCTTGGCACCATATCTCACCTAAAGTAAATGGTAGAATCAAACTTTAACCAAACGTAATGTTTGTACCTAGGGTAAAGTTAAAAAGTTTAAACAATTTTAAAATATCACTATATTTAGGCGAGTAAACGAAAAATGTTCATTTCAAACTCTAAAAACGTAGAAATCGTGTTTCAAGTTGAAATACGCCTTGTAAACGAAAAATGTTCGTTTCAGACTCTAAAACCGCAGAAATCGTGTTTCAAGTTGAAATACGCCTTGGCACCATATCTCACCTAAAGTAAATGGTAGAATCAAACTTTAACCAAACGTAATGTTTGTACCTAGGGTAAAGTTAAAAAGTTTAAACAATTTTAAAATATCACTATATTTAGGCGAGTAAACGAAAAATGTTCATTTCAGACTCTAAAAACGTAGAAATCGTGTTTCAAGTTGAAATACGCCCTGTAAACGAAAAATGTTCGTTTTTGACTCTAAAACCGCAGAAATCGTGTTTCAAGTTGAAATACGCCTTGTAAACGAAAAATGTTCGTTTCAGACTCTAAAACCGCAGAAATCGTGTTTCAAGTTGAAATACGCCTTGGGACCATATCTCACCTAAAGTAAATGGTAGAATCAAACTTTAACCAAACGTAATGTTTGTACCTAGGGTAAAGTTGAAAAGTTTAAACAATTTTAAAATATCACTATATTTAGGCGAGTAAACGAAAAATGTTCATTTCAGACTCTAAAAACGTAGAAATCGTGTTTCAAGTTGAAATACGCCTTGGGACCATATCTCACCTAAAGTAAATGGTAGAATCAAACTTTAACCAAACGTAATGTTTGTACCTAGGGTAAAGTTAAAAAGTTTAAACTATTTTAAAATATCACTATATTTAGGCGAGTAAACGAAAAATGTTCATTTCAGACTCTAAAAACGTAGAAATCGTGTTTCAAGTTAAAATACGCCTTGGGACCATATCTCACCTAAAGTAAATGGTAGAATCAAACTTTAACCAAACGTAATGTTTGTACCTAGGGTAAAGTTAAAAAGTTTAAACAATTTTAAAATATCACTATATTTAGGCGAGTAAACGAAAAATGTTCATTTCAGACTCTAAAAACATAGAAATCGTGTTTCAAGTTGAAA
The DNA here is from genome assembly GCA_947425015.1 of Pterostichus niger. NCBI lineage: Eukaryota > Metazoa > Arthropoda > Insecta > Coleoptera > Carabidae > Pterostichus > Pterostichus niger. The sequence continues at coordinate 16,221,537 of OX380338.1, read as the reverse complement.
TACGCCTTGTAAACGAAAAATGTTCGTTTCAGACTCTAAAACCGCAGAAATCGTGTTTCAAGTTGAAATACGCCTTGGCACCATATCTCACCTAAAGTAAATGGTAGAATCAAACTTTAACCAAACGTAATGTTTGTACCTAGGGTAAAGTTGAAAAGTTTAAACAATTTAAAAATATCACTATATTTAGGCGAGTAAACGAAAAATGTTTATTTCAGACTCTAAAAACGTAGAAATCGTGTTTCAAGTTGAAATACGCCTTGAAAACGAAAAATGTTCGTTTCAGACTCTAAAACCGCAGAAATCGTGTTTCAAGTTGAAATACGCCTTGGCACCATATCTCACCTAAAGTAAATGGTAGAATCAAACTTTAACCAAACGTAATGTTTGTACCTAGGGTAAAGTTAAAAAGTTTAAACAATTTTAAAATATCACCAGATTTAGGCGAGTAAACGAAAAATGTTCATTTTAGACTCTAAAAACGTAGAAATCGTGTTTCAAGTTGAAATACGCCTTGTAAACGAAAACTGTTCATTTCAGACTCTAATAACGTAGAAATAGTGTTTCAAGTTGAAATACGCCTTGGCACCATATCTCACCTAAAGTAAATGGTAGAATCAAACTTTAACCAAACGTAATGTTTGTACCTAGGGTAAAGTTACAAAGTTTAAACAATTTTAAAATATCACTATATTTAGGCGAGTAAACGAAAAATGTTTATTTCAGACTCTAAAAACGTAGAAATCGTGTTTCAAGTTGAAATACGCCTTGTAAACGAAAAATGTTCGTTTCAGACTCTAAAACCGCTGAAATCGTGTTTCAAGTTGAAATACGCCTTGGCACCATATCTCACCTAAAGTAAATGGTAGAATCAAACTTTAACCAAACGTAATGTTTGTACCTAGGGTAAAGTTAAAAAGTTTAAACAATTTTAAAATATCACTATATTTAGGCTAGTAAACGAAAAATGTTCATTTCAGACTCTAAAAACGTAGAAATCGTATTTCAAGTTAAAATACGCCTTGTAAACGAAAAATGTTCGTTTCAGACTCTAAAACCGCAGAAATCGTGTTTCAAGTTGAAATACGCCTTGGCACCATATCTCACCTAAAGTAAATGGTAGAATCAAACTTTAACCAAACGTAATGTTTGTACCTAGGGTAAAGTTAAAAAGTTTAAACAATTTTAAAATATCACCAGATTTAGGCGAGTAAACGAAAAATGTTCATTTTAGACTCTAAAAACGTAGAAATCGTGTTTCAAGTTGAAATACGCCTTGTAAACGAAAAATGTTCATTTCAGACTCTAATAACGTAGAAATCGTGTTTCAAGTTGAAATACGCCTTGGCACCATATCTCACCTAAAGTAAATGGTAGAATCAAACTTTAACCAAACGTAATGTTTGTACCTAGGGTAAAGTTAAAAAGTTTAAACAATTTTAAAATATCACTATATTTAGGCGAGTAAACGAAAAATGTTTATTTCAGACTCTAAAAACGTAGAAATCGTGTTTCAAGTTGAAATACGCCTTGTAAACGAAAAATGTTCGTTTCAGACTCTAAAACCGCTGAAATCGTGTTTCAAGTTGAAATACGCCTTGGCACCATATCTCACCTAAAGTAAATGGTAGAATCAAACTTTAACCAAACGTAATGTTTGTACCTAGGGTAAAGTTAAAAAGTTTAAACAATTTTAAAATATCACTATATTTAGGCGAGTAAACGAAAAATGTTCATCTCAGACTCTAAAAACGTAGAAATCGTGTTTCAAGTTGAAATACGCCTTGTAAACGAAAAATGTTCGTTTCAGACTCTAAAACCGCAGAAATCGTGTTTCAAGTTGAAATACGCCTTGGCACCATATCTCACCTAAAGTAAATGGTAGAATCAAACTTTAACCAAACGTAATGTTTGTACCTAGGGTAAAGTTAAAAAGTTTAAACAATTTTAAAATATCACTATATTTAGGCGAGTAAACAAAAAATGTTCATTTCAGACTCTAAAAACGTAGAAATCGTATTTCAAGTTAAAATACGCCTTGTAAACGAAAAATGTTCGTTTCAGACTCTAAAACCGCAGAAATCGTGTTTCAAGTTGAAATACGCCTTGGCACCATATCTCACCTAAAGTAAATGGTAGAATCAAACTTTAACCAAACGTAATGTTTGTACCTAGGGTAAAGTTAAAAAGTTTAAACAATTTTAAAATATCACTATATTTAGGCGAGTAAACGAAAAATGTTCATTTCAGACTCTAAAAACGTAGAAATCGTGTTTCAAGTTGAAATACGCCTTGTAAACGAAAAATGTTCGTTTCAGACTCTAAAACCGCAGAAATCGTGTTTCAAGTTGAAATACGCCTTGGCACCATATCTCACCTAAAGTAAATGGTAGAATCAAACTTTAACCAAACGTAATGTTTGTACCTAGGGTAAAGTTAAAAAGTTTAAACAATTTTAAAATATCACTATATTTAGGCGAGTAAACGAAAAATGTTCATTTCAAACTCTAAAAACGTAGAAATCGTGTTTCAAGTTGAAATACGCCTTGTAAACGAAAAATGTTCGTTTCAGACTCTAAAACCGCAGAAATCGTGTTTCAAGTTGAAATACGCCTTGGCACCATATCTCACCTTAAGTAAATGGTAGAATCAAACTTTAACCAAACGTAATGTTTGTACCTAGGGTAAAGTTAAAAAGTTTAAACAATTTTAAAATATCACTATATTTAGGCGAGTAAACGAAAAATGTTCATTTCAGACTCTAAAAACGTAGAAATCGTGTTTCAAGTTGAAATACGCCCTGTAAACGAAAAATGTTCGTTTTTGACTCTAAAACCGCAGAAATCGTGTTTCAAGTTTAAATACGCCTTGTAAACGAAAAATGTTCGTTTCAGACTCTAAAACCGCAGAAATCGTGTTTCAAGTTGAAATACGCCTTGGGACCATATCTCACCTAAAGTAAATGGTAGAATCAAACTTTAACCAAACGTAATGTTTGTACCTAGGGTAAAGTTGAAAAGTTTAAACAATTTAAAAATATCACTATATTTAGGCGAGGAAACGAAAAATGTTTATTTCAGACTCTAAAAACGTAGAAATCGTGTTTCAAGTTGAAATACGCCTTGAAAACGAAAAATGTTCGTTTCAGACTCTAAAACCGCAGAAATCGTGTTTCAAGTTGAAATACGCCTTGGCACCATATCTCACCTAAAGTAAATGGTAGAATCAAACTTTAACCAAACGTAATGTTTGTACCTAGGGTAAAGTTAAAAAGTTTAAACAATTTTAAAATATCACCAGAATTAGGCGAGTAAACGAAAAATGTTCATTTCAAACTCTAAAAACGTAGAAATCGTGTTTCAAGTTGAAATACGCCTTGTAAACGAAAAATGTTCGTTTCAGACTCTAAAACCGCAGAAATCGTGTTTCAAGTTGAAATACGCCTTGGCACCATATCTCACCTAAAGTAAATGGTAGAATCAAACTTTAACCAAACGTAATGTTTGTACCTAGGGTAAAGTTAAAAAGTTTAAACAATTTTAAAATATCACTATATTTAGGCGAGTAAACAAAAAATGTTCATTTCAGACTCTAAAAACGTAGAAATCGTATTTCAAGTTAAAATACGCCTTGTAAACGAAAAATGTTCGTTTCAGACTCTAAAACCGCAGAAATCGTGTTTCAAGTTGAAATACGCCTTGGCACCATATCTCACCTAAAGTAAATGGTAGAATCAAACTTTAACCAAACGTAATGTTTGTACCTAGGGTAAAGTTAAAAAGTTTAAACAATTTTAAAATATCACTATATTTAGGCGAGTAAACGAAAAATGTTCATTTCAGACTCTAAAAACGTAGAAATCGTGTTTCAAGTTGAAATACGCCTTGTAAACGAAAAATGTTCGTTTCAGACTCTAAAACCGCAGAAATCGTGTTTCAAGTTGAAATACGCCTTGGCACCATATCTCACCTAAAGTAAATGGTAGAATCAAACTTTAACCAAACGTAATGTTTGTACCTAGGGTAAAGTTAAAAAGTTTAAACAATTTTAAAATATCACTATATTTAGGCGAGTAAACGAAAAATGTTCATTTCAAACTCTAAAAACGTAGAAATCGTGTTTCAAGTTGAAATACGCCTTGTAAACGAAAAATGTTCGTTTCAGACTCTAAAACCGCAGAAATCGTGTTTCAAGTTGAAATACGCCTTGGCACCATATCTCACCTAAAGTAAATGGTAGAATCAAACTTTAACCAAACGTAATGTTTGTACCTAGGGTAAAGTTAAAAAGTTTAAACAATTTTAAAATATCACTATATTTAGGCGAGTAAACGAAAAATGTTCATTTCAAACTCTAAAAACGTAGAAATCGTGTTTCAAGTTGAAATACGCCTTGTAAACGAAAAATGTTCGTTTCAGACTCTAAAACCGCAGAAATCGTGTTTCAAGTTGAAATACGCCTTGGCACCATATCTCACCTAAAGTAAATGGTAGAATCAAACTTTAACCAAACGTAATGTTTGTACCTAGGGTAAAGTTAAAAAGTTTAAACAATTTTAAAATATCACTATATTTAGGCGAGTAAACGAAAAATGTTCATTTCAGACTCTAAAAACGTAGAAATCGTGTTTCAAGTTGAAATACGCCTTGGGACCATATCTCACCTAAAGTAAATGGTAGAATCAAACTTTAACCAAACGTAATGTTTGTACCTAGGGTAAAGTTAAAAAGTTTAAACTATTTTAAAATATCACTATATTTAGGCGAGTAAACGAAAAATGTTCATTTCAGACTCTAAAAACGTAGAAATCGTGTTTCAAGTTAAAATACGCCTTGGGACCATATCTCACCTAAAGTAAATGGTAGAATCAAACTTTAACCAAACGTAATGTTTGTACCTAGGGTAAAGTTAAAAAGTTTAAACAATTTTAAAATATCACTATATTTAGGCGAGTAAACGAAAAATGTTCATTTCAGACTCTAAAAACATAGAAATCGTGTTTCAAGTTGAAATACGCCTTGTAAACGAAAAATGTTCGTTTCAGACTCTAAAACCGCAGAAATCGTGTTTCAAGTTGAAATACGCCTTGGCACCATATCTCACCTAAAGTAAATGGTAGAATCAAACTTTAACCAAACGTAATGTTTGTACCTAGGGTAAAGTTGAAAAGTTTAAACAATTTAAAAATATCACTATATTTAGGCGAGTAAACGAAAAATGTTTATTTCAGACTCTAAAAACGTAGAAATCGTGTTTCAAGTTGAAATACGCCTTGAAAACGAAAAATGTTCGTTTCAGACTCTAAAACCGCAGAAATCGTGTTTCAAGTTGAAATACGCCTTGGCACCATATCTCACCTAAAGTAAATGGTAGAATCAAACTTTAACCAAACGTAATGTTTGTACCTAGGGTAAAGTTAAAAAGTTTAAACAATTTTAAAATATCACCAGATTTAGGCGAGTAAACGAAAAATGTTCATTTTAGACTCTAAAAACGTAGAAATCGTGTTTCAAGTTGAAATACGCCTTGTAAACGAAAACTGTTCATTTCAGACTCTAATAACGTAGAAATAGTGTTTCAAGTTGAAATACGCCTTGGCACCATATCTCACCTAAAGTAAATGGTAGAATCAAACTTTAACCAAACGTAATGTTTGTACCTAGGGTAAAGTTAAAAAGTTTAAACAATTTTAAAATATCACTATATTTAGGCGAGTAAACGAAAAATGTTCATTTCAAACTCTAAAAACGTAGAAATCGTGTTTCAAGTTGAAATACGCCTTGTAAACGAAAAATGTTCGTTTCAGACTCTAAAACCGCAGAAATCGTGTTTCAAGTTGAAATACGCCTTGGCACCATATCTCACCTAAAGTAAATGGTAGAATCAAACTTTAACCAAACGTAATGTTTGTACCTAGGGTAAAGTTAAAAAGTTTAAACAATTTTAAAATATCACTATATTTAGGCGAGTAAACGAAAAATGTTCATTTCAGACTCTAAAAACGTAGAAATCGTGTTTCAAGTTGAAATACGCCCTGTAAACGAAAAATGTTCGTTTTTGACTCTAAAACCGCAGAAATCGTGTTTCAAGTTGAAATACGCCTTGTAAACGAAAAATGTTCGTTTCAGACTCTAAAACCGCAGAAATCGTGTTTCAAGTTGAAATACGCCTTGGGACCATATCTCACCTAAAGTAAATGGTAGAATCAAACTTTAACCAAACGTAATGTTTGTACCTAGGGTAAAGTTGAAAAGTTTAAACAATTTTAAAATATCACTATATTTAGGCGAGTAAACGAAAAATGTTCATTTCAGACTCTAAAAACGTAGAAATCGTGTTTCAAGTTGAAATACGCCTTGGGACCATATCTCACCTAAAGTAAATGGTAGAATCAAACTTTAACCAAACGTAATGTTTGTACCTAGGGTAAAGTTAAAAAGTTTAAACTATTTTAAAATATCACTATATTTAGGCGAGTAAACGAAAAATGTTCATTTCAGACTCTAAAAACGTAGAAATCGTGTTTCAAGTTAAAATACGCCTTGGGACCATATCTCACCTAAAGTAAATGGTAGAATCAAACTTTAACCAAACGTAATGTTTGTACCTAGGGTAAAGTTAAAAAGTTTAAACAATTTTAAAATATCACTATATTTAGGCGAGTAAACGAAAAATGTTCATTTCAGACTCTAAAAACATAGAAATCGTGTTTCAAGTTGAAATACGCCTTGTAAACGAAAAATGTTCGTTTCAGACTCTAAAACCGCAGAAATCGTGTTTCAAGTTGAAATACGCCTTGGCACCATATCTCACCTAAAGTAAATGGTAGAATCAAACTTTAACCAAACGTAATGTTTGTACCTAGGGTAAAGTTGAAAAGTTTAAACAATTTAAAAATATCACTATATTTAGGCGAGTAAACGAAAAATGTTTATTTCAGACTCTAAAAACGTAGAAATCGTGTTTCAAGTTGAAATACGCCTTGAAAACGAAAAATGTTCGTTTCAGACTCTAAAACCGCAGAAATCGTGTTTCAAGTTGAAATACGCCTTGGCACCATATCTCACCTAAAGTAAATGGTAGAATCAAACTTTAACCAAACGTAATGTTTGTACCTAGGGTAAAGTTAAAAAGTTTAAACAATTTTAAAATATCACCAGATTTAGGCGAGTAAACGAAAAATGTTCATTTTAGACTCTAAAAACGTAGAAATCGTGTTTCAAGTTGAAATACGCCTTGTAAACGAAAACTGTTCATTTCAGACTCTAATAACGTAGAAATAGTGTTTCAAGTTGAAATACGCCTTGGCACCATATCTCACCTAAAGTAAATGGTAGAATCAAACTTTAACCAAACGTAATGTTTGTACCTAGGGTAAAGTTACAAAGTTTAAACAATTTTAAAATATCACTATATTTAGGCGAGTAAACGAAAAATGTTTATTTCAGACTCTAAAAACGTAGAAATCGTGTTTCAAGTTGAAATACGCCTTGTAAACGAAAAATGTTCGTTTCAGACTCTAAAACCGCTGAAATCGTGTTTCAAGTTGAAATACGCCTTGGCACCATATCTCACCTAAAGTAAATGGTAGAATCAAACTTTAACCAAACGTAATGTTTGTACCTAGGGTAAAGTTAAAAAGTTTAAACAATTTTAAAATATCACTATATTTAGGCTAGTAAACGAAAAATGTTCATTTCAGACTCTAAAAACGTAGAAATCGTATTTCAAGTTAAAATACGCCTTGTAAACGAAAAATGTTCGTTTCAGACTCTAAAACCGCAGAAATCGTGTTTCAAGTTGAAATACGCCTTGGCACCATATCTCACCTAAAGTAAATGGTAGAATCAAACTTTAACCAAACGTAATGTTTGTACCTAGGGTAAAGTTAAAAAGTTTAAACAATTTTAAAATATCACCAGATTTAGGCGAGTAAACGAAAAATGTTCATTTTAGACTCTAAAAACGTAGAAATCGTGTTTCAAGTTGAAATACGCCTTGTAAACGAAAAATGTTCATTTCAGACTCTAATAACGTAGAAATCGTGTTTCAAGTTGAAATACGCCTTGGCACCATATCTCACCTAAAGTAAATGGTAGAATCAAACTTTAACCAAACGTAATGTTTGTACCTAGGGTAAAGTTAAAAAGTTTAAACAATTTTAAAATATCACTATATTTAGGCGAGTAAACGAAAAATGTTTATTTCAGACTCTAAAAACGTAGAAATCGTGTTTCAAGTTGAAATACGCCTTGTAAACGAAAAATGTTCGTTTCAGACTCTAAAACCGCTGAAATCGTGTTTCAAGTTGAAATACGCCTTGGCACCATATCTCACCTAAAGTAAATGGTAGAATCAAACTTTAACCAAACGTAATGTTTGTACCTAGGGTAAAGTTAAAAAGTTTAAACAATTTTAAAATATCACTATATTTAGGCGAGTAAACGAAAAATGTTCATCTCAGACTCTAAAAACGTAGAAATCGTGTTTCAAGTTGAAATACGCCTTGTAAACGAAAAATGTTCGTTTCAGACTCTAAAACCGCAGAAATCGTGTTTCAAGTTGAAATACGCCTTGGCACCATATCTCACCTAAAGTAAATGGTAGAATCAAACTTTAACCAAACGTAATGTTTGTACCTAGGGTAAAGTTAAAAAGTTTAAACAATTTTAAAATATCACTATATTTAGGCGAGTAAACAAAAAATGTTCATTTCAGACTCTAAAAACGTAGAAATCGTATTTCAAGTTAAAATACGCCTTGTAAACGAAAAATGTTCGTTTCAGACTCTAAAACCGCAGAAATCGTGTTTCAAGTTGAAATACGCCTTGGCACCATATCTCACCTAAAGTAAATGGTAGAATCAAACTTTAACCAAACGTAATGTTTGTACCTAGGGTAAAGTTAAAAAGTTTAAACAATTTTAAAATATCACTATATTTAGGCGAGTAAACGAAAAATGTTCATTTCAGACTCTAAAAACGTAGAAATCGTGTTTCAAGTTGAAATACGCCTTGTAAACGAAAAATGTTCGTTTCAGACTCTAAAACCGCAGAAATCGTGTTTCAAGTTGAAATACGCCTTGGCACCATATCTCACCTAAAGTAAATGGTAGAATCAAACTTTAACCAAACGTAATGTTTGTACCTAGGGTAAAGTTAAAAAGTTTAAACAATTTTAAAATATCACTATATTTAGGCGAGTAAACGAAAAATGTTCATTTCAAACTCTAAAAACGTAGAAATCGTGTTTCAAGTTGAAATACGCCTTGTAAACGAAAAATGTTCGTTTCAGACTCTAAAACCGCAGAAATCGTGTTTCAAGTTGAAATACGCCTTGGCACCATATCTCACCTAAAGTAAATGGTAGAATCAAACTTTAACCAAACGTAATGTTTGTACCTAGGGTAAAGTTAAAAAGTTTAAACAATTTTAAAATATCACTATATTTAGGCGAGTAAACGAAAAATGTTCATTTCAGACTCTAAAAACGTAGAAATCGTGTTTCAAGTTGAAATACGCCCTGTAAACGAAAAATGTTCGTTTTTGACTCTAAAACCGCAGAAATCGTGTTTCAAGTTTAAATACGCCTTGTAAACGAAAAATGTTCGTTTCAGACTCTAAAACCGCAGAAATCGTGTTTCAAGTTGAAATACGCCTTGGGACCATATCTCACCTAAAGTAAATGGTAGAATCAAACTTTAACCAAACGTAATGTTTGTACCTAGGGTAAAGTTGAAAAGTTTAAACAATTTTAAAATATTACTATATTTAGGCGAGTAAACGAAAAATGTTCATTTCAGAATCTAAAAACGTAGAAATCGTGTTTCAAGTTGAAATACGCCTTGTAAACGAAAAATGTTCGTTTCAGACTCTAAAACCGCAGAAATCGTGTTTCAAGTTGAAATACGCCTTGGCACCATATCTCACCTAAAGTAAATGGTAGAATCAAACTTTAACCAAACGTAATGTTTGTACCTAGGGTAAAGTTGAAAAGTTTAAACAATTTAAATATCACTATATTTAGGCGAGGAAACGAAAAATGTTTATTTCAGACTCTAAAAACGTAGAAATCGTGTTTCAAGTTGAAATACGCCTTGAAAACGAAAAATGTTCGTTTCAGACTCTAAAACCGCAGAAATCGTGTTTCAAGTTGAAATACGCCTTGGGACCATATCTCACCTAAAGTAAATGGTAGAATCAAACTTTAACCAAACGTAATGTTTGTACCTAGGGTAAAGTTGAAAAGTTTAAACAATTTTAAAATATCACTATATTTAGGCGAGTAAACGAAAAATGTTCATTTCAGAATCTAAAAACGTAGAAATCGTGTTTCAAGTTGAAATACGCCTTGTAAACGAAAAATGTTCGTTTTTGACTCTAAAACCGCAGAAATCGTGTTTCAAGTTGAAATACGCCTTGTAAACGAAAAATGTTCGTTTCAGACTCTAAAACCGCAGAAATCGTGTTTCAAGTTGAAATACGCCTTGGGACCATATCTCACCTAAAGTAAATGGTAGAATCAAACTTTAACCAAACGTAATGTTTGTACCTAGGGTAAAGTTGAAAAGTTTAAACAATTTTAAAATATCACTATATTTAGGCGAGTAAACGAAAAATGTTCATTTCAGAATCTAAAAACGTAGAAATCGTGTTTCAAGTTGAAATACGCCTTGTAAACGAAAAATGTTCGTTTCAGACACTAAAACCGCAGAAATCGTGTTTCAAGTTGAAATACGCCTTGGCACCATATCTCACCTAAAGTAAATGGTAGAATCAAACTTTAACCAAACGTAATGTTTGTACCTAGGGTAAAGTTGAAAAGTTTAAACAATTTAAAAATATCACTATATTTAGGCGAGGAAACGAAAAATGTTTATTTCAGACTCTAAAAACGTAGAAATCGTGTTTCAAGTTGAAATACGCCTTGAAAACGAAAAATGTTCGTTTCAGACTCTAAAACCGCAGAAATCGTGTTTCAAGTTGAAATACGCCTTGGCACCATATCTCACCTAAAGTAAATGGTAGAATCAAACTTTAACCAAACGTAATGTTTGTACCTAGGGTAAAGTTAAAAAGTTTAAACAATTTTAAAATATCACCAGAGTTAGGCGAGTAAACGAAAAATGTTCATTTCAAACTCTAAAAACGTAGAAATCGTGTTTCAAGTTGAAATACGCCTTGTAAACGAAAAATGTTCGTTTCAGACTCTAAAACCGCAGAAATCGTGTTTCAAGTTGAAATACGCCTTGGCACCATATCTCACCTAAAGTAAATGGTAGAATCAAACTTTAACCAAACGTAATGTTTGTACCTAGGGTAAAGTTAAAAAGTTTAAACAATTTTAAAATATCACTATATTTAGGCGAGTAAACGAAAAATGTTCATTTCAGACTCTAAAAACGTAGAAATCGTATTTCAAGTTAAAATACGCCTTGTAAACGAAAAATGTTCGTTTCAGACTCTAAAACCGCAGAAATCGTGTTTCAAGTTGAAATACGCCTTGGCACCATATCTCACCTAAAGTAAATGGTAGAATCAAACTTTAACCAAACGTAATGTTTGTACCTAGGGTAAAGTTAAAAAGTTTAAACAATTTTAAAATATCACCAGATTTAGGCGAGTAAACGAAAAATGTTCATTTTAGACTCTAAAAACGTAGAAATCGTGTTTCAAGTTGAAATACGCCTTGTAAACGAAAAATGTTCATTTCAGACTCTAATAACGTAGAAATCGTGTTTCAAGTTGAAATACGCCTTGGCACCATATCTCACCTAAAGTAAATGGTAGAATCAAACTTTAACCAAACGTAATGTTTGTACCTAGGGTAAAGTTAAAAAGTTTAAACAATTTTAAAATATCACTATATTTAGGCGAGTAAACGAAAAATGTTTATTTCAGACTCTAAAAACGTAGAAATCGTGTTTCAAGTTGAAATACGCCTTGTAAACGAAAAATGTTCGTTTCAGACTCTAAAACCGCTGAAATCGTGTTTCAAGTTGAAATACGCCTTGACACCATATCTCACCTAAAGTAAATGGTAGAATCAAACTTTAACCAAACGTAATGTTTGTACCTAGGGTAAAGTTAAAAAGTTTAAACAATTTTAAAATATCACTATATTTAGGCGAGTAAACGAAAAATGTTCATTTCAGACTCTAAAAACGTAGAAATCGTATTTCAAGTTAAAATACGCCTTGTAAACGAAAAATGTTCGTTTCAGACTCTAAAACCGCAGAAATCGTGTTTCAAGTTGAAATACGCCTTGGCACCATATCTCACCTAAAGTAAATGGTAGAATCAAACTTTAACCAAACGTAATGTTTGTACCTAGGGTAAAGTTAAAAAGTTTAAACAATTTTAAAATATCACCAGAGTTAGGCGAGTAAACGAAAAATGTTCATTTCAAACTCTAAAAACGTAGAAATCGTGTTTCAAGTTGAAATACGCCTTGTAAACGAAAAATGTTCGTTTCAGACTCTAAAACCGCAGAAATCGTGTTTCAAGTTGAAATACGCCTTGGCACCATATCTCACCTAAAGTAAATGGTAGAATCAAACTTTAACCAAACGTAATGTTTGTACCTAGGGTAAAGTTAAAAAGTTTAAACAATTTTAAAATATCACTATATTTAGGCGAGTAAACGAAAAATGTTCATTTCAGACTCTAAAAACGTAGAAATCGTATTTCAAGTTAAAATACGCCTTGTAAACGAAAAATGTTCGTTTCAGACTCTAAAACCGCAGAAATCGTGTTTCAAGTTGAAATACGCCTTGGCACCATATCTCACCTAAAGTAAATGGTAGAATCAAACTTTAACCAAACGTAATGTTTGTACCTAGGGTAAAGTTAAAAAGTTTAAACAATTTTTAAATATCACTAGAGTTAGGCGAGTAAACGAAAAATGTTCATTTCAAACTCTAAAAACGTAGAAATCGTGTTTCAAGTTGAAATACGCCTTGTAAACGAAAAATGTTCGTTTCAGACTCTAAAACCGCAGAAATCGTGTTTCAAGTTGAAATACGCCTTGGCACCATATCTCACCTAAAGTAAATGGTAGAATCAAACTTTAACCAAACGTAATGTTTGTACCTAGGGTAAAGTTAAAAAGTTTAAACAATTTTAAAATATCACCAGATTTAGGCGAGTAAACGAAAAATGTTCATTTCAAACTCTAAAAACGTAGAAATCGTGTTTCAAGTTGAAATACGCCTTGTAAACGAAAAATGTTCGTTTCAGACTCTAAAACCGCAGAAATCGTGTTTCAAGTTGAAATACGCCTTGGCACCATATCTCACCTAAAGTAAATGGTAGAATCAAACTTTAACCAAACGTAATGTTTGTACCTAGGGTAAAGTTAAAAAGTTTAAACAATTTTAAAATATCACTATATTTAGGCGAGTAAACGAAAAATGTTCATTTCAGAATCTAAAAACGTAGAAATCGTGTTTCAAGTTGAAATACGCCTTGTAAACGAAAAATGTTCGTTTCAGACACTAAAACCGCAGAAATCGTGTTTCAAGTTGAAATACGCCTTGGCACCATATCTCACCTAAAGTAAATGGTAGAATCAAACTTTAACCAAACGTAATGTTTGTACCTAGGGTAAAGTTGAAAAGTTTAAACAATTTAAAAATATCACTATATTTAGGCGAGGAAACGAAAAATGTTTATTTCAGACTCTAAAAACGTAGAAATCGTGTTTCAAGTTGAAATACGCCTTGAAAACGAAAAATGTTCGTTTCAGACTCTAAAACCGCAAAAATCGTGTTTCAAGTTGAAATACGCCTTGGCACCATATCTCACCTAAAGTAAATGGTAGAATCAAACTTTAACCAAACGTAATGTTTGTACCTAGGGTAAAGTTAAAAAGTTTAAACAATTTTAAAATATCACTATATTTAGGCGAGTAAACGAAAAATGTTCATTTCAGACTCTAAAAACGTAGAAATCGTGTTTCAAGTTGAAATACGCCTTGTAAACGAAAAATGTTCGTTTCAGACTCTAAAACCGCAGAAATCGTGTTTCAAGTTGAAATACGCCTTGGCACCATATCTCACCTAAAGTAAATGGTAGAATCAAACTTTAACCAAACGTAATGTTTGTACCTAGGGTAAAGTTAAAAAGTTTAAACAATTTTAAAATATCACTATATTTAGGCGAGTAAACGAAAAATGTTCATCTCAGACTCTAAAAACGTAGAAATCGTGTTTCAAGTTGAAATACGCCTTGTAAACGAAAAATGTTCGTTTCAGACTCTAAAACCGCAGAAATCGTGTTTCAAGTTGAAATACGCCTTGGCACCATATCTCACCTAAAGTAAATGGTAGAATCAAACTTTAACCAAACGTAATGTTTGTACCTAGGGTAAAGTTGAAAAGTTTAAACAATTTTAAAATATCACTATATTTAGGCGAGTAAACGAAAAATGTTCATTTCAGACTCTAAAAACGTAGAAATCGTGTTTCAAGTTGAAATACGCCTTGGGACCATATCTCACCTAAAGTAAATGGTAGAATCAAACTTTAACCAAACGTAATGTTTGTACCTAGGGTAAAGTTAAAAAGTTTAAACTATTTTAAAATATCACTATATTTAGGCGAGTAAACGAAAAATGTTCATTTCAGACTCTAAAAACGTAGAAATCGTGTTTCAAGTTAAAATACGCCTTGGGACCATATCTCACCTAAAGTAAATGGTAGAATCAAACTTTAACCAAACGTAATGTTTGTACCTAGGGTAAAGTTAAAAAGTTTAAACAATTTTAAAATATCACTATATTTAGGCGAGTAAACGAAAAATGTTCATTTCAGACTCTAAAAACATAGAAATCGTGTTTCAAGTTGAAATACGCCTTGTAAACGAAAAATGTTCGTTTCAGACTCTAAAACCGCAGAAATCGTGTTTCAAGTTGAAATACGCCTTGGCACCATATCTCACCTAAAGTAAATGGTAGAATCAAACTTTAACCAAACGTAATGTTTGTACCTAGGGTAAAGTTGAAAAGTTTAAACAATTTAAAAATATCACTATATTTAGGCGAGTAAACGAAAAATGTTTATTTCAGACTCTAAAAACGTAGAAATCGTGTTTCAAGTTGAAATACGCCTTGAAAACGAAAAATGTTCGTTTCAGACTCTAAAACCGCAGAAATCGTGTTTCAAGTTGAAATACGCCTTGGCACCATATCTCACCTAAAGTAAATGGTAGAATCAAACTTTAACCAAACGTAATGTTTGTACCTAGGGTAAAGTTAAAAAGTTTAAACAATTTTAAAATATCACCAGATTTAGGCGAGTAAACGAAAAATGTTCATTTTAGACTCTAAAAACGTAGAAATCGTGTTTCAAGTTGAAATACGCCTTGTAAACGAAAACTGTTCATTTCAGACTCTAATAACGTAGAAATAGTGTTTCAAGTTGAAATACGCCTTGGCACCATATCTCACCTAAAGTAAATGGTAGAATCAAACTTTAACCAAACGTAATGTTTGTACCTAGGGTAAAGTTACAAAGTTTAAACAATTTTAAAATATCACTATATTTAGGCGAGTAAACGAAAAATGTTTATTTCAGACTCTAAAAACGTAGAAATCGTGTTTCAAGTTGAAATACGCCTTGTAAACGAAAAATGTTCGTTTCAGACTCTAAAACCGCTGAAATCGTGTTTCAAGTTGAAATACGCCTTGGCACCATATCTCACCTAAAGTAAATGGTAGAATCAAACTTTAACCAAACGTAATGTTTGTACCTAGGGTAAAGTTAAAAAGTTTAAACAATTTTAAAATATCACTATATTTAGGCTAGTAAACGAAAAATGTTCATTTCAGACTCGAAAAACGTAGAAATCGTATTTCAAGTTAAAATACGCCTTGTAAACGAAAAATGTTCGTTTCAGACTCTAAAACCGCAGAAATCGTGTTTCAAGTTGAAATACGCCTTGGCACCATATCTCACCTAAAGTAAATGGTAGAATCAAACTTTAACCAAACGTAATGTTTGTACCTAGGGTAAAGTTAAAAAGTTTAAACAATTTTAAAATATCACCAGATTTAGGCGAGTAAACGAAAAATGTTCATTTTAGACTCTAAAAACGTAGAAATCGTGTTTCAAGTTGAAATACGCCTTGTAAACGAAAAATGTTCATTTCAGACTCTAATAACGTAGAAATCGTGTTTCAAGTTGAAATACGCCTTGTAAACGAAAACTGTTCATTTCAGACTCTAATAACGCAGAAATCGTGTTTCAAGTTGAAATACGCCTTGGCAACATATCTCACCTAAAGTAAATGGTAGAATCAAACTTTAACCAAACGTAATGTTTGTACCTAGGGTAAAGTTAAAAAGTTTAAACAATTTTAAAATATCACTATATTTAGGCGAGTAAACAAAAAATGTTCATTTCAGACACTAAAAACGTAGAAATCGTATTTCAAGTTAAAATACGCCTTGTAAACGAAAAATGTTCGTTTCAGACTCTAAAACCGCAGAAATCGTGTTTCAAGTTGAAATACGCCTTGGCACCATATCTCACCTAAAGTAAATGGTAGAATCAAACTTTAACCAAACGTAATGTTTGTACCTAGGGTAAAGTTAAAAAGTTTAAACAATTTTAAAATATCACTATATTTAGGCGAGTAAACGAAAAATGTTCATTTCAGACTCTAAAAACGTAGAAATCGTGTTTCAAGTTGAAATACGCCTTGTAAACGAAAAATGTTCGTTTCAGACTCTAAAACCGCAGAAATCGTGTTTCAAGTTGAAATACGCCTTGGCACCATATCTCACCTAAAGTAAATGGTAGAATCAAACTTTAACCAAACGTAATGTTTGTACCTAGGGTAAAGTTAAAAAGTTTAAACAATTTTAAAATATCACTATATTTAGGCGAGTAAACGAAAAATGTTCATCTCAGACTCTAAAAACGTAGAAATCGTGTTTCAAGTTGAAATACGCCTTGTAAACGAAAAATGTTCGTTTCAGACTCTAAAACCGCAGAAATCGTGTTTCAAGTTGAAATACGCCTTGGGACCATATCTCACCTAAAGTAAATGGTAGAATCAAACTTTAACCAAACGTAATGTTTGTACCTAGGGTAAAGTTAAAAAGTTTAAACAATTTTAAAATATCACTATATTTAGGCGAGTAAACGAAAAATGTTCATTTCAGACTCTAAAAACATAGAAATCGTGTTTCAAGTTGAAATACGCCTTGTAAACGAAAAATGTTCGTTTCAGACTCTAAAACCGCAGAAATCGTGTTTCAAGTTGAAATACGCCTTGGCACCATATCTCACCTAAAGTAAATGGTAGAATCAAACTTTAACCAAACGTAATGTTTGTACCTAGGGTAAAGTTGAAAAGTTTAAACAATTTAAAAATATCACTATATTTAGGCGAGTAAACGAAAAATGTTTATTTCAGACTCTAAAAACGTAGAAATCGTGTTTCAAGTTGAAATACGCCTTGAAAACGAAAAATGTTCGTTTCAGACTCTAAAACCGCAGAAATCGTGTTTCAAGTTGAAATACGCCTTGGCACCATATCTCACCTAAAGTAAATGGTAGAATCAAACTTTAACCAAACGTAATGTTTGTACCTAGGGTAAAGTTAAAAAGTTTAAACAATTTTAAAATATCACCAGATTTAGGCGAGTAAACGAAAAATGTTCATTTTAGACTCTAAAAACGTAGAAATCGTGTTTCAAGTTGAAATACGCCTTGTAAACGAAAAATGTTCATTTCAGACTCTAATAACGTAGAAATCGTGTTTCAAGTTGAAATACGCCTTGGCACCATATCTCACCTAAAGTAAATGGTAGAATCAAACTTTAACCAAACGTAATGTTTGTACCTAGGGTAAAGTTAAAAAGTTTAAACAATTTTAAAATATCACTATATTTAGGCGAGTAAACGAAAAATGTTTATTTCAGACTCTAAAAACGTAGAAATCGTGTTTCAAGTTGAAATACGCCTTGTAAACGAAAAATGTTCGTTTCAGACTCTAAAACCGCTGAAATCGTGTTTCAAGTTGAAATACGCCTTGACACCATATCTCACCTAAAGTAAATGGTAGAATCAAACTTTAACCAAACGTAATGTTTGTACCTAGGGTAAAGTTAAAAAGTTTAAACAATTTTAAAATATCACTATATTTAGGCGAGTAAACGAAAAATGTTCATTTCAGACTCTAAAAACGTAGAAATCGTATTTCAAGTTAAAATACGCCTTGTAAACGAAAAATGTTCGTTTCAGACTCTAAAACCGCAGAAATCGTGTTTCAAGTTGAAATACGCCTTGGCACCATATCTCACCTAAAGTAAATGGTAGAATCAAACTTTAACCAAACGTAATGTTTGTACCTAGGGTAAAGTTAAAAAGTTTAAACAATTTTAAAATATCACCAGAGTTAGGCGAGTAAACGAAAAATGTTCATTTCAAACTCTAAAAACGTAGAAATCGTGTTTCAAGTTGAAATACGCCTTGTAAACGAAAAATGTTCGTTTCAGACTCTAAAACCGCAGAAATCGTGTTTCAAGTTGAAATACGCCTTGGCACCATATCTCACCTAAAGTAAATGGTAGAATCAAACTTTAACCAAACGTAATGTTTGTACCTAGGGTAAAGTTAAAAAGTTTAAACAATTTTAAAATATCACTATATTTAGGCGAGTAAACGAAAAATGTTCATTTCAGACTCTAAAAACGTAGAAATCGTATTTCAAGTTAAAATACGCCTTGTAAACGAAAAATGTTCGTTTCAGACTCTAAAACCGCAGAAATCGTGTTTCAAGTTGAAATACGCCTTGGCACCATATCTCACCTAAAGTAAATGGTAGAATCAAACTTTAACCAAACGTAATGTTTGTACCTAGGGTAAAGTTAAAAAGTTTAAACAATTTTTAAATATCACTAGAGTTAGGCGAGTAAACGAAAAATGTTCATTTCAAACTCTAAAAACGTAGAAATCGTGTTTCAAGTTGAAATACGCCTTGTAAACGAAAAATGTTCGTTTCAGACTCTAAAACCGCAGAAATCGTGTTTCAAGTTGAAATACGCCTTGGCACCATATCTCACCTAAAGTAAATGGTAGAATCAAACTTTAACCAAACGTAATGTTTGTACCTAGGGTAAAGTTAAAAAGTTTAAACAATTTTAAAATATCACCAGATTTAGGCGAGTAAACGAAAAATGTTCATTTCAAACTCTAAAAACGTAGAAATCGTGTTTCAAGTTGAAATACGCCTTGTAAACGAAAAATGTTCGTTTCAGACTCTAAAACCGCAGAAATCGTGTTTCAAGTTGAAATACGCCTTGGCACCATATCTCACCTAAAGTAAATGGTAGAATCAAACTTTAACCAAACGTAATGTTTGTACCTAGGGTAAAGTTAAAAAGTTTAAACAATTTTAAAATATCACCAGATTTAGGCGAGTAAACGAAAAATGTTCATTTCAGAATCTAAAAACGTAGAAATCGTGTTTCAAGTTGAAATACGCCTTGTAAACGAAAAATGTTCGTTTCAGACACTAAAACCGCAGAAATCGTGTTTCAAGTTGAAATACGCCTTGGCACCATATCTCACCTAAAGTAAATGGTAGAATCAAACTTTAACCAAACGTAATGTTTGTACCTAGGGTAAAGTTGAAAAGTTTAAACAATTTAAAAATATCACTATATTTAGGCGAGGAAACGAAAAATGTTTATTTCAGACTCTAAAAACGTAGAAATCGTGTTTCAAGTTGAAATACGCCTTGAAAACGAAAAATGTTCGTTTCAGACTCTAAAACCGCAAAAATCGTGTTTCAAGTTGAAATACGCCTTGGCACCATATCTCACCTAAAGTAAATGGTAGAATCAAACTTTAACCAAACGTAATGTTTGTACCTAGGGTAAAGTTAAAAAGTTTAAACAATTTTAAAATATCACTATATTTAGGCGAGTAAACGAAAAATGTTCATTTCAGACTCTAAAAACGTAGAAATCGTGTTTCAAGTTGAAATACGCCTTGTAAACGAAAAATGTTCGTTTCAGACTCTAAAACCGCAGAAATCGTGTTTCAAGTTGAAATACGCCTTGGCACCATATCTCACCTAAAGTAAATGGTAGAATCAAACTTTAACCAAACGTAATGTTTGTACCTAGGGTAAAGTTAAAAAGTTTAAACAATTTTAAAATATCACTATATTTAGGCGAGTAAACGAAAAATGTTCATCTCAGACTCTAAAAACGTAGAAATCGTGTTTCAAGTTGAAATACGCCTTGTAAACGAAAAATGTTCGTTTCAGACTCTAAAACCGCAGAAATCGTGTTTCAAGTTGAAATACGCCTTGGCACCATATCTCACCTAAAGTAAATGGTAGAATCAAACTTTAACCAAACGTAATGTTTGTACCTAGGGTAAAGTTGAAAAGTTTAAACAATTTTAAAATATCACTATATTTAGGCGAGTAAACGAAAAATGTTCATTTCAGACTCTAAAAACGTAGAAATCGTGTTTCAAGTTGAAATACGCCTTGGGACCATATCTCACCTAAAGTAAATGGTAGAATCAAACTTTAACCAAACGTAATGTTTGTACCTAGGGTAAAGTTAAAAAGTTTAAACTATTTTAAAATATCACTATATTTAGGCGAGTAAACGAAAAATGTTCATTTCAGACTCTAAAAACGTAGAAATCGTGTTTCAAGTTAAAATACGCCTTGGGACCATATCTCACCTAAAGTAAATGGTAGAATCAAACTTTAACCAAACGTAATGTTTGTACCTAGGGTAAAGTTAAAAAGTTTAAACAATTTTAAAATATCACTATATTTAGGCGAGTAAACGAAAAATGTTCATTTCAGACTCTAAAAACATAGAAATCGTGTTTCAAGTTGAAATACGCCTTGTAAACGAAAAATGTTCGTTTCAGACTCTAAAACCGCAGAAATCGTGTTTCAAGTTGAAATACGCCTTGGCACCATATCTCACCTAAAGTAAATGGTAGAATCAAACTTTAACCAAACGTAATGTTTGTACCTAGGGTAAAGTTGAAAAGTTTAAACAATTTAAAAATATCACTATATTTAGGCGAGTAAACGAAAAATGTTTATTTCAGACTCTAAAAACGTAGAAATCGTGTTTCAAGTTGAAATACGCCTTGAAAACGAAAAATGTTCGTTTCAGACTCTAAAACCGCAGAAATCGTGTTTCAAGTTGAAATACGCCTTGGCACCATATCTCACCTAAAGTAAATGGTAGAATCAAACTTTAACCAAACGTAATGTTTGTACCTAGGGTAAAGTTAAAAAGTTTAAACAATTTTAAAATATCACCAGATTTAGGCGAGTAAACGAAAAATGTTCATTTTAGACTCTAAAAACGTAGAAATCGTGTTTCAAGTTGAAATACGCCTTGTAAACGAAAACTGTTCATTTCAGACTCTAATAACGTAGAAATAGTGTTTCAAGTTGAAATACGCCTTGGCACCATATCTCACCTAAAGTAAATGGTAGAATCAAACTTTAACCAAACGTAATGTTTGTACCTAGGGTAAAGTTACAAAGTTTAAACAATTTTAAAATATCACTATATTTAGGCGAGTAAACGAAAAATGTTTATTTCAGACTCTAAAAACGTAGAAATCGTGTTTCAAGTTGAAATACGCCTTGTAAACGAAAAATGTTCGTTTCAGACTCTAAAACCGCTGAAATCGTGTTTCAAGTTGAAATACGCCTTGGCACCATATCTCACCTAAAGTAAATGGTAGAATCAAACTTTAACCAAACGTAATGTTTGTACCTAGGGTAAAGTTAAAAAGTTTAAACAATTTTAAAATATCACTATATTTAGGCTAGTAAACGAAAAATGTTCATTTCAGACTCTAAAAACGTAGAAATCGTATTTCAAGTTAAAATACGCCTTGTAAACGAAAAATGTTCGTTTCAGACTCTAAAACCGCAGAAATCGTGTTTCAAGTTGAAATACGCCTTGGCACCATATCTCACCTAAAGTAAATGGTAGAATCAAACTTTAACCAAACGTAATGTTTGTACCTAGGGTAAAGTTAAAAAGTTTAAACAATTTTAAAATATCACCAGATTTAGGCGAGTAAACGAAAAATGTTCATTTTAGACTCTAAAAACGTAGAAATCGTGTTTCAAGTTGAAATACGCCTTGTAAACGAAAAATGTTCATTTCAGACTCTAATAACGTAGAAATCGTGTTTCAAGTTGAAATACGCCTTGTAAACGAAAACTGTTCATTTCAGACTCTAATAACGCAGAAATCGTGTTTCAAGTTGAAATACGCCTTGGCAACATATCTCACCTAAAGTAAATGGTAGAATCAAACTTTAACCAAACGTAATGTTTGTACCTAGGGTAAAGTTAAAAAGTTTAAACAATTTTAAAATATCACTATATTTAGGCGAGTAAACAAAAAATGTTCATTTCAGACACTAAAAACGTAGAAATCGTATTTCAAGTTAAAATACGCCTTGTAAACGAAAAATGTTCGTTTCAGACTCTAAAACCGCAGAAATCGTGTTTCAAGTTGAAATACGCCTTGGCACCATATCTCACCTAAAGTAAATGGTAGAATCAAACTTTAACCAAACGTAATGTTTGTACCTAGGGTAAAGTTAAAAAGTTTAAACAATTTTAAAATATCACTATATTTAGGCGAGTAAACGAAAAATGTTCATTTCAGACTCTAAAAACGTAGAAATCGTGTTTCAAGTTGAAATACGCCTTGTAAACGAAAAATGTTCGTTTCAGACTCTAAAACCGCAGAAATCGTGTTTCAAGTTGAAATACGCCTTGGCACCATATCTCACCTAAAGTAAATGGTAGAATCAAACTTTAACCAAACGTAATGTTTGTACCTAGGGTAAAGTTAAAAAGTTTAAACAATTTTAAAATATCACTATATTTAGGCGAGTAAACGAAAAATGTTCATCTCAGACTCTAAAAACGTAGAAATCGTGTTTCAAGTTGAAATACGCCTTGTAAACGAAAAATGTTCGTTTCAGACTCTAAAACCGCAGAAATCGTGTTTCAAGTTGAAATACGCCTTGGGACCATATCTCACCTAAAGTAAATGGTAGAATCAAACTTTAACCAAACGTAATGTTTGTACCTAGGGTAAAGTTAAAAAGTTTAAACAATTTTAAAATATCACTATATTTAGGCGAGTAAACGAAAAATGTTCATTTCAGACTCTAAAAACATAGAAATCGTGTTTCAAGTTGAAATACGCCTTGTAAACGAAAAATGTTCGTTTCAGACTCTAAAACCGCAGAAATCGTGTTTCAAGTTGAAATACGCCTTGGCACCATATCTCACCTAAAGTAAATGGTAGAATCAAACTTTAACCAAACGTAATGTTTGTACCTAGGGTAAAGTTGAAAAGTTTAAACAATTTAAAAATATCACTATATTTAGGCGAGTAAACGAAAAATGTTTATTTCAGACTCTAAAAACGTAGAAATCGTGTTTCAAGTTGAAATACGCCTTGAAAACGAAAAATGTTCGTTTCAGACTCTAAAACCGCAGAAATCGTGTTTCAAGTTGAAATACGCCTTGGCACCATATCTCACCTAAAGTAAATGGTAGAATCAAACTTTAACCAAACGTAATGTTTGTACCTAGGGTAAAGTTAAAAAGTTTAAACAATTTTAAAATATCACCAGATTTAGGCGAGTAAACGAAAAATGTTCATTTTAGACTCTAAAAACGTAGAAATCGTGTTTCAAGTTGAAATACGCCTTGTAAACGAAAACTGTTCATTTCAGACTCTAATAACGTAGAAATAGTGTTTCAAGTTGAAATACGCCTTGGCACCATATCTCACCTAAAGTAAATGGTAGAATCAAACTTTAACCAAACGTAATGTTTGTACCTAGGGTAAAGTTAAAAAGTTTAAACAATTTTAAAATATCACTATATTTAGGCGAGTAAACGAAAAATGTTTATTTCAGACTCTAAAAACGTAGAAATCGTGTTTCAAGTTGAAATACGCCTTGTAAACGAAAAATGTTCGTTTCAGACTCTAAAACCGCTGAAATCGTGTTTCAAGTTGAAATACGCCTTGGCACCATATCTCACCTAAAGTAAATGGTAGAATCAAACTTTAACCAAACGTAATGTTTGTACCTAGGGTAAAGTTAAAAAGTTTAAACAATTTTAAAATATCACTATATTTAGGCTAGTAAACGAAAAATGTTCATTTCAGACTCTAAAAACGTAGAAATCGTATTTCAAGTTAAAATACGCCTTGTAAACGAAAAATGTTCGTTTCAGACTCTAAAACCGCAGAAATCGTGTTTCAAGTTGAAATACGCCTTGGCACCATATCTCACCTAAAGTAAATGGTAGAATCAAACTTTAACCAAACGTAATGTTTGTACCTAGGGTAAAGTTAAAAAGTTTAAACAATTTTAAAATATCACCAGATTTAGGCGAGTAAACGAAAAATGTTCATTTTAGACTCTAAAAACGTAGAAATCGTGTTTCAAGTTGAAATACGCCTTGTAAACGAAAAATGTTCATTTCAGACTCTAATAACGTAGAAATCGTGTTTCAAGTTGAAATACGCCTTGGCACCATATCTCACCTAAAGTAAATGGTAGAATCAAACTTTAACCAAACGTAATGTTTGTACCTAGGGTAAAGTTAAAAAGTTTAAACAATTTTAAAATATCACTATATTTAGGCGAGTAAACGAAAAATGTTTATTTCAGACTCTAAAAACGTAGAAATCGTGTTTCAAGTTGAAATACGCCTTGTAAACGAAAAATGTTCGTTTCAGACTCTAAAACCGCTGAAATCGTGTTTCAAGTTGAAATACGCCTTGGCACCATATCTCACCTAAAGTAAATGGTAGAATCAAACTTTAACCAAACGTAATGTTTGTACCTAGGGTAAAGTTAAAAAGTTTAAACAATTTTAAAATATCACTATATTTAGGCGAGTAAACGAAAAATGTTCATCTCAGACTCTAAAAACGTAGAAATCGTGTTTCAAGTTGAAATACGCCTTGGCACCATATCTCACCTAAAGTAAATGGTAGAATCAAACTTTAACCAAACGTAATGTTTGTACCTAGGGTAAAGTTAAAAAGTTTAAACAATTTTAAAATATCACTATATTTAGGCGAGTAAACAAAAAATGTTCATTTCAGACTCTAAAAACGTAGAAATCGAATTTCAAGTTAAAATACGCCTTGTAAACGAAAAATGTTCGTTTCAGACTCTAAAACCGCAGAAATCGTGTTTCAAGTTGAAATACGCCTTGGCACCATATCTCACCTAAAGTAAATGGTAGAATCAAACTTTAACCAAACGTAATGTTTGTACCTAGGGTAAAGTTAAAAAGTTTAAACAATTTTAAAATATCACTATATTTAGGCGAGTAAACGAAAAATGTTCATTTCAGACTCTAAAAACGTAGAAATCGTGTTTCAAGTTGAAATACGCCTTGTAAACGAAAAATGTTCGTTTCAGACTCTAAAACCGCAGAAATCGTGTTTCAAGTTGAAATACGCCTTGGCACCATATCTCACCTAAAGTAAATGGTAGAATCAAACTTTAACCAAACGTAATGTTTGTACCTAGGGTAAAGTTAAAAAGTTTAAACAATTTTAAAATATCACTATATTTAGGCGAGTAAACGAAAAATGTTCATTTCAAACTCTAAAAACGTAGAAATCGTGTTTCAAGTTGAAATACGCCTTGTAAACGAAAAATGTTCGTTTCAGACTCTAAAACCGCAGAAATCGTGTTTCAAGTTGAAATACGCCTTGGCACCATATCTCACCTAAAGTAAATGGTAGAATCAAACTTTAACCAAACGTAATGTTTGTACCTAGGGTAAAGTTAAAAAGTTTAAACAATTTTAAAATATCACTATATTTAGGCGAGTAAACGAAAAATGTTCATTTCAGACTCTAAAAACGTAGAAATCGTGTTTCAAGTTGAAATACGCCCTGTAAACGAAAAATGTTCGTTTTTGACTCTAAAACCGCAGAAATCGTGTTTCAAGTTGAAATACGCCTTGTAAACGAAAAATGTTCGTTTCAGACTCTAAAACCGCAGAAATCGTGTTTCAAGTTGAAATACGCCTTGGGACCATATCTCACCTAAAGTAAATGGTAGAATCAAACTTTAACCAAACGTAATGTTTGTACCTAGGGTAAAGTTGAAAAGTTTAAACAATTTAAAAATATCACTATATTTAGGCGAGGAAACGAAAAATGTTTATTTCAGACTCTAAAAACGTAGAAATCGTGTTTCAAGTTTAAATACGCCTTGAAAATGAAAAATGTTCGTTTCAGACTCTAAAACCGCAGAAATCGTGTTTCAAGTTGAAATACGCCTTGTAAACGAAAAATGTTCGTTTCAGACTCTAAAACCGCAGAAATCGTGTTTCAAGTTGAAATACGCCTTGGCACCATATCTCACCTAAAGTAAATGGTAGAATCAAACTTTAACCAAACGTAATGTTTGTACCTAGGGTAAAGTTGAAAAGTTTAAACAATTTTAAAATATCACTATATTTAGGCGAGTAAACGAAAAATGTTCATTTCAGAATCTAAAAACGTAGAAATCGTGTTTCAAGTTGAAATACGCCTTGTAAACGAAAAATGTTCGTTTCAGACTCTAAAACCGCAGAAATCGTGTTTCAAGTTGAAATACGCCTTGGCACCATATCTCACCTAAAGTAAATGGTAGAATCAAACTTTAACCAAACGTAATGTTTGTACCTAGGGTAAAGTTGAAAAGTTTAAACAATTTAAAAATATCACTATATTTAGGCGAGGAAACGAAAAATGTTTATTTCAGACTCTAAAAACGTAGAAATCGTGTTTCAAGTTTAAATACGCCTTGAAAACGAAAAATGTTCGTTTCAGACTCTAAAACCGCAGAAATCGTGTTTCAAGTTGAAATACGCCTTGGCACCATATCTCACCTAAAGTAAATGGTAGAATCAAACTTTAACCAAACGTAATGTTTGTACCTAGGGTAAAGTTAAAAAGTTTAAACAATTTTAAAATATCACCAGAATTAGGCGAGTAAACGAAAAATGTTCATTTCAAACTCTAAAAACGTAGAAATCGTGTTTCAAGTTGAAATACGCCTTGTAAACGAAAAATGTTCGTTTCAGACTCTAAAACCGCAGAAATCGTGTTTCAAGTTGAAATACGCCTTGGCACCATATCTCACCTAAAGTAAATGGTAGAATCAAACTTTAACCAAACGTAATGTTTGTACCTAGGGTAAAGTTAAAAAGTTTAAACAATTTTAAAATATCACTATATTTAGGCGAGTAAACGAAAAATGTTCATTTCAGACTCTAAAAACGTAGAAATCGTATTTCAAGTTAAAATACGCCTTGTAAACGAAAAATGTTCGTTTCAGACTCTAAAACCGCAGAAATTGTGTTTCAAGTTGAAATACGCCTTGGCACCATATCTCACCTAAAGTAAATGGTAGAATCAAACTTTAACCAAACGTAATGTTTGTACCTAGGGTAAAGTTAAAAAGTTTAAACAATTTTTAAATATCACTAGAGTTAGGCGAGTAAACGAAAAATGTTCATTTCAAACTCTAAAAACGTAGAAATCGTGTTTCAAGTTGAAATACGCCTTGTAAACGAAAAATGTTCGTTTCAGACTCTAAAACCGCAGAAATCGTGTTTCAAGTTGAAATACGCCTTGGCACCATATCTCACCTAAAGTAAATGGTAGAATCAAACTTTAACCAAACGTAATGTTTGTACCTAGGGTAAAGTTAAAAAGTTTAAACAATTTTAAAATATCACTATATTTAGGCGAGTAAACGAAAAATGTTTATTTCAGACTCTAAAAACGTAGAAATCGTGTTTCAAGTTGAAATACGCCTTGTAAACGAAAAATGTTCGTTTCAGACTCTAAAACCGCTGAAATCGTGTTTCAAGTTGAAATACGCCTTGGCACCATATCTCACCTAAAGTAAATGGTAGAATCAAACTTTAACCAAACGTAATGTTTGTACCTAGGGTAAAGTTAAAAAGTTTAAACAATTTTAAAATATCACTATATTTAGGCGAGTAAACGAAAAATGTTCATCTCAGACTCTAAAAACGTAGAAATCGTGTTTCAAGTTGAAATACGCCTTGTAAACGAAAAATGTTCGTTTCAGACTCTAAAACCGCAGAAATCGTGTTTCAAGTTGAAATACGCCTTGGCACCATATCTCACCTAAAGTAAATGGTAGAATCAAACTTTAACCAAACGTAATGTTTGTACCTAGGGTAAAGTTAAAAAGTTTAAACAATTTTAAAATATCACTATATTTAGGCGAGTAAACAAAAAATGTTCATTTCAGACTCTAAAAACGTAGAAATCGTATTTCAAGTTAAAATACGCCTTGTAAACGAAAAATGTTCGTTTCAGACTCTAAAACCGCAGAAATCGTGTTTCAAGTTGAAATACGCCTTGGCACCATATCTCACCTAAAGTAAATGGTAGAATCAAACTTTAACCAAACGTAATGTTTGTACCTAGGGTAAAGTTAAAAAGTTTAAACAATTTTAAAATATCACTATATTTAGGCGAGTAAACGAAAAATGTTCATTTCAGACTCTAAAAACGTAGAAATCGTGTTTCAAGTTGAAATACGCCTTGTAAACGAAAAATGTTCGTTTCAGACTCTAAAACCGCAGAAATCGTGTTTCAAGTTGAAATACGCCTTGGCACCATATCTCACCTAAAGTAAATGGTAGAATCAAACTTTAACCAAACGTAATGTTTGTACCTAGGGTAAAGTTAAAAAGTTTAAACAATTTTAAAATATCACCAGATTTAGGCGAGTAAACGAAAAATGTTCATTTCAAACTCTAAAAACGTAGAAATCGTGTTTCAAGTTGAAATACGCCTTGTAAACGAAAAATGTTCGTTTCAGACTCTAAAACCGCAGAAATCGTGTTTCAAGTTGTAATACGCCTTGGCACCATATCTCACCTAAAGTAAATGGTAGAATCAAACTTTAACCAAACGTAATGTTTGTACCTAGGGTAAAGTTAAAAAGTTTAAACAATTTTAAAATATCACTATATTTAGGCGAGTAAACGAAAAATGTTCATTTCAGACTCTAAAAACGTAGAAATCGTGTTTCAAGTTGAAATACGCCTTGTAAACGAAAAATGTTCGTTTTTGACTCTAAAACCGCAGAAATCGTGTTTCAAGTTGAAATACGCCTTGTAAACGAAAAATGTTCGTTTCAGACTCTAAAACCGCAGAAATCGTGTTTCAAGTTGAAATACGCCTTGGGACCATATCTCACCTAAAGTAAATGGTAGAATCAAACTTTAACCAAACGTAATGTTTGTACCTAGGGTAAAGTTGAAAAGTTTAAACAATTTTAAAATATCACTATATTTAGGCGAGTAAACGAAAAATGTTCATTTCAGAATCTAAAAACGTAGAAATCGTGTTTCAAGTTGAAATACGCCTTGTAAACGAAAAATGTTCGTTTCAGACACTAAAACCGCAGAAATCGTGTTTCAAGTTGAAATACGCCTTGGCACCATATCTCACCTAAAGTAAATGGTAGAATCAAACTTTAACCAAACGTAATGTTTGTACCTAGGGTAAAGTTGAAAAGTTTAAACAATTTAAAAATATCACTATATTTAGGCGAGGAAACGAAAAATGTTTATTTCAGACTCTAAAAACGTAGAAATCGTGTTTCAAGTTGAAATACGCCTTGAAAACGAAAAATGTTCGTTTCAGACTCTAAAACCGCAGAAATCGTGTTTCAAGTTGAAATACGCCTTGGCACCATATCTCACCTAAAGTAAATGGTAGAATCAAACTTTAACCAAACGTAATGTTTGTACCTAGGGTAAAGTTAAAAAGTTTAAACAATTTTAAAATATCACCAGAGTTAGGCGAGTAAACGAAAAATGTTCATTTCAAACTCTAAAAACGTAGAAATCGTGTTTCAAGTTGAAATACGCCTTGTAAACGAAAAATGTTCGTTTCAGACTCTAAAACCGCAGAAATCGTGTTTCAAGTTGAAATACGCCTTGGCACCATATCTCACCTAAAGTAAATGGTAGAATCAAACTTTAACCAAACGTAATGTTTGTACCTAGGGTAAAGTTAAAAAGTTTAAACAATTTTAAAATATCACTATATTTAGGCGAGTAAACGAAAAATGTTCATTTCAGACTCTAAAAACGTAGAAATCGTATTTCAAGTTAAAATACGCCTTGTAAACGAAAAATGTTCGTTTCAGACTCTAAAACCGCAGAAATCGTGTTTCAAGTTGAAATACGCCTTGGCACCATATCTCACCTAAAGTAAATGGTAGAATCAAACTTTAACCAAACGTAATGTTTGTACCTAGGGTAAAGTTAAAAAGTTTAAACAATTTTAAAATATCACCAGATTTAGGCGAGTAAACGAAAAATGTTCATTTTAGACTCTAAAAACGTAGAAATCGTGTTTCAAGTTGAAATACGCCTTGTAAACGAAAAATGTTCATTTCAGACTCTAATAACGTAGAAATCGTGTTTCAAGTTGAAATACGCCTTGGCACCATATCTCACCTAAAGTAAATGGTAGAATCAAACTTTAACCAAACGTAATGTTTGTACCTAGGGTAAAGTTAAAAAGTTTAAACAATTTTAAAATATCACTATATTTAGGCGAGTAAACGAAAAATGTTTATTTCAGACTCTAAAAACGTAGAAATCGTGTTTCAAGTTGAAATACGCCTTGTAAACGAAAAATGTTCGTTTCAGACTCTAAAACCGCTGAAATCGTGTTTCAAGTTGAAATACGCCTTGACACCATATCTCACCTAAAGTAAATGGTAGAATCAAACTTTAACCAAACGTAATGTTTGTACCTAGGGTAAAGTTAAAAAGTTTAAACAATTTTAAAATATCACTATATTTAGGCGAGTAAACGAAAAATGTTCATTTCAGACTCTAAAAACGTAGAAATCGTATTTCAAGTTAAAATACGCCTTGTAAACGAAAAATGTTCGTTTCAGACTCTAAAACCGCAGAAATCGTGTTTCAAGTTGAAATACGCCTTGGCACCATATCTCACCTAAAGTAAATGGTAGAATCAAACTTTAACCAAACGTAATGTTTGTACCTAGGGTAAAGTTAAAAAGTTTAAACAATTTTAAAATATCACCAGAGTTAGGCGAGTAAACGAAAAATGTTCATTTCAAACTCTAAAAACGTAGAAATCGTGTTTCAAGTTGAAATACGCCTTGTAAACGAAAAATGTTCGTTTCAGACTCTAAAACCGCAGAAATCGTGTTTCAAGTTGAAATACGCCTTGGCACCATATCTCACCTAAAGTAAATGGTAGAATCAAACTTTAACCAAACGTAATGTTTGTACCTAGGGTAAAGTTAAAAAGTTTAAACAATTTTAAAATATCACTATATTTAGGCGAGTAAACGAAAAATGTTCATTTCAGACTCTAAAAACGTAGAAATCGTATTTCAAGTTAAAATACGCCTTGTAAACGAAAAATGTTCGTTTCAGACTCTAAAACCGCAGAAATCGTGTTTCAAGTTGAAATACGCCTTGGCACCATATCTCACCTAAAGTAAATGGTAGAATCAAACTTTAACCAAACGTAATGTTTGTACCTAGGGTAAAGTTAAAAAGTTTAAACAATTTTTAAATATCACTAGAGTTAGGCGAGTAAACGAAAAATGTTCATTTCAAACTCTAAAAACGTAGAAATCGTGTTTCAAGTTGAAATACGCCTTGTAAACGAAAAATGTTCGTTTCAGACTCTAAAACCGCAGAAATCGTGTTTCAAGTTGAAATACGCCTTGGCACCATATCTCACCTAAAGTAAATGGTAGAATCAAACTTTAACCAAACGTAATGTTTGTACCTAGGGTAAAGTTAAAAAGTTTAAACAATTTTAAAATATCACCAGATTTAGGCGAGTAAACGAAAAATGTTCATTTCAAACTCTAAAAACGTAGAAATCGTGTTTCAAGTTGAAATACGCCTTGTAAACGAAAAATGTTCGTTTCAGACTCTAAAACCGCAGAAATCGTGTTTCAAGTTGAAATACGCCTTGGCACCATATCTCACCTAAAGTAAATGGTAGAATCAAACTTTAACCAAACGTAATGTTTGTACCTAGGGTAAAGTTAAAAAGTTTAAACAATTTTAAAATATCACTATATTTAGGCGAGTAAACGAAAAATGTTCATTTCAGAATCTAAAAACGTAGAAATCGTGTTTCAAGTTGAAATACGCCTTGTAAACGAAAAATGTTCGTTTCAGACACTAAAACCGCAGAAATCGTGTTTCAAGTTGAAATACGCCTTGGCACCATATCTCACCTAAAGTAAATGGTAGAATCAAACTTTAACCAAACGTAATGTTTGTACCTAGGGTAAAGTTGAAAAGTTTAAACAATTTAAAAATATCACTATATTTAGGCGAGGAAACGAAAAATGTTTATTTCAGACTCTAAAAACGTAGAAATCGTGTTTCAAGTTGAAATACGCCTTGAAAACGAAAAATGTTCGTTTCAGACTCTAAAACCGCAAAAATCGTGTTTCAAGTTGAAATACGCCTTGGCACCATATCTCACCTAAAGTAAATGGTAGAATCAAACTTTAACCAAACGTAATGTTTGTACCTAGGGTAAAGTTAAAAAGTTTAAACAATTTTAAAATATCACCAGAGTTAGGCGAGTAAACGAAAAATGTTCATTTCAAACTCTAAAAACGTAGAAATCGTGTTTCAAGTTGAAATACGCCTTGTAAACGAAAAATGTTCGTTTCAGACTCTAAAACCGCAGAAATCGTGTTTCAAGTTGAAATACGCCTTGGCACCATATCTCACCTAAAGTAAATGGTAGAATCAAACTTTAACCAAACGTAATGTATGTACCTAGGGTAAAGTTAAAAAGTTTAAACAATTTTAAAATATCACCAGATTTAGGCGAGTAAACGAAAAATGTTCATTTCAGACTCTAAAAACGTAGAAATCGTATTTCAAGTTAAAATACGCCTTGTAAACGAAAAATGTTCGTTTCAGACTCTAAAACCGCAGAAATCGTGTTTCAAGTTGAAATACGCCTTGGCACCATATCTCACCTAAAGTAAATGGTAGAATCAAACTTTAACCAAACGTAATGTTTGTACCTAGGGTAAAGTTAAAAAGTTTAAACAATTTTAAAATATCACCAGATTTAGGCGAGTAAACGAAAAATGTTCATTTTAGACTCTAAAAACGTAGAAATCGTGTTTCAAGTTGAAATACGCCTTGTAAACGAAAAATGTTCATTTCAGACTCTAATAACGTAGAAATCGTGTTTCAAGTTGAAATACGCCTTGGCACCATATCTCACCTAAAGTAAATGGTAGAATCAAACTTTAACCAAACGTAATGTTTGTACCTAGGGTAAAGTTAAAAAGTTTAAACAATTTTAAAATATCACTATATTTAGGCGAGTAAACGAAAAATGTTTATTTCAGACTCTAAAAACGTAGAAATCGTGTTTCAAGTTGAAATACGCCTTGTAAACGAAAAATGTTCGTTTCAGACTCTAAAACCGCTGAAATCGTGTTTCAAGTTGAAATACGCCTTGACACCATATCTCACCTAAAGTAAATGGTAGAAACAAACTTTAACCAAACGTAATGTTTGTACCTAGGGTAAAGTTAAAAAGTTTAAACAATTTTAAAATATCACTATATTTAGGCGAGTAAACGAAAAATGTTCATTTCAGACTCTAAAAACGTAGAAATCGTATTTCAAGTTAAAATACGCCTTGTAAACGAAAAATGTTCGTTTCAGACTCTAAAACCGCAGAAATCGTGTTTCAAGTTGAAATACGCCTTGGCACCATATCTCACCTAAAGTAAATGGTAGAATCAAACTTTAACCAAACGTAATGTTTGTACCTAGGGTAAAGTTAAAAAGTTTAAACAATTTTAAAATATCACCAGAGTTAGGCGAGTAAACGAAAAATGTTCATTTCAAACTCTAAAAACGTAGAAATCGTGTTTCAAGTTGAAATACGCCTTGTAAACGAAAAATGTTCGTTTCAGACTCTAAAACCGCAGAAATCGTGTTTCAAGTTGAAATACGCCTTGGCACCATATCTCACCTAAAGTAAATGGTAGAATCAAACTTTAACCAAACGTAATGTTTGTACCTAGGGTAAAGTTAAAAAGTTTAAACAATTTTAAAATATCACTATATTTAGGCGAGTAAACGAAAAATGTTCATTTCAGACTCTAAAAACGTAGAAATCGTATTTCAAGTTAAAATACGCTTTGTAAACGAAAAATGTTCGTTTCAGACTCTAAAACCGCAGAAATCGTGTTTCAAGTTGAAATACGCCTTGGCACCATATCTCACCTAAAGTAAATGGTAGAATCAAACTTTAACCAAACGTAATGTTTGTACCTAGGGTAAAGTTAAAAAGTTTAAACAATTTTTAAATATCACTAGAGTTAGGCGAGTAAACGAAAAATGTTCATTTCAAACTCTAAAAACGTAGAAATCGTGTTTCAAGTTGAAATACGCCTTGTAAACGAAAAATGTTCGTTTCAGACTCTAAAACCGCAGAAATCGTGTTTCAAGTTGAAATACGCCTTGGCACCATATCTCACCTAAAGTAAATGGTAGAATCAAACTTTAACCAAACGTAATGTTTGTACCTAGGGTAAAGTTAAAAAGTTTAAACAATTTTAAAATATCACCAGATTTAGGCGAGTAAACGAAAAATGTTCATTTCAAACTCTAAAAACGTAGAAATCGTGTTTCAAGTTGAAATACGCCTTGTAAACGAAAAATGTTCGTTTCAGACTCTAAAACCGCAGAAATCGTGTTTCAAGTTGAAATACGCCTTGGCACCATATCTCACCTAAAGTAAATGGTAGAATCAAACTTTAACCAAACGTAATGTTTGTACCTAGGGTAAAGTTAAAAAGTTTAAACAATTTTAAAATATCACTATATTTAGGCGAGTAAACGAAAAATGTTCATTTCAGACTCTAAAAACGTAGAAATCGTGTTTCAAGTTGAAATACGCCCTGTAAACGAAAAATGTTCGTTTTTGACTCTAAAACCGCAGAAATCGTGTTTCAAGTTGAAATACGCCTTGTAAACGAAAAATGTTCGTTTCAGACTCTAAAACCGCAGAAATCGTGTTTCAAGTTGAAATACGCCTTGGGACCATATCTCACCTAAAGTAAATGGTAGAATCAAACTTTAACCAAACGTAATGTTTGTACCTAGGGTAAAGTTGAAAAGTTTAAACAATTTTAAAATATCACTATATTTAGGCGAGTAAACGAAAAATGTTCATTTCAGAATCTAAAAACGTAGAAATCGTGTTTCAAGTTGAAATACGCCTTGTAAACGAAAAATGTTCGTTTCAGACACTAAAACCGCAGAAATCGTGTTTCAAGTTGAAATACGCCTTGGCACCATATCTCACCTAAAGTAAATGGTAGAATCAAACTTTAACCAAACGTAATGTTTGTACCTAGGGTAAAGTTGAAAAGTTTAAACAATTTAAAAATATCACTATATTTAGGCGAGGAAACGAAAAATGTTTATTTCAGACTCTAAAAACGTAGAAATCGTGTTTCAAGTTGAAATACGCCTTGAAAACGAAAAATGTTCGTTTCAGACTCTAAAACCGCAGAAATCGTGTTTCAAGTTGAAATACGCCTTGGCACCATATCTCACCTAAAGTAAATGGTAGAATCAAACTTTAACCAAACGTAATGTTTGTACCTAGGGTAAAGTTAAAAAGTTTAAACAATTTTAAAATATCACCAGAGTTAGGCGAGTAAACGAAAAATGTTCATTTCAAACTCTAAAAACGTAGAAATCGTGTTTCAAGTTGAAATACGCCTT
This sequence comes from Pterostichus niger, assembly GCA_947425015.1. Taxonomy (NCBI): domain Eukaryota; kingdom Metazoa; phylum Arthropoda; class Insecta; order Coleoptera; family Carabidae; genus Pterostichus; species Pterostichus niger. The sequence goes on along the minus strand of OX380338.1, from coordinate 16,185,649 downwards.
GTAAACGAAAAATGTTCGTTTCAGACTCTAAAACCGCAGAAATCGTGTTTCAAGTTGAAATACGCCTTGGCACCATATCTCACCTAAAGTAAATGGTAGAATCAAACTTTAACCAAACGTAATGTATGTACCTAGGGTAAAGTTAAAAAGTTTAAACAATTTTAAAATATCACTATATTTAGGCGAGTAAACGAAAAATGTTCATTTCAGACTCTAAAAACGTAGAAATCGTATTTCAAGTTAAAATACGCCTTGTAAACGAAAAATGTTCGTTTCAGACTCTAAAACCGCAGAAATCGTGTTTCAAGTTGAAATACGCCTTGGCACCATATCTCACCTAAAGTAAATGGTAGAATCAAACTTTAACCAAACGTAATGTTTGTACCTAGGGTAAAGTTAAAAAGTTTAAACAATTTTAAAATATCACCAGATTTAGGCGAGTAAACGAAAAATGTTCATTTTAGACTCTAAAAACGTAGAAATCGTGTTTCAAGTTGAAATACGCCTTGTAAACGAAAAATGTTCATTTCAGACTCTAATAACGTAGAAATCGTGTTTCAAGTTGAAATACGCCTTGGCACCATATCTCACCTAAAGTAAATGGTAGAATCAAACTTTAACCAAACGTAATGTTTGTACCTAGGGTAAAGTTAAAAAGTTTAAACAATTTTAAAATATCACTATATTTAGGCGAGTAAACGAAAAATGTTTATTTCAGACTCTAAAAACGTAGAAATCGTGTTTCAAGTTGAAATACGCCTTGTAAACGAAAAATGTTCGTTTCAGACTCTAAAACCGCTGAAATCGTGTTTCAAGTTGAAATACGCCTTGACACCATATCTCACCTAAAGTAAATGGTAGAATCAAACTTTAACCAAACGTAATGTTTGTACCTAGGGTAAAGTTAAAAAGTTTAAACAATTTTAAAATATCACTATATTTAGGCGAGTAAACGAAAAATGTTCATTTCAGACTCTAAAAACGTAGAAATCGTATTTCAAGTTAAAATACGCCTTGTAAACGAAAAATGTTCGTTTCAGACTCTAAAACCGCAGAAATCGTGTTTCAAGTTGAAATACGCCTTGGCACCATATCTCACCTAAAGTAAATGGTAGAATCAAACTTTAACCAAACGTAATGTTTGTACCTAGGGTAAAGTTAAAAAGTTTAAACAATTTTAAAATATCACCAGATTTAGGCGAGTAAACGAAAAATGTTTATTTCAGACTCTAAAAACGTAGAAATCGTGTTTCAAGTTGAAATACGCCTTGTAAACGAAAAATGTTCGTTTCAGACTCTAAAACCGCTGAAATCGTGTTTCAAGTTGAAATACGCCTTGGCACCATATCTCACCTAAAGTAAATGGTAGAATCAAACTTTAACCAAACGTAATGTTTGTACCTAGGGTAAAGTTAAAAAGTTTAAACAATTTTAAAATATCACTATATTTAGGCGAGTAAACGAAAAATGTTCATTTCAGACTCTAAAAACGTAGAAATCGTATTTCAAGTTAAAATACGCCTTGTAAACGAAAAATGTTCGTTTCAGACTCTAAAACCGCAGAAATCGTGTTTCAAGTTGAAATACGCCTTGGCACCATATCTCACCTAAAGTAAATGGTAGAATCAAACTTTAACCAAACGTAATGTTTGTACCTAGGGTAAAGTTAAAAAGTTTAAACAATTTTAAAATATCACCAAATTTAGGCGAGTAAACGAAAAATGTTCATTTTAGACTCTAAAAACGTAGAAATCGTGTTTCAAGTTGAAATACGCCTTGTAAACGAAAAATGTTCATTTCAGACTCTAATAACGTAGAAATCGTGTTTCAAGTTGAAATACGCCTTGGCACCATATCTCACCTAAAGTAAATGGTAGAATCAAACTTTAACCAAACGTAATGTTTGTACCTAGGGTAAAGTTAAAAAGTTTAAACAATTTTAAAATATCACTATATTTAGGCGAGTAAACGAAAAATGTTTATTTCAGACTCTAAAAACGTAGAAATCGTGTTTCAAGTTGAAATACGCCTTGTAAACGAAAAATGTTCGTTTCAGACTCTAAAACCGCTGAAATCGTGTTTCAAGTTGAAATACGCCTTGGCACCATATCTCACCTAAAGTAAATGGTAGAATCAAACTTTAACCATACGTAATGTTTGTACCTAGGGTAAAGTTAAAAAGTTTAAACAATTTTAAAATATCACTATATTTAGGCGAGTAAACGAAAAATGTTCATCTCAGACTCTAAAAACGTAGAAATCGTGTTTCAAGTTGAAATACGCCTTGTAAACGAAAAATGTTCGTTTCAGACTCTAAAACCGCAGAAATCGTGTTTCAAGTTGAAATACGCCTTGGCACCATATCTCACCTAAAGTAAATGGTAGAATCAAACTTTAACCAAACGTAATGTTTGTACCTAGGGTAAAGTTAAAAAGTTTAAACAATTTTAAAATATCACTATATTTAGGCGAGTAAACAAAAAATGTTCATTTCAGACTCTAAAAACGTAGAAATCGTATTTCAAGTTAAAATACGCCTTGTAAACGAAAAATGTTCGTTTCAGACTCTAAAACCGCAGAAATCGTGTTTCAAGTTGAAATACGCCTTGGCACCATATCTCACCTAAAGTAAATGGTAGAATCAAACTTTAACCAAACGTAATGTTTGTACCTAGGGTAAAGTTAAAAAGTTTAAACAATTTTAAAATATCACTATATTTAGGCGAGTAAACGAAAAATGTTCATTTCAGACTCTAAAAACGTAGAAATCGTGTTTCAAGTTGAAATACGCCTTGTAACGAAAAATGTTCGTTTCAGACTCTAAAACCGCAGAAATCGTGTTTCAAGTTGAAATACGCCTTGGCACCATATCTCACCTAAAGTAAATGGTAGAATCAAACTTTAACCAAACGTAATGTTTGTACCTAGGGTAAAGTTAAAAAGTTTAAACAATTTTAAAATATCACTATATTTAGGCGAGTAAACGAAAAATGTTCATTTCAGACTCTAAAAACGTAGAAATCGTATTTCAAGTTAAAATACGCCTTGTAAACGAAAAATGTTCGTTTCAGACTCTAAAACCGCAGAAATCGTGTTTCAAGTTGAAATACGCCTTGGCACCATATCTCACCTAAAGTAAATGGTAGAATCAAACTTTAACCAAACGTAATGTTTGTACCTAGGGTAAAGTTAAAAAGTTTAAACAATTTTTAAATATCACTAGAGTTAGGCGAGTAAACGAAAAATGTTCATTTCAAACTCTAAAAACGTAGAAATCGTGTTTCAAGTTGAAATACGCCTTGTAAACGAAAAATGTTCGTTTCAGACTCTAAAACCGCAGAAATCGTGTTTCAAGTTGAAATACGCCTTGGCACCATATTTCACCTAAAGTAAATGGTAGAATCAAACTTTAACCAAACGTAATGTTTGTACCTAGGGTAAAGTTAAAAAGTTTAAACAATTTTAAAATATCACTATATTTAGGCGAGTAAACGAAAAATGTTTATTTCAGACTCTAAAAACGTAGAAATCGTGTTTCAAGTTGAAATACGCCTTGTAAACGAAAAATGTTCGTTTCAGACTCTAAAACCGCTGAAATCGTGTTTCAAGTTGAAATACGCCTTGGCACCATATCTCACCTAAAGTAAATGGTAGAATCAAACTTTAACCAAACGTATGTTTGTACCTAGGGTAAAGTTAAAAAGTTTAAACAATTTTAAAATATCACTATATTTAGGCGAGTAAACGAAAAATGTTCATCTCAGACTCTAAAAACGTAGAAATCGTGTTTCAAGTTGAAATACGCCTTGTAAACGAAAAATGTTCGTTTCAGACTCTAAAACCGCAGAAATCGTGTTTCAAGTTGAAATACGCCTTGGCACCATATCTCACCTAAAGTAAATGGTAGAATCAAACTTTAACCAAACGTAATGTTTGTACCTAGGGTAAAGTTAAAAAGTTTAAACAATTTTAAAATATCACTATATTTAGGCGAGTAAACAAAAAATGTTCATTTCAGACTCTAAAAACGTAGAAATCGTATTTCAAGTTAAAATACGCCGCCTTGTAAACGAAAAATGTTCGTTTCAGACTCTAAAACCGCAGAAATCGTGTTTCAAGTTGAAATACGCCTTGGCACCATATCTCACCTAAAGTAAATGGTAGAATCAAACTTTAACCAAACGTAATGTTTGTACCTAGGGTAAAGTTAAAAAGTTTAAACAATTTTAAAATATCACTATATTTAGGCGAGTAAACGAAAAATGTTCATTTCAGACTCTAAAAACGTAGAAATCGTGTTTCAAGTTGAAATACGCCTTGTAAACGAAAAATGTTCGTTTCAGACTCTAAAACCGCAGAAATCGTGTTTCAAGTTGAAATACGCCTTGGCACCATATCTCACCTAAAGTAAATGGTAGAATCAAACTTTAACCAAACGTAATGTTTGTACCTAGGGTAAAGTTAAAAAGTTTAAACAATTTTAAAATATCACCAGATTTAGGCGAGTAAACGAAAAATGTTCATTTCAAACTCTAAAAACGTAGAAATCGTGTTTCAAGTTGAAATACGCCTTGTAAACGAAAAATGTTCGTTTCAGACTCTAAAACCGCAGAAATCGTGTTTCAAGTTGAAATACGCCTTGGCACCATATCTCACCTAAAGTAAATGGTAGAATCAAACTTTAACCAAACGTAATGTTTGTACCTAGGGTAAAGTTAAAAAGTTTAAACAATTTTAAAATATCACTATATTTAGGCGAGTAAACGAAAAATGTTCATTTCAGACTCTAAAAACGTAGAAATCGTGTTTCAAGTTGAAATACGCCTTGTAAACGAAAAATGTTCATTTCAGACTCTAATAACGTAGAAATCGTGTTTCAAGTTGAAATACGCCTTGGCACCATATCTCACCTAAAGTAAATGGTAGAATCAAACTTTAACCAAACGTAATGTTTGTACCTAGGGTAAAGTTGAAAAGTTTAAACAATTTTAAAATATCACTATATTTAGGCGAGTAAACGAAAAATGTTCGTTTTTGACTCTAAAACCGCAGAAATCGTGTTTCAAGTTGAAATACGCCTTGTAAACGAAAAATGTTCGTTTCAGACTCTAAAACCGCAGAAATCGTGTTTCTAGTTGAAATACGCCTTGGGACCATATCTCACCTAAAGTAAATGGTAGAATCAAACTTTAACCAAACGTAATGTTTGTACCTAGGGTAAAGTTGAAAAGTTTAAACAATTTTAAAATATCACTATATTTAGGCGAGTAAACGAAAAATGTTCATTTCAGAATCTAAAAACGTAGAAATCGTGTTTCAAGTTGAAATACGCCTTGTAAACGAAAAATGTTCGTTTCAGACACTAAAACCGCAGAAATCGTGTTTCAAGTTGAAATACGCTTTGGCACCATATCTCACCTAAAGTAAATGGTAGAATCAAACTTTAACCAAACGTAATGTTTGTACCTAGGGTAAAGTTGAAAAGTTTAAACAATTTAAAAATATCACTATATTTAGGCGAGGAAACGAAAAATGTTTATTTCAGACTCTAAAAACGTAGAAATCGTGTTTCAAGTTGAAATACGCCTTGTAAACGAAAAATGTTCGTTTCAGACTCTAAAACCGCAGAAATCGTGTTTCAAGTTGAAATACGCCTTGGCACCATATCTCACCTAAAGTAAATGGTAGAATCAAACTTTAACCAAACGTAATGTTTGTACCTAGGGTAAAGTTAAAAAGTTTAAACAATTTTAAAATATCACCAGATTTAGGCGAGTAAACGAAAAATGTTCATTTTAGACTCTAAAAACGTAGAAATCGTGTTTCAAGTTGAAATACGCCTTGTAAACGAAAAATGTTCATTTCAGACTCTAATAACGTAGAAATCGTGTTTCAAGTTGAAATACGCCTTGGCACCATATCTCACCTAAAGTAAATGGTAGAATCAAACTTTAACCAAACGTAATGTTTGTACCTAGGGTAAAGTTAAAAAGTTTAAACAATTTTAAAATATCACTATATTTAGGCGAGTAAACGAAAAATGTTTATTTCAGACTCTAAAAACGTAGAAATCGTGTTTCAAGTTGAAATACGCCTTGTAAACGAAAAATGTTCGTTTCAGACTCTAAAACCGCTGAAATCGTGTTTCAAGTTGAAATACGCCTTGACACCATATCTCACCTAAAGTAAATGGTAGAATCAAACTTTAACCAAACGTAATGTTTGTACCTAGGCTAAAGTTAAAAAGTTTAAACAATTTTAAAATATCACTATATTTAGGCGAGTAAACGAAAAATGTTCATTTCAGACTCTAAAAACGTAGAAATCGTATTTCAAGTTAAAATACGCCTTGTAAACGAAAAATGTTCGTTTCAGACTCTAAAACCGCAGAAATCGTGTTTCAAGTTGAAATACGCCTTGGCACCATATCTCACCTAAAGTAAATGGTAGAATCAAACTTTAACCAAACGTAATGTTTGTACCTAGGGTCAAGTTAAAAAGTTTAAACAATTTTAAAATATCACCAGAGTTAGGCGAGTAAACGAAAAATGTTCATTTCAAACTCTAAAAACGTAGAAATCGTGTTTCAAGTTGAAATACGCCTTGTAAACGAAAAATGTTCGTTTCAGACTCTAAAACCGCAGAAATCGTGTTTCAAGTTGAAATACGCCTTGGCACCATATCTCACCTAAAGTAAATGGTAGAATCAAACTTTAACCAAACGTAATGTTTGTACCTAGGGTAAAGTTAAAAAGTTTAAACAATTTTAAAATATCACTATATTTAGGCGAGTAAACGAAAAATGTTCATTTCAGACTCTAAAAACGTAGAAATCGTATTTCAAGTTAAAATACGCCTTGTAAACGAAAAATGTTCGTTTCAGACTCTAAAACCGCAGAAATCGTGTTTCAAGTTGAAATACGCCTTGGCACCATATCTCACCTAAAGTAAATGGTAGAATCAAACTTTAACCAAACGTAATGTTTGTACCTAGGGTAAAGTTAAAAAGTTTAAACAATTTTTAAATATCACTAGAGTTAGGCGAGTAAACGAAAAATGTTCATTTCAAACTCTAAAAACGTAGAAATCGTGTTTCAAGTTGAAATACGCCTTGTAAACGAAAAATGTTCGTTTCAGACTCTAAAACCGCAGAAATCGTGTTTCAAGTTGAAATACGCCTTGGCACCATATCTCACCTAAAGTAAATGGTAGAATCAAACTTTAACCAAACGTAATGTTTGTACCTAGGGTAAAGTTAAAAAGTTTAAACAATTTTAAAATATCACCAGATTTAGGCGAGTAAACGAAAAATGTTCATTTCAAACTCTAAAAACGTAGAAATCGTGTTTCAAGTTGAAATACGCCTTGTAAACGAAAAATGTTCGTTTCAGACTCTAAAACCGCAGAAATCGTGTTTCAAGTTGAAATACGCCTTGGCACCATATCTCACCTAAAGTAAATGGTAGAATCAAACTTTAACCAAACGTAATGTTTGTACCTAGGGTAAAGTTAAAAAGTTTAAACAATTTTAAAATATCACTATATTTAGGCGAGTAAACGAAAAATGTTCATTTCAGACTCTAAAAACGTAGAAATCGTGTTTCAAGTTGAAATACGCCCTGTAAACGAAAAATGTTCGTTTTTGACTCTAAAACCGCAGAAATCGTGTTTCAAGTTGAAATACGCCTTGTAAACGAAAAATGTTCGTTTCAGACTCTAAAACCGCAGAAATCGTGTTTCAAGTTGAAATACGCCTTGGGACCATATCTCACCTAAAGTAAATGGTAGAATCAAACTTTAACCAAACGTAATGTTTGTACCTAGGGTAAAGTTGAAAAGTTTAAACAATTTTAAAATATCACTATATTTAGGCGAGTAAACGAAAAATGTTCATTTCAGAATCTAAAAACGTAGAAATCGTGTTTCAAGTTGAAATACGCCTTGTAAACGAAAAATGTTCGTTTCAGACACTAAAACCGCAGAAATCGTGTTTCAAGTTGAAATACGCCTTGGCACCATATCTCACCTAAAGTAAATGGTAGAATCAAACTTTAACCAAACGTAATGTTTGTACCTAGGGTAAAGTTGAAAAGTTTAAACAATTTAAAAATATCACTATATTTAGGCGAGGAAACGAAAAATGTTTATTTCAGACTCTAAAAACGTAGAAATCGTGTTTCAAGTTGAAATACGCCTTGAAAACGAAAAATGTTCGTTTCAGACTCTAAAACCGCAGAAATCGTGTTTCAAGTTGAAATACGCCTTGGCACCATATCTCACCTAAAGTAAATGGTAGAATCAAACTTTAACCAAACGTAATGTTTGTACCTAGGGTAAAGTTAAAAAGTTTAAACAATTTTAAAATATCACCAGAGTTAGGCGAGTAAACGAAAAATGTTCATTTCAAACTCTAAAAACGTAGAAATCGTGTTTCAAGTTGAAATACGCCTTGTAAACGAAAAATGTTCGTTTCAGACTCTAAAACCGCAGAAATCGTGTTTCAAGTTGAAATACGCCTTGGCACCATATCTCACCTAAAGTAAATGGTAGAATCAAACTTTAACCAAACGTAATGTATGTACCAGGGTAAAGTTAAAAAGTTTAAACAATTTTAAAATATCACTATATTTAGGCGAGTAAACGAAAAATGTTCATTTCAGACTCTAAAAACGTAGAAATCGTATTTCAAGTTAAAATACGCCTTGTAAACGAAAAATGTTCGTTTCAGACTCTAAAACCGCAGAAATCGTGTTTCAAGTTGAAATACGCCTTGGCACCATATCTCACCTAAAGTAAATGGTAGAATCAAACTTTAACCAAACGTAATGTTTGTACCTAGGGTAAAGTTAAAAAGTTTAAACAATTTTAAAATATCACCAGATTTAGGCGAGTAAACGAAAAATGTTCATTTTAGACTCTAAAAACGTAGAAATCGTGTTTCAAGTTGAAATACGCCTTGTAAACGAAAAATGTTCATTTCAGACTCTAATAACGTAGAAATCGTGTTTCAAGTTGAAATACGCCTTGGCACCATATCTCACCTAAAGTAAATGGTAGAATCAAACTTTAACCAAACGTAATGTTTGTACCTAGGGTAAAGTTAAAAAGTTTAAACAATTTTAAAATATCACTATATTTAGGCGAGTAAACGAAAAATGTTTATTTCAGACTCTAAAAACGTAGAAATCGTGTTTCAAGTTGAAATACGCCTTGTAAACGAAAAATGTTCGTTTCAGACTCTAAAACCGCTGAAATCGTGTTTCAAGTTGAAATACGCCTTGGCACCATATCTCACCTAAAGTAAATGGTAGAATCAAACTTTAACCAAACGTAATGTTTGTACCTAGGGTAAAGTTAAAAAGTTTAAACAATTTTAAAATATCACTATATTTAGGCGAGTAAACGAAAAATGTTCATTTCAGACTCTAAAAACGTAGAAATCGTATTTCAAGTTAAAATACGCCTTGTAAACGAAAAATGTTCGTTTCAGACTCTAAAACCGCAGAAATCGTGTTTCAAGTTGAAATACGCCTTGGCACCATATCTCACCTAAAGTAAATGGTAGAATCAAACTTTAACCAAACGTAATGTTTGTACCTAGGGTAAAGTTAAAAAGTTTAAACAATTTTAAAATATCACCAGATTTAGGCGAGTAAACGAAAAATGTTCATTTTAGACTCTAAAAACGTAGAAATCGTGTTTCAAGTTGAAATACGCCTTGTAAACGAAAAATGTTCATTTCAGACTCTAATAACGTAGAAATCGTGTTTCAAGTTGAAATACGCCTTGGCACCATATCTCACCTAAAGTAAATGGTAGAATCAAACTTTAACCAAACGTAATGTTTGTACCTAGGGTAAAGTTAAAAAGTTTAAACAATTTTAAAATATCACTATATTTAGGCGAGTAAACGAAAAATGTTCATTTTAGACTCTAAAAACTTAGAAATCGTGTTTCAAGTTGAAATACGCCTTGTAAACGAAAAATGTTCATTTCAGACTCTAATAACGTAGAAATCGTGTTTCAAGTTGAAATACGCCTTGGCACCATATCTCACCTAAAGTAAATGGTAGAATCAAACTTTAACCAAACGTAATGTTTGTACCTAGGGTAAAGTTAAAAAGTTTAAACAATTTTAAAATATCACTATATTTAGGCGAGTAAACGAAAAATGTTTATTTCAGACTCTAAAAACGTAGAAATCGTGTTTCAAGTTGAAATACGCCTTGTAAACGAAAAATGTTCGTTTCAGACTCTAAAACCGCTGAAATCGTGTTTCAAGTTGAAATACGCCTTGGCACCATATCTCACCTAAAGTAAATGGTAGAATCAAACTTTAACCAAACGTAATGTTTGTACCTAGGGTAAAGTTGAAAAGTTTAAACAATTTAAAACTATCACTATATTTAGGCGAGGAAACGAAAAATGTTTATTTCAGACTCTAAAAACGTAGAAATCGTGTTTCAAGTTGAAATACGCCTTGTAAACGAAAAATGTTCGTTTCAGACTCTAAAACCGCAGAAATCGTGTTTCAAGTTGAAATACGCCTTGGCACCATATCTCACCTAAAGTAAATGGTAGAATCAAACTTTAACCAAACGTAATGTTTGTACCTAGGGTAAAGTTAAAAAGTTTAAACAATTTTAAAATATCACCAGATTTAGGCGAGTAAACGAAAAATGTTCATTTTAGACTCTAAAAACGTAGAAATCGTGTTTCAAGTTGAAATACGCCTTGTAAACGAAAAATGTTCATTTCAGACTCTAATAACGTAGAAATCGTGTTTCAAGTTGAAATACGCCTTGGCACCATATCTCACCTAAAGTAAATGGTAGAATCAAACTTTAACCAAACGTAATGTTTGTACCTAGGGTAAAGTTAAAAAGTTTAAACAATTTTAAAATATCACTATATTTAGGCGAGTAAACGAAAAATGTTTATTTCAGACTCTAAAAACGTAGAAATCGTGTTTCAAGTTGAAATACGCCTTGTAAACGAAAAATGTTCGTTTCAGACTCTAAAACCGCTGAAATCGTGTTTCAAGTTGAAATACGCCTTGGCACCATATCTCACCTAAAGTAAATGGTAGAATCAAACTTTAACCATACGTAATGTTTGTACCTAGGGTAAAGTTAAAAAGTTTAAACAATTTTAAAATATCACTATATTTAGGCGAGTAAACGAAAAATGTTCATCTCAGACTCTAAAAACGTAGAAATCGTGTTTCAAGTTGAAATACGCCTTGTAAACGAAAAATGTTCGTTTCAGACTCTAAAACCGCAGAAATCGTGTTTCAAGTTGAAATACGCCTTGGCACCATATCTCACCTAAAGTAAATGGTAGAATCAAACTTTAACCAAACGTAATGTTTGTACCTAGGGTAAAGTTAAAAAGTTTAAACAATTTTAAAATATCACTATATTTAGGCGAGTAAACAAAAAATGTTCATTTCAGACTCTAAAAACGTAGAAATCGTATTTCAAGTTAAAATACGCCTTGTAAACGAAAAATGTTCGTTTCAGACTCTAAAACCGCAGAAATCGTGTTTCAAGTTGAAATACGCCTTGGCACCATATCTCACCTAAAGTAAATGGTAGAATCAAACTTTAACCAAACGTAATGTTTGTACCTAGGGTAAAGTTAAAAAGTTTAAACAATTTTAAAATATCACTATATTTAGGCGAGTAAACGAAAAATGTTCATTTCAGACTCTAAAAACGTAGAAATCGTGTTTCAAGTTGAAATACGCCTTGTAAACGAAAAATGTTCGTTTCAGACTCTAAAACCGCAGAAATCGTGTTTCAAGTTGAAATACGCCTTGGCACCATATCTCACCTAAAGTAAATGGTAGAATCAAACTTTAACCAAACGTAATGTTTGTACCTAGGGTAAAGTTAAAAAGTTTAAACAATTTTAAAATATCACTATATTTAGGCGAGTAAACGAAAAATGTTCATTTCAGACTCTAAAAACGTAGAAATCGTATTTCAAGTTAAAATACGCCTTGTAAACGAAAAATGTTCGTTTCAGACTCTAAAACCGCAGAAATCGTGTTTCAAGTTGAAATACGCCTTGGCACCATATCTCACCTAAAGTAAATGGTAGAATCAAACTTTAACCAAACGTAATGTTTGTACCTAGGGTAAAGTTAAAAAGTTTAAACAATTTTTAAATATCACTAGAGTTAGGCGAGTAAACGAAAAATGTTCATTTCAAACTCTAAAAACGTAGAAATCGTGTTTCAAGTTGAAATACGCCTTGTAAACGAAAAATGTTCGTTTCAGACTCTAAAACCGCAGAAATCGTGTTTCAAGTTGAAATACGCCTTGGCACCATATCTCACCTAAAGTAAATGGTAGAATCAAACTTTAACCAAACGTAATGTTTGTACCTAGGGTAAAGTTAAAAAGTTTAAACAATTTTAAAATATCACTATATTTAGGCGAGTAAACGAAAAATGTTTATTTCAGACTCTAAAAACGTAGAAATCGTGTTTCAAGTTGAAATACGCCTTGTAAACGAAAAATGTTCGTTTCAGACTCTAAAACCGCTGAAATCGTGTTTCAAGTTGAAATACGCCTTGGCACCATATCTCACCTAAAGTAAATGGTAGAATCAAACTTTAACCAAACGTAATGTTTGTACCTAGGGTAAAGTTAAAAAGTTTAAACAATTTTAAAATATCACTATATTTAGGCGAGTAAACGAAAAATGTTCATCTCAGACTCTAAAAACGTAGAAATCGTGTTTCAAGTTGAAATACGCCTTGTAAACGAAAAATGTTCGTTTCAGACTCTAAAACCGCAGAAATCGTGTTTCAAGTTGAAATACGCCTTGGCACCATATCTCACCTAAAGTAAATGGTAGAATCAAACTTTAACCAAACGTAATGTTTGTACCTAGGGTAAAGTTAAAAAGTTTAAACAATTTTAAAATATCACTATATTTAGGCGAGTAAACAAAAAATGTTCATTTCAGACTCTAAAAACGTAGAAATCGTATTTCAAGTTAAAATACGCCTTGTAAACGAAAAATGTTCGTTTCAGACTCTAAAACCGCAGAAATCGTGTTTCAAGTTGAAATACGCCTTGGCACCATATCTCACCTAAAGTAAATGGTAGAATCAAACTTTAACCAAACGTAATGTTTGTACCTAGGGTAAAGTTAAAAAGTTTAAACAATTTTAAAATATCACTATATTTAGGCGAGTAAACGAAAAATGTTCATTTCAGACTCTAAAAACGTAGAAATCGTGTTTCAAGTTGAAATACGCCTTGTAAACGAAAAATGTTCGTTTCAGACTCTAAAACCGCAGAAATCGTGTTTCAAGTTGAAATACGCCTTGGCACCATATCTCACCTAAAGTAAATGGTAGAATCAAACTTTAACCAAACGTAATGTTTGTACCTAGGGTAAAGTTAAAAAGTTTAAACAATTTTAAAATATCACTATATTTAGGCGAGTAAACGAAAAATGTTCATTTCAGACTCTAAAAACGTAGAAATCGTATTTCAAGTTAAAATACGCCTTGTAAACGAAAAATGTTCGTTTCAGACTCTAAAACCGCAGAAATCGTGTTTCAAGTTGAAATACGCCTTGGCACCATATCTCACCTGAAGTAAATGGTAGAATCAAACTTTAACCAAACGTAATGTTTGTACCTAGGGTAAAGTTAAAAAGTTTAAACAATTTTTAAATATCACTAGAGTTAGGCGAGTAAACGAAAAATGTTCATTTCAAACTCTAAAAACGTAGAAATCGTGTTTCAAGTTGAAATACGCCTTGTAAACGAAAAATGTTCGTTTCAGACTCTAAAACCGCTGAAATCGTGTTTCAAGTTGAAATACGCCTTGGCACCATATCTCACCTAAAGTAAATGGTAGAATCAAACTTTAACCAAACGTAATGTTTGTACCTAGGGTAAAGTTAAAAAGTTTAAACAATTTTAAAATATCACTATATTTAGGCGAGTAAACGAAAAATGTTCATCTCAGACTCTAAAAACGTAGAAATCGTGTTTCAAGTTGAAATACGCCTTGTAAACGAAAAATGTTCGTTTCAGACTCTAAAACCGCTGAAATCGTGTTTCAAGTTGAAATACGCCTTGGCACCATATCTCACCTAAAGTAAATGGTAGAATCAAACTTTAACCAAACGTAATGTTTGTACCTAGGGTAAAGTTAAAAAGTTTAAACAATTTTAAAATATCACTATATTTAGGCGAGTAAACGAAAAATGTTCATCTCAGACTCTAAAAACGTAGAAATCGTGTTTCAAGTTGAAATACGCCTTGTAAACGAAAAATGTTCGTTTCAGACTCTAAAACCGCAGAAATCGTGTTTCAAGTTGAAATACGCCTTGGCACCATATCTCACCTAAAGTAAATGGTAGAATCAAACTTTAACCAAACGTAATGTTTGTACCTAGGGTAAAGTTAAAAAGTTTAAACAATTTTAAAATATCACTATATTTAGGCGAGTAAACAAAAAATGTTCATTTCAGACTCTAAAAACGTAGAAATCGTATTTCAAGTTAAAATACGCCTTGTAAACGAAAAATGTTCGTTTCAGACTCTAAAACCGCAGAAATCGTGTTTCAAGTTGAAATACGCCTTGGCACCATATCTCACCTAAAGTAAATGGTAGAATCAAACTTTAACCAAACGTAATGTTTGTACCTAGGGTAAAGTTAAAAAGTTTAAACAATTTTAAAATATCACCAGATTTAGGCGAGTAAACGAAAAATGTTCATTTCAGACTCTAAAAACGTAGAAATCGTGTTTCAAGTTGAAATACGCCTTGTAAACGAAAAATGTTCGTTTCAGACTCTAAAACCGCAGAAATCGTGTTTCAAGTTGAAATACGCCTTGGCACCATATCTCACCTAAAGTAAATGGTAGAATCAAACTTTAACCAAACGTAATGTTTGTACCTAGGGTAAAGTTAAAAAGTTTAAACAATTTTAAAATATCACCAGATTTAGGCGAGTAAACGAAAAATGTTCATTTTAGACTCTAAAAACGTAGAAATCGTGTTTCAAGTTGAAATACGCCTTGTAAACGAAAAATGTTCATTTCAGACTCTAATAACGTAGAAATCGTGTTTCAAGTTGAAATACGCCTTGGCACCATATCTCACCTAAAGTAAATGGTAGAATCAAACTTTAACCAAACGTAATGTTTGTACCTAGGGTAAAGTTAAAAAGTTTAAACAATTTTAAAATATCACTATATTTAGGCGAGTAAACGAAAAATGTTTATTTCAGACTCTAAAAACGTAGAAATCGTGTTTCAAGTTGAAATACGCCTTGTAAACGAAAAATGTTCGTTTCAGACTCTAAAACCGCTGAAATCGTGTTTCAAGTTGAAATACGCCTTGACACCATATCTCACCTAAAGTAAATGGTAGAATCAAACTTTAACCAAACGTAATGTTTGTACCTAGGCTAAAGTTAAAAAGTTTAAACAATTTTAAAATATCACTATATTTAGGCGAGTAAACGAAAAATGTTCATTTCAGACTCTAAAAACGTAGAAATCGTATTTCAAGTTAAAATACGCCTTGTAAACGAAAAATGTTCGTTTCAGACTCTAAAACCGCAGAAATCGTGTTTCAAGTTGAAATACGCCTTGGCACCATATCTCACCTAAAGTAAATGGTAGAATCAAACTTTAACCAAACGTAATGTTTGTACCTAGGGTAAAGTTAAAAAGTTTAAACAATTTTAAAATATCACCAGAGTTAGGCGAGTAAACGAAAAATGTTCATTTCAAACTCTAAAAACGTAGAAATCGTGTTTCAAGTTGAAATACGCCTTGTAAACGAAAAATGTTCGTTTCAGACTCTAAAACCGCAGAAATCGTGTTTCAAGTTGAAATACGCCTTGGCACCATATCTCACCTAAAGTAAATGGTAGAATCAAACTTTAACCAAACGTAATGTTTGTACCTAGGGTAAAGTTAAAAAGTTTAAACAATTTTAAAATATCACTATATTTAGGCGAGTAAACGAAAAATGTTCATTTCAGACTCTAAAAACGTAGAAATCGTATTTCAAGTTAAAATACGCCTTGTAAACGAAAAATGTTCGTTTCAGACTCTAAAACCGCAGAAATCGTGTTTCAAGTTGAAATACGCCTTGGCACCATATCTCACCTAAAGTAAATGGTAGAATCAAACTTTAACCAAACGTAATGTTTGTACCTAGGGTAAAGTTAAAAAGTTTAAACAATTTTTAAATATCACTAGAGTTAGGCGAGTAAACGAAAAATGTTCATTTCAAACTCTAAAAACGTAGAAATCGTGTTTCAAGTTGAAATACGCCTTGTAAACGAAAAATGTTTGTTTCAGACTCTAAAACCGCAGAAATCGTGTTTCAAGTTGAAATACGCCTTGGCACCATATCTCACCTAAAGTAAATGGTAGAATCAAACTTTAACCAAACGTAATGTTTGTACCTAGGGTAAAGTTAAAAAGTTTAAACAATTTTAAAATATCACCAGATTTAGGCGAGTAAACGAAAAATGTTCATTTCAAACTCTAAAAACGTAGAAATCGTGTTTCAAGTTGAAATACGCCTTGTAAACGAAAAATGTTCGTTTCAGACTCTAAAACCGCAGAAATCGTGTTTCAAGTTGAAATACGCCTTGGCACCATATCTCACCTAAAGTAAAAGGTAGAATCAAACTTTAACCAAACGTAATGTTTGTACCTAGGGTAAAGTTAAAAAGTTTAAACAATTTTAAAATATCACTATATTTAGGCGAGTAAACGAAAAATGTTCATTTCAGACTCTAAAAACGTAGAAATCGTGTTTCAAGTTGAAATACGCCCTGTAAACGAAAAATGTTCGTTTTTGACTCTAAAACCGCAGAAATCGTGTTTCAAGTTGAAATACGCCTTGTAAACGAAAAATGTTCGTTTCAGACTCTAAAACCGCAGAAATCGTGTTTCAAGTTGAAATACGCCTTGGGACCATATCTCACCTAAAGTAAATGGTAGAATCAAACTTTAACCAAACGTAATGTCTGTACCTAGGGTAAAGTTGAAAAGTTTAAACAATTTTAAAATATCACTATATTTAGGCGAGTAAACGAAAAATGTTCATTTCAGAATCTAAAAACGTAGAAATCGTGTTTCAAGTTGAAATACGCCTTGTAAACGAAAAATGTTCGTTTCAGACACTAAAACCGCAGAAATCGTGTTTCAAGTTGAAATACGCCTTGGCACCATATCTCACCTAAAGTAAATGGTAGAATCAAACTTTAACCAAACGTAATGTTTGTACCTAGGGTAAAGTTGAAAAGTTTAAACAATTTAAAAATATCACTATATTTAGGCGAGGAAACGAAAAATGTTTATTTCAGACTCTAAAAACGTAGAAATCGTGTTTCAAGTTGAAATACGCCTTGAAAACGAAAAATGTTCGTTTCAGACTCTAAAACCGCAGAAATCGTGTTTCAAGTTGAAATACGCCTTGGCACCATATCTCACCTAAAGTAAATGGTAGAATCAAACTTTAACCAAACGTAATGTTTGTACCTAGGGTAAAGTTAAAAAGTTTAAACAATTTTAAAATATCACCAGAGTTAGGCGAGTAAACGAAAAATGTTCATTTCAAACTCTAAAAACGTAGAAATCGTGTTTCAAGTTGAAATACGCCTTGTAAACGAAAAATGTTCGTTTCAGACTCTAAAACCGCAGAAATCGTGTTTCAAGTTGAAATACGCCTTGGCACCATATCTCACCTAAAGTAAATGGTAGAATCAAACTTTAACCAAACGTAATGTATGTACCTAGGGTAAAGTTAAAAAGTTTAAACAATTTTAAAATATCACTATATTTAGGCGAGTAAACGAAAAATGTTCATTTCAGACTCTAAAAACGTAGAAATCGTATTTCAAGTTAAAATACGCCTTGTAAACGAAAAATGTTCGTTTCAGACTCTAAAACCGCAGAAATCGTGTTTCAAGTTGAAATACGCCTTGGCACCATATCTCACCTAAAGTAAATGGTAGAATCAAACTTTAACCAAACGTAATGTTTGTACCTAGGGTAAAGTTAAAAAGTTTAAACAATTTTAAAATATCACCAGATTTAGGCGAGTAAACGAAAAATGTTCATTTTAGACTCTAAAAACGTAGAAATCGTGTTTCAAGTTGAAATACGCCTTGTAAACGAAAAATGTTCATTTCAGACTCTAATAACGTAGAAATCGTGTTTCAAGTTGAAATACGCCTTGGCACCATATCTCACCTAAAGTAAATGGTAGAATCAAACTTTAACCAAACGTAATGTTTGTACCTAGGGTAAAGTTAAAAAGTTTAAACAATTTTAAAATATCACTATATTTAGGCGAGTAAACGAAAAATGTTTATTTCAGACTCTAAAAACGTAGAAATCGTGTTTCAAGTTGAAATACGCCTTGTAAACGAAAAATGTTCGTTTCAGACTCTAAAACCGCTGAAATCGTGTTTCAAGTTGAAATACGCCTTGACACCATATCTCACCTAAAGTAAATGGTAGAATCAAACTTTAACCAAACGTAATGTTTGTACCTAGGGTAAAGTTAAAAAGTTTAAACAATTTTAAAATATCACTATATTTAGGCGAGTAAACGAAAAATGTTCATTTTAGACTCTAAAAACTTAGAAATCGTGTTTCAAGTTGAAATACGCCTTGTAAACGAAAAATGTTCATTTCAGACTCTAATAACGTAGAAATCGTGTTTCAAGTTGAAATACGCCTTGGCACCATATCTCACCTAAAGTAAATGGTAGAATCAAACTTTAACCAAACGTAATGTTTGTACCTAGGGTAAAGTTAAAAAGTTTAAACAATTTTAAAATATCACTATATTTAGGCGAGTAAACGAAAAATGTTTATTTCAGACTCTAAAAACGTAGAAATCGTGTTTCAAGTTGAAATACGCCTTGTAAACGAAAAATGTTCGTTTCAGACTCTAAAACCGCTGAAATCGTGTTTCAAGTTGAAATACGCCTTGGCACCATATCTCACCTAAAGTAAATGGTAGAATCAAACTTTAACCAAACGTAATGTTTGTACCTAGGGTAAAGTTAAAAAGTTTAAACAATTTTAAAATATCACTATATTTAGGCGAGTAAACGAAAAATGTTCATTTCAGACTCTAAAAACGTAGAAATCGTATTTCAAGTTAAAATACGCCTTGTAAACGAAAAATGTTCGTTTCAGACTCTAAAACCGCAGAAATCGTGTTTCAAGTTGAAATACGCCTTGGCACCATATCTCACCTAAAGTAAATGGTAGAATCAAACTTTAACCAAACGTAATGTTTGTACCTAGGGTAAAGTTAAAAAGTTTAAACAATTTTAAAATATCACTATATTTAGGCGAGTAAACAAAAAATGTTCATTTCAGACTCTAAAAACGTAGAAATCGTATTTCAAGTTAAAATACGCCTTGTAAACGAAAAATGTTCGTTTCAGACTCTAAAACCGCAGAAATCGTGTTTCAAGTTGAAATACGCCTTGGCACCATATCTCACCTAAAGTAAATGGTAGAATCAAACTTTAACCAAACGTAATGTTTGTACCTATGGTAAAGTTAAAAAGTTTAAACAATTTTAAAATATCACTATATTTAGGCGAGTAAACGAAAAATGTTCATTTCAGACTCTAAAAACGTAGAAATCGTGTTTCAAGTTGAAATACGCCTTGTAAACGAAAAATGTTCGTTTCAGACTCTAAAACCGCAGAAATCGTGTTTCAAGTTGAAATACGCCTTGGCACCATATCTCACCTAAAGTAAATGGTAGAATCAAACTTTAACCAAACGTAATGTTTGTACCTAGGGTAAAGTTAAAAAGTTTAAACAATTTTAAAATATCACTATATTTAGGCGAGTAAACGAAAAATGTTCATTTCAGACTCTAAAAACGTAGAAATCGTATTTCAAGTTAAAATACGCCTTGTAAACGAAAAATGTTCGTTTCAGACTCTAAAACCGCAGAAATCGTGTTTCAAGTTGAAATACGCCTTGGCACCATATCTCACCTAAAGTAAATGGTAGAATCAAACTTTAACCAAACGTAATGTTTGTACCTAGGGTAAAGTTAAAAAGTTTAAACAATTTTTAAATATCACTAGAGTTAGGCGAGTAAACGAAAAATGTTCATTTCAAACTCTAAAAACGTAGAAATCGTGTTTCAAGTTGAAATACGCCTTGTAAACGAAAAATGTTCGTTTCAGACTCTAAAACCGCAGAAATCGTGTTTCAAGTTGAAATACGCCTTGGCACCATATCTCACCTAAAGTAAATGGTAGAATCAAACTTTAACCAAACGTAATGTTTGTACCTAGGGTAAAGTTAAAAAGTTTAAACAATTTTAAAATATCACTATATTTAGGCGAGTAAACGAAAAATGTTTATTTCAGACTCTAAAAACGTAGAAATCGTGTTTCAAGTTGAAATACGCCTTGTAAACGAAAAATGTTCGTTTCAGACTCTAAAACCGCTGAAATCGTGTTTCAAGTTGAAATACGCCTTGGCACCATATCTCACCTAAAGTAAATGGTAGAATCAAACTTTAACCAAACGTAATGTTTGTACCTAGGGTAAAGTTAAAAAGTTTAAACAATTTTAAAATATCACTATATTTAGGCGAGTAAACGAAAAATGTTCATCTCAGACTCTAAAAACGTAGAAATCGTGTTTCAAGTTGAAATACGCCTTGTAAACGAAAAATGTTCGTTTCAGACTCTAAAACCGCAGAAATCGTGTTTCAAGTTGAAATACGCCTTGGCACCATATCTCACCTAAAGTAAATGGTAGAATCAAACTTTAACCAAACGTAATGTTTGTACCTAGGGTAAAGTTAAAAAGTTTAAACAATTTTAAAATATCACTATATTTAGGCGAGTAAACAAAAAATGTTCATTTCAGACTCTAAAAACGTAGAAATCGTATTTCAAGTTAAAATACGCCTTGTAAACGAAAAATGTTCGTTTCAGACTCTAAAACCGCAGAAATCGTGTTTCAAGTTGAAATACGCCTTGGCACCATATCTCACCTAAAGTAAATGGTAGAATCAAACTTTAACCAAACGTAATGTTTGTACCTAGGGTAAAGTTAAAAAGTTTAAACAATTTTAAAATATCACTATATTTAGGCGAGTAAACGAAAAATGTTCATTTCAGACTCTAAAAACGTAGAAATCGTGTTTCAAGTTGAAATACGCCTTGTAAACGAAAAATGTTCGTTTCAGACTCTAAAACCGCAGAAATCGTGTTTCAAGTTGAAATACGCCTTGGCACCATATCTCACCTAAAGTAAATGGTAGAATCAAACTTTAACCAAACGTAATGTTTGTACCTAGGGTAAAGTTAAAAAGTTTAAACAATTTTAAAATATCACCAGATTTAGGCGAGTAAACGAAAAATGTTCATTTCAAACTCTAAAAACGTAGAAATCGTGTTTCAAGTTGAAATACGCCTTGTAAACGAAAAATGTTCGTTTCAGACTCTAAAACCGCAGAAATCGTGTTTCAAGTTGAAATACGCCTTGGCACCATATCTCACCTAAAGTAAATGGTAGAATCAAACTTTAACCAAACGTAATGTTTGTACCTAGGGTAAAGTTAAAAAGTTTAAACAATTTTTAAATATCACTAGAGTTAGGCGAGTAAACGAAAAATGTTCATTTCAAACTCTAAAAACGTAGAAATCGTGTTTCAAGTTGAAATACGCCTTGTAAACGAAAAATGTTCGTTTCAGACTCTAAAACCGCAGAAATCGTGTTTCAAGTTGAAATACGCCTTGGCACCATATCTCACCTAAAGTAAATGGTAGAATCAAACTTTAACCAAACGTAATGTTTGTACCTAGGGTAAAGTTAAAAAGTTTAAACAATTTTAAAATATCACTATATTTAGGCGAGTAAACGAAAAATGTTTATTTCAGACTCTAAAAACGTAGAAATCGTGTTTCAAGTTGAAATACGCCTTGTAAACGAAAAATGTTCGTTTCAGACTCTAAAACCGCTGAAATCGTGTTTCAAGTTGAAATACGCCTTGGCACCATATCTCACCTAAAGTAAATGGTAGAATCAAACTTTAACCAAACGTAATGTTTGTACCTAGGGTAAAGTTAAAAAGTTTAAACAATTTTAAAATATCACTATATTTAGGCGAGTAAACGAAAAATGTTCATCTCAGACTCTAAAAACGTAGAAATCGTGTTTCAAGTTGAAATACGCCTTGTAAACGAAAAATGTTCGTTTCAGACTCTAAAACCGCAGAAATCGTGTTTCAAGTTGAAATACGCCTTGGCACCATATCTCACCTAAAGTAAATGGTAGAATCAAACTTTAACCAAACGTAATGTTTGTACCTAGGGTAAAGTTAAAAAGTTTAAACAATTTTAAAATATCACTATATTTAGGCGAGTAAACAAAAAATGTTCATTTCAGACTCTAAAAACGTAGAAATCGTATTTCAAGTTAAAATACGCCTTGTAAACGAAAAATGTTCGTTTCAGACTCTAAAACCGCAGAAATCGTGTTTCAAGTTGAAATACGCCTTGGCACCATATCTCACCTAAAGTAAATGGTAGAATCAAACTTTAACCAAACGTAATGTTTGTACCTAGGGTAAAGTTAAAAAGTTTAAACAATTTTAAAATATCACTATATTTAGGCGAGTAAACGAAAAATGTTCATTTCAGACTCTAAAAACGTAGAAATCGTGTTTCAAGTTGAAATACGCCTTGTAAACGAAAAATGTTCGTTTCAGACTCTAAAACCGCAGAAATCGTGTTTCAAGTTGAAATACGCCTTGGCACCATATCTCACCTAAAGTAAATGGTAGAATCAAACTTTAACCAAACGTAATGTTTGTACCTAGGGTAAAGTTAAAAAGTTTAAACAATTTTAAAATATCACCAGATTTAGGCGAGTAAACGAAAAATGTTCATTTCAAACTCTAAAAACGTAGAAATCGTGTTTCAAGTTGAAATACGCCTTGTAAACGAAAAATGTTCGTTTCAGACTCTAAAACCGCAGAAATCGTGTTTCAAGTTGAAATACGCCTTGGCACCATATCTCACCTAAAGTAAATGGTAGAATCAAACTTTAACCAAACGTAATGTTTGTACCTAGGGTAAAGTTAAAAAGTTTAAACAATTTTAAAATATCACCAGAGTTAGGCGAGTAAACGAAAAATGTTCATTTCAAACTCTAAAAACGTAGAAATCGTGTTTCAAGTTGAAATACGCCTTGTAAACGAAAAATGTTCGTTTCAGACTCTAAAACCGCAGAAATCGTGTTTCAAGTTGAAATACGCCTTGGCACCATATCTCACCTAAAGTAAATGGTAGAATCAAACTTTAACCAAACGTAATGTTTGTACCTAGGGTAAAGTTGAAAAGTTTAAACAATTTTAAAATATCACTATATTTAGGCGAGTAAACGAAAAATGTTTATTTCAGACTCTAAAAACGTAGAAATCGTGTTTCAAGTTGAAATACGCCTTGTAAACGAAAAATGTTCGTTCTAAAAACGTAGAAATCGTGTTTCAAGTTGAAATACGCCTTGTAAACGAAAAATGTTCGTTTCAGACACTAAAACCGCAGAAATCGTGTTTCAAGTTGAAATACGCCTTGGGACCATATCTCACCTAAAGTAAATGGTAGAATCAAACTTTAACCAAACGTAATGTTTGTACCTAGGGTAAAGTTGAAAAGTTTAAACAATTTTAAAATATCACTATATTTAGGCGAGTAAACGAAAAATGTTCATTTCAGACTCTAAAAACGTAGAAATCGTGTTTCAAGTTGAAATACGCCTTGTAAACGAAAAATGTTCGTTTCAGACTCTAAAACCGCAGAAATCGTGTTTCAAGTTGAAATACGCCTTGGCACCATATCTCACCTAAAGTAAATGGTAGAATCAAACTTTAACCAAACGTAATGTTTGTTCCTAGGGTAAAGTTAAAAAGTTTAAACAATTTTAAAATATCACCAGATTTAGGCGAGTAAACGAAAAATGTTCATTTCAAACTCTAAAAACGTAGAAATCGTGTTTCAAGTTGAAATACGCCTTGTAAACGAAAAATGTTCGTTTCAGACTCTAAAACCGCAGAAATCGTGTTTCAAGTTGAAATACGCCTTGGCACCATATCTCACCTAAAGTAAATGGTAGAATCAAACTTTAACCAAACGTAATGTTTGTACCTAAGGTAAAGTTAAAAAGTTTAAACAATTTTAAAATATCACTATATTTAGGCGAGTAAACGAAAAATGTTCGTTTTTGACTCTAAAACCGCAGAAATCGTGTTTCAAGTTGAAATACGCCTTGTAAACGAAAAATGTTCGTTTCAGACTCTAAAACCGCAGAAATCGTGTTTCTAGTTGAAATACGCCTTGGGACCATATCTCACCTAAAGTAAATGGTAGAATCAAACTTTAACCAAACGTAATGTTTGTACCTAGGGTAAAGTTGAAAAGTTTAAACAATTTTAAAATATCACTATATTTAGGCGAGTAAACGAAAAATGTTCATTTCAGAATCTAAAAACGTAGAAATCGTGTTTCAAGTTGAAATACGCCTTGTAAACGAAAAATGTTCGTTTCAGACACTAAAACCGCAGAAATCGTGTTTCAAGTTGAAATACGCCTTGGGACCATATCTCACCTAAAGTAAATGGTAGAATCAAACTTTAACCAAACGTAATGTTTGTACCTAGGGTAAAGTTGAAAAGTTTAAACAATTTTAAAATATCACTATATTTAGGCGAGGAAACGAAAAATGTTCATTTCAGAATCTAAAAACGTAGAAATCGTGTTTCAAGTTGAAATACGCCTTGTAAACGAAAAATGTTCGTTTCAGACACTAAAACCGCAGAAATCGTGTTTCAAGTTGAAATACGCCTTGGCACCATATCTCACCTAAAGTAAATGGTAGAATCAAACTTTAACCAAACGTAATGTTTGTACCTAGGGTAAAGTTGAAAAGTTTAAACAATTTAAAAATATCACTATATTTAGGCGAGCAAACGAAAAATGTTTATTTCAGACTCTAAAAACGTAGAAATCGTGTTTCAAGTTGAAATACGCCTTGAAAACGAAAAATGTTCGTTTCAGACTCTAAAACCGCAGAAATCGTGTTTCAAGTTGAAATACGCCTTGGCACCATATCTCACCTAAAGTAAATGGTAGAATCAAACTTTAACCAAACGTAATGTTTGTACCTAGGGTAAAGTTAAAAAGTTTAAACAATTTTAAAATATCACCAGAGTTAGGCGAGTAAACGAAAAATGTTCATTTCAAACTCTAAAAACGTAGAAATCGTGTTTCAAGTTGAAATACGCCTTGTAAACGAAAAATGTTCGTTTCAGACTCTAAAACCGCAGAAATCGTGTTTCAAGTTGAAATACGCCTTGGCACCATATCTCACCTAAAGTAAATGGTAGAATCAAACTTTAACCAAACGTAATGTTTGTACCTAGGGTAAAGTTGAAAAGTTTAAACAATTTAAAAATATCACTATATTTAGGCGAGGAAACGAAAAATGTTTATTTCAGACTCTAAAAACGTAGAAATCGTGTTTCAAGTTGAAATACGCCTTGTAAACGAAAAATGTTCGTTTCAGACTCTAAAACCGCAGAAATCGTGTTTCAAGTTGAAATACGCCTTGGCACCATATCTCACCTAAAGTAAATGGTAGAATCAAACTTTAACCAAACGTAATGTTTGTACCTAGGGTAAAGTTGAAAAGTTTAAACAATTTAAAAATATCACTATATTTAGGCGAGGAAACGAAAAATGTTTATTTCAGACTCTAAAAACGTAGAAATCGTGTTTCAAGTTGAAATACGCCTTGAAAACGAAAAATGTTCGTTTCAGACTCTAAAACCGCAGAAATCGTGTTTCAAGTTGAAATACGCCTTGGCACCATATCTCACCTAAAGTAAATGGTAGAATCAAACTTTAACCAAACGTAATGTTTGTACCTAGGGTAAAGTTAAAAAGTTTAAACAATTTTTAAATATCACTAGAGTTAGGCGAGTAAACGAAAAATGTTCATTTCAAACTCTAAAAACGTAGAAATCGTGTTTCAAGTTGAAATACGCCTTGTAAACGAAAAA
Source organism: Pterostichus niger (assembly GCA_947425015.1). Lineage (NCBI taxonomy): Eukaryota > Metazoa > Arthropoda > Insecta > Coleoptera > Carabidae > Pterostichus > Pterostichus niger. The sequence goes on along the minus strand of OX380338.1, from coordinate 16,159,532 downwards.
TGTTCGTTTCAGACTCTAAAACCGCAGAAATCGTGTTTCAAGTTGAAATACGCCTTGGCACCATATCTCACCTAAAGTAAATGGTAGAATCAAACTTTAACCAAACGTAATGTTTGTACCTAGGGTAAAGTTAAAAAGTTTAAACAATTTTAAAATATCACTATATTTAGGCGAGTAAACGAAAAATGTTTATTTCAGACTCTAAAAACGTAGAAATCGTGTTTCAAGTTGAAATACGCCTTGTAAACGAAAAATGTTCGTTTCAGACTCTAAAACCGCTGAAATCGTGTTTCAAGTTGAAATACGCCTTGGCACCATATCTCACCTAAAGTAAATGGTAGAATCAAACTTTAACCAAACGTAATGTTTGTACCTAGGGTAAAGTTAAAAAGTTTAAACAATTTTAAAATATCACTATATTTAGGCGAGTAAACGAAAAATGTTCATCTCAGACTCTAAAAACGTAGAAATCGTGTTTCAAGTTGAAATACGCCTTGTAAACGAAAAATGTTCGTTTCAGACTCTAAAACCGCAGAAATCGTGTTTCAAGTTGAAATACGCCTTGGCACCATATCTCACCTAAAGTAAATGGTAGAATCAAACTTTAACCAAACGTAATGTTTGTACCTAGGGTAAAGTTAAAAAGTTTAAACAATTTTAAAATATCACTATATTTAGGCGAGTAAACAAAAAATGTTCATTTCAGACTCTAAAAACGTAGAAATCGTATTTCAAGTTAAAATACGCCTTGTAAACGAAAAATGTTCGTTTCAGACTCTAAAACCGCAGAAATCGTGTTTCAAGTTGAAATACGCCTTGGCACCATATCTCACCTAAAGTAAATGGTAGAATCAAACTTTAACCAAACGTAATGTTTGTACCTAGGGTAAAGTTAAAAAGTTTAAACAATTTTAAAATATCACTATATTTAGGCGAGTAAACGAAAAATGTTCATTTCAGACTCTAAAAACGTAGAAATCGTGTTTCAAGTTGAAATACGCCTTGTAAACGAAAAATGTTCGTTTCAGACTCTAAAACCGCAGAAATCGTGTTTCAAGTTGAAATACGCCTTGGCACCATATCTCACCTAAAGTAAATGGTAGAATCAAACTTTAACCAAACGTAATGTTTGTACCTAGGGTAAAGTTAAAAAGTTTAAACAATTTTAAAATATCACCAGATTTAGGCGAGTAAACGAAAAATGTTCATTTCAAACTCTAAAAACGTAGAAATCGTGTTTCAAGTTGAAATACGCCTTGTAAACGAAAAATGTTCGTTTCAGACTCTAAAACCGCAGAAATCGTGTTTCAAGTTGAAATACGCCTTGGCACCATATCTCACCTAAAGTAAATGGTAGAATCAAACTTTAACCAAACGTAATGTTTGTACCTAGGGTAAAGTTAAAAAGTTTAAACAATTTTAAAATATCACCAGAGTTAGGCGAGTAAACGAAAAATGTTCATTTCAAACTCTAAAAACGTAGAAATCGTGTTTCAAGTTGAAATACGCCTTGTAAACGAAAAATGTTCGTTTCAGACTCTAAAACCGCAGAAATCGTGTTTCAAGTTGAAATACGCCTTGGCACCATATCTCACCTAAAGTAAATGGTAGAATCAAACTTTAACCAAACGTAATGTTTGTACCTAGGGTAAAGTTAAAAAGTTTAAACAATTTTAAAATATCACTATATTTAGGCGAGTAAACGAAAAATGTTCATTTCAGACTCTAAAAACGTAGAAATCGTATTTCAAGTTAAAATACGCCTTGTAAACGAAAAATGTTCGTTTCAGACTCTAAAACCGCAGAAATCGTGTTTCAAGTTGAAATACGCCTTGTAAACGAAAAATGTTCGTTTCAGACACTAAAACCGCAGAAATCGTGTTTCAAGTTGAAATACGCCTTGGCACCATATCTCACCTAAAGTAAATGGTAGAATCAAACTTTAACCAAACGTAATGTTTGTACCTAGGGTAAAGTTGAAAAGTTTAAACAATTTTAAAATATCACTATATTTAGGCGAGTAAACGAAAAATGTTCGTTTTTGACTCTAAAACCGCAGAAATCGTGTTTCAAGTTGAAATACGCCTTGTAAACGAAAAATGTTCGTTTCAGACTCTAAAACCGCAGAAATCGTGTTTCAAGTTGAAATACGCCTTGTAAACGAAAAATGTTCGTTTCAGACACTAAAACCGCAGAAATCGTGTTTCAAGTTGAAATACGCCTTGGGACCATATCTCACCTAAAGTAAATGGTAGAATCAAACTTTAACCAAACGTAATGTTTGTACCTAGGGTAAAGTTGAAAAGTTTAAACAATTTTAAAATATCACTATATTTAGGCGAGGAAACGAAAAATGTTCATTTCAGAATCTAAAAACGTAGAAATCGTGTTTCAAGTTGAAATACGCCTTGTAAACGAAAAATGTTCGTTTCAGACACTAAAACCGCAGAAATCGTGTTTCAAGTTGAAATACGCCTTGGCACCATATCTCACCTAAAGTAAATGGTAGAATCAAACTTTAACCAAACGTAATGTTTGTACCTAGGGTAAAGTTGAAAAGTTTAAACAATTTAAAAATATCACTATATTTAGGCGAGGAAACGAAAAATGTTTATTTCAGACTCTAAAAACGTAGAAATCGTGTTTCAAGTTGAAATACGCCTTGAAAACGAAAAATGTTCGTTTCAGACTCTAAAACCGCAGAAATCGTGTTTCAAGTTGAAATACGCCTTGGCACCATATCTCACCTAAAGTAAATGGTAGAATCAAACTTTAACCAAACGTAATGTTTGTACCTAGGGTAAAGTTAAAAAGTTTAAACAATTTTAAAATATCACCAGAGTTAGGCGAGTAAACGAAAAATGTTCATTTCAAACTCTAAAAACGTAGAAATCGTGTTTCAAGTTGAAATACGCCTTGTAAACGAAAAATGTTCGTTTCAGACTCTAAAACCGCAGAAATCGTGTTTCAAGTTGAAATACGCCTTGGCACCATATCTCACCTAAAGTAAATGGTAGAATCAAACTTTAACCAAACGTAATGTTTGTACCTAGGGTAAAGTTAAAAAGTTTAAACAATTTTAAAATATCACTATATTTAGGCGAGTAAACGAAAAATGTTCATTTCAGACTCTAAAAACGTAGAAATCGTATTTCAAGTTAAAATACGCCTTGTAAACGAAAAATGTTCGTTTCAGACTCTAAAACCGCAGAAATCGTGTTTCAAGTTGAAATACGCCTTGGCACCATATCTCACCTAAAGTAAATGGTAGAATCAAACTTTAACCAAACGTAATGTTTGTACCTAGGGTAAAGTTAAAAAGTTTAAACAATTTTAAAATATCACCAGATTTAGGCGAGTAAACGAAAAATGTTCATTTTAGACTCTAAAAACGTAGAAATCGTGTTTCAAGTTGAAATACGCCTTGTAAACGAAAAATGTTCATTTCAGACTCTAATAACGTAGAAATCGTGTTTCAAGTTGAAATACGCCTTGGCACCATATCTCACCTAAAGTAAATGGTAGAATCAAACTTTAACCAAACGTAATGTTTGTACCTAGGGTAAAGTTAAAAAGTTTAAACAATTTTAAAATATCACTATATTTAGGCGAGTAAACGAAAAATGTTTATTTCAGACTCTAAAAACGTAGAAATCGTGTTTCAAGTTGAAATACGCCTTGTAAACGAAAAATGTTCGTTTCAGACTCTAAAACCGCTGAAATCGTGTTTCAAGTTGAAATACGCCTTGACACCATATCTCACCTAAAGTAAATGGTAGAATCAAACTTTAACCAAACGTAATGTTTGTACCTAGGGTAAAGTTAAAAAGTTTAAACAATTTTAAAATATCACTATATTTAGGCGAGTAAACGAAAAATGTTCATCTCAGACTCTAAAAACGTAGAAATCGTGTTTCAAGTTGAAATACGCCTTGTAAACGAAAAATGTTCGTTTCAGACTCTAAAACCGCAGAAATCGTGTTTCAAGTTGAAATACGCCTTGGCACCATATCTCACCTAAAGTAAATGGTAGAATCAAACTTTAACCAAACGTAATGTTTGTACCTAGGGTAAAGTTAAAAAGTTTAAACAATTTTAAAATATCACTATATTTAGGCGAGTAAACAAAAAATGTTCATTTCAGACTCTAAAAACGTAGAAATCGTATTTCAAGTTAAAATACGCCTTGTAAACGAAAAATGTTCGTTTCAGACTCTAAAACCGCAGAAATCGTGTTTCAAGTTGAAATACGCCTTGGCACCATATCTCACCTAAAGTAAATGGTAGAATCAAACTTTAACCAAACGTAATGTTTGTACCTAGGGTAAAGTTAAAAAGTTTAAACAATTTTAAAATATCACTATATTTAGGCGAGTAAACGAAAAATGTTCATTTCAGACTCTAAAAACGTAGAAATCGTGTTTCAAGTTGAAATACGCCTTGTAAACGAAAAATGTTCGTTTCAGACTCTAAAACCGCAGAAATCGTGTTTCAAGTTGAAATACGCCTTGGCACCATATCTCACCTAAAGTAAATGGTAGAATCAAACTTTAACCAAACGTAATGTTTGTACCTAGGGTAAAGTTAAAAAGTTTAAACAATTTTTAAATATCACTAGAGTTAGGCGAGTAAACGAAAAATGTTCATTTCAAACTCTAAAAACGTAGAAATCGTGTTTCAAGTTGAAATACGCCTTGTAAACGAAAAATGTTCGTTTCAGACTCTAAAACCGCAGAAATCGTGTTTCAAGTTGAAATACGCCTTGGCACCATATCTCACCTAAAGTAAATGGTAGAATCAAACTTTAACCAAACGTAATGTTTGTACCTAGGGTAAAGTTAAAAAGTTTAAACAATTTTAAAATATCACTATATTTAGGCGAGTAAACGAAAAATGTTTATTTCAGACTCTAAAAACGTAGAAATCGTGTTTCAAGTTGAAATACGCCTTGTAAACGAAAAATGTTCGTTTCAGACTCTAAAACCGCTGAAATCGTGTTTCAAGTTGAAATACGCCTTGGCACCATATCTCACCTAAAGTAAATGGTAGAATCAAACTTTAACCAAACGTAATGTTTGTACCTAGGGTAAAGTTAAAAAGTTTAAACAATTTTAAAATATCACTATATTTAGGCGAGTAAACGAAAAATGTTCATCTCAGACTCTAAAAACGTAGAAATCGTGTTTCAAGTTGAAATACGCCTTGTAAACGAAAAATGTTCGTTTCAGACTCTAAAACCGCAGAAATCGTGTTTCAAGTTGAAATACGCCTTGGCACCATATCTCACCTAAAGTAAATGGTAGAATCAAACTTTAACCAAACGTAATGTTTGTACCTAGGGTAAAGTTAAAAAGTTTAAACAATTTTAAAATATCACTATATTTAGGCGAGTAAACAAAAAATGTTCATTTCAGACTCTAAAAACGTAGAAATCGTATTTCAAGTTAAAATACGCCTTGTAAACGAAAAATGTTCGTTTCAGACTCTAAAACCGCAGAAATCGTGTTTCAAGTTGAAATACGCCTTGGCACCATATCTCACCTAAAGTAAATGGTAGAATCAAACTTTAACCAAACGTAATGTTTGTACCTAGGGTAAAGTTAAAAAGTTTAAACAATTTTAAAATATCACTATATTTAGGCGAGTAAACGAAAAATGTTCATTTCAGACTCTAAAAACGTAGAAATCGTGTTTCAAGTTGAAATACGCCTTGTAAACGAAAAATGTTCGTTTCAGACTCTAAAACCGCAGAAATCGTGTTTCAAGTTGAAATACGCCTTGGCACCATATCTCACCTAAAGTAAATGGTAGAATCAAACTTTAACCAAACGTAATGTTTGTACCTAGGGTAAAGTTAAAAAGTTTAAACAATTTTAAAATATCACTATATTTAGGCGAGTAAACGAAAAATGTTCATTTCAGACTCTAAAAACGTAGAAATCGTATTTCAAGTTAAAATACGCCTTGTAAACGAAAAATGTTCGTTTCAGACTCTAAAACCGCAGAAATCGTGTTTCAAGTTGAAATACGCCTTGGCACCATATCTCACCTAAAGTAAATGGTAGAATCAAACTTTAACCAAACGTAATGTTTGTACCTAGGGTAAAGTTAAAAAGTTTAAACAATTTTTAAATATCACTAGAGTTAGGCGAGTAAACGAAAAATGTTCATTTCAAACTCTAAAAACGTAGAAATCGTGTTTCAAGTTGAAATACGCCTTGTAAACGAAAAATGTTCGTTTCAGACTCTAAAACCGCAGAAATCGTGTTTCAAGTTGAAATACGCCTTGGCACCATATCTCACCTAAAGTAAATGGTAGAATCAAACTTTAACCAAACGTAATGTTTGTACCTAGGGTAAAGTTAAAAAGTTTAAACAATTTTAAAATATCACTATATTTAGGCGAGTAAACGAAAAATGTTTATTTCAGACTCTAAAAACGTAGAAATCGTGTTTCAAGTTGAAATACGCCTTGTAAACGAAAAATGTTCGTTTCAGACTCTAAAACCGCTGAAATCGTGTTTCAAGTTGAAATACGCCTTGGCACCATATCTCACCTAAAGTAAATGGTAGAATCAAACTTTAACCAAACGTAATGTTTGTACCTAGGGTAAAGTTAAAAAGTTTAAACAATTTTAAAATATCACTATATTTAGGCGAGTAAACGAAAAATGTTCATCTCAGACTCTAAAAACGTAGAAATCGTGTTTCAAGTTGAAATACGCCTTGTAAACGAAAAATGTTCGTTTCAGACTCTAAAACCGCAGAAATCGTGTTTCAAGTTGAAATACGCCTTGGCACCATATCTCACCTAAAGTAAATGGTAGAATCAAACTTTAACCAAACGTAATGTTTGTACCTAGGGTAAAGTTAAAAAGTTTAAACAATTTTAAAATATCACTATATTTAGGCGAGTAAACAAAAAATGTTCATTTCAGACTCTAAAAACGTAGAAATCGTATTTCAAGTTAAAATACGCCTTGTAAACGAAAAATGTTCGTTTCAGACTCTAAAACCGCAGAAATCGTGTTTCAAGTTGAAATACGCCTTGGCACCATATCTCACCTAAAGTAAATGGTAGAATCAAACTTTAACCAAACGTAATGTTTGTACCTAGGGTAAAGTTAAAAAGTTTAAACAATTTTAAAATATCACTATATTTAGGCGAGTAAACGAAAAATGTTCATTTCAGACTCTAAAAACGTAGAAATCGTGTTTCAAGTTGAAATACGCCTTGTAAACGAAAAATGTTCGTTTCAGACTCTAAAACCGCAGAAATCGTGTTTCAAGTTGAAATACGCCTTGGCACCATATCTCACCTAAAGTAAATGGTAGAATCAAACTTTAACCAAACGTAATGTTTGTACCTAGGGTAAAGTTAAAAAGTTTAAACAATTTTAAAATATCACCAGATTTAGGCGAGTAAACGAAAAATGTTCATTTCAAACTCTAAAAACGTAGAAATCGTGTTTCAAGTTGAAATACGCCTTGTAAACGAAAAATGTTCGTTTCAGACTCTAAAACCGCAGAAATCGTGTTTCAAGTTGAAATACGCCTTGGCACCATATCTCACCTAAAGTAAATGGTAGAATCAAACTTTAACCAAACGTAATGTTTGTACCTAGGGTAAAGTTAAAAAGTTTAAACAATTTTAAAATATCACTATATTTAGGCGAGTAAACGAAAAATGTTCATTTCAGACTCTAAAAACGTAGAAATCGTGTTTCAAGTTGAAATACGCCTTGTAAACGAAAAATGTTCGTTTCAGACTCTAAAACCGCAGAAATCGTGTTTCTAGTTGAAATACGCCTTGGGACCATATCTCACCTAAAGTAAATGGTAGAATCAAACTTTAACCAAACGTAATGTTTGTACCTAGGGTAAAGTTGAAAAGTTTAAACAATTTTAAAATATCACTATATTTAGGCGAGTAAACGAAAAATGTTCATTTCAGAATCTAAAAACGTAGAAATCGTGTTTCAAGTTGAAATACGCCTTGTAAACGAAAAATGTTCGTTTCAGACACTAAAACCGCAGAAATCGTGTTTCAAGTTGAAATACGCCTTGGCACCATATCTCACCTAAAGTAAATGGTAGAATCAAACTTTAACCAAACGTAATGTTTGTACCTAGGGTAAAGTTGAAAAGTTTAAACAATTTAAAACTATCACTATATTTAGGCGAGGAAACGAAAAATGTTTATTTCAGACTCTAAAAACGTAGAAATCGTGTTTCAAGTTGAAATACGCCTTGTAAACGAAAAATGTTCGTTTCAGACTCTAAAACCGCAGAAATCGTGTTTCAAGTTGAAATACGCCTTGGCACCATATCTCACCTAAAGTAAATGGTAGAATCAAACTTTAACCAAACGTAATGTTTGTACCTAGGGTAAAGTTAAAAAGTTTAAACAATTTTAAAATATCACCAGATTTAGGCGAGTAAACGAAAAATGTTCATTTTAGACTCTAAAAACGTAGAAATCGTGTTTCAAGTTGAAATACGCCTTGTAAACGAAAAATGTTCATTTCAGACTCTAATAACGTAGAAATCGTGTTTCAAGTTGAAATACGCCTTGGCACCATATCTCACCTAAAGTAAATGGTAGAATCAAACTTTAACCAAACGTAATGTTTGTACCTAGGGTAAAGTTAAAAAGTTTAAACAATTTTAAAATATCACTATATTTAGGCGAGTAAACGAAAAATGTTCATTTCAGACTCTAAAAACGTAGAAATCGTGTTTCAAGTTGAAATACGCCCTGTAAACGAAAAATGTTCGTTTTTGACTCTAAAACCGCAGAAATCGTGTTTCAAGTTGAAATACGCCTTGTAAACGAAAAATGTTCGTTTCAGACTCTAAAACCGCAGAAATCGTGTTTCTAGTTGAAATACGCCTTGGGACCATATCTCACCTAAAGTAAATGGTAGAATCAAACTTTAACCAAACGTAATGTTTGTACCTAGGGTAAAGTTGAAAAGTTTAAACAATTTTAAAATATCACTATATTTAGGCGAGTAAACGAAAAATGTTCATTTCAGAATCTAAAAACGTAGAAATCGTGTTTCAAGTTGAAATACGCCTTGTAAACGAAAAATGTTCGTTTCAGACACTAAAACCGCAGAAATCGTGTTTCAAGTTGAAATACGCCTTGGCACCATATCTCACCTAAAGTAAATGGTAGAATCAAACTTTAACCAAACGTAATGTTTGTACCTAGGGTAAAGTTGAAAAGTTTAAACAATTTAAAAATATCACTATATTTAGGCGAGGAAACGAAAAATGTTTATTTCAGACTCTAAAAACGTAGAAATCGTGTTTCAAGTTGAAATACGCCTTGTAAACGAAAAATGTTCGTTTCAGACTCTAAAACCGCAGAAATCGTGTTTCAAGTTGAAATACGCCTTGGCACCATATCTCACCTAAAGTAAATGGTAGAATCAAACTTTAACCAAACGTAATGTTTGTACCTAGGGTAAAGTTAAAAAGTTTAAACAATTTTAAAATATCACCAGATTTAGGCGAGTAAACGAAAAATGTTCATTTTAGACTCTAAAAACGTAGAAATCGTGTTTCAAGTTGAAATACGCCTTGTAAACGAAAAATGTTCATTTCAGACTCTAATAACGTAGAAATCGTGTTTCAAGTTGAAATACGCCTTGGCACCATATCTCACCTAAAGTAAATGGTAGAATCAAACTTTAACCAAACGTAATGTTTGTACCTAGGGTAAAGTTAAAAAGTTTAAACAATTTTAAAATATCACTATATTTAGGCGAGTAAACGAAAAATGTTTATTTCAGACTCTAAAAACGTAGAAATCGTGTTTCAAGTTGAAATACGCCTTGTAAACGAAAAATGTTCGTTTCAGACTCTAAAACCGCTGAAATCGTGTTTCAAGTTGAAATACGCCTTGACACCATATCTCACCTAAAGTAAATGGTAGAATCAAACTTTAACCAAACGTAATGTTTGTACCTAGGCTAAAGTTAAAAAGTTTAAACAATTTTAAAATATCACTATATTTAGGCGAGTAAACGAAAAATGTTCATTTCAGACTCTAAAAACGTAGAAATCGTATTTCAAGTTAAAATACGCCTTGTAAACGAAAAATGTTCGTTTCAGACTCTAAAACCGCAGAAATCGTGTTTCAAGTTGAAATACGCCTTGGCACCATATCTCACCTAAAGTAAATGGTAGAATCAAACTTTAACCAAACGTAATGTTTGTACCTAGGGTAAAGTTAAAAAGTTTAAACAATTTTAAAATATCACCAGAGTTAGGCGAGTAAACGAAAAATGTTCATTTCAAACTCTAAAAACGTAGAAATCGTGTTTCAAGTTGAAATACGCCTTGTAAACGAAAAATGTTCGTTTCAGACTCTAAAACCGCAGAAATCGTGTTTCAAGTTGAAATACGCCTTGGCACCATATCTCACCTAAAGTAAATGGTAGAATCAAACTTTAACCAAACGTAATGTTTGTACCTAGGGTAAAGTTAAAAAGTTTAAACAATTTTAAAATATCACTATATTTAGGCGAGTAAACGAAAAATGTTCATTTCAGACTCTAAAAACGTAGAAATCGTATTTCAAGTTAAAATACGCCTTGTAAACGAAAAATGTTCGTTTCAGACTCTAAAACCGCAGAAATCGTGTTTCAAGTTGAAATACGCCTTGTAAACGAAAAATGTTCGTTTCAGACACTAAAACCGCAGAAATCGTGTTTCAAGTTGAAATACGCCTTGGCACCATATCTCACCTAAAGTAAATGGTAGAATCAAACTTTAACCAAACGTAATGTTTGTACCTAGGGTAAAGTTGAAAAGTTTAAACAATTTAAAAATATCACTATATTTAGGCGAGGAAACGAAAAATGTTTATTTCAGACTCTAAAAACGTAGAAATCGTGTTTCAAGTTGAAATACGCCTTGAAAACGAAAAATGTTCGTTTCAGACTCTAAAACCGCAGAAATCGTGTTTCAAGTTGAAATACGCCTTGGCACCATATCTCACCTAAAGTAAATGGTAGAATCAAACTTTAACCAAACGTAATGTTTGTACCTAGGGTAAAGTTGAAAAGTTTAAACAATTTAAAACTATCACTATATTTAGGCGAGGAAACGAAAAATGTTTATTTCAGACTCTAAAAACGTAGAAATCGTGTTTCAAGTTGAAATACGCCTTGTAAACGAAAAATGTTCGTTTCAGACACTAAAACCGCAGAAATCGTGTTTCAAGTTGAAATACGCCCTGTAAACGAAAAATGTTCGTTTTTGACTCTAAAACCGCAGAAATCGTGTTTCAAGTTGAAATACGCCTTGTAAACGAAAAATGTTCGTTTCAGACTCTAAAACCGCAGAAATCGTGTTTCTAGTTGAAATACGCCTTGGGACCATATCTCACCTAAAGTAAATGGTAGAATCAAACTTTAACCAAACGTAATGTTTGTACCTAGGGTAAAGTTGAAAAGTTTAAACAATTTTAAAATATCACTATATTTAGGCGAGTAAACGAAAAATGTTCATTTCAGAATCTAAAAACGTAGAAATCGTGTTTCAAGTTGAAATACGCCTTGTAAACGAAAAATGTTCGTTTCAGACACTAAAACCGCAGAAATCGTGTTTCAAGTTGAAATACGCCTTGGCACCATATCTCACCTAAAGTAAATGGTAGAATCAAACTTTAACCAAACGTAATGTTTGTACCTAGGGTAAAGTTGAAAAGTTTAAACAATTTAAAACTATCACTATATTTAGGCGAGGAAACGAAAAATGTTTATTTCAGACTCTAAAAACGTAGAAATCGTGTTTCAAGTTGAAATACGCCTTGTAAACGAAAAATGTTCGTTTCAGACTCTAAAACCGCAGAAATCGTGTTTCAAGTTGAAATACGCCTTGGCACCATATCTCACCTAAAGTAAATGGTAGAATCAAACTTTAACCAAACGTAATGTTTGTACCTAGGGTAAAGTTAAAAAGTTTAAACAATTTTAAAATATCACCAGATTTAGGCGAGTAAACGAAAAATGTTCATTTTAGACTCTAAAAACGTAGAAATCGTGTTTCAAGTTGAAATACGCCTTGTAAACGAAAAATGTTCATTTCAGACTCTAATAACGTAGAAATCGTGTTTCAAGTTGAAATACGCCTTGGCACCATATCTCACCTAAAGTAAATGGTAGAATCAAACTTTAACCAAACGTAATGTTTGTACCTAGGGTAAAGTTAAAAAGTTTAAACAATTTTAAAATATCACTATATTTAGGCGAGTAAACGAAAAATGTTCATTTCAGACTCTAAAAACGTAGAAATCGTGTTTCAAGTTGAAATACGCCCTGTAAACGAAAAATGTTCGTTTTTGACTCTAAAACCGCAGAAATCGTGTTTCAAGTTGAAATACGCCTTGTAAACGAAAAATGTTCGTTTCAGACTCTAAAACCGCAGAAATCGTGTTTCTAGTTGAAATACGCCTTGGGACCATATCTCACCTAAAGTAAATGGTAGAATCAAACTTTAACCAAACGTAATGTTTGTACCTAGGGTAAAGTTGAAAAGTTTAAACAATTTTAAAATATCACTATATTTAGGCGAGTAAACGAAAAATGTTCATTTCAGAATCTAAAAACGTAGAAATCGTGTTTCAAGTTGAAATACGCCTTGTAAACGAAAAATGTTCGTTTCAGACACTAAAACCGCAGAAATCGTGTTTCAAGTTGAAATACGCCTTGGCACCATATCTCACCTAAAGTAAATGGTAGAATCAAACTTTAACCAAACGTAATGTTTGTACCTAGGGTAAAGTTGAAAAGTTTAAACAATTTAAAAATATCACTATATTTAGGCGAGGAAACGAAAAATGTTTATTTCAGACTCTAAAAACGTAGAAATCGTGTTTCAAGTTGAAATACGCCTTGTAAACGAAAAATGTTCGTTTCAGACTCTAAAACCGCAGAAATCGTGTTTCAAGTTGAAATACGCCTTGGCACCATATCTCACCTAAAGTAAATGGTAGAATCAAACTTTAACCAAACGTAATGTTTGTACCTAGGGTAAAGTTAAAAAGTTTAAACAATTTTAAAATATCACCAGATTTAGGCGAGTAAACGAAAAATGTTCATTTTAGACTCTAAAAACGTAGAAATCGTGTTTCAAGTTGAAATACGCCTTGTAAACGAAAAATGTTCATTTCAGACTCTAATAACGTAGAAATCGTGTTTCAAGTTGAAATACGCCTTGGCACCATATCTCACCTAAAGTAAATGGTAGAATCAAACTTTAACCAAACGTAATGTTTGTACCTAGGGTAAAGTTAAAAAGTTTAAACAATTTTAAAATATCACTATATTTAGGCGAGTAAACGAAAAATGTTTATTTCAGACTCTAAAAACGTAGAAATCGTGTTTCAAGTTGAAATACGCCTTGTAAACGAAAAATGTTCGTTTCAGACTCTAAAACCGCTGAAATCGTGTTTCAAGTTGAAATACGCCTTGACACCATATCTCACCTAAAGTAAATGGTAGAATCAAACTTTAACCAAACGTAATGTTTGTACCTAGGCTAAAGTTAAAAAGTTTAAACAATTTTAAAATATCACTATATTTAGGCGAGTAAACGAAAAATGTTCATTTCAGACTCTAAAAACGTAGAAATCGTATTTCAAGTTAAAATACGCCTTGTAAACGAAAAATGTTCGTTTCAGACTCTAAAACCGCAGAAATCGTGTTTCAAGTTGAAATACGCCTTGGCACCATATCTCACCTAAAGTAAATGGTAGAATCAAACTTTAACCAAACGTAATGTTTGTACCTAGGGTAAAGTTAAAAAGTTTAAACAATTTTAAAATATCACCAGAGTTAGGCGAGTAAACGAAAAATGTTCATTTCAAACTCTAAAAACGTAGAAATCGTGTTTCAAGTTGAAATACGCCTTGTAAACGAAAAATGTTCGTTTCAGACTCTAAAACCGCAGAAATCGTGTTTCAAGTTGAAATACGCCTTGGCACCATATCTCACCTAAAGTAAATGGTAGAATCAAACTTTAACCAAACGTAATGTTTGTACCTAGGGTAAAGTTAAAAAGTTTAAACAATTTTAAAATATCACTATATTTAGGCGAGTAAACGAAAAATGTTCATTTCAGACTCTAAAAACGTAGAAATCGTATTTCAAGTTAAAATACGCCTTGTAAACGAAAAATGTTCGTTTCAGACTCTAAAACCGCAGAAATCGTGTTTCAAGTTGAAATACGCCTTGTAAACGAAAAATGTTCGTTTCAGACACTAAAACCGCAGAAATCGTGTTTCAAGTTGAAATACGCCTTGGCACCATATCTCACCTAAAGTAAATGGTAGAATCAAACTTTAACCAAACGTAATGTTTGTACCTAGGGTAAAGTTGAAAAGTTTAAACAATTTAAAAATATCACTATATTTAGGCGAGGAAACGAAAAATGTTTATTTCAGACTCTAAAAACGTAGAAATCGTGTTTCAAGTTGAAATACGCCTTGAAAACGAAAAATGTTCGTTTCAGACTCTAAAACCGCAGAAATCGTGTTTCAAGTTGAAATACGCCTTGGCACCATATCTCACCTAAAGTAAATGGTAGAATCAAACTTTAACCAAACGTAATGTTTGTACCTAGGGTAAAGTTAAAAAGTTTAAACAATTTTAAAATATCACCAGAGTTAGGCGAGTAAACGAAAAATGTTCATTTCAAACTCTAAAAACGTAGAAATCGTGTTTCAAGTTGAAATACGCCTTGTAAACGAAAAATGTTCGTTTCAGACTCTAAAACCGCAGAAATCGTGTTTCAAGTTGAAATACGCCTTGGCACCATATCTCACCTAAAGTAAATGGTAGAATCAAACTTTAACCAAACGTAATGTATGTACCTAGGGTAAAGTTAAAAAGTTTAAACAATTTTAAAATATCACTATATTTAGGCGAGTAAACGAAAAATGTTCATTTCAGACTCTAAAAACGTAGAAATCGTATTTCAAGTTAAAATACGCCTTGTAAACGAAAAATGTTCGTTTCAGACTCTAAAACCGCAGAAATCGTGTTTCAAGTTGAAATACGCCTTGGCACCATATCTCACCTAAAGTAAATGGTAGAATCAAACTTTAACCAAACGTAATGTTTGTACCTAGGGTAAAGTTAAAAAGTTTAAACAATTTTAAAATATCACCAGATTTAGGCGAGTAAACGAAAAATGTTCATTTTAGACTCTAAAAACGTAGAAATCGTGTTTCAAGTTGAAATACGCCTTGTAAACGAAAAATGTTCATTTCAGACTCTAATAACGTAGAAATCGTGTTTCAAGTTGAAATACGCCTTGGCACCATATCTCACCTAAAGTAAATGGTAGAATCAAACTTTAACCAAACGTAATGTTTGTACCTAGGGTAAAGTTAAAAAGTTTAAACAATTTTAAAATATCACTATATTTAGGCGAGTAAACGAAAAATGTTCATTTTAGACTCTAAAAACTTAGAAATCGTGTTTCAAGTTGAAATACGCCTTGTAAACGAAAAATGTTCATTTCAGACTCTAATAACGTAGAAATCGTGTTTCAAGTTGAAATACGCCTTGGCACCATATCTCACCTAAAGTAAATGGTAGAATCAAACTTTAACCAAACGTAATGTTTGTACCTAGGGTAAAGTTAAAAAGTTTAAACAATTTTAAAATATCACTATATTTAGGCGAGTAAACGAAAAATGTTTATTTCAGACTCTAAAAACGTAGAAATCGTGTTTCAAGTTGAAATACGCCTTGTAAACGAAAAATGTTCGTTTCAGACTCTAAAACCGCTGAAATCGTGTTTCAAGTTGAAATACGCCTTGGCACCATATCTCACCTAAAGTAAATGGTAGAATCAAACTTTAACCAAACGTAATGTTTGTACCTAGGGTAAAGTTAAAAAGTTTAAACAATTTTAAAATATCACTATATTTAGGCGAGTAAACGAAAAATGTTCATTTCAGACTCTAAAAACGTAGAAATCGTATTTCAAGTTAAAATACGCCTTGTAAACGAAAAATGTTCGTTTCAGACTCTAAAACCGCAGAAATCGTGTTTCAAGTTGAAATACGCCTTGGCACCATATCTCACCTAAAGTAAATGGTAGAATCAAACTTTAACCAAACGTAATGTTTGTACCTAGGGTAAAGTTAAAAAGTTTAAACAATTTTAAAATATCACTATATTTAGGCGAGTAAACAAAAAATGTTCATTTCAGACTCTAAAAACGTAGAAATCGTATTTCAAGTTAAAATACGCCTTGTAAACGAAAAATGTTCGTTTCAGACTCTAAAACCGCAGAAATCGTGTTTCAAGTTGAAATACGCCTTGGCACCATATCTCACCTAAAGTAAATGGTAGAATCAAACTTTAACCAAACGTAATGTTTGTACCTAGGTAAAGTTAAAAAGTTTAAACAATTTTAAAATATCACTAGAGTTAGGCGAGTAAACGAAAAATGTTCGTTTCAGACTCTAAAACCGCAGAAATCGTGTTTCAAGTTGAAATACGCCTTGGCACCATATCTCACCTAAAGTAAATGGTAGAATCAAACTTTAACCAAACGTAATGTTTGTACCTAGGGTAAAGTTAAAAAGTTTAAACAATTTTAAAATATCACTATATTTAGGCGAGTAAACGAAAAATGTTCATTTCAGACTCTAAAAACGTAGAAATCGTATTTCAAGTTAAAATACGCCTTGTAAACGAAAAATGTTCGTTTCAGACTCTAAAACCGCAGAAATCGTGTTTCAAGTTGAAATACGCCTTGGCACCATATCTCACCTAAAGTAAATGGTAGAATCAAACTTTAACCAAACGTAATGTTTGTACCTAGGGTAAAGTTAAAAAGTTTAAACAATTTTTAAATATCACTAGAGTTAGGCGAGTAAACGAAAAATGTTCATTTCAAACTCTAAAAACGTAGAAATCGTGTTTCAAGTTGAAATACGCCTTGTAAACGAAAAATGTTCGTTTCAGACTCTAAAACCGCAGAAATCGTGTTTCAAGTTGAAATACGCCTTGGCACCATATCTCACCTAAAGTAAATGGTAGAATCAAACTTTAACCAAACGTAATGTTTGTACCTAGGGTAAAGTTAAAAAGTTTAAACAATTTTAAAATATCACTATATTTAGGCGAGTAAACGAAAAATGTTTATTTCAGACTCTAAAAACGTAGAAATCGTGTTTCAAGTTGAAATACGCCTTGTAAACGAAAAATGTTCGTTTCAGACTCTAAAACCGCTGAAATCGTGTTTCAAGTTGAAATACGCCTTGGCACCATATCTCACCTAAAGTAAATGGTAGAATCAAACTTTAACCAAACGTAATGTTTGTACCTAGGGTAAAGTTAAAAAGTTTAAACAATTTTAAAATATCACTATATTTAGGCGAGTAAACGAAAAATGTTCATCTCAGACTCTAAAAACGTAGAAATCGTGTTTCAAGTTGAAATACGCCTTGTAAACGAAAAATGTTCGTTTCAGACTCTAAAACCGCAGAAATCGTGTTTCAAGTTGAAATACGCCTTGGCACCATATCTCACCTAAAGTAAATGGTAGAATCAAACTTTAACCAAACGTAATGTTTGTACCTAGGGTAAAGTTAAAAAGTTTAAACAATTTTAAAATATCACTATATTTAGGCGAGTAAACAAAAAATGTTCATTTCAGACTCTAAAAACGTAGAAATCGTATTTCAAGTTAAAATACGCCTTGTAAACGAAAAATGTTCGTTTCAGACTCTAAAACCGCTGAAATCGTGTTTCAAGTTGAAATACGCCTTGGCACCATATCTCACCTAAAGTAAATGGTAGAATCAAACTTTAACCAAACGTAATGTTTGTACCTAGGGTAAAGTTAAAAAGTTTAAACAATTTTAAAATATCACTATATTTAGGCGAGTAAACGAAAAATGTTCATTTCAGACTCTAAAAACGTAGAAATCGTGTTTCAAGTTGAAATACGCCTTGTAAACGAAAAATGTTCGTTTCAGACTCTAAAACCGCAGAAATCGTGTTTCAAGTTGAAATACGCCTTGGCACCATATCTCACCTAAAGTAAATGGTAGAATCAAACTTTAACCAAACGTAATGTTTGTACCTAGGGTAAAGTTAAAAAGTTTAAACAATTTTAAAATATCACTATATTTAGGCGAGTAAACGAAAAATGTTCATTTCAGACTCTAAAAACGTAGAAATCGTATTTCAAGTTAAAATACGCCTTGTAAACGAAAAATGTTCGTTTCAGACTCTAAAACCGCAGAAATCGTGTTTCAAGTTGAAATACGCCTTGGCACCATATCTCACCTAAAGTAAATGGTAGAATCAAACTTTAACCAAACGTAATGTTTGTACCTAGGGTAAAGTTAAAAAGTTTAAACAATTTTTAAATATCACTAGAGTTAGGCGAGTAAACGAAAAATGTTCATTTCAAACTCTAAAAACGTAGAAATCGTGTTTCAAGTTGAAATACGCCTTGTAAACGAAAAATGTTCGTTTCAGACTCTAAAACCGCAGAAATCGTGTTTCAAGTTGAAATACGCCTTGGCACCATATCTCACCTAAAGTAAATGGTAGAATCAAACTTTAACCAAACGTAATGTTTGTACCTAGGGTAAAGTTAAAAAGTTTAAACAATTTTAAAATATCACTATATTTAGGCGAGTAAACGAAAAATGTTTATTTCAGACTCTAAAAACGTAGAAATCGTGTTTCAAGTTGAAATACGCCTTGTAAACGAAAAATGTTCGTTTCAGACTCTAAAACCGCTGAAATCGTGTTTCAAGTTGAAATACGCCTTGGCACCATATCTCACCTAAAGTAAATGGTAGAATCAAACTTTAACCAAACGTAATGTTTGTACCTAGGGTAAAGTTAAAAAGTTTAAACAATTTTAAAATATCACTATATTTAGGCGAGTAAACGAAAAATGTTCATCTCAGACTCTAAAAACGTAGAAATCGTGTTTCAAGTTGAAATACGCCTTGTAAACGAAAAATGTTCGTTTCAGACTCTAAAACCGCAGAAATCGTGTTTCAAGTTGAAATACGCCTTGGCACCATATCTCACCTAAAGTAAATGGTAGAATCAAACTTTAACCAAACGTAATGTTTGTACCTAGGGTAAAGTTAAAAAGTTTAAACAATTTTAAAATATCACTATATTTAGGCGAGTAAACAAAAAATGTTCATTTCAGACTCTAAAAACGTAGAAATCGTATTTCAAGTTAAAATACGCCTTGTAAACGAAAAATGTTCGTTTCAGACTCTAAAACCGCAGAAATCGTGTTTCAAGTTGAAATACGCCTTGGCACCATATCTCACCTAAAGTAAATGGTAGAATCAAACTTTAACCAAACGTAATGTTTGTACCTAGGGTAAAGTTAAAAAGTTTAAACAATTTTAAAATATCACTATATTTAGGCGAGTAAACGAAAAATGTTCATTTCAGACTCTAAAAACGTAGAAATCGTGTTTCAAGTTGAAATACGCCTTGTAAACGAAAAATGTTCGTTTCAGACTCTAAAACCGCAGAAATCGTGTTTCAAGTTGAAATACGCCTTGGCACCATATCTCACCTAAAGTAAATGGTAGAATCAAACTTTAACCAAACGTAATGTTTGTACCTAGGGTAAAGTTAAAAAGTTTAAACAATTTTAAAATATCACCAGATTTAGGCGAGTAAACGAAAAATGTTCATTTCAAACTCTAAAAACGTAGAAATCGTGTTTCAAGTTGAAATACGCCTTGTAAACGAAAAATGTTCGTTTCAGACTCTAAAACCGCAGAAATCGTGTTTCAAGTTGAAATACGCCTTGGCACCATATCTCACCTAAAGTAAATGGTAGAATCAAACTTTAACCAAACGTAATGTTTGTACCTAGGGTAAAGTTAAAAAGTTTAAACAATTTTAAAATATCACTATATTTAGGCGAGTAAACGAAAAATGTTCATTTCAGACTCTAAAAACGTAGAAATCGTGTTTCAAGTTGAAATACGCCCTGTAAACGAAAAATGTTCGTTTTTGACTCTAAAACCGCAGAAATCGTGTTTCAAGTTGAAATACGCCTTGTAAACGAAAAATGTTCGTTTCAGACTCTAAAACCGCAGAAATCGTGTTTCTAGTTGAAATACGCCTTGGGACCATATCTCACCTAAAGTAAATGGTAGAATCAAACTTTAACCAAACGTAATGTTTGTACCTAGGGTAAAGTTGAAAAGTTTAAACAATTTTAAAATATCACTATATTTAGGCGAGTAAACGAAAAATGTTCATTTCAGAATCTAAAAACGTAGAAATCGTGTTTCAAGTTGAAATACGCCTTGTAAACGAAAAATGTTCGTTTCAGACACTAAAACCGCAGAAATCGTGTTTCAAGTTGAAATACGCCTTGGCACCATATCTCACCTAAAGTAAATGGTAGAATCAAACTTTAACCAAACGTAATGTTTGTACCTAGGGTAAAGTTGAAAAGTTTAAACAATTTAAAAATATCACTATATTTAGGCGAGGAAACGAAAAATGTTTATTTCAGACTCTAAAAACGTAGAAATCGTGTTTCAAGTTGAAATACGCCTTGTAAACGAAAAATGTTCGTTTCAGACTCTAAAACCGCAGAAATCGTGTTTCAAGTTGAAATACGCCTTGGCACCATATCTCACCTAAAGTAAATGGTAGAATCAAACTTTAACCAAACGTAATGTTTGTACCTAGGGTAAAGTTAAAAAGTTTAAACAATTTTAAAATATCACCAGATTTAGGCGAGTAAACGAAAAATGTTCATTTTAGACTCTAAAAACGTAGAAATCGTGTTTCAAGTTGAAATACGCCTTGTAAACGAAAAATGTTCATTTCAGACTCTAATAACGTAGAAATCGTGTTTCAAGTTGAAATACGCCTTGGCACCATATCTCACCTAAAGTAAATGGTAGAATCAAACTTTAACCAAACGTAATGTTTG
This sequence comes from Pterostichus niger, assembly GCA_947425015.1. Classification (NCBI taxonomy): domain Eukaryota; kingdom Metazoa; phylum Arthropoda; class Insecta; order Coleoptera; family Carabidae; genus Pterostichus; species Pterostichus niger. The sequence continues at coordinate 16,138,553 of OX380338.1, read as the reverse complement.
TACCTAGGGTAAAGTTAAAAAGTTTAAACAATTTTAAAATATCACTATATTTAGGCGAGTAAACGAAAAATGTTTATTTCAGACTCTAAAAACGTAGAAATCGTGTTTCAAGTTGAAATACGCCTTGTAAACGAAAAATGTTCGTTTCAGACTCTAAAACCGCTGAAATCGTGTTTCAAGTTGAAATACGCCTTGACACCATATCTCACCTAAAGTAAATGGTAGAATCAAACTTTAACCAAACGTAATGTTTGTACCTAGGCTAAAGTTAAAAAGTTTAAACAATTTTAAAATATCACTATATTTAGGCGAGTAAACGAAAAATGTTCATTTCAGACTCTAAAAACGTAGAAATCGTATTTCAAGTTAAAATACGCCTTGTAAACGAAAAATGTTCGTTTCAGACTCTAAAACCGCAGAAATCGTGTTTCAAGTTGAAATACGCCTTGGCACCATATCTCACCTAAAGTAAATGGTAGAATCAAACTTTAACCAAACGTAATGTTTGTACCTAGGGTAAAGTTAAAAAGTTTAAACAATTTTAAAATATCACCAGAGTTAGGCGAGTAAACGAAAAATGTTCATTTCAAACTCTAAAAACGTAGAAATCGTGTTTCAAGTTGAAATACGCCTTGTAAACGAAAAATGTTCGTTTCAGACTCTAAAACCGCAGAAATCGTGTTTCAAGTTGAAATACGCCTTGGCACCATATCTCACCTAAAGTAAATGGTAGAATCAAACTTTAACCAAACGTAATGTTTGTACCTAGGGTAAAGTTAAAAAGTTTAAACAATTTTAAAATATCACTATATTTAGGCGAGTAAACGAAAAATGTTCATTTCAGACTCTAAAAACGTAGAAATCGTATTTCAAGTTAAAATACGCCTTGTAAACGAAAAATGTTCGTTTCAGACTCTAAAACCGCAGAAATCGTGTTTCAAGTTGAAATACGCCTTGTAAACGAAAAATGTTCGTTTCAGACACTAAAACCGCAGAAATCGTGTTTCAAGTTGAAATACGCCTTGGCACCATATCTCACCTAAAGTAAATGGTAGAATCAAACTTTAACCAAACGTAATGTTTGTACCTAGGGTAAAGTTGAAAAGTTTAAACAATTTAAAAATATCACTATATTTAGGCGAGGAAACGAAAAATGTTTATTTCAGACTCTAAAAACGTAGAAATCGTGTTTCAAGTTGAAATACGCCTTGAAAACGAAAAATGTTCGTTTCAGACTCTAAAACCGCAGAAATCGTGTTTCAAGTTGAAATACGCCTTGGCACCATATCTCACCTAAAGTAAATGGTAGAATCAAACTTTAACCAAACGTAATGTTTGTACCTAGGGTAAAGTTAAAAAGTTTAAACAATTTTAAAATATCACCAGAGTTAGGCGAGTAAACGAAAAATGTTCATTTCAAACTCTAAAAACGTAGAAATCGTGTTTCAAGTTGAAATACGCCTTGTAAACGAAAAATGTTCGTTTCAGACTCTAAAACCGCAGAAATCGTGTTTCAAGTTGAAATACGCCTTGGCACCATATCTCACCTAAAGTAAATGGTAGAATCAAACTTTAACCAAACGTAATGTATGTACCTAGGGTAAAGTTAAAAAGTTTAAACAATTTTAAAATATCACTATATTTAGGCGAGTAAACGAAAAATGTTCATTTCAGACTCTAAAAACGTAGAAATCGTATTTCAAGTTAAAATACGCCTTGTAAACGAAAAATGTTCGTTTCAGACTCTAAAACCGCAGAAATCGTGTTTCAAGTTGAAATACGCCTTGGCACCATATCTCACCTAAAGTAAATGGTAGAATCAAACTTTAACCAAACGTAATGTTTGTACCTAGGGTAAAGTTAAAAAGTTTAAACAATTTTAAAATATCACCAGATTTAGGCGAGTAAACGAAAAATGTTCATTTTAGACTCTAAAAACGTAGAAATCGTGTTTCAAGTTGAAATACGCCTTGTAAACGAAAAATGTTCATTTCAGACTCTAATAACGTAGAAATCGTGTTTCAAGTTGAAATACGCCTTGGCACCATATCTCACCTAAAGTAAATGGTAGAATCAAACTTTAACCAAACGTAATGTTTGTACCTAGGGTAAAGTTAAAAAGTTTAAACAATTTTAAAATATCACTATATTTAGGCGAGTAAACGAAAAATGTTCATTTTAGACTCTAAAAACTTAGAAATCGTGTTTCAAGTTGAAATACGCCTTGTAAACGAAAAATGTTCATTTCAGACTCTAATAACGTAGAAATCGTGTTTCAAGTTGAAATACGCCTTGGCACCATATCTCACCTAAAGTAAATGGTAGAATCAAACTTTAACCAAAGGTAATGTTTGTACCTAGGGTAAAGTTAAAAAGTTTAAACAATTTTAAAATATCACTATATTTAGGCGAGTAAACGAAAAATGTTTATTTCAGACTCTAAAAACGTAGAAATCGTGTTTCAAGTTGAAATACGCCTTGTAAACGAAAAATGTTCGTTTCAGACTCTAAAACCGCTGAAATCGTGTTTCAAGTTGAAATACGCCTTGGCACCATATCTCACCTAAAGTAAATGGTAGAATCAAACTTTAACCAAACGTAATGTTTGTACCTAGGGTAAAGTTAAAAAGTTTAAACAATTTTAAAATATCACTATATTTAGGCGAGTAAACGAAAAATGTTCATTTCAGACTCTAAAAACGTAGAAATCGTATTTCAAGTTAAAATACGCCTTGTAAACGAAAAATGTTCGTTTCAGACTCTAAAACCGCAGAAATCGTGTTTCAAGTTGAAATACGCCTTGGCACCATATCTCACCTAAAGTAAATGGTAGAATCAAACTTTAACCAAACGTAATGTTTGTACCTAGGGTAAAGTTAAAAAGTTTAAACAATTTTAAAATATCACTATATTTAGGCGAGTAAACAAAAAATGTTCATTTCAGACTCTAAAAACGTAGAAATCGTATTTCAAGTTAAAATACGCCTTGTAAACGAAAAATGTTCGTTTCAGACTCTAAAACCGCAGAAATCGTGTTTCAAGTTGAAATACGCCTTGGCACCATATCTCACCTAAAGTAAATGGTAGAATCAAACTTTAACCAAACGTAATGTTTGTACCTAGGTAAAGTTAAAAAGTTTAAACAATTTTAAAATATCACTATATTTAGGCGAGTAAACGAAAAATGTTCATTTCAGACTCTAAAAACGTAGAAATCGTGTTTCAAGTTGAAATACGCCTTGTAAACGAAAAATGTTCGTTTCAGACTCTAAAACCGCAGAAATCGTGTTTCAAGTTGAAATACGCCTTGGCACCATATCTCACCTAAAGTAAATGGTAGAATCAAACTTTAACCAAACGTAATGTTTGTACCTAGGGTAAAGTTAAAAAGTTTAAACAATTTTAAAATATCACTATATTTAGGCGAGTAAACGAAAAATGTTCATTTCAGACTCTAAAAACGTAGAAATCGTATTTCAAGTTAAAATACGCCTTGTAAACGAAAAATGTTCGTTTCAGACTCTAAAACCGCAGAAATCGTGTTTCAAGTTGAAATACGCCTTGGCACCATATCTCACCTAAAGTAAATGGTAGAATCAAACTTTAACCAAACGTAATGTTTGTACCTAGGGTAAAGTTAAAAAGTTTAAACAATTTTTAAATATCACTAGAGTTAGGCGAGTAAACGAAAAATGTTCATTTCAAACTCTAAAAACGTAGAAATCGTGTTTCAAGTTGAAATACGCCTTGTAAACGAAAAATGTTCGTTTCAGACTCTAAAACCGCAGAAATCGTGTTTCAAGTTGAAATACGCCTTGGCACCATATCTCACCTAAAGTAAATGGTAGAATCAAACTTTAACCAAACGTAATGTTTGTACCTAGGGTAAAGTTAAAAAGTTTAAACAATTTTAAAATATCACTATATTTAGGCGAGTAAACAAAAAATGTTCATTTCAGACTCTAAAAACGTAGAAATCGTATTTCAAGTTAAAATACGCCTTGTAAACGAAAAATGTTCGTTTCAGACTCTAAAACCGCAGAAATCGTGTTTCAAGTTGAAATACGCCTTGGCACCATATCTCACCTAAAGTAAATGGTAGAATCAAACTTTAACCAAACGTAATGTTTGTACCTAGGTAAAGTTAAAAAGTTTAAACAATTTTAAAATATCACTATATTTAGGCGAGTAAACGAAAAATGTTCATTTCAGACTCTAAAAACGTAGAAATCGTGTTTCAAGTTGAAATACGCCTTGTAAACGAAAAATGTTCGTTTCAGACTCTAAAACCGCAGAAATCGTGTTTCAAGTTGAAATACGCCTTGGCACCATATCTCACCTAAAGTAAATGGTAGAATCAAACTTTAACCAAACGTAATGTTTGTACCTAGGGTAAAGTTAAAAAGTTTAAACAATTTTTAAATATCACTAGAGTTAGGCGAGTAAACGAAAAATGTTCATTTCAAACTCTAAAAACGTAGAAATCGTGTTTCAAGTTGAAATACGCCTTGTAAACGAAAAATGTTCGTTTCAGACTCTAAAACCGCAGAAATCGTGTTTCAAGTTGAAATACGCCTTGGCACCATATCTCACCTAAAGTAAATGGTAGAATCAAACTTTAACCAAACGTAATGTTTGTACCTAGGGTAAAGTTAAAAAGTTTAAACAATTTTAAAATATCACTATATTTAGGCGAGTAAACAAAAAATGTTCATTTCAGACTCTAAAAACGTAGAAATCGTATTTCAAGTTAAAATACGCCTTGTAAACGAAAAATGTTCGTTTCAGACTCTAAAACCGCAGAAATCGTGTTTCAAGTTGAAATACGCCTTGGCACCATATCTCACCTAAAGTAAATGGTAGAATCAAACTTTAACCAAACGTAATGTTTGTACCTAGGGTAAAGTTAAAAAGTTTAAACAATTTTAAAATATCACTATATTTAGGCGAGTAAACGAAAAATGTTCATTTCAGACTCTAAAAACGTAGAAATCGTGTTTCAAGTTGAAATACGCCTTGTAAACGAAAAATGTTCGTTTCAGACTCTAAAACCGCAGAAATCGTGTTTCAAGTTGAAATACGCCTTGGCACCATATCTCACCTAAAGTAAATGGTAGAATCAAACTTTAACCAAACGTAATGTTTGTACCTAGGGTAAAGTTAAAAAGTTTAAACAATTTTAAAATATCACTATATTTAGGCGAGTAAACGAAAAATGTTCATTTCAGACTCTAAAAACGTAGAAATCGTATTTCAAGTTAAAATACGCCTTGTAAACGAAAAATGTTCGTTTCAGACTCTAAAACCGCAGAAATCGTGTTTCAAGTTGAAATACGCATTGGCACCATATCTCACCTAAAGTAAATGGTAGAATCAAACTTTAACCAAACGTAATGTTTGTACCTAGGGTAAAGTTAAAAAGTTTAAACAATTTTTAAATATCACTAGAGTTAGGCGAGTAAACGAAAAATGTTCATTTCAAACTCTAAAAACGTAGAAATCGTGTTTCAAGTTGAAATACGCCTTGTAAACGAAAAATGTTCGTTTCAGACTCTAAAACCGCAGAAATCGTGTTTCAAGTTGAAATACGCCTTGGCACCATATCTCACCTAAAGTAAATGGTAGAATCAAACTTTAACCAAACGTAATGTTTGTACCTAGGGTAAAGTTAAAAAGTTTAAACAATTTTAAAATATCACTATATTTAGGCGAGTAAACGAAAAATGTTTATTTCAGACTCTAAAAACGTAGAAATCGTGTTTCAAGTTGAAATACGCCTTGTAAACGAAAAATGTTCGTTTCAGACTCTAAAACCGCTGAAATCGTGTTTCAAGTTGAAATACGCCTTGGCACCATATCTCACCTAAAGTAAATGGTAGAATCAAACTTTAACCAAACGTAATGTTTGTACCTAGGGTAAAGTTAAAAAGTTTAAACAATTTTAAAATATCACTATATTTAGGCGAGTAATGAAAAATGTTCATCTCAGACTCTAAAAACGTAGAAATCGTGTTTCAAGTTGAAATACGCCTTGTAAACGAAAAATGTTCGTTTCAGACTCTAAAACCGCAGAAATCGTGTTTCAAGTTGAAATACGCCTTGGCACCATATCTCACCTAAAGTAAATGGTAGAATCAAACTTTAACCAAACGTAATGTTTGTACCTAGGGTAAAGTTAAAAAGTTTAAACAATTTTAAAATATCACTATATTTAGGCGAGTAAACAAAAAATGTTCATTTCAGACTCTAAAAACGTAGAAATCGTATTTCAAGTTAAAATACGCCTTGTAAACGAAAAATGTTCGTTTCAGACTCTAAAACCGCAGAAATCGTGTTTCAAGTTGAAATACGCCTTGGCACCATATCTCACCTAAAGTAAATGGTAGAATCAAACTTTAACCAAACGTAATGTTTGTACCTAGGGTAAAGTTAAAAAGTTTAAACAATTTTAAAATATCACTATATTTAGGCGAGTAAACGAAAAATGTTCATTTCAGACTCTAAAAACGTAGAAATCGTGTTTCAAGTTGAAATACGCCTTGTAAACGAAAAATGTTCGTTTCAGACTCTAAAACCGCAGAAATCGTGTTTCAAGTTGAAATACGCCTTGGCACCATATCTCACCTAAAGTAAATGGTAGAATCAAACTTTAACCAAACGTAATGTTTGTACCTAGGGTAAAGTTAAAAAGTTTAAACAATTTTAAAATATCACCAGATTTAGGCGAGTAAACGAAAAATGTTCATTTCAAACTCTAAAAACGTAGAAATCGTGTTTCAAGTTGAAATACGCCTTGTAAACGAAAAATGTTCGTTTCAGACTCTAAAACCGCAGAAATCGTGTTTCAAGTTGAAATACGCCTTGGCACCATATCTCACCTAAAGTAAATGGTAGAATCAAACTTTAACCAAACGTAATGTTTGTACCTAGGGTAAAGTTAAAAAGTTTAAACAATTTTAAAATATCACTATATTTAGGCGAGTAAACGAAAAATGTTCATTTCAGACTCTAAAAACGTAGAAATCGTGTTTCAAGTTGAAATACGCCCTGTAAACGAAAAATGTTCGTTTTTGACTCTAAAACCGCAGAAATCGTGTTTCAAGTTGAAATACGCCTTGTAAACGAAAAATGTTCGTTTCAGACTCTAAAACCGCAGAAATCGTGTTTCTAGTTGAAATACGCCTTGGGACCATATCTCACCTAAAGTAAATGGTAGAATCAAACTTTAACCAAACGTAATGTTTGTACCTAGGGTAAAGTTGAAAAGTTTAAACAATTTTAAAATATCACTATATTTAGGCGAGTAAACGAAAAATGTTCATTTCAGAATCTAAAAACGTAGAAATCGTGTTTCAAGTTGAAATACGCCTTGTAAACGAAAAATGTTCGTTTCAGACACTAAAACCGCAGAAATCGTGTTTCAAGTTGAAATACGCCTTGGCACCATATCTCACCTAAAGTAAATGGTAGAATCAAACTTTAACCAAACGTAATGTTTGTACCTAGGGTAAAGTTGAAAAGTTTAAACAATTTAAAAATATCACTATATTTAGGCGAGGAAACGAAAAATGTTTATTTCAGACTCTAAAAACGTAGAAATCGTGTTTCAAGTTGAAATACGCCTTGTAAACGAAAAATGTTCGTTTCAGACTCTAAAACCGCAGAAATCGTGTTTCAAGTTGAAATACGCCTTGGCACCATATCTCACCTAAAGTAAATGGTAGAATCAAACTTTAACCAAACGTAATGTTTGTACCTAGGGTAAAGTTAAAAAGTTTAAACAATTTTAAAATATCACTATATTTAGGCGAGTAAACAAAAAATGTTCATTTCAGACTCTAAAAACGTAGAAATCGTATTTCAAGTTAAAATACGCCTTGTAAACGAAAAATGTTCGTTTCAGACTCTAAAACCGCAGAAATCGTGTTTCAAGTTGAAATACGCCTTGGCACCATATCTCACCTAAAGTAAATGGTAGAATCAAACTTTAACCAAACGTAATGTTTGTACCTAGGTAAAGTTAAAAAGTTTAAACAATTTTAAAATATCACTATATTTAGGCGAGTAAACGAAAAATGTTCATTTCAGACTCTAAAAACGTAGAAATCGTGTTTCAAGTTGAAATACGCCTTGTAAACGAAAAATGTTCGTTTCAGACTCTAAAACCGCAGAAATCGTGTTTCAAGTTGAAATACGCCTTGGCACCATATCTCACCTAAAGTAAATGGTAGAATCAAACTTTAACCAAACGTAATGTTTGTACCTAGGGTAAAGTTAAAAAGTTTAAACAATTTTTAAATATCACTAGAGTTAGGCGAGTAAACGAAAAATGTTCATTTCAAACTCTAAAAACGTAGAAATCGTGTTTCAAGTTGAAATACGCCTTGTAAACGAAAAATGTTCGTTTCAGACTCTAAAACCGCAGAAATCGTGTTTCAAGTTGAAATACGCCTTGGCACCATATCTCACCTAAAGTAAATGGTAGAATCAAACTTTAACCAAACGTAATGTTTGTACCTAGGGTAAAGTTAAAAAGTTTAAACAATTTTAAAATATCACTATATTTAGGCGAGTAAACAAAAAATGTTCATTTCAGACTCTAAAAACGTAGAAATCGTATTTCAAGTTAAAATACGCCTTGTAAACGAAAAATGTTCGTTTCAGACTCTAAAACCGCAGAAATCGTGTTTCAAGTTGAAATACGCCTTGGCACCATATCTCACCTAAAGTAAATGGTAGAATCAAACTTTAACCAAACGTAATGTTTGTACCTAGGGTAAAGTTAAAAAGTTTAAACAATTTTAAAATATCACTATATTTAGGCGAGTAAACGAAAAATGTTCATTTCAGACTCTAAAAACGTAGAAATCGTGTTTCAAGTTGAAATACGCCTTGTAAACGAAAAATGTTCGTTTCAGACTCTAAAACCGCAGAAATCGTGTTTCAAGTTGAAATACGCCTTGGCACCATATCTCACCTAAAGTAAATGGTAGAATCAAACTTTAACCAAACGTAATGTTTGTACCTAGGGTAAAGTTAAAAAGTTTAAACAATTTTAAAATATCACTATATTTAGGCGAGTAAACGAAAAATGTTCATTTCAGACTCTAAAAACGTAGAAATCGTATTTCAAGTTAAAATACGCCTTGTAAACGAAAAATGTTCGTTTCAGACTCTAAAACCGCAGAAATCGTGTTTCAAGTTGAAATACGCATTGGCACCATATCTCACCTAAAGTAAATGGTAGAATCAAACTTTAACCAAACGTAATGTTTGTACCTAGGGTAAAGTTAAAAAGTTTAAACAATTTTTAAATATCACTAGAGTTAGGCGAGTAAACGAAAAATGTTCATTTCAAACTCTAAAAACGTAGAAATCGTGTTTCAAGTTGAAATACGCCTTGTAAACGAAAAATGTTCGTTTCAGACTCTAAAACCGCAGAAATCGTGTTTCAAGTTGAAATACGCCTTGGCACCATATCTCACCTAAAGTAAATGGTAGAATCAAACTTTAACCAAACGTAATGTTTGTACCTAGGGTAGTTAAAAAGTTTAAACAATTTTAAAATATCACTATATTTAGGCGAGTAAACGAAAAATGTTTATTTCAGACTCTAAAAACGTAGAAATCGTGTTTCAAGTTGAAATACGCCTTGTAAACGAAAAATGTTCGTTTCAGACTCTAAAACCGCTGAAATCGTGTTTCAAGTTGAAATACGCCTTGGCACCATATCTCACCTAAAGTAAATGGTAGAATCAAACTTTAACCAAACGTAATGTTTGTACCTAGGGTAAAGTTAAAAAGTTTAAACAATTTTAAAATATCACTATATTTAGGCGAGTAAACGAAAAATGTTCATCTCAGACTCTAAAAACGTAGAAATCGTGTTTCAAGTTGAAATACGCCTTGTAAACGAAAAATGTTCGTTTCAGACTCTAAAACCGCAGAAATCGTGTTTCAAGTTGAAATACGCCTTGGCACCATATCTCACCTAAAGTAAATGGTAGAATCAAACTTTAACCAAACGTAATGTTTGTACCTAGGGTAAAGTTAAAAAGTTTAAACAATTTTAAAATATCACTATATTTAGGCGAGTAAACAAAAAATGTTCATTTCAGACTCTAAAAACGTAGAAATCGTATTTCAAGTTAAAATACGCCTTGTAAACGAAAAATGTTCGTTTCAGACTCTAAAACCGCAGAAATCGTGTTTCAAGTTGAAATACGCCTTGGCACCATATCTCACCTAAAGTAAATGGTAGAATCAAACTTTAACCAAACGTAATGTTTGTACCTAGGGTAAAGTTGAAAAGTTTAAACAATTTAAAAATATCACTATATTTAGGCGAGGAAACGAAAAATGTTTATTTCAGACTCTAAAAACGTAGAAATCGTGTTTCAAGTTGAAATACGCCTTGTAAACGAAAAATGTTCGTTTCAGACTCTAAAACCGCAGAAATCGTGTTTCAAGTTGAAATACGCCTTGGCACCATATCTCACCTAAAGTAAATGGTAGAATCAAACTTTAACCAAACGTAATGTTTGTACCTAGGGTAAAGTTAAAAAGTTTAAACAATTTTAAAATATCACCAGATTTAGGCGAGTAAACGAAAAATGTTCATTTTAGACTCTAAAAACGTAGAAATCGTGTTTCAAGTTGAAATACGCCTTGTAAACGAAAAATGTTCATTTCAGACTCTAATAACGTAGAAATCGTGTTTCAAGTTGAAATACGCCTTGGCACCATATCTCACCTAAAGTAAATGGTAGAATCAAACTTTAACCAAACGTAATGTTTGTACCTAGGGTAAAGTTAAAAAGTTTAAACAATTTTAAAATATCACTATATTTAGGCGAGTAAACGAAAAATGTTTATTTCAGACTCTAAAAACGTAGAAATCGTGTTTCAAGTTGAAATACGCCTTGTAAACGAAAAATGTTCGTTTCAGACTCTAAAACCGCTGAAATCGTGTTTCAAGTTGAAATACGCCTTGACACCATATCTCACCTAAAGTAAATGGTAGAATCAAACTTTAACCAAACGTAATGTTTGTACCTAGGCTAAAGTTAAAAAGTTTAAACAATTTTAAAATATCACTATATTTAGGCGAGTAAACGAAAAATGTTCATTTCAGACTCTAAAAACGTAGAAATCGTATTTCAAGTTAAAATACGCCTTGTAAACGAAAAATGTTCGTTTCAGACTCTAAAACCGCAGAAATCGTGTTTCAAGTTGAAATACGCCTTGGCACCATATCTCACCTAAAGTAAATGGTAGAATCAAACTTTAACCAAACGTAATGTTTGTACCTAGGGTAAAGTTAAAAAGTTTAAACAATTTTAAAATATCACCAGAGTTAGGCGAGTAAACGAAAAATGTTCATTTCAAACTCTAAAAACGTAGAAATCGTGTTTCAAGTTGAAATACGCCTTGTAAACGAAAAATGTTCGTTTCAGACTCTAAAACCGCAGAAATCGTGTTTCAAGTTGAAATACGCCTTGGCACCATATCTCACCTAAAGTAAATGGTAGAATCAAACTTTAACCAAACGTAATGTTTGTACCTAGGGTAAAGTTAAAAAGTTTAAACAATTTTAAAATATCACTATATTTAGGCGAGTAAACGAAAAATGTTCATTTCAGACTCTAAAAACGTAGAAATCGTATTTCAAGTTAAAATACGCCTTGTAAACGAAAAATGTTCGTTTCAGACTCTAAAACCGCAGAAATCGTGTTTCAAGTTGAAATACGCCTTGTAAACGAAAAATGTTCGTTTCAGACACTAAAACCGCAGAAATCGTGTTTCAAGTTGAAATACGCCTTGGCACCATATCTCACCTAAAGTAAATGGTAGAATCAAACTTTAACCAAACGTAATGTATGTACCTAGGGTAAAGTTAAAAAGTTTAAACAATTTTAAAATATCACTATATTTAGGCGAGTAAACGAAAAATGTTCATTTCAGACTCTAAAAACGTAGAAATCGTATTTCAAGTTAAAATACGCCTTGTAAACGAAAAATGTTCGTTTCAGACTCTAAAACCGCAGAAATCGTGTTTCAAGTTGAAATACGCCTTGGCACCATATCTCACCTAAAGTAAATGGTAGAATCAAACTTTAACCAAACGTAATGTTTGTACCTAGGGTAAAGTTAAAAAGTTTAAACAATTTTAAAATATCACCAGATTTAGGCGAGTAAACGAAAAATGTTCATTTTAGACTCTAAAAACGTAGAAATCGTGTTTCAAGTTGAAATACGCCTTGTAAACGAAAAATGTTCATTTCAGACTCTAATAACGTAGAAATCGTGTTTCAAGTTGAAATACGCCTTGGCACCATATCTCACCTAAAGTAAATGGTAGAATCAAACTTTAACCAAACGTAATGTTTGTACCTAGGGTAAAGTTAAAAAGTTTAAACAATTTTAAAATATCACTATATTTAGGCGAGTAAACGAAAAATGTTCATTTTAGACTCTAAAAACTTAGAAATCGTGTTTCAAGTTGAAATACGCCTTGTAAACGAAAAATGTTCATTTCAGACTCTAATAACGTAGAAATCGTGTTTCAAGTTGAAATACGCCTTGGCACCATATCTCACCTAAAGTAAATGGTAGAATCAAACTTTAACCAAACGTAATGTTTGTACCTAGGGTAAAGTTAAAAAGTTTAAACAATTTTAAAATATCACTATATTTAGGCGAGTAAACGAAAAATGTTTATTTCAGACTCTAAAAACGTAGAAATCGTGTTTCAAGTTGAAATACGCCTTGTAAACGAAAAATGTTCGTTTCAGACTCTAAAACCGCTGAAATCGTGTTTCAAGTTGAAATACGCCTTGGCACCATATCTCACCTAAAGTAAATGGTAGAATCAAACTTTAACCAAACGTAATGTTTGTACCTAGGGTAAAGTTAAAAAGTTTAAACAATTTTAAAATATCACTATATTTAGGCGAGTAAACGAAAAATGTTCATTTCAGACTCTAAAAACGTAGAAATCGTATTTCAAGTTAAAATACGCCTTGTAAACGAAAAATGTTCGTTTCAGACTCTAAAACCGCAGAAATCGTGTTTCAAGTTGAAATACGCCTTGGCACCATATCTCACCTAAAGTAAATGGTAGAATCAAACTTTAACCAAACGTAATGTTTGTACCTAGGGTAAAGTTAAAAAGTTTAAACAATTTTAAAATATCACTATATTTAGGCGAGTAAACAAAAAATGTTCATTTCAGACACTAAAAACGTAGAAATCGTATTTCAAGTTAAAATACGCCTTGTAAACGAAAAATGTTCGTTTCAGACTCTAAAACCGCAGAAATCGTGTTTCAAGTTGAAATACGCCTTGGTACCATATCTCACCTAAAGTAAATGGTAGAATCAAACTTTAACCAAACGTAATGTTTGTACCTAGGTAAAGTTAAAAAGTTTAAACAATTTTAAAATATCACTATATTTAGGCGAGTAAACGAAAAATGTTCATTTCAGACTCTAAAAACGTAGAAATCGTGTTTCAAGTTGAAATACGCCTTGTAAACGAAAAATGTTCGTTTCAGACTCTAAAACCGCAGAAATCGTGTTTCAAGTTGAAATACGCCTTGGCACCATATCTCACCTAAAGTAAATGGTAGAATCAAACTTTAACCAAACGTAATGTTTGTACCTAGGGTAAAGTTAAAAAGTTTAAACAATTTTAAAATATCACTATATTTAGGCGAGTAAACGAAAAATGTTCATTTCAGACTCTAAAAACGTAGAAATCGTATTTCAAGTTAAAATACGCCTTGTAAACGAAAAATGTTCGTTTCAGACTCTAAAACCGCAGAAATCGTGTTTCAAGTTGAAATACGCCTTGGCACCATATCTCACCTAAAGTAAATGGTAGAATCAAACTTTAACCAAACGTAATGTTTCTACCTAGGGTAAAGTTAAAAAGTTTAAACAATTTTTAAATATCACTAGAGTTAGGCGAGTAAACGAAAAATGTTCATTTCAAACTCTAAAAACGTAGAAATCGTGTTTCAAGTTGAAATACGCCTTGTAAACGAAAAATGTTCGTTTCAGACTCTAAAACCGCAGAAATCGTGTTTCAAGTTGAAATACGCCTTGGCACCATATCTCACCTAAAGTAAATGGTAGAATCAAACTTTAACCAAACGTAATGTTTGTACCTAGGGTAAAGTTAAAAAGTTTAAACAATTTTAAAATATCACTATATTTAGGCGAGTAAACAAAAAATGTTCATTTCAGACTCTAAAAACGTAGAAATCGTATTTCAAGTTAAAATACGCCTTGTAAACGAAAAATGTTCGTTTCAGACTCTAAAACCGCAGAAATCGTGTTTCAAATTGAAATACGCCTTGGCACCATATCTCACCTAAAGTAAATGGTAGAATCAAACTTTAACCAAACGTAATGTTTGTACCTAGGTAAAGTTAAAAAGTTTAAACAATTTTAAAATATCACTATATTTAGGCGAGTAAACGAAAAATGTTCATTTCAGACTCTAAAAACGTAGAAATCGTGTTTCAAGTTGAAATACGCCTTGTAAACGAAAAATGTTCGTTTCAGACTCTAAAACCGCAGAAATCGTGTTTCAAGTTGAAATACGCCTTGGCACCATATCTCACCTAAAGTAAATGGTAGAATCAAACTTTAACCAAACGTAATGTTTGTACCTAGGGTAAAGTTAAAAAGTTTAAACAATTTTTAAATATCACTAGAGTTAGGCGAGTAAACGAAAAATGTTCATTTCAAACTCTAAAAACGTAGAAATCGTGTTTCAAGTTGAAATACGCCTTGTAAACGAAAAATGTTCGTTTCAGACTCTAAAACCGCAGAAATCGTGTTTCAAGTTGAAATACGCCTTGGCACCATATCTCACCTAAAGTAAATGGTAGAATCAAACTTTAACCAAACGTAATGTTTGTACCTAGGGTAAAGTTAAAAAGTTTAAACAATTTTAAAATATCACTATATTTAGGCGAGTAAACAAAAAATGTTCATTTCAGACTCTAAAAACGTAGAAATCGTATTTCAAGTTAAAATACGCCTTGTAAACGAAAAATGTTCGTTTCAGACTCTAAAACCGCAGAAATCGTGTTTCAAGTTGAAATACGCCTTGGCACCATATCTCACCTAAAGTAAATGGTAGAATCAAACTTTAACCAAACGTAATGTTTGTACCTAGGGTAAAGTTAAAAAGTTTAAACAATTTTAAAATATCACTATATTTAGGCGAGTAAACGAAAAATGTTCGTTTCAGACTCTAAAACCGCAGAAATCGTGTTTCAAGTTGAAATACGCCTTGGCACCATATCTCACCTAAAGTAAATGGTAGAATCAAACTTTAACCAAACGTAATGTTTGTACCTAGGGTAAAGTTAAAAAGTTTAAACAATTTTAAAATATCACCAGATTTAGGCGAGTAAACGAAAAATGTTCATTTCAAACTCTAAAAACGTAGAAATCGTGTTTCAAGTTGAAATACGCCTTGTAAACGAAAAATGTTCGTTTCAGACTCTAAAACCGCAGAAATCGTGTTTCAAGTTGAAATACGCCTTGGCACCATATCTCACCTAAAGTAAATGGTAGAATCAAACTTTAACCAAACGTAATGTTTGTACCTAGGGTAAAGTTAAAAAGTTTAAACAATTTTAAAATATCACTATATTTAGGCGAGTAAACGAAAAATGTTCGTTTTTGACTCTAAAACCGCAGAAATCGTGTTTCAAGTTGAAATACGCCTTGTAAACGAAAAATGTTCGTTTCAGACTCTAAAACCGCAGAAATCGTGTTTCTAGTTGAAATACGCCTTGGGACCATATCTCACCTAAAGTAAATGGTAGAATCAAACTTTAACCAAACGTAATGTTTGTACCTAGGGTAAAGTTGAAAAGTTTAAACAATTTTAAAATATCACTATATTTAGGCGAGTAAACGAAAAATGTTCATTTCAGAATCTAAAAACGTAGAAATCGTGTTTCAAGTTGAAATACGCCTTGTAAACGAAAAATGTTCGTTTCAGACACTAAAACCGCAGAAATCGTGTTTCAAGTTGAAATACGCCTTGGCACCATATCTCACCTAAAGTAAATGGTAGAATCAAACTTTAACCAAACGTAATGTTTGTACCTAGGGTAAAGTTGAAAAGTTTAAACAATTTAAAAATATCACTATATTTAGGCGAGGAAACGAAAAATGTTTATTTCAGACTCTAAAAACGTAGAAATCGTGTTTCAAGTTGAAATACGCCTTGTAAACGAAAAATGTTCGTTTCAGACTCTAAAACCGCAGAAATCGTGTTTCAAGTTGAAATACGCCTTGGCACCATATCTCACCTAAAGTAAATGGTAGAATCAAACTTTAACCAAACGTAATGTTTGTACCTAGGGTAAAGTTAAAAAGTTTAAACAATTTTAAAATATCACCAGATTTAGGCGAGTAAACGAAAAATGTTCATTTTAGACTCTAAAAACGTAGAAATCGTGTTTCAAGTTGAAATACGCCTTGTAAACGAAAAATGTCATTTCAGACTCTAATAACGTAGAAATCGTGTTTCAAGTTGAAATACGCCTTGGCACCATATCTCACCTAAAGTAAATGGTAGAATCAAACTTTAACCAAACGTAATGTTTGTACCTAGGGTAAAGTTAAAAAGTTTAAACAATTTTAAAATATCACTATATTTAGGCGAGTAAACGAAAAATGTTTATTTCAGACTCTAAAAACGTAGAAATCGTATTTCAAGTTAAAATACGCCTTGTAAACGAAAAATGTTCGTTTCAGACTCTAAAACCGCAGAAATCGTGTTTCAAGTTGAAATACGCCTTGGCACCATATCTCACCTAAAGTAAATGGTAGAATCAAACTTTAACCAAACGTAATGTTTGAACCTAGGGTAAAGTTAAAAAGTTTAAACAATTTTAAAATATCACCAGAGTTAGGCGAGTAAACGAAAAATGTTCATTTCAAACTCTAAAAACGTAGAAATCGTGTTTCAAGTTGAAATACGCCTTGTAAACGAAAAATGTTCGTTTCAGACTCTAAAACCGCAGAAATCGTGTTTCAAGTTGAAATACGCCTTGGCACCATATCTCACCTAAAGTAAATGGTAGAATCAAACTTTAACCAAACGTAATGTTTGTACCTAGGGTAAAGTTAAAAAGTTTAAACAATTTTAAAATATCACTATATTTAGGCGAGTAAACGAAAAATGTTCATTTCAGACTCTAAAAACGTAGAAATCGTATTTCAAGTTAAAATACGCCTTGTAAACGAAAAATGTTCGTTTCAGACTCTAAAACCGCAGAAATCGTGTTTCAAGTTGAAATACGCCTTGGCACCATATCTCACCTAAAGTAAATGGTAGAATCAAACTTTAACCAAACGTAATGTTTGTACCTAGGGTAAAGTTAAAAAGTTTAAACAATTTTTAAATATCACTAGAGTTAGGCGAGTAAACGAAAAATGTTCATTTCAAACTCTAAAAACGTAGAAATCGTGTTTCAAGTTGAAATACGCCTTGTAAACGAAAAATGTTCGTTTCAGACTCTAAAACCGCAGAAATCGTGTTTCAAGTTGAAATACGCCTTGGCACCATATCTCACCTAAAGTAAATGGTAGAATCAAACTTTAACCAAACGTAATGTTTGTACCTAGGGTAAAGTTAAAAAGTTTAAACAATTTTAAAATATCACCAGATTTAGGCGAGTAAACGAAAAATGTTCGTTTTTGACTCTAAAACCGCAGAAATCGTGTTTCAAGTTGAAATACGCCTTGTAAACGAAAAATGTTCGTTTCAGACTCTAAAACCGCAGAAATCGTGTTTCAAGTTGAAATACGCCTTGGCACCATATCTCACCTAAAGTAAATGGTAGAATCAAACTTTAACCAAACGTAATGTTTGTACCTAGGGTAAAGTTAAAAAGTTTAAACAATTTTAAAATATCACTATATTTAGGCGAGTAAACGAAAAATGTTCGTTTTTGACTCTAAAACCGCAGAAATCGTGTTTCAAGTTGAAATACGCCTTGTAAACGAAAAATGTTCGTTTCAGACTCTAAAACCGCAGAAATCGTGTTTCTAGTTGAAATACGCCTTGGGACCATATCTCACCTAAAGTAAATGGTAGAATCAAACTTTAACCAAACGTAATGTTTGTACCTAGGGTAAAGTTGAAAAGTTTAAACAATTTTAAAATATCACTATATTTAGGCGAGTAAACGAAAAATGTTCATTTCAGAATCTAAAAACGTAGAAATCGTGTTTCAAGTTGAAATACGCCTTGTAAACGAAAAATGTTCGTTTCAGACACTAAAACCGCAGAAATCGTGTTTCAAGTTGAAATACGCCTTGGCACCATATCTCACCTAAAGTAAATGGTAGAATCAAACTTTAACCAAACGTAATGTTTGTACCTAGGGTAAAGTTGAAAAGTTTAAACAATTTAAAAATATCACTATATTTAGGCGAGGAAACGAAAAATGTTTATTTCAGACTCTAAAAACGTAGAAATCGTGTTTCAAGTTGAAATACGCCTTGTAAACGAAAAATGTTCGTTTCAGACTCTAAAACCGCAGAAATCGTGTTTCAAGTTGAAATACGCCTTGGCACCATATCTCACCTAAAGTAAATGGTAGAATCAAACTTTAACCAAACGTAATGTTTGTACCTAGGGTAAAGTTAAAAAGTTTAAACAATTTTAAAATATCACCAGATTTAGGCGAGTAAACGAAAAATGTTCATTTTAGACTCTAAAAACGTAGAAATCGTGTTTCAAGTTGAAATACGCCTTGTAAACGAAAAATGTTCATTTCAGACTCTAATAACGTAGAAATCGTGTTTCAAGTTGAAATACGCCTTGGCACCATATCTCACCTAAAGTAAATGGTAGAATCAAACTTTAACCAAACGTAATGTTTGTACCTAGGGTAAAGTTAAAAAGTTTAAACAATTTTAAAATATCACTATATTTAGGCGAGTAAACGAAAAATGTTTATTTCAGACTCTAAAAACGTAGAAATCGTGTTTCAAGTTGAAATACGCCTTGTAAACGAAAAATGTTCGTTTCAGACTCTAAAACCGCTGAAATCGTGTTTCAAGTTGAAATACGCCTTGACACCATATCTCACCTAAAGTAAATGGTAGAATCAAACTTTAACCAAACGTAATGTTTGTACCTAGGCTAAAGTTAAAAAGTTTAAACAATTTTAAAATATCACTATATTTAGGCGAGTAAACGAAAAATGTTCATTTCAGACTCTAAAAACGTAGAAATCGTATTTCAAGTTAAAATACGCCTTGTAAACGAAAAATGTTCGTTTCAGACTCTAAAACCGCAGAAATCGTGTTTCAAGTTGAAATACGCCTTGGCACCATATCTCACCTAAAGTAAATGGTAGAATCAAACTTTAACCAAACGTAATGTTTGAACCTAGGGTAAAGTTAAAAAGTTTAAACAATTTTAAAATATCACCAGAGTTAGGCGAGTAAACGAAAAATGTTCATTTCAAACTCTAAAAACGTAGAAATCGTGTTTCAAGTTGAAATACGCCTTGTAAACGAAAAATGTTCGTTTCAGACTCTAAAACCGCAGAAATCGTGTTTCAAGTTGAAATACGCCTTGGCACCATATCTCACCTAAAGTAAATGGTAGAATCAAACTTTAACCAAACGTAATGTTTGTACCTAGGGTAAAGTTAAAAAGTTTAAACAATTTTAAAATATCACTATATTTAGGCGAGTAAACGAAAAATGTTCATTTCAGACTCTAAAAACGTAGAAATCGTATTTCAAGTTAAAATACGCCTTGTAAACGAAAAATGTTCGTTTCAGACTCTAAAACCGCAGAAATCGTGTTTCAAGTTGAAATACGCCTTGGCACCATATCTCACCTAAAGTAAATGGTAGAATCAAACTTTAACCAAACGTAATGTTTGTACATAGGGTAAAGTTAAAAAGTTTAAACAATTTTTAAATATCACTAGAGTTAGGCGAGTAAACGAAAAATGTTCATTTCAAACTCTAAAAACGTAGAAATCGTGTTTCAAGTTGAAATACGCCTTGTAAACGAAAAATGTTCGTTTCAGACTCTAAAACCGCAGAAATCGTGTTTCAAGTTGAAATACGCCTTGGCACCATATCTCACCTAAAGTAAATGGTAGAATCAAACTTTAACCAAACGTAATGTTTGTACCTAGGGTAAAGTTAAAAAGTTTAAACAATTTTAAAATATCACCAGATTTAGGCGAGTAAACGAAAAATGTTCGTTTTTGACTCTAAAACCGCAGAAATCGTGTTTCAAGTTGAAATACGCCTTGTAAACGAAAAATGTTCGTTTCAGACTCTAAAACCGCAGAAATCGTGTTTCAAGTTGAAATACGCCTTGGGACCATATCTCACCTAAAGTAAATGGTAGAATCAAACTTTAACCAAACGTAATGTTTGTACCTAGGGTAAAGTTGAAAAGTTTAAACAATTTTAAAATATCACTATATTTAGGCGAGTAAACGAAAAATGTTCATTTCAGAATCTAAAAACGTAGAAATCGTGTTTCAAGTTGAAATACGCCTTGTAAACGAAAAATGTTCGTTTCAGACACTAAAACCGCAGAAATCGTGTTTCAAGTTGAAATACGCCTTGGCACCATATCTCACCTAAAGTAAATGGTAGAATCAAACTTTAACCAAACGTAATGTTTGTACCTAGGGTAAAGTTGAAAAGTTTAAACAATTTAAAAATATCACTATATTTAGGCGAGGAAACGAAAAATGTTTATTTCAGACTCTAAAAACGTAGAAATCGTGTTTCAAGTTGAAATACGCCTTGAAAATGAAAAATGTTCGTTTCAGACTCTAAAACCGCAGAAATCGTGTTTCAAGTTGAAATACGCCTTGGCACCATATCTCACCTAAAGTAAATGGTAGAATCAAACTTTAACCAAACGTAATGTTTGTACCTAGGGTAAAGTTAAAAAGTTTAAACAATTTTAAAATATCACCAGAGTTAGGCGAGTAAACGAAAAATGTTCATTTCAAACTCTAAAAACGTAGAAATCGTGTTTCAAGTTGAAATACGCCTTGTAAACGAAAAATGTTCGTTTCAGACTCTAAAACCGCAGAAATCGTGTTTCAAGTTGAAATACGCCTTGGCACCATATCTCACCTAAAGTAAATGGTAGAATCAAACTTTAACCAAACGTAATGTTTGTACCTAGGGTAAAGTTAAAAAGTTTAAACAATTTTAAAATATCACTATATTTAGGCGAGTAAACGAAAAATGTTCATTTCAGACTCTAAAAACGTAGAAATCGTATTTCAAGTTAAAATACGCCTTGTAAACGAAAAATGTTCGTTTCAGACTCTAAAACCGCAGAAATCGTGTTTCAAGTTGAAATACGCCTTGGCACCATATCTCACCTAAAGTAAATGGTATAATCAAACTTTAACCAAACGTAATGTTTGTACCTAGGGTAAAGTTAAAAAGTTTAAACAATTTTAAAATATCACCAGATTTAGGCGAGTAAACGAAAAATGTTCATTTTAGACTCTAAAAACGTAGAAATCGTGTTTCAAGTTGAAATACGCCTTGTAAACGAAAAATGTTCATTTCAGACTCTAATAACGTAGAAATCGTGTTTCAAGTTGAAATACGCCTTGGCACCATATCTCACCTAAAGTAAATGGTAGAATCAAACTTTAACCAAACGTAATGTTTGTACCTAGGGTAAAGTTAAAAAGTTTAAACAATTTTAAAATATCACTATATTTAGGCGAGTAAACGAAAAATGTTTATTTCAGACTCTAAAAACGTAGAAATCGTGTTTCAAGTTGAAATACGCCTTGTAAACGAAAAATGTTCGTTTCAGACTCTAAAACCGCTGAAATCGTGTTTCAAGTTGAAATACGCCTTGACACCATATCTCACCTAAAGTAAATGGTAGAATCAAACTTTAACCAAACGTAATGTTTGTACCTAGGCTAAAGTTAAAAAGTTTAAACAATTTTAAAATATCACTATATTTAGGCGAGTAAACGAAAAATGTTCATTTCAGACTCTAAAAACGTAGAAATCGTATTTCAAGTTAAAATACGCCTTGTAAACGAAAAATGTTCGTTTACAAGGCGTATTTTACCGCAGAAATCGTGTTTCAAGTTGAAATACGCCTTGGCACCATATCTCACCTAAAGTAAATGGTAGAATCAAACTTTAACCAAACGTAATGTTTGTACCTAGGGTAAAGTTAAAAAGTTTAAACAATTTTAAAATATCACTATATTTAGGCGAGTAAACGAAAAATGTTCATTTCAGACTCTAAAAACGTAGAAATCGTGTTTCAAGTTGAAATACGCCCTGTAAACGAAAAATGTTCGTTTTTGACTCTAAAACCGCAGAAATCGTGTTTCAAGTTGAAATACGCCTTGTAAACGAAAAATGTTCGTTTCAGACTCTAAAACCGCAGAAATCGTGTTTCTAGTTGAAATACGCCTTGGGACCATATCTCACCTAAAGTAAATGGTAGAATAAACTTTAACCAAACGTAATGTTTGTACCTAGGGTAAAGTTGAAAAGTTTAAACAATTTTAAAATATCACTATATTTAGGCGAGTAAACGAAAAATGTTCATTTCAGAATCTAAAAACGTAGAAATCGTGTTTCAAGTTGAAATACGCCTTGTAAACGAAAAATGTTCGTTTCAGACACTAAAACCGCAGAAATCGTGTTTCAAGTTGAAATACGCCTTGGCACCATATCTCACCTAAAGTAAATGGTAGAATCAAACTTTAACCAAACGTAATGTTTGTACCTAGGGTAAAGTTGAAAAGTTTAAACAATTTAAAAATATCACTATATTTAGGCGAGTAAACAAAAAATGTTCATTTCAGACTCTAAAAACGTAGAAATCGTATTTCAAGTTAAAATACGCCTTGTAAACGAAAAATGTTCGTTTCAGACTCTAAAACCGCAGAAATCGTGTTTCAAGTTGAAATACGCCTTGGCACCATATCTCACCTAAAGTAAATGGTAGAATCAAACTTTAACCAAACGTAATGTTTGTACCTAGGGTAAAGTTAAAAAGTTTAAACAATTTTAAAATATCACCAGATTTAGGCGAGTAAACGAAAAATGTTCATTTCAGACTCTAATAACGTAGAAATCGTGTTTCAAGTTGAAATACGCCTTGGCACCATATCTCACCTAAAGTAAATGGTAGAATCAAACTTTAACCAAACGTAATGTTTGTACCTAGGGTAAAGTTAAAAAGTTTAAACAATTTTAAAATATCACTATATTTAGGCGAGTAAACGAAAAATGTTTATTTCAGACTCTAAAAACGTAGAAATCGTGTTTCAAGTTGAAATACGCCTTGTAAACGAAAAATGTTCGTTTCAGACTCTAAAACCGCTGAAATCGTGTTTCAAGTTGAAATACGCCTTGACACCATATCTCACCTAAAGTAAATGGTAGAATCAAACTTTAACCAAACGTAATGTTTGTACCTAGGCTAAAGTTAAAAAGTTTAAACAATTTTAAAATATCACTATATTTAGGCGAGTAAACGAAAAATGTTCATTTCAGACTCTAAAAACGTAGAAATCGTATTTCAAGTTAAAATACGCCTTGTAAACGAAAAATGTTCGTTTCAGACTCTAAAACCGCAGAAATCGTGTTTCAAGTTGAAATACGCCTTGGCACCATATCTCACCTAAAGTAAATGGTAGAATCAAACTTTAACCAAACGTAATGTTTGTACCTAGGGTAAAGTTAAAAAGTTTAAACAATTTTAAAATATCACCAGAGTTAGGCGAGTAAACGAAAAATGTTCATTTCAAACTCTAAAAACGTAGAAATCGTGTTTCAAGTTGAAATACGCCTTGTAAACGAAAAATGTTCGTTTCAGACTCTAAAACCGCAGAAATCGTGTTTCAAGTTGAAATACGCCTTGGCACCATATCTCACCTAAAGTAAATGGTAGAATCAAACTTTAACCAAACGTAATGTTTGTACCTAGGGTAAAGTTAAAAAGTTTAAACAATTTTAAAATATCACTATATTTAGGCGAGTAAACGAAAAATGTTCATTTCAGACTCTAAAAACGTAGAAATCGTATTTCAAGTTAAAATACGCCTTGTAAACGAAAAATGTTCGTTTCAGACTCTAAAACCGCAGAAATCGTGTTTCAAGTTGAAATACGCCTTGTAAACGAAAAATGTTCGTTTCAGACACTAAAACCGCAGAAATCGTGTTTCAAGTTGAAATACGCCTTGGCACCATATCTCACCTAAAGTAAATGGTAGAATCAAACTTTAACCAAACGTAATGTTTGTACCTAGGGTAAAGTTGAAAAGTTTAAACAATTTAAAAATATCACTATATTTAGGCGAGGAAACGAAAAATGTTTATTTCAGACTCTAAAAACGTAGAAATCGTGTTTCAAGTTGAAATACGCCTTGAAAACGAAAAATGTTCGTTTCAGACTCTAAAACCGCAGAAATCGTGTTTCAAGTTGAAATACGCCTTGGCACCATATCTCACCTAAAGTAAATGGTAGAATCAAACTTTAACCAAACGTAATGTTTGTACCTAGGGTAAAGTTAAAAAGTTTAAACAATTTTAAAATATCACCAGAGTTAGGCGAGTAAACGAAAAATGTTCATTTCAAACTCTAAAAACGTAGAAATCGTGTTTCAAGTTGAAATACGCCTTGTAAACGAAAAATGTTCGTTTCAGACTCTAAAACCGCAGAAATCGTGTTTCAAGTTGAAATACGCCTTGGCACCATATCTCACCTAAAGTAAATGGTAGAATCAAACTTTAACCAAACGTAATGTATGTACCTAGGGTAAAGTTAAAAAGTTTAAACAATTTTAAAATATCACTATATTTAGGCGAGTAAACGAAAAATGTTCATTTCAGACTCTAAAAACGTAGAAATCGTATTTCAAGTTAAAATACGCCTTGTAAACGAAAAATGTTCGTTTCAGACTCTAAAACCGCAGAAATCGTGTTTCAAGTTGAAATACGCCTTGGCACCATATCTCACCTAAAGTAAATGGTAGAATCAAACTTTAACCAAACGTAATGTTTGTACCTAGGGTAAAGTTAAAAAGTTTAAACAATTTTAAAATATCACCAGATTTAGGCGAGTAAACGAAAAATGTTCATTTTAGACTCTAAAAACGTAGAAATCGTGTTTCAAGTTGAAATACGCCTTGTAAACGAAAAATGTTCATTTCAGACTCTAATAACGTAGAAATCGTGTTTCAAGTTGAAATACGCCTTGGCACCATATCTCACCTAAAGTAAATGGTAGAATCAAACTTTAACCAAACGTAATGTTTGTACCTAGGGTAAAGTTAAAAAGTTTAAACAATTTTAAAATATCACTATATTTAGGCGAGTAAACGAAAAATGTTCATTTTAGACTCTAAAAACTTAGAAATCGTGTTTCAAGTTGAAATACGCCTTGTAAACGAAAAATGTTCATTTCAGACTCTAATAACGTAGAAATCGTGTTTCAAGTTGAAATACGCCTTGGCACCATATCTCACCTAAAGTAAATGGTAGAATCAAACTTTAACCAAACGTAATGTTTGTACCTAGGGTAAAGTTAAAAAGTTTAAACAATTTTAAAATATCACTATATTTAGGCGAGTAAACGAAAAATGTTTATTTCAGACTCTAAAAACGTAGAAATCGTGTTTCAAGTTGAAATACGCCTTGTAAACGAAAAATGTTCGTTTCAGACTCTAAAACCGCTGAAATCGTGTTTCAAGTTGAAATACGCCTTGGCACCATATCTCACCTAAAGTAAATGGTAGAATCAAACTTTAACCAAACGTAATGTTTGTACCTAGGGTAAAGTTAAAAAGTTTAAACAATTTTAAAATATCACTATATTTAGGCGAGTAAACGAAAAATGTTCATCTCAGACTCTAAAAACGTAGAAATCGTGTTTCAAGTTGAAATACGCCTTGTAAACGAAAAATGTTCGTTTCAGACTCTAAAACCGCAGAAATCGTGTTTCAAGTTGAAATACGCCTTGGCACCATATCTCACCTAAAGTAAATGGTAGAATCAAACTTTAACCAAACGTAATGTTTGTACCTAGGGTAAAGTTAAAAAGTTTAAACAATTTTAAAATATCACTATATTTAGGCGAGTAAACAAAAAATGTTCATTTCAGACTCTAAAAACGTAGAAATCGTATTTCAAGTTAAAATACGCCTTGTAAACGAAAAATGTTCGTTTCAGACTCTAAAACCGCAGAAATCGTGTTTCAAGTTGAAATACGCCTTGGCACCATATCTCACCTAAAGTAAATGGTAGAATCAAACTTTAACCAAACGTAATGTTTGTACCTAGGGTAAAGTTAAAAAGTTTAAACAATTTTAAAATATCACTATATTTAGGCGAGTAAACGAAAAATGTTCATTTCAGACTCTAAAAACGTAGAAATCGTGTTTCAAGTTGAAATACGCCTTGTAAACGAAAAATGTTCGTTTCAGACTCTAAAACCGCAGAAATCGTGTTTCAAGTTGAAATACGCCTTGGCACCATATCTCACCTAAAGTAAATGGTAGAATCAAACTTTAACCAAACGTAATGTTTGTACCTAGGGTAAAGTTAAAAAGTTTAAACAATTTTAAAATATCACCAGATTTAGGCGAGTAAACGAAAAATGTTCATTTCAAACTCTAAAAACGTAGAAATCGTGTTTCAAGTTGAAATACGCCTTGTAAACGAAAAATGTTCGTTTCAGACTCTAAAACCGCAGAAATCGTGTTTCAAGTTGAAATACGCCTTGGCACCATATCTCACCTAAAGTAAATGGTAGAATCAAACTTTAACCAAACGTAATGTTTGTACCTAGGGTAAAGTTAAAAAGTTTAAACAATTTTAAAATATCACTATATTTAGGCGAGTAAACGAAAAATGTTCGTTTTTGACTCTAAAACCGCAGAAATCGTGTTTCAAGTTGAAATACGCCTTGTAAACGAAAAATGTTCGTTTCAGACTCTAAAACCGCAGAAATCGTGTTTCTAGTTGAAATACGCCTTGGGACCATATCTCACCTAAAGTAAATGGTAGAATCAAACTTTAACCAAACGTAATGTTTGTACCTAGGGTAAAGTTGAAAAGTTTAAACAATTTTAAAATATCACTATATTTAGGCGAGTAAACGATAAATGTTCATTTCAGAATCTAAAAACGTAGAAATCGTGTTTCAAGTTGAAATACGCCTTGTAAACGAAAAATGTTCGTTTCAGACACTAAAACCGCAGAAATCGTGTTTCAAGTTGAAATACGCCTTGGCACCATATCTCACCTAAAGTAAATGGTAGAATCAAACTTTAACCAAACGTAATGTTTGTACCTAGGGTAAAGTTGAAAAGTTTAAACAATTTAAAAATATCACTATATTTAGGCGAGGAAACGAAAAATGTTTATTTCAGACTCTAAAAACGTAGAAATCGTGTTTCAAGTTGAAATACGCCTTGTAAACGAAAAATGTTCGTTTCAGACTCTAAAACCGCAGAAATCGTGTTTCAAGTTGAAATACGCCTTGGCACCATATCTCACCTAAAGTAAATGGTAGAATCAAACTTTAACCAAACGTAATGTTTGTACCTAGGGTAAAGTTAAAAAGTTTAAACAATTTTAAAATATCACCAGATTTAGGCGAGTAAACGAAAAATGTTCGTTTTTGACTCTAAAACCGCAGAAATCGTGTTTCAAGTTGAAATACGCCTTGTAAACGAAAAATGTTCGTTTCAGACTCTAAAACCGCAGAAATCGTGTTTCAAGTTGAAATACGCCTTGGCACCATATCTCACCTAAAGTAAATGGTAGAATCAAACTTTAACCAAACGTAATGTTTGCACCTAGGGTAAAGTTGCAAAGTTTAAACAATTTTAAAATATCACTATATTTAGGCGAGTAAACGAAAAATGTTCATTTCAGACTCTAAAACCGCAGAAATCGTGTTTCAAGTTGAAATACGCCTTGGCACCATATCTCACCTAAAGTAAATGGTAGAATCAAACTTTAACCAAACGTAATGTTTGTACCTAGGGTAAAGTTGAAAAGTTTAAACAATTTTAAAATATCACTATATTTAGGCGAGTAAACGAAAAATGTTCATTTCAGACTCTAAAACCGCAGAAATCGTGTTTCAAGTTGAAATACGCCTTGGCACCATATCTCACCTAAAGTAAATGGTAGAATCAAACTTTAACCAAACGTAATGTTTGTACCTAGGGTAAAGTTAAAAAGTTTAAACAATGTTAAAATATCACAATATTTAGGCGAGTAAACGAAAAATGTTCATTTCAGACTCTAAAAACGTAGAAATCGTGTTTCAAGTTGAAATACGCCTTGTAAACGAAAAATGTTCGTTTCAGACTCTAAAACCGCAGAAATCGTGTTTCAAGTTGAAATACGCCTTGGCACCATATCTCACCTAAAGTAAATGGTAGAATCAAACTTTAACCAAACGTAATGTTTGTACCTAGGGTAAAGTTAAAAAGTTTAAACAATTTTAAAATATCACCAGATTTAGGCGAGTAAACGAAAAATGTTCATTTTAGACTCTAAAAACGTAGAAATCGTGTTTCAAGTTGAAATACGCCTTGTAAACGAAAAATGTTCATTTCAGACTCTAATAACGTAGAAATCGTGTTTCAAGTTGAAATACGCCTTGGCACCATATCTCACCTAAAGTAAATGGTAGAATCAAACTTTAACCAAACGTAATGTTTGTACCTAGGGTAAAGTTAAAAAGTTTAAACAATTTTAAAATATCACTATATTTAGGCGAGTAAACGAAAAATGTTTATTTCAGACTCTAAAAACGTAGAAATCGTGTTTCAAGTTGAAATACGCCTTGTAAACGAAAAATGTTCGTTTCAGACTCTAAAACCGCTGAAATCGTGTTTCAAGTTGAAATACGCCTTGACACCATATCTCACCTAAAGTAAATGGTAGAATCAAACTTTAACCAAACGTAATGTTTGTACCTAGGCTAAAGTTAAAAAGTTTAAACAATTTTAAAATATCACTATATTTAGGCGAGTAAACGAAAAATGTTCATTTCAAACTCTAAAAACGTAGAAATCGTGTTTCAAGTTGAAATACGCCTTGTAAACGAAAAATGTTCGTTTCAGACTCTAAAACCGCAGAAATCGTGTTTCAAGTTGAAATACGCCTTGGCACCATATCTCACCTAAAGTAAATGGTAGAATCAAACTTTAACCAAACGTAATGTTTGTACCTAGGGTAAAGTTAAAAAGTTTAAACAATTTTAAAATATCACTATATTTAGGCGAGTAAACGAAAAATGTTCATTTCAGACTCTAAAAACGTAGAAATCGTATTTCAAGTTAAAATACGCCTTGTAAACGAAAAATGTTCGTTTCAGACTCTAAAACCGCAGAAATCGTGTTTCAAGTTGAAATACGCCTTGGCACCATATCTCACCTAAAGTAAATGGTAGAATCAAACTTTAACCAAACGTAATGTTTGTACCTAGGGTAAAGTTAAAAAGTTTAAACAATTTTTAAATATCACTAGAGTTAGGCGAGTAAACGAAAAATGTTCATTTCAAACTCTAAAAACGTAGAAATCGTGTTTCAAGTTGAAATACGCCTTGTAAACGAAAAATGTTCGTTTCAGACTCTAAAACCGCAGAAATCGTGTTTCAAGTTGAAATACGCCTTGGCACCATATCTCACCTAAAGTAAATGGTAGAATCAAACTTTAACCAAACGTAATGTTTGTACCTAGGGTAAAGTTAAAAAGTTTAAACAATTTTAAAATATCACTATATTTAGGCGAGTAAACGAAAAATGTTTATTTCAGACTCTAAAAACGTAGAAATCGTGTTTCAAGTTGAAATACGCCTTGTAAACGAAAAATGTTCGTTTCAGACTCTAAAACCGCTGAAATCGTGTTTCAAGTTGAAATACGCCTTGACACCATATCTCACCTAAAGTAAATGGTAGAATCAAACTTTAACCAAACGTAATGTTTGTACCTAGGGTAAAGTTAAAAAGTTTAAACAATTTTAAAATATCACTATATTTAGGCGAGTAAACGAAAAATGTTCATTTCAGACTCTAAAAACGTAGAAATCGTATTTCAAGTTAAAATACGCCTTGTAAACGAAAAATGTTCGTTTCAGACTCTAAAACCGCAGAAATCGTGTTTCAAGTTGAAATACGACTTGGCACCATATCTCACCTAAAGTAAATGGTAGAATCAAACTTTAACCAAACGTAATGTTTGTACCTAGGGTAAAGTTAAAAAGTTTAAACAATTTTAAAATATCACCAGATTTAGGCGAGTAAACGAAAAATGTTCATTTTAGACTCTAAAAACTTAGAAATCGTGTTTCAAGTTGAAATACGCCTTGTAAACGAAAAATGTTCATTTCAGACTCTAATAACGTAGAAATCGTGTTTCAAGTTGAAATACGCCTTGGCACCATATCTCACCTAAAGTAAATGGTAGAATCAAACTTTAACCAAACGTAATGTTTGTACCTAGGGTAAAGTTAAAAAGTTTAAACAATTTTAAAATATCACCAGAGTTAGGCGAGTAAACGAAAAATGTTCATTTCAAACTCTAAAAACGTAGAAATCGTGTTTCAAGTTGAAATACGCCTTGTAAACGAAAAATGTTCGTTTCAGACTCTAAAACCGCAGAAATCGTGTTTCAAGTTGAAATACGCCTTGGCACCATATCTCACCTAAAGTAAATGGTAGAATCAAACTTTAACCAAACGTAATGTTTGTACCTAGGGTAAAGTTAAAAAGTTTAAACAATTTTAAAATATCACTATATTTAGGCGAGTAAACGAAAAATGTTTATTTCAGACTCTAAAAACGTAGAAATCGTGTTTCAAGTTGAAATACGCCTTGTAAACGAAAAATGTTCGTTTCAGACTCTAAAACCGCTGAAATCGTGTTTCAAGTTGAAATACGCCTTGACACCATATCTCACCTAAAGTAAATGGTAGAATCAAACTTTAACCAAACGTAATGTTTGTACCTAGGGTAAAGTTAAAAAGTTTAAACAATTTTAAAATATCACTATATTTAGGCGAGTAAACGAAAAATGTTCATTTCAGACTCTAAAAACGTAGAAATCGTATTTCAAGTTAAAATACGCCTTGTAAACGAAAAATGTTCGTTTCAGACTCTAAAACCGCAGAAATCGTGTTTCAAGTTGAAATACGACTTGGCACCATATCTCACCTAAAGTAAATGGTAGAATCAAACTTTAACCAAACGTAATGTTTGTACCTAGGGTAAAGTTAAAAAGTTTAAACAATTTTAAAATATCACCAGATTTAGGCGAGTAAACGAAAAATGTTCATTTTAGACTCTAAAAACTTAGAAATCGTGTTTCAAGTTGAAATACGCCTTGTAAACGAAAAATGTTCATTTCAGACTCTAATAACGTAGAAATCGTGTTTCAAGTTGAAATACGCCTTGGCACCATATCTCACCTAAAGTAAATGGTAGAATCAAACTTTAACCAAACGTAATGTTTGTACCTAGGGTAAAGTTAAAAAGTTTAAACAATTTTAAAATATCACTATATTTAGGCGAGTAAACGAAAAATGTTCATTTCAGACTCTAAAAACGTAGAAATCGTATTTCAAGTTAAAATACGCCTTGTAAACGAAAAATGTTCGTTTCAGACTCTAAAACCGCTGAAATCGTGTTTCAAGTTGAAATACGCCTTGACACCATATCTCACCTAAAGTAAATGGTAGAATCAAACTTTAACCAAACGTAATGTTTGTACCTAGGGTAAAGTTAAAAAGTTTAAACAATTTTAAAATATCACTATATTTAGGCGAGTAAACGAAAAATGTTCATTTCAGACTCTAAAAACGTAGAAATCGTATTTCAAGTTAAAATACGCCTTGTAAACGAAAAATGTTCGTTTCAGACTCTAAAACCGCAGAAATCGTGTTTCAAGTTGAAATACGACTTGGCACCATATCTCACCTAAAGTAAATGGTAGAATCAAACTTTAACCAAACGTAATGTTTGTACCTAGGGTAAAGTTAAAAAGTTTAAACAATTTTAAAATATCACCAGATTTAGGCGAGTAAACGAAAAATGTTCATTTTAGACTCTAAAAACTTAGAAATCGTGTTTCAAGTTGAAATACGCCTTGTAAACGAAAAATGTTCATTTCAGACTCTAATAACGTAGAAATCGTGTTTCAAGTTGAAATACGCCTTGGCACCATATCTCACCTAATGTAAATGGTAGAATCAAACTTTAACCAAACGTAATGTTTGTACCTAGGGTAAAGTTAAAAAGTTTAAACAATTTTAAAATATCACTATATTTAGGCGAGTAAACGAAAAATGTTTATTTCAGACTCTAAAAACGTAGAAATCGTGTTTCAAGTTGAAATACGCCTTGTAAACGAAAAATGTTCGTTTCAGACTCTAATAACGTAGAAATCGTGTTTCAAGTTGAAATACGCCTTGGCACCATATCTCACCTAAAGTAAATGGTAGAATCAAACTTTAACCAAACGTAATGTTTGTACCTAGGGTAAAGTTAAAAAGTTTAAACAATTTTAAAATATCACTATATTTAGGCGAGTAAACGAAAAATGTTCATTTCAGACTCTAAAAACGTAGAAATCGTGTTTCAAGTTAAAATACGCCTTGTAAACGAAAAATGTTCGTTTCAGACTCTAAAACCGCAGAAATCGTGTTTCAAGTTGAAATACGACTTGGCACCATATCTCACCTAAAGTAAATGGTAGAATCAAACTTTAACCAAACGTAATGTTTGTACCTAGGGTAAAGTTAAAAAGTTTAAACAATTTTAAAATATCACCAGATTTAGGCGAGTAAACGAAAAATGTTCATTTTAGACTCTAAAAACTTAGAAATCGTGTTTCAAGTTGAAATACGCCTTGTAAACGAAAAATGTTCGTTTCAGACTCTAATAACGTAGAAATCGTGTTTCAAGTTGAAATACGCCTTGGCACCATATCTCACCTAATGTAAATGGTAGAATCAAACTTTAACCAAACGTAATGTTTGTACCTAGGGTAAAGTTAAAAAGTTTAAACAATTTTAAAATATCACTATATTTAGGCGAGTAAACGAAAAATGTTTATTTCAGACTCTAAAAACGTAGAAATCGTGTTTCAAGTTGAAATACGCCTTGTAAACGAAAAATGTTCGTTTCAGACTCTAAAACCGCTGAAATCGTGTTTCAAGTTGAAATACGCCTTGGCACCATATCTCACCTAAAGTAAATGGTAGAATCAAACTTTAACCAAACGTAATGTTTGTACCTAGGGTAAAGTTAAAAAGTTTAAACAATTTTAAAATATCACTATATTTAGGCGAGTAAACGAAAAATGTTCATTTCAGACTCTAAAAACGTAGAAATCGTGTTTCAAGTTGAAATACGCCTTGTAAACGAAAAATGTTCGTTTCAGACTCTAAAACCGCAGAAATCGTGTTTCAAGTTGAAATACGCCTTGGCACCATATCTCACCTAAAGTAAATGGTAGAATCAAACTTTAACCAAACGTAATGTTTGTACCTAGGATAAAGTTAAAAAGTTTAAACAATTTTAAAATATCACTATATTTAGGCGAGTAAACAAAAAATGTTCATTTCAGACTCTAAAAACGTAGAAATCGTATTTCAAGTTAAAATACGCCTTGTAAACGAAAAATGTTCGTTTCAGACTCTAAAACCGCAGAAATCGTGTTTCAAGTTGAAATACGCCTTGGCACCATATCTCACCTAAAGTAAATGGTAGAATCAAACTTTAACCAAACGTAATGTTTGTACCTAGGGTAAAGTTTAAAAGTTTAAACAATTTTAAAATATCACCAGATTTAGGCGAGTAAACGAAAAATGTTCATTTTAGACTCTAAAAACGTAGAAATCGTGTTTACAGTTGAAATACGCCTTGGGACCATATCTCACCTAAAGTAAATGGTAGAATCAAACTTTAACCAAACGTAATGTTTGTACCTAGGGTAAAGTTGAAAAGTTTAAACAATTTTAAAATATCACTATATTTAGGCGAGTAAACGAAAAATGTTCGTTTCAGACTCTAAAACCGCAGAAATCGTGTTTCAAGTTGAAATACGCCTTGGCACCATATCTCACCTAAAGTAAATGGTAGAATCAAACTTTAACCAAACGTAATGTTTGTACCTAGGGTAAAGTTAAAAAGTTTAAACAATTTTAAAATATCACCAGATTTAGGCGAGTAAACGAAAAATGTTCATTTCAAACTCTAAAAACGTAGAAATCGTGTTTCAAGTTGAAATACGCCTTGTAAACGAAAAATGTTCGTTTCAGACTCTAAAACCGCAGAAATCGTGTTTCAAGTTGAAATACGCCTTGGCACCATATCTCACCTAAAGTAAATGGTAGAATCAAACTTTAACCAAACGTAATGTTTGTACCTAGGGTAAAGTTAAAAAGTTTAAACAATTTTAAAATATCACTATATTTAGGCGAGTAAACGAAAAATGTTCATTTCAGACTCTAAAAACGTAGAAATCGTGTTTCAAGTTGAAATACGCCCTGTAAACGAAAAATGTTCGTTTTTGACTCTAAAACCGCAGAAATCGTGTTTCAAGTTGAAATACGCCTTGTAAACGAAAAATGTTCGTTTCAGACTCTAAAACCGCAGAAATCGTGTTTCAAGTTGAAATACGCCTTGGGACCATATCTCACCTAAAGTAAATGGTAGAATCAAACTTTAACCAAACGTAATGTTTGTACCTAGGGTAAAGTTGAAAAGTTTAAACAATTTTAAAATATCACTATATTTAGGCGAGTAAACGAAAAATGTTCATTTCAGAATCTAAAAACGTAGAAATCGTGTTTCAAGTTGAAATACGCCTTGTAAACGAAAAATGTTCGTTTCAGACACTAAAACCGCAGAAATCGTGTTTCAAGTTGAAATACGCCTTGGCACCATATCTCACCTAAAGTAAATGGTAGAATCAAACTTTAACCAAACGTAATGTTTGTACCTAGGGTAAAGTTGAAAAGTTTAAACAATTTAAAAATATCACTATATTTAGGCGAGGAAACGAAAAATGTTTATTTCAGACTCTAAAAACGTAGAAATCGTGTTTCAAGTTGAAATACGCCTTGAAAACGAAAAATGTTCGTTTCAGACTCTAAAACCGCAGAAATCGTGTTTCAAGTTGAAATACGCCTTGGCACCATATCTCACCTAAAGTAAATGGTAGAATCAAACTTTAACCAAACGTAATGTTTGTACCTAGGGTAAAGTTAAAAAGTTTAAACAATTTTAAAATATCACTATATTTAGGCGAGTAAACGAAAAATGTTTATTTCAGACTCTAAAAACGTAGAAATCGTGTTTCAAGTTGAAATACGCCTTGTAAACGAAAAATGTTCGTTTCAGACTCTAAAACCGCTGAAATCGTGTTTCAAGTTGAAATACGCCTTGGCACCATATCTCACCTAAAGTAAATGGTAGAATCAAACTTTAACCATACGTAATGTTTGTACCTAGGGTAAAGTTAAAAAGTTTAAACAATTTTAAAATATCACTATATTTAGGCGAGTAAACGAAAATTGTTCATCTCAGACTCTAAAAACGTAGAAATCGTGTTTCAAGTTGAAATACGCCTTGTAAACGAAAAATGTTCGTTTCAGACTCTAAAACCGCAGAAATCGTGTTTCAAGTTGAAATACGCCTTGGCACCATATCTCACCTAAAGTAAATGGTAGAATCAAACTTTAACCAAACGTAATGTTTGTACCTAGGGTAAAGTTAAAAAGTTTAAACAATTTTAAAATATCACTATATTTAGGCGAGTAAACAAAAAATGTTCATTTCAGACTCTAAAAACGTAGAAATCGTATTTCAAGTTAAAATACGCCTTGTAAACGAAAAATGTTCGTTTCAGACTCTAAAACCGCAGAAATCGTGTTTCAAGTTGAAATACGCCTTGGCACCATATCTCACCTAAAGTAAATGGTAGAATCAAACTTTAACCAAACGTAATGTTTGTACCTAGGGTAAAGTTAAAAAGTTTAAACAATTTTAAAATATCACTATATTTAGGCGAGTAAACGAAAAATGTTCATTTCAGACTCTAAAAACGTAGAAATCGTGTTTCAAGTTGAAATACGCCTTGTAAACGAAAAATGTTCGTTTCAGACTCTAAAACCGCAGAAATCGTGTTTCAAGTTGAAATACGCCTTGGCACCATATCTCACCTAAAGTAAATGGTAGAATCAAACTTTAACCAAACGTAATGTTTGTACCTAGGGTAAAGTTAAAAAGTTTAAACAATTTTAAAATATCACTATATTTAGGCGAGTAAACGAAAAATGTTCATTTCAGACTCTAAAAACGTAGAAATCGTATTTCAAGTTAAAATACGCCTTGTAAACGAAAAATGTTCGTTTCAGACTCTAAAACCGCAGAAATCGTGTTTCAAGTTGAAATACGCCTTGGCGCCATATCTCACCTAAAGTAAATGGTAGAATCAAACTTTAACCAAACGTAATGTTTGTACCTAGGGTAAAGTTAAAAAGTTTAAACAATTTTTAAATATCACTAGAGTTAGGCGAGTAAACGAAAAATGTTCATTTCAAACTCTAAAAACGTAGAAATCGTGTTTCAAGTTGAAATACGCCTTGTAAACGAAAAATGTTCGTTTCAGACTCTAAAACCGCAGAAATCGTGTTTCAAGTTGAAATACGCCTTGGCACCATATCTCACCTAAAGTAAATGGTAGAATCAAACTTTAACCAAACGTAATGTTTGTACCTAGGGTAAAGTTAAAAAGTTTAAACAATTTTAAAATATCACTATATTTAGGCGAGTAAACGAAAAATGTTTATTTCAGACTCTAAAAACGTAGAAATCGTGTTTCAAGTTGAAATACGCCTTGTAAACGAAAAATGTTCGTTTCAGACTCTAAAACCGCTGAAATCGTGTTTCAAGTTGAAATACGCCTTGGCACCATATCTCACCTAAAGTAAATGGTAGAATCAAACTTTAACCAAACGTAATGTTTGTACCTAGGGTAAAGTTAAAAAGTTTAAACAATTTTAAAATATCACTATATTTAGGCGAGTAAACGAAAAATGTTCATCTCAGACTCTAAAAACGTAGAAATCGTGTTTCAAGTTGAAATACGCCTTGTAAACGAAAAATGTTCGTTTCAGACTCTAAAACCGCAGAAATCGTGTTTCAAGTTGAAATACGCCTTGGCACCATATCTCACCTAAAGTAAATGGTAGAATCAAACTTTAACCAAACGTAATGTTTGTACCTAGGGTAAAGTTAAAAAGTTTAAACAATTTTAAAATATCACTATATTTAGGCGAGTAAACAAAAAATGTTCATTTCAGACTCTAAAAACGTAGAAATCGTATTTCAAGTTAAAATACGCCTTGTAAACGAAAAATGTTCGTTTCAGACTCTAAAACCGCAGAAATCGTGTTTCAAGTTGAAATACGCCTTGGCACCATATCTCACCTAAAGTAAATGGTAGAATCAAACTTTAACCAAACGTAATGTTTGTACCTAGGGTAAAGTTAAAAAGTTTAAACAATTTTAAAATATCACTATATTTAGGCGAGTAAACGAAAAATGTTCATTTCAGACTCTAAAAACGTAGAAATCGTGTTTCAAGTTGAAATACGCCTTGTAAACGAAAAATGTTCGTTTCAGACTCTAAAACCGCAGAAATCGTGTTTCAAGTTGAAATACGCCTTGGCACCATATCTCACCTAAAGTAAATGGTAGAATCAAACTTTAACCAAACGTAATGTTTGTCCTAGGGTAAAGTTAAAAAGTTTAAACAATTTTAAAATATCACTATATTTAGGCGAGTAAACGAAAAATGTTCATTTCAGACTCTAAAAACGTAGAAATCGTGTTTCAAGTTGAAATACGCCCTGTAAACGAAAAATGTTCGTTTTTGACTCTAAAACCGCAGAAATCGTGTTTCAAGTTGAAATACGCCTTGTAAACGAAAAATGTTCGTTTCAGACTCTAAAACCGCAGAAATCGTGTTTCTAGTTGAAATACGCTTTGGGACCATATCTCACCTAAAGTAAATGGTAGAATCAAACTTTAACCAAACGTAATGTTTGTACCTAGGGTAAAGTTGAAAAGTTTAAACAATTTTAAAATATCACTATATTTAGGCGAGTAAACGAAAAATGTTCATTTTAGACTCTAAAAACGTAGAAATCGTGTTTCAAGTTGAAATACGCCTTGTAAACGAAAAATGTTCATTTCAGACTCTAATAACGTAGAAATCGTGTTTCAAGTTGAAATACGCCTTGGCACCATATCTCACCTAAAGTAAATGGTAGAATCAAACTTTAACCAAACGTAATGTTTGTACCTAGGGTAAAGTTAAAAAGTTTAAACAATTTTAAAATATCACTATATTTAGGCGAGTAAACGAAAAATGTTTATTTCAGACTCTAAAAACGTAGAAATCGTGTTTCAAGTTGAAATACGCCTTGTAAACGAAAAATGTTCGTTTCAGACTCTAAAACCGCTGAAATCGTGTTTCAAGTTGAAATACGCCTTGACACCATATCTCACCTAAAGTAAATGGTAGAATCAAACTTTAACCAAACGTAATGTTTGTACCTAGGCTAAAGTTAAAAAGTTTAAACAATTTTAAAATATCACTATATTTAGGCGAGTAAACGAAAAATGTTCATTTCAGACTCTAAAAACGTAGAAATCGTATTTCAAGTTAAAATACGCCTTTAAACGAAAAATGTTCGTTTCAGACTCTAAAACCGCAGAAATCGTGTTTCAAGTTGAAATACGCCTTGGCACCATATCTCACCTAAAGTAAATGGTAGAATCAAACTTTAACCAAACGTAATGTTTGTACCTAGGGTAAAGTTAAAAAGTTTAAACAATTTTAAAATATCACCAGAGTTAGGCGAGTAAACGAAAAATGTTCATTTCAAACTCTAAAAACGTAGAAATCGTGTTTCAAGTTGAAATACGCCTTGTAAACGAAAAATGTTCGTTTCAGACTCTAAAACCGCAGAAATCGTGTTTCAAGTTGAAATACGCCTTGGCACCATATCTCACCTAAAGTAAATGGTAGAATCAAACTTTAACCAAACGTAATGTTTGTACCTAGGGTAAAGTTAAAAAGTTTAAACAATTTTAAAATATCACTATATTTAGGCGAGTAAACGAAAAATGTTCATTTCAGACTAAAAACGTAGAAATCGTATTTCAAGTTAAAATACGCCTTGTAAACGAAAAATGTTCGTTTCAGACTCTAAAACCGCAGAAATCGTGTTTCAAGTTGAAATACGCCTTGGCACCATATCTCACCTAAAGTAAATGGTAGAATCAAACTTTAACCAAACGTAATGTTTGTACCTAGGGTAAAGTTAAAAAGTTTAAACAATTTTTAAATATCACTAGAGTTAGGCAAGTAAACGAAAAATGTTCATTTCAAACTCTAAAAACGTAGAAATCGTGTTTCAAGTTGAAATACGCCTTGTAAACGAAAAATGTTCGTTTCAGACTCTAAAACCGCAGAAATCGTGTTTCAAGTTGAAATACGCCTTGGCACCATATCTCACCTAAAGTAAATGGTAGAATCAAACTTTAACCAAACGTAATGTTTGTACCTAGGGTAAAGTTAAAAAGTTTAAACAATTTTAAAATATCACCAGATTTAGGCGAGTAAACGAAAAATGTTCATTTCAAACTCTAAAAACGTAGAAATCGTGTTTCAAGTTGAAATACGCCTTGTAAACGAAAAATATTCGTTTTAGACTCTAAAACCGCAGAAATCGTGTTTCAAGTTGAAATACGCCTTGGCACCATATCTCACCTAAAGTAAATGGTAGAATCAAACTTTAACCAAACGTAATGTTTGTACCTAGGGTAAAGTTAAAAAGTTTAAACAATTTTAAAATATCACTATATTTAGGCGAGTAAACGAAAAATGTTCATTTCAGACTCTAAAAACGTAGAAATCGTGTT
The DNA here is from genome assembly GCA_947425015.1 of Pterostichus niger. Taxonomy (NCBI): domain Eukaryota; kingdom Metazoa; phylum Arthropoda; class Insecta; order Coleoptera; family Carabidae; genus Pterostichus; species Pterostichus niger. Next base: position 16,098,511 of record OX380338.1, on the reverse strand, counting down.
TCAAGTTGAAATACGCCCTGTAAACGAAAAATGTTCGTTTTTGACTCTAAAACCGCAGAAATCGTGTTTCAAGTTGAAATACGCCTTGTAAACGAAAAATGTTCGTTTCAGACTCTAAAACCGCAGAAATCGTGTTTCAAGTTGAAATACGCCTTGGGACCATATCTCACCTAAAGTAAATGGTAGAATCAAACTTTAACCAAACGTAATGTTTGTACCTAGGGTAAAGTTGAAAAGTTTAAACAATTTTAAAATATCACTATATTTAGGCGAGTAAACGAAAAATGTTCATTTCAGAATCTAAAAACGTAGAAATCGTGTTTCAAGTTGAAATACGCCTTGTAAACGAAAAATGTTCGTTTCAGACACTAAAACCGCAGAAATCGTGTTTCAAGTTGAAATACGCCTTGGCACCATATCTCACCTAAAGTAAATGGTAGAATCAAACTTTAACCAAACGTAATGTTTGTACCTAGGGTAAAGTTGAAAAGTTTAAACAATTTAAAAATATCACTATATTTAGGCGAGGAAACGAAAAATGTTTATTTCAGACTCTAAAAACGTAGAAATCGTGTTTCAAGTTGAAATACGCCTTGAAAACGAAAAATGTTCGTTTCAGACTCTAAAACCGCAGAAATCGTGTTTCAAGTTGAAATACGCCTTGGCACCATATCTCACCTAAAGTAAATGGTAGAATCAAACTTTAACCAAACGTAATGTTTGTACCTAGGGTAAAGTTAAAAAGTTTAAACAATTTTAAAATATCACCAGAGTTAGGCGAGTAAACGAAAAATGTTCATTTCAAACTCTAAAAACGTAGAAATCGTGTTTCAAGTTGAAATACGCCTTGTAAACGAAAAATGTTCGTTTCAGACTCTAAAACCGCAGAAATCGTGTTTCAAGTTGAAATACGCCTTGGCACCATATCTCACCTAAAGTAAATGGTAGAATCAAACTTTAACCAAACGTAATGTTTGTACCTAGGGTAAAGTTAAAAAGTTTAAACAATTTTAAAATATCACTATATTTAGGCGAGTAAACGAAAAATGTTCATTTCAGACTCTAAAAACGTAGAAATCGTATTTCAAGTTAAAATACGCCTTGTAAACGAAAAATGTTCGTTTCAGACTCTAAAACCGCAGAAATCGTGTTCAAGTTGAAATACGCCTTGGCACCATATCTCACCTAAAGTAAATGGTAGAATCAAACTTTAACCAAACGTAATGTTTGTACCTAGGGTAAAGTTAAAAAGTTTAAACAATTTTAAAATATCACTATATTTAGGCGAGTAAACGAAAAATGTTTATTTCAGACTCTAAAAACGTAGAAATCGTGTTTCAAGTTGAAATACGCCTTGTAAACGAAAAATGTTCGTTTCAGACTCTAAAACCGCTGAAATCGTGTTTCAAGTTGAAATACGCCTTGGCACCATATCTCACCTAAAGTAAATGGTAGAATCAAACTTTAACCAAACGTAATGTTTGTACCTAGGGTAAAGTTAAAAAGTTTAAACAATTTTAAAATATCACTATATTTAGGCGAGTAAACGAAAAATGTTCATTTCAGACTCTAAAAACGTAGAAATCGTATTTCAAGTTAAAATACGCCTTGTAAACGAAAAATGTTCGTTTCAGACTCTAAAACCGCAGAAATCGTGTTTCAAGTTGAAATACGACTTGGCACCATATCTCACCTAAAGTAAATGGTAGAATCAAACTTTAACCAAACGTAATGTTTGTACCTAGGGTAAAGTTAAAAAGTTTAAACAATTTTAAAATATCACCAGATTTAGGCGAGTAAACGAAAAATGTTCATTTTAGACTCTAAAAACTTAGAAATCGTGTTTCAAGTTGAAATACGCCTTGTAAACGAAAAATGTTCATTTCAGACTCTAATAACGTAGAAATCGTGTTTCAAGTTGAAATACGCCTTGGCACCATATCTCACCTAAAGTAAATGGTAGAATCAAACTTTAACCAAACGTAATGTTTGTACCTAGGGTAAAGTTAAAAAGTTTAAACAATTTTAAAATATCACTATATTTAGGCGAGTAAACGAAAAATGTTTATTTCAGACTCTAAAAACGTAGAAATCGTGTTTCAAGTTGAAATACGCCTTGTAAACGAAAAATGTTCGTTTCAGACTCTAAAACCGCTGAAATCGTGTTTCAAGTTGAAATACGCCTTGGCACCATATCTCACCTAAAGTAAATGGTAGAATCAAACTTTAACCAAACGTAATGTTTGTACCTAGGGTAAAGTTAAAAAGTTTAAACAATTTTAAAATATCACTATATTTAGGCGAGTAAACGAAAAATGTTCATTTCAGACTCTAAAAACGTAGAAATCGTGTTTCAAGTTGAAATACGCCTTGTAAACGAAAAATGTTCGTTTCAGACTCTAAAACCGCAGAAATCGTGTTTCAAGTTGAAATACGCCTTGGCACCATATCTCACCTAAAGTAAATGGTAGAATCAAACTTTAACCAAACGTAATGTTTGTACCTAGGATAAAGTTAAAAAGTTTAAACAATTTTAAAATATCACTATATTTAGGCGAGTAAACAAAAAATGTTCATTTCAGACTCTAAAAACGTAGAAATCGTATTTCAAGTTAAAATACGCCTTGTAAACGAAAAATGTTCGTTTCAGACTCTAAAACCGCAGAAATCGTGTTTCAAGTTGAAATACGCCTTGGCACCATATCTCACCTAAAGTAAATGGTAGAATCAAACTTTAACCAAACGTAATGTTTGTACCTAGGGTAAAGTTTAAAAGTTTAAACAATTTTAAAATATCACCAGATTTAGGCGAGTAAACGAAAAATGTTCATTTTAGACTCTAAAAACGTAGAAATCGTGTTTACAGTTGAAATACGCCTTGGGACCATATCTCACCTAAAGTAAATGGTAGAATCAAACTTTAACCAAACGTAATGTTTGTACCTAGGGTAAAGTTGAAAAGTTTAAACAATTTTAAAATATCACTATATTTAGGCGAGTAAACGAAAAATGTTCGTTTCAGACTCTAAAACCGCAGAAATCGTGTTTCAAGTTGAAATACGCCTTGGCACCATATCTCACCTAAAGTAAATGGTAGAATCAAACTTTAACCAAACGTAATGTTTGTACCTAGGGTAAAGTTAAAAAGTTTAAACAATTTTAAAATATCACCAGATTTAGGCGAGTAAACGAAAAATGTTCATTTCAAACTCTAAAAACGTAGAAATCGTGTTTCAAGTTGAAATACGCCTTGTAAACGAAAAATGTTCGTTTCAGACTCTAAAACCGCAGAAATCGTGTTTCAAGTTGAAATACGCCTTGGCACCATATCTCACCTAAAGTAAATGGTAGAATCAAACTTTAACCAAACGTAATGTTTGTACCTAGGGTAAAGTTAAAAAGTTTAAACAATTTTAAAATATCACCAGATTTAGGCGAGTAAACGAAAAATGTTCATTTTAGACTCTAAAAACGTAGAAATCGTATTGCAAGTTGAAATACGCCTTGTAAACGAAAAATGTTCGTTTTAGACTCTAAAACCGCAGAAATCGTGTTTCAAGTTGAAATACGCCTTGGCACCATATCTCACCTAAAGTAAATGGTAGAATCAAACTTTAACCAAACGTAATGTTTGTACCTAGGGTAAAGTTTAAAAGTTTAAACAATTTTAAAATATCACTATATTTAGGCGAGTAAACGAAAAATGTTCATTTCAGACTCTAAAAACGTAGAAATCGTGTTTCAAGTTGAAATACGCCCTGTAAACGAAAAATGTTCGTTTTTGACTCTAAAACCGCAGAAATCGTGTTTCAAGTTGAAATACGCCTTGTAAACGAAAAATGTTCGTTTCAGACTCTAAAACCGCAGAAATCGTGTTTCAAGTTGAAATACGCCTTGGGACCATATCTCACCTAAAGTAAATGGTAGAATCAAACTTTAACCAAACGTAATGTTTGTACCTAGGGTAAAGTTGAAAAGTTTAAACAATTTTAAAATATCACTATATTTAGGCGAGTAAACGAAAAATGTTCATTTCAGAATCTAAAAACGTAGAAATCGTGTTTCAAGTTGAAATACGCCTTGTAAACGAAAAATGTTCGTTTCAGACACTAAAACCGCAGAAATCGTGTTTCAAGTTGAAATACGCCTTGGCACCATATCTCACCTAAAGTAAATGGTAGAATCAAACTTTAACCAAACGTAATGTTTGTACCTAGGGTAAAGTTGAAAAGTTTAAACAATTTAAAAATATCACTATATTTAGGCGAGGAAACGAAAAATGTTTATTTCAGACTCTAAAAACGTAGAAATCGTGTTTCAAGTTGAAATACGCCTTGAAAACGAAAAATGTTCGTTTCAGACTCTAAAACCGCAGAAATCGTGTTTCAAGTTGAAATACGCCTTGGCACCATATCTCACCTAAAGTAAATGGTAGAATCAAACTTTAACCAAACGTAATGTTTGTACCTAGGGTAAAGTTAAAAAGTTTAAACAATTTTAAAATATCACTATATTTAGGCGAGTAAACGAAAAATGTTTATTTCAGACTCTAAAAACGTAGAAATCGTGTTTCAAGTTGAAATACGCCTTGTAAACGAAAAATGTTCGTTTCAGACTCTAAAACCGCTGAAATCGTGTTTCAAGTTGAAATACGCCTTGGCACCATATCTCACCTAAAGTAAATGGTAGAATCAAACTTTAACCAAACGTAATGTTTGTACCTAGGGTAAAGTTAAAAAGTTTAAACAATTTTAAAATATCACCAGATTTAGGCGAGTAAACGAAAAATGTTCATTTTAGACTCTAAAAACTTAGAAATCGTGTTTCAAGTTGAAATACGCCTTGTAAACGAAAAATGTTCATTTCAGACTCTAATAACGTAGAAATCGTGTTTCAAGTTGAAATACGCCTTGGCACCATATCTCACCTAAAGTAAATGGTAGAATCAAACTTTAACCAAACGTAATGTTTGTACCTAGGGTAAAGTTAAAAAGTTTAAACAATTTTAAAATATCACTATATTTAGGCGAGTAAACGAAAAATGTTTATTTCAGACTCTAAAAACGTAGAAATCGTGTTTCAAGTTGAAATACGCCTTGTAAACGAAAAATGTTCGTTTCAGACTCTAAAACCGCTGAAATCGTGTTTCAAGTTGAAATACGCCTTGGCACCATATCTCACCTAAAGTAAATGGTAGAATCAAACTTTAACCAAACGTAATGTTTGTACCTAGGGTAAAGTTAAAAAGTTTAAACAATTTTAAAATATCACTATATTTAGGCGAGTAAACGAAAAATGTTCATTTCAGACTCTAAAACCGCAGAAATCGTGTTTCAAGTTGAAATACGCCTTGGCACCATATCTCACCTAAAGTAAATGGTAGAATCAAACTTTAACCAAACGTAATGTTTGTACCTAGGATAAAGTTAAAAAGTTTAAACAATTTTAAAATATCACTATATTTAGGCGAGTAAACAAAAAATGTTCATTTCAGACTCTAAAAACGTAGAAATCGTATTTCAAGTTAAAATACGCCTTGTAAACGAAAAATGTTCGTTTCAGACTCTAAAACCGCAGAAATCGTGTTTCAAGTTGAAATACGCCTTGGCACCATATCTCACCTAAAGTAAATGGTAGAATCAAACTTTAACCAAACGTAATGTTTGTACCTAGGGTAAAGTTTAAAAGTTTAAACAATTTTAAAATATCACCAGATTTAGGCGAGTAAACGAAAAATGTTCATTTTAGACTCTAAAAACGTAGAAATCGTGTTTACAGTTGAAATACGCCTTGGGACCATATCTCACCTAAAGTAAATGGTAGAATCAAACTTTAACCAAACGTAATGTTTGTACCTAGGGTAAAGTTGAAAAGTTTAAACAATTTTAAAATATCACTATATTTAGGCGAGTAAACGAAAAATGTTCGTTTCAGACTCTAAAACCGCAGAAATCGTGTTTCAAGTTGAAATACGCCTTGGCACCATATCTCACCTAAAGTAAATGGTAGAATCAAACTTTAACCAAACGTAATGTTTGTACCTAGGGTAAAGTTAAAAAGTTTAAACAATTTTAAAATATCACCAGATTTAGGCGAGTAAACGAAAAATGTTCATTTCAAACTCTAAAAACGTAGAAATCGTGTTTCAAGTTGAAATACGCCTTGGCACCATATCTCACCTAAAGTAAATGGTAGAATCAAACTTTAACCAAACGTAATGTTTGTACCTAGGGTAAAGTTAAAAAGTTTAAACAATTTTAAAATATCACCAGATTTAGGCGAGTAAACGAAAAATGTTCATTTTAGACTCTAAAAACGTAGAAATCGTATTTCAAGTTGAAATACGCCTTGTAAACGAAAAATGTTCGTTTTAGACTCTAAAACCGCAGAAATCGTGTTTCAAGTTGAAATACGCCTTGGCACCATATCTCACCTAAAGTAAATGGTAGAATCAAACTTTAACCAAACGTAATGTTTGTACCTAGGGTAAAGTTTAAAAGTTTAAACAATTTTAAAATATCACCAGATTTAGGCGAGTAAACGAAAAATGTTCATTTCAAACTCTAAAAACGTAGAAATCGTGTTTCAAGTTGAAATACGCCTTGTAAACGAAAAATGTTCATTTCAGACTCTAATAACGTAGAAATCGTGTTTCAAGTTGAAATACGCCTTGGCACCATATCTCACCTAAAGTAAATGGTAGAATCAAACTTTAACCAAACGTAATGTTTGTACCTAGGGTAAAGTTAAAAAGTTTAAACAATTTTAAAATATCACTATATTTAGGCGAGTAAACGAAAAATGTTTATTTCAGACTCTAAAAACGTAGAAATCGTGTTTCAAGTTGAAATACGCCTTGTAAACGAAAAATGTTCGTTTCAGACTCTAAAACCGCTGAAATCGTGTTTCAAGTTGAAATACGCCTTGACACCATATCTCACCTAAAGTAAATGGTAGAATCAAACTTTAACCAAACGTAATGTTTGTACCTAGGCTAAAGTTAAAAAGTTTAAACAATTTTAAAATATCACCAGAGTTAGGCGAGTAAACGAAAAATGTTCATTTCAAACTCTAAAAACGTAGAAATCGTATTTCAAGTTGAAATACGCCTTGTAAACGAAAAATGTTCGTTTTAGACTCTAAAACCGCAGAAATCGTGTTTCAAGTTGAAATACGCCTTGGCACCATATCTCACCTAAAGTAAATGGTAGAATCAAACTTTAACCAATTGTAATGTTTGTACCTAGGGTAAAGTTAAAAAGTTTAAACAATTTTAAAATATCACTATATTTAGGCGAGTAAACGAAAAATGTTCATTTCAGACTCTAAAAACGTAGAAATCGTGTTTCAAGTTGAAATACGCCCTGTAAACGAAAAATGTTCGTTTTTGACTCTAAAACCGCAGAAATCGTGTTTCAAGTTGAAATACGCCTTGTAAACGAAAAATGTTCGTTTCAGACTCTAAAACCGCAGAAATCGTGTTTCAAGTTGAAATACGCCTTGGGACCATATCTCACCTAAAGTAAATGGTAGAATCAAACTTTAACCAAACGTAATGTTTGTACCTAGGGTAAAGTTGAAAAGTTTAAACAATTTTAAAATATCACTATATTTAGGCGAGTAAACGAAAAATGTTCATTTCAGAATCTAAAAACGTAGAAATCGTGTTTCAAGTTGAAATACGCCTTGTAAACGAAAAATGTTCGTTTCAGACACTAAAACCGCAGAAATCGTGTTTCAAGTTGAAATACGCCTTGGCACCATATCTCACCTAAAGTAAATGGTAGAATCAAACTTTAACCAAACGTAATGTTTGTACCTAGGGTAAAGTTGAAAAGTTTAAACAATTTAAAAATATCACTATATTTAGGCGAGGAAACGAAAAATGTTTATTTCAGACTCTAAAAACGTAGAAATCGTGTTTCAAGTTGAAATACGCCTTGAAAACGAAAAATGTTCGTTTCAGACTCTAAAACCGCAGAAATCGTGTTTCAAGTTGAAATACGCCTTGGCACCATATCTCACCTAAAGTAAATGGTAGAATCAAACTTTAACCAAACGTAATGTTTGTACCTAGGGTAAAGTTAAAAAGTTTAAACAATTTTAAAATATCACCAGAGTTAGGCGAGTAAACGAAAAATGTTCATTTCAAACTCTAAAAACGTAGAAATCGTGTTTCAAGTTGAAATACGCCTTGTAAACGAAAAATGTTCGTTTCAGACTCTAAAACCGCAGAAATCGTGTTTCAAGTTGAAATACGCCTTGGCACCATATCTCACCTAAAGTAAATGGTAGAATCAAACTTTAACCAAACGTAATGTTTGTACCTAGGGTAAAGTTAAAAAGTTTAAACAATTTTAAAATATCACTATATTTAGGCGAGTAAACGAAAAATGTTCATTTCAGACTCTAAAAACGTAGAAATCGTATTTCAAGTTAAAATACGCCTTGTAAACGAAAAATGTTCGTTTCAGACTCTAAAACCGCAGAAATCGTGTTTCAAGTTGAAATACGCCTTGGCACCATATCTCACCTAAAGTAAATGGTAGAATCAAACTTTAACCAAACGTAATGTTTGTACCTAGGGTAAAGTTAAAAAGTTTAAACAATTTTAAAATATCACCAGATTTAGGCGAGTAAACGAAAAATGTTCATTTTAGACTCTAAAAACGTAGAAATCGTGTTTCAAGTTGAAATACGCCTTGTAAACGAAAAATGTTCATTTCAGACTCTAATAACGTAGAAATCGTGTTTCAAGTTGAAATACGCCTTGGCACCATATCTCACCTAAAGTAAATGGTAGAATCAAACTTTAACCAAACGTAATGTTTGTACCTAGGGTAAAGTTAAAAAGTTTAAACAATTTTAAAATATCACTATATTTAGGCGAGTAAACGAAAAATGTTTATTTCAGACTCTAAAAACGTAGAAATCGTGTTTCAAGTTGAAATACGCCTTGTAAACGAAAAATGTTCGTTTCAGACTCTAAAACCGCTGAAATCGTGTTTCAAGTTGAAATACGCCTTGACACCATATCTCACCTAAAGTAAATGGTAGAATCAAACTTTAACCAAACGTAATGTTTGTACCTAGGGTTAAAAAGTTTAAACAATTTTAAAATATCACTATATTTAGGCGAGTAAACGAAAAATGTTCATTTCAGACTCTAAAAACGTAGAAATCGTATTTCAAGTTAAAATACGCCTTGTAAACGAAAAATGTTCGTTTCAGACTCTAAAACCGCAGAAATCGTGTTTCAAGTTGAAATACGACTTGGCACCATATCTCACCTAAAGTAAATGGTAGAATCAAACTTTAACCAAACGTAATGTTTGTACCTAGGGTAAAGTTAAAAAGTTTAAACAATTTTAAAATATCACCAGATTTAGGCGAGTAAACGAAAAATGTTCATTTTAGACTCTAAAAACTTAGAAATCGTGTTTCAAGTTGAAATACGCCTTGTAAACGAAAAATGTTCATTTCAGACTCTAATAACGTAGAAATCGTGTTTCAAGTTGAAATACGCCTTGGCACCATATCTCACCTAAAGTAAATGGTAGAATCAAACTTTAACCAAACGTAATGTTTGTACCTAGGGTAAAGTTAAAAAGTTTAAACAATTTTAAAATATCACTATATTTAGGCGAGTAAACGAAAAATGTTTATTTCAGACTCTAAAAACGTAGAAATCGTGTTTCAAGTTGAAATACGCCTTGTAAACGAAAAATGTTCGTTTCAGACTCTAAAACCGCTGAAATCGTGTTTCAAGTTGAAATACGCCTTGGCACCATATCTCACCTAAAGTAAATGGTAGAATCAAACTTTAACCAAACGTAATGTTTGTACCTAGGGTAAAGTTAAAAAGTTTAAACAATTTTAAAATATCACTATATTTAGGCGAGTAAACGAAAAATGTTCATTTCAGACTCTAAAAACGTAGAAATCGTGTTTCAAGTTGAAATACGCCTTGTAAACGAAAAATGTTCGTTTCAGACTCTAAAACCGCAGAAATCGTGTTTCAAGTTGAAATACGCCTTGGCACCATATCTCACCTAAAGTAAATGGTAGAATCAAACTTTAACCAAACGTAATGTTTGTACCTAGGATAAAGTTAAAAAGTTTAAACAATTTTAAAATATCACTATATTTAGGCGAGTAAACAAAAAATGTTCATTTCAGACTCTAAAAACGTAGAAATCGTATTTCAAGTTAAAATACGCCTTGTAAACGAAAAATGTTCGTTTCAGACTCTAAAACCGCAGAAATCGTGTTTCAAGTTGAAATACGCCTTGGCACCATATCTCACCTAAAGTAAATGGTAGAATCAAACTTTAACCAAACGTAATGTTTGTACCTAGGGTAAAGTTTAAAAGTTTAAACAATTTTAAAATATCACCAGATTTAGGCGAGTAAACGAAAAATGTTCATTTTAGACTCTAAAAACGTAGAAATCGTGTTTACAGTTGAAATACGCCTTGGGACCATATCTCACCTAAAGTAAATGGTAGAATCAAACTTTAACCAAACGTAATGTTTGTACCTAGGGTAAAGTTGAAAAGTTTAAACAATTTTAAAATATCACTATATTTAGGCGAGTAAACGAAAAATGTTCGTTTCAGACTCTAAAACCGCAGAAATCGTGTTTCAAGTTGAAATACGCCTTGGCACCATATCTCACCTAAAGTAAATGGTAGAATCAAACTTTAACCAAACGTAATGTTTGTACCTAGGGTAAAGTTAAAAAGTTTAAACAATTTTAAAATATCACCAGATTTAGGCGAGTAAACGAAAAATGTTCATTTCAAACTCTAAAAACGTAGAAATCGTGTTTCTAGTTGAAATACGCCTTGTAAACGAAAAATGTTCGTTTCAGACTCTAAAACCGCTGAAATCGTGTTTCAAGTTGAAATACGCCTTGGCACCATATCTCACCTAAAGTAAATGGTAGAATCAAACTTTAACCAAACGTAATGTTTGTACCTAGGGTAAAGTTAAAAAGTTTAAACAATTTTAAAATATCACTATATTTAGGCGAGTAAACGAAAAATGTTCATTTCAGACTCTAAAAACGTAGAAATCGTGTTTCAAGTTAAAATACGCCTTGTAAACGAAAAATGTTCGTTTCAGACTCTAAAACCGCAGAAATCGTGTTTCAAGTTGAAATACGCCTTGGCACCATATCTCACCTAAAGTAAATGGTATAATCAAACTTTAACCAAACGTAATGTTTGTACCTAGGGTAAAGTTAAAAAGTTTAAACAATTTTAAAATATCACCAGATTTAGGCGAGTAAACGAAAAATGTTCATTTTAGACTCTAAAAACGTAGAAATCGTGTTTCAAGTTGAAATACGCCTTGTAAACGAAAAATGTTCATTTCAGACTCTAATAACGTAGAAATCGTGTTTCAAGTTGAAATACGCCTTGGCACCATATCTCACCTAAAGTAAATGGTAGAATCAAACTTTAACCAAACGTAATGTTTGTACCTAGGGTAAAGTTAAAAAGTTTAAACAATTTTAAAATATCACTATATTTAGGCGAGTAAACGAAAAATGTTCATTTCAGACTCTAAAAACGTAGAAATCGTGTTTCAAGTTGAAATACGCCTTGTAAACGAAAAATGTTCGTTTCAGACTCTAAAACCGCAGAAATCGTGTTTCAAGTTGAAATACGCCTTGGCACCATATCTCACCTAAGTAAATGGTAGAATCAAACTTTAACTAAACGTAATGTTTGTACCTAGGGTAAAGTTAAAAAGTTTAAACAATTTCAAAATATCACTATATTTAGGCGAGTAAACGAAAAATGTTCATTTCAGACTCTAAAAACGTAGAAATCGTGTTTCAAGTTAAAATACGCCTTGTAAACGAAAAATGTTCGTTTCAGACTCTAAAACCGCAGAAATCGTGTTTCAAGTTGAAATACGCCTTGGCACCATATCTCACCTAAAGTAAATGGTATAATCAAACTTTAACCAAACGTAATGTTTGTACCTAGGGTAAAGTTAAAAAGTTTAAACAATTTTAAAATATCACCAGATTTAGGCGAGTAAACGAAAAATGTTCATTTCAGACTCTAAAAACGTAGAAATCGTGTTTCAAGTTGAAATACGCCTTGGCACCATATCTCACCTAAAGTAAATGGTAGAATCAAACTTTAACCAAACGTAATGTTTGTACCTAGGGTAAAGTTAAAAAGTTTAAACAATTTTAAAATATCACTATATTTAGGCGAGTAAACGAAAAATGTTCATTTCAGACTCTAAAAACGTAGAAATCGTGTTTCAAGTTGAAATACGCCTTGTAAACGAAAAATGTTCGTTTCAGACTCTAAAACCGCAGAAATCGTGTTTCAAGTTGAAATACGCCCTGGGACCATATCTCACCTAAAGTAAATGGTAGAATCAAACTTTAACCAAACGTAATGTTTGTACCTAGGGTAAAGTTGAAAAGTTTAAACAATTTTAAAATATCACTATATTTAGGCGAGTAAACGAAAAATGTTCATTTCAGACTCTAAAAACGTAGAAATCGTGTTTCAAGTTGAAATACGCCTTGGGACCATATCTCACCTAAAGTAAATGGTAGAATCAAACTTTAACCAAACGTAATGTTTGTACCTAGGGTAAAGTTGAAAAGTTTAAACAATTTTAAAATATCACTATATTTAGGCGAGTAAACGAAAAATGTTCGTTTCAGACTCTAAAACCGCAGAAATCGTGTTTCAAGTTGAAATACGCCTTGGCACCATATCTCACCTAAAGTAAATGGTAGAATCAAACTTTAACCAAACGTAATGTTTGTACCTAGGGTAAAGTTAAAAAGTTTAAACAATTTTAAAATATCACCAGATTTAGGCGAGTAAACGAAAAATGTTCATTTCAAACTCTAAAAACGTAGAAATCGTGTTTCAAGTTGAAATACGCCTTGTAAACGAAAAATGTTCGTTTCAGACTCTAAAACCGCTGAAATCGTGTTTCAAGTTGAAATACGCCTTGGCACCATATCTCACCTAAAGTAAATGGTAGAATCAAACTTTAACCAAACGTAATGTTTGTACCTAGGGTAAAGTTAAAAAGTTTAAACAATTTTAAAATATCACTATATTTAGGCGAGTAAACGAAAAATGTTCATTTCAGACTCTAAAAACGTAGAAATCGTGTTTCAAGTTGAAATACGCCTTGTAAACGAAAAATGTTCGTTTCAGACTCTAAAACCGCAGAAATCGTGTTTCAAGTTGAAATACGCCTTGTAAACGAAAAATGTTCGTTTCAGACTCTAAAACCGCAGAAATCGTGTTTCAAGTTGAAATACGCCTTGGGACCATATCTAACCTAAAGTAAATGGTAGAATCAAACTTTAACCAAACGTAATGTTTGTACCTAGGGTAAAGTTAAAAAGTTTAAACGATTTTAAAATATCACTATATTTAGGCGAGTAAACGAAAAATGTTCATTTCAGACTCTAAAACCGCAGAAATCGTGTTTCAAGTTGAAATACGCCTTGGCACCATATCTCACCTAAAGTAAATGGTAGAATCAAACTTTAACCAAACGTAATGTTTGTACCTAGGGTAAAGTTGAAAAGTTTAAACAATTTTAAAATATCACTATATTTAGGCGAGTAAACGAAAAATGTTCGTTTCAGACTCTAAAACCGCAGAAATCGTGTTTCAAGTTGAAATACGCCTTGTAAACGAAAAATGTTCGTTTCAGACTGTAAAACCGCAGAAATCGTGTTTCAAGTTGAAATACGCCTTGGCACCATATCTCACCTAAAGTAAATGGTAGAATCAAACTTTAACCAAACGTAATGTTTGTACCTAGGGTAAAGTTAAAAAGTTTAAACAATTTTAAAATATCACTATATTTAGGCGAGTAAACGAAAAATGTTCATTTCAGACTCTAAAAACGTAGAAATCGTGTTTCAAGTTGAAATACGCCTTGTAAACGAAAAATGTTCGTTTCAGACTGTAAAACCGCAGAAATCGTGTTTCAAGTTGAAATACGCCTTGTAAACGAAAAATGTTCGTTTCAGACTCTAAAACCGCAGAAATCGTGTTTCAAGTTGAAATACGCCTTGGGACCATATCTCACCTAAAGTAAATGGTAGAATCAAACTTTAACCAAACGTAATGTTTGTACCTAGGGTAAAGTTGAAAAGTTTAAACAATTTTAAAATATCACTATATTTAGGCGAGTAAACGAAAAATGTTCATTTCAGACTCTAAAAACGTAGAAATCGTGTTTCAAGTTGAAATACGCCTTGGGACCATATCTCACCTAAAGTAAATGGTAGAATCAAACTTTAACCAAACGTAATGTTTGTACCTAGGGTAAAGTTGAAAAGTTTAAACAATTTTAAAATATCACTATATTTAGGCGAGTAAACGAAAAATGTTCATTTCAGACTCTAAAACCGCAGAAATCGTGTTTCAAGTTGAAATACGCCTTGGGACCATATCTAACCTAAAGTAAATGGTAGAATCAAACTTTAACCAAACGTAATGTTTGTACCTAGGGTAAAGTTAAAAAGTTTAAACAATTTTAAAATATCACTATATTTAGGCGAGTAAACGAAAAATGTTCATTTCAGACTCTAAAACCGCAGAAATCGTGTTTCAAGTTGAAATACGCCTTGGTACCATATCTCACCTAAAGTAAATGGTAGAATCAAACTTTAACTAAACGTAATGTTTGTACCTAGGGTAAAGTTAAAAAGTTTAAACAATTTTAAAATATCACTATATTTAGGCGAGTAAACGAAAAATGTTCATTTCAGACTCTAAAAACGTAGAAATCGTGTTTCAAGTTGAAATACGCCTTGTAAACAAAAAATGTTCGTTTCAGACTCTAAAACCGCAGAAATCGTGTTTCAAGTTGAAATACGCCTTGGCACCATATCTCACCTAAAGTAAATGGTATAATCAAACTTTAACCAAACGTAATGTTTGTACCTAGGGTAAAGTTAAAAAGTTTAAACAATTTTAAAATATCACCAGATTTAGGCGAGTAAACGAAAAATGTTCATTTTAGACTCTAAAAACGTAGAAATCGTGTTTCAAGTTAAAATACGCCTTGTAAACGAAAAATGTTCATTTCAGACTCTAATAACGTAGAAATCGTGTTTCAAGTTAAAATACGCCTTGGCACCATATCTCACCTAAAGTAAATGGTAGAATCAAACTTTAACCAAACGTAATGTTTGTACCTAGGGTAAAGTTAAAAAGTTTAAACAATTTTAAAATATCACTATATTTAGGCGAGTAAACGAAAAATGTTCATTTCAGACTCTAAAAACGTAGAAATCGTGTTTCAAGTTGAAATACGCCTTGTAAACGAAAAATGTTCGTTTCAGACTCTAAAACCGCAGAAATCGTGTTTCAAGTTGAAATACGCCTTGGCACCATATCTCACCTAAAGTAAATGGTAGAATCAAACTTTAACCAAACGTAATGTTTGTACCTAGGGTAAAGTTAAAAAGTTTAAACAATTTTAAAATATCACTATATTTAGGCGAGTAAACGAAAAATGTTCATTTCAGACTCTAAAAACGTAGAAATCGTGTTTCAAGTTAAAATACGCCTTGTAAACGAAAAATGTTCGTTTCAGACTAAAACCGCAGAAATCGTGTTTCAAGTTGAAATACGCCTTGTAAACGAAAAATGTTCGTTTCAGACTCTAAAACCGCAGAAATCGTGTTTCAAGTTGAAATACGCCTTGGGACCATATCTCACCTAAAGTAAATGGTAGAATCAAACTTTAACCAAACGTAATGTTTGTACCTAGGGTAAAGTTGAAAAGTTTAAACAATTTTAAAATATCACTATATTTAGGCGAGTAAACGAAAAATGTTCATTTCAGACTCTAAAAACGTAGAAATCGTGTTTCAAGTTGAAATACGCCTTGGGACCATATCTCACCTAAAGTAAATGGTAGAATCAAACTTTAACCAAACGTAATGTTTGTACCTAGGGTAAAGTTGAAAAGTTTAAACAATTTTAAAATATCACTATATTTAGGCGAGTAAACGAAAAATGTTCGTTTCAGACTCTAAAACCGCAGAAATCGTGTTTCAAGTTGAAATACGCCTTGGCATTATATCTCACCTAAAGTAAATGGTAGAATCAAACTTTAACCAAACGTAATGTTTGTACCTAGGGTAAAGTTAAAAAGTTTAAACAATTTTAAAATATCACCAGATTTAGGCGAGTAAACGAAAAATGTTCATTTCAAACTCTAAAAACGTAGAAATCGTGTTTCAAGTTGAAATACGCCTTGTAAACGAAAAATGTTCGTTTCAGACTCTAAAACCGCTGAAATCGTGTTTCAAGTTGAAATACGCCTTGGCACCATATCTCACCTAAAGTAAATGGTAGAATCAAACTTTAACCAAACGTAATGTTTGTACCTAGGGTAAAGTTAAAAAGTTTAAACAATTTTAAAATATCACTATATTTAGGCGAGTAAACGAAAAATGTTCATTTCAGACTCTAAAAACGTAGAAATCGTGTTTCAAGTTGAAATACGTCTTGTAAACGAAAAATGTTCGTTTCAGACTCTAAAACCGCAGAAATCGTGTTTCAAGTTGAAATACGCCTTGGCACCATATCTCACCTAAAGTAAATGGTATAATCAAACTTTAACCAAACGTAATGTTTGTACCTAGGGTAAAGTTAAAAAGTTTAAACAATTTTAAAATATCACCAGATTTAGGCGAGTAAACGAAAAATGTTCATTTTAGACTCTAAAAACGTAGAAATCGTGTTTCAAGTTGAAATACGCCTTGTAAACGAAAAATGTTCATTTCAGACTCTAATAACGTAGAAATCGTGTTTCAAGTTAAAATACGCCTTGGCACCATATCTCACCTAAAGTAAATGGTAGAATCAAACTTTAACCAAACGTAATGTTTGTACCTAGGGTAAAGTTAAAAAGTTTAAACAATTTTAAAATATCACTATATTTAGGCGAGTAAACGAAAAATGTTCATTTCAGACTCTAAAAACGTAGAAATCGTGTTTCAAGTTGAAATACGCCTTGTAAACGAAAAATGTTCGTTTCAGACTCTAAAACCGCAGAAATCGTGTTTCAAGTTGAAATACGCCTTGGCACCATATCTCACCTAAAGTAAATGGTAGAATCAAACTTTAACCAAACGTAATGTTTGTACCTAGGGTAAAGTTAAAAAGTTTAAACAATTTTAAAATATCACTATATTTAGGCGAGTAAACGAAAAATGTTCATTTCAGACTCTAAAAACGTAGAAATCGTGTTTCAAGTTAAAATACGCCTTGTAAACGAAAAATGTTCGTTTCAGACTCTAAAACCGCAGAAATCGTGTTTCAAGTTGAAATACGCCTTGTAAACGAAAAATGTTCGTTTCAGACTCTAAAACCGCAGAAATCGTGTTTCAAGTTGAAATACGCCTTGGGACCATATCTCACCTAAAGTAAATGGTAGAATCAAACTTTAACCAAACGTAATGTTTGTACCTAGGGTAAAGTTGAAAAGTTTAAACAATTTTAAAATATCACTATATTTAGGCGAGTAAACGAAAAATGTTCATTTCAGACTCTAAAAACGTAGAAATCGTGTTTCAAGTTGAAATACGCCTTGGGACCATATCTCACCTAAAGTAAATGGTAGAATCAAACTTTAACCAAACGTAATGTTTGTACCTAGGGTAAAGTTGAAAAGTTTAAACAATTTTAAAATATCACTATATTTAGGCGAGTAAACGAAAAATGTTCGTTTCAGACTCTAAAACCGCAGAAATCGTGTTTCAAGTTGAAATACGCCTTGGCACCATATCTCACCTAAAGTAAATGGTAGAATCAAACTTTAACCAAACGTAATGTTTGTACCTAGGGTAAAGTTAAAAAGTTTAAACAATTTTAAAATATCACCAGATTTAGGCGAGTAAACGAAAAATGTTCATTTCAAACTCTAAAAACGTAGAAATCGTGTTTCAAGTTGAAATACGCCTTGTAAACGAAAAATGTTCGTTTCAGACTCTAAAACCGCTGAAATCGTGTTTCAAGTTGAAATACGCCTTGGCACCATATCTCACCTAAAGTAAATGGTAGAATCAAACTTTAACCAAACGTAATGTTTGTACCTAGGGTAAAGTTAAAAAGTTTAAACAATTTTAAAATATCACTATATTTAGGCGAGTAAACGAAAAATGTTCATTTCAGACTCTAAAAACGTAGAAATCGTGTTTCAAGTTGAAATACGTCTTGTAAACGAAAAATGTTCGTTTCAGACTCTAAAACCGCAGAAATCGTGTTTCAAGTTGAAATACGCCTTGGCACCATATCTCACCTAAAGTAAATGGTAGAATCAAACTTTAACCAAACGTAATGTTTGTACCTAGGGTAAAGTTAAAAAGTTTAAACAATTTTAAAATATCACTATATTTAGGCGAGTAAACGAAAAATGTTCATTTCAGACTCTAAAAACGTAGAAATCGTGTTTCAAGTTGAAATACGCCTTGTAAACGAAAAATGTTCGTTTCAGACTCTAAAACCGCAGAAATCGTGTTTCAAGTTGAAATACGCCTTGTAAACGAAAAATGTTCGTTTCAGACTCTAAAACCGCAGAAATCGTGTTTCAAGTTGAAATACGCCTTGGGACCATATCTCACCTAAAGTAAATGGTAGAATCAAACTTTCACCAAACGTAATGTTTGTACCTAGGGTAAAGTTGAAAAGTTTAAACAATTTTAAAATATCACTATATTTAGGCGAGTAAACGAAAAATGTTCATTTCAGACTCTAAAAACGTAGAAATCGTGTTTCAAGTTGAAATACGCCTTGGGACCATATCTCACCTAAAGTAAATGGTAGAATCAAACTTTAACCAAACGTAATGTTTGTACCTAGGGTAAAGTTAAAAAGTTTAAACAATTTTAAAATATCACCAGATTTAGGCGAGTAAACGAAAAATGTTCATTTTAGACTCTAAAAACGTAGAAATCGTGTTTCAAGTTGAAATACGCCTTGTAAACGAAAAATGTTCATTTCAGACTCTAATAACGTAGAAATCGTGTTTCAAGTTGAAATACGCCTTGGCACCATATCTCACCTAAAGTAAATGGTAGAATCAAACTTTAACCAAACGTAATGTTTGTACCTAGGGTAAAGTTAAAAAGTTTAAACAATTTTAAAATATCACTATATTTAGGCGAGTAAACGAAAAATGTTCATTTCAGACTCTAAAAACGTAGAAATCGTGTTTCAAGTTGAAATACGCCTTGTAAACGAAAAATGTTCGTTTCAGACTCTAAAACCGCAGAAATCGTGTTTCAAGTTGAAATACGCCTTGGCACCATATCTCACCTAAAGTAAATGGTAGAATCAAACTTTAACCAAACGTAATGTTTGTACCTAGGGTAAAGTTAAAAAGTTTAAACAATTTTAAAATATCACTATATTTAGGCGAGTAAACGAAAAATGTTCATTTCAGACTCTAAAAACGTAGAAATCGTGTTTCAAGTTAAAATACGCCTTGTAAACGAAAAATGTTCGTTTCAGACTCTAAAACCGCAGAAATCGTGTTTCAAGTTGAAATACGCCTTGTAAACGAAAAATGTTCGTTTCAGACTCTAAAACCGCAGAAATCGTGTTTCAAGTTGAAATACGCCTTGGGACCATATCTCACCTAAAGTAAATGGTAGAATCAAACTTTAACCAAACGTAATGTTTGTACCAAGGGTAAAGTTGAAAAGTTTAAACAATTTTAAGATATCACTATATCTAAATATAGTGATATCTTAAAATTGTTTAAACTTTTCATTTTTCGTTTACTCGCCTAAGCGAGTAAACGAAAAATGTTCGTTTCAGACTCTAAAACCGCAGAAATCGTGTTTCAAGTTGAAATACGCCTTGGGACCATATCTCACCTAAAGTAAATGGTAGAATCAAACTTTAACCAAACGTAATGTTTGTACCAAGGGTAAAGTTGAAAAGTTTAAACAATTTTAAGATATCACTATATTTAGGCGAGTAAACGAAAAATGTTCGTTTCAGACTCTAAAACCGCAGAAATCGTGTTTCAAGTTGAAATACGCCTTGGCACCATATCTCACCTAAAGTAAATGGTAGAATCAAACTTTAACCAAACGTAATGTTTGTACCTAGGGTAAAGTTAAAAAGTTTAAACAATTTTAAAATATCACCAGATTTAGGCGAGTAAACGAAAAATGTTCATTTCAAACTCTAAAAACGTAGAAATCGTGTTTCAAGTTGAAATACGCCTTGTAAACGAAAAATGTTCGTTTCAGACTCTAAAACCGCTGAAATCGTGTTTCAAGTTGAAATACGCCTTGGCACCATATCTCACCTAAAGTAAATGGTAGAATCAAACTTTAACCAAACGTAATGTTTGTACCTAGGGTAAAGTTAAAAAGTTTAAACAATTTTAAAATATCACTATATTTAGGCGAGTAAACGAAAAATGTTCATTTCAGACTCTAAAAACGTAGAAATCGTGTTTCAAGTTAAAATACGCCTTGTAAACGAAAAATGTTCGTTTCAGACTCTAAAACCGCAGAAATCGTGTTTCAAGTTGAAATACGCCTTGTAAACGAAAAATGTTCGTTTCAGACTCTAAAACCGCAGATATCGTGTTTCAAGTTGAAATACGCCTTGGGACCATATCTCACCTAAAGTAAATGGTAGAATCAAACTTTAACCAAACGTAATGTTTGTACCTAGGGTAAAGTTAAAAAGTTTAAACAATTTTAAAATATCACTATATTTAGGCGAGTAAACGAAAAAGGTTCATTTCAGACTCTAAAAACGTAGAAATCGTGTTTCAAGTTGAAATACGCCTTGTAAACGAAAAATGTTCGTTTCAGACTCTAAAACCGCAGAAATCGTGTTTCAAGTTGAAATACGCCTTGGCACCATATCTCACCTAAAGTAAATGGTAGAATCAAACTTTAACCAAACGTAATGTTTGTACCTAGGGTAAAGTTAAAAAGTTTAAACAATTTTAAAATATCACTATATTTAGGCGAGTAAACGAAAAATGTTCATTTCAGACTCTAAAAACGTAGAAATCGTGTTTCAAGTTGAAATACGCCTTGTAAACGAAAAAAGTTCGTTTCAGACTCTAAAACCGCAGAAATCGTGTTTCAAGTTGAAATACGCCTTGTAAACGAAAAATGTTCGTTTCAGACTCTAAAACCGCAGAAATCGTGTTTCAAGTTGAAATACGCCTTGGGACCATATCTCACCTAAAGTAAATGGTAGAATCAAACTTTAACCAAACGTAATGTTTGTACCTAGGGTAAAGTTGAAAAGTTTAAACAATTTTAAAATATCACTATATTTAGGCGAGTAAACGAAAAATGTTCATTTCAGACTCTAAAAACGTAGAAATCGTGTTTACAAGTTGAAATACGCCTTGGGACCATATCTCACCTAAAGTAAATGGTAGAATCAAACTTTAACCAAACGTAATGTTTGTACCTAGGGTAAAGTTAAAAAGTTTAAACAATTTTAAAATATCACCAGATTTAGGCGAGTAAACGAAAAATGTTCATTTTAGACTCTAAAAACGTAGAAATCGTGTTTCAAGTTGAAATACGCCTTGTAAACGAAAAATGTTCATTTCAGACTCTAATAACGTAGAAATCGTGTTTCAAGTTGAAATACGCCTTGGCACCATATCTCACCTAAAGTAAATGGTAGAATCAAACTTTAACCAAACGTAATGTTTGTACCTAGGGTAAAGTTAAAAAGTTTAAACAATTTTAAAATATCACTATATTTAGGCGAGTAAACGAAAAATGTTCATTTCAGACTCTAAAAACGTAGAAATCGTGTTTCAAGTTGAAATACGCCTTGTAAACGAAAAATGTTCGTTTCAGACTCTAAAACCGCAGAAATCGTGTTTCAAGTTGAAATACGCCTTGGCACCATATCTCACCTAAAGTAAATGGTAGAATCAAACTTTAACCAAACGTAATGTTTGTACCTAGGGTAAAGTTAAAAAGTTTAAATAATTTTAAAATATCACTATATTTAGGCGAGTAAACGAAAAATGTTCATTTCAGACTCTAAAAACGTAGAAATCGTGTTTCAAGTTAAAATACGCCTTGTAAACGAAAAATGTTCGTTTCAGACTCTAAAACCGCAGAAATCGTGTTTCAAGTTGAAATACGCCTTGTAAACGAAAAATGTTCGTTTCAGACTCTAAAACCGCAGAAATCGTGTTTCAAGTTGAAATACGACTTGGCACCATATCTCACCTAAAGTAAATGGTAGAATCAAACTTTAACCAAACGTAATGTTTGTACCAAGGGTAAAGTTGAAAAGTTTAAACAATTTTAAGATATCACTATATTTAGGCGAGTAAACGAAAAATGTTCGTTTCAGACTCTAAAACCGCAGAAATCGTGTTTCAAGTTGAAATACGCCTTGGCACCATATCTCACCTAAAGTAAATGGTAGAATCAAACTTTAACCAAACGTAATGTTTGTACCTAGGGTAAAGTTAAAAAGTTTAAACAATTTTAAAATATCACTATATTTAGGCGAGTAAACGAAAAATGTTCATTTCAGACTCTAAAAACGTAGAAATCGTGTTTCAAGTTGAAATACGCCTTGTAAACGAAAAATGTTCGTTTCAGACTCTAAAACCGCAGAAATCGTGTTTCAAGTTGAAATACGCCTTGGCACCATATCTCACCTAAAGTAAATGGTAGAATCAAACTTTAACCAAACGTAATGTTTGTACCTAGGGTAAAGTTAAAAAGTTTAAACAATTTTAAAATATCACTATATTTAGGCGAGTAAACGAAAAATGTTCATTTCAGACTCTAAAAACGTAGAAATCGTGTTTCAAGTTGAAATACGCCTTGTAAACGAAAAATGTTCGTTTCAGACTCTAAAACCGCAGAAATCGTGTTTCAAGTTGAAATACGCCTTGTAAACGAAAAATGTTCGTTTCAGACTCTAAAACCGCAGATATCGTGTTTCAAGTTGAAATACGCCTTGGGACCATATCTCACCTAAAGTAAATGGTAGAATCAAACTTTAACCAAACGTAATGTTTGTACCTAGGGTAAAGTTGAAAAGTTTAAACAATTTTAAAATATCACTATATTTAGGCGAGTAAACGAAAAATGTTCATTTCAGACTCTAAAAACGTAGAAATCGTGTTTCAAGTTGAAATACGCCTTGGGACCATATCTCACCTAAAGTAAATGGTAGAATCAAACTTTAACCAAACGTAATGTTTGTACCTAGGGTAAAGTTGAAAAGTTTAAACAATTTTAAAATATCACTATATTTAGGCGAGTAAACGAAAAATGTTCATTTCAGACTCTAAAAACGTAGAAATCGTGTTTCAAGTTGAAATACGCCTTGGCACCATATCTCACCTAAAGTAAATGGTAGAATCAAACTTTAACCAAACGTAATGTTTGTACCTAGGGTAAAGTTAAAAAGTTTAAACAATTTTAAAATATCACTATATTTAGGCGAGTAAACGAAAAATGTTCATTTCAGACTCTAAAAACGTAGAAATCGTGTTTCAAGTTGAAATACGCCTTGTAAACGAAAAATGTTCGTTTCAGACTCTAAAACCGCAGAAATCGTGTTTCAAGTTGAAATACGCCTTGGCACCATATCTCACCTAAAGTAAATGGTAGAATCAAACTTTAACCAAACGTAATGTTTGTACCTAGGGTAAAGTTAAAAAGTTTAAACAATTTTAAAATATCACTATATTTAGGCGAGTAAACGAAAAATGTTCATTTCAGACTCTAAAAACGTAGAAATCGTGTTTCAAGTTGAAATACGCCTTGTAAACGAAAAATGTTCGTTTCAGACTCTAAAACCGCAGAAATCGTGTTTCAAGTTGAAATACGCCTTGTAAACGAAAAATGTTCGTTTCAGACTCTAAAACCGCAGATATCGTGTTTCAAGTTGAAATACGCCTTGGGACCATATCTCACCTAAAGTAAATGGTAGAATCAAACTTTAACCAAACGTAATGTTTGTACCTAGGGTAAAGTTGAAAAGTTTAAACAATTTTAAAATATCACTATATTTAGGCGAGTAAACGAAAAATGTTCATTTCAGACTCTAAAAACGTAGAAATCGTGTTTCAAGTTGAAATACGCCTTGGGACCATATCTCACCTAAAGTAAATGGTAGAATCAAACTTTAACCAAACGTAATGTTTGTACCTAGGGTAAAGTTGAAAAGTTTAAACAATTTTAAAATATCACTATATTTAGGCGAGTAAACGAAAAATGTTCATTTCAGACTCTAAAAACGTAGAAATCGTGTTTCAAGTTGAAATACGCCTTGGGACCATATCTCACCTAAAGTAAATGGTAGAATCAAACTTTAACCAAACGTAATGTTTGTACCTAGGGTAAAGTTGAAAAGTTTAAACAATTTTAAAATATCACTATATTTAGGCGAGTAAACGAAAAATGTTCATTTCAGACTCTAAAAACGTAGAAATCGTGTTTCAAGTTGAAATACGCCTTGGGACCATATCTCACCTAAAGTAAATGGTAGAATCAAACTTTAACCAAACGTAATGTTTGTACCTAGGGTAAAGTTGAAAAGTTTAAACAATTTTAAAATATCACTATATTTAGGCGAGTAAACGAAAAATGTTCGTTTCAGACTCTAAAACCGCAGAAATCGTGTTTCAAGTTGAAATACGCCTTGGCACCATATCTCACCTAAAGTAAATGGTAGAATCAAACTTTAACCAAACGTAATGTTTGTACCTAGGGTAAAGTTAAAAAGTTTAAACAATTTTAAAATATCACCAGATTTAGGCGAGTAAACGAAAAATGTTCATTTCAAACTCTAAAAACGTAGAAATCGTGTTTCAAGTTGAAATACGCCTTGTAAACGAAAAATGTTCGTTTCAGACTCTAAAACCGCTGAAATCGTGTTTCAAGTTGAAATACGCCTTGGCACCATATCTCACCTAAAGTAAATGGTAGAATCAAACTTTAACCAAACGTAATGTTTGTACCTAGGGTAAAGTTAAAAAGTTTAAACAATTTTAAAATATCACTATATTTAGGCGAGTAAACGAAAAATGTTCATTTCAGACTCTAAAAACGTAGAAATCGTGTTTCAAGTTGAAATACGTCTTGTAAACGAAAAATGTTCGTTTCAGACTCTAAAACCGCAGAAATCGTGTTTCAAGTTGAAATACGCCTTGGCACCATATCTCACCTAAAGTAAATGGTATAATCAAACTTTAACCAAACGTAATGTTTGTACCTAGGGTAAAGTTAAAAAGTTTAAACAATTTTAAAATATCACCAGATTTAGGCGAGTAAACGAAAAATGTTCATTTTAGACTCTAAAAACGTAGAAATCGTGTTTCAAGTTGAAATACGCCTTGTAAACGAAAAATGTTCATTTCAGACTCTAATAACGTAGAAATCGTGTTTCAAGTTAAAATACGCCTTGGCACCATATCTCACCTAAAGTAAATGGTAGAATCAAACTTTAACCAAACGTAATGTTTGTACCTAGGGTAAAGTTAAAAAGTTTAAACAATTTTAAAATATCACTATATTTAGGCGAGTAAACGAAAAATGTTCATTTCAGACTCTAAAAACGTAGAAATCGTGTTTCAAGTTGAAATACGCCTTGTAAACGAAAAATGTTCGTTTCAGACTCTAAAACCGCAGAAATCGTGTTTCAAGTTGAAATACGCCTTGGCACCATATCTCACCTAAAGTAAATGGTAGAATCAAACTTTAACCAAACGTAATGTTTGTACCTAGGGTAAAGTTAAAAAGTTTAAACAATTTTAAAATATCACTATATTTAGGCGAGTAAACGAAAAATGTTCATTTCAGACTCTAAAAACGTAGAAATCGTGTTTCAAGTTAAAATACGCCTTGTAAACGAAAAATGTTCGTTTCAGACTCTAAAACCGCAGAAATCGTGTTTCAAGTTGAAATACGCCTTGTAAACGAAAAATGTTCGTTTCAGACTCTAAAACCGCAGAAATCGTGTTTCAAGTTGAAATACGCCTTGGCACCATATCTCACCTAAAGTAAATGGTAGAATCAAACTTTAACCAAACGTAATGTTTGTACCTAGGGTAAAGTTAAAAAGTTTAAACAATTTTAAAATATCACCAGATTTAGGCGAGTAAACGAAAAATGTTCATTTCAAACTCTAAAAACGTAGAAATCGTGTTTCAAGTTGAAATACGCCTTGTAAACGAAAAATGTTCGTTTCAGACTCTAAAACCGCTGAAATCGTGTTTCAAGTTGAAATACGCCTTGGCACCATATCTCACCTAAAGTAAATGGTAGAATCAAACTTTAACCAAACGTAATGTTTGTACCTAGGGTAAAGTTAAAAAGTTTAAACAATTTTAAAATATCACTATATTTAGGCGAGTAAACGAAAAATGTTCATTTCAGACTCTAAAAACGTAGAAATCGTGTTTCAAGTTGAAATACGCCTTGTAAACGAAAAATGTTCGTTTCAGACTCTAAAACCGCAGAAATCGTGTTTCAAGTTGAAATACGCCTTGGCACCATATCTCACCTAAAGTAAATGGTAGAATCAAACTTTAACCAAACGTAATGTTTGTACCTAGGGTAAAGTTAAAAAGTTTAAACAATTTTAAAATATCACTATATTTAGGCGAGTAAACGAAAAATGTTCATTTCAGACTCTAAAAACGTAGAAATCGTGTTTCAAGTTAAAATACGCCTTGTAAACGAAAAATGTTCGTTTCAGACTCTAAAACCGCAGAAATCGTGTTTCAAGTTGAAATACGCCTTGTAAACGAAAAATGTTCGTTTCAGACTCTAAAACCGCAGAAATCGTGTTTCAAGTTGAAATACGCCTTGGCACCATATCTCACCTAAAGTAAATGGTAGAATCAAACTTTAACCAAACGTAATGTTTGTACCTAGGGTAAAGTTAAAAAGTTTAAACAATTTTAAAATATCACCAGATTTAGGCGAGTAAACGAAAAATGTTCATTTCAAACTCTAAAAACGTAGAAATCGTGTTTCAAGTTGAAATACGCCTTGTAAACGAAAAATGTTCGTTTCAGACTCTAAAACCGCTGAAATCGTGTTTCAAGTTGAAATACGCCTTGGCACCATATCTCACCTAAAGTAAATGGTAGAATCAAACTTTAACCAAACGTAATGTTTGTACCTAGGGTAAAGTTAAAAAGTTTAAACAATTTTAAAATATCACTATATTTAGGCGAGTAAACGAAAAATGTTCATTTCAGACTCTAAAAACGTAGAAATCGTGTTTCAAGTTGAAATACGTCTTGTAAACGAAAAATGTTCGTTTCAGACTCTAAAACCGCAGAAATCGTGTTTCAAGTTGAAATACGCCTTGGCACCATATCTCACCTAAAGTAAATGGTATAATCAAACTTTAACCAAACGTAATGTTTGTACCTAGGGTAAAGTTAAAAAGTTTAAACAATTTTAAAATATCACCAGATTTAGGCGAGTAAACGAAAAATGTTCATTTTAGACTCTAAAAACGTAGAAATCGTGTTTCAAGTTGAAATACGCCTTGTAAACGAAAAATGTTCATTTCAGACTCTAATAACGTAGAAATCGTGTTTCAAGTTAAAATACGCCTTGGCACCATATCTCACCTAAAGTAAATGGTAGAATCAAACTTTAACCAAACGTAATGTTTGTACCTAGGGTAAAGTTAAAAAGTTTAAACAATTTTAAAATATCACTATATTTAGGCGAGTAAACGAAAAATGTTCATTTCAGACTCTAAAAACGTAGAAATCGTGTTTCAAGTTGAAATACGCCTTGTAAACGAAAAATGTTCGTTTCAGACTCTAAAACCGCAGAAATCGTGTTTCAAGTTGAAATACGCCTTGGCACCATATCTCACCTAAAGTAAATGGTAGAATCAAACTTTAACCAAACGTAATGTTTGTACCTAGGGTAAAGTTAAAAAGTTTAAACAATTTTAAAATATCACTATATTTAGGCGAGTAAACGAAAAATGTTCATTTCAGACTCTAAAAACGTAGAAATCGTGTTTCAAGTTAAAATACGCCTTGTAAACGAAAAATGTTCGTTTCAGACTCTAAAACCGCAGAAATCGTGTTTCAAGTTGAAATACGCCTTGTAAACGAAAAATGTTCGTTTCAGACTCTAAAACCGCAGAAATCGTGTTTCAAGTTGAAATACGCCTTGGAACCATATCTCACCTAAAGTAAATGGTAGAATCAAACTTTAACCAAACGTAATGTTTGTACCTAGGGTAAAGTTGAAAAGTTTAAACAATTTTAAAATATCACTATATTTAGGCGAGTAAACGAAAAATGTTCATTTCAGACTCTAAAAACGTAGAAATCGTGTTTCAAGTTGAAATACGCCTTGGGACCATATCTCACCTAAAGTAAATGGTAGAATCAAACTTTAACCAAACGTAATGTTTGTACCTAGGGTAAAGTTGAAAAGTTTAAACAATTTTAAAATATCACTATATTTAGGCGAGTAAACGAAAAATGTTCGTTTCAGACTCTAAAACCGCAGAAATCGTGTTTCAAGTTGAAATACGCCTTGGCACCATATCTCACCTAAAGTAAATGGTAGAATCAAACTTTAACCAAACGTAATGTTTGTACCTAGGGTAAAGTTAAAAAGTTTAAACAATTTTAAAATATCACCAGATTTAGGCGAGTAAACGAAAAATGTTCATTTCAAACTCTAAAAACGTAGAAATCGTGTTTCAAGTTGAAATACGCCTTGTAAACGAAAAATGTTCGTTTCAGACTCTAAAACCGCTGAAATCGTGTTTCAAGTTGAAATACGCCTTGGCACCATATCTCACCTAAAGTAAATGGTAGAATCAAACTTTAACCAAACGTAATGTTTGTACCTAGGGTAAAGTTAAAAAGTTTAAACAATTTTAAAATATCACTATATTTAGGCGAGTAAACGAAAAATGTTCATTTCAGACTCTAAAAACGTAGAAATCGTGTTTCAAGTTGAAATACGTCTTGTAAACGAAAAATGTTCGTTTCAGACTCTAAAACCGCAGAAATCGTGTTTCAAGTTGAAATACGCCTTGGCACCATATCTCACCTAAAGTAAATGGTAGAATCAAACTTTAACCAAACGTAATGTTTGTACCTAGGGTAAAGTTAAAAAGTTTAAACAATTTTAAAATATCACTATATTTAGGCGAGTAAACGAAAAATGTTCATTTCAGACTCTAAAAACGTAGAAATCGTGTTTCAAGTTGAAATACGCCTTGTAAACGAAAAATGTTCGTTTCAGACTCTAAAACCGCAGAAATCGTGTTTCAAGTTGAAATACGCCTTGTAAACGAAAAATGTTCGTTTCAGACTCTAAAACCGCAGAAATCGTGTTTCAAGTTGAAATACGCCTTGGGACCATATCTCACCTAAAGTAAATGGTAGAATCAAACTTTCACCAAACGTAATGTTTGTACCTAGGGTAAAGTTAAAAAGTTTAAACAATTTTAAAATATCACCAGATTTAGGCGAGTAAACGAAAAATGTTCATTTTAGACTCTAAAAACGTAGAAATCGTGTTTCAAGTTGAAATACGCCTTGTAAACGAAAAATGTTCATTTCAGACTCTAATAACGTAGAAATCGTGTTTCAAGTTGAAATACGCCTTGGCACCATATCTCACCTAAAGTAAATGGTAGAATCAAACTTTAACCAAACGTAATGTTTGTACCTAGGGTAAAGTTAAAAAGTTTAAACAATTTTAAAATATCACTATATTTAGGCGAGTAAACGAAAAATGTTCATTTCAGACTCTAAAAACGTAGAAATCGTGTTTCAAGTTGAAATACGCCTTGTAAACGAAAAATGTTCGTTTCAGACTCTAAAACCGCAGAAATCGTGTTTCAAGTTGAAATACGCCTTGGCACCATATCTCACCTAAAGTAAATGGTAGAATCAAACTTTAACCAAACGTAATGTTTGTACCTAGGGTAAAGTTAAAAAGTTTATACAATTTTAAAATATCACTATATTTAGGCGAGTAAACGAAAAATGTTCATTTCAGACTCTAAAAACGTAGAAATCGTGTTTCAAGTTAAAATACGCCTTGTAAACGAAAAATGTTCGTTTCAGACTCTAAAACCGCAGAAATCGTGTTTCAAGTTGAAATACGCCTTGTAAACGAAAAATGTTCGTTTCAGACTCTAAAACCGCAGAAATCGTGTTTCAAGTTGAAATACGCCTTGGGACCATATCTCACCTAAAGTAAATGGTAGAATCAAACTTTAACCAAACGTAATGTTTGTACCAAGGGTAAAGTTGAAAAGTTTAAACAATTTTAAGATATCACTATATCTAAATATAGTGATATCTTAAAATTGTTTAAACTTTTCATTTTTCGTTTACTCGCCTAAGCGAGTAAACGAAAAATGTTCGTTTCAGACTCTAAAACCGCAGAAATCGTGTTTCAAGTTGAAATACGCCTTGGCACCATATCTCACCTAAAGTAAATGGTAGAATCAAACTTTAACCAAACGTAATGTTTGTACCTAGGGTAAAGTTAAAAAGTTTAAACAATTTTAAAATATCACCAGATTTAGGCGAGTAAACGAAAAATGTTCATTTCAAACTCTAAAAACGTAGAAATCGTGTTTCAAGTTGAAATACGCCTTGTAAACGAAAAATGTTCGTTTCAGACTCTAAAACCGCTGAAATCGTGTTTCAAGTTGAAATACGCCTTGGCACCATATCTCACCTAAAGTAAATGGTAGAATCAAACTTTAACCAAACGTAATGTTTGTACCTAGGGTAAAGTTAAAAAGTTTAAACAATTTTAAAATATCACTATATTTAGGCGAGTAAACGAAAAATGTTCATTTCAGACTCTAAAAACGTAGAAATCGTGTTTCAAGTTGAAATACGTCTTGTAAACGAAAAATGTTCGTTTCAGACTCTAAAACCGCAGAAATCGTGTTTCAAGTTGAAATACGCCTTGGCACCATATCTCACCTAAAGTAAATGGTAGAATCAAACTTTAACCAAACGTAATGTTTGTACCTAGGGTAAAGTTAAAAAGTTTAAACAATTTTAAAATATCACTATATTTAGGCGAGTAAACGAAAAATGTTCATTTCAGACTCTAAAAACGTAGAAATCGTGTTTCAAGTTGAAATACGCCTTGTAAACGAAAAATGTTCGTTTCAGACTCTAAAACCGCAGAAATCGTGTTTCAAGTTGAAATACGCCTTGTAAACGAAAAATGTTCGTTTCAGACTCTAAAACCGCAGAAATCGTGTTTCAAGTTGAAATACGCCTTGGGACCATATCTCACCTAAAGTAAATGGTAGAATCAAACTTTCACCAAACGTAATGTTTGTACCTAGGGTAAAGTTAAAAAGTTTAAACAATTTTAAAATATCACCAGATTTAGGCGAGTAAACGAAAAATGTTCATTTTAGACTCTAAAAACGTAGAAATCGTGTTTCAAGTTGAAATACGCCTTGTAAACGAAAAATGTTCATTTCAGACTCTAATAACGTAGAAATCGTGTTTCAAGTTGAAATACGCCTTGGCACCATATCTCACCTAAAGTAAATGGTAGAATCAAACTTTAACCAAACGTAATGTTTGTACCTAGGGTAAAGTTAAAAAGTTTAAACAATTTTAAAATATCACTATATTTAGGCGAGTAAACGAAAAATGTTCATTTCAGACTCTAAAAACGTAGAAATCGTGTTTCAAGTTGAAATACGCCTTGTAAACGAAAAATGTTCGTTTCAGACTCTAAAACCGCAGAAATCGTGTTTCAAGTTGAAATACGCCTTGGCACCATATCTCACCTAAAGTAAATGGTAGAATCAAACTTTAACCAAACGTAATGTTTGTACCTAGGGTAAAGTTAAAAAGTTTATACAATTTTAAAATATCACTATATTTAGGCGAGTAAACGAAAAATGTTCATTTCAGACTCTAAAAACGTAGAAATCGTGTTTCAAGTTAAAATACGCCTTGTAAACGAAAAATGTTCGTTTCAGACTCTAAAACCGCAGAAATCGTGTTTCAAGTTGAAATACGCCTTGTAAACGAAAAATGTTCGTTTCAGACTCTAAAACCGCAGAAATCGTGTTTCAAGTTGAAATACGCCTTGGGACCATATCTCACCTAAAGTAAATGGTAGAATCAAACTTTAACCAAACGTAATGTTTGTACCAAGGGTAAAGTTGAAAAGTTTAAACAATTTTAAGATATCACTATATCTAAATATAGTGATATCTTAAAATTGTTTAAACTTTTCATTTTTCGTTTACTCGCCTAAGCGAGTAAACGAAAAATGTTCGTTTCAGACTCTAAAACCGCAGAAATCGTGTTTCAAGTTGAAATACGCCTTGGCACCATATCTCACCTAAAGTAAATGGTAGAATCAAACTTTAACCAAACGTAATGTTTGTACCTAGGGTAAAGTTAAAAAGTTTAAACAATTTTAAAATATCACCAGATTTAGGCGAGTAAACGAAAAATGTTCATTTCAAACTCTAAAAACGTAGAAATCGTGTTTCAAGTTGAAATACGCCTTGTAAACGAAAAATGTTCGTTTCAGACTCTAAAACCGCTGAAATCGTGTTTCAAGTTGAAATACGCCTTGGCACCATATCTCACCTAAAGTAAATGGTAGAATCAAACTTTAACCAAACGTAATGTTTGTACCTAGGGTAAAGTTAAAAAGTTTAAACAATTTTAAAATATCACTATATTTAGGCGAGTAAACGAAAAATGTTCATTTCAGACTCTAAAAACGTAGAAATCGTGTTTCAAGTTGAAATACGTCTTGTAAACGAAAAATGTTCGTTACAGACTCTAAAACCGCAGAAATCGTGTTTCAAGTTGAAATACGCCTTGGCACCATATCTCACCTAAAGTAAATGGTAGAATCAAACTTTAACCAAACGTAATGTTTGTACCTAGGGTAAAGTTAAAAAGTTTAAACAATTTTAAAATATCACTATATTTAGGCGAGTAAACGAAAAATGTTCATTTCAGACTCTAAAAACGTAGAAATCGTGTTTCAAGTTGAAATACGCCTTGTAAACGAAAAATGTTCGTTTCAGACTCTAAAACCGCAGAAATCGTGTTTCAAGTTGAAATACGCCTTGTAAACGAAAAATGTTCGTTTCAGACTCTAAAACCGCAGAAATCGTGTTTCAAGTTGAAATACGCCTTGGGACCATATCTCACCTAAAGTAAATGGTAGAATCAAACTTTAACCAAACGTAATGTTTGTACCTAGGGTAAAGTTGAAAAGTTTAAACAATTTTAAAATATCACTATATTTAGGCGAGTAAACGAAAAATGTTCATTTCAGACTCTAAAAACGTAGAAATCGTGTTTCAAGTTGAAATACGCCTTGGGACCATATCTCACCTAAAGTAAATGGTAGAATCAAACTTTAACCAAACGTAATGTTTGTACCTAGGGTAAAGTTAAAAAGTTTAAACAATTTTAAAATATCACCAGATTTAGGCGAGTAAACGAAAAATGTTCATTTTAGACTCTAAAAACGTAGAAATCGTGTTTCAAGTTGAAATACGCCTTGTAAACGAAAAATGTTCATTTCAGACTCTAATAACGTAGAAATCGTGTTTCAAGTTGAAATACGCCTTGGCACCATATCTCACCTAAAGTAAATGGTAGAATCAAACTTTAACCAAACGTAATGTTTGTACCTAGGGTAAAGTTAAAAAGTTTAAACAATTTTAAAATATCACTATATTTAGGCGAGTAAACGAAAAATGTTCATTTCAGACTCTAAAAACGTAGAAATCGTGTTTCAAGTTGAAATACGCCTTGTAAACGAAAAATGTTCGTTTCAGACTCTAAAACCGCAGAAATCGTGTTTCAAGTTGAAATACGCCTTGGCACCATATCTCACCTAAAGTAAATGGTAGAATCAAACTTTAACCAAACGTAATGTTTGTACCTAGGGTAAAGTTAAAAAGTTTAAACAATTTTAAAATATCACTATATTTAGGCGAGTAAACGAAAAATGTTCATTTCAGACTCTAAAAACGTAGAAATCGTGTTTCAAGTTAAAATACGCCTTGTAAACGAAAAATGTTCGTTTCAGACTCTAAAACCGCAGAAATCGTGTTTCAAGTTGAAATACGCCTTGTAAACGAAAAATGTTCGTTTCAGACTCTAAAACCGCAGAAATCGTGTTTCAAGTTGAAATACGCCTTGGGACCATATCTCACCTAAAGTAAATGGTAGAATCAAACTTTAACCAAACGTAATGTTTGTACCAAGGGTAAAGTTGAAAAGTTTAAACAATTTTAAGATATCACTATATTTAGGCGAGTAAACGAAAAATGTTCGTTTCAGACTCTAAAACCGCAGAAATCGTGTTTCAAGTTGAAATACGCCTTGGCACCATATCTCACCTAAAGTAAATGGTAGAATCAAACTTTAACCAAACGTAATGTTTGTACCTAGGGTAAAGTTAAAAAGTTTAAACAATTTTAAAATATCACCAGATTTAGGCGAGTAAACGAAAAATGTTCATTTCAAACTCTAAAAACGTAGAAATCGTGTTTCAAGTTGAAATACGCCTTGTAAACGAAAAATGTTCGTTTCAGACTCTAAAACCGCTGAAATCGTGTTTCAAGTTGAAATACGCCTTGGCACCATATCTCACCTAAAGTAAATGGTAGAATCAAACTTTAACCAAACGTAATGTTTGTACCTAGGGTAAAGTTAAAAAGTTTAAACAATTTTAAAATATCACTATATTTAGGCGAGTAAACGAAAAATGTTCATTTCAGACTCTAAAAACGTAGAAATCGTGTTTCAAGTTAAAATACGCCTTGTAAACGAAAAATGTTCGTTTCAGACTCTAAAACCGCAGAAATCGTGTTTCAAGTTGAAATACGCCTTGTAAACGAAAAATGTTCGTTTCAGACTCTAAAACCGCAGATATCGTGTTTCAAGTTGAAATACGCCTTGGGACCATATCTCACCTAAAGTAAATGGTAGAATCAAACTTTAACCAAACGTAATGTTTGTACCTAGGGTAAAGTTAAAAAGTTTAAACAATTTTAAAATATCACTATATTTAGGCGAGTAAACGAAAAAGGTTCATTTCAGACTCTAAAAACGTAGAAATCGTGTTTCAAGTTGAAATACGCCTTGTAAACGAAAAATGTTCGTTTCAGACTCTAAAACCGCAGAAATCGTGTTTCAAGTTGAAATACGCCTTGGCACCATATCTCACCTAAAGTAAATGGTAGAATCAAACTTTAACCAAACGTAATGTTTGTACCTAGGGTAAAGTTAAAAAGTTTAAACAATTTTAAAATATCACTATATTTAGGCGAGTAAACGAAAAATGTTCATTTCAGACTCTAAAAACGTAGAAATCGTGTTTCAAGTTGAAATACGCCTTGTAAACGAAAAATGTTCGTTTCAGACTCTAAAACCGCAGAAATCGTGTTTCAAGTTGAAATACGCCTTGTAAACGAAAAATGTTCGTTTCAGACTCTAAAACCGCAGAAATCGTGTTTCAAGTTGAAATACGCCTTGGGACCATATCTCACCTAAAGTAAATGGTAGAATCAAACTTTAACCAAACGTAATGTTTGTACCTAGGGTAAAGTTGAAAAGTTTAAACAATTTTAAAATATCACTATATTTAGGCGAGTAAACGAAAAATGTTCATTTCAGACTCTAAAAACGTAGAAATCGTGTTTCAAGTTGAAATACGCCTTGGGACCATATCTCACCTAAAGTAAATGGTAGAATCAAACTTTAACCAAACGTAATGTTTGTACCTAGGGTAAAGTTAAAAAGTTTAAACAATTTTAAAATATCACCAGATTTAGGCGAGTAAACGAAAAATGTTCATTTTAGACTCTAAAAACGTAGAAATCGTGTTTCAAGTTGAAATACGCCTTGTAAACGAAAAATGTTCATTTCAGACTCTAATAACGTAGAAATCGTGTTTCAAGTTGAAATACGCCTTGGCACCATATCTCACCTAAAGTAAATGGTAGAATCAAACTTTAACCAAACGTAATGTTTGTACCTAGGGTAAAGTTAAAAAGTTTAAACAATTTTAAAATATCACTATATTTAGGCGAGTAAACGAAAAATGTTCATTTCAGACTCTAAAAACGTAGAAATCGTGTTTCAAGTTGAAATACGCCTTGTAAACGAAAAATGTTCGTTTCAGACTCTAAAACCGCAGAAATCGTGTTTCAAGTTGAAATACGCCTTGGCACCATATCTCACCTAAAGTAAATGGTAGAATCAAACTTTAACCAAACGTAATGTTTGTACCTAGGGTAAAGTTAAAAAGTTTAAACAATTTTAAAATATCACTATATTTAGGCGAGTAAACGAAAAATGTTCATTTCAGACTCTAAAAACGTAGAAATCGTGTTTCAAGTTAAAATACGCCTTGTAAACGAAAAATGTTCGTTTCAGACTCTAAAACCGCAGAAATCGTGTTTCAAGTTGAAATACGCCTTGTAAACGAAAAATGTTCGTTTCAGACTCTAAAACCGCAGAAATCGTGTTTCAAGTTGAAATACGCCTTGGGACCATATCTCACCTAAAGTAAATGGTAGAATCAAACTTTAACCAAACGTAATGTTTGTACCAAGGGTAAAGTTGAAAAGTTTAAACAATTTTAAGATATCACTATATTTAGGCGAGTAAACGAAAAATGTTCGTTTCAGACTCTAAAACCGCAGAAATCGTGTTTCAAGTTGAAATACGCCTTGGCACCATATCTCACCTAAAGTAAATGGTAGAATCAAACTTTAACCAAACGTAATGTTTGTACCTAGGGTAAAGTTAAAAAGTTTAAACAATTTTAAAATATCACTATATTTAGGCGAGTAAACGAAAAATGTTCATTTCAGACTCTAAAAACGTAGAAATCGTGTTTCAAGTTGAAATACGCCTTGTAAACGAAAAATGTTCGTTTCAGACTCTAAAACCGCAGAAATCGTGTTTCAAGTTGAAATACGCCTTGGCACCATATCTCACCTAAAGTAAATGGTAGAATCAAACTTTAACCAAACGTAATGTTTGTACCTAGGGTAAAGTTAAAAAGTTTAAACAATTTTAAAATATCACTATATTTAGGCGAGTAAACGAAAAATGTTCATTTCAGACTCTAAAAACGTAGAAATCGTGTTTCAAGTTGAAATACGCCTTGTAAACGAAAAATGTTCGTTTCAGACTCTAAAACCGCAGAAATCGTGTTTCAAGTTGAAATACGCCTTGTAAACGAAAAATGTTCGTTTCAGACTCTAAAACCGCAGATATCGTGTTTCAAGTTGAAATACGCCTTGGGACCATATCTCACCTAAAGTAAATGGTAGAATCAAACTTTAACCAAACGTAATGTTTGTACCTAGGGTAAAGTTGAAAAGTTTAAACAATTTTAAAATATCACTATATTTAGGCGAGTAAACGAAAAATGTTCATTTCAGACTCTAAAAACGTAGAAATCGTGTTTCAAGTTGAAATACGCCTTGGGACCATATCTCACCTAAAGTAAATGGTAGAATCAAACTTTAACCAAACGTAATGTTTGTACCTAGGGTAAAGTTGAAAAGTTTAAACAATTTTAAAATATCACTATATTTAGGCGAGTAAACGAAAAATGTTCATTTCAGACTCTAAAAACGTAGAAATCGTGTTTCAAGTTGAAATACGCCTTGGGACCATATCTCACCTAAAGTAAATGGTAGAATCAAACTTTAACCAAACGTAATGTTTGTACCTAGGGTAAAGTTAAAAAGTTTAAACAATTTTAAAATATCACTATATTTAGGCGAGTAAACGAAAAATGTTCATTTCAGACTCTAAAAACATAGAAATCGTGTTTCAAGTTGAAATACGCCTTGTAAACGAAAAATGTTCGTTTCAGACTCTAAAACCGCAGAAATCGTGTTTCAAGTTGAAATACGCCTTGTAAACGAAAAATGTTCGTTTCAGACTCTAAAACCGCAGAAATCGTGTTTCAAGTTGAAATACGCCTTGGCACCATATCTCACCTAAAGTAAATGGTAGAATCAAACTTTAACCAAACGTAATGTTTGTACCTAGGGTAAAGTTAAAAAGTTTAAACAATTTTAAAATATCACTATATTTAGGCGAGTAAACGAAAAATGTTCATTTCAGACTCTAAAAACGTAGAAATCGTGTTTCAAGTTGAAATACGCCTTGTAAACGAAAAATGTTCGTTTCAGACTCTAAAACCGCAGAAATCGTGTTTCAAGTTGAAATACGCCTTGTAAACGAAAAATGTTCGTTTCAGACTCTAAAACCGCAGATATCGTGTTTCAAGTTGAAATACGCCTTGGGACCATATCTCACCTAAAGTAAAT
This sequence comes from Pterostichus niger, assembly GCA_947425015.1. Taxonomy (NCBI): domain Eukaryota; kingdom Metazoa; phylum Arthropoda; class Insecta; order Coleoptera; family Carabidae; genus Pterostichus; species Pterostichus niger. The sequence continues at coordinate 16,060,127 of OX380338.1, read as the reverse complement.
GGTAGAATCAAACTTTAACCAAACGTAATGTTTGTACCTAGGGTAAAGTTGAAAAGTTTAAACAATTTTAAAATATCACTATATTTAGGCGAGTAAACGAAAAATGTTCATTTCAGACTCTAAAAACGTAGAAATCGTGTTTCAAGTTGAAATACGCCTTGGGACCATATCTCACCTAAAGTAAATGGTAGAATCAAACTTTAACCAAACGTAATGTTTGTACCTAGGGTAAAGTTGAAAAGTTTAAACAATTTTAAAATATCACTATATTTAGGCGAGTAAACGAAAAATGTTCATTTCAGACTCTAAAACCGCAGAAATCGTGTTTCAAGTTGAAATACGCTTTGGGACCATATCTAACCTAAAGTAAATGGTAGAATCAAACTTTAACCAAACGTAATGTTTGTACCTAGGGTAAAGTTAAAAAGTTTAAACAATTTTAAAATATCACTATATTTAGGCGAGTAAACGAAAAATGTTCATTTCAGACTCTATAACCGCAGAAATCGTGTTTCAAGTTGAAATACGCCTTGGTACCATATCTCACCTAAAGTAAATGGTAGAATCAAACTTTAACTAAACGTAATGTTTGTACCTAGGGTAAAGTTAAAAAGTTTAAACAATTTTAAAATATCACTATATTTAGGCGAGTAAACGAAAAATGTTCATTTCAGACTCTAAAAACGTAGAAATCGTGTTTCAAGTTGAAATACGCCTTGTAAACGAAAAATGTTCGTTTCAGACTCTAAAACCGCAGAAATCGTGTTTCAAGTTGAAATACGCCTTGGCACCATATCTCACCTAAAGTAAATGGTATAATCAAACTTTAACCAAACGTAATGTTTGTACCTAGGGTAAAGTTAAAAAGTTTAAACAATTTTAAAATATCACCAGATTTAGGCGAGTAAACGAAAAATGTTCATTTTAGACTCTAAAAACGTAGAAATCGTGTTTCAAGTTGAAATACGCCTTGTAAACGAAAAATGTTCATTTCAGACTCTAAATAACGTAGAAATCGTGTTTCAAGTTGAAATACGCCTTGGCATCATATCTCACCTAAAGTAAATGGTAGAATCAAACTTTAACCAAACGTAATGTTTGTACCTAGGGTAAAGTTAAAAAGTTTAAACAATTTTAAAATATCACTATATTTAGGCGAGTAAACGAAAAATGTTCATTTCAGACTCTAAAAACGTAGAAATCGTGTTTCAAGTTAAAATACGCCTTGTAAACGAAAAATGTTCGTTTCAGACTCTAAAACCGCAGAAATCGTGTTTCAAGTTGAAATACGCCTTGGCACCATATCTCACCTAAAGTAAATGGTATAATCAAACTTTAACCAAACGTAATGTTTGTACCTAGGGTAAAGTTAAAAAGTTTAAACAATTTTAAAATATCACCAGATTTAGGCGAGTAAACGAAAAATGTTCATTTTAGACTCTAAAAACGTAGAAATCGTGTTTCAAGTTGAAATACGCCTTGTAAACGAAAAATGTTCATTTCAGACTCTAATAACGTAGAAATCGTATTTCAAGTTGAAATACGCCTTGGCACCATATCTCACCTAAAGTAAATGGTAGAATCAAACTTTAACCAAACGTAATGTTTGTACCTAGGGTAAAGTTAAAAAGTTTAAACAATTTTAAAATATCACTATATTTAGGCGAGTAAACGAAAAATGTTCATTTCAGACTCTAAAAACGTAGAAATCGTGTTTCAAGTTGAAATACGCCTTGTAAACGAAAAATGTTCGTTTCAGACTCTAAAACCGCAGAAATCGTGTTTCAAGTTGAAATACGCCTTGGCACCATATCTCACCTAAAGTAAATGGTAGAATCAAACTTTAACCAAACGTAATGTTTGTACCTAGGGTAAAGTTAAAAAGTTTAAACAATTTTAAAATATCACTATATTTAGGCGAGTAAACGAAAAATGTTCATTTCAGACTCTAAAAACGTAGAAATCGTGTTTCAAGTTAAAATACGCCTTGTAAACGAAAAATGTTCGTTTCAGACTCTAAAACCGCAGAAATCGTGTTTCAAGTTGAAATACGCCTTGTAAACGAAAAATGTTCGTTTCAGACTCTAAAACCGCAGAAATCGTGTTTCAAGTTGAAATACGCCTTGGGACCATATCTCACCTAAAGTAAATGGTAGAATCAAACTTTAACCAAACGTAATGTTTGTACCTAGGGTAAAGTTGAAAAGTTTAAACAATTTTAAAATATCACTATATTTAGGCGAGTAAACGAAAAATGTTCATTTCAGACTCTAAAAACGTAGAAATCGTGTTTCAAGTTGAAATACGCCTTGGGACCATATCTCACCTAAAGTAAATGGTAGAATCAAACTTTAACCAAACGTAATGTTTGTACCTAGGGTAAAGTTGAAAAGTTTAAACAATTTTAAAATATCACTATATTTAGGCGAGTAAACGAAAAATGTTCGTTTCAGACTCTAAAACCGCAGAAATCGTGTTTCAAGTTGAAATACGCCTTGGCACCATATCTCACCTAAAGTAAATGGTAGAATCAAACTTTAACCAAACGTAATGTTTGTACCTAGGGTAAAGTTAAAAAGTTTAAACAATTTTAAAATATCACCAGATTTAGGCGAGTAAACGAAAAATGTTCATTTCAAACTCTAAAAACGTAGAAATCGTGTTTCAAGTTGAAATACGCCTTGTAAACGAAAAATGTTCGTTTCAGACTCTAAAACCGCTGAAATCGTGTTTCAAGTTGAAATACGCCTTGGCACCATATCTCACCTAAAGTAAATGGTAGAATCAAACTTTAACCAAACGTAATGTTTGTACCTAGGGTAAAGTTAAAAAGTTTAAACAATTTTAAAATATCACTATATTTAGGCGAGTAAACGAAAAATGTTCATTTCAGACTCTAAAAACGTAGAAATCGTGTTTCAAGTTGAAATACGTCTTGTAAACGAAAAATGTTCGTTTCAGACTCTAAAACCGCAGAAATCGTGTTTCAAGTTGAAATACGCCTTGGCACCATATCTCACCTAAAGTAAATGGTATAATCAAACTTTAACCAAACGTAATGTTTGTACCTAGGGTAAAGTTAAAAAGTTTAAACAATTTTAAAATATCACCAGATTTAGGCGAGTAAACGAAAAATGTTCATTTTAGACTCTAAAAACGTAGAAATCGTGTTTCAAGTTGAAATACGCCTTGTAAACGAAAAATGTTCATTTCAGACTCTAATAACGTAGAAATCGTGTTTCAAGTTAAAATACGCCTTGGCACCATATCTCACCTAAAGTAAATGGTAGAATCAAACTTTAACCAAACGTAATGTTTGTACCTAGGGTAAAGTTAAAAAGTTTAAACAATTTTAAAATATCACTATATTTAGGCGAGTAAACGAAAAATGTTCATTTCAGACTCTAAAAACGTAGAAATCGTGTTTCAAGTTGAAATACGCCTTGTAAACGAAAAATGTTCGTTGCAGACTCTAAAACCGCAGAAATCGTGTTTCAAGTTGAAATACGCCTTGGCACCATATCTCACCTAAAGTAAATGGTAGAATCAAACTTTAACCAAACGTAATGTTTGTACCTAGGGTAAAGTTAAAAAGTTTAAACAATTTTAAAATATCACTATATTTAGGCGAGTAAACGAAAAATGTTCATTTCAGACTCTAAAAACGTAGAAATCGTGTTTCAAGTTAAAATACGCCTTGTAAACGAAAAATGTTCGTTTCAGACTCTAAAACCGCAGAAATCGTGTTTCAAGTTGAAATACGCCTTGTAAACGAAAAATGTTCGTTTCAGACTCTAAAACCGCAGAAATCGTGTTTCAAGTTGAAATACGCCTTGGGACCATATCTCACCTAAAGTAAATGGTAGAATCAAACTTTAACCAAACGTAATGTTTGTACCTAGGGTAAAGTTGAAAAGTTTAAACAATTTTAAAATATCACTATATTTAGGCGAGTAAACGAAAAATGTTCATTTCAGACTCTAAAAACGTAGAAATCGTGTTTCAAGTTGAAATACGCCTTGGGACCATATCTCACCTAAAGTAAATGGTAGAATCAAACTTTAACCAAACGTAATGTTTGTACCTAGGGTAAAGTTGAAAAGTTTAAACAATTTTAAAATATCACTATATTTAGGCGAGTAAACGAAAAATGTTCGTTTCAGACTCTAAAACCGCAGAAATCGTGTTTCAAGTTGAAATACGCCTTGGCACCATATCTCACCTAAAGTAAATGGTAGAATCAAACTTTAACCAAACGTAATGTTTGTACCTAGGGTAAAGTTAAAAAGTTTAAACAATTTTAAAATATCACCAGATTTAGGCGAGTAAACGAAAAATGTTCATTTCAAACTCTAAAAACGTAGAAATCGTGTTTCAAGTTGAAATACGCCTTGTAAACGAAAAATGTTCGTTTCAGACTCTAAAACCGCTGAAATCGTGTTTCAAGTTGAAATACGCCTTGGCACCATATCTCACCTAAAGTAAATGGTAGAATCAAACTTTAACCAAACGTAATGTTTGTACCTAGGGTAAAGTTAAAAAGTTTAAACAATTTTAAAATATCACTATATTTAGGCGAGTAAACGAAAAATGTTCATTTCAGACTCTAAAAACGTAGAAATCGTGTTTCAAGTTGAAATACGTCTTGTAAACGAAAAATGTTCGTTTCAGACTCTAAAACCGCAGAAATCGTGTTTCAAGTTGAAATACGCCTTGGCACCATATCTCACCTAAAGTAAATGGTAGAATCAAACTTTAACCAAACGTAATGTTTGTACCTAGGGTAAAGTTGAAAAGTTTAAACAATTTTAAAATATCACTATATTTAGGCGAGTAAACGAAAAATGTTCATTTCAGACTCTAAAAACGTAGAAATCGTGTTTCAAGTTGAAATACGCCTTGGGACCATATCTCACCTAAAGTAAATGGTAGAATCAAACTTTAACCAAACGTAATGTTTGTACCTAGGGTAAAGTTGAAAAGTTTAAACAATTTTAAAATATCACTATATTTAGGCGAGTAAACGAAAAATGTTCATTTCAGACTCTAAAAACGTAGAAATCGTGTTTCAAGTTGAAATACGCCTTGGGACCATATCTCACCTAAAGTAAATGGTAGAATCAAACTTTAACCAAACGTAATGTTTGTACCTAGGGTAAAGTTGAAAAGTTTAAACAATTTTAAAATATCACTATATTTAGGCGAGTAAACGAAAAATGTTCATTTCAGACTCTAAAAACGTAGAAATCGTGTTTCAAGTTGAAATACGCCTTGGGACCATATCTCACCTAAAGTAAATGGTAGAATCAAACTTTAACCAAACGTAATGTTTGTACCTAGGGTAAAGTTAAAAAGTTTAAACAATTTTAAAATATCACTATATTTAGGCGAGTAAACGAAAAATGTTCATTTCAGACTCTAAAAACATAGAAATCGTGTTTCAAGTTGAAATACGCCTTGTAAACGAAAAATGTTCGTTTCAGACTCTAAAACCGCAGAAATCGTGTTTCAAGTTGAAATACGCCTTGTAAACGAAAAATGTTCGTTTCAGACTCTAAAACCGCAGAAATCGTGTTTCAAGTTGAAATACGCCTTGGCACCATATCTCACCTAAAGTAAATGGTAGAATCAAACTTTAACCAAACGTAATGTTTGTACCTAGGGTAAAGTTAAAAAGTTTAAACAATTTTAAAATATCACTATATTTAGGCGAGTAAACGAAAAATGTTCATTTCAGACTCTAAAAACGTAGAAATCGTGTTTCAAGTTGAAATACGCCTTGTAAACGAAAAATGTTCGTTTCAGACTCTAAAACCGCAGAAATCGTGTTTCAAGTTGAAATACGCCTTGTAAACGAAAAATGTTCGTTTCAGACTCTAAAACCGCAGATATCGTGTTTCAAGTTGAAATACGCCTTGGGACCATATCTCACCTAAAGTAAATGGTAGAATCAAACTTTAACCAAACGTAATGTTTGTACCTAGGGTAAAGTTGAAAAGTTTAAACAATTTTAAAATATCACTATATTTAGGCGAGTAAACGAAAAATGTTCATTTCAGACTCTAAAAACGTAGAAATCGTGTTTCAAGTTGAAATACGCCTTGGGACCATATCTCACCTAAAGTAAATGGTAGAATCAAACTTTAACCAAACGTAATGTTTGTACCTAGGGTAAAGTTGAAAAGTTTAAACAATTTTAAAATATCACTATATTTAGGCGAGTAAACGAAAAATGTTCATTTCAGACTCTAAAACCGCAGAAATCGTGTTTCAAGTTGAAATACGCTTTGGGACCATATCTAACCTAAAGTAAATGGTAGAATCAAACTTTAACCAAACGTAATGTTTGTACCTAGGGTAAAGTTAAAAAGTTTAAACAATTTTAAAATATCACTATATTTAGGCGAGTAAACGAAAAATGTTCATTTCAGACTCTATAACCGCAGAAATCGTGTTTCAAGTTGAAATACGCCTTGGTACCATATCTCACCTAAAGTAAATGGTAGAATCAAACTTTAACTAAACGTAATGTTTGTACCTAGGGTAAAGTTAAAAAGTTTAAACAATTTTAAAATATCACTATATTTAGGCGAGTAAACGAAAAATGTTCATTTCAGACTCTAAAAACGTAGAAATCGTGTTTCAAGTTGAAATACGCCTTGTAAACGAAAAATGTTCGTTTCAGACTCTAAAACCGCAGAAATCGTGTTTCAAGTTGAAATACGCCTTGGCACCATATCTCACCTAAAGTAAATGGTATAATCAAACTTTAACCAAACGTAATGTTTGTACCTAGGGTAAAGTTAAAAAGTTTAAACAATTTTAAAATATCACCAGATTTAGGCGAGTAAACGAAAAATGTTCATTTTAGACTCTAAAAACGTAGAAATCGTGTTTCAAGTTGAAATACGCCTTGTAAACGAAAAATGTTCATTTCAGACTCTAAATAACGTAGAAATCGTGTTTCAAGTTGAAATACGCCTTGGCATCATATCTCACCTAAAGTAAATGGTAGAATCAAACTTTAACCAAACGTAATGTTTGTACCTAGGGTAAAGTTAAAAAGTTTAAACAATTTTAAAATATCACTATATTTAGGCGAGTAAACGAAAAATGTTCATTTCAGACTCTAAAAACGTAGAAATCGTGTTTCAAGTTAAAATACGCCTTGTAAACGAAAAATGTTCGTTTCAGACTCTAAAACCGCAGAAATCGTGTTTCAAGTTGAAATACGCCTTGGCACCATATCTCACCTAAAGTAAATGGTATAATCAAACTTTAACCAAACGTAATGTTTGTACCTAGGGTAAAGTTAAAAAGTTTAAACAATTTTAAAATATCACCAGATTTAGGCGAGTAAACGAAAAATGTTCATTTTAGACTCTAAAAACGTAGAAATCGTGTTTCAAGTTGAAATACGCCTTGTAAACGAAAAATGTTCATTTCAGACTCTAATAACGTAGAAATCGTATTTCAAGTTGAAATACGCCTTGGCACCATATCTCACCTAAAGTAAATGGTAGAATCAAACTTTAACCAAACGTAATGTTTGTACCTAGGGTAAAGTTAAAAAGTTTAAACAATTTTAAAATATCACTATATTTAGGCGAGTAAACGAAAAATGTTCATTTCAGACTCTAAAAACGTAGAAATCGTGTTTCAAGTTGAAATACGCCTTGTAAACGAAAAATGTTCGTTTCAGACTCTAAAACCGCAGAAATCGTGTTTCAAGTTGAAATACGCCTTGGCACCATATCTCACCTAAAGTAAATGGTAGAATCAAACTTTAACCAAACGTAATGTTTGTACCTAGGGTAAAGTTAAAAAGTTTAAACAATTTTAAAATATCACTATATTTAGGCGAGTAAACGAAAAATGTTCATTTCAGACTCTAAAAACGTAGAAATCGTGTTTCAAGTTAAAATACGCCTTGTAAACGAAAAATGTTCGTTTCAGACTCTAAAACCGCAGAAATCGTGTTTCAAGTTGAAATACGCCTTGTAAACGAAAAATGTTCGTTTCAGACTCTAAAACCGCAGAAATCGTGTTTCAAGTTGAAATACGCCTTGGGACCATATCTCACCTAAAGTAAATGGTAGAATCAAACTTTAACCAAACGTAATGTTTGTACCTAGGGTAAAGTTGAAAAGTTTAAACAATTTTAAAATATCACTATATTTAGGCGAGTAAACGAAAAATGTTCATTTCAGACTCTAAAAACGTAGAAATCGTGTTTCAAGTTGAAATACGCCTTGGGACCATATCTCACCTAAAGTAAATGGTAGAATCAAACTTTAACCAAACGTAATGTTTGTACCTAGGGTAAAGTTGAAAAGTTTAAACAATTTTAAAATATCACTATATTTAGGCGAGTAAACGAAAAATGTTCGTTTCAGACTCTAAAACCGCAGAAATCGTGTTTCAAGTTGAAATACGCCTTGGCACCATATCTCACCTAAAGTAAATGGTAGAATCAAACTTTAACCAAACGTAATGTTTGTACCTAGGGTAAAGTTAAAAAGTTTAAACAATTTTAAAATATCACCAGATTTAGGCGAGTAAACGAAAAATGTTCATTTCAAACTCTAAAAACGTAGAAATCGTGTTTCAAGTTGAAATACGCCTTGTAAACGAAAAATGTTCGTTTCAGACTCTAAAACCGCTGAAATCGTGTTTCAAGTTGAAATACGCCTTGGCACCATATCTCACCTAAAGTAAATGGTAGAATCAAACTTTAACCAAACGTAATGTTTGTACCTAGGGTAAAGTTAAAAAGTTTAAACAATTTTAAAATATCACTATATTTAGGCGAGTAAACGAAAAATGTTCATTTCAGACTCTAAAAACGTAGAAATCGTGTTTCAAGTTGAAATACGTCTTGTAAACGAAAAATGTTCGTTTCAGACTCTAAAACCGCAGAAATCGTGTTTCAAGTTGAAATACGCCTTGGCACCATATCTCACCTAAAGTAAATGGTATAATCAAACTTTAACCAAACGTAATGTTTGTACCTAGGGTAAAGTTAAAAAGTTTAAACAATTTTAAAATATCACCAGATTTAGGCGAGTAAACGAAAAATGTTCATTTTAGACTCTAAAAACGTAGAAATCGTGTTTCAAGTTGAAATACGCCTTGTAAACGAAAAATGTTCATTTCAGACTCTAATAACGTAGAAATCGTGTTTCAAGTTAAAATACGCCTTGGCACCATATCTCACCTAAAGTAAATGGTAGAATCAAACTTTAACCAAACGTAATGTTTGTACCTAGGGTAAAGTTAAAAAGTTTAAACAATTTTAAAATATCACTATATTTAGGCGAGTAAACGAAAAATGTTCATTTCAGACTCTAAAAACGTAGAAATCGTGTTTCAAGTTGAAATACGCCTTGTAAACGAAAAATGTTCGTTGCAGACTCTAAAACCGCAGAAATCGTGTTTCAAGTTGAAATACGCCTTGGCACCATATCTCACCTAAAGTAAATGGTAGAATCAAACTTTAACCAAACGTAATGTTTGTACCTAGGGTAAAGTTAAAAAGTTTAAACAATTTTAAAATATCACTATATTTAGGCGAGTAAACGAAAAATGTTCATTTCAGACTCTAAAAACGTAGAAATCGTGTTTCAAGTTAAAATACGCCTTGTAAACGAAAAATGTTCGTTTCAGACTCTAAAACCGCAGAAATCGTGTTTCAAGTTGAAATACGCCTTGTAAACGAAAAATGTTCGTTTCAGACTCTAAAACCGCAGAAATCGTGTTTCAAGTTGAAATACGCCTTGGGACCATATCTCACCTAAAGTAAATGGTAGAATCAAACTTTAACCAAACGTAATGTTTGTACCTAGGGTAAAGTTGAAAAGTTTAAACAATTTTAAAATATCACTATATTTAGGCGAGTAAACGAAAAATGTTCATTTCAGACTCTAAAAACGTAGAAATCGTGTTTCAAGTTGAAATACGCCTTGGGACCATATCTCACCTAAAGTAAATGGTAGAATCAAACTTTAACCAAACGTAATGTTTGTACCTAGGGTAAAGTTGAAAAGTTTAAACAATTTTAAAATATCACTATATTTAGGCGAGTAAACGAAAAATGTTCGTTTCAGACTCTAAAACCGCAGAAATCGTGTTTCAAGTTGAAATACGCCTTGGCACCATATCTCACCTAAAGTAAATGGTAGAATCAAACTTTAACCAAACGTAATGTTTGTACCTAGGGTAAAGTTAAAAAGTTTAAACAATTTTAAAATATCACCAGATTTAGGCGAGTAAACGAAAAATGTTCATTTCAAACTCTAAAAACGTAGAAATCGTGTTTCAAGTTGAAATACGCCTTGTAAACGAAAAATGTTCGTTTCAGACTCTAAAACCGCTGAAATCGTGTTTCAAGTTGAAATACGCCTTGGCACCATATCTCACCTAAAGTAAATGGTAGAATCAAACTTTAACCAAACGTAATGTTTGTACCTAGGGTAAAGTTAAAAAGTTTAAACAATTTTAAAATATCACTATATTTAGGCGAGTAAACGAAAAATGTTCATTTCAGACTCTAAAAACGTAGAAATCGTGTTTCAAGTTGAAATACGTCTTGTAAACGAAAAATGTTCGTTTCAGACTCTAAAACCGCAGAAATCGTGTTTCAAGTTGAAATACGCCTTGGCACCATATCTCACCTAAAGTAAATGGTAGAATCAAACTTTAACCAAACGTAATGTTTGTACCTAGGGTAAAGTTAAAAAGTTTAAACAATTTTAAAATATCACTATATTTAGGCGAGTAAACGAAAAATGTTCATTTCAGACTCTAAAAACGTAGAAATCGTGTTTCAAGTTGAAATACGCCTTGTAAACGAAAAATGTTCGTTTCAGACTCTAAAACCGCAGAAATCGTGTTTCAAGTTGAAATACGCCTTGTAAACGAAAAATGTTCGTTTCAGACTCTAAAACCGCAGAAATCGTGTTTCAAGTTGAAATACGCCTTGGGACCATATCTCACCTAAAGTAAATGGTAGAATCAAACTTTAACCAAACGTAATGTTTGTACCTAGGGTAAAGTTGAAAAGTTTAAACAATTTTAAAATATCACTATATTTAGGCGAGTAAACGAAAAATGTTCATTTCAGACTCTAAAAACGTAGAAATCGTGTTTCAAGTTGAAATACGCCTTGGGACCATATCTCACCTAAAGTAAATGGTAGAATCAAACTTTAACCAAACGTAATGTTTGTACCTAGGGTAAAGTTAAAAAGTTTAAACAATTTTAAAATATCACCAGATTTAGGCGAGTAAACGAAAAATGTTCATTTTAGACTCTAAAAACGTAGAAATCGTGTTTCAAGTTGAAATACGCCTTGTAAACGAAAAATGTTCATTTCAGACTCTAATAACGTAGAAATCGTGTTTCAAGTTGAAATACGCCTTGGCACCATATCTCACCTAAAGTAAATGGTAGAATCAAACTTTAACCAAACGTAATGTTTGTACCTAGGGTAAAGTTAAAAAGTTTAAACAATTTTAAAATATCACTATATTTAGGCGAGTAAACGAAAAATGTTCATTTCAGACTCTAAAAACGTAGAAATCGTGTTTCAAGTTGAAATACGCCTTGTAAACGAAAAATGTTCGTTTCAGACTCTAAAACCGCAGAAATCGTGTTTCAAGTTGAAATACGCCTTGGCACCATATCTCACCTAAAGTAAATGGTAGAATCAAACTTTAACCAAACGTAATGTTTGTACCTAGGGTAAAGTTAAAAAGTTTAAACAATTTTAAAATATCACTATATTTAGGCGAGTAAACGAAAAATGTTCATTTCAGACTCTAAAAACGTAGAAATCGTGTTTCAAGTTAAAATACGCCTTGTAAACGAAAAATGTTCGTTTCAGACTCTAAAACCGCAGAAATCGTGTTTCAAGTTGAAATACGCCTTGTAAACGAAAAATGTTCGTTTCAGACTCTAAAACCGCAGAAATCGTGTTTCAAGTTGAAATACGCCTTGGGACCATATCTCACCTAAAGTAAATGGTAGAATCAAACTTTAACCAAACGTAATGTTTGTACCAAGGGTAAAGTTGAAAAGTTTAAACAATTTTAAGATATCACTATATTTAGGCGAGTAAACGAAAAATGTTCGTTTCAGACTCTAAAACCGCAGAAATCGTGTTTCAAGTTGAAATACGCCTTGGCACCATATCTCACCTAAAGTAAATGGTAGAATCAAACTTTAACCAAACGTAATGTTTGTACCTAGGGTAAAGTTAAAAAGTTTAAACAATTTTAAAATATCACTATATTTAGGCGAGTAAACGAAAAATGTTCATTTCAGACTCTAAAAACGTAGAAATCGTGTTTCAAGTTGAAATACGTCTTGTAAACGAAAAATGTTCGTTTCAGACTCTAAAACCGCAGAAATCGTGTTTCAAGTTGAAATACGCCTTGTAAACGAAAAATGTTCGTTTCAGACTCTAAAACCGCAGATATCGTGTTTCAAGTTGAAATACGCCTTGGGACCATATCTCACCTAAAGTAAATGGTAGAATCAAACTTTAACCAAACGTAATGTTTGTACCTAGGGTAAAGTTAAAAAGTTTAAACAATTTTAAAATATCACTATATTTAGGCGAGTAAACGAAAAATGTTCATTTCAGACTCTAAAAACGTAGAAATCGTGTTTCAAGTTGAAATACGTCTTGTAAACGAAAAATGTTCGTTTCAGACTCTAAAACCGCAGAAATCGTGTTTCAAGTTGAAATACGCCTTGGCACCATATCTCACCTAAAGTAAATGGTAGAATCAAACTTTAACCAAACGTAATGTTTGTACCTAGGGTAAAGTTAAAAAGTTTAAACAATTTTAAAATATCACTATATTTAGGCGAGTAAACGAAAAATGTTCATTTCAGACTCTAAAAACGTAGAAATCGTGTTTCAAGTTGAAATACGCCTTGTAAACGAAAAATGTTCGTTTCAGACTCTAAAACCGCAGAAATCGTGTTTCAAGTTGAAATACGCCTTGTAAACGAAAAATGTTCGTTTCAGACTCTAAAACCGCAGAAATCGTGTTTCAAGTTGAAATACGCCTTGGGACCATATCTCACCTAAAGTAAATGGTAGAATCAAACTTTAACCAAACGTAATGTTTGTACCTAGGGTAAAGTTGAAAAGTTTAAACAATTTTAAAATATCACTATATTTAGGCGAGTAAACGAAAAATGTTCATTTCAGACTCTAAAAACGTAGAAATCGTGTTTCAAGTTGAAATACGCCTTGGGACCATATCTCACCTAAAGTAAATGGTAGAATCAAACTTTAACCAAACGTAATGTTTGTACCTAGGGTAAAGTTAAAAAGTTTAAACAATTTTAAAATATCACCAGATTTAGGCGAGTAAACGAAAAATGTTCATTTTAGACTCTAAAAACGTAGAAATCGTGTTTCAAGTTGAAATACGCCTTGTAAACGAAAAATGTTCATTTCAGACTCTAATAACGTAGAAATCGTGTTTCAAGTTGAAATACGCCTTGGCACCATATCTCACCTAAAGTAAATGGTAGAATCAAACTTTAACCAAACGTAATGTTTGTACCTAGGGTAAAGTTAAAAAGTTTAAACAATTTTAAAATATCACTATATTTAGGCGAGTAAACGAAAAATGTTCATTTCAGACTCTAAAAACGTAGAAATCGTGTTTCAAGTTGAAATACGCCTTGTAAACGAAAAATGTTCGTTTCAGACTCTAAAACCGCAGAAATCGTGTTTCAAGTTGAAATACGCCTTGGCACCATATCTCACCTAAAGTAAATGGTAGAATCAAACTTTAACCAAACGTAATGTTTGTACCTAGGGTAAAGTTAAAAAGTTTAAACAATTTTAAAATATCACTATATTTAGGCGAGTAAACGAAAAATGTTCATTTCAGACTCTAAAAACGTAGAAATCGTGTTTCAAGTTAAAATACGCCTTGTAAACGAAAAATGTTCGTTTCAGACTCTAAAACCGCAGAAATCGTGTTTCAAGTTGAAATACGCCTTGTAAACGAAAAATGTTCGTTTCAGACTCTAAAACCGCAGAAATCGTGTTTCAAGTTGAAATACGCCTTGGGACCATATCTCACCTAAAGTAAATGGTAGAATCAAACTTTAACCAAACGTAATGTTTGTACCAAGGGTAAAGTTGAAAAGTTTAAACAATTTTAAGATATCACTATATTTAGGCGAGTAAACGAAAAATGTTCGTTTCAGACTCTAAAACCGCAGAAATCGTGTTTCAAGTTGAAATACGCCTTGGCACCATATCTCACCTAAAGTAAATGGTAGAATCAAACTTTAACCAAACGTAATGTTTGTACCTAGGGTAAAGTTAAAAAGTTTAAACAATTTTAAAATATCACCAGATTTAGGCGAGTAAACGAAAAATGTTCATTTCAAACTCTAAAAACGTAGAAATCGTGTTTCAAGTTGAAATACGCCTTGAAAACGAAAAATGTTCGTTTCAGACTCTAAAACCGCAGAAATCGTGTTTCAAGTTGAAATACGCCTTGGCACCATATCTCACCTAAAGTAAATGGTAGAATCAAACTTTAACCAAACGTAATGTTTGTACCTAGGGTAAAGTTAAAAAGTTTAAACAATTTTAAAATATCACTATATTTAGGCGAGTAAACGAAAAATGTTCATTTCAGACTCTAAAAACGTAGAAATCGTGTTTCAAGTTGAAATACGCCTTGTAAACGAAAAATGTTCGTTTCAGACTCTAAAACCGCAGAAATCGTGTTTCAAGTTGAAATACGCCTTGGCACCATATCTCACCTAAAGTAAATGGTAGAATCAAACTTTAACCAAACGTAATGTTTGTACCTAGGGGAAAGTTAAAAAGTTTAAACAATTTTAAAATATCACTATATTTAGGCGAGTAAACGAAAAATGTTCATTTCAGACTCTAAAAACGTAGAAATCGTGTTTCAAGTTGAAATACGCCTTGTAAACGAAAAATGTTCGTTTCAGACTCTAAAACCGCAGAAATCGTGTTTCAAGTTGAAATACGCCTTGTAAACGAAAAATGTTCGTTTCAGACTCTAAAACCGCAGATATCGTGTTTCAAGTTGAAATACGCCTTGGGACCATATCTCACCTAAAGTAAATGGTAGAATCAAACTTTAACCAAACGTAATGTTTGTACCTAGGGTAAAGTTGAAAAGTTTAAACAATTTTAAAATATCACTATATTTAGGCGAGTAAACGAAAAATGTTCATTTCAGACTCTAAAAACGTAGAAATCGTGTTTCAAGTTGAAATACGCCTTGGGACCATATCTCACCTAAAGTAAATGGTAGAATCAAACTTTAACCAAACGTAATGTTTGTACCTAGGGTAAAGTTGAAAAGTTTAAACAATTTTAAAATATCACTATATTTAGGCGAGTAAACGAAAAATGTTCATTTCAGACTCTAAAAACGTAGAAATCGTGTTTCAAGTTGAAATACGCCTTGGGACCATATCTCACCTAAAGTAAATGGTAGAATCAAACTTTAACCAAACGTAATGTTTGTACCTAGGGTAAAGTTAAAAAGTTTAAACAATTTTAAAATATCACTATATTTAGGCGAGTAAACGAAAAATGTTCATTTCAGACTCTAAAAACATAGAAATCGTGTTTCAAGTTGAAATACGCCTTGTAAACGAAAAATGTTCGTTTCAGACTCTAAAACCGCAGAAATCGTGTTTCAAGTTGAAATACGCCTTGTAAACGAAAAATGTTCGTTTCAGACTCTAAAACCGCAGAAATCGTGTTTCAAGTTTAAATACGCCTTGGCACCATATCTCACCTAAAGTAAATGGTAGAATCAAACTTTAACCAAACGTAATGTTTGTACCTAGGGTAAAGTTAAAAAGTTTAAACAATTTTAAAATATCACTATATTTAGGCGAGTAAACGAAAAATGTTCATTTCAGACTCTAAAAACGTAGAAATCGTGTTTCAAGTTGAAATACGCCTTGTAAACGAAAAATGTTCGTTTCAGACTCTAAAACCGCAGAAATCGTGTTTCAAGTTGAAATACGCCTTGTAAACGAAAAATGTTCGTTTCAGACTCTAAAACCGCAGATATCGTGTTTCAAGTTGAAATACGCCTTGGGACCATATCTCACCTAAAGTAAATGGTAGAATCAAACTTTAACCAAACGTAATGTTTGTACCTAGGGTAAAGTTGAAAAGTTTAAACAATTTTAAAATATCACTATATTTAGGCGAGTAAACGAAAAATGTTCATTTCAGACTCTAAAAACGTAGAAATCGTGTTTCAAGTTGAAATACGCCTTGGGACCATATCTCACCTAAAGTAAATGGTAGAATCAAACTTTAACCAAACGTAATGTTTGTACCTAGGGTAAAGTTGAAAAGTTTAAACAATTTTAAAATATCACTATATTTAGGCGAGTAAACGAAAAATGTTCATTTCAGACTCTAAAACCGCAGAAATCGTGTTTCAAGTTGAAATACGCTTTGGGACCATATCTAACCTAAAGTAAATGGTAGAATCAAACTTTAACCAAACGTAATGTTTGTACCTAGGGTAAAGTTAAAAAGTTTAAACAATTTTAAAATATCACTATATTTAGGCGAGTAAACGAAAAATGTTCATTTCAGACTCTATAACCGCAGAAATCGTGTTTCAAGTTGAAATACGCCTTGGTACCATATCTCACCTAAAGTAAATGGTAGAATCAAACTTTAACTAAACGTAATGTTTGTACCTAGGGTAAAGTTAAAAAGTTTAAACAATTTTAAAATATCACTATATTTAGGCGAGTAAACGAAAAATGTTCATTTCAGACTCTAAAAACGTAGAAATCGTGTTTCAAGTTGAAATACGCCTTGTAAACGAAAAATGTTCGTTTCAGACTCTAAAACCGCAGAAATCGTGTTTCAAGTTGAAATACGCCTTGGCACCATATCTCACCTAAAGTAAATGGTATAATCAAACTTTAACCAAACGTAATGTTTGTACCTAGGGTAAAGTTAAAAAGTTTAAACAATTTTAAAATATCACCAGATTTAGGCGAGTAAACGAAAAATGTTCATTTTAGACTCTAAAAACGTAGAAATCGTGTTTCAAGTTGAAATACGCCTTGTAAACGAAAAATGTTCATTTCAGACTCTAAATAACGTAGAAATCGTGTTTCAAGTTGAAATACGCCTTGGCACCATATCTCACCTAAAGTAAATGGTAGAATCAAACTTTAACCAAACGTAATGTTTGTACCTAGGGTAAAGTTAAAAAGTTTAAACAATTTTAAAATATCACTATATTTAGGCGAGTAAACGAAAAATGTTCATTTCAGACTCTAAAAACGTAGAAATCGTGTTTCAAGTTGAAATACGCCTTGTAAACGAAAAATGTTCGTATCAGACTCTAAAACCGCAGAAATCGTGTTTCAAGTTGAAATACGCCTTGGCACCATATCTCACCTAAAGTAAATGGTAGAATCAAACTTTAACCAAACGTAATGTTTGTACCTAGGGTAAAGTTAAAAAGTTTAAACAATTTCAAAATATCACTATATTTAGGCGAGTAAACGAAAAATGTTCATTTCAGACTCTAAAAACGTAGAAATCGTGTTTCAAGTTAAAATACGCCTTGTAAACGAAAAATGTTCGTTTCAGACTCTAAAACCGCAGAAATCGTGTTTCAAGTTGAAATACGCCTTGGCACCATATCTCACCTAAAGTAAATGGTATAATCAAACTTTAACCAAACGTAATGTTTGTACCTAGGGTAAAGTTAAAAAGTTTAAACAATTTTAAAATATCACCAGATTTAGGCGAGTAAACGAAAAATGTTCATTTTAGACTCTAAAAACGTAGAAATCGTGTTTCAAGTTGAAATACGCCTTGTAAACGAAAAATGTTCATTTCAGACTCTAATAACGTAGAAATCGTATTTCAAGTTGAAATACGCCTTGGCACCATATCTCACCTAAAGTAAATGGTAGAATCAAACTTTAACCAAACGTAATGTTTGTACCTAGGGTAAAGTTAAAAAGTTTAAACAATTTTAAAATATCACTATATTTAGGCGAGTAAACGAAAAATGTTCATTTCAGACTCTAAAAACGTAGAAATCGTGTTTCAAGTTGAAATACGCCTTGTAAACGAAAAATGTTCGTTTCAGACTCTAAAACCGCAGAAATCGTGTTTCAAGTTGAAATACGCCTTGGCACCATATCTCACCTAAAGTAAATGGTAGAATCAAACTTTAACCAAACGTAATGTTTGTACCTAGGGTAAAGTTAAAAAGTTTAAACAATTTTAAAATATCACTATATTTAGGCGAGTAAACGAAAAATGTTCATTTCAGACTCTAAAAACGTAGAAATCGTGTTTAAAGTTGAAATACGCCTTGGCACCATATCTCACCTAAAGTAAATGGTAGAATCAAACTTTAACCAAACGTAATGTTTGTACCTAGGGTAAAGTTGAAAAGTTTAAACAATTTTAAAATATCACTATATTTAGGCGAGTAAACGAAAAATGTTCATTTCAGACTCTAAAACCGCAGAAATCGTGTTTCAAGTTGAAATACGCCTTGGGACCATATCTCACCTAAAGTAAATGGTAGAATCAAACTTTAACCAAACGTAATGTTTGTACCTAGGGTAAAGTTGAAAAGTTTAAACAATTTTAAAATATCACTATATTTAGGCGAGTAAACGAAAAATGTTCATTTCAGACTCTAAAAACGTAGAAATCGTGTTTCAAGTTGAAATACGCCTTGGGACCATATCTCACCTAAAGTAAATGGTAGAATCAAACTTTAACCAAACGTAATGTTTGTACCTAGGGTAAAGTTGAAAAGTTTAAACAATTTTAAAATATCACTATATTTAGGCGAGTAAACGAAAAATGTTCATTTCAGACTCTAAAAACATAGAAATCGTGTTTCAAGTTGAAATACGCTTTGTAAACGAAAAATGTTCGTTTCAGACTCTAAAACCGCAGAAATCGTGTTTCAAGTTGAAATACGCCTTGGCACCATATCTCACCTAAAGTAAATGGTAGAATCAAACTTTAACCAAACGTAATGTTTGTACCTAGGGTAAAGTTGAAAAGTTTAAACAATTTTAAAATATCACTATATTTAGGCGAGTAAACGAAAAATGTTCATTTCAGAATCTAAAACCGCAGAAATCGTGTTTCAAGTTGAAATACGCCTTGGCACCATATCTCACCTAGAATAAATGGTAGAATCAAACTTTAACTAAACGTAATGTTTGTACCTAGGGTAAAGTTAAAAAGTTTAAACAATTTTAAAATATCACTATATTTAGGCGAGTAATCGAAAAATGTTCGTTTCAGACTCTAAAACCGCAGAAATCGTGTTTCAAGTTGAAATACGCCTTGGCACCATATCTCACCTAAAGTAAATGGTAGAATCAAACTTTAACCAAACGTAATGTTTGTACCTAGGGTAAAGTTAAAAAGTTTAAACAATTTTAAAATATCACTATATTTAGGCGAGTAAACGAAAAATGTTCATTTCAAACTCTAAAAACGTAGAAATCGTGTTTCAAGTTGAAATACGCCTTGTAAACGAAAAATGTTCGTTTCAGACTCTAAAACCGCTGAAATCGTGTTTCAAGTTGAAATACGCCTTGGCACCATATCTCACCTAAAGTAAATGGTAGAATCAAACTTTAACCAAACGTAATGTTTGTACCTAGGGTAAAGTTAAAAAGTTTAAACAATTTTAAAATATCACTATATTTAGGCGAGTATTGAAAAATGTTCATTTCAGACTCTAAAAACGTAGAAATCGTGTTTCAAGTTGAAATACGAGTTGTAAACGAAAAATGTTCGTTTCAGACTCTAAAACCGCAGAAATCGTGTTTCAAGTTGAAATACGCCTTGGCACCATATCTCACCTAAAGTAAATGGTAGAATCAAACTTTAACCAAACGTAATGTTTGTACCTAGGGTAAAGTTAAAAAGTTTAAACAATTTTAAAATATCACTATATTTAGGCGAGTAAACGAAAAATGTTCATTTCAGACTCTAAAAACGTAGAAATCGTGTTTCAAGTTGAAATACGCCTTGTAAACGAAAAATGTTCGTTTCAGACTCTAAAACCGCAGAAATCGTGTTTCAAGTTGAAATACGCCTTGGCACCATATCTCACCTAAAGTAAATGGTAGAATCAAACTTTAACCAAACGTAATGTTTGTACCTAGGGTAAAGTTAAAAAGTTTAAACAATTTTAAAATATCACTATATTTAGGCGAGTAAACGAAAAATGTTCATTTCAGACTCTAAAAACGTAGAAATCGTGTTTCAAGTTGAAATACGCCTTGTAAACGAAAAATGTTCGTTTCAGACTCTAAAACCGCAGAAATCGTGTTTCAAGTTGAAATACGCCTTGTAAACGAAAAATGTTCGTTTCAGACTCTAAAACCGCAGATATCGTGTTTCAAGTTGAAATACGCCTTGGGACCATATCTCACCTAAAGTAAATGGTAGAATCAAACTTTAACCAAACGTAATGTTTGTACCTAGGGTAAAGTTGAAAAGTTTAAACAATTTTAAAATATCACTATATTTAGGCGAGTAAACGAAAAATGTTCATTTCAGACTCTAAAAACGTAGAAATCGTGTTTCAAGTTGAAATACGCCTTGGGACCATATCTCACCTAAAGTAAATGGTAGAATCAAACTTTAACCAAACGTAATGTTTGTACCTAGGGTAAAGTTGAAAAGTTTAAACAATTTTAAAATATCACTATATTTAGGCGAGTAAACGAAAAATGTTCATTTCAGACTCTAAAAACGTAGAAATCGTGTTTCAAGTTGAAATACGCCTTGGGACCATATCTCACCTAAAGTAAATGGTAGAATCAAACTTTAACCAAACGTAATGTTTGTACCTAGGGTAAAGTTAAAAAGTTTAAACAATTTTAAAATATCACTATATTTAGGCGAGTAAACGAAAAATGTTCATTTCAGACTCTAAAAACATAGAAATCGTGTTTCAA
This sequence comes from Pterostichus niger, assembly GCA_947425015.1. Lineage (NCBI taxonomy): Eukaryota > Metazoa > Arthropoda > Insecta > Coleoptera > Carabidae > Pterostichus > Pterostichus niger. The sequence continues at coordinate 16,039,106 of OX380338.1, read as the reverse complement.
GTTGAAATACGCCTTGTAAACGAAAAATGTTCGTTTCAGACTCTAAAACCGCAGAAATCGTGTTTCAAGTTGAAATATGCCTTGTAAACGAAAAATGTTCGTTTCAGACTCTAAAACCGCAGAAATCGTGTTTCAAGTTGAAATACGCCTTGGGACCATATCTCACCTAAAGTAAATGGTAGAATCAAACTTTAACCAAACGTAATGTTTGTACCTAGGGTAAAGTTGAAAAGTTTAAACAATTTTAAAATATCACTATATTTAGGCGAGTAAACGAAAAATGTTCATTTCAGACTCTAAAACCGCAGAAATCGTGTTTCAAGTTGAAATACGCCTTGGGACCATATCTAACCTAAAGTAAATGGTAGAATCAAACTTTAACCAAACGTAATGTTTGTACCTAGGGTAAAGTTAAAAAGTTTAAACAATTTTAAAATATCACTATATTTAGGCGAGTAAACGAAAAATGTTCATTTCAGACTCTATAACCGCAGAAATCGTGTTTCAAGTTGAAATACGCCTTGGTACCATATCTCACCTAAAGTAAATGGTAGAATCAAACTTTAACTAAACGTAATGTTTGTACCTAGGGTAAAGTTAAAAAGTTTAAACAATTTTAAAATATCACTATATTTAGGCGAGTAAACGAAAAATGTTCATTTCAGACTCTAAAAACGTAGAAATCGTGTTTCAAGTTGAAATACGCCTTGTAAACGAAAAATGTTCGTTTCAGACTCTAAAACCGCAGAAATCGTGTTTCAAGTTGAAATACGCCTTGGCACCATATCTCACCTAAAGTAAATGGTATAATCAAACTTTAACCAAACGTAATGTTTGTACCTAGGGTAAAGTTAAAAAGTTTAAACAATTTTAAAATATCACCAGATTTAGGCGAGTAAACGAAAAATGTTCATTTTAGACTCTAAAAACGTAGAAATCGTGTTTCAAGTTGAAATACGCCTTGTAAACGAAAAATGTTCATTTCAGACTATAATAACGTAGAAATCGTGTTTCAAGTTGAAATACGCCTTGGCACCATATCTCACCTAAAGTAAATGGTAGAATCAAACTTTAACCAAACGTAATGTTTGTACCTAGGGTAAAGTTAAAAAGTTTAAACAATTTTAAAATATCACTATATTTAGGCGAGTAAACGAAAAATGTTCATTTCAGACTCTAAAAACGTAGAAATCGTGTTTCAAGTTGAAATACGCCTTGTAAACGAAAAATGTTCGTATCAGACTCTAAAACCGCAGAAATCGTGTTTCAAGTTGAAATACGCCTTGGCACCATATCTCACCTAAAGTAAATGGTAGAATCAAACTTTAACCAAACGTAATGTTTGTACCTAGGGTAAAGTTAAAAAGTTTAAACAATTTCAAAATATCACTATATATAGGCGAGTAAACGAAAAATGTTCATTTCAGACTCTAAAAACGTAGAAATCGTGTTTCAAGTTAAAATACGCCTTGTAAACGAAAAATGTTCGTTTCAGACTCTAAAACCGCAGAAATCGTGTTTCAAGTTGAAATACGCCTTGGCACCATATCTCACCTAAAGTAAATGGTATAATCAAACTTTAACCAAACGTAATGTTTGTACCTAGGGTAAAGTTAAAAAGTTGAAATACGCCTTGTAAACGAAAAATGTTCATTTCAGACTCTAATAACGTAGAAATCGTGTTTCAAGTTGAAATACGCTTTGGCACCATATCTCACCTAAAGTAAATGGTAGAATCAAACTTTAACCAAACGTAATGTTTGTACCTAGGGTAAAGTTAAAAAGTTTAAACAATTTCAAAATATCACTATATTTAGGCGAGTAAACGAAAAATGTTCATTTCAGACTCTAAAAACGTAGAAATCGTGTTTCAAGTTGAAATACGCCTTGTAAACGAAAAATGTTCGTTTCAGACTCTAAAACCGCAGAAATCGTGTTTCAAGTTGAAATACGCCTTGGCACCATATCTCACCTAAAGTAAATGGTAGAATCAAACTTTAACCAAACGTAATGTTTGTACCTAGGGTAAAGTTAAAAAGTTTAAACAATTTCAAAATATCACTATATTTAGGCGAGTAAACGAAAAATGTTCATTTCAGACTCTAAGAACGTAGAAATCGTGTTTCAAGTTAAAATACGCCTTGTAAACGAAAAATGTTCGTTTCAGACTCTAAAACCGCAGAAATCGTGTTTCAAGTTGAAATACGCCTTGGCACCATATCTCACCTAAAGTAAATGGTATAATCAAACTTTAACCAAACGTAATGTTTGTACCTAGGGTAAAGTTAAAAAGTTTAAACAATTTTAAAATATCACCAGATTTAGGCGAGTAAACGAAAAATGTTCATTTTAGACTCTAAAAACGTAAAAATCGTGTTTCAAGTTGAAATACGCCTTGTAAACGAAAAATGTTCATTTCAGACTCTAATAACGTAGAAATCGTGTTTCAAGTTGAAATACGCCTTGGCACCATATCTCACCTAAAGTAAATGGTAGAATCAAACTTTAACCAAACGTAATGTTTGTACCTAGGGTAAAGTTAAAAAGTTTAAACAATTTTAAAATATCACTATATTTAGGCGAGTAAACGAAAAATGTTCATTTCAGACTCTAAAAACGTAGAAATCGTGTTTCAAGTTGAAATACGCCTTGTAAACGAAAAATGTTCGTTTCAGACTCTAAAACCGCAGAAATCGTGTTTCAAGTTGAAATACGCCTTGTAAACGAAAAATGTTCGTTTCAGACTCTAAAACCGCAGAAATCGTGTTTCAAGTTGAAATACGCCTTGGGACCATATCTCACCTAAAGTAAATGGTAGAATCAAACTTTAACCAAACGTAATGTTTGTACCTAGGGTAAAGTTGAAAAGTTTAAACAATTTTAAAATATCACTATATTTAGGCGAGTAAACGAAAAATGTTCATTTCAGACTCTAAAAACGTAGAAATCGTGTTTCAAGTTGAAATACGCCTTGGGACCATATCTCACCTAAAGTAAATGGTAGAATCAAACTTTAACCAAACGTAATGTTTGTACCTAGGGTAAAGTTGAAAAGTTTAAACAATTTTAAAATATCACTATATTTAGGCGAGTAAACGAAAAATGTTCATTTCAGACTCTAAAAACGTAGAAATCGTGTTTCAAGTTGAAATACGCCTTGGGACCATATCTCACCTAAAGTAAATGGTAGAATCAAACTTTAACCAAACGTAATGTTTGTACCTAGGGTAAAGTTAAAAAGTTTAAACAATTTTAAAATATCACTATATTTAGGCGAGTAAACGAAAAATGTTCATTTCAGACTCTAAAACCGCAGAAATCGTGTTTCAAGTTGAAATACGCCTTGTAAACGAAAAATGTTCGTTTCAGACTCTAAAACCGCAGAAATCGTGTTTCAAGTTGAAATACGCCTTGGGACCATATCTAACCTAAAGTAAATGGTAGAATCAAACTTTAACCAAACGTAATGTTTGTACCTAGGGTAAAGTTAAAAAGTTTAAACAATTTTAAAATATCACTATATTTAGGCGAGTAAACGAAAAATGTTCATTTCAGACTCTAAAACCGCAGAAATCGTGTTTCAAGTTGAAATACGCCTTGGCACCATATCTCACCTAAAGTAAATGGTAGAATCAAACTTTAACCAAACGTAATGTTTGTACCTAGGGTAAAGTTGAAAAGTTTAAACAATTTTAAAATATCACTATATTTAGGCGAGTAAACGAAAAATGTTCATTTCAGACTCTAAAACCGCAGAAATCGTGTTTCAAGTTGAAATACGCCTTGGGACCATATCTAACCTAAAGTAAATGGTAGAATCAAACTTTAACCAAACGTAATGTTTGTACCTAGGGTAAAGTTAAAAAGTTTAAACAATTTTAAAATATCACTATATTTAGGCGAGTAAACGAAAAATGTTCATTTCAGACTCTAAAAACGTAGAAATCGTGTTTCAAGTTGAAATACGCCTTGTAAACGAAAAATGTTCGTTTCAGACTCTAAAACCGCAGAAATCGTGTTTCAAGTTGAAATACGCCTTGGCACCATATCTCACCTAAAGTAAATGGTATAATCAAACTTTAACCAAACGTAATGTTTGTACCTAGGGTAAAGTTAAAAAGTTTAAACAATTTTAAAATATCACCAGATTTAGGCGAGTAAACGAAAAATGTTCATTTTAGACTCTAAAAACGTAGAAATCGTGTTTCAAGTTTAAATACGCCTTGTAAACGAAAAATGTTCATTTCAGACTCTAATAACGTAGAAATCGTGTTTCAAGTTGAAATACGCCTTGGCACCATATCTCACCTAAAGTAAATGGTAGAATCAAACTTTAACCAAACGTAATGTTTGTACCTAGGGTAAAGTTAAAAAGTTTAAACAATTTTAAAATATCACTATATTTAGGCGAGTAAACGAAAAATGTTCATTTCAGACTCTAAAAACGTAGAAATCGTGTTTCAAGTTGAAATACGCCTTGTAAACGAAAAATGTTCGTTTCAGACTCTAAAATCGCAGAAATCGTGTTTCAAGTTGAAATACGCCTTGGCACCATATCTCACCTAAAGTAAATGGTAGAATCAAACTTTAACCAAACGTAATGTTTGTACCTAGGGTAAAGTTAAAAAGTTTAAACAATTTTAAAATATCACTATATTTAGGCGAGTAAACGAAAAATGTTCATTTCAGACTCTAAAAACGTAGAAATCGTGTTTCAAGTTGAAATACGCCTTGTAAACGAAAAATGTTCGTTTCAGACTCTAAAACCGCAGAAATCGTGTTTCAAGTTGAAATACGCCTTGGCACCATATCTCACCTAAAGTAAATGGTAGAATCAAACTTTAACCAAACGTAATGTTTGTACCTAGGGTAAAGTTAAAAAGTTTAAACAATTTTAAAATATCACTATATTTAGGCGAGTAAACGAAAAATGTTCATTTCAGACTCTAAAACCGCAGAAATCGTGTTTCAAGTTGAAATACGCCTTGTAAACGAAAAATGTTCGTTTCAGACTCTAAAACCGCAGAAATCGTGTTTCAAGTTGAAATACGCCTTGGGACCATATCTAACCTAAAGTAAATGGTAGAATCAAACTTTAACCAAACGTAATGTTTGTACCTAGGGTAAAGTTAAAAAGTTTAAACAATTTTAAAATATCACTATATTTAGGCGAGTAAACGAAAAATGTTCATTTCAGACTCTAAAACCGCAGAAATCGTGTTTCAAGTTGAAATACGCCTTGGCACCATATCTCACCTAAAGTAAATGGTAGAATCAAACTTTAACCAAACGTAATGTTTGTACCTAGGGTAAAGTTGAAAAGTTTAAACAATTTTAAAATATCACTATATTTAGGCGAGTAAACGAAAAATGTTCATTTCAGACTCTAAAACCGCAGAAATCGTGTTTCAAGTTGAAATACGCCTTGGCACCATATCTCACCTAAAGTAAATGGTAGAATCAAACTTTAACCAAACGTAATGTTTGTACCTAGGGTAAAGTTGAAAAGTTTAAACAATTTTAAAATATCACTATATTTAGGCGAGTAAACGAAAAATGTTCATTTCAGACTCTAAAAACGTAGAAATCGTGTTTCAAGTTGAAATACGCCTTGGGACCATATCTCACCTAAAGTAAATGGTAGAATCAAACTTTAACCAAACGTAATGTTTGTACCTAGGGTAAAGTTAAAAAGTTTAAACAATTTTAAAATATCACTATATTTAGGCGAGTAAACGAAAAATGTTCATTTCAGACTCTAAAACCGCAGAAATCGTGTTTCAAGTTGAAATACGCCTTGTAAACGAAAAATGTTCGTTTCAGACTCTAAAACCGCAGAAATCGTGTTTCAAGTTGAAATACGCCTTGGGACCATATCTAACCTAAAGTAAATGGTAGAATCAAACTTTAACCAAACGTAATGTTTGTACCTAGGGTAAAGTTAAAAAGTTTAAACAATTTTAAAATATCACTATATTTAGGCGAGTAAACGAAAAATGTTCATTTCAGACTCTAAAACCGCAGAAATCGTGTTTCAAGTTGAAATACGCCTTGGCACCATATCTCACCTAAAGTAAATGGTAGAATCAAACTTTAACCAAACGTAATGTTTGTACCTAGGGTAAAGTTGAAAAGTTTAAACAATTTTAAAATATCACTATATTTAGGCGAGTAAACGAAAAATGTTCATTTCAGACTCTAAAACCGCAGAAATCGTGTTTCAAGTTGAAATACGCCTTGGGACCATATCTAACCTAAAGTAAATGGTAGAATCAAACTTTAACCAAACGTAATGTTTGTACCTAGGGTAAAGTTAAAAAGTTTAAACAATTTTAAAATATCACTATATTTAGGCGAGTAAACGAAAAATGATCATTTCAGACTCTAAAAACGTAGAAATCGTGTTTCAAGTTGAAATACGCCTTGTAAACGAAAAATGTTCGTTTCAGACTCTAAAACCGCAGAAATCGTGTTTCAAGTTGAAATACGCCTTGGCACCATATCTCACCTAAAGTAAATGGTATAATCAAACTTTAACCAAACGTAATGTTTGTACCTAGGGTAAAGTTAAAAAGTTTAAACAATTTTAAAATATCACTATATTTAGGCGAGTAAACGAAAAATGTTCATTTCAGACTCTAAAAACGTAGAAATCGTGTTTCAAGTTGAAATACGCCTTGTAAACGAAAAATGTTCGTTTCAGACTCTAAAACCGCAGAAATCGTGTTTCAAGTTGAAATACGCCTTGTAAACGAAAAATGTTCGTTTCAGACTCTAAAACCGCAGAAATCGTGTTTCAAGTTGAAATACGCCTTGGGACCATATCTCACCTAAAGTAAATGGTAGAATCAAACTTTAACCAAACGTAATGTTTGTACCTAGGGTAAAGTTGAAAAGTTTAAACAATTTTAAAATATTACTATATTTAGGCGAGTAAACGAAAAATGTTCATTTCAGACTCTAAAAACGTAGAAATCGTGTTTCAAGTTGAAATACGCCTTGGGACCATATCTCACCTAAAGTAAATGGTAGAATCAAACTTTAACCAAACGTAATGTTTGTACCTAGGGTAAAGTTGAAAAGTTTAAACAATTTTAAAATATCACTATATTTAGGCGAGTAAACGAAAAATGTTCATTTCAGACTCTAAAAACGTAGAAATCGTGTTTCAAGTTGAAATACGCCTTGGGACCATATCTCACCTAAAGTAAATGGTAGAATCAAACTTTAACCAAACGTAATGTTTGTACCTAGGGTAAAGTTAAAAAGTTTAAACAATTTTAAAATATCACTATATTTAGGCGAGTAAACGAAAAATGTTCATTTCAGACTCTAAAACCGCAGAAATCGTGTTTCAAGTTGAAATACGCCTTGTAAACGAAAAATGTTCGTTTCAGACTCTAAAACCGCAGAAATCGTGTTTCAAGTTGAAATACGCCTTGGGACCATATCTAACCTAAAGTAAATGGTAGAATCAAACTTTAACCAAACGTAATGTTTGTACCTAGGGTAAAGTTAAAAAGTTTAAACAATTTTAAAATATCACTATATTTAGGCGAGTAAACGAAAAATGTTCATTTCAGACTCTAAAAACGTAGAAATCGTGTTTCAAGTTGAAATACGCCTTGGGACCATATCTCACCTAAAGTAAATGGTAGAATCAAACTTTAACCAAACGTAATGTTTGTACCTAGGGTAAAGTTAAAAAGTTTAAACAATTTTAAAATATCACTATATTTAGGCGAGTAAACGAAAAATGTTCATTTCAGACTCTAAAACCGCAGAAATCGTGTTTCAAGTTGAAATACGCCTTGTAAACGAAAAATGTTCGTTTCAGACTCTAAAACCGCAGAAATCGTGTTTCAAGTTGAAATACGCCTTGGGACCATATCTAACCTAAAGTAAATGGTAGAATCAAACTTTAACCAAACGTAATGTTTGTACCTAGGGTAAAGTTAAAAAGTTTAAACAATTTTAAAATATCACTATATTTAGGCGAGTAAACGAAAAATGTTCATTTCAGACTCTAAAACCGCAGAAATCGTGTTTCAAGTTGAAATACGCCTTGGCACCATATCTCACCTAAAGTAAATGGTAGAATCAAACTTTAACCAAACGTAATGTTTGTACCTAGGGTAAAGTTGAAAAGTTTAAACAATTTTAAAATATCACTATATTTAGGCGAGTAAACGAAAAATGTTCATTTCAGACTCTAAAACCGCAGAAATCGTGTTTCAAGTTGAAATACGCCTTGGGACCATATCTAACCTAAAGTAAATGGTAGAATCAAACTTTAACCAAACGTAATGTTTGTACCTAGGGTAAAGTTAAAAAGTTTAAACAATTTTAAAATATCACTATATTTAGGCGAGTAAACGAAAAATGATCATTTCAGACTCTAAAAACGTAGAAATCGTGTTTCAAGTTGAAATACGCCTTGTAAACGAAAAATGTTCGTTTCAGACTCTAAAACCGCAGAAATCGTGTTTCAAGTTGAAATACGCCTTGGCACCATATCTCACCTAAAGTAAATGGTATAATCAAACTTTAACCAAACGTAATGTTTGTACCTAGGGTAAAGTTAAAAAGTTTAAACAATTTTAAAATATCACTATATTTAGGCGAGTAAACGAAAAATGTTCATTTCAGACTCTAAAAACGTAGAAATCGTGTTTCAAGTTGAAATACGCCTTGTAAACGAAAAATGTTCGTTTCAGACTCTAAAACCGCAGAAATCGTGTTTCAAGTTGAAATACGCCTTGTAAACGAAAAATGTTCGTTTCAGACTCTAAAACCGCAGAAATCGTGTTTCAAGTTGAAATACGCCTTGGGACCATATCTCACCTAAAGTAAATGGTAGAATCAAACTTTAACCAAACGTAATGTTTGTACCTAGGGTAAAGTTGAAAAGTTTAAACAATTTTAAAATATTACTATATTTAGGCGAGTAAACGAAAAATGTTCATTTCAGACTCTAAAAACGTAGAAATCGTGTTTCAAGTTGAAATACGCCTTGGGACCATATCTCACCTAAAGTAAATGGTAGAATCAAACTTTAACCAAACGTAATGTTTGTACCTAGGGTAAAGTTGAAAAGTTTAAACAATTTTAAAATATCACTATATTTAGGCGAGTAAACGAAAAATGTTCATTTCAGACTCTAAAAACGTAGAAATCGTGTTTCAAGTTGAAATACGCCTTGGGACCATATCTCACCTAAAGTAAATGGTAGAATCAAACTTTAACCAAACGTAATGTTTGTACCTAGGGTAAAGTTAAAAAGTTTAAACAATTTTAAAATATCACTATATTTAGGCGAGTAAACGAAAAATGTTCATTTCAGACTCTAAAACCGCAGAAATCGTGTTTCAAGTTGAAATACGCCTTGTAAACGAAAAATGTTCGTTTCAGACTCTAAAACCGCAGAAATCGTGTTTCAAGTTGAAATACGCCTTGGGACCATATCTAACCTAAAGTAAATGGTAGAATCAAACTTTAACCAAACGTAATGTTTGTACCTAGGGTAAAGTTAAAAAGTTTAAACAATTTTAAAATATCACTATATTTAGGCGAGTAAACGAAAAATGTTCATTTCAGACTCTAAAACCGCAGAAATCGTGTTTCAAGTTGAAATACGCCTTGGCACCATATCTCACCTAAAGTAAATGGTAGAATCAAACTTTAACCAAACGTAATGTTTGTACCTAGGGTAAAGTTGAAAAGTTTAAACAATTTTAAAATATCACTATATTTAGGCGAGTAAACGAAAAATGTTCATTTCAGACTCTAAAACCGCAGAAATCGTGTTTCAAGTTGAAATACGCCTTGGGACCATATCTAACCTAAAGTAAATGGTAGAATCAAACTTTAACCAAACGTAATGTTTGTACCTAGGGTAAAGTTAAAAAGTTTAAACAATTTTAAAATATCACTATATTTAGGCGAGTAAACGAAAAATGTTCATTTCAGACTCTAAAAACGTAGAAATCGTGTTTCAAGTTAAAATACGCCTTGTAAACGAAAAATGTTCGTTTCAGACTCTAAAACCGCAGAAATCGTGTTTCAAGTTGAAATACGCCTTGGCACCATATCTCACCTAAAGTAAATGGTATAATCAAACTTTAACCAAACGTAATGTTTGTACCTAGGGTAAAGTTAAAAAGTTTAAACAATTTTAAAATATCACCAGATTTAGGCGAGTAAACGAAAAATGTTCATTTTAGACTCTAAAAACGTAGAAATCGTGTTTCAAGTTGAAATACGCCTTGTAAACGAAAAATGTTCATTTCAGACTCTAATAACGTAGAAATCGTGTTTCAAGTTGAAATACGCCTTGGCACCATATCTCACCTAAAGTAAATGGTAGAATCAAACTTTAACCAAACGTAATGTTTGTACCTAGGGTAAAGTTAAAAAGTTTAAACAATTTTAAAATATCACTATATTTAGGCGAGTAAACGAAAAATGTTCATTTCAGACTCTAAAAACGTAGAAATCGTGTTTCAAGTTGAAATACGCCTTGTAAACGAAAAATGTTCGTTTCAGACTCTAAAATCGCAGAAATCGTGTTTCAAGTTGAAATACGCCTTGGCACCATATCTCACCTAAAGTAAATGGTAGAATCAAACTTTAACCAAACGTAATGTTTGTACCTAGGGTAAAGTTAAAAAGTTTAAACAATTTTAAAATATCACTATATTTAGGCGAGTAAACGAAAAATGTTCATTTCAGACTCTAAAAACGTAGAAATCGTGTTTCAAGTTGAAATACGCCTTGTAAACGAAAAATGTTCGTTTCAGACTCTAAAACCGCAGAAATCGTGTTTCAAGTTGAAATACGCCTTGGCACCATATCTCACCTAAAGTAAATGGTAGAATCAAACTTTAACCAAACGTAATGTTTGTACCTAGGGTAAAGTTAAAAAGTTTAAACAATTTTAAAATATCACCAGATTTAGGCGAGTAAACGAAAAATGTTCATTTCAAACTCTAAAAACGTAGAAATCGTGTTTCAAGTTGAAATACGCCTTGTAAACGAAAAATGTTCGTTTCAGACTCTAAAACCGCAGAAATCGTGTTTCAAGTTGAAATACGCCTTGGCACCATATCTCACCTAAAGTAAATGGTAGAATCAAACTTTAACCAAACGTAATGTTTGTACCTAGGGTAAAGTTAAAAAGTTTAAACAATTTTAAAATATCACTATATTTAGGCGAGTAAACGAAAAATGTTCATTTCAGACTCTAAAACCGCAGAAATCGTGTTTCAAGTTGAAATACGCCTTGTAAACGAAAAATGTTCGTTTCAGACTCTAAAACCGCAGAAATCGTGTTTCAAGTTGAAATACGCCTTGGGACCATATCTAACCTAAAGTAAATGGTAGAATCAAACTTTAACCAAACGTAATGTTTGTACCTAGGGTAAAGTTAAAAAGTTTAAACAATTTTAAAATATCACTATATTTAGGCGAGTAAACGAAAAATGTTCATTTCAGACTCTAAAACCGCAGAAATCGTGTTTCAAGTTGAAATACGCCTTGGCACCATATCTCACCTAAAGTAAATGGTAGAATCAAACTTTAACCAAACGTAATGTTTGTACCTAGGGTAAAGTTGAAAAGTTTAAACAATTTTAAAATATCACTATATTTAGGCGAGTAAACGAAAAATGTTCATTTCAGACTCTAAAAACGTAGAAATCGTGTTTCAAGTTGAAATACGCCTTGGGACCATATCTCACCTAAAGTAAATGGTAGAATCAAACTTTAACCAAACGTAATGTTTGTACCTAGGGTAAAGTTAAAAAGTTTAAACAATTTTAAAATATCACTATATTTAGGCGAGTAAACGAAAAATGTTCATTTCAGACTCTAAAACCGCAGAAATCGTGTTTCAAGTTGAAATACGCCTTGTAAACGAAAAATGTTCGTTTCAGACTCTAAAACCGCAGAAATCGTGTTTCAAGTTGAAATACGCCTTGGGACCATATCTAACCTAAAGTAAATGGTAGAATCAAACTTTAACCAAACGTAATGTTTGTACCTAGGGTAAAGTTAAAAAGTTTAAACAATTTTAAAATATCACTATATTTAGGCGAGTAAACGAAAAATGTTCATTTCAGACTCTAAAACCGCAGAAATCGTGTTTCAAGTTGAAATACGCCTTGGCACCATATCTCACCTAAAGTAAATGGTAGAATCAAACTTTAACCAAACGTAATGTTTGTACCTAGGGTAAAGTTGAAAAGTTTAAACAATTTTAAAATATCACTATATTTAGGCGAGTAAACGAAAAATGTTCATTTCAGACTCTAAAACCGCAGAAATCGTGTTTCAAGTTGAAATACGCCTTGGCACCATATCTCACCTAAAGTAAATGGTAGAATCAAACTTTAACCAAACGTAATGTTTGTACCTAGGGTAAAGTTGAAAAGTTTAAACAATTTTAAAATATCACTATATTTAGGCGAGTAAACGAAAAATGTTCATTTCAGACTCTAAAACCGCAGAAATCGTGTTTCAAGTTGAAATACGCCTTGGGACCATATCTAACCTAAAGTAAATGGTAGAATCAAACTTTAACCAAACGTAATGTTTGTACCTAGGGTAAAGTTAAAAAGTTTAAACAATTTTAAAATATCACTATATTTAGGCGAGTAAACGAAAAATGTTCATTTCAGACTCTAAAAACGTAGAAATCGTGTTTCAAGTTGAAATACGCCTTGTAAACGAAAAATGTTCGTTTCAGACTCTAAAACCGCAGAAATCGTGTTTCAAGTTGAAATACGCCTTGGCACCATATCTCACCTAAAGTAAATGGTATAATCAAACTTTAACCAAACGTAATGTTTGTACCTAGGGTAAAGTTAAAAAGTTTAAACAATTTTAAAATATCACTATATTTAGGCGAGTAAACGAAAAATGTTCATTTCAGACTCTAAAAACGTAGAAATCGTGTTTCAAGTTGAAATACGCCTTGTAAACGAAAAATGTTCGTTTCAGACTCTAAAACCGCAGAAATCGTGTTTCAAGTTGAAATACGCCTTGTAAACGAAAAATGTTCGTTTCAGACTCTAAAACCGCAGAAATCGTGTTTCAAGTTGAAATACGCCTTGGGACCATATCTCACCTAAAGTAAATGGTAGAATCAAACTTTAACCAAACGTAATGTTTGTACCTAGGGTAAAGTTGAAAAGTTTAAACAATTTTAAAATATTACTATATTTAGGCGAGTAAACGAAAAATGTTCATTTCAGACTCTAAAAACGTAGAAATCGTGTTTCAAGTTGAAATACGCCTTGGGACCATATCTCACCTAAAGTAAATGGTAGAATCAAACTTTAACCAAACGTAATGTTTGTACCTAGGGTAAAGTTGAAAAGTTTAAACAATTTTAAAATATCACTATATTTAGGCGAGTAAACGAAAAATGTTCATTTCAGACTCTAAAAACGTAGAAATCGTGTTTCAAGTTGAAATACGCCTTGGGACCATATCTCACCTAAAGTAAATGGTAGAATCAAACTTTAACCAAACGTAATGTTTGTACCTAGGGTAAAGTTAAAAAGTTTAAACAATTTTAAAATATCACTATATTTAGGCGAGTAAACGAAAAATGTTCATTTCAGACTCTAAAACCGCAGAAATCGTGTTTCAAGTTGAAATACGCCTTGTAAACGAAAAATGTTCGTTTCAGACTCTAAAACCGCAGAAATCGTGTTTCAAGTTGAAATACGCCTTGGCACCATATCTCACCTAAAGTAAATGGTATAATCAAACTTTAACCAAACGTAATGTTTGTACCTAGGGTAAAGTTAAAAAGTTTAAACAATTTTAAAATATCACTATATTTAGGCGAGTAAACGAAAAATGTTCATTTCAGACTCTAAAAACGTATAAATCGTGTTTCAAGTTGAAATACGCCTTGTAAACGAAAAATGTTCGTTTCAGACTCTAAAACCGCAGAAATCGTGTTTCAAGTTGAAATACGCCTTGTAAACGAAAAATGTTCGTTTCAGACTCTAAAACCGCAGAAATCGTGTTTCAAGTTGAAATACGCCTTGGGACCATATCTCACCTAAAGTAAATGGTAGAATCAAACTTTAACCAAACGTAATGTTTGTACCTAGGGTAAAGTTGAAAAGTTTAAACAATTTTAAAATATTACTATATTTAGGCGAGTAAACGAAAAATGTTCATTTCAGACTCTAAAAACGTAGAAATCGTGTTTCAAGTTGAAATACGCCTTGGGACCATATCTCACCTAAAGTAAATGGTAGAATCAAACTTTAACCAAACGTAATGTTTGTACCTAGGGTAAAGTTGAAAAGTTTAAACAATTTTAAAATATCACTATATTTAGGCGAGTAAACGAAAAATGTTCATTTCAGACTCTAAAAACGTAGAAATCGTGTTTCAAGTTGAAATACGCCTTGGGACCATATCTCACCTAAAGTAAATGGTAGAATCAAACTTTAACCAAACGTAATGTTTGTACCTAGGGTAAAGTTAAAAAGTTTAAACAATTTTAAAATATCACTATATTTAGGCGAGTAAACGAAAAATGTTCATTTCAGACTCTAAAACCGCAGAAATCGTGTTTCAAGTTGAAATACGCCTTGTAAACGAAAAATGTTCGTTTCAGACTCTAAAACCGCAGAAATCGTGTTTCAAGTTGAAATACGCCTTGGGACCATATCTAACCTAAAGTAAATGGTAGAATCAAACTTTAACCAAACGTAATGTTTGTACCTAGGGTAAAGTTAAAAAGTTTAAACAATTTTAAAATATCACTATATTTTGGAGAGTAAACGAAAAATGTTCATTTCAGACTCTAAAACCGCAGAAATCGTGTTTCAAGTTGAAATACGCCTTGGCACCATATCTCACCTAAAGTAAATGGTAGAATCAAACTTTAACCAAACGTAATGTTTGTACCTAGGGTAAAGTTGAAAAGTTTAAACAATTTTAAAATATCACTATATTTAGGCGAGTAAACGAAAAATGTTCATTTCAGACTCTAAAACCGCAGAAATCGTGTTTCAAGTTGAAATACGCCTTGGGACCATATCTAACCTAAAGTAAATGGTAGAATCAAACTTTAACCAAACGTAATGTTTGTACCTAGGGTAAAGTTAAAAAGTTTAAACAATTTTAAAATATCACTATATTTAGGCGAGTAAACGAAAAATGTTCATTTCAGACTCTAAAAACGTAGAAATCGTGTTTCAAGTTAAAATACGCCTTGTAAACGAAAAATGTTCGTTTCAGACTCTAAAACCGCAGAAATCGTGTTTCAAGTTGAAATACGTCTTGGCACCATATCTCACCTAAAGTAAATGGTATAATCAAACTTTAACCAAACGTAATGTTTGTACCTAGGGTAAAGTTAAAAAGTTTAAACAATTTTAAAATATCACCAGATTTAGGCGAGTAAACGAAAAATGTTCATTTTAGACTCTAAAAACGTAGAAATCGTGTTTCAAGTTGAAATACGCCTTGTAAACGAAAAATGTTCATTTCAGACTCTAATAACGTAGAAATCGTGTTTCAAGTTGAAATACGCCTTGGCACCATATCTCACCTAAAGTAAATGGTAGAATCAAACTTTAACCAAACGTAATGTTTGTACCTAGGGTAAAGTTAAAAAGTTTAAACAATTTTAAAATATCACTATATTTAGGCGAGTAAACGAAAAATGTTCATTTCAGACTCTAAAAACGTAGAAATCGTGTTTCAAGTTGAAATACGCCTTGTAAACGAAAAATGTTCGTTTCAGACTCTAAAATCGCAGAAATCGTGTTTCAAGTTGAAATACGCCTTGGCACCATATCTCACCTAAAGTAAATGGTAGAATCAAACTTTAACCAAACGTAATGTTTGTACCTAGGGTAAAGTTAAAAAGTTTAAACAATTTTAAAATATCACTATATTTAGGCGAGTAAACGAAAAATGTTCATTTCAGACTCTAAAAACGTAGAAATCGTGTTTCAAGTTGAAATACGCCTTGTAAACGAAAAATGTTCGTTTCAGACTCTAAAACCGCAGAAATCGTGTTTCAAGTTGAAATACGCCTTGGCACCATATCTCACCTAAAGTAAATGGTAGAATCAAACTTTAACCAAACGTAATGTTTGTACCTAGGGTAAAGTTAAAAAGTTTAAACAATTTTAAAATATCACCAGATTTAGGCGAGTAAACGAAAAATGTTCATTTCAAACTCTAAAAACGTAGAAATCGTGTTTCAAGTTGAAATACGCCTTGTAAACGAAAAATGTTCGTTTCAGACTCTAAAACCGCAGAAATCGTGTTTCAAGTTGAAATACGCCTTGGCACCATATCTCACCTAAAGTAAATGGTAGAATCAAACTTTAACCAAACGTAATGTTTGTACCTAGGGTAAAGTTAAAAAGTTTAAACAATTTTAAAATATCACTATATTTAGGCGAGTAAACGAAAAATGTTCATTTCAGACTCTAAAACCGCAGAAATCGTGTTTCAAGTTGAAATACGCCTTGTAAACGAAAAATGTTCGTTTCAGACTCTAAAACCGCAGAAATCGTGTTTCAAGTTGAAATACGCCTTGGGACCATATCTAACCTAAAGTAAATGGTAGAATCAAACTTTAACCAAACGTAATGTTTGTACCTAGGGTAAAGTTAAAAAGTTTAAACAATTTTAAAATATCACTATATTTAGGCGAGTAAACGAAAAATGTTCATTTCAGACTCTAAAACCGCAGAAATCGTGTTTCAAGTTGAAATACGCCTTGGCACCATATCTCACCTAAAGTAAATGGTAGAATCAAACTTTAACCAAACGTAATGTTTGTACCTAGGGTAAAGTTGAAAAGTTTAAACAATTTTAAAATATCACTATATTTAGGCGAGTAAACGAAAAATGTTCATTTCAGACTCTAAAAACGTAGAAATCGTGTTTCAAGTTGAAATACGCCTTGGGACCATATCTCACCTAAAGTAAATGGTAGAATCAAACTTTAACCAAACGTAATGTTTGTACCTAGGGTAAAGTTAAAAAGTTTAAACAATTTTAAAATATCACTATATTTAGGCGAGTAAACGAAAAATGTTCATTTCAGACTCTAAAACCGCAGAAATCGTGTTTCAAGTTGAAATACGCCTTGTAAACGAAAAATGTTCGTTTCAGACTCTAAAACCGCAGAAATCGTGTTTCAAGTTGAAATACGCCTTGGGACCATATCTAACCTAAAGTAAATGGTAGAATCAAACTTTAACCAAACGTAATGTTTGTACCTAGGGTAAAGTTAAAAAGTTTAAACAATTTTAAAATATCACTATATTTAGGCGAGTAAACGAAAAATGTTCATTTCAGACTCTAAAACCGCAGAAATCGTGTTTCAAGTTGAAATACGCCTTGGCACCATATCTCACCTAAAGTAAATGGTAGAATCAAACTTTAACCAAACGTAATGTTTGTACCTAGGGTAAAGTTGAAAAGTTTAAACAATTTTAAAATATCACTATATTTAGGCGAGTAAACGAAAAATGTTCATTTCAGACTCTAAAACCGCAGAAATCGTGTTTCAAGTTGAAATACGCCTTGGCACCATATCTCACCTAAAGTAAATGGTAGAATCAAACTTTAACCAAACGTAATGTTTGTACCTAGGGTAAAGTTGAAAAGTTTAAACAATTTTAAAATATCACTATATTTAGGCGAGTAAACGAAAAATGTTCATTTCAGACTCTAAAAACGTAGAAATCGTGTTTCAAGTTGAAATACGCCTTGGGACCATATCTCACCTAAAGTAAATGGTAGAATCAAACTTTAACCAAACGTAATGTTTGTACCTAGGGTAAAGTTAAAAAGTTTAAACAATTTTAAAATATCACTATATTTAGGCGAGTAAACGAAAAATGTTCATTTCAGACTCTAAAACCGCAGAAATCGTGTTTCAAGTTGAAATACGCCTTGTAAACGAAAAATGTTCGTTTCAGACTCTAAAACCGCAGAAATCGTGTTTCAAGTTGAAATACGCCTTGGGACCATATCTAACCTAAAGTAAATGGTAGAATCAAACTTTAACCAAACGTAATGTTTGTACCTAGGGTAAAGTTAAAAAGTTTAAACAATTTTAAAATATCACTATATTTAGGCGAGTAAACGAAAAATGTTCATTTCAGACTCTAAAACCGCAGAAATCGTGTTTCAAGTTGAAATACGCCTTGGCACCATATCTCACCTAAAGTAAATGGTAGAATCAAACTTTAACCAAACGTAATGTTTGTACCTAGGGTAAAGTTGAAAAGTTTAAACAATTTTAAAATATCACTATATTTAGGCGAGTAAACGAAAAATGTTCATTTCAGACTCTAAAACCGCAGAAATCGTGTTTCAAGTTGAAATACGCCTTGGGACCATATCTAACCTAAAGTAAATGGTAGAATCAAACTTTAACCAAACGTAATGTTTGTACCTAGGGTAAAGTTAAAAAGTTTAAACAATTTTAAAATATCACTATATTTAGGCGAGTAAACGAAAAATGTTCATTTCAGACTCTAAAAACGTAGAAATCGTGTTTCAAGTTGAAATTACGCCTTGTAAACGAAAAATGTTCGTTTCAGACTCTAAAACCGCAGAAATCGTGTTTCAAGTTGAAATACGCCTTGGCACCATATCTCACCTAAAGTAAATGGTATAATCAAACTTTAACCAAACGTAATGTTTGTACCTAGGGTAAAGTTAAAAAGTTTAAACAATTTTAAAATATCACCAGATTTAGGCGAGTAAACGAAAAATGTTCATTTTAGACTCTAAAAACGTAGAAATCGTGTTTCAAGTTGAAATACGCCTTGTAAACGAAAAATGTTCATTTCAGACTCTAATAACGTAGAAATCGTGTTTCAAGTTGAAATACGCCTTGGCACCATATCTCACCTAAAGTAAATGGTAGAATCAAACTTTAACCAAACGTAATGTTTGTACCTAGGGTAAAGTTAAAAAGTTTAAACAATTTTAAAATATCACTATATTTAGGCGAGTAAACGAAAAATGTTCATTTCAGACTCTAAAAACGTAGAAATCGTGTTTCAAGTTGAAATACGCCTTGTAAACGAAAAATGTTCGTTTCAGACTCTAAAATCGCAGAAATCGTGTTTCAAGTTGAAATACGCCTTGGCACCATATCTCACCTAAAGTAAATGGTAGAATCAAACTTTAACCAAACGTAATGTTTGTACCTAGGGTAAAGTTAAAAAGTTTAAACAATTTTAAAATATCACTATATTTAGGCGAGTAAACGAAAAATGTTCATTTCAGACTCTAAAAACGTAGAAATCGTGTTTCAAGTTGAAATACGCCTTGTAAACGAAAAATGTTCGTTTCAGACTCTAAAACCGCAGAAATCGTGTTTCAAGTTGAAATACGCCTTGGCACCATATCTCACCTAAAGTAAATGGTAGAATCAAACTTTAACCAAACGTAATGTTTGTACCTAGGGTAAAGTTAAAAAGTTTAAACAATTTTAAAATATCACCAGATTTAGGCGAGTAAACGAAAAATGTTCATTTCAAACTCTAAAAACGTAGAAATCGTGTTTCAAGTTGAAATACGCCTTGTAAACGAAAAATGTTCGTTTCAGACTCTAAAACCGCAGAAATCGTGTTTCAAGTTGAAATACGCCTTGGCACCATATCTCACCTAAAGTAAATGGTAGAATCAAACTTTAACCAAACGTAATGTTTGTACCTAGGGTAAAGTTAAAAAGTTTAAACAATTTTAAAATATCACTATATTTAGGCGAGTAAACGAAAAATGTTCATTTCAGACTCTAAAACCGCAGAAATCGTGTTTCAAGTTGAAATACGCCTTGTAAACGAAAAATGTTCGTTTCAGACTCTAAAACCGCAGAAATCGTGTTTCAAGTTGAAATACGCCTTGGGACCATATCTAACCTAAAGTAAATGGTAGAATCAAACTTTAACCAAACGTAATGTTTGTACCTAGGGTAAAGTTAAAAAGTTTAAACAATTTTAAAATATCACTATATTTAGGCGAGTAAACGAAAAATGTTCATTTCAGACTCTAAAACCGCAGAAATCGTGTTTCAAGTTGAAATACGCCTTGGCACCATATCTCACCTAAAGTAAATGGTAGAATCAAACTTTAACCAAACGTAATGTTTGTACCTAGGGTAAAGTTGAAAAGTTTAAACAATTTTAAAATATCACTATATTTAGGCGAGTAAACGAAAAATGTTCATTTCAGACTCTAAAACCGCAGAAATCGTGTTTCAAGTTGAAATACGCCTTGGGACCATATCTAACCTAAAGTAAATGGTAGAATCAAACTTTAACCAAACGTAATGTTTGTACCTAGGGTAAAGTTAAAAAGTTTAAACAATTTTAAAATATCACTATATTTAAACGAAAAATGTTCGTTTCAGACTCTAAAACCGCAGAAATCGTGTTTCAAGTTGAAATACGCCTTGGCACCATATCTCACCTAAAGTAAATGGTATAATCAAACTTTAACCAAACGTAATGTTTGTACCTAGGGTAAAGTTAAAAAGTTTAAACAATTTTAAAATATCACCAGATTTAGGCGAGTAAACGAAAAATGTTCATTTTAGACTCTAAAAACGTAGAAATCGTGTTTCAAGTTGAAATACGCCTTGTAAACGAAAAATGTTCATTTCAGACTCTAATAACGTAGAAATCGTGTTTCAAGTTGAAATACGCCTTGGCACCATATCTCACCTAAAGTAAATGGTAGAATCAAACTTTAACCAAACGTAATGTTTGTACCTAGGGTAAAGTTAAAAAGTTTAAACAATTTTAAAATATCACTATATTTAGGCGAGTAAACGAAAAATGTTCATTTCAGACTCTAAAAACGTAGAAATCGTGTTTCAAGTTGAAATACGCCTTGTAAACGAAAAATGTTCGTTTCAGACTCTAAAATCGCAGAAATCGTGTTTCAAGTTGAAATACGCCTTGGCACCATATCTCACCTAAAGTAAATGGTAGAATCAAACTTTAACCAAACGTAATGTTTGTACCTAGGGTAAAGTTAAAAAGTTTAAACAATTTTAAAATATCACTATATTTAGGCGAGTAAACGAAAAATGTTCATTTCAGACTCTAAAAACGTAGAAATCGTGTTTCAAGTTGAAATACGCCTTGTAAACGAAAAATGTTCGTTTCAGACTCTAAAACCGCAGAAATCGTGTTTCAAGTTGAAATACGCCTTGGCACCATATCTCACCTAAAGTAAATGGTAGAATCAAACTTTAACCAAACGTAATGTTTGTACCTAGGGTAAAGTTAAAAAGTTTAAACAATTTTAAAATATCACCAGATTTAGGCGAGTAAACGAAAAATGTTCATTTCAAACTCTAAAAACGTAGAAATCGTGTTTCAAGTTGAAATACGCCTTGTAAACGAAAAATGTTCGTTTCAGACTCTAAAACCGCAGAAATCGTGTTTCAAGTTGAAATACGCCTTGGCACCATATCTCACCTAAAGTAAATGGTAGAATCAAACTTTAACCAAACGTAATGTTTGTACCTAGGGTAAAGTTAAAAAGTTTAAACAATTTTAAAATATCACTATATTTAGGCGAGTAAACGAAAAATGTTCATTTCAGACTCTAAAACCGCAGAAATCGTGTTTCAAGTTGAAATACGCCTTGTAAACGAAAAATGTTCGTTTCAGACTCTAAAACCGCAGAAATCGTGTTTCAAGTTGAAATACGCCTTGGGACCATATCTAACCTAAAGTAAATGGTAGAATCAAACTTTAACCAAACGTAATGTTTGTACCTAGGGTAAAGTTAAAAAGTTTAAACAATTTTAAAATATCACTATATTTAGGCGAGTAAACGAAAAATGTTCATTTCAGACTCTAAAACCGCAGAAATCGTGTTTCAAGTTGAAATACGCCTTGGCACCATATCTCACCTAAAGTAAATGGTAGAATCAAACTTTAACCAAACGTAATGTTTGTACCTAGGGTAAAGTTGAAAAGTTTAAACAATTTTAAAATATCACTATATTTAGGCGAGTAAACGAAAAATGTTCATTTCAGACTCTAAAAACGTAGAAATCGTGTTTCAAGTTGAAATACGCCTTGGGACCATATCTCACCTAAAGTAAATGGTAGAATCAAACTTTAACCAAACGTAATGTTTGTACCTAGGGTAAAGTTAAAAAGTTTAAACAATTTTAAAATATCACTATATTTAGGCGAGTAAACGAAAAATGTTCATTTCAGACTCTAAAACCGCAGAAATCGTGTTTCAAGTTGAAATACGCCTTGTAAACGAAAAATGTTCGTTTCAGACTCTAAAACCGCAGAAATCGTGTTTCAAGTTGAAATACGCCTTGGGACCATATCTAACCTAAAGTAAATGGTAGAATCAAACTTTAACCAAACGTAATGTTTGTACCTAGGGTAAAGTTAAAAAGTTTAAACAATTTTAAAATATCACTATATTTAGGCGAGTAAACGAAAAATGTTCATTTCAGACTCTAAAACCGCAGAAATCGTGTTTCAAGTTGAAATACGCCTTGGCACCATATCTCACCTAAAGTAAATGGTAGAATCAAACTTTAACCAAACGTAATGTTTGTACCCAGGGTAAAGTTGAAAAGTTTAAACAATTTTAAAATATCACTATATTTAGGCGAGTAAACGAAAAATGTTCATTTCAGACTCTAAAACCGCAGAAATCGTGTTTCAAGTTGAAATACGCCTTGGGACCATATCTAACCTAAAGTAAATGGTAGAATCAAACTTTAACCAAACGTAATGTTTGTACCTAGGGTAAAGTTAAAAAGTTTAAACAATTTTAAAATATCACTATATTTAGGCGAGTAAACGAAAAATGTTCATTTCAGACTCTAAAAACGTAGAAATCGTGTTTCAAGTTGAAATACGCCTTGTAAACGAAAAATGTTCGTTTCAGACTCTAAAACCGCAGAAATCGTGTTTCAAGTTGAAATACGCCTTGGCACCATATCTCACCTAAAGTAAATGGTATAATCAAACTTTAACCAAACGTAATGTTTGTACCTAGGGTAAAGTTAAAAAGTTTAAACAATTTTAAAATATCACCAGATTTAGGCGAGTAAACGAAAAATGTTCATTTTAGACTCTAAAAACGTAGAAATCGTGTTTCAAGTTGAAATACGCCTTGTAAACGAAAAATGTTCATTTCAGACTCTAATAACGTAGAAATCGTGTTTCAAGTTGAAATACGCCTTGGCACCATATCTCACCTAAAGTAAATGGTAGAATCAAACTTTAACCAAACGTAATGTTTGTACCTAGGGTAAAGTTAAAAAGTTTAAACAATTTTAAAATATCACTATATTTAGGCGAGTAAACGAAAAATGTTCATTTCAGACTCTAAAAACGTAGAAATCGTGTTTCAAGTTGAAATACGCCTTGTAAACGAAAAATGTTCGTTTCAGACTCTAAAATCGCAGAAATCGTGTTTCAAGTTGAAATACGCCTTGGCACCATATCTCACCTAAAGTAAATGGTAGAATCAAACTTTAACCAAACGTAATGTTTGTACCTAGGGTAAAGTTAAAAAGTTTAAACAATTTTAAAATATCACTATATTTAGGCGAGTAAACGAAAAATGTTCATTTCAGACTCTAAAAACGTAGAAATCGTGTTTCAAGTTGAAATACGCCTTGTAAACGAAAAATGTTCGTTTCAGACTCTAAAACCGCAGAAATCGTGTTTCAAGTTGAAATACGCCTTGGCACCATATCTCACCTAAAGTAAATGGTAGAATCAAACTTTAACCAAACGTAATGTTTGTACCTAGGGTAAAGTTAAAAAGTTTAAACAATTTTAAAATATCACCAGATTTAGGCGAGTAAACGAAAAATGTTCATTTCAAACTCTAAAAACGTAGAAATCGTGTTTCAAGTTGAAATACGCCTTGTAAACGAAAAATGTTCGTTTCAGACTCTAAAACCGCAGAAATCGTGTTTCAAGTTGAAATACGCCTTGGCACCATATCTCACCTAAAGTAAATGGTAGAATCAAACTTTAACCAAACGTAATGTTTGTACCTAGGGTAAAGTTAAAAAGTTTAAACAATTTTAAAATATCACTATATTTAGGCGAGTAAACGAAAAATGTTCATTTCAGACTCTAAAAACGTAGAAATCGTGTTTCAAGTAGAAATACGCCTTGTAAACGAAACATGTTCGTTTCAGACTCTAAAACCGCAGAAATCGTGTTTCAAGTTGAAATACGCCTTGGCACCATATCTCACCTAAAGTAAATGGTAGAATCAAACTTTAACCAAACGTAATGTTTGTACCTAGGGTAAAGTTAAAAAGTTTAAACAATTTTAAAATATCACTATATTTAGGCGAGTAAACGAAAAATGTTCATTTCAGACTCTAAAAACGTAGAAATCGTGTTTCAAGTTAAAATACGCCTTGTAAACGAAAAATGTTCGTTTCAGACTCTAAAACCGCAGAAATCGTGTTTCAAGTTGAAATACGCCTTGTAAACGAAAAATGTTCGTTTCAGACTCTAAAACCGCAGAAATCGTGTTTCAAGTTGAAATACGCCTTGGGACCATATCTCACCTAAAGTAAATGGTAGAATCAAACTTTAACCAAACGTAATGTTTGTACCAAGGGTAAAGTTGAAAAGTTTAAACAATTTTAAGATATCACTATATTTAGGCGAGTAACCGAAAAATGTTCGTTTCAGACTCTAAAACCGCAGAAATCGTGTTTCAAGTTGAAATACGCCTTGGCACCATATCTCACCTAAAGTAAATGGTAGAATCAAACTTTAACCAAACGTAATGTTTGTACCTAGGGTAAAGTTAAAAAGTTTAAACAATTTTAAAATATCACTATATTTAGGCGAGTAAACGAAAAATGTTCATTTCAGACTCTAAAAACGTAGAAATCGTGTTTCAAGTTGAAATACGCCTTGTAAACGAAACATGTTCGTTTCAGACTCTAAAACCGCAGAAATCGTGTTTCAAGTTGAAATACGCCTTGGCACCATATCTCACCTAAAGTAAATGGTAGAATCAAACTTTAACCAAACGTAATGTTTGTACCTAGGGTAAAGTTAAAAAGTTTAAACAATTTTAAAATATCACTATATTTAGGCGAGTAAACGAAAAATGTTCATTTCAGACTCTATAACCGCAGAAATCGTGTTTCAAGTTGAAATACGCCTTGGTACCATATCTCACCTAAAGTAAATGGTAGAATCAAACTTTAACTAAACGTAATGTTTGTACCTAGGGTAAAGTTAAAAAGTTTAAACAATTTTAAAATATCACTATATTTAGGCGAGTAAACGAAAAATGTTCATTTCAGACTCTAAAAACGTAGAAATCGTGTTTCAAGTTGAAATACGCCTTGTAAACGAAAAATGTTCGTTTCAGACTCTAAAACCGCAGAAATCGTGTTTCAAGTTGAAATACGCCTTGGCACCATATCTCACCTAAAGTAAATGGTATAATCAAACTTTAACCAAACGTAATGTTTGTACCTAGGGTAAAGTTAAAAAGTTTAAACAATTTTAAAATATCACCAGATTTAGGCGAGTAAACGAAAAATGTTCATTTTAGACTCTAAAAACGTAGAAATCGTGTTTCAAGTTGAAATACGCCTTGTAAACGAAAAATGTTCATTTCAGACTCTAATAACGTAGAAATCGTGTTTCAAGTTGAAATACGCCTTGGCACCATATCTCACCTAAAGTAAATGGTAGAATCAAACTTTAACCAAACGTAATGTTTGTACCTAGGGTAAAGTTAAAAAGTTTAAACAATTTTAAAATATCACTATATTTAGGCGAGTAAACGAAAAATGTTCATTTCAGACTCTAAAAACGTAGAAATCGTGTTTCAAGTTGAAATACGCCTTGTAAACGAAAAATGTTCGTTTCAGACTCTAAAATCGCAGAAATCGTGTTTCAAGTTGAAATACGCCTTGGCACCATATCTCACCTAAAGTAAATGGTAGAATCAAACTTTAACCAAACGTAATGTTTGTACCTAGGGTAAAGTTAAAAAGTTTAAACAATTTTAAAATATCACTATATTTAGGCGAGTAAACGAAAAATGTTCATTTCAGACTCTAAAAACGTAGAAATCGTGTTTCAAGTTGAAATACGCCTTGTAAACGAAAAATGTTCGTTTCAGACTCTAAAACCGCAGAAATCGTGTTT
This sequence comes from Pterostichus niger, assembly GCA_947425015.1. Lineage (NCBI taxonomy): Eukaryota > Metazoa > Arthropoda > Insecta > Coleoptera > Carabidae > Pterostichus > Pterostichus niger. The sequence goes on along the minus strand of OX380338.1, from coordinate 16,012,902 downwards.
CAAGTTGAAATACGCCTTGTAAACGAAAAATGTTCGTTTCAGACTCTAAAACCGCAGAAATCGTGTTTCAAGTTGAAATACGCCTTGGGACCATATCTCACCTGAAGTAAATGGTAGAATCAAACTTTAACCAAACGTAATGTTTGTACCTAGGGTAAAGTTGAAAAGTTTAAACAATTTTAAAATATCACTATATTTAGGCGAGTAAACGAAAAATGTTCATTTCAGACTCTAAAAACGTAGAAATCGTGTTTCAAGTTGAAATACGCCTTGGGACCATATCTCACCTAAAGTAAATGGTAGAATCAAACTTTAACCAAACGTAATGTTTGTACCTAGGGTAAAGTTAAAAAGTTTAAACAATTTTAAAATATCACCAGATTTAGGCGAGTAAACGAAAAATGTTCATTTTAGACTCTAAAAACGTAGAAATCGTGTTTCAAGTTGAAATACGCCTTGTAAACGAAAAATGTTCATTTCAGACTCTAATAACGTAGAAATCATGTTTCAAGTTGAAATACGCCTTGGCACCATATCTCACCTAAAGTAAATGGTAGAATCAAACTTTAACCAAACGTAATGTTTGTACCTAGGGTAAAGTTAAAAAGTTTAAACAATTTTAAAATATCACTATATTTAGGCGAGTAAACGAAAAATGTTCATTTCAGACTCTAAAAACGTAGAAATCGTGTTTCAAGTTGAAATATGCCTTGTAAACAAAAATGTTCGTTTCAGACTCTAAAACCGCAGAAATCGTGTTTCAAGTTGAAATACGCCTTGGCACCATATCTCACCTAAAGTAAATGGTAGAATCAAACTTTAACCAAACGTAATGTTTGTACCTAGGGTAAAGTTAAAAAGTTTAAACAATTTTAAAATATCACTATATTTAGGCGAGTAAACGAAAAATGTTCATTTCAGACTCTAAAAACGTAGAAATCGTGTTTCAAGTTAAAATACGCCTTGTAAACGAAAAATGTTCGTTTCAGACTCTAAAACCGCAGAAATCGTGTTTCAAGTTGAAATACGCCTTGTAAACGAAAAATGTTCGTTTCAGACTCTAAAACCGCAGAAATCGTGTTTCAAGTTGAAATACGCCTTGGGACCATATCTCACCTAAAGTAAATGGTAGAATCAAACTTTAACCAAACGTAATGTTTGTACCAAGGGTAAAGTTGAAAAGTTTAAACAATTTTAAGATATCACTATATTTAGGCGAGTAAACGAAAAATGTTCGTTTCAGACTCTAAAACCGCAGAAATCGTGTTTCAAGTTGAAATACGCCTTGGCACCATATCTCACCTAAAGTAAATGGTAGAATCAAACTTTAACCAAACGTAATGTTTGTACCTAGGGTAAAGTTAAAAAGTTTAAACAATTTTAAAATATCACCAGATTTAGGCGAGTAAACGAAAAATGTTCATTTCAAACTCTAAAAACGTAGAAATCGTGTTTCAAGTTGAAATACGCCTTGTAAACGAAAAATGTTCGTTTCAGACTCTAAAACCGCTGAAATCGTGTTTCAAGTTGAAATACGCCTTGGCACCATATCTCACCTAAAGTAAATGGTAGAATCAAACTTTAACCAAACGTAATGTTTGTACCTAGGGTAAAGTTAAAAAGTTTAAACAATTTTAAAATATCACTATATTTAGGCGAGTAAACGAAAAATGTTCATTTCAGACTCTAAAAACGTAGAAATCGTGTTTCAAGTTGAAATACGCCTTGTAAACGAAAAATGTTCGTTTCAGACTCTAAAACCGCAGAAATCGTGTTTCAAGTTGAAATACGCCTTGGCACCATATCTCACCTAAAGTAAATGGTAGAATCAAACTTTAACCAAACGTAATGTTTGTACCTAGGGTAAAGTTAAAAAGTTTAAACAATTTTAAAATATCACTATATTTAGGCGAGTAAACGAAAAATGTTCATTTCAGACTCTAAAACCGCAGATATCGTGTTTCAAGTTGAAATACGCCTTGGGACCATATCTCACCTAAAGTAAATGGTAGAATCAAACTTTAACCAAACGTAATGTTTGTACCTAGGGTAAAGTTGAAAAGTTTAAACAATTTTAAAATATCACTATATTTAGGCGAGTAAACGAAAAATGTTCATTTCAGACTCTAAAAACGTAGAAATCGTGTTTCAAGTTGAAATACGCCTTGGGACCATATCTCACCTAAAGTAAATGGTAGAATCAAACTTTAACCAAACGTAATGTTTGTACCTAGGGTAAAGTTGAAAAGTTTAAACAATTTTAAAATATCACTATATTTAGGCGAGTAAACGAAAAATGTTCATTTCAGACTCTAAAAACGTAGAAATCGTGTTTCAAGTTGAAATACGCCTTGGGACCATATCTCACCTAAAGTAAATGGTAGAATCAAACTTTAACCAAACGTAATGTTTGTACCTAGGGTAAAGTTAAAAAGTTTAAACAATTTTAAAATATCACTATATTTAGGCGAGTAAACGAAAAATGTTCATTTCAGACTCTAAAAACATAGAAATCGTGTTTCAAGTTGAAATACGCCTTGTAAACGAAAAATGTTCGTTTCAGACTCTAAAACCGCAGAAATCGTGTTTCAAGTTGAAATACGCCTTGGCACCATATCTCACCTAAAGTAAATGGTAGAATCAAACTTTAACCAAACGTAATGTTTGTACCTAGGGTAAAGTTAAAAAGTTTAAACAATTTTAAAATATCACCAGATTTAGGCGAGTAAACGAAAAATGTTCATTTCAAACTCTAAAAACGTAGAAATCGTGTTTCAAGTTGAAATACGCCTTGTAAACGAAAAATGTTCGTTTCAGACTCTAAAACCGCTGAAATCGTGTTTCAAGTTGAAATACGCCTTGGCACCATATCTCACCTAAAGTAAATGGTAGAATCAAACTTTAACCAAACGTAATGTTTGTACCTAGGGTAAAGTTAAAAAGTTTAAACAATTTTAAAATATCACTATATTTAGGCGAGTAAACGAAAAATGTTCATTTCAGACTCTAAAAACGTAGAAATCGTGTTTCAAGTTGAAATACGCCTTGTAAACGAAAAATGTTCGTTTCAGACTCTAAAACCGCAGAAATCGTGTTTCAAGTTGAAATACGCCTTGGCACCATATCTCACCTAAAGTAAATGGTAGAATCAAACTTTAACCAAACGTAATGTTTGTACCTAGGGTAAAGTTAAAAAGTTTAAACAATTTTAAAATATCACTATATTTAGGCGAGTAAACGAAAAATGTTCATTTCAGACTCTAAAACCGCAGATATCGTGTTTCAAGTTGAAATACGCCTTGGGACCATATCTCACCTAAAGTAAATGGTAGAATCAAACTTTAACCAAACGTAATGTTTGTACCTAGGGTAAAGTTGAAAAGTTTAAACAATTTTAAAATATCACTATATTTAGGCGAGTAAACGAAAAATGTTCATTTCAGACTCTAAAAACGTAGAAATCGTGTTTCAAGTTGAAATACGCCTTGGGACCATATCTCACCTAAAGTAAATGGTAGAATCAAACTTTAACCAAACGTAATGTTTGTACCTAGGGTAAAGTTGAAAAGTTTAAACAATTTTAAAATATCACTATATTTAGGCGAGTAAACGAAAAATGTTCATTTCAGACTCTAAAAACGTAGAAATCGTGTTTCAAGTTGAAATACGCCTTGGGACCATATCTCACCTAAAGTAAATGGTAGAATCAAACTTTAACCAAACGTAATGTTTGTACCTAGGGTAAAGTTAAAAAGTTTAAACAATTTTAAAATATCACTATATTTAGGCGAGTAAACGAAAAATGTTCATTTCAGACTCTAAAAACATAGAAATCGTGTTTCAAGTTGAAATACGCCTTGTAAACGAAAAATGTTCGTTTCAGACTCTAAAACCGCAGAAATCGTGTTTCAAGTTGAAATACGCCTTGTAAACGAAAAATGTTCGTTTCAGACTCTAAAACCGCAGAAATCGTGTTTCAAGTTGAAATACGCCTTGGGACCATATCTCACCTAAAGTAAATGGTAGAATCAAACTTTAACCAAACGTAATGTTTGTACCTAGGGTAAAGTTGAAAAGTTTAAACAATTTTAAAATATCACTATATTTAGGCGAGTAAACGAAAAATGTTCATTTCAGACTCTAAAACCGCAGAAATCGTGTTTCAAGTTGAAATACGCCTTGGGACCATATCTAACCTAAAGTAAATGGTAGAATCAAACTTTAACCAAACGTAATGTTTGTACCTAGGGTAAAGTTAAAAAGTTTAAACAATTTTAAAATATCACTATATTTAGGCGAGTAAACGAAAAATGTTCATTTCAGACTCTATAACCGCAGAAATCGTGTTTCAAGTTGAAATACGCCTTGGTACCATATCTCACCTAAAGTAAATGGTAGAATCAAACTTTAACTAAACGTAATGTTTGTACCTAGGGTAAAGTTAAAAAGTTTAAACAATTTTAAAATATCACTATATTTAGGCGAGTAAACGAAAAATGTTCATTTCAGACTCTAAAAACGTAGAAATCGTGTTTCAAGTTGAAATACGCCTTGTAAACGAAAAATGTTCGTTTCAGACTCTAAAACCGCAGAAATCGTGTTTCAAGTTGAAATACGCCTTGGCACCATATCTCACCTAAAGTAAATGGTATAATCAAACTTTAACCAAACGTAATGTTTGTACCTAGGGTAAAGTTAAAAAGTTTAAACAATTTTAAAATATCACCAGATTTAGGCGAGTAAACGAAAAATGTTCATTTTAGACTCTAAAAACGTAGAAATCGTGTTTCAAGTTGAAATACGCCTTGTAAACGAAAAATGTTCATTTCAGACTCTAATAACGTAGAAATCGTGTTTCAAGTTGAAATACGCCTTGGCACCATATCTCACCTAAAGTAAATGGTAGAATCAAACTTTAACCAAACGTAATGTTTATACCTAGGGTAAAGTTAAAAAGTTTAAACAATTTTAAAATATCACTATATTTAGGCGAGTAAACGAAAAATGTTCATTTCAGACTCTAAAAACGTAGAAATCGTGTTTCAAGTTGAAATACGCCTTGTAAACGAAAAATGTTCGTTTCAGACTCTAAAACCGCAGAAATCGTGTTTCAAGTTGAAATACGCCTTGGCACCATATCTCACCTAAAGTAAATGGTAGAATCAAACTTTAACCAAACGTAATGTTTGTACCTAGGGTAAAGTTAAAAAGTTTAAACAATTTCAAAATATCACTATATTTAGGCGAGTAAACGAAAAATGTTCATTTCAGACTCTAAAAACGTAGAAATCGTGTTTCAAGTTGAAATACGCCTTGTAAACGAAAAATGTTCGTTTCAGACTCTAAAACCGCAGAAATCGTGTTTCAAGTTGAAATACGCCTTGTAAACGAAAAATGTTCGTTTCAGACTCTAAAACCGCAGAAATCGTGTTTCAAGTTGAAATACGCCTTGGGACCATATCTCACCTAAAGTAAATGGTAGAATCAAACTTTAACCAAACGTAATGTTTGTACCTAGGGTAAAGTTGAAAAGTTTAAACAATTTTAAAATATCACTATATTTAGGCGAGTAAACGAAAAATGTTCATTTCAGACTCTAAAAACGTAGAAATCGTGTTTCAAGTTGAAATACGCCTTGGGACCATATCTCACCTAAAGTAAATGGTAGAATCAAACTTTAACCAAACGTAATGTTTGTACCTAGGGTAAAGTTGAAAAGTTTAAACAATTTTAAAATATCACCATATTTAGGCGAGTAAACGAAAAATGTTCATTTCAGACTCTAAAAACGTAGAAATCGTGTTTCAAGTTGAAATACGCCTTGGGACCATATCTCACCTAAAGTAAATGGTAGAATCAAACTTTAACCAAACGTAATGTTTGTACCTAGGGTAAAGTTAAAAAGTTTAAACAATTTTAAAATATCACCAGATTTAGGCGAGTAAACGAAAAATGTTCATTTTAGACTCTAAAAACGTAGAAATCGTGTTTCAAGTTGAAATACGCCTTGTAAACGAAAAATGTTCGTTTCAGACTCTAAAACCGCAGAAATCGTGTTTCAAGTTGAAATACGCCTTGGCACCATATCTCACCTAAAGTAAATGGTAGAATCAAACTTTAACCAAACGTAATGTTTGTACCTAGGGTAAAGTTAAAAAGTTTAAACAATTTTAAAATATCACCAGATTTAGGCGAGTAAACGAAAAATGTTCATTTCAAACTCTAAAAACGTAGAAATCGTGTTTCAAGTTGAAATACGCCTTGTAAACGAAAAATGTTCGTTTCAGACTCTAAAACCGCTGAAATCGTGTTTCAAGTTGAAATACGCCTTGGCACCATATCTCACCTAAAGTAAATGGTAGAATCAAACTTTAACCAAACGTAATGTTTGTACCTAGGGTAAAGTTAAAAAGTTTAAACAATTTTAAAATATCACTATATTTAGGCGAGTAAACGAAAAATGTTCATTTCAGACTCTAAAAACGTAGAAATCGTGTTTCAAGTTGAAATACGCCTTGTAAACGAAAAATGTTCGTTTCAGACTCTAAAACCGCAGAAATCGTGTTTCAAGTTGAAATACGCCTTGGCACCATATCTCACCTAAAGTAAATGGTATAATCAAACTTTAACCAAACGTAATGTTTGTACCTAGGGTAAAGTTAAAAAGTTTAAACAATTTTAAAATATCACCAGATTTAGGCGAGTAAACGAAAAATGTTCATTTTAGACTCTAAAAACGTAGAAATCGTGTTTCAAGTTGAAATACGCCTTGTAAACGAAAAATGTTCATTTCAGACTCTAATAACGTAGAAATCGTGTTTCAAGTTGAAATACGCCTTGGCACCATATCTCACCTAAAGTAAATGGTAGAATCAAACTTTAACCAAACGTAATGTTTATACCTAGGGTAAAGTTAAAAAGTTTAAACAATTTTAAAATATCACTATATTTAGGCGAGTAAACGAAAAATGTTCATTTCAGACTCTAAAAACGTAGAAATCGTGTTTCAAGTTGAAATACGCCTTGTAAACGAAAAATGTTCGTTTCAGACTCTAAAACCGCAGAAATCGTGTTTCAAGTTGAAATACGCCTTGGCACCATATCTCACCTAAAGTAAATGGTAGAATCAAACTTTAACCAAACGTAATGTTTGTACCTAGGGTAAAGTTAAAAAGTTTAAACAATTTCAAAATATCACTATATTTAGGCGAGTAAACGAAAAATGTTCATTTCAGACTCTAAAAACGTAGAAATCGTGTTTCAAGTTGAAATACGCCTTGTAAACGAAAAATGTTCGTTTCAGACTCTAAAACCGCAGAAATCGTGTTTCAAGTTGAAATACGCCTTGTAAACGAAAAATGTTCGTTTCAGACTCTAAAACCGCAGAAATCGTGTTTCAAGTTGAAATACGCCTTGGGACCATATCTCACCTAAAGTAAATGGTAGAATCAAACTTTAACCAAACGTAATGTTTGTACCTAGGGTAAAGTTGAAAAGTTTAAACAATTTTAAAATATCACTATATTTAGGCGAGTAAACGAAAAATGTTCATTTCAGACTCTAAAAACGTAGAAATCGTGTTTCAAGTTGAAATACGCCTTGGGACCATATCTCACCTAAAGTAAATGGTAGAATCAAACTTTAACCAAACGTAATGTTTGTACCTAGGGTAAAGTTGAAAAGTTTAAACAATTTTAAAATATCACCATATTTAGGCGAGTAAACGAAAAATGTTCATTTCAGACTCTAAAAACGTAGAAATCGTGTTTCAAGTTGAAATACGCCTTGGGACCATATCTCACCTAAAGTAAATGGTAGAATCAAACTTTAACCAAACGTAATGTTTGTACCTAGGGTAAAGTTAAAAAGTTTAAACAATTTTAAAATATCACCAGATTTAGGCGAGTAAACGAAAAATGTTCATTTTAGACTCTAAAAACGTAGAAATCGTGTTTCAAGTTGAAATACGCCTTGTAAACGAAAAATGTTCGTTTCAGACTCTAAAACCGCAGAAATCGTGTTTCAAGTTGAAATACGCCTTGGCACCATATCTCACCTAAAGTAAATGGTAGAATCAAACTTTAACCAAACGTAATGTTTGTACCTAGGGTAAAGTTAAAAAGTTTAAACAATTTTAAAATATCACCAGATTTAGGCGAGTAAACGAAAAATGTTCATTTCAAACTCTAAAAACGTAGAAATCGTGTTTCAAGTTGAAATACGCCTTGTAAACGAAAAATGTTCGTTTCAGACTCTAAAACCGCTGAAATCGTGTTTCAAGTTGAAATACGCCTTGGCACCATATCTCACCTAAAGTAAATGGTAGAATCAAACTTTAACCAAACGTAATGTTTGTACCTAGGGTAAAGTTAAAAAGTTTAAACAATTTTAAAATATCACTATATTTAGGCGAGTAAACGAAAAATGTTCATTTCAGACTCTAAAAACGTAGAAATCGTGTTTCAAGTTGAAATACGCCTTGTAAACGAAAAATGTTCGTTTCAGACTCTAAAACCGCAGAAATCGTGTTTCAAGTTGAAATACGCCTTGGCACCATATCTCACCTAAAGTAAATGGTAGAATCAAACTTTAACCAAACGTAATGTTTGTACCTAGGGTAAAGTTAAAAAGTTTAAACAATTTTAAAATATCACTATATTTAGGCGAGTAAACGAAAAATGTTCATTTCAGACTCTAAAAACGTAGAAATCGTGTTTCAAGTTGAAATACGCCTTGTAAACGAAAAATGTTCGTTTCAGACTCTAAAACCGCAGAAATCGTGTTTCAAGTTGAAATACGCCTTGTAAACGAAAAATGTTCGTTTCAGACTCTAAAACCGCAGAAATCGTGTTTCAAGTTGAAATACGCCTTGGCACCATATCTCACCTAAAGTAAATGGTAGAATCAAACTTTAACCAAACGTAATGTTTGTACCTAGGGTAAAGTTGAAAAGTTTAAACAATTTTAAAATATCACTATATTTAGGCGAGTAAACGAAAAATGTTCATTTCAGACTCTAAAAACGTAGAAATCGTGTTTCAAGTTGAAATACGCCTTGGGACCATATCTCACCTAAAGTAAATGGTAGAATCAAACTTTAACCAAACGTAATGTTTGTACCTAGGGTAAAGTTGAAAAGTTTAAACAATTTTAAAATATCACTATATTTAGGCGAGTAAACGAAAAATGTTCATTTCAGACTCTAAAAACGTAGAAATCGTGTTTCAAGTTGAAATACGCCTTGGGACCATATCTCACCTAAAGTAAATGGTAGAATCAAACTTTAACCAAACGTAATGTTTGTACCTAGGGTAAAGTTAAAAAGTTTAAACAATTTTAAAATATCACCAGATTTAGGCGAGTAAACGAAAAATGTTCATTTTAGACTCTAAAAACGTAGAAATCGTGTTTCAAGTTGAAATACGCCTTGTAAACGAAAAATGTTCATTTCAGACTCTAATAACGTAGAAATCGTGTTTCAAGTTGAAATACGCCTTGGCACCATATCTCACCTAAAGTAAATGGTAGAATCAAACTTTAACCAAACGTAATGTTTGTACCTAGGGTAAAGTTAAAAAGTTTAAACAATTTTAAAATATCACTATATTTAGGCGAGTAAACGAAAAAAGTTCATTTCAGACTCTAAAAACGTAGAAATCGTGTTTCAAGTTGAAATACGCCTTGTAAACGAAAAATGTTCGTTTCAGACTCTAAAACCGCAGAAATCGTGTTTCAAGTTGAAATACGCCTTGGCACCATATCTCACCTAAAGTAAATGGTAGAATCAAACTTTAACCAAACGTAATGTTTGTACCTAGGGTAAAGTTAAAAAGTTTAAACAATTTTAAAATATCACTATATTTAGGCGAGTAAACGAAAAATGTTCATTTCAGACTCTAAAAACGTAGAAATCGTGTTTCAAGTTAAAATACGCCTTGTAAACGAAAAATGTTCGTTTCAGACTCTAAAACCGCAGAAATCGTGTTTCAAGTTGAAATACGCCTTGGCACCATATCTCACCTAAAGTAAATGGTAGAATCAAACTTTAACCAAACGTAATGTTTGTACCTAGGGTAAAGTTAAAAAGTTTAAACAATTTTAAAATATCACCAGATTTAGGCGAGTAAACGAAAAATGTTCATTTTAGACTCTAAAAACGTAGAAATCGTGTTTCAAGTTGAAATACGCCTTGTAAACGAAAAATGTTCATTTCAGACTCTAATAACGTAGAAAACGTGTTTCAAGTTGAAATACGCCTTGGGACCATATCTCACCTAAAGTAAATGGTAGAGTCAAACTTTAACCAAACGTAATGTTTGTACCTAGGGTAAAGTTAAAAAATTTAAACAATTTTAAAATATCACTATATTTAGGCGAGTAAACGAAAAATGTTCATTTCAGACTCTAAAAACGTAGAAATCGTGTTTCAAGTTGAAATACGCCTTGTAAACGAAAAATGTTCGTTTCAGACTCTAAAACCGCAGAAATCGTGTTTCAAGTTGAAATACGCCTTGTAAACGAAAAAATGTTCGTTTCAGAC